>OZ012545.1:28041163-29291163 GCA_963935595.1 Schoenobius gigantellus
TCTCCGAGGTTAGCCTGCTCCTGCATGCGTATCAGTTGCCTCTCCAGGGCCGAAGCTTCTTGGGCTTTCGCTAATGCCTGCCAACGTGACATTAAAGCTACGTCATACAGGAAAATGATTTCACTATTGTCATTTTATAAATTTCCACAGAGACAGTAAGCTCCCATTCAAGCTTTACATATACACTGCGAGAACCGCCACTATTACGAGAGACTTAAGAAGGGTCCAAAGGTCAAAAGTTTGCCGAGGAGCTTACTGTACACACGCATATTTTCTACTATCTCTCGTAAAGACCGAACCGAAGAACTCAAAGCGAGCACTCGCTATCGTTATCATGACATTAGAATAATAGTTTTAATGTCACAGATGACATTAGAGATATTGTTGTAATGTCACACAAGCGATAGCGAGTGATCACTACGAATTAGGCGGTAGCCCCCCTGCACTTATAGTAATCATAAATATTGTGGGTGTGTAAGTCCATACTTCATGCTATAATATGATGGTTTTGGTGATAAAATGCTAAGTATACTATGCTGGGGTGTGGATGATGGGATGCTTAAAACAAATCGACCAGTTTGAGTGACGTCTAAATACGTACTGCTTTATTGTACCTACACTAGCTTTCCGCTCGCGACTTCACCTGCGTTATTTTTGTTTTCCCGTGGGATTTTTTTTTCCGCAAAGAAAATAATTACTCTATGTCCTTCCCCTGGTCTCGAACTATATCTATACCAACCTTTATCAAAATCGGTTCAGTAGTTTCGAAAACTATTCAATACAAACAAATCAACAATATTAAGTATAGATTGATTGGTGTTTTTGTTTTAATAGCGGCGTATGCAAAGGTGCAGTAAGCATTATTAATTGCTAAAAGATACTTATTTGTAGTAAACATACTGATGCTGAACGATTGCCCGTACAAATACGAACAACAAAAATTTAAGGACGCGAAAATAAAAGTCTACTTTGATACCTGTCCCAAATCATAGTCCCTCTTGATTGCAGTATCGTCGTCGGGGTCAGGGTGAGCGCTCAGCATACACGATTCTTCCACCAGGGTCATTATGCGAGCTTCCATCTGCTTCACTTTGTCTTCGATGCTGTAAACACAATAATCATATTTACAAATTATGTACTAATGCAACACCCGCGAAATAGGAAGTTTGCATGGAGTATGACTCATTTTCTAATCCATTGACTTAAAAATTTCTACTGAACACTAAATGTAAGCCAAGGCCTACATAAAAGGAAACACAAAGGGCGAGAGAGTTTCAAAATAGGTATTTGTAAAATGTATTGCTGTCGCGCTGTGTCCGAACAACCGAGCAGAGCGTGATAGACAACTCGCCCCAAAGATACCTTTGAAAAGTTCACAAATTATGACGTTTCATAGTCCCCTGTTTCCTCCTCAAAAACTAGACCTGTTTAATTATTTTATTCATAAAAAATTTAAAAAAGGGTTTGACTGTGTTTCTCATTTGCTATTTACATAATGTAAAATTTTGCTAGATGTTTGAAATGTTGAATAGCGGAAAATCTGGTCAATTTTTTATGGTTCTTGAGGGTTTAATTTTCATTCAGTGATAAACTTAAAAATTTAAAAGATGTAAACAAGCCTCTATGGCTCTATAAAGATAAAAATTAACTTTTACACATATTTTTTATGAAAATATAAAAGCTTGTCGCAAGATTTAGCTATGTAGATAAATAATAATACAATACCTATTTAACTTGATATTGTTAATTCTAAAAAAATGTGTTTTTATAAATTTCTCGACAAGTTTTCATGTTATCATAAAAAAATGTGTCATAAGTTTATTTTCTTCTTTTTTCCGACTGAGGGCACGTTCGATGTCAAGAAAGTAAAATCACCGAACATAATATTTACCTAAATTTTAGCATTGATTTCAGTGCCGAACATTGGTTACTTTTACGCAAAGGCAAATTTTTAAAATTCAATTCATTGTTTTTATTTTAAAAATAATTTATTTTGCTAAAGCTATTTTACTTAAGCTGGTCTTTTTTCCGAACAAAGTATACCTGTTTATTATTCTTAGAAAATATGAAATCCTTAAAGATAAAGTGCATCAGAAAAAAAATATTATTTATTGAAGGGTTATTTACAGTATAGCATTAACTCAATGTACAACCTAAAAATGTATCGTTCCGCAGAGAGGAAATATGTTTTTATAACAAATAGGTAATATTCATTAGTAGGTACATACCTATTACTGCCTTGGCGAAATTTGTTTCCAATGTAACAGCAATATGCAATATAAACATTGATTGCAGCATGGTGATTAAAAACAAAGCTAACGGTAAAGAAATTCACCTGTCCTCCTTCGGGTCATCTTTCACGGGTGTGTCTCTGCTGGAGCGCGTGAAGCCGGCGGCTCTCACGGCGGTCACCGGGCGGCCGGCCGTCCCCGCACGAGAGGTCAGGCCGCGCCCGTTCACCGTGCCCATTCGAAACATCTGCGATTTCTCAGCATTCTCATCATATTATATTTCAGCATAGACAAAAAAATAAAAATCATCCTTGGTTTCAGTTAACAAAAGGGACGAGTACCTAAAGACGCAACGACAGGCTAATATACGGACATAGATCCGTACACTGGATGTTCGGGCAAAAGGTATATGGTGAAATGTAAAATACGAGAACAACATTCGAATGACAGACATATCAATGCATAACGATTAAAATTTGCAGATAAATTTCCCAATAAAACATTATCAAGTGAAAGCTTAATGATAATCACCCCAGTGCCCATTCGGCTAGGCACCTTTCTGCCGATGCCAGCGGTCTTGAGCGTGTCCTGGAAGGCCTGATCGTCCCGCAGGTTGCGGGTGTCCAGGGCCGGCGCCACCTCGTTGAAGCCACTGTATAGATCGTCATCTTCATCCACCACTATTGCGGTACGAGGTTTTGAATCTGTCCCGAGTCGAGACGCACTATAATACCTTGAGCTTAACATATTCAATACAATAATAATGACGATTACACTGGCTTGTAGATTTTTATTTCACACACTTTATAATAAGTTTCGTCATTTATATACAGGAAAAATAATGTAATCACAGGTTTATTGTACTATTGTACAGCAGCATGGTACGGTAACGATATCCCCAAATTGTTGTGACGCCGTAACCATGGCAACTCGAAATTATACATCCAAAGAGGTAAATAGACCCAGTTTCACAGATTTCACGCATGTTCAAAGTAACTCGAGTAATCCTATTCATTCGAATATTTTACTGTTGCCTTGTTTCGTATGTTCGATAAATATATACATTAAGAATTGTTTATTGTGAGTACCTATAAAGACGCGCCTGCTCGTACCAAGATGACTTTGCTTGAGGACACTTGGTAAGGGTAAAAAAATGGTTTTCTCGCATATTCTCTACTATCTAAAGAACATAAAGTGTCTTTATTGTCTACAGTAGAAATCAAAAAATATTTTCTTTTAAAGAAATATAAATAAGAATTTTAAGGCATTTCGATTATCGTATTGTAGCGGGTTGTGAGTTCAGGAATAAATATTTACACAATATATACAAATTGTTTTTAATTGTGTACGCACATACATATATTTACAATAAACACTTTATCGCAACGTTAAAAATTAAGGTTAGGATGAGATATTGACCAGTTGAAATAATTCGTAATCAACAATACAAACATTAAGCATGCAGAGAGTTCAATCACCCAACTAACTGACACAAGAAACATAACACACTCCATAAAAACTTACCGGATTCCTCGGATGTCCCACCTAAAACAACTCGTTCAGGCCGAAGGGTAAAATTTCCACACTATTATCGCTCTAGTAACATCGGCTATAATAAATTGCCAAGCAAAGTCGCGGCGCAAGCCTATATTTAAAACTAAATGAATGCAGCCGTAGGTGTTTATTACAGAACCATTGGCAGCGCATAGTATCACAGATTATTTCTTTATTAGTGTCAGGCAATTTTGTTTTCTTTAGACAAAGAGAACTGTTTCCACTCAAAAGTTGTTGCAATTCCAGGTCGGACTCTTGCGCAGCAGCCAAATTGTTTAGGTCGATAGGTTGAGTGATGTCTTCAACTCGTGACAACGTATCAGCTACTACATTATCCTTCCCTGCAATATATCGAATGTCGGTGGAAAACTGGGATATAAAATCTAAATGTCGAAATTGTCTAGGAGAACAATTCTCTTTTCTAGAGTGAAAAGCGAATGTAAGCGGTTTATGATCTGTGTATATTACAAAATCCCTGGCTTCGATCATGTACCGAAAGTGCTTGATCGCTTCATAAATTGCCAGGAGTTCGCGATCATAAGGCGAGTACTTGGTTTGTGACGGTGATAGCTTCCGTGAAAAGAAAGCAAGTGGCTCCCATGTATCATTCTTCATTTGCTGTAGAACAGCTCCGATGGCAGAGTCTGAAGCATCTGTAACAAGTGCTAGCTTCGCGCTGCAATCAGGATGTGCAAGCATCGCAGCTTGGCACAGATCTTGTTTGCAGGCCTCGAAGGCAGCTAGCTGTCTGTCATTTAAATTAACCGCGTGTGAGCCCTTAACTGAACCTACTAGAAGCTCATTTAAAGGAGATTGGTGTTGAGCAGCATGTGGTAAAAATCGGCGGTAAAAATTTACCATACCCAAAAACCTACGCAGCTCTCGTACTGTTTTGGGTACACCAAAATTTTTCACGGCTTCGGCTTTTTCTGGCAGTGGCTTTGTGCCACTAGCAGAGACTTCATATCCGAGAAATGTGACCTTAGGTGCACCAAAGACGCACTTCCCGGTGTTGACAACCATGCCGTATTTTTTTAGCCGTGTAAATACCTGGTGAAGGTGCTCCTCATGAGACCTCTGGTCTTTCGAAAATACCAAAATATCATCGCTATACGCGTAAGTAAAGTCAAGGCCACGTAGAACTTCATCAACGAAGCGTTGAAAAGTTTGGCTTGCATTACGAAGTCCAAACGTCATGTAAGGAAATTAGTACAAGCCAAACGGTGTTGTGATGGCAGTCTTCTCTATGTCACTGGCGTTAACCGGGACTTGGTTATAAGCCTTTACCAGGTCTATTGTGGAAAAAACTGTACAACCATTCAGACTGTGCGAAAAGTCTTGTATATTGCGGATGGAATACCTGTCAGGCACTCTCCGTGCATTTAGCATGCGGTAATCTCCACATGGACGCCAGCCATTGTCTTTCTTTGGCGCCAGGTGTAGAGGGGATGACCACGCTGACTGTGAAGGACGACAGGTACCAATCTGCAACATAGCATCAAATTCTGCTTTCGCAATTTTAAGCCTATCCGGTGCCAGCCGACGCGGTCTGCTAGATACCGGTGGTCCAGGTGTAGTTCGAATGTGGTGTACAATTTGGTGTTTAGGTGTAGAGTGTATCCCAGATGGACGAGTAATTTCTGGATATTTCGACAGTATGTTATGGTAAGATGTGTTGCCAGACATTATTTTTACAGAAAAAATATCGTACATATTTACATATTCACAACATGGCGTCGTTCCCGCCCGCGGCAGAGACGATCGCGCCAATTCTAACGCTGTCGCGCATGCGCGATGCGTTTCGCGCTATCTATATTTAAATAGTTTGCGACATCGTTTGTCTGTTTATTTAATATAATCATAAGAATTTTTTACAATTAACAATCTAGTTACCTAACCTACTTAAACTAATAAAATAATGCAAAACTTAAAAGCTATTTACAATTATAAATTATTATAAATAACTAAACCTTTTTACAACTACACTAGTACGTTACAGTATTTAAACGAGAATGCTCTCGTGATCAATCTCTCTAATTAAACAATGGTTACATAAATAACTTATAATGTTTAAAGAGACTGGTCAAAATACTATAACTATTCATCTGTTGTCATTAGCAAAGGCAAGTGTATGAAAAGATGCATATTGTACCACATATGACCAATAAATAAAATCTCGATGAACGTCATCATAACTTTTTATGTATAGAGTGACAGAGGAGGAAATCAAATGAATTAATCTACCTACTGTGTGCGGAGTGCGAGTTTTATCGAGCTTTACTCGATCACACGCATCGAACGCGTGAACGCGAATTTGTATGGAATTAGAGCAGTGCCATCTAGTAGTCACTAGATGAAGCTGTCTCATTCCATAGCGGCTAATAGATGGCGCTGCTCTAATTCCATACAAATTCGCGTTAACGCGTTCGATGCGTACGATCGAGTAGAGCTCAATAAAACTCGCACAAGGCACTCAGAACGCTATCCTGATAGTAAGGTCGACAAAATCGATGTACTGTAGTTCGATTGTATCCTATACCTGCGTAAACAGCCATCCTATTTTAAAACTTCTGATTGAACGTTGCTTTAAGCAACTGTTGTTATAGCTGAACTCCACCCCTTGATTCTGTAACAAAAATCTATCGCGACAGCTTTCGATTTTGACAGTCAAAGTGCATCGCTGTTCTTTATCAGACAGTCGACACAGACTCTTGTATCGATGCAATGATTGGCAATCTCAAAGCGATCATAATAGATTTTTCTTAGACAATAGCCCCTCTGGATGTATTTCTAAGAACTGGCTATGATCGGACGTCAGTCACGTGCAGTCACAGCTAGATACTTCGGAAGTCCAGCCCCAACAGTCACTTAAACTACTGTTAGCATAATTACAATATCTTCAATAAAAAAAAAAACAAATAATAATTGATATGAATAACTAAAACGAGTGCAGTATGCCAGTATGTTTTAAAAGTATTATTTCTTCTGGAGAAAAAATTAAGTCACATAGTGCCCTACGGTTATTACCTACACACAAAAATAATTATATTAAAAAAAAAATATATCTATTACGTAGGAAGTACAAAAGTACTAAAATGTTCAATGAAAAATTTCAAGTGTGCATTTGTGCCTCTTTTTCAAATGAAAATTTCCATGAGTGCATTTGTGTAATCTGTCGAAATTACCAAATAATGTAGAAATCACTTACATACAGGTAATAGAATTAATAAAACTCCAATTTATTAAAGTCATTTTTTATTACATGATTTCTATCCAATACAATCAAATCCATCGTTAACGTCACTCCAAATGAAACAACAAAATTAAAAACAACTGACTGGAAAATGACATCACAAAAATCAAGGCATCTCTTTTATAGAACAGTGTTAATGGAAGACACTGACAACATGTAAAACACTTGTTCGACTACACACAAAAATATAATTGAAAACGTCAATTAAAAATAAGCTTAAATCTATATACAATATAGTGTAAACCGACTTCATTCAGCGTCTCCAAAGCCTTCCAAAATTCAATATTACCATCTACATTATCATTCAAAATATTAGATATAAAAATAAATGTTCCAAATTTCTTGTATCTTTGAAATCAATAACAATGATTATTATAATTTTATTTACATTAGAAACTTACGAAACCTTTATGTATGTGATTTGATAAAGTACCTAATTCTGAAAAAAATTCGTGACCCTAAAAGACTAGTTAGAAATGCAAGCTTTTCATATTTTTGTACATTTTTCCCTTATTAATAAGATAACACCTGATAGAAAACACTCTATTAACGGCGATATGACTTAGATGTTAACAATCAATATTTATTATTTATCAGTTAAGCATATAATTCTATATACATACACAAATATAACATCGGTCACTGATACATATTCTGCACTCATACAATACACATCATACATCATTCATTTTAGGCCAGGCACACATTAAAAATATGTATTATTAAACCTGCGAGTCTTACCAGCATTCTTTAAAATTCTATAAGTTGGCAATTTCTCTGATCACAACCTATTATTTGTCATGCCATAGTGCAAAAGTAACTTAACAAATGTTAAATTAGAGGTGGCCCAAATAATAATATTTGCAACTGTCCAAACTTGTAGGCCAGGCAAATAAATTTTTTAACTACTGACACACATTATAGTTATGTAAGACAACATAATAAAACCTAAAAAATAACATTTGTTAACTCTGTAGGTGCACTAATAACTGTTCTGTTGGTCAATATAGATAAAACAGACTTAATACTTCTATAAAAAAATATGTCAAGAAGTATTTGAAAATATTCATATAAATATGTAGAAATTGTACACAAACTAGTTATCTAGCCTCATGATGGAGTTTTCAACACTCCTTATTGTGAAAATAAAACAGTATTGTTATCTTAAATACTATTTTCATTGAAACAATGGTTCGTTTACAAATATTAATTGCACATTGATATATTTTTTTTAAACTTATGACTTTAAAAAGAAATTAGAATACAAAAAATAACACATAGGCTACAGTTGCTGCCATCACAAGTCTATATCATGTCAAAACGGAGTTAGGGTCACCGCGAACAATCACAAATCAAAAGCACCAGTGTGTGGCCTGACTACGCGTTCACTCGTACATAAGGAAACACCATACACAACACAAGGAGAAACAGACAATTTCAGAAGAGCATCAGCCTCTCATACCCTATGTTTACTTTTATATTACATCCCTAGACTGACTGAATTTGAATCATACATTGATGTTGATATTTTGTATTCTCAATTTATATATTTCTGTATCTTATGATTTTTCATTCTATAAAATCCAGTCTAGTTTTTATGCGTGCTATGCAATATGAAAAGTAGACTAGATTTGCTTGTTATGCAATGAGCAGCAGAAGTTTAAAACTAATGATGTAGCAAATTAACCAATACCTACTATACTTAATACTATAAACTGAGACTAGTAAAGAATACAATTTCATGATAGAATCAAATCCAAATTATACAAAATCCTCAAAAACAAAGTATGGCGACTCTGTCTTTGGCGCAATTAAATCTGCAATATATAGAAAACATTACATTAATCACTCGCGGTATTGCCACTTGTTCTGTCTGACAGCATCTTAAGAGTACCTATCTTAAAAGCGTAAACACCAAAAATTTATAGTATAAAACAATTTAGTCTGAAAATTATAACTAATATTTTTATGAACACCTACCAAAGACAAACTCAAAATTTAGTAGCTATCTGAAATGACCAGGCGCTATTACCGATCTCATGGTTTTGCAAATGATATCATATGATATCATAGTGCAAAACGAAAAATACGTTTTGCACTAATTTCCGGTCAGATTTTCGATCATTTGTCCATTATTTAATGATGAGATCAATGAAATTAGGCCATAGTGATGATATCATTGGAGATCGGTAATACGAAATGCAGCATTTCATGACTTATTTTTCTCAAATTTATACCATGTCATACGATGAAAGATCCATAATTGGCCAGCAGGCCTATTACCGATCTCATAGTTTTGCAAATGATATCATAGCGCAAAACGAAAAATACGATTTTCGGTCAGATTTTTTATCATTTGTGCATTATATAATGATGATATTATTACAATTATAGTGATGATATCATTGGAGATCGGTAAGACAAAATGCAGCATTTCATGACTTTTCTCAAATGTATACCATGTCATACGATGAAAGTTCCATAATTGGCCCGCTGATCAGAATTTAATGATTTGCGAAAATAGACGAGATTTACATAAAAATTTAAAGGTAATTTTTCAGCACATTTGAATAAATTTATACCTACAGTATTGAAGACAACAGTAAATTAGCACCAAAACAAACACGAAAATCAATAATTTGTCAACATACCTAATCTAAAATAATATGACATGCAATCATTAAAGTTGTAAATGTAATTAAAAAAGGTGTGATAACAATACATATTAATGATTATCATCATCAAATTGTTATTCTTCAGAACAAATTCGATCGATGATCGCGAAAAGTAAACATAGGGCGTGCGTAAATGGTTTATGAATCTTACAGGGTGGTGGAGATGCGCGGCGAGCCCTAGATCTGCGTGGAGAAGCGCGGGCGCGGCAGGTCGAACACGTCGCTGTGCACCGACCGCGCCAGCGCCTTTATGCTCGCAGCGATGTCCGTTGGCTCGTCCTAACGAACAGTAACGTACAGAAAGAACCACCTAGTTCGGGTGGTTCTTTTGGTGGAGGGCTAAAAGCGATTAGAATTCCACCAAAGAAATCAATGAACATTGTATGAACAACTTTACGCAAATTAATGTTTTTGCAATCCCTCCAAAAGTGATATTGAAAGTGTACAGAATTATCTGTAATCGTGTTATCTTTGAATTTCAGAAGTGATGACGTATAAAACTTCTGCGCAGGGATTCGCAAATGCAGAGACTAAACACGTTCTGATATATTTCTATACTATCCTGGTTCTTTTTCATTTCTACTCCTCCATATTTGCATATTGAAGCGGTTTTAATTTCACTTTTTAGAGCATCAGTTTCTTGTCGTGACTGTATCCTGAATAATACTAAAATAAGCCATACCTACAAATACATACTGGTTATTTTTGCTTGCATTATACTTAATTCGCTGTTTCTCTTGTTACGAGTTGTTTCTTATTCCGACGCACGTTTTTATGGATGAAATTAAATTATCCACGTGTACTATTTTTGCTGGAGCATAAGGATAATTAAAAATGAGTTTTTTAATATAGATTGACTATATTGCGGTTTTCGAGTCGCTCCTGTAAATTTGACTCCTACTTCAAAAATAACGCTATATTTCACTCGGTCAAGTATTGACCAAATAAAAAATTTCTTCTTGTCATATCACTGAAACCTATTTTACATTTTTAAATATATATATAACCAAATATATTATTATATTCCTATACAGTAATATACAGGGTGTAAAAAGACCGGTACCGAAGCCGAAACTCATGTATTGCTCCCATCATCACTATAGTTTTTGTCTTCTAGCTAGACCATGGTTGTGAAACTAAGAGTTGCCGAGATATTGAAGGTTAAAGTTACAATTTATTTCGAGATTTTTATACAAAACTGTTGTATTGTGTTAAGAGGATTGTGAAGTAATCGTGCGCGGCGCAAGTAGGTATTTTCTAAAATGCTATCTGTTTCACACCGCTCGGCCTCCGGTCTGGCGTTTACACCACAAATACAACACGCGCAAATTCTCACGCACACAACGACAGCGCGGGACTCCTCGGCGCGAGAACTCGAGATCATTATTTTACCGTTTGTAATAGGCCCTACTCACGATGCAATCTAACTTGCGATCTGTTGCTGCAACATGTTGCAATCGCGGTTGCACGTACTCTACTCACCTATGCAACTTCGCTTGCAATTTCATTTTGCTAACAAACACCTTCACGCCACAACGTGTACACACCTACGTACCGTATCGTATAATAATGCCACCAACGCCATCTAGATTTCAAAAACCGACCAAGTGCGAGTCGGACTCACGCGCGAAGGGTTCCGTACAATTACCTATACAAAAAATCTTTCAAGCGTCTACCTGTTGCCTTTATTAATATCGAGCAAAAAACGGCAAAATATCACATTTGTTGTATGGGGGCCCCCCTTAAATATTTGCTAGGTTCATGAGATACAGCCTAGTGACAGACGGTTAGCGCAGAGGTCGAGTGATCGCCTACTGCGCAACGGGTCGCGAGTTCGATTCCCGCATGGGACAGATGTTTTGTATGGCCTACAGAAATTGATTCCGGTCTGGGCGTATTATGTGCATGTGATATTCTATGTTTGTAACTGCACCCACGACACAGGAGAAAATCCTAGTGTGGGGCGACGTTCTTTAAAAAAAAATAGACAAGCGGACGAACGGACAGACAGACGGACAGCGGAGTCATACTAAAAGGGTCCCGTTTTTACTCTTGGGTTGCGGAACCCTAAAAAGTAGCATTTGCATTAGCTCTTGCTTCTACAATTTAAAAACAAGAACAAGAAAGAAAAACAGTTTTGGGTAAAAAAATGGATACTGCTACAAAATAAAATATCGCAAATGAACGTTATGTTTCATTTGGAATTGGAACCAGAAGATTTCTCAATTTTTTTCTCTGCTGATTATTTTCATTACTTATTCTAAACGCTACCTACACTAGAGAGGTGTGGCCACGTGTGGCTGACTAAGCGACACACGTGCGACTGAGCCAAGTTGCATGCAAGCGAGCTATTCACCTCGCAATATGTTGCAGCAATCAGTCGGTCGCTAGCGCGGGCGATGCGACCTGCGATAAATTGCATGCAACCTGCAACCTGCCTATTCACATCGCAATCTGTTGCATTGTAACAGATCGCAGCAACAAATTGCTAGCGAAATTGCATCGTGAGTAGGGCCT
Organism: Schoenobius gigantellus; assembly: GCA_963935595.1. Lineage (NCBI taxonomy): Eukaryota > Metazoa > Arthropoda > Insecta > Lepidoptera > Crambidae > Schoenobius > Schoenobius gigantellus. Next base: position 28,053,394 of record OZ012545.1, read on the forward strand.
ATAATAATGTTTTGCGTTGCTTAGGTATTCCTGACTGCCTTTCCGCTCGCAACTTTGCCTTCGTTATTTTCGTTTTTCGTGAGGGAATTTTGTGTTCCCGTATGAAAAATTATTTTATAACCTTATATTACTCAGTGATAATGTAGCATTCTATTAGTGAATTTTTTTTTTTAAATCAGCCTAGTAGTTTTAAAAAATAAAAAATATAATGAATAAAAATAGCTTTATTTCTAAAAATCATTTTAACAATAATTACGCCGAGACTTCCCAGTGAGCTAGTTTTTGAGTTTATTCATTACAAACAAAAATACAAATCTTCTTTCTTTATAATATTTTAGTAGATAAGTTTCGTAAATTATTTCAGTATTCCTTTGAAATTTATAGTGTAGGCACTTACTTGGTATCCCATACCAAGTCCTACTTTATAGGACTGAGCTGTTATTTGTTATGAAAGTACTTATCTATCGTACATTTACCTGTCTAAAGAAAATGACTTTTTGTAAGATGAGTGTTATCTCGCGCAATGCAGCGTTATAAATACCTACCGCTAAGTAGAGCGCCGGCGCGCCGACCGGCAGAGGGCCGCCGCCGCCACTCGCCGCGCCGCACGCGAGACATTTATTATTATTATCAAATGTTGTAACTTGCTGTTTTTCATATATTTTTTATTTTTTTTTTGTTTTTTTTTATTATTTTATTGCTTTTTTGTTTATTATATTAATTTGGTTTTTAATTTCGTTTTGTTTATCATTTTTTTTATTTATAATTTTCTTTTCAGAACTACAAACGGGATTTTTATACCTAAATCGAATATTGTTCCGAAAATTTTATTTTTCAAAAATTTTATTTTAGTAAAACTGAATAACCGTGAGTTCAAACATGAAAAAAAACATCAGTTGTGTATTTTTTTCATAATAATTCGTAATTTTTTTAATCATTAGTAATTTTACAAATGAATAAAATCAATGAAAAAAAAATTCGCCTCGGGCGGGTATTGGTAATTTTTTAATACTTAATTTGTATTTTTTTTTAATTTTTAAATGTATTAATGACGATAAAATAATATTCTATTCTCTTATTTTTTGACATGTACTATTTAAAATTTTTAAATATTTGCGCACTGCCAATTTAGAAGTAGATTATGAGGAATCATGTGTAGGTATAATTTAACACCAATCATGTATTTTACCATATTCTTGCAAATAAAGTACTATTATTATTGTCGTTTTATAAAATTAAAGCACATTTGAGTCAGGGGCTTTCCTCGCAATCACTTTATTTCATTAATCCTACGTATACCATTTTGTTTATGTTCTTTGTACAACCCTTAAATTTTCGCTCGATGACGCAATCACGCGGTGTACGCAGGAATCTCGATTCTCGGCGCGCGTTCATAGAGACCTTTTCTTCTTGCAGCGACTTTTGAATGTCGGTTTTGGCTATTATTATTACAGCGATTCGAGCGTTTCTATGGGAGTGATGTATCTGTTACGTAGTAACTATTATCTAATCTGTGGTTATACTGAATTAAAATGATTTTCATTTGAGATGTGAATCGTATGAAAAATTATTTTATAACCTTATATTACTCAGTGATAATGTAGCATTCTATTAGTCAAAAATTTTTTTTAAATCAGCCTAGTAGTTTTAAAAAATAAAAAATATAATAAATAAAAATAGCTTTATTTCTAAAAATCATTTTAACAATAATTACGCCGAGACTTCCCAGTGAGCTAGTTTTTGAGTTTATTCATTACAAACAAAAATACAAATCTTCTTTCTTTATAATATTTTAGTAGATAAGTTTCGTAAATTATTTCAGTATTCCTTTGAAATTTATAGTGTAGGCACTTACTTGGTATCCCTACCAAGTCCTACTTTATAGGACTGAGCTGTTATTTGTTATGAAAGTACTTATCTATCGTACATTTACCTGTCTAAAGAAAATGACTTTTTGTAAGATGAGTGTTATACTGAATTAAAATGATTTTCATTTGAGATGTGAATCAATAATGGATCCTTTTATGAAAAAAATAAACACTAAACATAAAATGACATTTACAATTGTTTTATTGTTTAACAAGAACAGACCTCTTGTTAACTTAAAAATAAATAACCAAAAATCTATTATTTTAGATAGATAAATTAATACTTTTACATACAAACTAAATAGGAGCAGGGATTTAAAAAATATAAAGTAATAATTATGCATCAAATAAAAATACCTCTCATTTTTATACACTAATCTTGGGTAGTTATACTAATAGTCTTAGAATTCTAATTTTACCACCTCCGTGGTCTAGTGGTTGAGGCCACCGGATGTTGATCGGGAGGTCCGTCCGGCGGGGTTCGATTCGTCGGGTTCGTCCGGACTACAAAAACACTGAAAAGTTAGAAATAATATAAGAATAGGTACAGACAACATCACACATCATTATTGAAGACGGTGCCAAATTTTAAGACTTTCTAGGAGATCATCGTTTGGCACCGACTTCAATATAAAAATGTAATGTTGTCTGTACCTATTCTTACACTATTTTTAACTTTTCAGGGTTTTTGAAGTCAGTTTTTATTTTTTGTAAAATATTTTTCTTGTTTAACTTTTTAGTGAAAGAAACCCTAATTAAATTAGGATATCCCTAGATTTTCATAGGATCCCATCATCAGAACCTATCGTTGGTGAATTAGGGACCACCCTAGGAGTATACTCTACCGAATACAAAAAGAATTTTGAAAATCGGTCCACAATTGGCGGAGTAATCGCGTAACATACACACAAAACGGTTGACACGGTTAGCGCAGAGGTCGAGCGATCGCATACTGCGCAACAGGTCGCGGGTTCGATTCCCGCACGGGACAGATGTTTTGTATGGCCTACAGAAATTTGTTCCGGTCTGGGCGTATGTGCATGTGATATTCTATGTTTGTAACTGCACCCACGACACAGGAGAAAATCCTAGTGTGGGGCGACGTTTTTATAAAAAAAAAACACGTTGGACGCACCTAAAAATTTAAGGATTTTCCTCCATTTTTATGGGATCCCATCATCAGATCCTAACTTTGGTAACCGTGGGACCACCATTGGAGTATAATCTTGAGAATACAAAAAGAATTTTGAAAATCGGTCTGCAATTGGCGTCGTAATCGTGTAACATACACAACAAAAAACATACGCAGCGAATTGAGAAACTCCTTTTTTGAAGTCGGTTAAAAAATACCTATTAGTATATGGAATCAGCTGCTTTAAATTTTATAGTTAAAATGAAAAAAAAAACTTCAAAACCGTACGAAGGGTGCCTTCTTCCCATATATGCCTACCCTGCCTACATACTCGTATATTATTTAGGTACTTTGTCGTTTGTATTTTTTATACAATCGTAGATTCCATAACGCGAGTAAAACCTTAGAGCCCAGTTTTAGAGGAATAAAATTCAAATAAAATAATATTAAAAATAACGCTACTTGCATAGTCTATTACACGTTTTTAGCTGCTCCAACTTCATACATTGCATAACAAATACCTATCACAAGAAACAAAATACGAATTCATTTTGAGTTGGTTTCTTTATGGCACATATTTATTATAACAAACAACTACTTACATACTTACATTTTTTTCCTTTTTTGGTTTTGGGAATTTACAGTAAAGTTAACAGGCTACAGGCTGCTAACCCTTAAATAAGGAAATTGGTATTGAAATAAAATCTTTAAAATAAAACACTAAAATCAATCAACGTATTCAAAAAGATATTTACTTTTTCATGTATAAGGTATTTGTGAAGATTAATAGTTCCGACTTGAGTAATAACTTTCACTATTGATCGATATATCGATATTACTTTCTCCTCCCTAGGCGACAATAATTACGATAACATTATGTCACATCACTATCACTACCTGCCCCCGACCCGTATCGTGCGATAGAGAGAGTTGCAAGAAATGGTCGAAATTGCCTACAATTCCTGTTTGAAATATTGTTTCGGGCGATAACTGTTTTACCCCCCTAAACCTTTATGAAATTAGACGCTTTTGGTCTCATTAGATTCAGTATACCTTAATCTATGTTTGTATGTTTTGCTTTTTTTGTAATTCAGTATAATTTAGTCAAAAAAAGACAAAAATGCTCAAGGTAGTTTTTAAGTCGAAAATATAGATATTTAGATGCTAATAACTTATATTCTGAGCAATATTTCTTCAAAATCAAAACGTACAAACCTAGTTTTTCATTATATCTACAAGATTTCCAAAAATTATGAAAATTGGACTATGTTTAGAGGGAGAAAAGCGTTATCGCTTTTTGTATGAAAATTTACAGCTTCACAATCCTCTTAAAACTGTTGTTCGAAATGTATTTTGATAATTTTCGTTCAAAGAAACATCTACGAAAACATCAGTATTCTTTAAAAAAAATTATGACTGAAAAGGAATCTCTTGCGCGGGAACTGCGTCTTGCTTTACACGCACTCACGCTGATTCACTAACACGGACGCGATATCCGGACGCGCAAGCCAGGCGCGGGCACACGTTACATTGCGTAGTATCAAGAATTATATACATCGCGAAAACATGCGAATGGGTTCCACATTCACGCTTCTCGTGTTGTTCTCGCGTTCTCGCGAGAATGTGGAGCGCTCATAACATTTCTAAAATTAGTTATAACCACGATATTTTTAAAAGCAACAAAGCACACACGCTCCTAGGATGCGCAGCAGAGTGATTACATAGATTTATGTAGTTATACAAGAGGACGATAGATGGCGCTATATACATTTTTGACATTCTCTCTCATTTTAGGGTGCGTTCGAGAACAAGTAATTGATAGCGTTTGAGAACCAACAAGTAATTTGATCGATCTTCGTTCAATCCGTGTGCACGATTATCAAATGAAACTGAGAATTCCCATGTCGTTTGTCTATATCTTGAAAGACTGATTTATAATAATGACGTTACTTGTTTGTACTGTACATAAACACGAACACTTGTTAAATAAATATTTTTATTTTTATTCTCCATTTTTTCCTACACCGTACACCTACATCATTAAAGAAAACAGTTTCTTAACAGAATATTAATTAGTTTAATAATTAATAAGCCTTCGAGTAGGATTAGTTTTGATAATCGTGCACACGGATTGACGGCTGCCAAACTTATGATTAGTGGTTACATATTTTTCTTTGCTTAAAAACAAGTATCGTTTATTGTTTAACGAAGGCTAGAGGCCCTTTGTATCCACGGGGCCCTGGGCTGAAGCCCAAAAAGCCCTTAGATAGATCCGCCCCTGAGAAGTACGAGCGGAGTAATAGATCGGTTACCCTCGAACGTACCCTAAATCCGTTTTTTTTAGTTTTGGCCGCGGTCCGAATGCCGATACAAGTCACTGTCAGTGCTACTATCGCATTCGAGCGCATTTCGGGACACTAAAAGGTTATTTTTTAGTTACTAAAAAAATTGTGTGCTTGTTCAAACAAGCAAACTGAACAACTTTCACTATGGAACCAACTTTGAAATCGCAAAATAAAATCAGCTGTTCCGTACATCTAGGTTCAGTGAATATTGAACATTTGTATGGAACAGCAGATTTTTTCACGGTTTCAAAGTTGGTCCCATAGTGAAAGTTGGTCAGTTTGCTTGTCTGAACAAGCACACAAAATTTTTTTAGTAACTAAAAATAAACTTGTTGTCGTATATCGTCGAGTGACTTTCGGGAGTATTCAATTCGGACCGCACTCTGTTTACAAAAATAAAAATGCTTGTTTCTCGTGTTTGTGTCAGTTTGTGTCATAGATATAGAATGAAATAGATGGGCTATAAAAGCCGTCAAACACGAGGAAAAGAGATAAACTTATACACATTGCCAAAGGAAAGAAGAAGATGGCATCATTTTTTTTTTGTCCTTGTTACCGTATATAGGTGAAACTGGTAGTGGGGATTGTTTATCACCAGCGTCTGGTGCTAAACAAATACGTGGAAGAAATTTGTTGTGTGAATTATAGCTTACTGTGTAATTATTTAACAGTTTAATTAGTGTAATTGTGAACTATTTGAACATTTAAATCATGGTGCACTGCTCCGTTTTAGGTTGTAATAGTGATAGTGCTAGAAAACAGGAAAATATAACCTTTCACAGGTAAGACCTAAATTGTGTCAATAAAAAGTGCCAAAACTATTTTTTAAATTATAAATACAAGTTATATTGCAATATTTTATCCTTCTACTATGGTTCTCAATCATATTATGGGATTAAACATGAAATTTCAAACTAAGTAGTAAGGTTACTGTTAACCTAACAAGCTAGGAATGTCGCCATACAATATGGCCACTTATACAGCCAACGCGTATAACATTTTGCCGGGTTATAATGATACCAGTTACGCTACGACTATTTTTCCTTGATTCGTAGGTAATTTTTTACGTGAAAGGGAACTCACATATTAGTTTCTGTGTTATATTAATATTGACATATTTAAGTATATTTGAGCATTTTAGATAACAAAGGTAATTCTTTTGAAGTGAGACTTTCCATTTGCTTGTTTGTCTGTATTTAACAGATTTCCTTCGGAGATAACTACTCGAAAACAGTTGGGTTAAAGCTACTGGTCGATTGAATTGGAAGCTAACCAAGCATACCCGAATGTGTTCTAAGCATTTTGAACAACAGTGGATTCAGAAAAACAAAAAAGGCACTTTTCTTAGGAGTGGTGCTATTCCTAAACTTTTTTTTACAGGTCAGTAACTTATACATATTATATCTACAAGGTACATACCCTATCAAGTCAAAACCTAAATTTATTTTTCACAAACCCAACTATTTTTATGGGGGATTTCGAAATTTATTTTACAGTTTTGGATTAACATGGGTAGGGTAGGTACCAAATCCTTTTCTACTATTTTGATATGGCCAAACATATTATTAATGGTTTGATTTTGGTCATTTTCTATTAATATAACAAGTCTGACCATTAGTACAGATACAGTTTAAAAATTTATTAATTAATATTTTTAATGTTGTAAAATTAGAACCTGCTTTTATTTTTAACCTGTATACATATTGTTTCAGGTCGCATCGGTGTTGGATTTCGGTTCAAATTTGAATACGCCCCGAAAGAGAAAAATGCGGCTTCAAATGCTGGGTTTGAAACAATCAGCGAGGTCATCAAATAAAAAACTACGGCCAGTGCGTCAATCGCTTAGACGATTGGGAAAAAAAGTAGTCACACTTGAAAATGTGTAAAGTGATTTGAAGTGTAAGTTAATGATGCAAAATTAGTAGTTGGACATTTTAGATACTGTAGGAGGAACCAATAGAGATTTTCTGAAAAGATTATTAGGAGTTGACAAAAGAAAGTATTCTGAACCTTTAAGGAAATTCGCCACCCATTCACCCAGCCCAAGTGAATTTTTACCTGTATTGTAGTGAATTTTATCTTTGTAAGCCGAAGTCCTTTATTCGATGACAATAACGGTGCTATTGAAATCTAATTTTAGAAAATGTTTATTTTAAATTTAATATTATACATTTTCTAAATTTTCACAAATATTTAGTAAATGTGTAAATATTGGATTTTAAATAAACAGCAGAGATAAAGAAAAAACAATGATTATTGCCCGCTGTATTCTTAATCGAGCGACGATCTTCGCAAGGTACTTAGCTGGCAAAAGCTGGAAGCGAGTGGTCGCGGATCGTGCTTAGTGGCGAGCACTGGGAGAGGCCTATGTCCAGCAGTGGACGCGTGATGATGATGATTCCTAATATTTTTTCTTATATTTGTAAAGATGTTTACATAATAGCTTAAATAAATAATTAAGTAAAATGTTTTAAAAGAAATATACTCGAGTAAATCCGAAAAGTGTAGTTTTATTTAAAAGTGTAAATAACTTTAGACTGCCGCGAAGGTTGAATGAAGAATTCAATAAAAAAAAATCGCAACTTCCTCCCACTTTTATTTTTTGAGACATATTATTGAGCGAGGGGCGCTCATTAAAATGTCTCAAAAAAAATACGTAGATCAATCAACCCTACTTTATGTTTGTAGTGGTAAAAGCCACTATAAACATAAAGTAGGGTAAAACTTAAAGCAACACTGGTATACCCATCTACTTTAGGCAGGTATGACGTCATCTATGTCTGTCCCTTACGGGTATACGGTCACGTCCTATCTATTCATTCTTTATCTAAGGTTTGTGTACATTCTGCAACTACATCTTTTCCGTTATTGTTTTGACTCTGACTGTGTTGTATTGCTTGCTTACTGGACTTCGATTACGCCTAAAACTGTGACCCGTGCATGAATTTGGATTCCGATTTAGCTTCCGTTAACGGTTATTAATACAATGTCGTATAAAAAGTGCGTTTATCACAATTGTGATAACACTAATCGTCACATTTCGATGTTTCAATTTCCTGTGAACGACGAAATACGATTAGGAATGTGGATTCGTAATTCAGGTATGTAAATGTTTCCAAACAATATATTTTATTTTGAGTCCTTGAGACGGAATGATATAAAAAGGGGGACATAAGTAGTAAATTTTTTAATTGGAAATTCGGCTAAGCTGCATTCCTTTTGCGACAATAACTAAAGATACACTCACTTAAAACTGTGGAACAGTAAATATTTAACTATGTTATTCATTTATGAATACAAACAAAAAACATGATGAATGTTCTCTGAAAATGAAAGGTTTTTAACCTTAATACCATCCATTGCCTTTATAGGCATCCTTGGATTTTCTGACAAAAGAAGAACTGAGCCGCCGATACATATGTGCTGAACATTTTCATTACTCCAGTATTCACAAAGGAATAAATAGATTGATTGGGCAACCTGTTCCGCTTTATTTCCAATGCCCTGATATGTCTATGTCTGATGAGGTTGCAACTACTGTGGCCAGTGCTTCGACACATAATATGGATATTGGTATGGTATTTGATTTAATAAGTTTCAAATTTATTTACCTATAACATATGTTTTGGCATGCGTGATTGTGGCATTGAAATTAAAATTTTTAAATGAAGATATTCTTATTGAATGTAAAAATAAGTTAAAGATTCTGGTATCACTGAAAGTAGCCAGAGAGCAACAATATTGTACTTACAGTGTTATCAATAATAATATAAATTCTGTATAACTTTTATGCATCATTTTATAACTTGTCTCGCACAGTACACAAAAACAGAGAAAAATCAAAGTTCTCCCTCCGAATACGGATACTAACTAGCGCTGTAAACGGAGCTTACAAATCCAATCTCAGACAGTGATTGATGTATTGAAGTAATCTTAATAATATTTTTATAGAGAATATGAAGGTCTTTTAATTAAAATGAGTAAACATTGTTCTTTGTAATAGTGCTTATAATTTATAAGGAACAGGAACACTAAATCTTTCCAAAACCACAAGAAACCGCTGACATGAGTGGCTAGAAATTCGTCTCAGCTGATATAATTTACCTATTTCCTTTGATTATTTTAATTATTTGCTACCAATACTAGGCTCAAAAAAATCAATGATTATTATTTCAGTGGCCTTTGTGTACGCTTTTACAATAAAATCCCAACTGATATTTTAAAGAATTTAAAAATAGAGGAAGAAAAAAAAACATACACATTGAATTGAGAACCTCCTCCTTTTTTGAAGTCAGTTAAAAATTAACTTATATATTCTTAATAGTTACATTTTGTTGTACTTTTAAAGACTTACCTGTACAATTAACTACATTATAAAATGACTGTTCCTCTCCCGAAGTATCACCATCAAAAGCTCATATACGTCCCCACCGAGGGGAACGAACCTACCCTAAATTAGGGCAACCAGGTCTTAGTCAACCACGCTGGCCAAGTGCGGCTTGGTCTCTCGAAGTATATTTTTTGTTAATTAGAAAGATCACTATTCAAATAAATTAATTTAACTTTTTTCTTTACAGATGCTCCATCTTCACCGGAAGTATTAAAAGTAAAAACACCAACAAAATTTTATACCAATATGTCCAAAAATAAAGAAAAACGCGAGGAAAACCCTTCGTCAATGTCATCGTCGCCATCTATATTTGCAGATCCATTCATAATGGTACAAACACCAACGAAACGATCACATGAAATGCAAGAAACAAAATCTCGAAAACGATTATTTGAGGCAGATAATAATGATTCGCCAAAAACATTTTTTTTTAAACATTGTCTCTACTTTACAGAATAAAAACAAAGCACAGCGAATTAAATTACTACATTTTCATAGACAATTAAAAAATTATTTAAAAAAATCCAGTGAAACATCAAAAATTTTAGCACTTATGCAATTAAGAAAACCAAATTCAAAAGCACATCGGACAACTAAAGAAAAAAACTTTTGTCTGTCATTATTTTATAAGTCTCCTTCGACATATATTTTTTTAAGACGCCAAGGTGTGATTTTAGCATCTCCATCCACTATTAAGAGATGGCTATCAAACTCGAATTGTTTGCCTGGCATAAGTTCCGACATATTAAAAAAAAAGAAAAACGATTTGAGCATTGTTCTCTACAAGAAAAAGCTTGTGTACTTTGTTTTGATGAGATGGCTTTAATAAAAAAAATTGACTATTCAAAAAAAATTGATTTAATTGAAGGTTTCGAAGATTTAGGAAGTGACTATAGAACGAGTAAAGAGGCCAAATATGCTTTAGTTTTTGTTGCTAGGGTTCTCTATAGTAAATGGAAAATACCTGTGGCATATTTTTTAAGCTCATGCTCATCATATGTGAAAGCGGAGCAGCTGCAAATATTATTAAAAACTGTTTTCAGTAAACTTTTTAAACATGGCTTATTACCGAAGGCTGTAGTTTGCGACCAGGCCACAACAAATCAAAAATTGCAAAAAAATTTAGGAGTAGTAGAAAATAAACCTTTTTTCTATTGTGAAGAACGCAAATTTTTTTCAATTTTTAATGTGCCTCATTTAATAAAAAATATAAGAAATAATTTTTTTAATAATAATTTCACTAACAACAACAATGAAATGTCTTTTAAAGATATCATATCAACTTATAATTTAGACAAGAATAATAAAAGTAGGTCACTTCTAAAAATAATCGATCGGCACATAAATCCCAACGCATTCCAAAAAATGACTGTAAGCCTTGCAACTCAAATTTTCAGTAACTCTGTGGCAGCGGCCATTAGAACTGCAAAAGAAACTGGAGAGCTTAAAAGTGAAACAGCAACAAGCACAGCAAATTTTATAGAAGTGGTCAACAACCTTTTTGATGCTTTAAATAGTAAAAACCGGTTCGATAAAAACCCGTACAGGCATGCAGTTTCAAAAACATCAAAACATGCAACACATGCAATAAGAGAAGGAAAACATTTTTTTGAAAATTTGCACAAGATAGCATCTAAAACTACAAAATCTGGTCGTACCGAAATCGTTTATACACGACCACCTTGTTTCGATGGTATTGTACGATCTTGCGAGGCAGTTTTAAATTTATTCGAGGAAAAAAGTTCGGATCCATCTATTTCATTTATTTGAACAAATAAATTAAGGCTTATGTTTAACTGATTACCAAATATAGTAAAATATAACGCACAAAAAAACGATTTTTACTGCCGAAAATAGTAAACGATCACCAAAATTAAAACACCATTTTCATGTGAAATTATAGTCAAAAGTATAACATATTACTATCAAATTAAAGACAATATCTCCAAACATATCATTGGTGACCCAAAAATAGGTAATGAGCGCCAAAATGTAAACTCCTTTTTTTTTCAAAATTATAGCCCAAATTATAACATCTTGCTATCCTATTAAAACATATGACTCCAAACTAATCATTGTAAACCCAAAAATATTATATGACCACCAATATTTTTACCGAGTTTTAATCTAAAATGTCAAGTAAATATTTAACATCTCATTATCCTACTAAAGATAATTATGCTATGTCACTCATTGGGCACGTATTTGAATATCGAAAGTTAATTAATATTAATATTAATATATCTAAAGTTAAAATGTCGACGTTCAAAATATCGAAAATTAAAATATCGAATGACCTAAATACCTACTATCATTATATCGACGTCTGGAATCGCTAAAACTCAAATACCGATCTGTTAAAATATCGAAAATTCAAAACATCTAATATCGAATAATCGATACGTGTAAATAATGTTCGAGAATACACATAAAGTCGTTTCTGGCGCTTCGCCGGCCGCTGCCGCGGCACGCTCGCTTCGCTCGCTCGGCTCGCGCGCTTGGTTCATGTTAAACCTACGCTCGTCGCTTCGCTCCTCGCTACCTATTTTTGACCCGCCTACAGTTTTCGATATTTTGTCTGTCGATATTCAGATTTTCATCAGTCATTCCACCTTTGTAACTCAATACTCATTACTTGGTAATATGGATGCATTTTATGACAATCATAGTGGTTTATTTAGGTAGAAATGGTGTATTAATTTGCTCGTTAAAATTTGGTGATCATTTACTAAATTTGGGCTTAGAATACAATTTAATGTGTAGTCGTTACTAAAATTGGTAGTACAATTGTAATGGTAAATTTTTGTTTTTGTTGTTCAGTATCTTTTTTTGATAGGAGAGCTTAGGGTATCGAAGTATTTTTTGGTGGTCATTATATTTAATGACCACCAAAAAATAAATCAAACCCCATAAATTAAATCAGGATTTCATTGAAAATTTATTTGCTTGATTTATACAAAAAGGAGGATTTAACAGGAATCCATCGGCTAAATTGCTTAGAACAATATTTAGGAGCAATTTAGTAAATTCTTTGATAAGATTACCAGTTTCTAAAAACTGTGAAGATGATAATGCAGAATTTGAAGACCCAACAATCATTAAACAAACTGGTGAGATAATCTCTGATACAATGCCAACCACAGAAGCTAGCAGTAACCCAGACAATACTGACTACATTCCCACCGCGTCCTCAAACAAAGACAGTTTAGTCACCAATCCAACTTTAGAAGACTGTTCAGTGACATATTTTGCTGGATATTTAGTGACATCGTGTCTGGACAAATACAAATGTGAAATTTGTATGCAAAAACTTTTAAAATATAACGAGTTAAATGATAGATCATATAAATTGAATGACTCAATTAAACTAAAAATGCCTAGCGATAATTTCAATAGCTTAGTAAATGTGGCATTAAACGTTTTTAACGTACATTTTTCAAATATTTTACACTGTAAAAATTTAAGAAAACGGTTGTTTCAAACCATTGTTAATTATTTATTGTGTGAGGCCCCACAATTGGTAAATATAAGCTGCGAAGAACATCTTTTTTTTTTTCATTTTAAAACAAATGTTACTAGTAAAAATTCATTTTTATTGTAAAAAAAAATAAAGCAGATGTTGCAGGTGGTCAAACACTACATCCTAAGTTAAAGATTAAAAAAATAAATGATTCGCTTATAATTAAAAATGTTTTATTTATTATATCTTTTCACATTAACACACAAACCTGTAAACCTTACACAAAGTGTAATATTTGCTTGTTTTAGATTTTTGAAATCATAGGTCAATAGGTACAGGTGAACTCAATCCAACCAATTTCGCTTGTTCCTACCAATCACACTTAACTTGTGTAACTCGGTGGGGAAAGCCAATCCCACAACAAGTCACACTGTCACTCATTAGGTACATCGACATGACATCGTCATAATCACCAGTTACACTGTAACTGGTAATTATAACTTGTTGGGAAAACCCAATCCCAACAAGTCATAAGGGCTTCATTGAAGCGTATAAGCGCACCGTACATGCGCGGAAGTTGATTCATTACAAAATAAGCGCCGTCTAACTGCTGCCTTACGGAAACCACATATGTGTTATAGGCTGCTCTTGACACTCACCATCAGGTGAGCAGCTTGCTTGTTTGCCAACTTAGGTGTATAAAAAAAACAGGGGTTTTAAATGATCAAACACTCCCATCCCATTAAAAATATCTACATCTGTACAACTCATAACATAATCTACACATTGGTTATCGCTTTAATTCAACTGATCGAGACGACACTGTGAACCGTAGATGGCTTTTACAGCTTCTTGATTTTTTTTATTGCTAACGGTGGCAGACGAGGCACTGGCCCACCTGATAGTAAGGGGTAAGACCGCTCATGGACCTCTGCAATGCCAGGGGCACAGTTCAGTCACTGCCTACCTGGAGAGAAATACTTTTTTTAAGCCTCGTTTGAAGTAGGACATATCGTAGCGCTCAGGAAACACCGCAGCTGGAAGTTCGTTTTAGTGCCTACACGTACGTGGAAAGAATAAACGCTGAAACCGAACTGTGCTAGACAAGATCGATTCCAGGTAATATGGATGAACTCTACTGCGATGGCAGGTGGTGGTAAAAAGTTTAGGTACCGTGCATAGAATCAAGATAGAATTAAAATGTATCGGAGCATCGGGACTAACGAAGTTAATTTCTCCGCGTGTATTTTTTTTTTCTTTTTTTTACAGCTTAAAATACACTTTTTGTTACTTCTTTTAATATTTGTGTACATAAGATATCATTTACAATTCACTATGATATACACAATAAGGATTTTAAAAAGAATATTATTACAATTTTGTTGCTTGGTTAAAGTAGTTGAATGTAACATTATCCATTAAATTAAGCGCCATCTACACTCGCGAGCAAAAGTTTGGAATCAGTTACTTGAAATTGGTTGCGCGTTATCTTGAGTAGTTAATACTTTTTTAATAATCGTAAAAATGACATCATTTTAAAGGTTCAACTCTTTACTTTTAAACTGATACTGAATTCATTAAAAACAAGCCAGTATTTATGGAGCCATTCCGCATTAAGTGAAGGTGCGACCTATTGACCCCCTATAAAAGCACCTGTTATCGGATTTTCTTTATCAGTCGACTTTCACACGTTGACCGGTACACATCTCCGCCACTTTTGACCCTTTACCTTGTACGACAATGGAGACAACACCTACAGAAGCAGCACAAATCGTAGCCCTATTGCAAGAAGGGCTCAGCCAGCGGGTTGTCACTCATCGGCTCCACATAAGCCAATCCTGTGTTTCGAAAGTTTATAAGCGCTTTCGGGAGACTGGTGGCTTTCTCCCGAGACCAAGATCTGGACGGCGCCGGTGCACATCGGAGAGGGATGACCGTTTTATTGTGTCAACCTCTCTCCGAAATCGGCATTTGACTGGTGTTGACGTCCAACAGGAGCTCCGAGATGTTCGTGGGGTAGCAGCCAGCGAGTGGACAGTTCGTCGACGACTCAAGCAAGCGAATCTGACTCCAAAAAGGCCTGTCACAGGCCCGAAACTCACGGCAGCTCACCGACAAGCACGACTTCAGTTTGCTCGCACCCATCTTGATTGGGAGGTTGAGCAATGGAGGCAAGTCCTGTTCTCCGACGAAAGCAGGATGTGTTTGCACGGTAGCGACAGAAGAGGACGGGTCTACAGGCGACCTGGGGAGCGATTTGCACAGTGCTGTGTCGCTGAAACAGTGGCTTATGGGGGCGGCTCTTGTATGATGTGGGCCGGCATTTCCTTCGATGGTAAAACAGAGCTTGTTTTCGTGCCTGGCGGGGGACGAGGAGGCGGTCTAACTTCGGACCGGTACATTTCCGATATTCTCCTGGAACATGTCGTTCCCTATGCGGGATACATCGGTGACAACTTCCTCCTTATGCACGATAACGCTCATTGTCACACTGCCCGTGTAACAACGGAATACCTCGAAGAAGTCGGTATTGCCAAATTGGACTGGCCAGCGCTCAGCCCTGACTTGAATCCCATTGAGCACGTGTGGGATGAACTGAAGAGGAAGGTTCGTTCCAGAACTCCTGCGCCTTCATGTCTGAATGACCTGAAATCAGCGTTGAGTGAGGAGTGGGAAGGTATTCCACAAGAATCAATTCAGAAGCTGATCAGGTCTATGAAGAATCGTCTTGGAGCAGTTATTAGGGCGAGGGGAGGGAACACAAAATATTGACACTTATTTTTGAAGATAAATAAAATTTTTATTTAATAATTTTTATTCATTCATTATTTTTCCCTATTTCCTTGTTTTCCTACCTCCTTCACTTAATCCGGGATAACTCCACAATTACGGGCTCGATATGAATTAATTTTATATCGATTTAAAGTGGACAGTTGCACCTTTAACATGATGTCATTTTTATGATTATTAAAAATTTATTTAGTAAGCAAGATCACGCGGAACCAATTTCAAGTAACTGATTCCAAACTTTTGCTCGCGAGTGTAGTAAAAAATCAATGTATTACAAAAATCTAAGCACCGCACCGTGCTAAATTGTATAGCGCCATCTATTGAAAAACCGTAGAAACCGTATAATAGGATTAAATTTTTGGATAAAGATTAAAATTAATCTGGTGGAATATTGTACAAGCATTTGTAATTTACTATTATTAAAACAACTTTTTATTAATTTTCAGGCATGATTCAGTATAAATTATCAACAAAATTTAAGTTAGCAACCTTATAGGTCAGGGCCATCTAGATATAAGGCGGGAATAAGACCTTTCTTATAGTTGTATGACATTGGCAGTCTATATTATTCATTCGTCTATAGTAGTATTTATTGTCGTTGTTTTTTAAGCCTAAAAATTAATTTCGTTTCACATCATTGATTTTTCGTTATATTGTTTTATTTAATGGTCTGAATGTGTAGACGCGGGCTTCGGTATACGTCTTTTTACATCCTGTATATAAATATGGCTCGCTTTATAGCCAGTGCCAAAACTGGTGAAGCGTTAATTGAATAATTGTTTAGAACGTAAGCAAAATATCATTTTGCTACTTACAATTTTTTGTGAGCTGTTTTCAAAGGATTGATTGATTGGGAGACCCTATCGAGCGAAGTGCCCTTAAGGTCATTGGACGGTCGGCAACTCATAAAAAGCAAAGAGGGCGTACTTAGTCGCTGGGCAGAGCATTTTGACACCTTGCTCAATAAAGATCGATCAGCAGATCTCCAACATATCAGCTTGCTCCCCCAACTTCCTTTGGCTAGTCAATTGGATTGGCCCCTCTCTCGTGATGAGGTTTGCACTGCCATCGGACAGCAGCATAATAAACGGGCGGTTGGAATTGATCTATTGCCTGGAGAATTATTGAAGTACGGTGGCGAGGAGCTGCACACGCGGGTTTGGGAACTGTTTGTTCGAATGTGGGAGAGAGAGCAAGTCCCGAAAGAATTTAAAATATCCTGCATCAGTGCTCTCTATAAGAACAAAGGTAATCGATCCGATTGCGGCTCTTACCGCGGTATTTCACTTCTCTCGACCCCTGGAAAGGGGGAACCTATCACTTGTCCGAAATTTGCTTGTTCGAATTTCATTTCATCGAAAACGGTTCACCGTTTTTTTTTTTAGTCATATGTATTGTTTGCCATATTTTTAAATCATCGAAATATCATTTGACATAGGTGTTATTTTGACATAGGTGTTATGTCGCCATGGCCGAAATCAGTCGGATGGTAGTAATAGTGTTATCGACTCCAAGAATATGCTGTTACCGACTCTGAGACTGCTGTTATCGACTCGGAGACTTTGCTCTCATGGCTAAAGCAGTGGACAATACTCTTGGCGGAGCAGCACCAACACCGTGGGCTCACTTTTCGTTTCTCTGCGGCGGCGAGTACTCGGTTATCACGGAATTATCGCGCAGAGTTATAATAATTAGTAGTGCTATTTTTGTCTTCTTTATTTTGATCAGTAATTAGAATAGTATATAAGTTTATCAAATGATTCATCATCACAGCTCATATACGTCCCCACCGAGGGGTTCGAGCCTACCCTATGCTAGGGTGATTAGGCCTTAGTCAACCACACTGGCCCAGTGCGGATTGGTCGACTTCACATACATCATTGAATTTCTTCGCAGATATATGCAGGTTGCCTCACGATGTTTTCCTTCACCGTAGGAGCGTCAGACAAATGTACATATGAAATTCGAAACGAAAAACACATTGGTACATGGCGGGTCTCGAACCCTCATTATTAAGAAGTTATTTTAAACATAAAACTAATAACTAAATGTTAGGTTAAACCCAAGGAGAGACGATAACTTAGCATTCCATGCATAACATGCATTCATCACGCGGGTGCCCAGTCTATCGCGTTGCAGAGAAGAGAGCCAAGAGCGGTGCCTGGGGCTTATGACCCAGGTGCAGGTTTTGGCTCTCTTCTCTGCAACGGATTCACCTAACATAAAGCAGTTCTTACATCATCATCCAACTCCCTTTGCTGTGACCGTTCAATGGGAAATGGCATGTTAATCGGCAGAGAGCGCGCAATATCAGCCACGGCTCCGCCTCGTGGACGCGATATCTGGATGCCTTCATCATTGCTGCCGTCTTCTGCAACAAACCATGATATGTAAACAAATACGAGTAGTATTTTAAAAATATCTGAATTCTATTAATAATAATTATTTGTTTTTTAAAAAGTTATGTTTAAAACAGTATGTGGTCTCCATATGGTAACCCGCTTTTTACTTCACAAATTATCTGAAGTTCAAAGTATCTCTCAAAAGCATAGCACAAAGTAGGCACATGTCTGCTTAACTATTTGATTACATATTGCTTTCTCATAGATGGCTCTACTTATGTATGCTAGTTCGTAAGGTCACAGATTGAGATGAATTATATTATTTTATTATATGTACAAGGTGTTTGGTATATTATATTATAGTCATGGCGTCATTAAAAATTCGAAATTGTAAAACTAATTTTCTAATCCCCATACATTTGAAAGTGTAATGTCGCTTTACACAAAAACATGAGATCTTTAATTTCACAACTTCATATAAGTCAGGATTGGTCGATGCGTTAGATCTTCGTCCTTAAATCTGTGTGACAGTGGTTCGACCTCTGGTGTTGTTATTTTTTTTTTAATTTGTTTTTTTTTACTATTTTGTTTTTTATCACTTTTTGTTTATTATATCAATTTTTTATTTATTTTTTATATCTTCATTAGTTTTTTTCAGATTAAAAACGCGACTTTAATACCGTAAATCGAATAATTTTCCGAAATTTTTTTGTTAAATGCCTACAAACTGAAAAAAGATTCACTTTCATCGTGGTTTCATTAAACCACACAGTAATTTTTTATTTTTTTTTATTTATTATAAGACTT
Source organism: Schoenobius gigantellus (assembly GCA_963935595.1). Taxonomy (NCBI): domain Eukaryota; kingdom Metazoa; phylum Arthropoda; class Insecta; order Lepidoptera; family Crambidae; genus Schoenobius; species Schoenobius gigantellus. The sequence goes on from OZ012545.1 coordinate 28,072,528, forward strand.
ACAACATTTCCAAAACTAAAAATTAAATTATTTGCGGTGCACTATAAACCATAATTGGTTTTTCTGTACACTACAGATTCGTATCGTCATCTCAAAAATAATATGATATATAATATTATGTAGGTGCATGCATGTAACACAATGAAATAAACAGCACGTCACTTTATTCGCTCGACATAATGCACTCCCCAAGAACCAGTTTTGACTGTGCGGATACATACGGGCGTGAATTTTGCCGAGCGAGTCGGTATACAGAAAATAAATCAAATCCTTGAATACATATTTACGTTTAACATACGAGTATATTCAAAGTCTTTGAGATTAAGATTTTTGAATATACATATATTTACGTTACATTTTTTCTATTAACTTAGATAAATAAAAATTTTTTAACTTATATTTAATGTTTGTTTCGTTAATTTCATTTTTAATGCTAGCCGGAAGTTCATTCATTAACCTAGGAACCTGATAACATAACATTTGTTTACCATACTGATTACAGTATCTAGGTAGAATGAATTTAGGAGCTCGTCGCGACTGTTCTACTGTAACTTTACTTAGTTTCAAATAAGATTCATTGAAAAAGTTTTCAATCAGAAGTATATATTTCAACTGATCGTGAATAGGTATAATTCTACAGTGATTAAAAAGTTCATTAATATCTTTAAATTTTGCTTTAACTTTGTCTGGTACAATGGTTTTGAGTATCCTTGACTGTAAACAGTAAATTTGGTCAAGATGCGATTTAAAAGTGCGCCCATAGGTACTTAGGCCATAAAATATTATTGTTTCTCCAAGAGCTTTATATAGATATAAAAGAGTGGAATAAGGAATCTGACGTTTGACAATTTTGAATTTCGCTAATATAGCTCTTAACTTATCACATACAGAGTTAATATGATCTACCCATTTAAAGCGGTCATCTATTATAAGGCCAAGGTACCTTTGTTTATTTAAAACTTCTAAAGCTTCACATGTGCAATTCATGTTATTATTATGTAAGCAACTATGATTATGCGCTATGATTTTAAGAGTGCTAGATTTGCGGTTTTGAGTAGAACTCACATACATAAGTTTAGTTTTTTCTGGATTAAGTACAAGCCCAGCGTCATGAGACCATTTTGAAAGAGCATTGAAGTCTTGTTGCAAATTTTTTAATGCTTTATCAATATCCTTATTTGCAGATACGAGACAAGTGTCGTCAGCAAACTGATATATCTCACATTTGGTAATCATATTAACGGCGTCATTGACATACGTTATATAATGGAGTGGCCCAAGTACCGAGCCTTGAGCCGTACCATCCTTAACCGCAACTATCTTACTAACACTATCACAAATTTTCACCAAATATGATCTATTATTAAGATAGTTTTTACACCATTTACTAAGGGGACCTCGTATGCCACAGTCAGCCAACTTTTCAATTAAAGTTTCATGTTTTAAGGAATCGAAGGCCTTACTGTAGTCAATGAAGATTATTAACACATGTTCTTTATTATTTAAATATTTATAAATATTGTCAGTAAATTTTGACAATAATTGCGTGGTACTCTTTCCTGACTGAAAACCAAATTGTTTATCTGTTATAATACTATTATTTTTATAAAACTTATGTATTTGTTTTGAAATTATTCTCTCCACTATCTTGTCTATTGTCGAAAGAATTGTAATGGGGCGGTAATTATTATACTCACTATAGCTACCTTTCTTGTGTATTGGTCTAACTACACCAGTTTTAAGCTCATTAGGGTATTCACCCTGTTTAACGGATGTTTTTATAAAATGGGCAATAACCTCTGCAACATCGCCAGCAATCATTTTCAAATCCTGTGCTCTAATGCCATCTATACCCGGTGCCTTGAGATTACTCAAGGATTTTATTTCATTTATTACAGTTTTAGTAGAAATTGGCTGAAATTTACAAGAAACATTTGCGGAATTAGCATACAAGGATTTGTCTAACAATGTTATATTACAATTAGGTACAGTATTTTTGACGCTGTTAGCAAAATTATCTGCAAAATTATTAGCTATATCTATAGTATTTGTGTTATGGTTACTAAATGCGTTAAGGATTACTTCATCGACAATAGTTTTCACCCTACCAGTAATTTCATTTAATATTTGCCACAACACTCTGGGATTTTTTTTCTGATCATGTATTTGCTGCCTTAGCGTTTTATTTTTATTTTGTGATATTAGTTTATTTGCATAATTTCTAGCAGCGTTATATTTTTGTTTTACAATCATATTAGATGTATCTGATATCCAATCCATAAATAATTTATCTCTGAATTGGCATGCCTTCAGAATATTTTTATTAATCCACTTATTGTGCAATTTATTACTTTTGAGAAATTTAACTTCTATTTTTGATTCATTGTAACATTTTTGTATTTTATTTACTAATATCTCGTATATTTTATTTGGATCAAAAATTTCTTTCAAAGGTTGCCAATCCAGTGATTTAAGATTTTTTTTCAAGAGATCATAGTCATTACGAGTACTTGATCGAAGATCCGCCCGTATGTTTTCACAACCCGTCAAAGTATCAACAGGAACAGCCGCAAGAGCGACAATGCGGTGGTCGGCCAGTACAGTTCCGAGCGCCGCTGTGTAGTATAGGTTTAGTGCGCGGGATCGTGCATAAATGTGATCGATACAAGATTTACTCAGTCTATTGTTCGCTATCTCCATACGTGTGTATTCTGTGATCCCGCACACTAAGCCATTATCGTACAAAGCGGTGTTGTAAATATGTTTTATAGGGCATTCTCTCCGCAAGTCAATGTTCACATCACCCAGTAGATACAAGTCTGATTGTCTATGTATTTTCTTTAGTACCGAGTCCAGTTCTTTGATAAATAAGTGCTTACTTTTACTAGGAGGCCGATAAACACAACACAAAGTCGCAGTGTAATTACAAGTTATAAGTGATCCTATTAAGCTCTCAAAGTGTTGTGTTTTGTAGCAGCTTACATTGAATTTATGCTTACTTTTAACATAAATTATGATGCCACCCCCTCTTTGGTTATTTCTCAACTTAGTGTACATATTATATCCTTTTATTTTAAATAAATTACTGACAGTGTCAGTAATATTAACTTCAGTGAGCATAATAACGTCTGGGACTTTAGGTGAAGAGTGAATGCATTGTTCCATGGCAGCAATATTTTTATAATTGATCTGATATTTATATGTATACATAGAAGTGAAATCTTTTGAGGAACGTTGTCTAGAAAAACCCTGAGGTCCCTACAATCGTTAATTTCGAATATTTCGTCTAAATAAATATCCATCCAAGTTTAAGCGAATAGAATGAAATAGATCTAGAAAAGAAATTAAATATATACCTTATAATAATGCGAGTTTAGAGAAGCAACGACTTACGAACGCGAGGGAGTGGCAGACTGTGACTTGAGTTTTTTAATATCGTTAGCGGATCGTAAAACAAACGTTTTCTGGTTTTCTCCTTCCTTCCGTACGCGTAGAACTCCTTTCTTAATCCAAATATATTTAAATAGATTGTTAAGCTCTTGCTTCGCTTGGAATAAGAGCTGCTTATTATACGGAGTAAGAGCTTCACATACGAATATAGTTTTACTTGGGTTAGAAGAGTTTGTGATAACATCAGAAACTGTGATTTTGGAAGAACTAGACTTATATGCCGAGACCCAGGATTCTTGCTGTTGCTCACCTCTCAGCTTGATTTGTATCGCTCCCGCCCTACCCTTCTTTTCAGGTAGTCGCTTTGCTTCTATAATATCTTCGACGCTTTGGTTGAGCTTTTCAGCGACGTCTCTTACCATCTTCATAGGGTTCTCACCGCTAGTGGTCGGTATATTATGAATCTCAACATATTTCTTCAAGTCATTCTGCTCCCTTTCCTGCATACGTTGTTCTAACGCACCTACCCTCACCTCCAAATAGTTATTTCGATTAGTTAATTCGACATTCTTTTAAATTAACTTTTAATTTAACTGCAACTAATTACGTGCTATTTTAAAAAGACTACAATAAAATTACGGAAACGCTGCAGTCTTACGGGAAGCCACTCTCATTTTAGTTTACTGTTTTGGTCAATCATACATTATCAAAAACCGCCATCTGTTTGACACTTACCATCTGAATCATAGTCATCTTGGTCGGATCCTATGTTGTTCTGTGACTCCATACCCTCAAATTCAAATAGATCTTCAGCATCTAAGGAATCTTCCTCTGAAGGCAAGTTTCTATTATTCTGAAAGTCAATTTAAATAAGATAATCATTAAACAATGCAATTTAAGCAAATCAATTTTTATTTTAATTCGTTTAATTATTTAGAAAAATCATTAGTAAAAAATTGTGCAAACCAAAGTAATAATTAATTTTTATTTTTTAAAATTTATTAACCACATACCTACCACAAGTTTGAAATGCATGTTGTTGGACTAATAGGAATGAAGACTACATCTGAATAAAATACCAGATTAATAGTCTCAGGGGAAAATTAACTAATAGGTATGTGAAAATATATTTTTGAACTACAGAAAACTTTCAGAAATATACAAATGTTTTAAATGTAATTTGATTAAACCCACAATTTTAAAACCACAATAAAAGTCAAATAATATAAATCAAACATAAATCAAATAAATACTTATGTCATTTGATGTTTAATTAGTAAAAGTGAAATCGTAGGAAGTACACTTTAGAGCAACTGAATTTTGCTCCAAATCATGTCTTTCATGATCAAGTCGTTAGGACAACCTATACTACACCACAAGACTTGTCACCTAGAAGTAACAAGTATGGGATGAAAAACCTTGTTTGCATGTCTGTCCTATTACTGTAAAGAAATATAATGTCCTTGTTATAAAGATATACCTTGGATATCGTATGATTAATCTTTTTGGCATCTTTGATAGAGGATAATCTCCTTCTTTGCAAAGGAGGAAGTTGTGGGGACGGAGGGCCATTGTCCACACTTGAGTCCACCCGGCATCCATCATTTTCAACATTTCCACGAGCTTTATTAATGATGCTGAAAATTATAGTGCATTGATTATAAAAAAAAATATTTTTCACATTCCGTGTGATACAAGGCTTAAAGGCGTCAAGCATGAACTCACAGTCAGTAGGGAGCAATATATACCATCCTCACTCAGGCTGTAAGTGTTCTCTATGTGTAATAAAGATACATTCGAGATTGTCTTTCGAATGAGTACTCAGTTTGGTAATAATATGTGTACAAGACTTTTTGACCTCAAAGCCTGCACAGAAGAGGGACTGTTGTCTGCAGAGGACAAAATTCCCTGAATCGTGAACCAAGAACTTTTTGCAGACTCAACGCACAATGTGTGTGATCATTTGTTGCTCGGAAATTAGTGAACCGCACACTGTGGAAGCAGAATATTCTGAGATTTCGTTGTGTTGCTATTTACATGAAAAAGAAATAGTGAATACGTTTTAAAGAAGAAAACTGAGTCCATCCCTATATTTTAACTCAATTAATGAATGGATACATTCATGTAAAACAAGCTCAGTTTAGTTGTGGATATTGTTATATCCAAAAAGATTATTGGAATATTATAAAATGTCGGTTGGAACTTTTGATGAGTTGTTGTTTATTGTGGACCCTGCTATGAGTCATTTTGTGATAAAGATGTGATGAACATCTGTCCAGATGAAGAAGTGAAAGACTAGCTAACAATAACTTTAAAGTAAGTAAATAAAATACGATTTTAATTAGTAAATAATTGTTTAATCGTCTTTGTCTGTTTTATTTTCATTATTCGTCGATTAATTGGTATGTACCTAAATAAATAAATAAACGCTTTGTATGTACATACCTAAATTAATAATTAGTAAAATAAATAAATTGTAATTGAAGGCAATGACTCAATAAGAAATGAAATTCTGTAATTTCTCAATTCCGATTAGCCGAAAAATTCAGCCCTATTCACCTATCACTTTTGGGCACTCTCTCACTCGAATAACATTAAAACAGATTATGGAATAAATACCTACTTAATTGAAAAAACAAACAAAATACTGAATCATCATCATAATTTCAGCTAAGAGACGCCCACTGTTGGACATAGGCCTCCCCCAAGGATCTCCATACGGCGGCTTCCCGCTACCTTCACCAGATCGTCGGTCCACCTTGTGGGGGGCCTACCAACGCTGCGTCTCCCGGTACGCGGCCGCCACTCGAGGACCTTTCCGCCCCAACGGCCGTCAGTCCTACGAGCGATGTGTCCTGCCCACTGCCACTTAAGGTTTGCAATTCTTTGGGCTATGTCGGTAACTCTAGTTCTTCTACGGATCTCATCATTTCTGATGTGATCACGTAGAGAAACCCCGAGCATAGCCCTCTCCATTGCCCTTTGAGTGACTTTGAGCCTTCTTATGAGACCCATTGTAAGGGGGCCACGTCTCAGTTCCGTATGTCATCACTGGCAACACGCACGAATTGAAGACTTTCGTCTTGAAACACTGCGGCAGATGGGCCGAAAATATGCTGCACAGCTTCCCGAACGCTGCCCAACAGAGATGGATTCGTCGATTTACCTCTTTCTGGAAGTTGGAATTACCGAGCTGGACTATTTGCCCCAGGTAAACATATTCGTCAACAACTTCCAGCGTAGAGCCTCTAACATTCACAGGAGTGAGTACTACACGGGAATTCGACATTATTTTAGTCTTGTCCATGTTTATTTTAAGACACACTTGTTGGGAAACTCTGCAGAGGTCTTTGAGCATTGTGCCTAGATCCTCCTCGGTCTCAGTCATGACTACGATATCATCAGGAAGGTGTCATGTACTTGCCGTTTATGTTGATCCCCTCCAGTCCAACAGCTTAAATACATCCTCCAACGCAGCTGTCAACAGTTTCGGCGATATAACGTCATCCTGTCTCACACCGCACTGAAGTCGTACTGGTTTCGAGTTCTGGTCCTAAAGGTGGACTGACATGGTGGCGTTTTCGTACAATGACTACAACACACGGATGTACCAAGTCTATTTGGCACCTCTGGAGTGATCTAAGTACGGCCCAGGTCTTGACAGAATCAAAAGCTTTCTCATAGCCCACAAACGCCAAGCATAGTGGCAGATTATACGCCTCGGTCTTCTGTATAACCTGCCGCAGCGCATGGATGTAGTCTATGGTACTTTTTTTTATTTTTATTGCAGTAAGTCGGCAAACAAGCAAACTGCCCACCTGATTGTAAGTGGTAACAGTCACCTATAGTACATGTGGCTCCTGTGAGATTCGCAGCAAAACTGCAACCCCCACAAGAACCACAGTGGACGTTGCCAACTTGTGACCTAGGATGTAAAGTCACGGTACCCAGTAATTTCAATGCCATATCTTACCCTTCAAACCGGAACACAGCAATGCAAGCACTGCTGCTTTGCGGCAGAAATAGGTAAGACGGAGGTACCCAAGCACACGACCCTGGTACAGAGTCTCCCTCCTATAGCCTTTTCGGAATCCGGCTTGTTCGGGAGGCTGGAAGTCGTCGAACCTGCGTGCGAGACGATTCGTCATGACCCTCGAGAACAGCTTATAAACATGACTCAGGAGCGTGATGGGTCTATAGTTCTTCAATTGGGCCCTGTCGCCCTTTTTGAAGAAAAGTGCCACCACGCCTCTGTGCCATGCTTTAGGCATTTTGCCCTCGAGTATGACGGAGTTGAATAGCCGCTGCAGCGCTTTCCGGACTGGTAGTCCACCCGCTTTTAGGAGTTCGGCTGTAACTCCATCATCACCCTGCGCCTTGTTGATTTTAAGCTGTTTGAGAGCCACACTAATCTAGTACAGGCTGACGTCCGCGATGTCTTTGGTGTAGTGCCGGGTCAATTTGGCTCTAGGGTCTGTAGCCTGAATAACAGGTGCCTGTGACGTTGCGTAAAACTGTCCATAGAAGCGTTCGATCTCGGCCATAAGCTCAGGTCGGGATGTAATGACTCTGCCGTCCTCTGTCTTCAGCTTCGTCAGCAGACTCTGACCGAGTAACAGATCTCTTGCGAACACTTTGGAAGCCCTTGTTCGGCTTGATGGCCTCTTTAATACGTCCCGTATTAAATCGGCGTAAATACTAAATAACGTATCAAATACAAACAAATAAGGTTCCTCCAGAGTCACCTCTTTCATTTAACGATTAATCGTCATTGTAATCGTCGCGCCTACGTAGGAACGTCACTATCGCGCGCCCAACGCAGACTAAACTTCGCTGTGTGCTAAGGTGTCCCAGCCTACAAAGACAATTTTTTTTTTCGATTTTAACATAGTCGATTTGGTAAATATGTTAGCGTTGTGTGTGACTGCAGCATATTCCATGTAGACTTGTCAATGATATAATAAGCAGCTCCTGAGTCCACTTCCATAAATACGGGAGCACCCTCCAAAATGACCTTGACCTGTAATGCTGGTGTATGCGTGTTGGCACTGTCTATTTTATATATGCCATTTAGTTGCAGGCTCTTCAATAGTATAATACACTTTTGCTGAATAATTTCGTTTTTTAGCTGTACAAATTTTTTCCATATGTCCTTTTTTTCTGCAATAATGACAAGTAGCATTGATAAATCGGCATTCGCCATTCGCCTCCATGAGCGAAAACAAAACCGCATACTAGTTTTTGATTTGAGTGCATTAACCTCCAAAGGTTCTGAAGTGTTTGATGATGCTGCAACAGCATACGGCGTAGTGCCACTGTAAGCTGAAATACTGATAACGCTTTGTATCATTCTTGCATCTTTTCCCGCTGTTTCTGAAGTTAACATAGCATTGACCACATCATCATATTGTAAAGAGTCCTTTTTTAATAATTCATATTGCAACTTATTGACATACTTACATTTTGAGATTAAATTTGTGAAAATTATAAAAATTAATATCTCGAAATCTACGCTTCGCCGAGAGGGGGGAATGGTACAGGGGGTAGATACCCTCCTCCTCTCGTTATTAATTTTCAAAAATTATTAACAAAAATTTGAACCAAAGTACTCTGCTCATTATGGTATTTTTCAAAGTGGTTTTTCTATTTGAAACACTTCATTTAAAGTAAAATGCTGCTCACCATAAATAAATCATTTGCTAAATACTGAAAAAAATGCAGGACCTAATATTTGTTTGAGTGTCACTCAAACAAATATTAGGTCGCTATTATGAAGCTTCTCATTTTGTATTTGAAGTAACTCGAATGAATGTTTATAAGTTAATGTTTTGTTGATTTATCATCATTCGCAGTCAGTAGTTCACTTAGTAATACAATAACCCAAATTAATTATTTTTGTCTCTCAAAACTTTCATTTACAGTAACTCATTTAAATACTACCCAAATATTAATCTGGCTGTACTTCTCATGGTTTCGTGGTAGAATGCGGACGTGTATCCAGTTGGCGAAAACATAAAAGTGATTTAATTTAAGTTTCACCATCTGGACATGCGTCATTATTTATGCGTATCCAGATGACGAAATAATAAGTAATACTAATTTTCAGTTTCACCAACTGGGCACACGTGTGTCCAGTCTCTCGTGTCGAGTTGGTGAATAACCCATTTTTTGAATGGAGAACTTGCTAATGGAAAATTCGTCAGTATCGAGCCCAAGTGCCTCAATAGTAGCTTCAATAATAAAGCCAGAAATTCTCATACTTAACTGACACCTATCTAAAGCTGGTACTAACTTTGGAGTGATAAAATTTTTCATCATTAAAGTTTTATTAGTTTCGGACTGTGCGCTCTTGGTTGGGTTAAGTGAACTGACTTGTAAATCCATTACTTCGGAGTCAGATGATGAATTTTCTTGATAAGATGATGTTGAAGCAGTTAGGGATACATAATAATTAGTCCAATGCTTTTGTTCCTCGATTTTTCGAAGATGCGTTTTTCCCTCTTTGTTGGTAAATTTTTTGTGCACAGCTAAATGACCAGGTCTGCCAGGCTCTCTTTGGCACTGCAAGAACATCCTATCTTCATTAATTGAAGTGTATCGACATGTGCAATGTCGAACAAGTTGTCTAAATTTGTAACAAACTCTTGTCGACGCTGCTGAAATATGGATTGTTGAATGTATGGTTGTTCGCATTTTTTTGTAAATCTCCCCAAACTTGGTATAAGGTAACTAGTTTTTAACACAGTTAAAGCTTTAGTCGGTATTCATGCCTTATCCCAATAAATAATGCACTCACATATAGTTAGATTCGCGCTTTCAATTGCCTTCACGAATATTATAGAACAGAACTGCCTAATACTTGTCCATTAGAGGGCAGTTTTGAATGGTAATTTGATATTTTACATCCCCTATTACAAATATCCCTTTTCTAGAACTGCTTAATGCCACTGACATCTTTGAACGAAAAAAACGAGAAATAACAAACCCTTGGATACATTAACTCCGCCGCGGACGAGCGCCAAAGTATGCAAGTACTGACATATGTATCGATTCAAGTCGGCAGGGGTTGCTTTGGTTCTAGATACATAAACTTTTATTTACATGTGTTTTGACATTATTCAAATATAATATGGGGGTATGTGTTGAAAAAAAGACTGATTTTTTTGGGACCCCCTACTGTGTGCGTTGCTGCGCCTAGTCACATTTTGTTCTATTTTTAGGGGACTCTCCCATACTTTTAGTTACGCAGGGGACTTTTCCTTTTCCTACACAGGTACTTTTAAGGTGTCCTGTGTGTTATTTAAATAGTTGTAAGGGATCTATTTTGAGGGTTTTTGTCCTCTGCAGACAAAAGTCCTTCATCTGCGCAATCCTTTATACTGCACTGGAAAATAAATATTAATTTCTTGCGGATACAAGGCCCAAACACCTAATTAGTCAAATAATCAAAACCTAACCAAAAACTGGTAAAAAGTTTAGGTCTAAGGCCTATAAATTTTGTAATGCACAGGACGTTATGGTTTTACTAATCATAGACAAAAACAAATATACCTAGCTAATATTTTGTGGTCACGTTGTGCTCTATCTTTGTATGCTTCAAATTCTGCATATTTCTGGTCTCTGAACTGTCTGACAGAATCTTCAACTGCTTCAAGCCTTGACTGTAGTATTTTACTTAATTGTTTGCTAAGTGTACCAATGACATGTTGTGCGGGGCCCCAAACTCTTTTATCATTCAACAGAAAATTATTTGTATCTATATTTTCTTTCATTTCAACGTCATTGGTAATTTCCGGCACCAACAAATTAAAAACAGGAGAGAAATTACTGGATTTCTTTAGACTGTTTACTTGGTCCAATGTGGTCTGTGTGAAAACAAATAATTACATTATTGAATATTTTTATAGGTTAATAAAAGAAGTTACCACCAGCTGTGTCTATAATAATGACTAACATAGAACATGAAAACATTTTGATATAAGCTTTCCACAAACTCAGTTTCACTTTGTGAAATACTTTCGGCCACCTCTTTCAAGTTTTAATGTTGGAACAAATAATACCCCACTTATTCTTTCTCCATAGCGTCTATCTATTAATCAACATTGTATAAGCAGTTGACAGAAAACCAAATGTTTGGGCTTCACTTGTGTAAATGTTAAAGTCTACATCAGAATACACATTTGAAGAATACATAAAAACATAAAACAGTAGGTATATCTGTAGACTTTACTGTAGGTGATGTATGCGGGGCTGGGGGGGGGTTACACTCCATCCACATTCTCTTCTCCGCATGGCACTCAGTCCATGTCTCAGTGTTGTGCAGTAGGCCTAGCACAGTGCGTGGACTATAGAAGAGAAAGTGACTAACACTCGTCCCGTCTCGCGTCATTGTTATAAGAGAGAGTGAGAAGAAACATGTTATTTGTCTCTTGACCCGTTTTATCCATGGTCCGTGCTACGCCTGCAGCATGTAACAACCTGTCCACACCTTATATGTCACCCACATACCTTAGCACTCCCATAAAGCTTACAAGTGGAGCCCCGAGTATCTGTCTTAAAAGCCATACATCAAACATATGTTGAGACAAGACAGCTTAAAGAGAAAAATGTAGAAGTTAAAAAGTTATAAAACCAAATACTTACTAGATATGATTTTGGAATAAGTGCTTGTTTTAGCCCAATTACATTGTTTTGTGGAATTGCATGGGTGGTTTTACCACATGCAAGACATGAATGCAATGTCCAATTGCCTACAATAATTTGTTTTACCAATGCAGGCTGGGCCACAGTTGTTTTAAGTGTATTTGCTGGACACGCCATTAATTTCTGAAAAACCAAACATAAGTAACTTTTATAAAATACAGCTAAAAAGTATATAAAAGTTATCAATAACTTATTTTGCAAAAATAAGTACACATCATAGTTAAAGCTAATTTCAGAAAATAAATTATGTAAGAAGGGACACATTTTAAGCCCCACTGTCATAGTAATTAACAAATTGTTGCTTAGTTCAGAAAATAGAACAACACCAACATTAAAATCTATGGTGAAGTAAAACTACCCAGGATAACTTTAGATTCAAAAATAACCTCTTCAGATATGAGATAATTAATCAAATTGTGGCAAACGCAAATATATTGATTATCTATTTCTGTTGAAAACTAATTTTTGTAATAGTATCACCGATTTATTGTTAAATTGAGGAAGTAAACATAGTCCCTTCAGTGAGTCAAGGTCAAGACATGTTTACCGACTGTACCTCAATGAAAAAGTTGTCCCTTTGTTCCGTAGATGTTAATTCCAGTTTCCCGATTTCAACATTTTCTTCCACTTTGTCAGATTCTAACATCACATTTAAGCATTTACAAACACAGAGAGCCATCGCGACTTGGTAATGTGGTTTTAATTTGTTTTTATCACTCTAGTCAATCACAATCAAAATAACCACAAAGAAGAATAGCAATAGACAAGGACAGTATTAAAGGAGTGTTCCAGATAAGCACGGATTTGCAACATTTTCATCATTTTGAGCATCAACGCGATTCTTAGCTTTTGGTGGGATGACTGAATTCAAATTTTTACGTCTCGTCATTAAATATTAAAATACCGTAGAAAAAGACGCAGTCCTGTGAAATTAGAATTAAAATCGGCTTAGAAATGCCTTAGATACAAGTATTTTAAGTTGTTAATTTGAAGGCGATTAGACAGAGAGATCCGACATCAACTGTGACGTCATTGTTGAGTACGGCCCATGGAATTATTACTCAAACAGGAATGAGCTCTTGCTTAAAAAAGCGTGCCGAGCGAGAGATAAATAACTATACCGTTTGTCTCTTTCGTAAATTTTGTGACCACAAATTCTACAAAATAGGGTTTTTTTTAAAAACAATAACATTCAACCTGAAAGATGCTTTTGAAAATTATAGTATGCTTAATAATCACGATTGTTCGAGATCGCTTTTAGCGACAAGGTACATTTAATGTATTTTTTACACGTTGACTTTAAACTGGTTGGTGTTGTACAACAAAGAAATATTATATTCCATTCTATTATCCAGAGCGTCGGTGGCGCTGTGGTTTCGGCACTTGCCTTCCAATCGGGGGGTCGGGGTTCGAGACCCGCCATGTACCAATGTGTTTTTCGTTTCGAATTTCATATGTACATTTGTCTGACGCTCCTACGGTGAAGGAAAACATCGTGAGGCAACCTGCATACATCTGCGAAGAAATTCAATGATGTATGTGAAGTCGACCAATCCGCACTGGGCCAGCGTGGTTGACTAAGGCCTAATCACCCTAACATAGGGTAGGCTCGAACCCCTCGGTGGGGACGTATATGAGCTGTGATGATGATGATTCTATTATTTCAAAATGAGTTGCGCAAAAGAACTTTATATCTGCTTTTCAATACAAGATAGGTTTTATTAACATAATAATTATTTAAAAAATAATGAATGTCAATAATTGTCTTTCAATAGATGGGTCTTTCCAATCGGTATATTATGTTGAACCCACTGCCACATAACAGATAATCAAATATGTCAACTTGTCAAAAATGAGTCAATACTAAAATCTCTCTGTGATATTTAAATACATACCTAGTAAAAGAATGAGTAATATTTTAAGAAAAGAATTAAAAACACATCAGTGTGAGTCGAACTGTTTCAACAATATTTAAAACTTTTGTGGTTTCGCCAATATCTTGAACAGAATGTTAATGCCAATTCCTTTTTTCTAATAACTTAACATCGCATCGTGTAAGCTAAACAATAAATAACTAATATAAATTACTTATATTAAAAAATGTTAAAAATTGCGATAATATTTAGGTTAGGCACATACCATGTGGTCACCCTACTACAATGACAACGAAAATTACTGACATTGACAAAGAATCGATGTTGCAATATAACATTTTTTTAATACTACCACTAGAATATTTCCTGGACGTAAAATCATAGTGTTATAATTATTAATAGTAGGCTAACATGGTAATTTAATTTAATTTATGTTACAATTATTACAAAAAAAAAACAATTTAGATATTTTGGGCGTTAAAAGTAATTAAAATAAACAATAATAAAAAATCTTCATCTACCAATAGTTGTTTCATAACTACTAAATTATAAAATATACAACAGTAGCAACACTGTGGGAAAGGGATAAAAGGTACAGTTATTGCGATCTCTCTCGGCACACTTTTGCGCTTTCAAGTGTTTAGTCTTTATTCACTTAGAAATAAAGTCCAAATTTGAACAACAATATTTTGAAGAGCTCATTCCTGTTTGAGTAATAATTCCATGGTACGGTCATATTGGGGGTAATTCTGAAGTTACCTGCACTAAAACTAAAATTAAACATATAATTTTAAATTAGTTTTAGGTAATTCGTATACTGAAACGCCGGAATCTCTTAATTTAAACTGTATTTGACAATTTCTTAAATTGAATACACAGATTATAAATACACCTAGTGCTGTAGAAAAACGGGATAATTTAGAAACATTAAAAACAGCTATATTCTACTAATTTTACTATCAGAAATTATTAATTTAAGATTTGATCGTATTTGTAAATAACAGAAAATAAATTTTATTATTTATCATTCATTTTATCACAAAAGAAAAAATATTCGACATTTATTTTGCGATTGTGATGGCTTCGCGCCTATGCCATGAAATAAAAAAAATTACGTGGTAGTCTGTAGTTGTATAGATAGGTACTTCGTGGTAGGTTGTTTAGATAGGTTCGTGACTTCCTCTGAATTTTAAAATTGCGTATTTTGTTTCATTAGTAATTTTTGTTTTCTTTTCATAATAACCGCTGTTATTTATTGACAAATAATAGTAATTGCTAGGCAACAAATTTTAGATAGGCATACTTCTATCTGCAGATAGAATATTAATTTCTGTTGTAAGAGTAAATACATACATACATAACCTACCTATCATCTAAATGTCAGTACTATTAGACTACTTGGGAACAAACAAATTACAACTCACGACTTGGCAATTGATGCTATAAAAGCCTTTTCTTATAAATGCCATAACAACCAATTCATCATCCATTTGGCAAGTTGCACAAAAAAAATTTGACTTCGGTAATGTTAGAAAATCGTTAAAAAGTAACAAGATAGACGGCACCTAAAAGTTCACCTCCTAAAATTAGTTTGACATATTTAAAATTATAGAAAAAATTACATTTAGGAAGCATGTCAGAATACGAAAATAACATCTAACAATAAGGCACCGTGGATCATATTTTCTTTAACTGCCCGAGACAACAAACATCACTATACCACCTACTTCCTGATTTCATTCCACGTCCTGTAAATATGAATTTCCTGCTTACTCAAATGAACACCCCATTTTTAAACATACTTTTTAAATTTATTGAAAGAAATCAAATTAAATTATAAAATAGTAGACCCTACAACTAACTTATTCCACATTTTTTCTTAACTCATTTTATTCTCCAACATAATTCACCTACAATTTTACAAAATAATTTCTAACCATAACATCAAGCCGCTACTAACAATTTAATGTTCGCTCTGCTTTGCCCACAGGTAGCCCAACCGACCCAGCATTCTAGTATTACCGCTAAATCTTATGAACTTAAAACGTGTTTTCGCTACTCGACATTGGCAAAATTGTCACACCTGACAGAGGCCATACAACCTAAAAAATTGAATTGATTGACTAAATTGAGTAGTTTAGTACCGTCACTCTTAATTTTAGAGTTAACTTGTGAGTTCTGAATACCAAATGGTGATTGACATTTCTATCTCTAATTTTATTTAGTTATAGTTTTAGGTGGTCGCTTCAGAATCACCCCCATTGACTCCTTGTAAATTGCCGTTTTGCTAGAAAGAGATGGAGAAAAATCTTTAATACCTTATATCTCGGTTGTTTTTATAGTTATTCGAAAACCGATTTTTTCTTTCTGTTTATTATATGAATGAGCTTCTATTAAAGCAAAAAAATTTTCTTGGTCATCTAGCCAAATTGGCTAGAGCACTAGAGCGCATTATGCGGCATAATGCTTAACGTTGAATGTACAGCAACACTTCGCACAATCGAGCACTCTCAAAAATAATGTTTTCGTGTGATGCGTGCAATCGATACCAACTCAGTGACAGAAAATTAACAAGTGTTTTTTCTTTAAGTTGGCATTGATCGAAATGTTTTATTTATATATAATCGTTAGTAATATTATTTATTGTTGAAAAATTTTTAAAGCTTTCGTTTCATTGTAGTTTTTTTGAAATAATCAAAATCCAAATTACTTAAAATAACCTTAAATAGTTTCAACCAATTATTACGTATACCACATTATTTACACATTAATGAGGTTATTGCTAACTCTGTGTTAGTTTAATGTTTCTTTTTTTCAACACTGAACTTAGCGCACTCTGCTGGTGCATTTGAAAACTAATTCACATTGAGTCACACAAACACATCAAAATATTACTATAAAGGTTACTGCATTTCATGCGCGTACTTATGCAAATAATAAAAGTTTTTATTTCATCAAAATCGGGCCAAGATTTCCAAAGTTACAGCGTGGTAAAGTTTCAGCGCTTTTTTAAATTTGCGTTCCTTCGCGCGTTACTGCGATGACGTCACGCTGCGACTGTTATGTCCGATTGCGGGTGAAGCGGAGTGTTTACGTGCATAAAATTTGATTTCTCAAGTGGTTTTCACCAAATATTTTAAATGTTTGTTGTTGTGTTTGTGTTAGCGATTGCTTTAGATATTATTTTAATTAAATTGACATAGTGATGAAAGAGGTTTTTGTAAAAGAACAGTCGGATAACCTACCAAAAGTCGACATTTTTATGGTTGCGCGATATTTGTCTGGAAATTGTGATTATGTAGCCATTGAAATGCGAGGAATAAAAATGAATGTAAGTAAATGTCTAACTACTCATTTATTTTAGTATTTCAATCAAGTTTTATTAAAAGACAACTGTTTGTTTTTTGTCGAGTTACAAACGGCAAGGTATTCCAAGTAGACAAAGTTCAACATATACTTCCAAAATATTAAATGATAATAAAGGCAGTTTAAAATTTTTCATGTTTAACAAGCAGGAGGCGACAAACATTTTCTTAATTATTTTTTTAATATTGCCTTTTTAATAGGTACATACACACAAGAAGTTCATTTTATCCTTTATACCAATTAAACTGAGTGATGTTTTTTTAGTTTGGATGGGATCGATGTAAAGTATGTGTATTTAAAGTATTGCGTATTTTCTATGTAAAAATAATAATCAGAAAATTTATTACAGATAATTGTGAGACAATTATGGCCATGAAGCCGTAGGATATGTGCAGTTAAAAAGGGAAGGGAAGTTAAAAAGGAATGCACTGTGAAATGCCGTATTACTCCGGAGCATCGTGTGCGCGTTAAGCCATATTACACTTAAAATACAATGAAGTCGACAGCCGAATCACGGTAATAGTATAATACAGTATGTGGACTCGGCCCCTCTTTGGAATTTTATACCTACGGCCGCTCGGCATCGCTTGGTGCGTGGCATACGTTTGTTTTAAAATCCAGATTTTTAAGAACGGATTTTGTTACAATCCGGATTTTACGGATTTTATGGATTAAAATAAAAGCACATGAAAATCGAATCAAATGTTTTTTTATTTTTTTTGTTATTTGGATTTTTTTGTTTTTTGGTTATTTGCTCGACCCGCGGGTCGAGCAAATAACCAAAAAACCCGCGCCGCGCCGCGCTAACCTCCAGAGCCGATAGACTCGACAAGTATATACTCGCCCGCGACGCGAGACGTGCGAACAGCAAACTCGCTCGTTTCGATTTTTTTGAAAAATTTCTTATTATAAAATAATCCGGATTCGATTTTCAAATCGGGATTTGGAGGTCTAGTAAAAATGTGCAGATGTCCGGATTTTTCCGATTACGGATAATCCGGATTGCATTCCCTATGCGTGTCCCGCGATAGGGCTGCTCGCTTACCGACCGTGCGCTCCGTTTGACTCGTGCGTATACCCTGCGGCGAACTGCATTTGTTAACAGCCCTTGTAGATATGCGATCCCAGATCGAGGCGCGTAGGCATAGCGCGTTTCGGCCGTTTCTATGAAGTCATTCTATACCGTACCGTTAGGTACCAGGTGTGATCTTGGTAAACATACTTTTGAAATAATATTACAAAAAACCTAGAAATAACTTGTTCTTTACCCCTGACTATCAACATACATGACTAACTTTATTAAGTACTAGCTGTGCCCGCGAACCACGTATCGCCTTAAATTTTTTTTCCCGACATCTTCAACAAATACCGTTAATGTACACAGAAATAAATACAAAAACAAAAAAATATATACTAAAACCTTCCTCGAGAATCACGCTGTCGAGTAGTGAAAACCGCTTGAAAATCGGTGCAGTAGTTTTTGAGTTTATCGCGAACAGACAGACAGACAGACGCGGCGGGGGACTTTGTTTTATAATATGTAAGGATCTACTACTGTAGTATTGTGTGGCTAGGTACGTAATAGGTCCTTACTAACATAGGTACAACTAACATTTTAAGCCCTTTGTGATTAGATGTAATAAACCTGGGTTAGTTTTTTAAAACAAAAAGTCATCGCCAACGCCTACTCAAACCAAGGAGCGCGTTCTTCGCCGCTCGCGAAGTTATTAACCTGCACATTCAACTATAGTTTCAGATTAGGTATCTATTGCTAAAAAGAAACACACATGTATACCGGGTGTAACTGAACACCCCAATAACATAAGTTGTTTCAATTATTTAATTATTTTGTATTGATTATATATAACTGTTTATTATGTGGTATCTACACACGGCAACGAGTCATACTATACATATTGACCTTGTGACAGGTCTTATGTCGCTCGTGATGGCGACGACTTTCGTAATGCAAATGTGGAACTTGATATGTTGCTGACTGTACAATGCCACCTCTATACCTAATAAGAATTGTGATGATGACTGAATTATAATGACCGTGAGGTCATTGTTGAGTATGGCCATGTAGACTCCATGTGAATTACCTTTTTGCTAGAAAGAGAGGGAGGAAAAAATTAATACCTTATACCTTGGTTGTTTTTATAGTTATTGGAAAACATTTTTTTTTTGTTGCTATTCTTCTTTTTTATATTTATATTAGCTTTTATCGAAGCAGTATTTTTTATTTTTGTTCTATTCGTCTAGTATTCTAGTCTAATATTAAGTACACTCGGGTGCTCGCCCTATCAAATTACTGAGACTGAACCACTGTCTTCCAAAACACAGGTTATACCTAGCTTGGAAGCCAGCGGGTCACTGCAAGAGAGCTTACAATACCTTAACATACTTGTAATTTTGTTATGTCTGTTATGTCCCAAAGCTGTGTTTGTGAATAAATTATTATTATTTTTATTATTATTATTATTATTATTTTGACAGTTCACCGCGATAAACCGCTTTATCATATCGTGTTTTGGTGGACGTGCTAGGGGGGCTGGAGAATATTTTTGAAGAAAATCCAAAACCCAATTGTTATCACTAGTACTGCTGCATGAAATATATGACTTGTTGAATTTACGCATATATTTCCAAATTAAAGATATAGGTGTGGTGCGGTTAAAGGAGTCGCATAAAGTGACCAAACTATTAGCTCTTTCTGTTTTTAAAGTTCGTTTTTTTACAGCCTGCAATCTCTTGAATTCTATAAAGTTGCTGTCAGATGGGTTGTGCTTAAAATTGATGTAAGCCATTTTACTCTGATAAACTGCATCAGAACACTTTTGATTCCACCATGGTAATGGTGATCTCCTATGATTCAGAATGCGACGAGGAGAGGATATTTGAGATGCATTATTTCGTTTATTATAGGGTGAAGGAATACAGCTTTCAGTGGCAGATATAATATATTTACAAAATGCACTGTATGCTTCTAGTGGTGAGTAATCATCATATTTAAAATTAGATAATAAGGACTGTACAGTATTTACATATTTATTCCAATCTATTAACTTATATTTAGGAGAATGTGGCAAGGGCTTGCTATTCGATTGAAATCTATGTTCATGTATATCATTACTCACTAGAACCTTTATGATAACAGGTAGATGATAGCTACCAAGAGGATCATCGTGTACTGACCAATCACATGAAAGGGCTAATGATGAAGAAACAATTGATAAGTCAAGAGCATTAGCACGCCATGACATGGATCCAACAGTGGTTACTTGTCCATCGTTTAACAAAACTAATTCGTTATTATCCACGACTTCTAAAATATCTCTACCACGAGGAGAATCAGAATTACAACCCCATGAAGTATGATGGGCGTTGAAATCACTCCCAATCACCATTGGAGGGGGGATGGAGTTAACTAAGTTATCAATTTTACTTTTATCAAACCTAGAACCGGAGTATGTTGGGCAATAACAACTAATAATGCTAATATCTTTATTATTGTAAGTTATACGTACACAAATGTTTTGTATTGAGTCATCAAAATAAGTTGTAATTTTTTTGTAATCAGTTGTGAATCAAAATTGCAACACCATTGTGGTTGTTACCACAGTCGTTCCTTTCTATTTTGTATTGTTTTATATTAAGAGTTTGAGTAGGCTTCAACCAAGTTTCAGACAAAAGAGCTACATGTATTTTGTGTTCAAATAAGAAGTATTCTAACATTAATCTATTGCAGAGTATACTTTGGGCGTTCCAATGAATAATATTAAGTGTAATATCCATTATGAAGAAGGACTAAATATCTTTTCTAAAGTATTATTTAATGAGACACGAATACTATTTGAGTTTATAGGCGTTTTTTGATCTTTGTTATTTATAATAATTTGTGTTATATCATTTGCCAGTAAATTAATAAAGCGGTCAGATAAATTTTTCATCTGGATTCAAAATTTTTTGCGTTTAATTGTGGGAAAGCTTTTTCGTTTAACAAGTCCGAATATTTTGCTGTACGTGATTTAATTCTATTTTCTTCACTTTTTTGTTTTTTAATTGGGCATTGATTCGAAATTGCTATGTGATCGCCACCACAGTTGGCGCATTTAGCATTATTAGGCGCTATTTTGCAAGATTTGAAATTGTGGTTTTCAGTGCAAATCGAACATATTTCTGAATTTCGACAAAATTTGGCAATGTGACCAAACTTCATACACCGTAAACACTGTTTGACTGGAGGAACGTATACGCTTACCTCGTGCCTCCAAGAGTCCAGGCATACATACTGTGGCAATTCTGTCGATGCGAACGTGACTGCGACTGTTGGAGTTGGCTGGAACGAGACTGCACCATCCTCATTATGTACACGACGCATGAAGCGCCTCACCTGAATTATATTTCTTGAACTTCCAATAACAGTCGATATATTCTTGTTCGATAAGTCAATTGGTACTGGCGTTATAACACCAGTGACCTCGGTGGCACTAGCTGGAATCGTTGCTTTCAAGGAAAGCTCTTCCAGCAATTTCTTATTTTGTAAGAAAACATTTGCATTGTTGGATAAGTCAAATTTAATACCTATCTTAAACTTATTGATAGATTTTAGGTGGAGTATGCCAGTAACGCAATGCTTGCGTATGGCATGTGACAGAGCTAGCCTATCTTTGTCATTAAATTGGCGCTCATCTTTGTGTGATGCGAAAACAATAAATTCTGACTTTGCAGTATTCTCGGGGTACTTCCTAGTATATCCTGGGACTTTATAAATCTCATATTTTCTGCTGTTACTGTTTTCAGCAGCCTCCGAGTCTGAAGAAGATTCTCCAGGAGACGAGCACTTGTCTGGTGGGGGTTCCTTTTTTCGCTTTTTAGTAGCTCCCATATTTAACTAAAACTGTACACTATACTATTTGTATTTACAATTAAGATGATATACCTATATACAGTTACAACTATTATAATAAAATGAAATACGAAATGAAAATGTTTTACAGAAAGTATAAAATTTGGGCGCCTTTCACGTTCAAAGTTCCCGCCGAAGTCCTGGTCTATCCCTTTCTTTTTTACCGAGTGAAAATCTCACGGGTTTTCGAACGACCCCAACTTCTCTTTCTCGCAATATATCTATCCTTTTCTCGCAATATAACTTCACGATGACACGCCGCCGCGCCGTGTCATTGATTACTGTCATGGCCTAAAGGACTAGAATCCAGGCCAGTAAAGCAGCCAAAAAAAAAAAAATTGATTACTGTCATTTTGTGTCAGTGTTGCCAAATTCAGAGGATTTCCCTAAATCCTAGGGGTTTTTGCAGGTCTTTGAGGTTTTTTGGAGGTTTTGATATCACGAAATTTATCTAGGGGATTTTCTGAAGGTTTTCTACTATTCTAACCAAATGGCAAATTCCTTTTTATATCAGACAAGACCGACAATTTATTCACCAAATAGAATGAATGGGACACTAAAACTTACGAGTATTAGCTGGCAACACATTATGTTACCATTGAACTGTCTTGTTTATCATAATTCCGGCTAAAAGACTGTTTTCCACAGCCTCACACAGACATTTATAACGAAAAATCCGAATCGACAGACACACGGCTATGTATTGAAATAAATTAAAATAGGTAATTTGAAGAAAACTTCCAAGTTTTTTATTGTCAATATTAGAAAGCTTATGTATATGACATGGCCAAAATAGTCAGAGGTTTTTTATCAACCAAACTGGAGAAACTAGGGGTTTTTTAAATGTATTTGGGGGGGAAGGTGGAAAAAATCTGGCAACACTGTTTTGTGTTCGAAAAAACCCATACAAAACCTCAGAGTTGCGTTCCGAGGGTCAGAGTAATGCAACCGAGAGTGTTTTTCACACTCGCTCCGAGGTTCAGAACGGGTCGGTTGCTATCTTTTTTTTTAGTTTGTATCTTGTCGATCAAGATCAAGCAAAGGGCAAAATATTACTAATCCTTACTATGAAATTAACAGTCAATATCCATTTTTCTGCTTAAAAATAATTACAACACATAGAAATCACTATATTTCCCTTGTATTAGGCTTAAAAGAGTTCAAAGTAGTGTTATTTAATAAAATAATAAATAATTAGCATATTTTTGACATCGACTTTGACATAAAATCTGTCAGAGTGTTTTTCACCCTACGCTCGAGTCGGTTGTTTGGTTGCATCACTCGAAGCTTCTGAACGGGCACAGAGTGTACTAACCGCCTGTCAGAGCGTTTTTTACCCCGAGGCTCTGAACGGGTCGGTTGCTGTCAGGGTGCACTCGGAGTGCACTCGAGCGTAGGTTCTGAACGCAGCTCAGGAAATGAAATGATTCTTCTTGATTTTTTTAAAATATTTACGTGGCTCTCATTATATTTTAGAGATTAAAAAAATTTTTAGCTTTTAAGTAATTACATACAATAAAATTTAACCTTATCTTAAATTTGTGAGGTTTTTGGTTAATATTGTTTGCCGGTTGAAAAAATGTCTAAAAGAAGTCTTCCAAGTTGGTTGCTGCCCCCGGGTCTTAATAAAAGACCTGTTTTAAAACTGTACAATAGCTTAACACGCCAGAAGGAGGAATTTATTTGTTCAAGTGGAAATAGAGTTAACTGGTATAGTTGTGGCCCTACAGTGTATGATGCATCCCATATGGGTCATGCTAGGTGATTTTTTGTTTTATTAACCTATAATAGTGTCTTGACTTATAACGTTTTGCCCTAGAGTTACAATATTTTATGAGGCCTATTTTATATAACATTTGAGTAAAAGCTGTCATAGTTCTATAAAGTTATTTTGTATGTGCAGGTGTATGTGGCACTGTATTTCTCTGTTGTTTTTTATTCAAGTTCAAATACTCAATTATTAATTAACTCAAGACTCTTTTTCCAGATCTTATATATCTTTTGACATATTAAGGAGAATATTGTCTAACTATTTTGGTTATGATGTATTATATGTAATGAACATAACTGATATTGATGACAAAATTATTAAAAGAGCCCGACAGAATTATTTACACGAAAAATATATTAATGAAACTAGAAGTCTTAATGAGACAGTTGATGATGCAATGGCTGTAGTAAATTATTATGACTCAGTTGTGAAACAAACTCTAGATCCAGATAAGAAAAATGCTATGCAAAAAATATTAGACAAGTAAGTATCACTTGTGTATTTGAGGATAATACCTTCACTATAATAAAAGAGGTAAAGTTTGTAAGTTTCATTGTAGAAACTAATTTCTAGAACTACTGAACTGATTTTGAAATTTTTATCACAAGTAAAAAGTTTTAAATAGTTGTTTTAGTGACTAATTGTGATTAATCATTTTTTCAAATTTGAAATAACATATACAAGTAAAATGATTGATGACCAGCAAATTTTCAATCTTCCTAATACATAAAGTTGGGAAACCTTTTTTTCAGGCGGACGTTGAGAAATCTATTTCAATATTCAAATACCTAAAAGTTCATTACATTAAAAAAAAATTATTAACACCAAACAGGATATTGACAATGGGTTCAATACATGGGTTTCGGCTTCACATTCCATCTTTTTACACACTGTATACCTATAATATATTTATGTATCTGTGTATATATATGTTCTGTATGTGTGAGTGTGTGAGTATATGCATGTATGTGTATGCATATAAGTATTTTCTTTTAATATCACACTATTAGAATAATATTTTCAAATATAACTTTTTTTTATGCTACCATCTACTTTGTCTTCTTGGCCCACTGGTTGACTGGTAGAGAGTGATGTTCATTGCTATGTCTACCATATGTACAAATCGATTGTAATATAAAAGCATAATACTTGCATGGGTCAGATAGTATTAATTTAATATAAATATATGATTGAATAGAAAAAAAGAGTGAAATTTTATATTTAATACTAGTGGGCCCGGCAGACATTGTCCTGCCCGATTACAGCGCCACCTACCGGGTCCAACTATATGTTTAAATCTTCCTTGGACCTATTCAAATACACGTAAAAATCTGTTGAGCCGGTTTTTTTTAGTTATTGCGAGACAAACACACAGCGTTTCATTTTTATATATAAAGATTAATTAAAAGTGATATAAACTTCATGTTATTTATGAATATCTTTCCTATATTCTTATCTAGGAACATACATATAGTATAAAAATAAATGAACAGTAATTAAAATAATTAAAAAAATGTTTTATCAGGAATCCCAAAAGTGTGAGATCATGATTCAAAGTGGATTTAATAAAATTTCCTGATATTTGATAAACTTCACATTGGCATGTGAAGTTTAAATTGTTAAAGTCAAGTGTTATGGTAGCATTTCATATTGTTTTCAATCATGCGGTGCATCTAGGGTGTCATCAATAATGAAATGATAATTAAATTTATATCACTAGTGATATGTTAAACAATAAAAGTTTTTTTATTGATATTAAGTATTATTTGGCGAAACAGTTTACAGAGATATACATCTGAATGATATTTGATTTTGTGTCAAATTTTTGCAATATTTTGTTTTAGTGTTGCATCTGCAGTAAAAAAACTTCAGTTAGCTGTACAAGAAGACGACGATGAAAAAATAAGAATGGCTAGGTGTGAAATGTTGAAGTCTGCTAAGGACCCCATATCTGAGTGGCTTGATCATAAATTTGGTGCTACAATAACAGATAATGTAATATTTACATCATTACCAAGATATTGGGAAAATGAATTTCACAAAGATATGAAAGCTTTAAATGTGAGTTGTTAAAACATATTCAATTTATGTACAGTACTACAATCTCTTTTTCGGTGGCATAGCAAGGGGGGCTTTGGGCAGACCGCCCATCTGCCCCTGCTGAAAAAAATAAAAACTACAAATCATGACAATGTTTATCGATAATAAATCACTGACTTAAATCTTGAAAAGTTGAAACTGTATGGGTTCTGGTTCTGGCCTGGCTGAACAATAGTGAAAAGTAAACTAAAGGACACGCACAGGTATCATATTTTGTAGTTTAACTGCAAATAGTAAATCATCTATCTCGTGTTATTTACAGTATATAGTTGATGTCACTTCAACATTTTTAATTGCATTGCATTCAGTTTGAATTGATCTATTACGACTGGTGTCGTGTTCAACCATATGGAAGGTAGAATTCCAGGATACACGATATTTGATTCCAATTTGTTTGTGCAATAATACTTAATAATGTGTTTAATAAAGATGTTTTACGTCCAATCTAATAATGAAGTTTTCCCGAAATTGAAACATTTGTAACCTAAGCAACGTTGGTGGCGCTGAGGACTCGGTAATGGCCTTCTAATCGAGATATCTGCGGCTCGACCCTGCCTTTGGGTACATGGCAGGACGAGTGTGTGTTTTTCGTTTTTAGAATTTCATATGTACATTTATCCGACGCTCTTTCTTAGACAATTAGAGTGAAAGAAAACATCGTGAGGCAACCGGCATACATCTGTGAAGAAATTCAACAATGTGTGTGAACTCAACCAATCTGCACTGGGCCAGCGTGGTTGACTAAGGCCTAAACACCCTTACTTAGGGTAGACTCGAGCCCCTCGGTGGGGACATCTTTGCTGTGATATATAAAGTTAATTTTCTTAAAACTGAGATAACTACCTGAAATTTTATATGAGGTCAAAAGTTATTTTGATGTAAGACTATCTTCTGCCTTTTTAATATTAGGCATTTGGCCACTGAGTGATATACCTAACAACCATTACTGCCAATGTCAAGTGCCAGAATAGACAATCTTGTAGAATTTTGTTTGCACAAATTTACAAATTTGTAAGATTACCTAAGAGACAATCATAACACAGACCTAAAACATAAGATACTATGATTAGATAGGTTATAATTTAATTTAAACATATGAGTCATATAAAAGCAAAGGCAGCAACATCCATCTTTAACACTATCCATCTTATCCATCTTTTACTTTATAACAATATATCTATATACACGGTTATTTTCTTATCACCCTGGAAAATTTTAGGGACGCTTCAGGACACATCCAATATTATATAAAAAATAAAAAAAAATAAAAAAATCTCTAAAAATGCTGCTCTCAACTAGTGCAGCATTTTTTGTATTTTTTTAAAAATTTATATAAAATTAAGGAGGGGGGTTATTTTTTTTATTTATATTTAAATCATTCTAATACCATGTCGTGAATTTCTTTTCCATTTTGCAGATTTATCTTTTCTTTTCCTATTAAAATTATTATCTACAGGAGTAGGGTAACAGTCCGTCTTACTATTTTTATAATCGTTTGGAAAGAAATATTAATTTATTCAGATAATATCGCACAAATAAGTTGCATGGTAGCATTGTTTTAAACAAAATCGCCCATATTAAGTTACGGGCAATAGTGACACCTGATTGGTTGAGAGGGATGTTGCTGATTTTGCAGTTAACAGTATTGGATGTTTCTGTGTTTGCTACTAAGATAAGCTTTTAGAGACGATTTTGAAGGGGATGTTGCTGGTTTTACAGGGAACTGTTAATTCAAATATATCAATATGGTAATAGACTAACAGACTGCATTCACAGTTGCCATTCCAAAAAAAATGGATGTTGCTGCTTTTGCTTTTATATGACTCATATGTTTACATAAAAATTTTATGACTTGGACATCCTTCTATGTTATCGGGGTTGGTTTCCGCACTTAGTCCTTAAGGTGGACCATTGTACGTGAGGGCGGCCGTCACTCCAGCCAGCCCACCTCCCTCCAGAAGCGTATGAGATCTCCGAGTCTGTCCAGAGATTCTGTAACAGAATTGGGAGATCTAAGGGTGTTTTTTCGTATTTCGGTGACACCTGTGCACTCAAGGAGCACATGTGACACCGTTTCCTCGGCCCCTAAGCATGCTCTGCATAGGGGGCTATCTGTTATGCCTATGGTGTGGAAGTGTTTGTTTAGTGAGCAGTGTCCAGTGATGGTTCCCGTCACCAGCCGCAGACTGTTCCTGTCCAGACGCAATATGCGTTTGGTCAGTTTGTTGTTTAGGATTGGCATGGCTTCCTTTGACTGTCTGCACCCTGGAGTCGAGAACCAGTGGTCTTGTGCTTGTGTGCGGGTGAGCTCTTGCAGCCATCCACGAATCTGGCTGAAGGGAATTGGTATGATGGGCTCTGGTCCGAAAGCCGTTAAAGGCAATACAACCAAGACTTTAATAAAATGACAATAATAAATCATTAGTTGTTTTTTAAATAATACACTCATTTGGTGGATTGGGCATACTTATGAGTGCTTGCATAAACATAAAAGGGACTGTACTTGTCAAAAAAAAAGAACAAGTTAAAAAATACAAGTACCTAGGAATAACTATTGACAGTAAATTCAATTGGCAGTTACACATTGATAATGTATGCAATAAATTAAGATCAGTACTGTATTTCTTTAAGAAGAGAACTCTGTGTTTAATAAACACAGAGTTAATGAAAAAACACTAGTTTTACTTTATCATACATTTGTGTATGCTATAATCAGCTATGGTTTAAATGCATAAATATGGGAGAATGTTTCGAACATATCTTGATAGAATCTTCAATTTACAAACACAAATAATAAAACAGATATGTAACAAGAAACAAAGGAAAGCTGCAATAAAAATTATAATATATTATATAAAAAATTTAACATTTTGCCAGTGCATGTGAAAGTCAAATATCTCATAGCTCTAAGTAATTATGAATGTGCAGAGCTTAGAACCTTGAACACCTATCCAAGTAATAAAGTGTACAGGAGGGAAGGTAAAAAGTATTTAGAAACCAATACAAATAACTTTTATGGTGAAAGGACAGGCAAGTATCTAGTTCCACGAATTTTCAATAACATCTTGAAAAAGACTGCAGAACCATACACATGTTCAAAAGGAAAAGAAAGGCTACTGGACATATTCCTGAAATTAGATACCTAACACAACATTTGAATGCCTACATACATATAATGACAATCTTAAGTATTCATAAAATAAAGTATAGTATTCATAAAATAAAATAAGTACTTTATTTTATGAATACTATTGTAATTAAAACTATTGTTAAAGTAAGTAATTATGTGTGTGTGTGTATGCGTGTATATGTATGCATATGTGTACATATGTATGCACAAGTATATACATAATTATACATATAATAAAAGAACAAAGTACCTAACATAATAGAGAATTGTAAATATATTTTTTTAAGAGTGCATCTATATCGTCAATAAACTATTAAGTTTGGCGAATAAATATGTAATGTAATAATTGTGTAAGAAATCGTAAAAAAAAAAAATTACATTTACATGGAAGCATAGACGTAGGTATAACTTTTCGTTGGGGGAGTGTCCAAATTCAAGACTTTGCCTAGTGTGTCCGACCCCAAGACTGCCCAAGACAAGTTACTTACGCCAATTCAGGGAATGTATTCTTTTTACGCTATCAGTTAACTTTTAGTAACTATGTTTTGATCAGCTTGGGACTACAAAATTACATCTTGGGGTGACACCACAATTTCCGCCCTGAGTGCCCACCCGTGCTAGCTACGCCACTGCTTTTTTCCCATTTTTTTTATCATTGCTCATATTGTTGCAGGTATTACCACCTGATGTATTAACTAGAGTCAGTGAATATGTGCCACAAATAGTAAAATTTATAGAACAAATTATTCAGAACGGCTTAGCCTATGAATCCAATGGCTCAGTTTATTTTAATGTTATTGAATTTGATAGCAGAGAAAATCATCACTATGCTAGGCTTGTACCAGAAGCTTATGGAGACACAAAATCTTTACAAGAGGGAGAAGGTATGTATTTTTAAATTCTTTAAAATTGATAAATTGAAAAATGAATAAATCGATGAGGAAAAAATTTCGTTTCGGGCGGGGTTTGACTCCACGTCTCCAGCATACCGTTTTGACGCCTAGACCTTTCAGCCACCAAGCTCTCACCAGCCCCAACGAAATCTTTACCCTATTGGTACTCTTTATTCTTCTCTCATTATAAAGATATACAATGTCTATTCATTTTTACCGGTGGTTAATATAATATTGTTTTATTTATAAAATAAACATTAAGGGATTATGTTCCTATTTCAATGAAGTATTTTTAGTAAAATATGAAATTCGGACCACGATTGAGGCGCGTGCAGAGCCCTCGCGTGAAGTATAACTTTTTGCTCTAACCCTCTTCAATGCCTTAGAAATGTTTTCGATGTCTCAGAGCGTGACACTCGGGTGAAACCACCGGCTAGTTCAAGACCTTAGAGTGTCAGAGCGAGTCACAACGAAACAACCATCGAATTTGATGGTTGTTAAACGCTCCGACGTTTATAACCGAAATACTCTTAAATGATTGGATGATATTGGTGCCTTTATCTATTGAGTCATCTGTTAGAAAGAGTTATCTATTTCGTTCAGGTGATCTGAGTGCCGACACTTCAGAGAAACGGTCGCCAAATGATTTCGCACTATGGAAGCGCAGCAAGGCGGGAGAGCCGTCGTGGCCGTCGCCCTGGGGCGCCGGCAGGCCGGGTTGGCATATCGAATGCTCCGCCATGGCGTCTGATGTGTGTGGGTCCAAATTAGACATTCACACTGGTGGAGTGGACTTGAAATTTCCACACCATGATAATGAGCTGGCGCAAAGTGAAGTAAGCGTTGTATTTATTAAGCTACTAGCTTGCCGCCCGCAGCTTCGCCCGCGTTGTTATCATTTTTCCCATGATAACTTTATGGAACAAACCATAATTGCTTTCAAAAGTATCTATCAAATATGTTAAGTAACTTTTCATACCACCTGCTCGACAATGTTCAATTAGATCCCCCTTAACTTCAACGTAAAGCAAGACATTATATCCCAAGGGATATAATTTTGTTTGAAACTCCCAAGGGATTAAAGTGCTTTAAATATGGAACATAAAATTCGTATGAAAATTAAGCACAGGTGTTAGCTTAGCAAGGCAAAGGTTCTACGCCCATACAGCAGTAGCGTGCATCCACTAGAGACAAAGACCAAATTTCTAAAATATTTATCTACATAATACTGCAAGCTAAAATAAACATTTAAATTTCACTTTATTTTTTATTGATAAAATACTTTTTATGTAAAAAGCGCCATCTTTTGACGGCCACCATTAACTATCGATAAAAAAGAATAAAAAGCAGAGTAAAGCAAGAACACTAACGCTGCCGGCGAATAAACAGCATTTGGAAAAATTACGCGGCATATTTAAAAATAAATAATGTTTCTACAAATTGTTCCATAATTTGCACCAACAGTATTCCGTTGTATTGTTTTCATAGCTAAAACTTTGCCGCCAACGCCATTACGTATTCCAAAATTGTAATATCTTGTTGCTTACGTTAATAAAGTGCTTAGTGGAATGTGTTTTGTGGCATGAATAATCAGTCGTTTTAAAAGTTTATTCAGTGTTTTATTGATAAGTAAAGTTAAAAAACGTAGGTAAATGTCCAGATGCTTCAGCTTTTTTTTATTTGGGGTCAATAGGTTGTCGACTATTTGAGATTTATTTCGACAGTTGTGTGTAGTTATTAATTGCTGTTTCAAAAGAAAATATACAACAAAGTTGAAAAATAAAAGAAATTTATTCGATACCATTTTATTGTTAACAAATTAACATTCGCCCTACATGCTACTAAAGGTCATTGACCGGGTCCAGCAGCTGATCGTATCGTATTGCAAATCGATGGGTAGACTAAGTTCATACTTGTTATATTATTATTAAAT
Organism: Schoenobius gigantellus; assembly: GCA_963935595.1. NCBI lineage: Eukaryota > Metazoa > Arthropoda > Insecta > Lepidoptera > Crambidae > Schoenobius > Schoenobius gigantellus. The sequence continues at coordinate 28,104,597 of OZ012545.1, forward strand.
ATGTTTTGAAGTTTTTGTAATGTTTTAAGCTTTATTTAAGATAAAATTATTGCGTGACGTGTTCGTGCTTGAGAAAAATAAATCTTTTTTTTTATGGTTTTCATGATAATATCATAATTTTAACCATAGTTATAGTGATAATGATAATGTGACAGTGTTTATGATGAAAACTACCACCTAAGTAATTGGTTATAGAGCCCTGAGTTTTTATTATCTCGCAGATGGTATGAAAAGTAGAGTATTCACCTCTGGATTAAAGCAGTGTCTTCGTCTTAGGCGACTTGAACCCCTCGCTTCACTTAGGACTCTACATAACTCCCTCGCTTCGCTCAGGAGTTAAATTTAACTCCCAAGCGTAGCGAGGGAGTTAACTCTAGGGTCCCTCGTTACGCTCGGGGTTCAATATGGCGCCCGTGACGTTAGACACTGCTTTAATCCCTTGGTGCATAATCTACTATTAATGTGATATGTAAACAAACTTTCAACAGAAGGGTTCCCTTTAATGGTGCAATGTTGAAAAACCTCAAACATCTGTTTACGCATTTGCTAATTTTAATATGTTGATGCTTTCAGCTTCAAAATAATCAATTTTTATACAAACTTTCAACCTTTTTACCCCCTTTAGGGTTGAATTTCCAAAAACCCTTTCTTAGTGGATGTTAGTGTCAGAACATATTTTTTGTTTTTAAATTCAGCCCTTAACAGGATGAAATTAGGAATGTAAACTTGTATGGTGCTTCTAAGATCAGTTATTACGGAGAGTGGAATTCGTTTCAAGATTCAAAACATTTATTCCACAAAAGCACTAATAGCGAAGTAGTAATTATACAATAAAAAACAAAATGATACAAGGACATAGAAACAGAGCAATGAGATATTAATAACAAAAATACAATTTTATGACGTATACTTTATTACTGTGCTGTGGTGCGTTTCTGAAAGGGGTAAAAATAGTAAAGGTTTGTTTTTGTTTGTGAGTATCACACTAAAATGTAGGTTGTTATTACAATGCTAAATTATAGAATTTCAAGGAGAAAAATGAAAAACAACACTGTGGGCGGAAAGTTAGTCAAGTTTATTATTTATCGTGTAAATTGAAGTCCCCATGTTGTTATATTCCTATATCATATTCACATCTTTTTAGGGTTCCGTACCTCAAAAGGGAAAACGGTACCCTTATATCAAATATTCAGTTCTACAGTTTATTTTAGCTGTGAAAAAATCGGACTTAAAAGTCAACGTGATCAAAAGATAATGAGCGTTTATGACGCATGTTTTGTAATTTTAAAAGAGAATCATGTAATTTGGCAAGAAGCAAAGCAAGGTCTTATAGCATATGGTTAGGAAATACCGTAAATATATACATAGTTATCATTTTATATACTTACTTACATAAGTTCGTACGGAACCATGAAGCAAATACAAAGAGGAGATGTTATAAGCAACTAGGTCCAGCTCCTATCACCAGAGTCTTGACGTCACGCATTTTTAGTTTTAGCTACTTAACGCCAGAGGCGCTGACATCAGTCGATCTTTTTATCTGTCGGATTAGTACGTCGTACGCTCTTCCTTTATTTTAGTTTTAAATTACCTAAATACAAAATGAAATGTTGTATTCTATCGTGCAAAAGTTACACAGACGACAGAAACAAAGTGAACGAAAAAAAAATCTCTTTCCATTTGTTTAACATTAAACAAGCATTATTAATTTATTACTTGACGTATTGCTTCTAGAATGTTCGACGCCACATGGACGCTTCTGTCAATGTCCCGATAAAGCACAAAAGGCCCTCTAGTGACGAGTAAAAATACTAACGAAAACGTAGGATGTATTAAGGGCGAAAACAAAACACGTGAATTAATATAAGCAGTTATAACGATTTTTATTTTTAGATTATATTGACACAGCACCTAATAAATTATCTTTCTCCTACGAATGTATCTTTTAACATAGATTTAGCACTGCTGCCACCTAGTAATGTATAGCGGAACTTTTATGTTGACGTCAATAATGCTGGCATTTTAGTAATTCTACTCGCTACAAGGTGACAGTGGCGTCGCGAACCCTTCCCCCGCACCCCGATTTCCGGGTTCACTTGATTTCATACGGAAAACGCGATAGGGCACCTCCTCTTTGTATTTGCTTCATGTACGGAACCCTCTATGCGCGAGTCCAACTCACACTTGACTGGTTTTTTTTTGTGTAAGTACTAAGATAACTTCAGGCTGCTTTATCAATATTTGTTTGTAATTTATATCAATATTTGTTTGTAAAATTTAGGCGCACTTCGACCAACCTGGCTGGGTGAACTACTTCCTACACACTGGCCACCTTACGATTGCTGGATGTAAAATGTCAAAATCGCTGAAGAACTTTGTGACAATATCGGACGCACTAAAGCGACATACGGCGAGACAGCTTCGGTTTGCGTTCCTGTTGCACGGCTGGAAGGAAACCCTCGATTACTCCGACAACACAATGGAGATGGCTATTCAGACTGAAAAATTGTTCAATGTTTGTACACTTTATGAAATTATTACGACTGTTAACTTAGTTCGACTTTACAATTGAGACCTTAAGAAAACTTAGAAATAACATTTAGCCGAAAGTATTGTTATCTCTGAGTGTTATTCACTTAATTATAATCACTTACTTTGATAAAACTGCCTAACCAAATATTTGGTAGTAATAATAAGGTATATTATGAGTCTCACAACTTTTTTTAAAAATCTATCATGGAAACATTATAGTCATAATTTATGACAAAAAAATAATAAAGCCACCATATTTAAACATGATTTTTAAATTTAAACATAGAACCCTAAAAATATCGGGCGTCAAATGATGCTACTTGGTACACACATGACAATGATTTGGAATTAGGAATTAATTAAATTAATACGATTACTGATAATTTTTCAGGAGTTCTTCCTAACAGTGAAAGATGCGTTAAGGAGTGGATTTGACGAGGGATGTGGTGGCTCCTGGGGACCCGAGGAACAACAGCTATCAGCCAAACTCAGCTCTGTTAAGGAGCAAGTACATGCTGCATTTTGTGGTCAGTGTTTAAAAATGCATAATTTGTTTACGCTTTTTGGTGCACGTGGCTTAAGTGGGTAGCACAGTGGCGTGAGCGCTCTGCGTTGTTATTGCTAAAGTTAAGTTAAATTAACCGTGTTCAAAAATAAAAATATAAAGCGTGCAGTGTGCAAGCGACTTTCGACGTAGGACTGGTAAGGTGCCAGTGTCCTCGATAGTACCACCTCCCGCGCGCGATAACGCACACGCAGCCTGAATATTCGCAAGGATAGCCGATAATGGCGAGGGATGTGGTGGCTTCTGGGGACCCGAGGAACAACAGCTATCACCCAAACTCAGCTCTGTTAAGGAGCAAGTACATGCTGCATTTTGTGGTCAGTGTTTAAAAATGCATAATTTGTTTACGCTTTTTGGTGCACGTGGCTTAAGTGGGTAGCACAGTGGCGTGAGCGCTCTGCGTTGTTATTGCTAAAGTTAAGTTAAATTAACCGTGTTCAAAAATAAAAATATAAAGCGTGCAGTGTGCAAGCGACTTTCGACGTAGGACTGGTAAGGTGCCAGTGTCCTCGATAGTACCACCTCCCGCGCGCGATAACGCACACGCAGCCTGAATATTCGCAAGGATAGCCGATAATGGCGAGGGATGTGGTGGCTCCTGGGGACCCGAGGAACAACAGCTATCACCCAAACTCAGCTCTGTTAAGGAGCAAGTACATGCTGCATTTTGTGGTCAGTGTTTAAAAATGCATAATTTGTTTACGATTTTTGGTGCACGTGGCTTAAGTGGGTAGCACAGTGGCGTGTGCGCTCTGCGTTGTTATTGCTAAAGTTAAGTTAAATTAACCGTGGTCAAAAATAAAAATATAAAGCATCTTGATCTCCGTCATCCTATGGATGGTATGTTAAACAGGCGGCGGATGATCTTGTTCCGGTCTTGTCGGTTAACTTTCCTATTAAATTATGCGAGTAAGAGAATAGACAATGCAATTTGCAAATGAAAAGTGCGATTCTTTCTGCACAGAAAGTTGTGTATAATAATATCTCCAATGCAGTCTCTCCTGTTCAGATTGGCCGCTGTAGTCGAAAATAGGTATGCAGGACTCTTATTTATTGAAATTGCTATAAAAGGGAAGACAAAAGAGGAAGAGAATAGACAATCCAACCATACAGCGCAATTCGTTATGCACAGACACTTGTGTTAGATGACGGTTAATTAAATCAATTTATAATAAAAATACTTAATATTAAAAGAGAAATTAGATTCGAGACATATTTCATTTGTTAATAAAGTTTTCACGAAGTTAGTTCATTCATTAGTATCGATGTGTGACTGTATATGTTTTGTCGTTGCCCAAAATAAAGACTTTTTCTTTTTTTATAGTAAACGTTGCTGTGTACGACTTAAATTAATACTTGTCTATAGCCGCATATCAGAATTATTCAGAATTACCAAACGGTATTCGTTGAAGGTCATACAGGTATACGCCCCGACCTCGACGCACCCCGACGAGGAAGTGGAAGCCATGTATGAGGACATTTCTCGGGCAATACATGCTTCCAAAACTCACTACACCGTTGTCATGGGAGACTTCAACGCAAGGCTAGGCAAGCGTGGCGATAGTGAGTTGATAGTGGGGCAATTTGGAGCTGGAATCCGGAATTACCGTGGTCAAATGCTAGCCGATTACATGGAGAGAGAGGGACTCTATATGATGAACTCTTTTTTCAAAAAACGGCTGCATCGAAAGTGGACCTGGAAAAGTCCGGATGGCGTGACAAAAAATGAGATTGACTTCATCATGTCGACTAAGACTCGCATTTTCAATGACGTCTCAGTGATCAATGCGTTCAACACGGGAAGCGATCACCGAATGGTGAGAGGCGCATTGAATCTTAACGTAAAAGCTGAGAGGTATCGACTGATGAAGTCAACGCTCCGTCCTGAAGCCATCCAGATCCAAAACCCCGAACGCTTCCAACTCGAATTGCAGAATCGCTTCGCTTGCCTGGAGGATTGCACGGATGTGGACACATATAATGACAGGTTTGTGGAAACTGTCCTTACGGTGGGTTCGAAGTTTTTCAAACCCAGGCGTACTAAGCAAAGGAGCAAGATCTCAGAGCCGACAATTAAGCTCATGGAAGAAAGGCGTGGGATGGGTCTGCAGTGTTCTGAAGATGCTCGTCGGCGACTCAACAAACAGATCTCGAAGTCTCTGACTCGCGACATACGCCGATCTAATACGGAACGTATTAAGGAAGCCATCGAGCGGAACAAGGGCTCCAAAGTGTTCGCAAGAGATCTGTCACTCGGTCAGAGTCTGCTGACGAAGCTGAAGACAGAGGACGGCAGAGTCGTTACGTCTCGACCTGAGCTTATGGCTGAGATCGAACGCTTCTATGGACAGCTTTACACAACATCGCAGGCACCTGTCATTCAGGCTACAGATCCTAGAGCCAAATTGATCCGGCATTACACCGAAGACATCCCGGACGTCAGCCTGTACGAGATTAGTGTGGCTCTCAAACAGCTAAAAAACAACAAGGCACCGGGTGATGATGGAGTTACAGCTGAGCTTTTGAAAGCGGGTGGACTACCAGTCCGGAAAACGCTGCAGAGGCTATTTAACTCCATCATACTCGAGGGCAATACGCCTAAAGCATGGCACAGGGGTGTGGTGGCACTTTTCTTCAAAAAGGGCGACAGGGCCCAGTTGAAGAACTACAGACCCATCACGCTCCTGAGTCATGTATACAAGCTGTTCTCGAGAGTTATCACGAATCGTCTCGCGCGCAGGTTTGACGACTTCCAGCCTCCCGAACAAGCCGGTTTCCGTAAAGGCTATAGTACCATAGACCACATCCATACGCTGCGGCAGGTTATACAGAAGACCGAGGAGTATAATCTGCCACTATGCTTGGCGTTTGTGGACTATGAGAAAGCCTTCGATTCTGTCGAGACCTGGGCCGTACTTAGATCACTCCAGAGGTGCCAAATAGACTATCGGTACATCCAAGTGTTGCAGTCATTGTACGAAAACGCCACCATGTCAGTCCGCCTTCAGGACCAAAACTCGAAACCAGTACGACTTCAGCGTGGTGTGAGACAGGGTGACGTTATATCGCCGAAACTGTTCACAGCCGCGTTGGAGGATGTATTTAAGCTTTTGGACTGGAGAGGACTCGGCATCAACATAAACGGCGAGTACATGACCCACCTTCGTTTTGCCGATGATATCGTAGTCATGGCTGAGACCGTGGAAGATCTAGGCACAATGCTCGAAGACCTCTGTAGAGTTTCCCAACAAGTGGGTCTTAAAATGAACATGGACAAGACCAAAATCATGGTGAAGTCCCATGTAGTACCCACTCCTGTGAAGGTTGGCGGCTCTACACTGGAAGTTGTTGACGAATATGTTTACCTGGGACAAATAGTCCAGCTCGGTAAATCCAACTTCCAGAAAGAGGTAAATCGACGAATCCAACTCGGCTGGGCAGCGTTCGGGAAGCTACGCAGTATATTCTCGGCCAATCTACCGCAGTGTCTCAAGACGAAAGTCTTCAATTCGTGCGTGTTGCCAGTGATGACGTACGGAACTGAGACGTGGCCGTTTACAATGGGTCTCATCAGAAGGCTCAATGTCACTCAAAGGGCAATGGAGAGGGCTATGCTCGGGGTTTCTCTACGCGATCGCATCAGAAATGAAGAGATCCGTAGAAGAACTAGAGTCACCGACATAGCCCAAAGAATTGCAAACCTTAAGTGGCAGTGGGCAGGACACATAGCTCGCAGGACTGACGGCCGTTGGGGCGGAAAGGTCCTTGAGTGGCGGCCACGTACCGGGAGACGCAGCGTTGGTAGGCCCCCCACAAGGTGGACCGACGATCTGGTGAAGGTCGCGGGAAGCCGCTGGATGCGGGAGGCGCAGGACCGATCGGTTTGGAGATCCCTGGGGGAGGCCTATGTCCAGCAGTGGGCGTCTCTTGGCTGAAATGATGATGATGATGATGAGCCGCATATGACAAAATCTGACAAATAGTGACATTGTTTTAACATCTTGACCAACTTTCGGAATATGAGGAATGTAAAGACTTGAGTGCACCCATCACTACTAATGTAATATTGTGAATATCGATGGGGGGACGGGCGGCAAATAATATTAAATTTTGGTTTTGTGGCTCACGCTCACCAGTCTCATAACAATTCCTCTTTTAGGGTAGATTGAGGTATAGATTCAAAAATGAAAAAAAAAAACGCAACCTTTATAGGATCACTTTGTTGTCCGCTCAGTAGGCTTACTCTCGAACCAATTCCGATGGATTGACTTTGGGATTGTGATTTTTCGTACGCTTGAATAGCAACACTAGCGCCAAATTGGATTCGAATTTGGAGAAAATTATATAACACTGAGTATGATTCACTCAAATTAGCGTAATGGGGACCGATTTGGCGCCAATGCGCGGTAAAATAAGCGTACGAAAAATCGCAATCCCAATGTCGATGGATCTGAATAGGTTCGAGAGTAAGCCTACTTGCCAAAGAAACCAAAGGACATGAAATACCTACAAAAAGTGCCAATAATGTATGGTGGTGCTCTAAGATGGCGGAAAAAACTAGGGATGCCGCATCCAATATTCCACACATATGATGTTTTTCTTTATACAGTTTATTAAAAACATCACAAACAACGATTTTTCACAGACAACGCTCACTGACAGATTATTTTCCACGACAATGTGCTGTGTAATGGCGGACTTGTCGCAAATTTATTCGTACCATATAGTTAATATATTGCGAGTCCATTGGTTTCTTTGCTCTGAGGTTGTCCGCCTGTTTATCTATCGAAAACCATTTCCTCGGGAACGCGTAGAGACACACATCAATCCGTAGAAAATCCACATCCATAACAGTCGCGTTGCAGATAACATAGACACGCGCGGCGCCATAGACTGCCTGCGCGAGCTGGTGGGCGCCTGTCACGTGTACGTGCGCCGCGCGGGCGGGGCGAATGGGGCGCGGCCGGCGCCGCTGCTCGCCGCCGCGGCGCGGTACGTGACCGACGTGCTGCACGTGTGCGGCGCCGTCGGCGGCCCGCGCGGCGGCATCGGCTTCCCGCTCGCCGACGGCGACGGCGACGGCGACGGCGGCGGCCGTGACGTGAGTGCAGTAAAGTTATAATATAACCTCTATCTATTTCCATGTTATGGAAATAGATAGAGGTCCAAGTATGTATCGCTCGGACGGCATATCGGAGAAAAAAATAAAGGTTAATTTCTTTCTTCAACTTAACTTTTAAGTCTTGTTACAATCATTATTCAACAAATTCAGATGTAACTTTAAATTGCAAAGCAAAAAAAAAACTTATTTATTCAATATACAAGTTTATTTTTTAATTATCACAAAAAAATTTGTGTGCTTGTTCAGACAAGCAAACTGAACAACTTTCATTGTGGGACCAACTTTGATATCGCAAAAAAAATCTGCTGTTCCATACAAATGTTCAACATTCACTGAACCTAGATGTATGGAACAGCTGATTTTTTTTGCGATTTCAAACTTTTTCCCATAGTGAAAGTTGTTCAGTTTGCTTGTCTGAACAATCATAAATTTATTTTGTGATAATTAAAAAATAACCTTGTAAGTATAGCAATGATTTTTAAGAGCACTCATACCAGCCCAAGTGCGGATTGAGTGATCCAAATTAATCGTAATAAATTTGGAATGGGGCGTGCTAGTGAATTCTCAAATTTTTTATAGGTTTTAACGATTTTTCAATATTTTAATGAGCAGTGCAAAGGGATATACATTATGGCGTTTTCGTAAAGTGCGCAGTGTAAGTGATCCACTTCACTGACCATATTTTATTTCGGGCTTAACAAATTTTCAATTTCGCCATAACGTTTTTATCTATTTTTAACTAAATCTTTCTCGATTTTTGTTAAGATTGAAGAGAGTGGATCCTCTCTTCAATCCTAACAAAAATCGAGCACATAGAAAAGGGAGGAGGTTTTATTTTAATGCTGCGGCCGCACCTGCGCCTGTCGTTCCATAGCAATGCGTGCCGAAGCTTTGTACGTTTTGTACGCTAAAAATTACGTATATGCTATAGTCACATAAGCGGCTTCGTTATTTTGTATGAAGTATCGTGCAATAATCCAAGATGACCGAAATAATTCCCAGACGTTGAATTATGAACAATGACTTCTACTTCTACATGTGTGCTAACAATTACATAAAGCATTTATCAAAGTCTAGAATTCTTTGATGTAGGTACTATCGAGGTCTCTCGTGCCTTACCACTTTGTAGAAATATTCGTTTGAAAGCGGATCGCATCGGACACGCCCACACGACCCATACCTATCCCTGATTAGCTACGTATTTTTACTACGATTTACTACGACCAATCATAGACAGACATCTGGTTTCATTGAAATCGCTCTTGGTGTCAGTCTGCTTTACGCTTTACTATTGGTTTATGAATGGAGCGGGGCGTGGTCTGACGTGATTGTCATCGTGCAGTGTGCAAGCGACTTTCGACGTAGGACTGGTAAGGTGCCAGTGTCCTCGATAGTACCACCTCCCGCGCGCGATAACGCACACGCAGCCTGAATATTCGCAAGGATAGCCGATAATGGCCAGTCACATTTGCGTGTATCGTGTCATAGCACGAAGCTTCGTAACAATACACGCAGGTTCGGCCCTAGCATAACTGTATGCCATTATTTTTTAATTATGTATGTTCATCGATCACTTAATCGATCGATCGATTTGTGAGCTGATTATCAACGTAATCGAAAGATTATACTCCTTAGGTGATCTATGGTCACCGAGTCAGGATCTGGCGATGGAATCACAAGAAAATCTAAGGAAATTTAAATTTTATGGGCACATAAAACTGTTCAGGTATTTGCGTCTGGTAGTCATCATCAAGCTATTAGGGGATAGTTCTTTGAATGTAATGGACACCTATAGTTACGTAGTTGTATTCTTTCAATTGATTCAGATAAACTGATGGTGAAAAATATAACAATAGGTTAATAACAACATAAAATATAAATAAAAACCAACTCTAAAAAGTTAAAATAATATGAGTAGAATAAATACATCACATTTTAATATTGAAGTCGGTGCCAAACGATGATCTAGAAAGTCTTAAAAAATTTAAGAACTAACTAATGTGTTAAGTTAAAATTTAGCATCGACTAAAAAAAACAAAATCTCGAATACAAAAAAAAAAATTTGGCACACCATTACATGACAAAATCGGTTGCATTTCATTGCGTCTATAACAACTTAACAGGAATATGTTACAATTCCAGTAACAATGTATACCAACATTAATAAATAATTATAATAAATTCTTTAATAATGATCATGATGGAATTGTAACAATTTTAATTTTTGTACTTAAATGTGTTTTTTTTTGCTTCCACAATGGGGCAACCTTGAATGTTAAAATCTTAAAATCTTTTTGTATCGCCCTCAAAATTAAGGGCGTATTTTACGGTTTTTCATTATACACTTAATTATTTTGGGTAAAAGGTTTAAGTCTCAAACCGCTAAAAGGCTTTAAAAGGTTGTTAAAAACAGCACATGATCAATTGAGGACCCTTTACTATCAGACAGGAGGGATGCAACCATAAAGGGCACTGACTCGATTTAACCAATTTAACTTATAAATTAACTAGCTGTGTATATTTTTTACCCGTTTTTGCAACATTTGTCATTGATGCTCACCTCCTATTAGTCGTAGCGTGATGTTATATAGCCTAAAGCCTTCCTCGATAAATGGACTATCCAACACAAAAAGAATTTTTCAATTTGAATCAGTAGTTCCTGAGATTAGCGCGTTCAAGCAAACAAACAAACAAACAAACTCTTCAGCTTTATAATATTAGTATAGATTACTAATTTAAAATGAGTTGAACGTCATTGTTTCAGTTGGAAGCGACAGTGATGCCGTATTTGGAGGCGTTGGGCACGTTTCGCGGACAGGTGCGAGACGCGGCGAGGACTGTGCGTGCCGCCGAAGTGCTCTCGCTATGTGACGAGCTGAGGGACGTTGTGCTACCAGAGCTGGGTGTTCGGCTCGAGGATCTGCCTGGTACGTGCCTTAGCACTTAGTGCATATCGACGGCAGGATATTCTCAGTTATAATTTTAGCTGAACTAAATTTACGGTATAAAACGAATGCAAAAAATGACGCAATCTTTTTTTATTTTATCATTGCAATAATATTAGCCAAAGTTCGCCAATTATTTGGTGAAACGAAAGCATGTTCTCAAAAATCAGGGGGTGCACTGGGTTGCGAATTAAGTTGTTTGTAATTATTTGTTAGTTCCAAAAGCGTCAAACAGATGGCGGTGTGAGTTAATGACGACACCGACATAACACTTTGGTTATCTAGGTCGGGTAAACTTTCAGTAGATGGCGCTGTGAACTATAACTACTGAGCCACAGCACCGCGTGGCCGGGTCAGCTAGTAAAAGATAAAGTATGTGTCCAATATTTTTAAATAATCTACATGACGAACATAAAATCGGTAGTAGATTCTATGACAAAGGAGCAAGATAGTATTAGTCAGGATACAGGATGTCCGTCGCCTAAGACATGCATATTTTTGAGACCAAAAGACATTCAAGTTTTCATTATATTCCACGAGAAAAAAAAAAATAATTCGATGTGAAAATTTAGCGTAAAATGTGAAAAAAAAACTACGTTAGTACGCGCATTGCGATTGCGCATTTTCACAGAGCGTCGTGCAGTCCAGTGTAGTCGATCGAAATAAATGCGGCAAAAATGGAACTAATGTTTTGTAATACAAAAAGTTTGATGTAAAACTACAGTGGTAGCACCCTTAGATGCAAACCTACAAACTTAATTTGCATTTTTTATAATATTCGTTCAGAACGTCGGAGCAATATTTTGAATTCTAAATTTAAAACGATTCTCTATTTGAATGATGGCATCATTCGAATAATTCTATCTGCTCGCGGTGCACCCTGTCGATCAACGGATGATGCTTAAGCGGTCCCGACCAAATAAAGGCGCTGCTCCACTGCGGCGCACGGCGACTAAGCTTCGTTATCTATGACAACAATATTGTTGACGTTTACTGCAACTCACGGACACGCACGCTACGCATGAATTGACGTCTAGGTATACGGGTGTCCTGATCGGATATGTCTCTCACACAGCACGCAGAGGTTATACACGTTATCAGCGTGGGTCCATTGGCTTAGCTACGTATGCCTATCTTTCTACAGCAGCTCATGCGGAATCAACTGCGTGACTCAGACCATATATGTGTTCGTGACTTCATCGAGCTCCGCGTCCGTATATTGCGTGGCCGTGGGTAGCTACGAATTTAGTTAGTAGTGGAAACGTCGATCCACGTGCAGTAAACGTGAGTGCACCGCGTGCGCAGCGGTGCATCGCCTTAATTCAAATTCAAATTCAAATTCAAAAATCTTTATTCAACATAGGCCTTTACAGGCACTTATTGACGTCAAAACAAAGCAAAACAATCTAATTTAAAGAAATTATATTAACCTTGTATGTGCATACATCCTAAATATACTCAAGATGTCTGCAAATACAAGTAGGAATGAAAAAAAAAAAAAAGTTGATTCTACACCTGTTCGGAAATTGGGAGAGCCTTCTCGAGAAGAACAGGCAAGAAACTCGAAAGGTCTAAATTTTTTATCTCCTCTTTTAAATCGCCATTTACAATTTTGGTTTGTTACAGAGTCGTCAATTGGAAGCTGACCTCAAAGCAAAAGTTTGAGCTCAACTTCCATTACAAGAATAGATGTGTTAATTCACATTATATAAGCTATCTCTGAGAGAAGTGCGTGAACTTAGATTATAAATAAATTGCTCTCACTGAACGTTTCTTTGAAACAAAACGTAATACATTGTTAAATATTAGAATTGAGAGTTCAAACCCAAGCTTTTTTGTCCGTCATGTAATCAGACACTTTATAATATGCTTTTTTAATAAGTACATCTTTGATTACAACTTTAAATTTGTTTAAGCTAAGTTCTTGTATACAACTTGGGATTTTATTGTAGAAACGTATACACAGGCCTCTAAAAGAATTATTAATTTTTTGGAGCCTGGTATTTGGTAAAGCTAACATATTCTTTTGTCTAGTATTAACTGAATGAATATCACTATTTTTACAAAACACATGAATATTCTTACGAACATATATTAGATTCTCATAAATATATTGCGACGCTACTGTCATAATACCAATTTCTTTGAACTTTTCTCGCAAAGAATCTCTCATTTTAAGGTTATAGATTGCTCGAATAGCCCTTTTCTGCAGTACAAAAACAATCTGAATGTCGGCAGCATTTCCCCACAACAAAATACCATACGACATCACACTATGAAAGTAAGAAAAGTATACAAGTCTTGCTGTATCAACATCAGTCAGTTGACGTATTTTCCATACAGCGTGAGCTGCAGAACTAAGTCTCTTTGACAATTTATCGATATGTGGGCCCCATTGCAGCTTAGAATCAAGTGTGATCCCAAGAAATACTGTGGTGTCCACAGGGTCAACACCTATATCCTTTATTTTTACAGTGGTGTGAACCTTTTTGACATTGGGTAAAACAAATTTTATACATTTTGTTTTCCCTTCATTAAGTGACAGGTTGTTCACATTAAACCAGTGAACAATTGAAACCAACTCAAGCCACGTGCGCGTAATAATAGCCTATCCACAAAGCACGCGTTGGGCTGTGGCTTTTGGTCGACGTATTCCGTAATTTCCGTATTTTTGTAGGTTCTCGACTATGTATAGCAACGCTAGGCTCTCAGACTTCGATGCGCTTGCCCGGACGCGAATTGCGTCCTTTTGGGACCAGGGGGCTGAATATTTTATTTCGGTTGCTAACTAGAGTTGTAATTTTTGAAAAAAACTTAATATCTTTTACTAATTATGGCGACGTTCCTTATAGCAGTAGCGGATATAAAGTTTCTTTAAAAAATGACAGCTCTATGTAGTTAGCAATCATAGTTCAGCAATCAGCTTACGGATACGCAGCACTGATAACACTACTTAACCGTCGACTACCGTCCCATCGGACTAGGCGAGTGAAGGAACAGAGAATGCACTTGCGTTTGCGCAGTCACTTGTGCACTATAATATCTCCTGCGCAGATGGCTAGTCTCTGTTGAGATTCGCCGCCGTGACCGAATATCGGTTAGGAGGAAATTATTATTATTAACACAACTTAAAACCGTATACAACTGTAACGAGGTGTTATAGCTTTCTAGAGACATGTCCCATTTATAGATATTGGCTCCCAGTGCATAAGAACTATAATAAAAATTGGTTGTTAGCATTTACAAGTTTACTTTTGTAAGTATTAGTAAAAATCTCATGGTTTTTTATCTATATTGTAATTTGTATGTTTATGTATTCGGGTTCAAGTAATCTTTAATATATTGCGTGTTACTTAACTAATAATAATAATGATGATGATAATGATTATTATTAGTTAAATAACATGCGGTAGTGGTGAAATGTAAGCTATATAACACTGCCGTGCCTCGTTCGTCTTTATCCGCTTTAAATCTTGTTTGCCATTGGTGAAGGAACAAAGAGTACACTTGCGTTTGCGCAGTCACTTGAGCACTAGAATATCTCCTGCGCGATGGCTAGTCTCTGTTAAGATTGGCCGCTGTTTAGCAGGACATTATGCCACTAATCCGTATTGGGCCAGCGTGGTGGGATATTTCTATACTGAATGAAAATCAAAACCAAAAAAAGTCTTTATTTTTCATATATGACTTGAAAGAAAGCTCTTTTGAATGGTCCAAATTTTTTACCTACCACCCAATAGAAATCTATTCTGTATTTACAAAGTTCTGACATGAACTAGGAAAACAATGGAATATTGCTATTACAAATATCGCTATTTGATACCGAAGGCGATAATAGTTGGAGATAAATCTTGTGGTAATAGTTGGAGGGCTTCTCTTATGTAATTAGTGAGAGTAGCAAGACATATAGCGAGTAAATTATTGTTTTCAGATCGCACCGTAGTTAAATTAGTTAGCAAAGAAGAACTGATGAAAGAGAGGGAAGAAAAGAAGCGTATGGAAGCAGAGAAACTGAAGAAGAAGCAAGAACTCTTGGAAGCGCAACGCGCCAAGGAGGAGCAGAGGAAAATACCCCCCGCGGAGATGTTTAAACGGGAAACTGATAAATATTCTCAGTTTGATGACAAGGTAATAGATTACTGTTTATTAATTTAACTATAGGTTTAAGGGTTTATATTTATAGGTAGAAATTTTCATTCGCCGATTCCTACGACAATAGTTTAAAAACTATGTTTGGCGGGCGTTGACTTATCAACAAATACACATCGGATCTACACAAAGTCCAAGTAAAATGTGTCCCATTTGGGTGCATTTCATTCCTTATAATTACAAATGATCTAATTTCAAAGGAAATAACGTTCATTGGATATAATTTTTACTTGGTCTAACGTCACTTCCTATAACATCATTTCGTATATTATTTATTTGATATAATACTCATATTCTATAACAATATTTTGCATAATGCTACGTTGCTATAATAATCATCTATACTAATATTGTAAAGAGGAAAGATTTGATTGTTTGTTTGTTTGTATTAAATAGGCTTCGAAACTATTGAACCGATTTTGATGAAAGTTGGTATTGGGATAGTTCGAGACCAGGGGAAGGACATAGGGTAATTTTCCTACGGGAAAAATCTGACGGGGAAAGTTTCCTATGGGAAAAGTTAGTTATAATGCAAACAAAGTTGCATACGGTCAGTACTCTATATTTTCATTCGATATAAATTTTACATTGTTTACTTATTTTAATAAAAATTGATCTTAAATAATATTTAGCAAAGTAATTCATGCATGCTTCTAGTGACAGAAACGAATCGCCGCAAAACCGACTCCATGTAGTCCTATTTGTTGTCCCCCCCCCCCCCCATTGTAACCCCTAGAGTGTAATTCAAACTCGCGTGGGACCGCCGGAGCCTCGCAGCGCCGGAGCCGTGACAGAAAACATGCACACTGCATGTTTGCTTGCATGGTGCATGCATGATTGCTTGAATGCTGCACGCTTGCTTGCATGCTGCATGTTTGCTAACTTGCACGCTGCATTCTTGATTGTACTTTGCATGTCTGCTTGCACGTTGCATGCTTGCTTCAATGCTACATGCTTTCTTGGATGTTGCATGCATGCTTGCCTGCATGCTGCATGTTTGCTTACATGGTGTTTGCTTGCTTGCCCGCATGCTGTATGTTTGCTTGCGTGGTGCTTGCTCGCTTGCATGCATGCAACCTAATAAATGCATTGCAAACAAACAGGCGTTATATAAAATGTTTTTTATATAATCTGGTATTATGTCAAAAAGCCATTATCAAATGTTCATTATATCACATGAAGTTAGAGATTCTTAAATTATATCAAATGATAATTATAATAAGTCGGTTATTATATGAAATGAAATTATATGATTTGTATGTTAGATCACCAGTATTTATATCAAACATTTGAATCGTTTATTAAGTAAACGGCTTTTGTATACTTTTTGTGCAATAGGGATGTTGACGAATTTTCAGGACTGTTTTCATTTTATAGATATACATGTAATTATTACGAAAAAATACAAAAAAAATATTTATTCGTTAATTTTAAACAAAAAATCACACGTTTAAAGTTTGTTGTTTAAATGTTTCGCCTAAACACTAAGCTGTCAGGTGATCTTGATGACGTCACAATGTGTTGTCAAACTGTCGGTCAAGGCGAAGATGATCTCCTTAGGATTCCCGTGAAGATCTAAAATAAAAAGAATTCGACTCTCATTCGATAAGATGGTGATTTAATAAATCAACAAAATGGAATAATACGACATATAATGTTTAATTGTTAATTATTATTCCTTTTAATTCAAAAATGTTACTCACAAAGATGTTTTTACGTTCATAAACTCCGCTGCACAAAAATCTTTGATCATAGTAAATAAACTTGCCACCATCAGTTTATGTATATTTTATAATTATACTTCATTCCAGATAACATTAAAAAAAAAGAAGCGGAAAGAAGCAGAGTTTCAAAACCTTTTCATGTCATGTATAATAATGAAATATCATAATCATGTTTGATAATACCTACTTATATGTACTCGTATTACAATGATAATCTGGAGCGTAATGTTAACTTTTTATTATTATTTGTATGGCTAAATATTGGAACTGGGTCAAATTATACAACATAATAAAAATATTTAAATTAATGACTCTCTTCACCAGATGAGGACGACGAAGATGATGATTGCCCTATATTAATTACAAATTGCTCCACCATATTATCGATGACATTATCCGACTGACAAAATCTATCTTCTTGTTTTGATGTATGTGAAATACATGCTTGCCACCTCTCTGGGGTTATCGTAGATAATACTTCTGGTAGCAAATCTTTAATTTGAGCATCTTTAATTTTTATTAAGCTTGAACATTTTAATTTTACTGGCTACATAGCCCTTAACTTGTGCTCATATGAGCTCAATAGGATTGAGCTCACAATGATATGATGGAAGCCGTATTTGTAACTCCCTTTCCTTTTGCCATTTCATCCACATCATAACTCTGATACTGATTTTTATTTTCTTTTACTTTTAACAGCAGTTGAAGTTTAAGTTGTTACTTCAGTGTCTACAAATGGTATATTTTTTGATGTTAACCATGATGTTCTGTTGAATGGCTTGAGAGCCACAGGGCCCGCACCCGGATCACTCATTTAATAATTCAAAACAAAAAAACAACTACAACAAAGCGAAAGACAATTTAAAATCACGTGTAATAATATACCAAAAAACAAAGAGAATGTTAAGATTGTCAAGCAAGGCGCGTTTTTTGATGACAAGCGACATGATGATCCATCCAGTAAAATCAAAACATCATAATTTCGCCAACTGTGTCATCGAACACCGTTACTTTTAGTTTGGTTGCATTATACCTCAATGTTCCAATCTATGCAGGTTGCAAACCTCTGCTTCTTTGGGTTCTTTAACAGAGCCATTTTTGCGGTTTGTAGTTATATTTTATATTTCGAAGGAGTCCTTTTATAATATAATATAAATAGTAAAAATTTTATTTTATGTAGGTAATTGTTTAGATGGCTGTGCTTTTACATTTTACGTATAAATTGATAAAATCGTAATTAAATATTAATTAACACAATGAGTTGAAAATGTGCACCTTTAAAAGAACCTACTTTTTTTTAATGTTATCTGGGATGAAGTATAAGTATTTATTACTGGTTTATTTTCTTTGGTTAATCCAGGCTCCATCGTAATTTTCACTTATAAGCAGATAAGTTAGAAAAAGATCGTCAACAAACATGACAATTTGACATTTTGTCTCGCACCGCGGTCCGTGTTGCGCAAACATTACTAACATTACGATCAGTGCAAACGAGGACATGTGGATCGAATTGAATACGGTGATATTTGTTCTGTTTGCATGCAATCATTTCAGACTACTTTAATAGCACGATCGTGTGCATTTTTGTCAATTTCATTAATTAAATAATAGTCTTGTTTAATATAACATTAGTCACTCACAACATTAGTTAAGCATTCAGAGCAAAAGCCGAATAGCTTTTATAGCCAATTTATTAAGTTTTTATCATCTCAGAACTTAATAAATGTTTACTTACATTTTTTATTCCAAATCGTCTAACCGTCAAAATTTGAATTTGTCATTTACGCACACACTGCACTACCTATTTTTCATGAGCATTGATTGCACGGCTTCATGAGGTCACATTGCTTTCGTTGGCACGCATCCGTGCGCTACCAGTACAAATAGCGCCGAATAGCTCAATTTGGACCATAGTATCGGAATTTTGCCTGAGGCCCAGTTCTGCTAATAAGTTACAGCCAAATCGAAACTAAACCGTTGCGATCGACCAATGGGAGCGCGTATATTGCCATTCAACTGTTCGATGACGTGATAATGTGGTGTTCTGATTAGTCCGTCGCAACGGTTTAGTTTCGATTTGGCTGTAAACTATTAGTAGAATTGGGCCTCTGTGGCTTGCCAACAAACCGTGACGTCACGCGCTCTGATTGGCGCTTGCAATCACGTGATACTGGGCATTTTTTTAAACATTTTAATTAATTTTAATTAATTTATAACACATATTTACACTTGCAAAATATTATTTTCAGCATTTTAACATTCCCCTCTATAGTATAAACATTACTTTTTATATATTTGTGATTCATGTCAACATCCCCATTGTTCCTCTTTTTGCATTTTGCTTAACTTTTTGCATGGACACTTTTGAACTCTGACACAATGTTTATTTGTTGATAGGTTCTTTCAAAATTCCGTTTTGCAGTATTATAACTGAACTGCCCCCCTAGACAAATCCCACACGCTAACTTTTCCGCAGACGTTCCTCAGAAAAAATGTATGGAGATGACATTAGCTGCGGAAAAAATAGCGTAAGGTTGTCGTAAGCTAATGTCATTTCCATACATTTTTTCTGCGGAACGACTGCGGAAAAGTTAGCGTGTGGCATTTGTCTAGGGCCTCTGTCGACTGTGCATTCATCTCTAATCATTTCCCCAGGGTCTGCCGACTCACGACCACGAGGGTAAGGAGCTAAGCAAAGGTCTCATCAAGAAACTATTAAAGCTGCAACAGGCGCAGGAGAAAAAATATAAAGAGTATTTGGCAACTATAAACACTTGCTGACCCATCGTTTCTCTCTAAAAACTATGAGCATTTAGTATTTTGTTAAGATATTTTTTTTATTTTTGTATAATATAGAGAGTAATACGCATACAGTTTATATTAATTAATATGTTTATTTATTACTTATGTAATTTTTTGATTTAAGAACTTTTATGGAATACGTTAATAAAAATATATTTTTTTCAATTTATGTTTTTCTCAGAGGAAAGGTTTATCCTGTTCGCATTAAGTTTCATAATTATCATTCTATTTTATAATCAGCACAAATTTTCATCATTTTCATTACAGTATTACGTAAAATTAATAATAAATTTCATTAAACATATATGATCCCATTCAACATAGCGGTTTTCAAACAATTTAATAAATGTCTTTTCAACACACTTGCTCGTAAAGTGGGTCTTATTACCTTGCATTTAGACCCGTTATTCAGTATATTAAACAGGAGTGCTTTTCACTTTACATAATCGCACAAGTGCGGTAATCTTAACACGACAAATTCTAATTTGTTCAAGATTGCAAAGTAAATGTATGTCCAGTACGCATTCTTAAATTAGTCGCTTAATACTTTTTTTTAACACCACTTTATGCGGCTGCCAATTAACTCCGCTGGAAATTATTATGGAGGCGCAAAGCGCGAGTAATAGTTTGTTGACGCCAAAGTCAAAGGATGAATACTTGGCGGCATACGATACTTTCATGCAGTGGAAGATTGATAAAAAAGCGCAGTCATTTTCAGAAAAATATTAATACCACAAGATCTTTCATTTTCCTCACAAGTGTGTTGAAAAACGTCGTATGATACACGCGCGCATTTGTCATTACGTACTCTGCTTTCTTGTCGCGCTCGCCTGCGGCTCGCGCACAATATCGCCTCGTACGCAGTGACCGACATAGCGCGCTCGTATCATAATGTACTATAATGAATAAAATTTTGTTTTAAATGTAAGTTTTCCTTTTTTTACTATGCTTTGTTTTACGAGGGATAATTGTGTGAATATGAAATGGCTCAAGATCGCTTATGATTGACAATCTGCGGCATCGATACAAAACTGTATTGACTGCCTAAATTTAAAACTATCTGGCAGATTTTGAGTTAAGCAATCAAAGGGCTGAATTTTCCATTTAGAATATGGAAAATGGGAATGTGTATAGTAAATTCTAGTACCACAAGAAAGATATGGTTCATTTACAAATTTTATAGCACACACTACGAGAGGGAAACTCAGTACTAGTCATCTGTGCCGGTACCTCTATCACATTAGCATTTGTCCGCGATTTCGTCCACGTGGAGTTAATAACTTGCGTAGATTGATGATTTTATATCTTTTTAACACCCTTGCTCGTAAAGCTGATGTAATTCCACCGGTTTTAAATATGTAAAGCGGGTCATAAAAAACGCATTTGTTACCAAAGCAAATAGTTAAGTTATAGTCCATACAAATTCCATAACAGTATTATTTGCCATTTCAAATATGGAACTGATCGCCGCCGCACGACTCCAGCTAGTGAGCAGCGCGCTGTTGCTATTCAAATTTCGAACTAATCGCCGCGCGGCGCCAGTCAGTAGGCAGCGTTAGCGCGCTGTTAAAATAGCGGGAAAGCAACAGTGTGCATTCACAGATTGAGTTTATTTAAAATAAAAAAAAAACAGTTTATTCGGTAATTTAAAAACTTGGTTGCATGCTCTAGCGTCTTTGCCAACATTTTCACGCAGCCACGGCAGAAAATAATCCTCGCGCCATTTTTCTCAAATTTTCTTTTCTTTGTACTTGTATTGTGAATATCTTTTTTTTCTGTTTCCTCCCAAATGTGTTAAGAAACGTCGTACGATATACGTGCGTATTGGTTATAACATGCTCGGCTCAATTGAAAATGAACTGAAATTCAACTGAAATTCCGCCTCGCATGTTATAATCATCTTAACGCACTAATATCGTAATGTACTATTCCTTACAACTCAAACTATCTTCATACCGGATTTCATCTAAATCGGTTTAGCGGTTATTGATTCCCTATACAAACTTCCACCCCTCTTTTTACCCCCTTAAAGGATGAATTCTGCGCTAAAAACCATCCTATATTCTTTCGCGGGACTCATGTGTAACAAGCTAAAAGATGCATACGGAACGTGCACACCTCTATCGCTCTCCACATTCGTTTCGACCACAGACACGTGCCACTCTCGCGCCAACCGTTTGACAACGCGAAATAGCTCTATCTTTGAACCTCAGAACAATAACTAATCTGAGCTTGCTTTGAACTTACGAAAAATAATTGTTAACTGGCATTAAAAGTATTATTTCTACACCAAGAAGTTTTTTAATTCAGTTAGAACTTGGCGCCCAACGTGGGACGCCAAACTTTGTCTTGGGTGTCTGTCACGAATGTCTGTGATCGAGACGAATGTGGGGAGCGATAAAGGTGTGCTCGTTCGATATGCAGCTTTTAGCTTGTTACCTATACCAAATTTCATCAGAATCGATTCAGTGATTTATGTGTGAAAGGGTAACAGACAGATACACTTTCGCATTTATAATTTTAGTATGGATTTATTTTTACCGCCAAGCAGCGGTGCGTGCATTATGTGTTCTGGTTTAAAGGGTAATACGTAAGGCTTTCTCTGTCTGGCGGTTTATTCCTGTGTTTTTAGATACCTCGACTTCATGATTGGGCTAGCTAGGGCGCGTGAGTAGTGGCATCGCACTGTCGGCCCTACCACACGTCCGCACAAGGGTAGGGAGAACAGGGGGGCTTAGTGGGTATGCCTGGCGTTCTGCCGGGAGAGCCCCACAATGGCGGGTACGGTGCGGTAACGTATTTCCCTCGGAAAAAAAGGATTTAAATATGCAAATCCTACAGGAACCCAAACCAGAATCTGTCCTTAACCGAATAATTGTTAAAGGCCACTATAGCCACTTACCAGCGTACTTGTTTAACAGTTTAGTTGTATAAAAACGATGATCCCTAGAAAGTCTTAAAAGTCACCGACTTCAATATAGAAGTGTGATGTTGTCTGTGCCTATTCTGATATTGTTTTTAACTTTTTTGAAGTCGGTTTTTATATTTTGTAAAAAAAAAAATATTT
Organism: Schoenobius gigantellus; assembly: GCA_963935595.1. Classification (NCBI taxonomy): domain Eukaryota; kingdom Metazoa; phylum Arthropoda; class Insecta; order Lepidoptera; family Crambidae; genus Schoenobius; species Schoenobius gigantellus. Next base: position 28,127,503 of record OZ012545.1, read on the forward strand.
GTAACTTTTTTTTAAGTCGGTAAAAAGTCGGTTAACATTCCCTATCTCAAAAACTACTGAACCGATTTTGATGAAACTTGCAGTATTCCCTAAGTTGAACAATACCTCGTACAACAAATAAGAATAACTTAAATCGGACTTGTAGTTCCGGAGATATGCGAACACAAACATAAAAACATACATACATACACTTGAAATTTGGCACATTTGTTCAGACGCTGATATAGACTAACATATACGAAAACTGGGCAGTTCTGGAAATATTACATACATACGGGTCGAATTGATAACTTTCTTTTTTTTTAAAGTCGGTTAAAAAGATGTGTTGCAGATTCGAGCATATACACATACAGCCCACCCAAAGTCATGGCATAGTCGCAGCCAGTGGCTGACGGCACAAGATTTAAAGTTGCCGTGGGCGTTTCTTTAAGAGTAACTTAGCCTATCGCCACATGTTGAACTGCTTAGCCAAATATCGCGACAACGCGATGTTTGTGTTATCTAGATCAGCCCCCCTAGCACGTCCACCAAAACACGATATGATAAAGTGGTTTATCGCGGTGAACTTTCAAAATACAATAGGGTTTCGTCTTATTTTGACAGTTCACCGCGATAAATCGCTTTATCATATCGTGTTTTGGTGGACGTGCTACGGGGGCTGGGCTGTCTAAACCAGATACGATTGCGAGCCAATACAAATCACTGTATATATTGGAGAGCCGCAGAAATAAATGCCATAGTTAATGTTTTTTATACCATTCCCCTCTCTAAAAAGTTTATTTTATTCACTGAGAACAGTGAATAAAAGGCACTTTTATTCACTATTTTGGTGTTTGAATTTAGAACACAAATATATTCCATCACCTCCTTTCCATCTCTCAATGCTATACAATATATAGCCTCCTTGCGCAAAAAATATACGATACAAACTCCTTGTCGACATACAAACGCCATGTGCAAATAACTCCCCGAAGTTTTAATTGGTCGACATTTTCTACAAGGAGTTTGGCATTAGTTACAAATAGTTTTAGTAGTTAATTGTTCCAATTTTAATGTGCGATTTGATTAATTTTAATTCCTTTATTCTTCATTTAATGTCTATTTTTGCTCAAATCTTTCTTTTTCTCGTAGTCATGGTATAAAGTATAGTATGCAACGCTTGAATAAAACGGATTTATATAGACGGCTATCGGCCATGAATCACTCCTGTCGCTTAGGATTCTAACACTTGAATGACTCGCTACGCTCGTGATTCAATCATCATGAATCACTCCCTACGGTCGTGATTCAGTCGTTAGAATCCTTCGCTTGCGCGTGATTCATCTATGGCCCTCGCTTTAAATCCGTACTTTATTGCATAATATACCTACTATTTTTTGGCTTATTGCAATGAAAAATTCATACGAAGCCACATTTTGTTCACTGCCAGAACTTACTTCGTCAAAACATACTTGTCTGATGAATTAGTTTTTTTTAATACTAAGTCACAACATTTTTTCTTGATTCATCAATATACTTTTTACACTTTTCTTCATGTACCTAAAATAGTATAACGTCCTTTTACATTGGGCCTACTCTTATTCATAGATAAAACTTGCATACAAATCATACACTAAATTTTGTTATTATTGTTGCGGATAGAATACCTAGTCTAATGCCCATTTCTCATTATATGTACGATTTTCATCACTTACATTTCGCTTCATTTATTTTCAAATAACAAATATTATGTCTGAGAACATAATATTTGTTATTTTGGCAAAAAATTACGTGTGCAACATATAACAGTAAAGTACTCAAACATCCAGAAGATAGCTCTCACAATGAACGACAAGTGAAAGACGACCACAATCGACTACCGAAGAACACAGTTCGGGAATTCCCCGAATAAAAGCGAGTGCCAGAAAACTTTACGGCACTGAATACGATACGAGTCTTTTTAACTAGTCGTTTATAGAAATAAATATATACCGAAGTGTTTGTCAGTAGTAGATCAATGTGAAGTGTAATGAACTTTTTAAAATATTTGAATTATGTTATTCGAGATGCCATAGAAAAAAAAAATTACAAAAAATAAAAACCGACTTCAAAAACACTGAAAAGTTAAAAATAATATAAGAATAGGTACAGAAAACATCACACTTCTGAAGAAGTAAGAATAGGTACGGTCAACATATGAGGAGCTCGGGGGGATAAGCGGGTCGGCCTCCGGTACTCTTACGAGGACCGTTGAGGCCATGAGACCCTCACCACTTGGTCGAACAGGCGGCACGGGGTGCTCTTCTACCACCTGGTACAGGATCTAAGTGGCCACGTATCGTTTGGTCACTACCTGCACCGAATAGGTAGGGAAATGACGCCCCGGTGCCACCATTATGTGACGCTGAGGACGACGACGCCCAGCAGACCTTAGCGGTGTGCCCTGCTTTCGTCGAACCGCGACGTGCCCTAATCGAAGTAGCCGGCGAAGACCTCTTTTTTTGTTTTCTTTTTTCTGGCACTCTGCCCCCAGGGGCCGCGGAGAGTCCAACATAACCTTGCTAACCGTCCTCGAAGGCGCAAGGTATGCGTAACGCATTTCCCACCGTAAAAAAAAGCACAGACAACATCACACTTCTGAAGTGTGATGTTGTCTGTACCTATTCTTATATCATTTTTAACTTTTCAGTGTTTTTGAAGTCGGTTTTTATTTTTTGTAAAATATATTTTTTGAAGTCGGTTAAATAATAAAATGTATTTTTTTTTACCAGAAAACACCAAAGGAAAAATTTTGGTAGTTGTGGTAGATAGAAACGTGTCGCGGGCCGAACAAAATATTAGCGACGGGCCGCGGTTTGGACAGCCCTGATCTAGATAATGCGTCATTTGATGTTCTAAAGTCTCAAGACATCGGAATCTGCTGAAGATATAATAAAATTGAGTCTATGTTGGAAGCTGTAAAAACCAAGGATGTAGATAGAGACATTCAAAGATCCACTCAAACAGTAGCTCTAATGAACTGACCACTTAGACAAAAGCCACACGCTTATTTTTGCGTAGTAGAAAAAATGTATAGAGATAACATTAGCTGCGGAAAAAATAGCGTGGGGCTATTGTCACAGGCTAAATAATGTCATTTCCATACACTTTTTCTGTGGAACGAATGCGGAAAAATAAGCGTGTGGCTTTTGCCTAATGGGGCAGATGTCTCTATTCTCTACATTCGTTCTGACGCATCACAACACGTCACGTCAGACAAATGTAAATCCGGCCTAACGGAAGTATGGCTCTCTATAGACATTGCGGCTTTTTGCAGCGATACAGGAGCGTGTTCAGAGCCTTCGCGCGAAGTACAACTTTTCGCTCTAACCCCGTTCAATGCCTTCGAGCGTAACGCCCGGGTGAAACAACCGGCCCATTCAAGACCTTATTAGAGTGTCAGAGCGAGTTACAACCGAACAACCGTCGAATTTGATGGTTCTAAAACGCTCTGACGTTTATTACTAAAATACTCTTACGTGATTGGATGATATTGGCGGCCATAATCTATAATGTCATTTGCTAGAGAGAGAGGGAAATAAAATTCATGTGAAAGAGGGAGATAAAAGATTTGGTTGTTGCAATATCCGTTCAATGCCTCTGAGCAAGTCTGAAAAAACAACCGGACAACTACACCCAGCATACACTCTGAACGCGCTTCTGTGGCGCTACAGTATGCCTATGGGGCTAGCACGCAGGAGATTCGAAAATCGAATCGAAATACGAATCGAGGAGTTTGTATGGCAATTTTATTAGTTCTGCTCCTCACCGCCGTGGCGCTAATAAAATTGCCATACAAACTCCTCGATTCGTATTTCGATTCGATTTTCGAATCTCCTGCGTGCTAGCCCCACTAGTGCGAGTTTTATCGAGCTCTACTCGATCGTACGCATCGAGCGCGTTAACGCGAATTTGTATGGAATTAGAGCAGCGCCATCTAGTAGTCACTAGATGAAGCTGTCTCATTCCATAACAGCTACTAGATGGCGCTGCTCTAATTCCATACAAATTCGCATTAACGCGTTCGATGCGTACGATCGAGTAGCTCGATAAAACTCGCACTCCGCTACGTAGTATCTCTATTTAGTTTGTGCTCCGCACACAGTTTTGCATCAATGTACTTACCACAGTTTAGCAATGTACTCTATATGTTAAACTGTGACGGTACGTAGGGCTACAAGGAGCGTCGGTGGCTCTGTGGTCTCGGCACTGGCTTTCTAATCGGAAAGTCCGGGGTTCGATCCTGCCATACATCAACGTATATTTTTCGTTTTTCGAATTTCATATGTACATTTATCCAACGATCCTACGGCGAAGGTAAGCATCGTGAGGCAACTTGCATACCTACATATACGAAGAGATTCAAAGGTGTATCTGAAGTCAACCAATCCGCACTGGGCCAGTGTGGTTGACTAAGACCTTAACTTAGGGTAGGCTCGTGCCCCTTGGCGGGAACGTATATGAGCTGTGATGATGACAGGACTGCATGGCGTTTGGTCGAAAATACATGAAACCATCAATCGTAGCCGTAGCGACACGTTCTCTGCTAGTGCTGTCTGCGGTCTGTCTGCTACGACTGCTACGAAGCTTCTCCAGTACCTCCTCTGAAAACATGTTGAGTTTCTGCAGTGAAATTTGAATAATTTAAGAGCAATCACTAAGGTGGAGAGAAAAGGGATGATGACTGAATTTTAATTTTCACGTCTCGTCATAAAATATTAAAATACCGTAGAAAAATATACAATCCTGTGAAATTAGAATTAAAATCGGCTTAGAAATACATTAGATACAAGCATTTTAAGTTGTTAATTTCGAAGCGATTAGACAGAGAGATCCGACAGCAACCGTGACGTCATTGTTTAGTACGGACATATAAACTCCATGTAAATTGCCGTTTTGCTATAAAGAGATGGGGAAATATCTTTAATACCTCATATCTTGGTAATTTTTTTAGTTATTCTAAAACCGATTTTTTCTTTCTGTTTATTATATGAATGAGCTTCTATTAATGCAAAAAAAATGTTTAGTCACCTAGCCTATTCAGAAATAGGTACCTATTTGTAAAATGTATTGCTGCGCGCTATGCCCCCGAACAGACGAGTTGAGCGCGATAGAGACAACCGCAGCTGGGACCGAAGATATTTGTGAAAAGTACACAAAAATGACGTTTTGTAGTCCCCTGTTTTCTCCTCTCTAACTAGCTAGACCGAATTATGTACTTTTTTGCATAAAAAATTGAAAAAGCTGAAAGGCTGCGTTTCTGTCTTGCTTTTTAGGGTTCCGTACCCAAAGGGTAAAACCGAGACTATTACTAAGACTTCGCTGTCTAACCGTCGGTCCGTCTGTCCGTCCGTCTGTCTGCCGTCAGGCTGTATCTCAAGAACCGCGATAGCTAGATAGTTGAAATTTTCACAAATTATGTATTTCTGTTGCCGCTATAACAACAAATACTAAAAATAAAATAAAATAAATATTTAAGGGGGGCCCCATACAACAAACGCATTTTTTTGCTCGATATCAATAAATGGTAACAGGTATAGACACTTTTTTAGGGTTCCGTAGTAAACAAGGAACCCTTATAGTTTCGCCATGTCTGTCTGTCTGTCCGCGGTTTTACTCAGAGACTATTAGTACTAGAAAGCTGTAATTTTGTATGGGTATGTATATTATTCAAGCCAAAAAAGTGGTAGAAAAAAATATGGAAAAAAAATATTTTTTAGGGTAGCTCCCATACAAGTAAAGTGGGAGTAAATTTTTTTTCTCGACTAGCCCATCGTGAGGGGTATTATTAAATTGGTCTTTAAAAAATAATGTAAGGTTCACAACACCATTTTTCGATTTAGGGATCCGTTTCTGAAATATTTGGTTTTAAAGTGCACATTTTTGTTAGGAGGTGTCCCCCCCCCCTCTATCTGCTAAACGGTTATATATGGACACGTGAAAAAAATTACAACAGTAGTAAGTATATATAACGAAGTTTAAAGTAAAACTATCAGAGTTGAGTATTAAGTACAAACTAAAAAGTTATAGAAGATCAACTTATAAAATGTACTCGGGAAACTTCATTGAAAATTAGTACTGAATATAAATTTACGAACCACGTGAAGTTAAGGAAATATAAAATCATTGCAGCTTAAATAATAATAATACCTAACTTAATAGCAACATGTTGTGAGGTGTGAGTGTGAACTCAAAGTTGGCATTTGCAACTACGGAACCCTACACTGCGCGTGGCCCGACACGCACTTGGCCGGTTTTTTTATTCTTTAAAAGCCATACACCACATAGGGTTACGTCGGCTAGAAATATTCACAAAATACTACTACTACTGCTGTTGTTTACCTAGTCAATGGTACGGAACTCTTCGTGCGCGCGAGTCCGACACGCACTTGGCCGGTTTTTTTCATATAATTTCGTCTTTTTGTTGGATGTTTGAATACAGTAGAAAATCTTGCCAATTTTTAATTTTTTTGAAGTTTTAAATCTCCTTTTAATAGGTAATCATTTTAAAAATGAAAAACATAGAAAGATCCTAATAGTGGCCATAGATTTTTTTGGTAAAAAATACAGCAAATATTGCCATTATCCAAGAAAGAAAAAGGGGATTAGGTTTGTATGAAAAAACGGCCCGTGTGATTTCCTCTTAAGAAATATAACATTTCCTAATCTTATTACTTTATATTTTAGAATACATCAAAAACATTGTATGATGAAGCGATAGTACCTAGTGCATAATACTCGTATAGTAGTAGATACGAGTAAGTAGAAGCCATATTTTGTTTGATAACCGAATTTGACCATTGATTTAGACTTTGCTTTCGAAATAGGGCCCTACACTAACGGATGGTTTTGATGCTAGGGAATCTACTCCTTCGTCTAATAATTTTGGGTTGAGTGTTATCCATTTAGTAATTTAATTAGTATTTATGTTATTGTATACCTTTGTATACCTATTATTTTTGTATGCTTGTATTGTTAAGGTGTTTAATTTTGTGAACAAACCGTGTCTGTTTTGATATATGATAATGCACCTACTGTAGGTTTGCTGGAAGAGATTTCTCAAGACATAAGCCAAACCTTTTTGTACGTGTATGAATATTGTTTGTGCTGCCTTATTTGTTTTATTTAAGTATTGTGTACAATAAATTATCATCATCATCATCACAGCTCATATACGTCCCCACCTAGGGGTTCGAGCCTACCTTATGTTAGGGTGATTAGGCCTTAGTCAACCACGCTGGCCCAGTGCGAATTGGTAGACTTCACATACATCATTGAATTTCTTCGCAGATGTAGGTATGTGGGTTGCCTCACGATGTTTTCCTTCACCGTAGGAGCGTCAGACAAATGTACATATGAAATTCGAAACGAAAAAACACATTGGTATATGGCGGGTCTCGAACCCTGACCCCACGATTGGAAGGCAAGTGCCGAGTCCACAGCGCCACCGACGCTCAAACCACCAGATTTTCAAACCAAACGCCAGACGTTAAAACCATCGACGACCGACGCAATAAATTATAAAACAAATAAATATAATTGAAGTTGACATTATTTTAAAATAGCTGTCATTTTAGTTATCACTTGAACCTATGTATTGAACCTATATCTATAGCCATCGCTAAATAGCTGTATATTTTTAAAAATTATATACCGTTAGGTATGTTGATTATTATCAAATTCAAAAATGTTTTCAACTGAGTGCACTGCTTAGTCACAGTAGCTTAGTTATTGAGCAGAAATCAATAACATCAACACCGGCTATTATTCCATAAAGATGAGCTCTGACAAATTAAGACACAAAGGAGGGTTGCGTCGAGTCCACCGATTATCTACATTTAACTAAACATTAAAAAAGAATTATTCCTGCGCCTATTACAACAATGGAGAGTCGCGCGCTTCAATGAGATCTTTTCAAGGGTGGTCGCCGCGTGTGCCTCGATAAATGTTCGTAAAAAACGTGAACAGAAGTTGAAAAAGGTAAAAAGTGGAGTAAACAATCCGTGGGCTTTTTTGTACGGCGGCGATGTTTTGGTAGGGGCCGCGGCGCGGGCGCAGGCGCAGGCGCAGCACGAGCGCCTGCGACATCTGCAGCGCGCCACTCCGTAATTTCGCACGTCAAATTAAATTTTCGCAATATTTTATGATATTAGAAAATAAAACTGTACAAGTACATATATTAACGAAGTTAAATATAAATTTATAATTAAATTTAGGATAGCTTGACTCTATTAGAGTCAAGCTATCCACATTTGCATATGGATTCAGGATAGGTACAGCTACGTGATTTGTGACTGCTCCTTTTCTTAGCCTTGGATGTTATATGATGTTCCCCATACAAACTTCCACCCCCCTTTTCTTCCGGGGTGATAAAAGCTATCCTATGTCCGTCTCCTGGTCCTAAGCTACCGCCCCACCAATTTTCAGGCAAATCGGTTCGGCCGTTCTCGAGTTATAAATAGTGTAACTAACACGACTTTCTTTTATATATATGTGTATGTATAGATAAGCTTTTTGAAATCTTTTTTTATTGATTCCCTTTACAAACCCCCCCATTTTACCCCCCCTATTTACTCGATACTATCTCTATACCAAATTTCATCTAAATCGGTTCAGCGGTTAGGTATTGATTCCCCATACAAACTTCCACTCCCTTTTTCTCCCCCTTAAGGGGTGATTTCTGCAATAAAAGCTATCCTATGTCCGTCTCCTGGTTCTAAGCTACCTCCCCACCAATTTTCAGTCAAATAGGGTCAACCGTTCTTGAGTTATAAGTTATTAATAGTGTAACTAACACGACTTTTTGTTTTATATAAATAGACTAGCTGTGCCCGCGAACTACGTATCGCCATCAAAATGCTTAACACAGTGTTTAGTTTTTTCCTTCATTTCATTCCATAAAGTTTCTAATTTTTTCTCCCTTTTTTTGAGCAGCGGCCATTTCGAAATAAGAACAATTTTCCTAGGTTCGTAGTGCTCTAGGTACTCTTCGAGGCCTTTCATTTGGTACTCATATTGCTGGGTTTGAAAATGAACCGCCTTTTTTGCCATGTTGAACTTAGTGCGATTTTCCTAGGTTCTTAATGTTCTATTCTACTGTCTTAAGCCTTTTATTTAAAGCCTATATTGGTAAGTTTGGAAACGAACTTTTATCCACCTTTTAAGAGCGCCGGCCATGTTGAATTTCTGTCAATGTTGCTAGGTTTTTAGTGCCCTACTTTTCATGACCTTTCATTTGATACCCATATTGCTGGGTTTAGAAACGAAATTTTATTCGTATTTTTGTGAACGCGCGGCCATGTTGAATTTAGGGCGATTTTCCGCAGTTCATAATGCTCTACTCTTCAAGGCGTCTCAATTAATACCCATATTGCTAGTTTTGGAAACGAACTTTTATTCGCCTTTTTTGAGCGGCGGCCATGTTTAATTTTTGTCAATGTTGCTAGGTTCATAGACTCTACTCATCAAGGCCTTTCATTTGATACCTATATAACTGGATTTGAAAACGAACTTTTATTGGCGGTCATGTTGAATTAGGTCAATATGGCTAGATTCAATATGCTCTACTCTTTAGGTCCTTTCGTTGGATATCCATGTTCCTTGGGTGGATCCAAAAAAAGTGATTCATCATTTTAGACACTAAGATCAATAGTCTCGTAATCCCTCTACGCGTAACCCAGAATCATTGCGGTGAGATATATTTTAATTATAAATATTAATCAATTAGTAGTTTCAAATGGATGAAAGAGTTAAAAACATATAACACCTTTCAAAATATGTACCTTGAAAAGAGTATTTGATCTCGCTTCACTTTTCAAAATTTCAAATACTTATTTTTAAAATTGTACCGGTTTCGTGAAAATTGGTCAAAAATTAAAGCAACCTACTAATAATATTGATATTGTCTTAAAAATGCTTTATACATTGGTATGGCTTGTTCTTTTTGCTTTTGAAACGTCTAAACTTCTTGATTGGCGAAATTCAAATGGGAACCGCCATTATAACCAGTGTTGCCAGGTGGCCGTTTAAATTTCCCCCCCGATCTCACTCAAAATCCCCCCGAAAATTAGCATTTTTGACAAAAAAACCTCCAAGTACTACTTACTAAAAGAAGTACAATTGAGATATGAAAATCAAATGTAAATTTATTTACGAAATTTTGTTTATTATATTTCCGCCATAGCTTCCAATATTAAATCATATACATTCTTGTCTGTGTTGGTTTAAGAATCAGATACATACATTTTTTCCCAGGAAAATCTATTTAGCATTCGAGTGTGTGTAAGTGTGTTCTCATTCATTTCGGTATGTTCTCACATATTTTGATTTACTGGATTTTAATGTAGTTGATATTAAATTGCACGGTAAACGAGTACTTATATTATAGCTGGCGGCCAAATTTAGACTACCTGCGAATACAATAAATCATTCAAACAGAATGAGTAGGTAAACCAGTGAGCAAGTAATGAGTAAGCAGAGAGAAAGAAAATAATACTATCTTGAGACGAAACAGTTAGGAACCACACTTTGTTGCTTTTTACCCCTTTGAAATCCCTTCATGTTCCCTTCCCGACGTCAATTCCATTCCAGCCCTTATAGCCGAAAATAGTATTGATATTTATAAAATTATTTTATCCTTTTTATGTGTAAATAATATTAAATTGTAAGCTTGTATATATTTTAGTTATTCACCTCCCTAACATGATATTTATCATGATCCTAGATTCTATTCCCATTCCGCGTACCTTATTATTCCAAACGTTTCCCAAACTTTGTCATGGCCATAATGCAGAAATTGTGCGGAGCCACAAAAAAAGACTTTGTAAAAACCTATTGCAGAAATCGATTTTTTTTATGGTATTGTTGTCAGACCAAAGACATCAAACTAGTACCATTATACTGGTACTAGTAGAATGTCTTTGTGTCAGACAGAGTGATCAGGCTTGTACAGCCAAATCATTAAACGAAACTAAAAATAAATGAATGATCATGTAGTTGAGGGTGGTTGAGGTAAGGTAATAGTGATATTTTGGCTTGGAAAAAAGTCTCCGAAATTCCTTTAACATTAATATCTACCTCCGAAAATCCCCCCAACGGACTTAACCCCCCAAAATTCCCTCCGACGTTGAAAAAAACCCCCGAATTTGCAGGGAATCCCCCCCACCTGGCAACACTGATTATAACAAAAAAGATTTCATTTTTCCTTGCACTATGTGACAGACTTGTCAAAATAATTCCACGTGCGCCATGTTGATTTTCTACATAGATACCCATTGTTCGAAAAATTTTATATCATATTTTTTGACAAAAATTAAAAGTGAATTTAAAGAAATGTAATTATGCCTAAATGTTCTTCCGGAAAATTCTAAGCATTGTGGTGTATTGCCACATCAAGTTCTGTCCAGTAGTTTCGGAGATCTTTCCGGACAAACAAACAAACAATTTTTTTAAAACTATTCTTTCGTGTTCTGCTAATGAATTTAAGGCGACCTGTGTATTCTTTTTCTTAATATTTCGCAATTACAGATTTTTGTACCCCTACGATTTTATTGTCAATATTATTATCTATATCAAAAGCACTAAGGAGTATTGATATTAACTTCGAAGTAAATAATCTCCAAAATAACATTCTACGCATTTTTTATCCCGTTAAGTGTTAATAAAATACAAAACACGTCTTCCATAAATTTTGTTAAAGAATGTTTATGCAAAATTAGATTGGAAAATCATTTCTTATGAGTTCAATTTTAAATACGAATTACATAATTAATACAGAATCGCATCTCTGTTCGATTGAAACTATTTATATGATATGAAATATTTCATCCCCATTGCACCCCATCAAGGGATGATTTTGCGTCTGCAGAGTTGGTTAATATTAATGGAAAATTAACAAACTTTTTTGTTGAGTAAACGTTGGAGATTAACGCTCTCTACGCATTTTTATCCCGTTAGGGGGTGAATGTTAATAAAATACGACACACGTCTTCCATAAATTCTGTTAAAGAATGTTTATGCAAAATTTAAATTGGATTGGTAAATCATTTCTTATAAATTCAAATTTAAATACGATTAAGACAATTAATACAGAATCGTATCTCTTCAACTCCATTGCACCCCATCAAGGGATGATGGTATTTTGCGTCCGCCATGTTGGATTTAGATATCGATGTTATTTTCGTAATCTACGACCCAAAAAACCATAAAAACGACAATAATGTCGATATCACATTTTACCACCCCATTTCACCCTATTAGGGGATGAATTTCAATAAAATACGAAACATGTTATCCATCGATTCTATTAACGAATGTTTATGCAAAATTTAAAGTAGATTGGACCAAGGAATCTAGTTGTCTCATACAAACTTTGCCCCTCCTTTTCACCCCCTTAGGGGTACCAGGGATGATGGTATGTGGTGTTGAAATCGATGTTATTTTCGTAATCTACGACCCGAAAAACCATGAAAACGGCATCAATGTCGATTTTGACATTTTATCAGTTTATCACCCCATCTCACCCTGTTTGGGGATGAATTTCAATAAAATATGAAACACGTCTTCCATTAATTCTGTTAATAGAAGTTTATGCAAAATTTGAAGTAGATTCGAAAACGGAATCACGATGTCCCATACAAACTGTTCGCCCCATTTTCACCCCCTTAGGGATAGAATTTCGGAAAATCCTTTCTTAGCGGACGCCTACGTCATACAAAGAACACACCCTCCAAGTTTCAAGTCTCTACGATTAGCGGTTTAGGCTGTACGTTGATCCATCAGTCAGTCAGTCAGTCAGTCATTCAGGACAAAGCATTTTATAGGTATAGATTAGAAAAAAACTGTTTACGAAGTAGTTGAATATTATTGTTTGAACCAACTATAAATTCGTTTTTTTAACTATGTTTGTTTGAGTGAGCAGATGAATTGAATAATTATGAATCTAGATTTTATCTAGACAATAAAACGAAATAAACTTCACTTCATATGTTTCCAGGTTTAGGACTGGCTATTTTTGCAAACTGTTTTTTATTGTATTTACTTTATATTACAACATGAAAACATTAGTAAATCTAATATATACAATTCTCGTGTCACAGTGTTTGTGACCAAACTTCTCCGAAACGGCTCGACTTGTTTAATAATCTATAATTTTCTAATAAACAGTTGAATGATAAAGTTGACTAATCCAACTAGTTTTGCAGTAAAAATTAATGGTTAATTCTTCAACAGTAGAATAAACCTGTCTGGCTGACGTGATATTACAGAACAATTCTTGTCATCTAAGAAGACTCTTCAACTCATATAAGTAGGGTTAAAGTGATGACAAATTCTTCTTAAATAGAGACAAGGAATTAAAAAGTTATATTTCATTGGAAAAACAGGAAGACTTCAACTTAGTAATTGTCTGTGCTTAGCCTCACCGTGCTGTCAATTCGTCTGCTGACGGAAGAATTATCTGTCCATTTGCCACTAAAATGGATAGAAGTCGTTTTAAAACGCCAGCAAGTTTACTTTATCAATTAAACAAACTAACTATCAGTCGTGGTTTTTGGTGGGAACCGATTAAGTCAAACCTATGTCCTCTAGAGGAAAAGAATATAAAATTATGCGCAAAAGAAATAATTTTTTGTATTTTTTTTGATTATGTTTAAAAAAATTAAGTTTTTCCGGAGCTGGGAGTATTAAATTTGTTAAATGTTAAAAATAATACTTACTATATTTTTATGAATTGATTGATAGGACTATTCAAAAGTACCAATTTGTATGAAATGGAGCCGGCAAGGGATTTCGATACACAAGGGTAGGTACTTAATTGTATTTTAGTTAAGTATGAAAAAAAATCAATTTTCTGAAACAAGAAAACTGAATCTTTGTTCTATTTAGAAATTAAATGAAAAAACTAATTAATATTGTTTTTGCAAATGTTGATTCATGTAGGTAGGTATCTAACGCACACGTAAGTACTTAGATAAATAAATAACGCGATGAAAACGAGGTCGGCAAATTATATGTGCTTTTCCAAAAGCTTACGCAATAAAGATCCGCATTCTATGTTACGACTTTGTGGAATCTACTTCAAAAATTGAATTACCTACTTCTTCTTGTATTATTCATTCAAGTTCAATCTGATATGCTAACGGAAACTCTCAGGACCGTTAAAGTAAAATTTCTTGATAAATAAGTGAATGCAATTTGAATAGTTTTCAAATTTGGTCTCAATCTTATTCACGTGGTCATATGTCACAATTGATTGGCAATAGGGACGAGGGGTGCATCGGACTGCGGCAGCGGCGGTGACCGCCCGGAGAGATGTCAATCATTTGAATACATACATCGGGAGCATATTGTTACTTCTTACTAGAACCAGTAAGATTGAAACGATAACGTAATTTCATTATAATGACTCCAACCAACTGTAAACATAGCAATTGAGCAAAAATTTCACTTTTTCAATGTTCCATCATGATCGACCATACGGAAATTAATTCCTAACGGTCACACTATTCAAATAATTCTTATGTAAATTTTCATACAACTCCCGGATTCTGTACAATTTCATGATAAAAATCAGACTTCCTTTCTTGCGGGCCTATTGATGGTAGATTAATTATACAAAATTTAACGCTCTATAGGATTGTGGGAAAGTTGTCTTTTGAAAATCAAATTTTGGGAATAATAGTCACTTACCTATTTATTCGCTGGGCCGCAAAGAAAACGGGACAGTCACAAAAATCTCAACATCTTCTAAAACCTAGGACCTAGTTTTCGTAATAGAAACTGACTAACTTTATGTAGATAATACCAAAGTTTAGAAATCGTGCATAAGAGCTCTATTTTTTTGGCTGTAGTAAATATCTTAAATGATAGTAACAACATTACGATATAAGTGCGGTATGTTGGTTATAACTCACGAGGCGGAATTTCAGCCCGGGCCGAAGGCGAGGGCGTAATAGAGCCGAGTGTGTATAACCAATATACGCACGTATATAATTTCACAAACAAAATCTTTGAGGATTATATAACACTAGTTGTGCCCGCGAACTATGTTTTACCTTAAAAGTTCAAAGAAAAAACTGTAAATCTATTTTCCCGCGGGCGCTACTTACTTTTCTGGTATATTATACCTACAAAATTTCATCGAAATCCATTCAGTAGTATTTGCACGAAAGAGTAACAAACATCCAAACATCCATCCGCACTCACAAACTTACGCGTTTATAATATTAGTAAGGTTACTTGTAGGTACTGCCACCAGTTCCACCAAATGATGAGATAGGATAGAATGCACCATCTTATCAAAGTTTAGGACGCGATTGTCGTTTTAATTTATGAAGACGAAGATTGTCTCTCCCTCGGCGTGCGGCAGTAATATTTTTATGAATGCTGAGTGTCCCGTCGGACGGGGTTGCAATTATGGCTTGTTTTTCATCGCAACCCCAGGCTGCGGTAGTCGCCGCTGAAAAAAGAAACCAATTTTGCACGCTCATTAATTATTTAAATCTCATTAAACAGCCGCAAGTTTCCCTCTCTTGTTTTGTAATTTTGCGACGCTCCAACAGCTAATTCGGGCCGTGGACAGCGGGGAAATGAAAACTTAGTTACATAAATAAT
Organism: Schoenobius gigantellus; assembly: GCA_963935595.1. Taxonomy (NCBI): domain Eukaryota; kingdom Metazoa; phylum Arthropoda; class Insecta; order Lepidoptera; family Crambidae; genus Schoenobius; species Schoenobius gigantellus. The sequence continues at coordinate 28,143,133 of OZ012545.1, forward strand.
ATTTATATTACTAATAAAATATTTAATTTGGCACGTGAATGATTAACTTTTCTTCTCTGGATTAACATTTCAGGCAAGCAAGCGACTGTTGCAAAGATTGCTCGGCTCTTTCAATTAATGTTGCTGATATCTATAATCTGTAAATATATTAAAACAATAGTGGATAAAAAAAGAACATACGAATAAAGTTATATACATTTAAAAAATGAGATCATAAAATCTAAAGCGATAGATCTAGATAGAGCGCTACGTACTAATTTAAGAGAAAAAGAAGCTAAGAGGGGGTTGTTCCACGTGGATCGGTGAACATACATTAAGAAAAGGCGAACATAGAATGTCCTCCTTTTCTGACGTCAGTTAAACATGTGAAGTGGTGTGTATTCTTATATAATTTAAAATATTTTTGCTTAATGTTTGTACCTGTAAAAATATATGAGAGAATTAAATATATACAAATAATAATAATAAACACATACAAATATTTTGCAAAAAAAAACTGAGTATAAAAACATTATAAAGTAAAAAATAATATAAGAGTACGTCACGTCACATTTTTAACTGACTTCAGAAAAGGAGGACATTCTATGTTCGCCTTTTCTTAAAATACGTTCACCAATCACTCGGCCAATTTTAAACCGATTTGAAAAATTGTTTCGTACTCGTAAGAGTAACGTCCTAAAGTGGTCCTATAGTCACTAAGTCGTGATCTGGTGATGACGACGACGACGAAGAGAAAAACTGACGAAAACCATGAAATTTCATAGGCATGTTCAATGTGTTCGGTTTTTTTCGCAAGCTATTTATGTATTTGCGTCTGGTAGCCATAATCTCAAGAATTTTCCTCAATGCTGAGCTAATGTTGGAAAGAGCCTACACCTTTCGGAATTACCCCTTTTAATATTAGCTCCATACCTATGCAATTAGCGTTTTGTCGAACTGTCCACTTTGATATTCAACATCTGGCGATTTGCTTGGATTTGAAATTCCTATTTCTATTATAGCTTGCGCTGTTGGGATGTTTAGATATTTATGATAGATACAGTAACTATTTCCATTTGTTAAGAATTCATTAGGTAGTGATGTTTCTCGAAATGCCACATCCAGTATGTGTTCTGATTCTGATTTACTTTGATAAACATGCTTCAGTACTACGTCCTCTAAAGTTTATTTATCATACAGCAATATCAGCCATAAGTAATTTACGTGATTTTTGATGAAAAATAAACTCGACAGACGTTCAGGCTGCGTACTTCAGTAGATTAAATTCAAAGGAACCAAATAAAAATCCATTTACAACCTTCAAAGTCATTTAGTTGAACAGGAAATTGTTCAGCGTTGTTGTAGGACTTCTAACACAGAAGCAAGACACAAACACTTGAATCTTCGAGATGAAGCTCGCTTCCGATTTGATAATAAAGTCGGAACGTCTTGTTTCGCCGAATATTTGGAGATTAGGAAATTAAGCACTGGCACATGAAAGGTGCGGAAACTCCGTATCGCTGCCGCTAGTCCGCCTTCCATTTTCTACATTTGGCCAACAGGGACTCTTTTCTAAAACATCCACTAAGGAAGGATTTCAGAAATTGAAGCCCTAATAAGGGCTTAAAGTTCTGTATGGTAAAAATACTTATTAGCGTTTCCACCCTTAAAGGAGGTAAAACAGGGGTTATACTGTTTTACTTATATGTAATTTTGTGTATTTGTTTAGTTTGTATGAAACTTTCTTAGCATTTGAAACCAGGGGGGTTATTGTCTAAGAAAAAATCTATCGCTTACAATTTGACAGTCGCAGTCCGTCTATTCTTCTTCTTCTTTTTCTTTGCTCTTTCCCACGTTAAGTGGGGTCGGCTCTCCTTATCTTTCGGCGCCAGGATAATCTATCCTGGGTTGTTGGGTTTTCTTTATAAGATTGGCCATACTGGTCCACCAGGTCAAGGGCGGCCGTCCTCTTTTCTTTTTGCCTTCCGGGATTGACAGTGCTTTGTGAGCATGCTCGCTGTCTCTATGCATGACGTGGCCGTACCACCGTAGGCGTGTTTCGGTGAGCTTTTCAGAGATTGGGGTGACTTTGAAACTACCTCGGACATATTCGTTTCGAATTTTGTCTAGTCTCGTCACTCCACCCGACCATCTGAGCATTTTCATTTCGGCCACGTGCAGCTTCTGAACATGTGTTTCCTTCACTGTCCAGTCGCAGTCTATCCATTACTCCTTTATAAAAGGAAGTCGGCATAGAGTCTTATGTTCACGGCGCAATGGCTGTCCAATTATAAGCGATCGTGATAGATTTTTTCTTAGACAACAACCCAGCAGAAACATGAAATGTTACTTCAAATAAATAGTTGTTAATTTATGATTGTTGTTATAATATAAGTATACACGGTATTTTAAAATAACCAATAAATAATCAATTCTTTATTGAAAACTTAAAACACATTTTAATAATGAGTTTTCGATAAAGAATTGATTATATATTGGTTATTTTGAAACACCGTGTATAGTAACAATCATATAAAGACAATTATTAATTTTAAGTAATAACTATTATTTACTTAGCTAGAAATAAGCGTATCTTTGTGTGTCTATGAAAATGATATCCTTAAATATTTTTATCTATTCGTACAATATATAAAACATATGTAATAATGCAAACAAATGTCTAAGGCACCTCTACCAGTACACAAGTGAAATATTGTTAACCATCTTGGATGTTCAGATTTGACGAATTTTAAAATTACTCTAGTTTTGTGCCACAGGGGGCTCATTACGGGACGACATTATTGTATGATATAAGCACCAATTCATAATACAGTATGATTCAAATGACGTCATTCGGTTCTGTTACCCGTTCCGAAATAAACAAGTAATCTAACGTAATTACAGATTGACATCAGAAGTAGGCCCCTGCGGTCTTTGACGAGAAAACACAGTAATGACTCGTCCATTACTTGGTTGACGATAAAATAATATTTGATACTGCAAAGTTTATAGTAGGGGTTGAAACATGCAGGTATGAGTATCATTCGGTTTGTCAAAACAAGCAAATCAATAATATTTGATTATGTTAATGTAACTTGTCTTTTGGATTTTTTAAGCTTCTGCTGATACCTTGTAGTACCTGCATGTACCTCGTGCTCTCTTTTGTATTGTATTTAAGTTAATTAAATGATTTCGGGTTGTAACAAAGTAACGGCACAGAATAGAAAATGAGCTCTTTAATGGGGACTACTTGTCTTTGCAAATGGCGGATATGTTAGTGTCTATTGGCGCGATTATTTGATAGTTATATGTTTACTAGCTAGCTGTGCCCGTGAGCTACGTTTCGCCATAATAATTGTCAAAAAAAATTTTGGACAGGGCCAAATATGAAATTTTGTACACAAAAAAAAAACATGAATTTGGTCAAGCCGTTTCGGAGGAGTTCGATAACAAATATTGCGACAAGAGATTTTTATATATTACATAAAATATCAGTCTTTAAAATAGGCATTTGTCAAGGCCTTTTGTCTGGAATTCACCCTTATGTCTAGGGTAGTCGCCTAGACGCGTTACGGCCTGGTTCGAAGCTGGCTTCCGGAATGTTCCGGACAATTGGGACTTCCCGGGATATTTTGGATCGATTATGCATAAGATGAATATCGGGATGGGTTAAATGGGTATGCTCGGCACATTGTGAGAAGAGTCGCACATACACTTGTCCATAGCTACCAGTAGGTACGGTGTGTAACAGCGTTTCAAATCGTGAAAAGCCTCTAGAAAGGCATTTGTAAACAACACACGACCATCACAAGGACAACGTGACCTGTCACATTGCTAGAGAAACAGTCAATTTTTTAAAAGGGATTTTACGGACTCCATCTCAAGATTCGACGTGGTCAAGATCATGTAATAGAAATTATTGATGTATGCAAACAGTTCAAGAGCTGCCAAAGATCTAACAAGTAATAACACGCGTCGCGGAGGTGCCATTACGTCAAACAGTAATGGTTAATTGGACATATCGTCTTTACGCTACAATAAATCCGAATTGGTCATTTTAAATGATGCGGTATTCCTTTCCTAATGCCAAAAAGTAAGTTTTCAGGTGAAGAAAATATAATCGAATTAAAACAATCAAATGTTTCTTATTTCCATCGAAATATACCCGGTCCGTATTTATTTAACCTTATACCGCAGCAACCCGTCTGACAAGCGTGGTTAATGATCGAACCAATAATCTTTGCAGCTAATATAAATTTTAATCATTAGAGCAAATTACAATTATATAGATATTTATATGTATTTAGTGGATCAAGCAGGTCTCGCGATCGCGAAGACAGGGTGGTTGCCCCCGGGGATGGGCGGGCGAGATCACTCGCCCGTGCTTTAATTGCTTTTCACTTAGCAACCGCTCATGAACACAGAACATTCGCGAAAATGAAGAAAAATCATTACATCAACATCTTTTAGAGACTGCCCAGATTTAGGACGTGCGGAGAGACAGCGACCTTCTTTCTTATATAACGCTTTCCTCTTTCTTGTTTTTCCAGCGCGCCTCATTTCCGGAAGGGGCGCCGGGCGCGGGCGCGGGTGGCGAGGGGTCTAAGTAATTTCGCTTAAGAACTCTAAACGTAATTAGTGTAGGGCGTGCAAAGGGAAGGGCTTGAAACTTGGAGAGGGTTGCGGGCGCGTACGCTGCGTCGGCTGAATATTTGATCGCGGCCGCGTCGCCGTCGCGCCACGGCTCGTCTCACGATTATATTTGTTGGAACAGATTTCCGTAAACACCAGCACATTTGGCAACCTACTTATAAGTACTGCGCACATCCTTCTTTTCAAAGCTGTCGCGCGCTTTTAATTGGCGCCGATATTTATAAGTAAGTAGACTTGTGATAGAATTAAAATCGTCCGCTACGCCGCTCCCGAATAGGTGCCTACACAAAATGTTTTATAATGTTATTAAGTTTTTTATGATTTTTCCTTTTAAGTGAAATCCCCTTTGTGAGACTTCAAACGCATTTACAGCATCTATTGCTTTGACTGATGAACATTATTAATATCCTCTTTGCTCTCTTACCTGGTGTAATGCCGATGATATAAAACGTAGAAATTTCGTGGAATATAAATTGAAAATAAAAAGTGGAATGTTTTTTGACGTGAAAGAAAATATCTACATAGGTGAAATTAATATTATTCACGGTTTTCCGAGATCAATGATAAGATCTGAGTAACAGTGATACGTCTAGACTAAGGGAGTTAATTGCTAACAAGACTAAATTAAAATGATATATACCACATATAGTAAGGAAAGTAAATAGACGCATATTGAAAACTGTAGAAAGTTCTTTCTTTTAGTGCCCAGCCCACACTTACAGTACAATACATATTGAACTGTTGTTTTTATTACGGGTTTGCGCATACGCATTGATAACATTGTTATGGTGTGTTGGCGGAGGATGATGGGCTTATAAACATTCTGGACGGAGCATCGGACTAACCTGTAAATACTCAAGGCGATTAGAACGTTAAGGGTAGCCGTCAGCGTCAGCAACCGTTAGCCTCCGCCTCCGATGTTATATTACCAGGAAAACAGGAAAGATTGTCTGGTGAAACGCGCAGTCGTTATAGAAGAAGGGAACGGTCGGCCAAGCAATATTCTACGTCCAGGCCCACGGTACCATAGAAATTGTGAGAAATCAGAGTCGTTGGAAAACCATCACCTAAAATATTAGGTCCTTACATATGAAATTGGCGTTTTGCCGTACTGATCCACTTTGATCTCAAATATCTCCTCTATGGTTAGGAATTCCAAATTCAAATTTATACAGCTATTTGTGTTTATACCCATATATGTTTATACCCATGTATTTGTGTTTCGAAAATTATAATTCACTTGTTTTTTCCTCAATTGTTTTTTTTCTTTGCGTCACTCAGCTTACAAAATGGAAAACTTGAAATATCGCGTTATTTACGAGTACGAGTTCCACCGTGGCACCAGTGCTGCAGACCTAATATAATAAATTCATGGAGATCAGGATCACGAACGTCAGTACCGAGGAGGACGATACCTGGACGAGTCAAGTCAAATGTTGAGGTTCATTAGATTTGCTTTGCGTAAATAATTATTATCGATAAATTTCATTTCAAGACTGTCTACAGAACTTAGCACCCATTTAGATCTCATGGCAATTCCTTTATCAGTGAAGTCGACAGCTAACTACACTATATCATAATACTGAACTTGACTGCCATTATCATATTTATGATTTTGGCTGTATATCGTTCTTTTTTGTAAAATTCAAAAGTATTCTACTTATTATTTTATTATTCTATGCCTATAAAAACGATTAAAAGCCTTTCATAATGGAACTTATTGTCTTGCGAAGAAAGAAGAATGAAATTTTGGTATTATAATTTTGAAAGACGCGAAAATGTTTCGTAATAAAATTGTTAATCTTAGCGTTTACTGGTTTTGTTTTTTTTCCTTTACCTAGCTGGGTGCCTTTGAACTATCTAGGTCATCTATATGACATAAAACAGTCCAAGTGCGAAATGGACTTGCGCACATACAAACATATCTAAGTACTACTCGTATTTAGGTAAGTTCCTAACTACTTAGGTACTTATTTTCGGTTTTCAGTTTTTATTTTTCCTTAATATATTGCTTCTTGCCAAATTTTATGATATTAGATCAACAGGATCGCAAAATATGCAACATAAGCGCTCATATCTTTTTACTTTTGAAGTTTGATCACAGCTGAGCTAGATCCTGTATTTGACATCAATTTCTGTTCGATATCTCTTAGGGTCGTGGCGAGGTGGAATGGGTGGCTATCGCCTCCTTCTGCGAGGATGTCATCTTGCAGAAGGAGGCTGCGAAGATGGAGCGGGAGGAAGATCTTCACGCCGCTCCCCTCCGCCGCAGACAGATAGGCAGGCGAAGACGTTTGCTCAAGCAATGCCCGTCTAGTGACCTTCCGTGGAGGCCCACGTGAACGGTTGGTCCTGTGCATGCCACAGTAACCCTTCTCTGTCTGGAGGATTGTCCTGGTGTTCTCGGACAACCCCCTCTTGTCGATATCCCCCTCTTATATAATATACACTCAAGAGCAATGGATCCGGGTCACATAAATATTCCCTAAAATCGCGAAAACCAATAATGCTAGTTTAGAGAAAAATCACTCTCTAATAGACAATAAAATAGTCCTTGAACAAAATAAACTAAAAGTAAATTATAAAAAAATGTGTAAAATTGTATATTGAGTACAAATTCACAGAACACATTCATGAACATATTCTTTTCCGAGTTTTTCAGATATCTTCATGTGGCCCGAATTCATTACCCTTAAGAATACCACAATATTTGTTATTTATTAAAATTAGTCGAAGAAAACCAGCTGGTTATCTTGTGCGTAGTATATTAAGCTTCACTGTAAGTGATTATAATAATGTAAGTATGCACAATACTGAAAACTTTCAAAGTGAAACTTTTTTTTGTGTAATTTATTTTCAGATAATCAACGTTTCCTTCATTACTAATCTAACTCAATTAGTGCATATAGGGACGCTGTCAAGTCAAGAGTCACTAGTATTCTAACCACTAAGCATATGGATAACGAGTACAATTGCTTATGATACTTCTTAATGCTAGGTACTAAATAGTACGATTTTCCACTTTAAGAATTTGAGGAGTTAAGTGGTAATTTCAACTGCCTCCGTAGGTCTAGATCTAGTGTGTAAAAATAATAAAACAAAATTTAATGTGTGAAATATCTGGTTTAGCATACTGCAAGCTAGAAACCCGTCCGACTCTTGGTACAACTGTACGATAGGAAAGTCAATTTACCTACTTTATAACCGGTTGTACTAAGGGGAAATACGTTTTCTCGTGATCTAAAGATCCATCTCAACTAGTAAACCTATTTTACAACCCTGAAGAGTAACTGACAGCTGTTTAATAGACGCTATACGGATATAACTCACAGCTGATACTTTATACTTTTTGGTCTGATTAGATAACAGTAAATTTACAGTTTGGTATCTTACCCTAATGAATGTTATTGTCAGCGGCTAGTTGACTTCCGCATTTTTCAATAATAAGCCTATTTATAGCGTCTATTAAAATATCAATTTATTTTTTTAATAGGTTAATATTTAAGTGGTGGTGCCCAAAGTAGACACCACCACGTCGGCGTTTCGCCGATTATTTGATTGCTGATGTCGATCAAATACAATTAAAGAATTTGCTACTTACCTTGTCTCCGTTCGGTCTCCGTATGTAGCCGGTGGACTTCCTGAGCTAGCTCGAAGGAAGTCGCGGCTCCTGAAGAGCTACTGTTAACCGATGGAGACCGGAGCACTACATAGGCCTATTAGGCCACCACGGCTCACACACGCGACGATAACAGATTTGGTGAATTTACACTTTCACCGACACTAAAACTTTGGCGGACCCTCGCACCAACAATCACTTGGTGCGCCGCGCAATACTATTTGTTAGATGCTTATATATTTTGTATTATATTTTATTGCTGCCCGGTTCTAACCTATATCAATGTCATGACATTTCGACTTACATGTTACATGCGGCCGGCCGCAGGGTCTCACTGCACAGACTATAATGCAGTGTTGCCACTCGCTCTTCCTCGAGCGTGAACATTAAGTAAAAAATAAATTGTTATTAATTGTATGGTAGATATGATGAGTAGGTATAATATGCTGCTCGCCAGCGACTTACAACGCATTTATCATCAAATCCACAGCACTTTTAGATATAGGGGAACGCGTGTCTGAATTTTATTATTTGAAAGGGTTCCGCATATTTATTTAAATCACAGCAATAAGTTTCTACCATAAAGACTTTATTACAATTTTGTTATTGAAATAATAGAACGCATAACTTATCGAACATAATTACACAGGGTTATTTTGGACCCACCAAAGAAAGTAATATTAAATAAAGTGGGTTAAAAAATTTTTTTAAATTCACATATTACGACCAATTTTTAAATCCTATATTTCTAGGCACGTACGCTCAACATCGCCCCCGAAACACAATATGATAAAACGATATATCGATATAAGCTGTTATAAAAGTTGGATCTTTTAGTTATGTTGATGTTTTGAGTGTGTTATGGATATTGATTTTGTTAATTTGGGCATTATTTATATATTAATGTTGATAAAATTTCAATGTGGCCATTATATCCAATATATTTTGACAGTTCATATCGAGTTATCGTTTTATCATATCGTGTTTCGGTGTTCATGCTACAGGGGCAGAACTGGCGAAAAATCACACCTTACACATTGATATAATACAGAGATCTTGCGCTGGGCGCACAGAGCAATAAGCAAACAGATGACCATTATTTATTTGTTCTTACGGAAAATTTAAAACAAAAATGTAAGGAAAAATATTAATAGATTTTATTTGATAAATAGATTGTATTACCGCCATTGAATGACGGGGAAAAAATTGGCGCGGTGTCCAAAAATAGCCCTGTATATATGTATCAAATGTCAGTTAATTACATCTTTGTACAAGAGGAACAAATATCAAATCCCTTTCAATTTGTTTATTATACTCGTATTTATTATAAACGTAGCTTCCACAGCACAAATTAAGTGCACATCAGAAGAGGCTGAGTAACGCCAACGACCTTGAGTGAGATATGATTTGTACTGGATTACGGGCGCGGTGCATTATTGAAATTGAGCGAAAACATCAAAATATATATTTTTTAAAGAAACAAGTAACTTATTTGAAGATATAAAACATCAATATTATCAAATTAAGTATAACGAGCTAATTTCCTGAAAATCATTAAATAATCTTTGTTAAATAACTCGGATTTTCTTGTTGTCAGCCTCTTTTTCAAATGTACAATGAAATGTTTTTCTGTTATTTATTAATCATAATTTTTAATGATCTAGTTTTTATATAAATTCCATCGTTTATTTGAAGTACACGTTGAAATTATATAATAAAATAATATGTGCATTATGGCTATTGTAAAGCAAGCAATTTTATTCACTATGACAATAATCAATATTGTTTATGTTAGAAAAAATAAGATATTTTTATTTATATCTTGAATCTATTATGTTTAAAAGTACATTTTCTGTTAAATCAGAGCCTCGCACAACTCGGTCGTTCAGCGAGCTATCCCTATGAAGGGGCCTTGAGCGAACGGGAATTCATTTGATGATAGCCTGAAGAGAAGGCAATAATTTACAAATTCAAAAGGCCTGTGAAACAAGAGAGCGAATTAGAATTTGTAATTAGTCCGTAGCAGCCCCGCGGCCACTGCCACGACATTTGATTAGCAATTATGCTAATTTGACTTAGAGTAGGGTAAAGATTTCTAGTAATTTGTTAGTTAAATCATCGCCTTAATTGCTGTAAGGTTTTTATTTATAAAAATCTCACGAATTTCAATATATTCACATTAACAAATTTAATGGAGGTACAACAACAGTAATTAATCAATTACATTATAGTGCAATTTGAAGTTACTTGATTTATACAGTGAGTGAATTCTCTTTGATCTATCGAGCTAATTAAAAACTAATCGAAAAATCTTAGCAGATGAGAATCTTAGCACACAAAGCTAAAGGATTCGGTTCGCAGAGATTAATAGCGTAATTACCAAATGTATCGGCGACAGGCCGCGGCCCGGGAGCGTCGCGTGGGGTGCCGCGCGAGGGCCCGAGCTTTTTTCTTAGCTCCGGTACGCGCGGTGCAATTTAATTATCGGAGCGAGCAAGCGCTTTACCCTTTTGTATCTTAGCCCCCGGATGAAAAAATACTCTCCCATAAAATAGAGGACGGGTACGAAAAAAAGGAGCGTATGCAAATTCAGGATAAAATATAGCCCGTAAATGCCACCGTTTCTAAAAGAATATTAGAGACGTTTTTCAGTGGGTGGCTGGGGGCGCTGCTTTATACTGTGTCTCCTCGCGCTAAGTACTGCAGCTTCGGTGTCCGCGCCGGAATCCGCTTTAATTTGCGACTGTTGTTCAGCAATAAATCAACGTGCGAGCTCCAATATGTCTGCAGAGGTGCGCGACACGCTTTTACATTTTATAGCATCATCCTAACTTAGATGACAAAGTAAATTCATCTGTCGATTACAGTTTTATAGTTAGTTAATATTGTAACTCGAACCCTTTGACTTTTTTTTAACTCATACACGTTCCTTATTGACAATATTTTTTATGAAAGTAGGTAACCTGCCAAGTTACACGTGTCGGTTACAAGTGAGGTAGCCGGTTGTTATAAATAGACATTAAGTATCGGAAATTATAACAAATTAGACGGGGCTTTAATTAGAGACGTTTCAGTATGGTGCGACGAGATTGGAAGCTTTTTTATTCGGTAAGTAACGAGGGGTCACCTGAAGAGGAATGAGTTAATAGGCGTTTTAATTATTGAGGACGCGGCGGGCGGGCGGGCGGGCGGCGGCGGCGGCGGGCGGCGAAAGCACAAGAACGAGACAACATCAAATATTTAGCGCGTAATGCCGGCCGCTCTCTCGCTTGTAATTAAAGCGTCCTTTCCTTTTTTCAGCGACCTGATACAATATTCAGCATGAGAAGGAAGCGCTTCGGTGGCGGGGTGGCGCCTCCATTGTATTCGCTAAGGAAGATAAATTAAAAAATATAATTACAAGGCGGCCGCCATAATTCTCGGCGGGCGGGCCGGGGTGGCGCGCGGCCGGGGGATAGTGGAGGAGCGGGTGCTCCCGGAGGAGGCTTCTTAAATATTTGGGGATAGCGCGTACCTACGCATTACGCAAATTAATGACACGGATTCGAGGAAGGATGGCGCCCGCGCCCGCGCGCTCCGGCCGCTGTTTGTTTTGTTTTAATGCGCGTTGTTAACGATCTTATTAGACGCAAATTATAAAACGTGAACCACTCTCCGTTCCGGCCCCTCCGTCCCGAATGATTGGACTAATGACTCCTTTTATGCGTATTATTTCGCTACAAATCCATCTTACGGATATCCGCTGATTTCGTATTTATCTTTTGTGAAATATGAGCGCCCATCATTAAATATTATATATAATTTATTTCGTAAATGATTTTTTAATATTCAATTCGATTATAGAATGGTAGCATATTTGATACAATGTCTTATTTGACGAAATATATCGAAATTGTACCTTCCTAGTGACGATCTTCACCAACACAAAGAATATTGACTATTCGAACACAATATAAGACAATAATGACTAACCGAACATAATACAAGACAGTTATTTTAATACTAAAGAAATTGTTTAGGCATGATTGTAGACTTCACGAATTTCCAACAAATTATTTAGCGCTAGGACTTGCCAAATCGCGGTAATCGCGACGTGTGCCGTCGTCAGCTGTGAGCCGCTCGTGTGTGCCGTGTGAGAGCGCATGCCCACACACTGGATCAACAAGTGGTCGCATGTGCTCACCGCAGCCGCTACTGAGATGAGGACAGCCCGCCAAACATTACCGCTAATCGCTAATGCGTATACGAGCTAAGGAAGTGTAACGTGTACGTTTATTTTGCAGAAACATCGCGAACATAATTTCTAATATAGGTATTAGCAATGTTTTTTATCGCGAATAGGTGAACTATATCTTATTTATATAAAAAGTCACGAAGTCAAGTCTTGACCTCGTTATTACCTTAATATGGGGCGTAATTGTATACTGCAGGTATTGTAAAACTTGTATTTGTAATAGGAAATTGATGTATATCGTTTTTTATACACAACTGGGAAGCATTTAAGAGCGTCGGTGGCGCTGTGGCCTCGGCACTGGACTGTGCCCCGAGTAGAATCGGGAGGTACCCGCGATCAATCCTGCCATGTACCAATGTGTTTTTCGTTTCACGAATTTCATATGTACATTTATCTGACGCTCCTACGGCGAAGGAAAACACCGTGAGGAAACCTGCACACACCTGCGAAGTAATTTAAAGGTGTATGTGAAGTCAACCAATCCGCACTGGGCCAGCGTGGTTTAACTAAGGCCTAATCGCCCTAACTAGTTAGGGTAGGCTCGTGCCCCTCGGTGGGGACATATATGAGCTGTGATGATGATGAAGCATTCACCTGATGGTAAGCGATGATAAAGCAGAAAAAGGATGGTTGTCGTTTAATTGTACTGTACACATTACAGACTTGTTCTAATTACTTATGGATATATACATTGAACTAAGTTAAGAACAATACATACAGGTGTAGGAGGGGGCCGAGAAAGTAAATACAGCTTATTTTGTTTGCCCCGCATCTCACCTTAGATAAACTGATAAAGTTTCATCATTGCGTGGAAATCCACACATATTATCATCTCAGCCAAGATGACGACGCCCACTGTTAGACATAGTCCCCATCAGACCTATGTCCAAGGTCGCCCAGGCCCTTAAAGAAACCTATTTTAACGGGTCTAACGACGAGCCTGGATTCGCTCAATATTGTTGAGCTCAGCAACAATTTGTAGTAAATAACTGAATATTGTACATGTACACTCTCAAAAGTTTACCTCGTTAGAAAGATGTATGGATTTCATTTTCTGCGATTGCATAGCTCGAACATTAAAAAAGTAGTAAGTAACAGATTACCGTTACAAACTCTTTTCATAATTATTGTTTTTTCATATTAGTACTTAGTTTGTGTAATTTAATCGTTTATATCATCCGTTAGTTCGTAATACAAAAAAAAACATATTTCATTGCTCTCCACTACTCTGAGTTACTCTGCTCTCCATAGTTTACTAAAGATCATGATATAAGTTATAGTCATATATCTATCTATAGTTGTAGCAGAACTTACAATACGTACAGATGAACGGCACTTTGTCAACGTTAGAAGTTCCTTCAGCCGTCAGCACCTATCGGCATTTCATGTGCATTAAGTATGTTCTGCCCCCTAACTATGATCGCTTAAAACAATATTACAACCGTACTGAGAGCGAGATGGCGCTATACGCTGCAAGAGCGGTGTCTCTGTTTCAATGTTGTTTTAACCTTGCTATAAGCGATCACCCTTGAGTGTCGAAACGAACAGTGACTTAAAAATTGTTTAAGCTGTATGTTCTTGCAATAAACGTCTTATTGTAATTTAAAAATCTATTTTAAAGTCGACGAGTATGCAATACTACAAAAAGGAGACATATTTTTGTTAAAAATAATACTGATGTCACTGATATCTAACTGATGTTACATAAAATCTCACCCATATGTCGCTATAACCATTCTTGAATTATTTCATTAAACAGCGATTGTCACTGAAACCATTGATTTGAATAGTTAGTGGGCTACAATTCTTGTTGAGTTTTGACAACAATAGATAAAGCTGTTTTCGTTTCGACATAATTAAGTTAAGGTTATATGATACATATACGAGCTTAGTATTAAATACTCGTAGCTTTATTATATCATGGTTGAGATCAAAAAAAGAATGCGAACAATAGTGATATGTTCTGGCATGAATTTTGAAATAAATAGTTATACTACCTTCTAACTTTGAAAACATTAATTAAATAGTAAAGAAATGAAACAGAATGTTACATTCTAAATTTTCAGATTCCCAAAATTAATTAACACCGAACACGATGACTGAATATAATATAAGAAGCAAAGCGGTTTTGGTGTACTTTTCCCCAAAATAAATATTTTGTTGGTTTGTTCACATATTTATATATCTAAAAAATATGATATACTTTTCCCCAAAAAGTACAAGGATATTAACACCGTAATTTGAAAAATCACGGTTTCATTATTTTCGTGTAGTCTATTTATGTGAAACAATATTAAAATCAACATACAAGCATAGTGCTTAAAATATTAATAGAAAATGTATAAAAGCAAATTATAACCGTAATTCAGAGAATTTACATAAGGACTGAGAATTAATTGTAAGCACTGAGAATTTATTCTTAAGTGTGTATTGAGAATTAATTCTACGCCGAGATCTCCGAGCCGAGCAACTCTCCTTTAAGCTCCTAGCATAATATCCAACGAGCGCATAATACTTATAGGTATTCATCGAACGCCGTAGTGGTAAGGACCCTCAAAAGAAAACTTATTAATTTTCGTCATTATGAATTCCGCGGGCGAAACTCGAACGTCTAATTTCAACCCTAACTTATCAAGACGCGAATAAAAAAGTTCACCCCCGAACACCCCACGCTCACCCCCTTGTTTAAAACGCCGGCGAAAAAAGAAGCACATAAAAATGCATGAGGCCTTCCTCGTTATAAGGAAAGGGTAGCACCCCCCACCCCACGGGAGGTAGCTGTAAAAATCGTCTCTAATTTAAATTTGGGAAGTTTCGCGTGGCGCGAGGCAACGTTGATGTCTTGATAAATGTGAGCGTATTCCACTAATTTCTCGTCTTCAGCGCTGGGAACTTTTAATTGGGCTCGCATAAATCGCGCCGGAGTAATGGAGGCGGCATTAATTTCATCTCGCGACAAAATGGCAAGCTGAGTTGGTACATTTAGATAAGCATCGCTCATTGTCTCGGCAGCTCGTGCAGATAGCGCTCGCTCGGACGAGAAGTCACCTCGTGTTGCCTCATCACACCGCCGACTCTGAACATTCATTATCCTATAATTAACATCAATTAATCAAAAGTTTATTTGAAATTCTGAAATTTTTAACAATTTCTTCTCCGTTTAAGACATCACAATGTGCGAATGAAATCTTAATTTTATTCCGAGATTTAAGAAAGCTGTATTCCTAATAAAAGAATAAGATACTAAAATCATTAAATCAAGTTGTATTCATTCGTGCGTAAGGAATGCTATCACGGACATTTAAGAGCTTTGCTTTTGCTACGTAGGGGCTCTACAAACGTGCTACGGATCTGACGGAATAGGTTCTCGTAGCGTTTGTAAACACTCAAGCGAACATGAATGAGCGGTCGCAAGTACCTAAGTCATTGATATAATTCTTTGCGGAATGAAATGTATTTTTCACGTTGACAACTTTATCTCTGCTTTCCATTAAACGAAGTGCTATTTTCTGTCAGTAACGCTTTTCACTTGAAATAATTTGTTTAGAGCGAACAATTAGTGCGTGGCTAGTATCGCGCTCTTCTTCCTCATTAAACCGGGACAATGCGGTCGCGGCCAAACTTCGACGGGTGTAATGTTATTCATTTGGTAAAGTCAAAGGTTGTATTTACAAAAAAAAAGTTGGCGGAGAGCGGACGGTGGCATTTTTTCCATTCGGCGCGTTCCATTAGCGAGCCTTTGTTTGGCGGGAGCGCGCAAATTAATTTAGCTCTCCCGCCATTTCCTCGCGCCGCTGCCCGCGCGGCGCCCGCACCCCCGCGAGGCCCTTTTTTGGCTACGCCTTGCTCTACGTATCGTTTTCTTCTTTATGGCTCATTAGGCAACATTGTCGCCATTGTTGTTTTTTCGCCTAACCCGCAAGATCTAATTAGTACGATCAGCGAATCCCGCATGAACCGATATTCAACGTCCGAGATAAATGTATGATTATTTGTCGAATGATACATGTGAACTATACTTGTATGTAATTATAGTGCAATAAATTATTCGAAGTAGTTTTCATTAATCCTTCTCTTGTGTTTTCGTACCGTTTATTCTTACGATTATTTGGAGGGTTAAAAATTAAAACATATTTTCTGTTTTAAAACACTTACTTACTTAATTGAATTTAAATATTTTTAATTTTCACAATTACCTCTCTACAGACGCTATGTCTCTAAATATCATATTATCGGCATATTTCATGCTTTTGCTAATATATTGTTCTTGGTTTTTATATCTCAGTTCTTCTTGAACGACCACAGAATGCTGTTGATTATGATACACATAATGAAATGATTAGATACTATTCTGATGTAGTTTTTATTTCTTTCATCAATCAGAATAATGTTCAAGGGTCTGGTAAGTAGTGTATTTTGAATGTTATATGAGTTTGGTGTCTATGGTTGTTGTCTAAGTATGTATGTTATGTACTACTGCATGTAGTATATATATTTTTTATTTTTAACTGTTTTCATTTGAAAAGAAAATATATTCCATGTAAATATTATTCGAGGGAGAAATTGTCTAATTTGGAAAGGCATCTGTGAAGAAAATCTATGATACAATCGGAAAATCGACTATTAGATAATTTAATCGACTCTTAGGGATGCGTTATACGAACTACCTAGTTACCTATTGAATAAAATTACGCGCCATAAATTTACGCGGCCCGCCTGGTGATCAATTCAATGGCCGAATTACCCTTCCTAAACAAAGTCGTTACATATTAAAATTGGCAACATTCCTTTTAGTAAGAATAGATTTTTATTGATTGACAACACTTTCGTTTAGTAACATCGCCAAAATAATGAATTAGCAATAATTATGACCATTGTTTTGTATATTATTTTGACAATTATACTCATTAAAATAATGCACGTACAGAAAAAAACATGGAAATATGAATGCCATTTTTAAACATTTCTGCGTTGGATATAAAGGATTGAATACAAATATGAAAATAGAACTAGAACTAGTAGTAGTTCTTTTAATTTGACAGCTGTCAGTTGAAAGCGATTCTCCTTAGGGCTGAAAAGTATTACTTTCAACCCGCTACAACAGGCAACTTCAGACCTACGAGTACTTTCCAAGTATGAGTAATGAAAAAACTTTTTTTGCTCTGAATATCTTCGTAGATGTTTTTATACGTATATCGTTCTCTAGCGGCCCTATTTCGAAATAATTTAATGAGCGCCGGAAGTACAAACGAAATATTATATTTGTTAAAAATAAGTATGAAAAGCATTTCAGGTCACTGTTGTATATATGATACCGTTTTCTTAGCACTTATCGGTATGTATATCAATATCTAATATATAAAATCCTCGTGACACAGTGTTTGTTACCGAACTCCTCCGAAACGGCTGGACCGATCTTAATGAATTTTTTTGTGTATATTGAGTAGGTCTGAGAATATGTCCTATAGGCTTTTTATACCCTTAGGTGATAAGGGTGGCCCTCTTCAAATTTTTTTGCTCAATTATTCTGGAAAAATGTAGTTCACGGATACAGCTAGAGATATATATTTATCTATTGTCTAACGAGGTAATCGTGTTAATAAGTTAGTTAGGTAAAGGAAGCCTTTTGCTTTCAGTTCCATAATTACACAAAAGTCCAAGAGTAATCATATTACATTTACTTTGTTGGCTAATGGACAGTCGAGACAGACAAAAGGTATCCATACTAATATTATAAATGCGTATGTGTGTCTGTCTGTTACCTCTGCGAGCTTTAACTGATGAACCGATTTAGACAAAATTCGGTATAGAGTCCCGCGAAAGGATATAGGATAGTTTTTCTTATGATTTCATAATATTCTTAAAGGGGGTGAAAAGGGGGGTGGAAGTTTGTATGGGAAATCAATAGCCTAAGCCGATTAAGATGAAATTTTATATAGCGATAATTTGAGTTGTGGGGAAGGATATAAGCAGATTGGATAAAAAATAAGCTACCCAAATTACTAAATACACGCGAACGAAGTCGCGGGCAAAGGCTAGTATGCAATAAAACTAACACACGAAAAACATTTCTCATATGGGGTACATGAAAGCACAATACTTAAAAATGTTTAAGAAAGCGTCGTAATGTTACCAGTATTAACATTAAAATGTGTAGGATAACTTTTTATGAAATAAAATATTAAAGCAGATTAATAATGCTTTGGACTTTATATGAAGTAAGACTAGGTACTCGAACGGTGCACCCGTTGGTTCATTAAATTAAATGCAGCACATAAAAACTGATATTGTCACGTACTTTCACACATTGACAGTGTAGGACGACATTAGATTAGAATGATACTGTTTTTGACAAATGTTCCATACATTAAGCGTCAAAACTGCATAAGATCGTTCGCAACTTTGAGAATTATTATTATATAATAAACATGTAATCTATAGAAATCGAAATTTAAATATTATTTTTTAATTATTAAATTGTTCTCACCCAGGTTTATTGCGCTGGCGCCACACGTATACGCGCGCTCCGGTTCACAAAAAAGCTGGCACTAGCGGCGCGGCGGCGGGCGGCGTGCCCGTGACCCACAGTTTTTTAAAACCGCGCGTGCCCTCGCGCTCCCGGCCGCTACTTAAAACCCTTCCGTATTCATACACCTCGGACCGGCACAATGGAACATTTGTTTCGCCGCTGGAAAGTATCTTCGGTCTCGGCTTTCTTCATATTACTGGTAATTAATAAAAAATAATAAATATGAGTAGTGCTTACAGCCAATGGAACATCGTTAATTTTACCCATCTACTGCTTGAGTGTGAATAAAATAAAATTGAAAGCGTAAAACAAACTAAATCAAAGCTAAACGAAACAGTTCTTTTTATCGTTAAATATTTAATTAAAATCCTAATAGCTCTACGGCACGTTTCATGTTATAAAAATAACTCATCGAGAGCTTTAAGTTTGCAGACTCGAAATTTCTAATTAATTACTTAGTAGACACATTTTAAATTCTTAATTAAGCAATCCGTACTTTCTCCCGCCTATAAATTAGATCGAGCCGTTTCCATAGAGACTACTCATCCTTTAAAGCGGGCCGGGGGGAGGAGGGGGCGCTTTACAAAAAATATAACTTAGGGTGAGTTAAAAAACCGTGGGGTGACTCAGCCGGCCGCTGCACCCCACAACGAGAAATCTACGATCAATATTAACTCTTTTTTTCAACGGGGAAACGCTGAATTTTAAGTCGTTTTAAGGCGTTATTTGAGGCCGAGAAATTACTTGCTTCGAGGCGGCTCGAGCGAGCAGCACCTTGGTGTCTGTGGCGCGACGCGAACTTTTGTGCTCAGTGCTGAGCACACGTCGTACACCACATCCAGTTTCCACAAGTATAAATCACTCGCAGAGCCGCGCTGCATTCGTCAAGGTCACGCACATGTGGGTGACGTCCGTCACTGATTGTCGCAATCGATGTTCGCAAACTGATGTTTTCATCTCTTTAATGTGTTTGTTATTCTGACACTACTAATAGTTCGTTTGTCGACGGCGTCAGATGGCGAGTTTAATCAGGCTTTTAATATGTGTATAGACATGCTACGAGATTCGTGATTTGAGATTTGTTTTATATTTAACGTTAAATTAGACTTTGTACTAAAGAAAAAAGCGATTTCTCTTCGATATTCGTGAATTACAAGTTGAGAAATTGTTGCAATTATTTTTTTTATAATATGACTAAAATAGAAATAAAGATAGTTAAATAATGGAAGAGTTATTATTAATTCGCTGTTAATTTACACTATTTAAATAAAAAATAATAGTATAGTACGTTTAATGAGTTTTCTGCATTATTTGTGATAGACCTTGTACCAGTTTGTAGCTCGGTATTTTTTTCACTTTTATCAGACTAATTATATTTTTACACTTAAAACTTTTATTACACACAAATTTTAAGATTATGATAGAGGGCGAACACAACTTGTCTTTAAAACAAAATGCTATTTTTCGTATCGGTATCCTAAGTAAACGTCACGGGCATAATTAATTTTACGACAAAAGGTGACTTGTGTTTTTTACCATCGTATTTTTGATTATCTTTCAAAAAAAACGATCTTGCATACATAATTCGATACAGTGCATTAATAAAAACCGGCCTAGGCCCGGTGTGTAAGTGCACGCGCGCCTAAAAAACGTTCATTTGTAAAAAGCTATTTATGACAGCGGCCATTATCGTCCAATAAATCAGCTGCCCGCTCTTCTGTTTTCGATAATGATTCTATTATTATGGAAAAGCGTTATGTAACTGTAACATTTTTTTCCCGTCGTTATAAAACTGTGGAGAAGGCTTTCATTTACACACGTACGCCTACGGACCTACAGGACATTGAAAATATATTATGTAATGAAATATCTTAATGTTTTTATTTTACTAAGTAAAATTACTTAATATTAATATAGTATAGTCAACATTAGTAATAGTGTATAGTTTATTATTTTTTGTAGAGTTATATATCGTTTTGTATACTACTGTCGCATATCGAATAATAAAGTGAACTACTTATGCCAATATCGAATAATAATTTTTTGTAAAAAAAAAATATTTTTAACTTTTTAGTGAAAGAAACCCTAATTAGTGTTTTCCTCCATTTTCTATGGGATCCCATCATCAGATCCTGACTTTGGTGACCATGTGACCACCCTTGCAGTATACTCTATTAAATACAAAAAGAATTTTGGAAATCGGTTTAAAAATGACGGAGTTATGAGGTAACAAACATAAAAAAAATACAACCGAATTGATAACCTCCTCCTTTTTTGAAGTCGGTTAAAAATATATAATTTTCATCAATAAAATTAAATGATTAGATCCATCCCTAATTAATGTGGCACAATTTCCCAATCCTATGCTAATTATGTTAAGCCAGGTACTAGGATATTAATTAATAGCATAAAATCTGTATGTATATTAACATAAAATGGTTTAAAAATAATGCAAACGGTTATATAAGATCTCTATCTTACATTAAAATTTATACATCTCTGTTTATTTTTTAGCAGTTCGTTTGCCTTACCCTTTGAAATGGGTTCATACTTCCATAAGGTTTAAAGCCGGTTATTACATAGGCTGCTACTTATGTATCCGGAACTGGCCACACACAAAAAAATATTTAAAAAAGAACAATTACATTTGAAAATAGAACTCTTTAGTCGTAGAATGCAGCTTGTTTTATTATTCTCTCTATTGTTTGACAACTTTGCCGCCATTTTGATAATTGCGCGTCACCGTAATTATGGAATTAAGTCGAGAACATTTTCGTGCGATGATTTACTACGATTTTCGGAGTGGGCTCAGTCAAAAACAGTGCATCGATCAAATGGTTTCTACTTTTGGTGATGAAGCACCATCAAAAACCACCGTATATCAATGGTTTAGTGAGTTCAAACGTGGACGGTCTTTGCTCTCGAACGAATTTAAGGAAGGTCGGCCAAAATCAGTCGTTGTGCCACAAAACATCGATGCTGTGTGTGAACTAATTATGAAAGACCGTAATGCCACATATCGTGAGATAGAAGCGTCTTTGGGCATCAGTATGACAAGCATTCACAAAATATTACATGAACATTTAGCCGTAAAAAAAATTTGTTCGCGTTGGATTCCTCACAATTTGACGTCTATACAAAAACAGGCCCGTATCGATTGGTGCAAAGAAATGTTACAAAAATATGACCGAGGTGCTTCAAAAGCTGTTTATAATATCTATACAGGTGACGAATCGTGGATATATGCGTATGACCCAGAAACAAAACAGCAGTCGACGGTATGGGTGTTCCAAGATGAGCGGAGGCCAACAAAAGTTGTTCGTGCAAAAAGCACTTTAAAACAGATGGTTGCTTGTTTTTTTGGAATCAATGGACATGTTGCTACAGTGCCATTAGAAAATCGTAGAACTGTGAATTCTGAATGGTATACAACCATTTGTTTGGCAGAAGTTTTTGATAATATTCGAAAAAATAACCCACAACGAAGAATTATCCTGCATCACGACAACGCGAGCTGCCACACGTCAGTCGAAACAACACAGTTTTTAGAAGCTCAAAAGATTGAATTGACCGGTCATCCGCCATACAGCCCCGATTTAGCTCCCAACGACTTCTATTTATTCCCTTTTGTGAAGAATAAATTACGAGGTTTACGTTTTTCGACACGTGAAGAGGCCGTCGATGCATTCAAAATGCACGTTTCGAAGATACCCCAAACAGAGTGGAAAAAGTGTTACAAAAATTGGTTTGAACGGATGCAAAAATGTATTGACTATCAGGGAGAGTACTTTGAAAAACAATAAAAACATAAAAAAATACATATCTGGTTTTTTATTTCATATTCCGGATACATAAGTAGCAGCCCTCGTATACACGGTGTTTCATAAGAACCAATAAATAATCATTGCGTTATCTAAAACTAATTATTAAAATGTGTTTACACGTAATGTCATTCAACCCAAAATTTTCATGTATCATCATCATGTCTATGATTTACATGAAAATTTTGGGTTGAATGACATTACGGGTAAACACAATTTAATAATTATTTTTTGGTAAAGATTTGATTATTTATTGGTTATTATGAAACAACGTGTATACGTGTCAAAATAATTAAAAACATCTTAAATGCTCTTTTGTTTGTTTAACGTTTAAAATATTTGTTTTTTTTAATACAAAATAAGGTATATTATTGTAAATACATATGAACAGAAGCGTACTCCATAACAGCGAGCCCCGTCGTGGTTTTTTATGCGTGTCGGCCGCGCGGCGCCCAGCGTACGGGTTACAAATTGTGGGGAGAAAGGGGTAGTTTTTTCTAATCGACTTTCCTAACAGTAATAAACGATATTTATCTTTCTTAATTATAGTTTCATTCCACTGTTTGGTAGTTTTGCTCGTGTTTTTGTTACAACTGCTTGTTATTATCAAATTACGTGCGTTTGTCGCAGGCACCAAATTATTAGTCGTTGTTTACAAATGTACATTGTTCTCTTTTACAAGTATTTTGTTTTATAGATAACATAAAGACGTTGTCTAAAGTTAGTTATGGTTAAAATCTCTTATTAATATACGGATAAAACAATATTATATTTAAACCATGATTAATTTTAGACAACTGTTATACAGTATTTTGTGGTGATATCTTGAATAGTTACCAGAAGAAGACTCAGTAGTGTATCACAGTTACGTATTGTAAAACTGTGACTACATAGAGTTTTCACAGGTACCTCTATCTTACCTATTTCTGTCGCCAAACAGCGGTGATTCCATTGCTGTGTTCCAGTTCGATTGGTGAGAAATGTAGTGAGATTACTGGGCACTGTGACTTGTCATTTATATCACAAGTTAGTAAAGTTGGAGTGCTTGTAGCAGTTGCAAATCTTACAGGAACTACATGTACTGTAGACTTGCTTCTAGATTGCCTTTGTTGTGTATATAAAAATATGTTTGCAGCCCAAGAAAAGCTATATGTATTTGGAATTTTAATCACTAATAATAAATAATAATATTAAATGTAGTGTTGCAACAATTTTGTTATGGTGATACTCAAAATTTCAATGATATCAGAATATTCGGTTGTAATTATTCCGAAATTAGGTAACTCCTTGATCATATTGATTAAAAGCGCAATAAAACCATGTTCACTAGGAAGTTTAAAATGAGAAATGAGGGCAGTGATCCCACGGGGCGCATGCGTAATAATACCCTTTTTTACCCTTTCGCCTCCCTGAGTGTTTTTTGTAAGCGTTTTTGTAAAGGGTTGTGTGGGGTAACGTACCTGCCACGCGACGCAGCGGACGGGTTGAATTTTTTCTCTATGCGCCGCAACGAGTTTTTTTGTTATGCTGATGCAGTTTTTATTCCATGCATCAGCCGAGGACAACGGAGAGAGCATTGAACTCTAACAAGGGATCAGCTGATTCCATAATGGTGCACTTGTCGAGAGTTGACTATCGATTTTTGGTAGATCAAGGTCATATGCATAGTACAAAGAAGACTTCGAATTTACAATAATATTTTGGTTTGACATTTATATAGAGTACGAATAGAGAAGGTGCAGTCGTAACATTTTCGTAAAGAATATACAGTATTTGTGATATTTTTTTGTTTTGGAACATTTGTGGATAACATATCACATATCATATCACTCAATACAAGTATTGTTGTTAGCAGTGTTGCTAAGAATTTTCACAGTCGCAATGTAATATTCAATATGGCTATATATACAATTAACAAATGCTATACATTTGGTATGTTATTGTTAAGATATTGAAGAACGTAGCTTCGCTTTACTTACATCCCACAAAAATCACGCAAATTTTGTGAATGTTTCTTGCAAAGATATATCTTTTGATCGCGTTTACTTACAAGTTTGATTTTTTCACAGCTGAAAGAGACCGTAGACCCGAGAATTTGATATAAATTTCAGTTTGATATATCTACGTGTTCCTGAGAAAAAAGGGTCTTGACAGACAGACGGACAAGTATCCTTAAAGGGTTCAGTTTTTTTTGGAGTTATGGAACCCTAATAACAATGTAAGCAATGAGAATATACATCTAAGTGTTAATACACTTACATGTATATTCTCATTGCTTACTAATTCTATTCAGCATGTCGGACTCACTTTTACTACAAAGACTGAAAGAGGTTTGCGTATGGTGTCACTTAACGCCAAACAAGATCAAAGCATGTTCTGCAGGCCTATTATGCATCTTTCATCGTATGATAGGGTATAAATTTTGAACTTAGGAAGTTATGAAATGTTTCATTTGGTATTACCGATCTCCAATGATATCATCACTATGGCATGTTTTCAATGATGTTATCATGATATAGTAAACGAATGATCAAAAACCTAAACGAAAATCTTATAACATGTTTTGCACTATAATTTCATCATCATTTGAAAATCACAAGATCGGCAATAGTCCTGCTGATCTGCTAATTTTAAACAAGTGACACATACAGAATGATTGCTCAGAAACGTTTAAGCGTTAATCGTAGTTACAAGCAAGCCGCCCTTAGTTTAAAACACAACTAAGAAGTGATAAAATACGACACAGAGATACCGTAACCGTTTCATTTCGCGAATCGTCAGACACATGCCGGATGGTGTCAGTTTTCATCATAGCACCCATTCAATTTTTGGCAATCGGAGTAAAAAACACGGTATGTACCGGTGCCACACCAGTAACCCACATTGATCAAGGTGTCGCGACTCGTGTTGCAAGCCCGTTACGCTGCCAGCAAGCCTTTGTCCAACTCTTTTTAGACATAAAAAAATCTACCTCATTCTGTTTTTTATACTTAAAAATCCGTATTAATTCGTGTGCATTTAGGTGGTGTTCGTTTCTTTATTTATTTGTGTTCATCAAAAAAAGTTCAAAGAAATATTAGCTTTCTAAATTATCTAATTCTAAAATATATATGATTTTCGAAATTTATGTATTCACACGAATCTGTAATTTTTATAAAATTATAAATTGAAAGATAAATTAAGAACCAAGAATCGATGATTTGAAAAGTTTACAAGACGTTGTTGTCTTTGTACAAAAAGTATATCGCAGTTTCAAATATGAATCCGCACTTATTACGCAAAATAGGCTACGTATTAAAGTTTTTAGCCGACTTCAAAAAAGGGGAGGTTGTATGTGCGACTGTATCTACTTTCTATTTTTTATGTATGTTCACTGATTACTCCACCATTTGTGGGTCCATTTACAAAATTATTTTTGAAATCGAAAGTGTATACTCCCGAGGTGGTCCCATTGTTATGTTATGATCTGATGATGGGATCCCTTGAAAATCGAGGGAAATCCTTAAATTTCATAGGCACATC
This sequence comes from Schoenobius gigantellus, assembly GCA_963935595.1. Classification (NCBI taxonomy): domain Eukaryota; kingdom Metazoa; phylum Arthropoda; class Insecta; order Lepidoptera; family Crambidae; genus Schoenobius; species Schoenobius gigantellus. The sequence continues at coordinate 28,169,490 of OZ012545.1, forward strand.
CAACGTGTTTCATATTCATATTTTTTGCTGAAGATATTTGCATCTGGTAGTCATCATGTTACTGAGCTGATGATGGAGGGTTCCTGATAGATTAGGAGTTCGGGAATAATTCTACCAATGCTGTTTAGAGCGAAAGACTTTTTAAGACTAAAACGATAGAAAAAAAAATTCTTTTTTCAAAAAATAAAACCGACGACAAAAACACCAAAAAGTCATAAATAATATAAGAGTAGCTGTGATGTTGAATGTCCTATATTATTTATGACTTTTTGGTGTTTTTGACGTCGGTTTTATTTTTTGTTATTTTTTATGTTTTAGGATCAAAAACGATGGCCAACACTTAATTTTTTTTGAAGTTGATCTTTGCTTGGTGTATTGCTAATTAACCAGCACCGATCCGATGATTAATTTTAGTATTTAAAATTTTTACTGAAGTCAGTTATTGAAGTCATTAAATTTTAGATTTCGTCGTGATTTAAGAAAAAATAAAAACCGAGTTCAAAAACACTGAAAGTTAAAAATAATATAAGAATAGATACAGACAACATCACACTTCTATATTGAATTCGGCTTCAATATAGAAGTGTGAAATTGTCTTTACCTATTCTTATAAATATTATTTTTAACTTCTCAGTGTTTTTGAAGTCGGTTTTTATTTTTGTAAAATATTCTTTAATTTTATCTTTGTGAATAAAATCTTTTTATTCACTAATTTAAAAGTGAATTTAATACTAGTTCACCCAAGGTGAGCTGGTATTGGGTTGCGATGTCAGACAACCTCCTAGTGGTGCACCCTGGGCAACCCGGCAGATTCTCTGCCGCGGGCTAATAGTCTGACGAGAGGCCCCCCATGGAGGGGTAGGCGTGGGATGGCCGGGTTCAACCCGGCGGGCCACTTCATGTGGTCAACCGCTTCATGCGGTGAAGGGCGAAGTCCCCTCTTCTTTTGTAAGGAAGAGGTGTGGCTTTCGCCGGAAGCCGGTTACCGACGCTTACCTTTGTTGGTAGCAGCGGGGGGCGAGTTTCTCGTCAAAAAAAAAAAAAGGTGAGCTGGTATTAAATTCAGGTCCAAGGCCAGGTCAGGTTAGGTCAAGTCCAAAAGTAAAGAATCCTTCCGTCATCAGCTCGGTTTATGACTACAAATACGTGAATAGCTTCGGAAAAAACATGAAACACGTTGGACGTACCTATAAAATTTAAGGGTTTCCCTGGATTTTCATGGGATCCCATGATCAGATCCTGACTTTGGTGACCGTGGGACCACCCCAGGAGTATACTGTATCGAATACGAAAAGAATCTAGAAAATCGGTCCACAATAAAATTGGCGGAGTAATCGCGTAACATACACACAAAACACGTTGGACATACCTATAAAATTTAAGGCTTTCTCTCGATTTTCATGGGATCCCAATACAAAAAGAATTTTGGAAATCGATCTACAATTAGCGGCGTAATCGCGTAACATAATTCAATTCAATTCAAAATCTTTCACATACATACAAAAAAAGTTTCAGTTTAAAAAACAACATACGGATCGAATTGATACCCTCCTTTTTGAAGTTGGTTAAAAATACACATTAAATTCATATCTTGATAACTTCATGACCGATTTAAATGAAAATAACACTATTCCCACTTTGAAATAAAATTGTAATCCACGAAAACAGAATGGTTTAAATTCACGAAAACCGCATATATGTATGAAATTTTATTGGAAGCCACAATACATTTATCGTTATGTGAATATTATTGGTTTTATATATCGTTATGTGTTCCAAAAAGTTTACATACATACGTTACAAATTGACTCAATCCTTTTCTGAAGTAAGTTATTATAAAAATGATAGAAAATGTGAACAAGCCGAGTATAAAAAACGTAATTCGTTTTTTCTACTCGACTTTACACCGATTACTACTGATAATTTGAGTAAATTATAATAAACCAGTAATTTCGGCGTGTAGTTGCGCAAGGGTTGCTTGCTACTGGGTCCCACCTCGCTCCGTAGCACCCAGCATTCGCGATTCTAAAATTAGAGGCAGCTGCCGCGACGCCCTCGCTTTACTTTTTACTCAGAAACAACAAAAACTCCGTTTTTTTTCTTCCACGACGCGGCCGGGATCTGATTTCGCGAAGATAGAGTTTCATTAGTAGACAAGGCATTTCTACGAGTTCTTTTTAATTATATCTAATAGCTTTACCAAAACAGGCCATGGTTCGGGTAGCTCCATTATTGAACTTGATAGCTGTAATTCGGTGATATAGAAATTCAATTTACTTTTACCTCTTAAGTCAAAAATTGACTTTTTCGAAACAATTGAATGTGTCGTCGTATATGTATCTTGTATATACACGGTGTTTCATAATAACCAATAAATACTTATTCAATGCGTTATCTAAAACTAATTATTAAAATGTGTTTACACGTAATGTCATTCAACCCAAAATGTTCATGTATATCATAGTATCATCATCATGTCTATAATTTACATGAAAATTTTGGGTTGAATGACATTACGGGTAAACACAATTTAATAATTAGTTTTAGATAACGCATTGATTATTTATTGGTTATTATGAAACACCGTGTATACAGATATGAATTTAAGTATTTAAAACAATGACCAGGCTCGGTGATTTGCTTATCACAATCAGTATTCCTAAGTCTCAAGCGCTCAAGTCTAAGCCTCAAGCGTCCAAGTCTGATGCTGATAGGGCGGTAATATTTAGGTACTTCCTGAGCAGTGCTTGATATGGTTTGTAAGCGTATTAATTGGACGATTGTAAATACATTAATTTAAGGATAATTATTATTTACAACCAAATTGAGTTCAGAACATAAACATTTTCAATAAATTCTACTCTAATATTAATCTTAACACATTCAAAAACATTCCATATTAAGTAATTCGGTAATAGTTACTATTTTACTGAATACTGATTTAAAGGCACCGGATATAAAATAATCCTGAAACAGAAGTAAAGTTGTATGTTTGCTCGAGAAACATTTTTTTATGTTTTGTGCCTCTAAATCACTCATTGTGAAGATTTGATTAATAGTTCTCAGTAGTCTATATCGGTAATTTAGGAATGTTTAATGCCGTTAATTCCAAATTATCATTTTATATTTGAAATTTGGATTACTTAGGATGGATTTGGATTAGGTTAGGTCTTGCGTGGAATATTGCTCGCACCTTTGGGACGGCTCCGCTCAGTACCTCCTCGATGCTCTGGACAGATTGCAGCGTCGCGTTATTCGAATAATTGGCGATGTAGAGGCAACTAACACCCTCGAGCCTCTACAACTTCGTCGTGACATCGCCTCTCTTAGCGCCTTTTACTGAATGTTCCATTGGGAATGCTCTGAGGAGCTCTTTAACCTTATCCCTCTCTCTCCATTCCTTAACAGAAACACGCGTAAGGGCCTTCGGAGTCATCCTTACACTGTATCTTCCTTTTCACACCGTACCAAGAAATTCCAAGATTCCTTCTTCTGTCGTTCATCCCACACTTGGAATTCTCTACCTGCGCACGTGTTTCCTCCATCCTACAACATGGGTTCCTTCAAAAGAGGTGTGAAAAAGCATCTTTTAGGCCGGCAAGGGGCGGGCAGGTAGGATAGTGTATGTCGTTCCTACTCTATCTGTCAACTCATTTGGGCCTCATTCACCGCTTAACATCAGGCGGAAGGAGGTCATTTGCCGGGCCTTACATAAAAAAAATAATAAAAAAAAACTTGTGATCACGCTTCGAAGCAAAATCGGTTTTTAACTGGTAAAAGCACCCTTCGGGTGTGGTGAAAAATATATTGATTTATAATCCCACTAATTAAGTTGATGATGAATTTGAAAATTGTATGGTTTTTTGTGACTAATATTAATGATACAATTGCTAGTGACAAATAAAATTACATAAAATTAGGGTTATTTACATATTTTTTTTGTAATCTTTCAAAATGAAAACAAATACATGCTACAAATAACTATAAACACAAAAAGAATCCCACGAATTATTATTAGAATTATTTACATTTTCATTGCGGCGCTGATACGGTCATCCGCCGTAGCCACCATTTTATTTCCTTTAAAAAAATATATTCTCATAATATTCTGGACATTTCGTTCGCGTTTCCCTCGATTTTCATGGGATTCCATAATCAAATCCTGACTTTGGTGACCTTGGGACAACCCCAGGAGTATACTCTATCAAATACAAAAAGAATTTTAAAAATCGATCCACAATTGGCGAAGTAATCGCGTAATATACATACAAAACACGTTGGACACACCTTAAAATTTAAGGGTTTTCCTCGATTTTCATGGGATCCCATCATCAGATCCTAACTTTAGTGACAATGGGACCGCCCTTGGAGTTTATCGAATACAAAAAAAAAATTGAAAATCGGTCCACAATTGGCGGCGTAATCGCGTAACATACTTACATTACACACACAAAAAAAATAAAAAAACATACGCATCGAATTGAGAAGCTCCTCCTTTTTGAAGTCGGTTAAAAAGAGCTGTAATTTCTCTACTTTTTCAATATTACTTGATTTAGAAATTACGAATTTCACGCATTACTCCGATATTCTAGCCTGCAGGAGGTTAAAGCTGACGGGAATTATAATCCAGCATCGGGAAATTACAGGGCCATGCTAGGGCATTCTCAAGCTCATGGGCACGATGGATAGGACCGTAAGTGGCGATGGCTATTATTAGTATTTACTCTTTCTTATTAACCGACTTCAAAAAATATTTTACAAAAAATAAAAATCGACTTCAAAAACACTGAAAAGTTAAAAATAATATAAGAATAGGTACAGACAATATCACACTTCTATATTGAAGTCGGTGCCAAACGATGATCTCCTAGAAAGTCTTAAAATTTGTCACCGACTTCAATATAGAAATGTGATGTTGTCTTTACCTATTCTTATATTATTGTTAACTTTTCAGTGTTTTTGAAGTCGGTTTTTATATTTTGTAAAATATTTTTATTTTTAACTTTTTAGTGAATGAAATCTTTTAGTGAAAGTAACCCGGCGTTTCGGAAATCGACGTTTTCCTCGATTTTCATGGGATCCCATCGTCAGATCCTGACTTTGGTGACCTTGGTACCAACCTAGGTGTATACTCTATCGAATACAAAAAGAATTTTGAAAATCGGTCCACAATTGGCAGAGTAATCGCGTAACATGGTGATGTTGTCTGTACCTATTCTTATATTATTTTTAACTTTTCAGTGTTTTTGAAGTCGGTTTTTATTTTTTGTAAAATATTTTTTATTATTAGATAGTGTTCTCAAAATACAAGAGAAATAAACATGAGAATCAATTGGCAACAAACAAACACTTTTGAAGTTACCAACTTCAAAAGTAAAAGTGGTAATAGCTACACATATCTATCGGGACGTTTTATGTGGTGCGGTATGTTTCCATTATTGGACATCTGAGAAAGGCGTCGGCAAACGGATTAAGTGCAAACAGACCAGTAGGTTCGGCGTTACTACACAAACAAGTAATGCAAAGCGGACACAAACAAATTCCTTTGTTGAGTTTCTTTACCCGCCGCTGTATTTTAACAAATGATCGATTTTAGTGGCGATTACTCTTTGTGTCGGGCTTGGGCCACACTGGCTACTGTGCGCCACTGATACTCGCCAGATTAAAGGATTACACAAGCAACTTAGTGCGAAACTGGTTTCTTATTACTCCTTTGCTATTCAGCTTTGTCGGTGACACGGAACGCCGAATGAAGGGCGATGTGATATCGACCGCAAATATTCGCAGAACTCTTATTTTTACTCTTTACATTTCAACTATAATGATGACAAAATGATTGTGCTGAACATTTCGTCGAATTTCGATTTGAGACAATAGTGCCTACACTAATGATAGCAGAGACTCAGAGAGTACGAAATAGTCCAATATACACAGTATAGTATGCTATTTTGAAAATAGAATTACACGAATTTTGTATAAACAAATGACACCGACTGTATCTCATATACGTCCCCGCCGAGGAGCTCGAACCTACCCTAAGTCAGGGTGTTTAGGCCTTAGTCAACCATGCAGGCCCAGCGCGGATTGGTCGACTACACAAACACCGATGTTTTCCTTCACCGTAGGAGCGTCAGACAAATGTACATATGAAATTCGAAAAACAAAAAACCCATTGGTACCTACATGGCAGTCTCCAACCCCGGACCTCCCGATTGGAAGGCAAGTGCCGACCCCGACTGTATACGTGGTTGTTAATGTAAGAATTTATATTTATGATTTTGATAAAAAGGTCAGCTTTGAATTGCGCAAAAACAAAAAACTGACCAAGTGCGTGTCGGGCACGGTAGGATTCCGTACTACTGTTATTAATAAGGCTTTAATGATTTTATTTTCCCATAATTTTACATGATTCCTTTATCTAATATATGTATATATGTATTTACTACCTGATTTACTTAACTAATAACATCATGTAACTAATTTTCAGCGGAATTTATATGAAATTTTCTTTCATCAACTACAATTTTTTTTGACAATTTTTTCATGTCGGTGATATTAGCCTAAAGAATTTAAGCCTTGGCAAGTGGCAATGGGCAAGACACAGCTCGCAGGAGGAACGGCCGTTGGGGCAGAAAGGTTCTTGAATGGCGGCCGCGTGCCGGGAGACGCAGCATTGGTAGGCCTCCACAAGGTGGATTGATAATCTAGTGAAGGTTGCGGGAAGCCGCTGGATGCGACAGGTGCAGGACCGATCGGTTTGGAAATCCCTGAGGGGGGGGGGGGGCGATGTCCAGCAATAGGCGTTTCTTGGCTGAAAATGATGATGATAATGAAGTACAGTCAAAAAATTTAAAAGTTTAGAAGGTCATTTGTATTCAGCCGTATAATACCAATACATGAACTAACGATATTTTGACAGTTTCCTGTGTTCCATAGAGCTCATTTGTTTTTATAATACGACAAAGTCGAAGAATCTTTAAACTGCTAAACATTGAAATTTCGTGACTATATTTTATAAATTGGTCAATAATAACTCTTTAATTTTAAACCCCACTTAGTTGTGGTAGTTTTTCATCTAATTTTTGTTATATGTACTTATGTATTTCGCAAACTTATTGCTGAATCTAAAAATGGTGTGCACACACGCATAATATTTTTGAAACACCTATCTAACGCATAATATTTTTGAAGCACCTATCCAACAACACCCCACACTATGGGATAGACGAAAATCAAAATCATCCCCACTTTACATTTAGGGGAGGTAACATATTTTTTTTTGTCGGCGTAATTATCGTATATATACTCACGCCAAATAAAGCTTTCTAGTACTAAGAGACTCTGAGCTAAGCCATGAACAGACAAACAGACTGATGGACACTTGGACATGGCGAAACTGTAAGTGTTTCTTGTTGATTGCGGAATCCTAAAAATGCTAAAAACATACCTTATTACTTACTTTGAACAGCCAAATAACAGCATTCCAAATGTTACAAAAACCATTTCTTTAAGGTGCAACATAACCAAACTAATTTATAAATATGAAAGTGTATTTTTATTTTCTGTCTTTTTCACATTTCAATGGCTTGAATACAGTTTGTCAATTTTGTAATGTCATATAGAGTCAAATGTCGTGTCATGTTAAACACTTTTGTTGTAAACTATAAGTTTTATTCTCCTACTTTCGGCAGAGAAAATCGCATTGAAAGTCGATCACATACGATTGAATTTTCCAACGTAGGTACGAAATGAATATACGATTTTCATTGTTGATAGAGTAGAGTTATTGATTGCGAAAATTTCTGACCTTGCCATCGAATTCCTGGATAATAACTAGTAGGTATTAATGATGGCTCTCTATTTCTAGGCATAAAAATTATTGTCATAAAATCATATTCCATAATTTCGATTGAAATAATCGTCAAGACGCATAATAATCAGGAAGCATAATGGTAATAAGCATAATATTGTGTGGCAGAAAATCATTTGTCATAAGCATTAAAACCTATAAACTCGAAACACAGAACAACTTGCCACATAATTTTTCAAAGCATAAATAATGTTTAGCATATAAATTACAAGGAACAATACGATTACGCAGAATTTCTCTAGGCATAATCTTGCGCGCAAGCATGCAGCAATGTAAGCAAACATGCAGTATGCATGCAAGCAAGCATGCAACATGCAAGCAAGCATGCAACGTGCAAGCAAGCATGCAACATGCAAGCAAGCATGCAACATGCAAGCAAGTATGCCAGTGCAAGCAAGCATGTACCACGCAAGCAAGCATGCAACATACAAGCAAGCATGCAACATGCAAGCAAGTATGCACAGTGCCAGCAAGCATGTACCACGAAAGCAAGCATACATCTTGCAAGCAAGCATGCACATGCATGGTTTCTGTCACGGCTCCGACGCTGCGGCGCTGCGACGCTCCGCGCCTACGCGGGTTTGAATTACACTCTAGGGGTAGGACAGACAAGACTACGTGGAGTTGGTTTTGCAGCGATTCGTGGCTGTCACTAGTAGCATTCTGAATGAATTACTTTGTCAAATAAAAAATCAATATAAACTATGAAAAAATATATCAAATGAAAATATAGAACATTCGAGTATCATATTTGAATAAAATAATATATAAAATGTTATTATAAAAAGTTAATTAAAACGAAGTAAACATTGTATCCAATGAACGTTATATCCTTTAAAATAAAATCATTTCTAATTATAAAAAAATGCCCCATAATATTAGGGATATCATTAATTATGAGACTTAAAATTATGGCAAAACATTTTAGGACTACCAATAGTATGTCAAAAGAAATTAGGAAATTCATTAATTATGCTTCATAAAATTATGCCTTTGGATAATTGTGCCTTATACAAATTATGCAAAGAAAAAATTATGTGATATTAATGTTATGCTTTTCGATTATTATGCTTAGCGATTTATGCCAAGCGTCTTTATGACAAACAACATTATGCCAAATGAAAGGTCCCCATTAATTATAATTAGCAACAAGCAAACTCTGAGAGTATTTTTATCGACAAAATAATTAAAGTGCACTTCAACACTTCACCTTTAAATGACTTGCAATTTGCGAAATTCGAAGGCTGCACGTGGTATCTGCGATCTATCAAACTGGATTTTCGTAATAATACCAAATCGCGACAAGTTCTATACGGGTTATTAATGACATTGTGCCGCGTCGAGCCATTGTGCAGACAAAATGCATCCAACGTTGAAGGAAATCATGATTCCTGTGAATAGCAACTTTGAAAAAGGGAATGTTTAGCGTAAAAATCAATAAAATCAAACTCCGCGCGCACAATGGGCAGCGGTTACCCGAGCTCTCTATCAAAATAAAGGCAACGCGCGACACGACGCGGGTGGACATTTTTTATTGCACCAGTTCATACATTTTCGAGTGGCGGGAACAAATGTCTACATAAACACTTACATATTTTCAAGAGTTTGAAGGAATTCAATGTGAAATATACTTAGGCCCGATTTCACCAACAGTAACGCAAAACTGGAATAACTATACCATGGATAAATTTATACTCTACATTTATTCTCGGATAACCCATTCAACGTTTCACCACATTATTATTATTATTATTATTATGATCTTTATTTACATTCTTTCTTAAATATACATTTTTTTACAATATAAATATAAAAAATATAAATATTATAAAAAAACCTACATCTAGCGGGTCCATCGGCAGCGAGATAATGCCCAAACTACCGGTGGTTAGGGCTGCAGGGTGAGGAACCTCCTGACAATTCGTGCCGTGCCGTTATTATTATTATTATTATTGTTTTTTATTATTTATTTAAGAATGATATTGAACTAAATGAACAAATGAAACCGACTTCGAAAAAAGGAGGTTACTCAATTCGACCGTATATTTGCTTATTTTTATGTTTGTTCGCGGATAACTTCGTCGTTTATGAACCGATTTTGATGATTATTTTTGTATTCGATAGAGGACACTCTAAAGGTGGTACCAGAGTTAGGATCTGATAATGGGATCCCATAAAAATCGAGAAAAACCATTAAATTTTTACGTGTGTCCAACGTGTTTTGTGTTAATGGTACGCGATTACTCCGCCAATTATTGACCGATTTTCGAAATTCTTTTTGTATTCGATAGAGTATACTCCTGGGATGGTCTTAAGGTCACCAAAGTCAGGATCTGATGATGGGATCCCATGAAAATCCCACTAAAAATTTAAAAATAAAAAATATTTTACAAAAAATAAAAACCGACTTCAAAAACACTGAAAAGTTAAAAATAATATAAGAATAGGTATAGACAACATCACACTTCTATATTAAGTCGGTGATAAATATTAAGACTTTCTAGGAGATCATCGTTTGGCACCGACTTCAATATAGAAGTGTGATGTTGTCTGTACCTATTCTTATATAATTTTTAACTTTTCAGTGTTTTTGAAGTCGGTTTTAATTTTTTGTAAAATATTTTTTGTGTATATTCGGTAGGTCTGGTCGTAAATTATTTTTTATGCCCCTTGGTGATTTTTTTTTGAAAATTATTATGGTGAGTACAGCTAGTATTATATAAAATTATTTCAATGAGATTATTTCAATGAGATAACAACCACATTCTTTTTTATTGCAAAGTGAATCTATATTTACTTTATTTACCTGCCTCTTATTTGTATATCCATCACGATCGCCTTCAATTTTGACAGTCAAAGTGCATCCATTACTGCTTTACAAAAACAGTCGCCACAGAATATTGTATTGACGATGAGACCGCAATGACTTTGCCTATAAGTTCGCGGTACATGTTTTCTAATAATCTGTTGGTTAAAAGCCTTTAAATCTTGGCTATATCCTGAGAGTAACCACACCATTCGCAGACATTATTGGTGTAACTACAAAAAGTTTTAAAACGCTGACTAAAGTTAGACACTACTTAAACATGATGCTGTTTCATTTGTTTTAAAAGGACAGAAAGAGGGAAGTGACAACAGTCTTACATTTTTGTAAGAACACCGTACTTATTTATTATACTTTGCCTATGTTCGTAGTGTACTAGAATGCGGTTGAAGTGTACGGAATCCACATTATTTATATCTTATTACAACTCTAGAGAAAAAAATCAAACCACTTCTTTTAAACAGCTGAACTATCGTACATACAATTACAAGATCGTAATCGATCGTTCTTAGAAATTATTCTCCTTATGGCGCGTGTAATGGTAATCATTGATTCTACAGAACTTACATCACTTTTCTTCACTCTTCGAACCAATGTTACTACTATTATATCTTCTGTGCTAATGTCACGCATGCCATACATACAGAATTGTCATACGGCAATGACCTATTTTTATTATACAGGGCATAAGTGACGGTGTCGCTTTTCTTTTAACAGTGAGAGACGATGATCCTAATTTGAAAATGACTGAAATTTTCTCCCGGAAAATTCGTTATTTTTTTCGTTTTTTTTTTATTTTTTTCAAAATTTTGTGGTGTCATATTTAACTAAGGTAACGTTTACAAATCATATTCTATGAAAAAACCATAATAAATACACAAAAAATTAACTTTGCAGTGTAAATCGTATAATTTTCCATCAGACTGCATGCGGAATCAGCTGTTTGGGATGTGTTTGGGTCATAGAACGTCAACGGGTATGAGCGGAACAAAAATTATGCCGGCGCGCCATACATTGCGTAACATGAATGAAAATTAAAAATGAAAACCCCTTTTTTCGCTTTAAAAGCTTTTCTGGGAAACATAAACATCGGTAAACAAATATTAACATTGCTCTGAACTCACTGTTAAAAGAAAAGGGACACCGTCCCTTATACCCGGTATATATTTAAAAAATATAAAATACCTTGAATTGGCAATAAATTTTAACCTAAATGCTATTGTAATTTCTTTTAAGTACGTACTGTGGTATTTTTCTCGATAAATAAAAAAATATATCGGGTTAACGCCATGGTCAATTAGGCCCCCGAGGACTTATCCACCTGAATTGAATTTCAACTGTATTGATGACCTCTTCTTACTTTGTTAAGCCAAAGTAGATTTCACTCACTGTTTATCCAGTAAAGAGATTTAAACAGAATTTGTGATTTGGATTAACAAACTAAAACGAGATTAAGTCATTTGAATTTTTTTCCGAGGTGGAAAGATAATCTGTTAGTTGATAATACGAAACGTTGCTTCAGAGTTGTTTAAGTTAGTGATGGTTTTATATTCATTTAAGCCTGACGTCCATCCTCCATCCCCCCGTAGTAGCACAAATTAAACAGCATCATGTTTAAGACAAGGTTTGGTAAAGCTGAATTTACATTACGAAACTAATGGCATGAAAGTAGTTTCGTGACATTAATTTCATCAATAATTTCACGTGTAAACGTCAAGTTTTACATATCTATATTTCGACACTGAAAGAGTTTCGTGTCGCGCGCGATTTTTGGATAAAACTAGTGTCATGCAACTAATTTCATCGTACGCGACGCGAAACTAATGTCGCGAAAGCGCCTGCGCTGATAGGACGTGTGTTTTTTAGTCGTGGTGTTGATACACCACGACCAAAAAACAAACATTTTGCAATGCAAAATAAAGCTTTGATGTTGGCGGAGCGATGAACACAGACATACTGTGGATTTCACGACACTATTATTTTTAATAAAACTATTTTCACAGCTGCTGAATGAAAGTAGTGTCATGAAATTAATTTCTTCGTGCATGAAACTTGTTTCGTAGTGTAAATTCGGCTTAACTGGTTTGTCGACACATGAAATTGGCAAGGCTAAACGGACATCATTTTATTATTTGTCGCATATCTTCAAGTGTGGCACACGTGCAAACCTTGGCTGCAGACAAAAGATGCAGAAATGCGTATTCATTCGATGTGTTTGCCTTATTCGAACTCAAAACTATTGACACGCAACGTTTTCGCTCCAATTGACAATACATTGTCGAATTCGAACAGAATTTTTTCGATGAATAATTGTCACTATTGATACTTAAGCTTTTGTGGCAATTGAAAAATGTTTCCTAGTTTCTTGTAGAAATATATGAATTAACCTGAAATGTAACTAAAGAAATTGCAAGTGTAGAAAACATCGCTGGGGTGACAAGCTAAATATTGGAGCTTTCCTTGGGTGGGTAATGAAATGAACAAATGAGCAAACCGTAAATGTTTAATTAAATGCCAAATATACATCTTCGATTCCATATCGATTATGTCACAATAAGTAAGAAAAAACATACTTCAAAACGACTTTCTTCAGCGAGACTGAATATTGAGCAGTTTCGAATTTGGGTAAAGCCGTGTACATAAAAACACCAAATTGAAAGTTATATCGATAACTGGGGACCTAGATAAAGAAACAATTCAAAACCGATATCATATGAACACTTGATCAACCACCATTACTTACCAATATTTTGTTACGTTAGCTAGGAACTCGTTTTCTTTATCTCAAAGACGCTTGTCACTTGTTTAGGCCTCCTGATTCTACATGATCTGCATCGCGGTCATTCAACTTATAATCGAAGGTACTTATAAATAAATTATTTCTTATTTATAAACAATAATAAAAATTAATTTTATTCCCATTTCGATTGGTAATACGAGTACTTTCATCATATAATACGAAACAATTGATGCCTATTCTTAGAGTTCAGTGATGCATTATTATTTTATTTGATGACCTAGCTATAATATACATGTACGCATAGGTTATATACATCAATGATACACAGTCATGTACAATTTATTTAAAAATTTTCATTAAGAAATTACGACAATAGATATAAATGTGATATTGCACTCCAACTCGTCGGTTTTAAGGTTGAATAACAAAAAAGAGCTTAATAGTTTGAACATAATATAAAATTCAATTTGCGCGATGCACATGATTATGGTGCTTAAAAATAAAGATAAAAAATTGGATGGACATAGGTAGCGAAAAATACCAAATGGAGAAATGATAACAGTGTTTAGCCGTGGTGGGTGGTGGCGAACGATGTAGCCAAGAGGGAGCAACTGTTGCCTCCAGCCGGCACAAAAAACAGCTCTAAAATTTTTCAACGCCAGAATTTGCTGCTTGCTTGCTTCCTGGTTCATCTTCCGGCAACTCTTTTTTACTGACGCCGAAGAAATGCAGTGTCTGGCTTATTTGTATACTGACATTGATGCATCGATGTAAGTTTTAGTAGAAACACAGATTAACATTTATATATTTATTGCGTTTTTGTGCAATATAGGATAGTAGCTTATACTTTACTTACTTATTTAGTGCTATAGTTTATTTTATTTGTTAAGTAAGTATATGAAATGCAAGAAAAATTGTTCATAACAGTATTTCAGGTATTTTATTACTACGATTGTCTTTTGGACATTTTTGTTGGTTTTAAATTTTCGATGTTTGTCATTATTTGAACGTCTCAATGTATTCTTCTTATTACATAAGTCGGTACATGTAATATGTATTGTACTAAAACAATGGCTTCCACCTGTCGCTCGCGGACGCAATCAATAGTCCGCCACGCTTCCGCCACTTTGCCACAAAAACAAATGAATTACCGACCAACTTTACATAAGAAAAAAGCAACAAAGCCGAAAGTGTTTCGGGCGGCAGATTATGAGCACGTTCAGTTATTAATTTATACGTGGCATCGCCGTAAAAAACTCAACCCTCACTTAGACAAAAGTAAAAAATGTAGCGCGCGTCGCAAAAGGGAAAGGGTGTCTCGCGTGCTGCGTTTTGTTTTTTAACAGTATTCTGCGGTTTGTTTTTTCGTGTGATGCGTTCCTGTTTTTTAACAACACAATACCGTTGTTAAGAAACGTTTTTTAAGAGCGTCATATTGACGTGCCGCGAGCACAGGCGTGATCGCTAGTGTTTTTGTTAGGGATTTTATTTATAAATCTCCGTATTTCGGGTAAATGAGAGATGAAGAAACTTTTTCGTGTTTAGTCACGGTTTGCTAAAGGGGAAGACTTTTTCTGTATGAATTTAGGTGTTTTATATTTAAAACGTAGCACGGCTCGGGTAAAGCACGAGCTGAGCTGCGACATATGGTTCGTTAAACAAAGGCGGAGAAGATTTTGGAAGCTAACAGGTGTTGAGTGCAGCGATACGGTGGATGTGTACAATATTGTGCCGGGGGAACTGAGTGTATGAGTAGCGGTTAAGACGTTTGATAGACAATACAAAACACCAATAAATGTCGTCAATGTCGAGATTTTTAATGCGCTGTAAAGCGAGAGCTATGAAAACGCCATTAAATATTAAAAGTGGAGAAACAGAGAACTTAACAAGAAATAAAACATCGCTATAAGAGGCTAGGAGAAGACGAAGTCGCCCCCGGCCGGGCTAGCTATCGGCGCGCCTCAGTTAATGCCTACTTATACCTTATTATATAGCGGAGTTTGCGTTGAGGAACAAAATTAATTGGTTAAAACTCCTCTCAGTATCCAGGGCGGGCCACCCCCTCGCCTCCCTCTTAATTCCGTCCCCCGCTAGCGCCCTGCGCCCCGCGCCCCGCCAGCTCCTTTGAACGCAACCTACCTAGAGAAAAAACAGAAAGTATAAAGTTGACTTCCAATGCGTTGCAGCTTAATTAATCAATGTGTCAAGTAATTGGTACTTTATATTTACATCAATCTACAAATTGCATTCATTATGAAGTGAATATGTAAATATTATTAAACGATAAATATGACTAATGAATGAACAGGTTATTTTAATTAATGTTAACAATAAAAGTAGGTAATTTAAAAATTTAACTGTAGCTGCTTTCAACAGTAGAACGAATGTTGTGAAACAATAATTGTTTTGGTAATTTGTCTCAAATTTAACCGCAAAGTATACAATAACGGGTTTTCATTGACAATCTTCAGTTATTATTAAGCACAAATTAATGCAGAAGCCTGATTGAAGCATTTTTACGTCATCATTCTAATTATCTAACCCTACATGTATCGTGTAGAATAATATTTTTAACGATGTGGCTAGTTCTTTTTTAAATTAAAGCACTGACTGCGTAATAAGTATTGCAATTTTTATTTAAATATGTTAGAAAAATTTTAGAATGTTAGAAAATAAAAAATATAAGAATTTTATATTTTGACTACCTCAGCCCACGTGTTCTAATACCGGTTAGGGCAAATATTTGCGGGATGTCTCCGAATATATGCTGTGGATCACATATTCATATGTGTATTATTGTAATCTTACCCTTAATTAAAGTGCATAACGATACCTTCCTTTGGCTAGATAATTGATGTGACTATTTATTTAAAAAGAAGAATAATGTTTACATTGTGGATGATCTATAAATACATTAATAACGTATTTAGTGAAAACTCTATGATAAACTACACATTAACAAACAAGTAGTAAATATTTGTATATATTTTCAGAAGTATTATTAAGTCTTCTCATATCTTTATATTTTATAACTACTTCATATTTTACCGCGCTTGTTTGAATAAATATCAACTTTATCATTGTACAGATATTTTACTGAACGAAACTTAATAATTATTTTACTCGACCTTGTCAAAAATTTAAAGAACGAAATAGTTGTATTAGAAGTAATGATGAAAACATCTTAGACGTAGTGAATCCAAATTCGGAAATTTCAAAGCCTTTTTTACAAATAAGAATCATCTTCCCTCAATCAAAATCTGAGTACTTTTAGTTGAAATTAAATGTGGGTTTATATATGTCATTGAACAGTGAAAACAAGACGGAACTGAAAAACGCACAAAATAACAAAATAAAGATTCGAGTTGCAACCCGAGTCGTGAGCGTTGGTAACGAAGGGCGAAAGCAAAGGGTAGGTCGGGCGGGCGGCGCGGGGGCTCGTTGCCACTTCTACAAATAAATTATAATTCGCTCGCTCCCGGCCGCAGCTCGCGAGATGCCCATAACTCTCCTATTAGTCGCGACCGGCTACTTGTACGAGTATTTAGATTAATTTTATTTTTAAATTCCAATACCCAAAATTCGCAACTTTGCAATACTTTAAATCTGGGCCAAATTTTTCAACAACCTTAACTGTATTTGCATTTTGCAGAATAGTTTGGATGTTAGGCACTTACTCTTAAGACTTCTCATTAAATTAAATAGCTCGGTTAAATAGGCAACT
This sequence comes from Schoenobius gigantellus, assembly GCA_963935595.1. NCBI lineage: Eukaryota > Metazoa > Arthropoda > Insecta > Lepidoptera > Crambidae > Schoenobius > Schoenobius gigantellus. The sequence goes on from OZ012545.1 coordinate 28,186,648, forward strand.
AAGCCAACTGTTGTACTGCTTTTAATGACGCATAGTGCATAGTGTTATATTGACGCTGCAATGACGGACAAAATAAATGCGATCGCTTTCAGAGAAATTAGAGTTAAATACAGCGCTAGGCCGCTCCTCAACAGGAAAGGACATTGCTCTGCGTCCATACATTGTTCGCCCCAATACCAATAGCAGTGAAAAAATGCTTTTTGTATAATAAGGCATTAGTAAATACTGTACGTCCACATCAATTTCTACGGACAAGCTTCGAAATCGAATTATATATCAAAATGAAGATTTTGAGATAAGTTGAAGTAACACTTTATTTCGTTAGAGCAATACACAATTACACACAGTCCATACCTATAAAATTATTAAAATAATATTTATTGCAATCAATCAAAGAACGTTATTATAGCCACGAAGTAAAGAACAAGAAATCTCGAAATTATAAAGTAGAGCAAGTCAAAAACACAAACTAACAAGCGGCAGCGCGTGAGTAGTCAATTGACGTGTGTTCACGTTGTAAATTGCGAATAAAGTTATGAAAAACATAATTTATACAAACAAAAAAATGTCCAGATACCTACATAAAATCGATTCAATTCTATTCAATCAATCAAAGGTACATACAATAACCATTCGTTAATTTTATTTCATTTGGTTTTGTTTCTGAAAGTACTTTTAAATATTTTTGATTTGTCCGTCGAATACATATTTGTAATGAGTGTTATAAAGTATATATTATGTATATAATTATGACGTAAATCAAATCTTTGTTGGTCATGGAGTGTTTTCGACATTGTCCTTTGCATAGAGTTGATGTATGTATGATGGCACTGAGTGAGACATTTATATTTTAACTTAAAAATCGCATTCGGCGTACCAGCAATTCCAGTCTGATGACCCTACTGTGAGGCCTGAGTAAGTGAGTTCTGGTGTTCTTGGACAATTCGCCCTTGGCTAGCCCGACCTGTTGGTGGACCGCGTAAGTACTGGGACGAGGCGCGTAAGTAATGGTGTCGCATTGTGGATCCTACCACACGCGCCCAAAAGGGCAGGGAGAACACCGGGAGGTTTTAGTGGGTAGGCCTGGCACTCTGTCGGATCAGCTAAACTCACGCTCATCGTCTAGCCAATAATCGGGTATAATGCGGTCACGCATTTCCCCCCGAAAAAAGGCCGTCCCGGAGTGGTCTAGATAATTCGGTTTGCCAGTCCTTGAATCATCTCGTCTATGGACAAGATGACGTCTCTCTACCAAAGGGAGACTCAATACCAGAGTCGCCTATTATCTTACTTATTTCTGCTGCAAAACAGCGGTGCTTGAATTGCTGTGTTCTATTTTGAAGAGTGAGGCAGGCAGTGAAATTACTTGGTACTGTGACTTGACATCTTATGTCACATGTTGGCAACGTACATTGGCGTTCTTCTAGAGGCTGTAGATGCACAAGTCTTACAAACTAAGCCAACATATTGTATGTTGGCTTTATTTGTATGCTCCGCACATTGTGGGGTGAGTCTCACACACGCCTGTGGACTAGTCATGCGACAGGTATGCTTTGTAACTAAGGTTACCATATCTTAGGATTTGTCCTGAGATCTCAGGATTTGTAGACCATTTTCAGGATTGCGGCCGAAGTTTGGTAATCCCTGTAAATCTCAGGATTTTCTATAAAATTTATTAAAAATGTAACAAAAACATAAAAAAAATGCAAATAATTAAGTTATTGCAAGTTCTTTATAGGTATAGAAATTTATTAAAAATGCCACTTTGGTCATGTTAAAGTTGTGAGCGTAACCTGTAAGATCTCCAGTGCACACAACTAATAATAATATGGTTTTTATAAATAGTAAATTACATTTATGAAAAAAATGTGTTATTGTTTACAAATTCTCAGGATTTTTCGAGGGTAACCAGGCTTCTTCTGGTATCCCTATTTGCAACTTCACAGCTAACAGCACCCGCGAACTACTAGTCTTCTCGCTTATAAAGCTTGATAGTCCCAATCGAACTGTAAAATGCGCGAACTGTCAGATTCACGAAATATAAGTTTTCTGAAATTTTCGAGTATAAAATTAGCCTACGACCTATGCTCAGACCTACCAAATATACACATCAAATTGTATACAAATCGGTCAAGCCGTTTTTGAGGAGTTCGATAACAAACATTGTGACACGAGAATTTTATATATTAGATACTAGCTGTGCCCGCGACTTCGTCCGCGTGGAAAAGTGACTTTCGGCAGCATTTTTATTTTTTAGGTTAATTTTTTGCAAATAAAACATATACATATTAGGTTGGGGAAAAAGTCTTTTCGCATTATAGTATGTATAAACTTGTAATAAAATCTCTTTGGCTATACTATTTGTATCTGGCTGGTTTTGGTATCATTGAAAGTTTAAATTTTAAAGAATATAATTCCAAATTCAAATTAGGAAAATGTGTGATTTTCATTTGTTTTTCGTACCGCCAAGATGAGTGAATCTAATGAAGAAATTCGATACATTTTAAAATTTTACTACAAAAAAGGTAAAAATGCAACGCAAGCCGCGAAAAAAATTTGCGATGTTTATGGACCTAGTGCAGTGTCTGTGAGAGTAGCACAAATTTGGTTTAAGCGTTTTCAATCCGGAAATTTTGATGACAAAGATGCACGTCGCTCTGGTCGCCCTATTACAGATAAATGGATGCCATTTTTGAAAAAGTGGAGCAAGATCGGCATGTCAGTAGTTACGATGTAGCTGAAGAACTGGGAATTGACCACAAAACAGTTTTGGCGCATTTGAAAAAAACTGGGTACACAAAAAAGCTCGACATTTGGGTACCTCACGAGCTCACTGAAAGAAACCTAATGAACCGTGTACTCATTTGTGATTCTTTATTACGACGTAATGAAACCGAACCATTTTTGAAGAAGCTGATAACTTGTGATGAAAAGTGGATCACGTACGACAAGAACGTGCGAAAAAGGTCGTGGTCAAAGGCCGGTCAGGCTTCACAGACTGTGGCGAAACCCGGGTTAACTCGCAACAAGGTGATGCTGTGTGTGTGGTGGGATTGGAAGGGCATTATTCATTATTGTTATGTATGAATACTCTATGTTGTTGTTGCCTAAATAATTATTCTATGTGGTTGTCATATGTGTCGATGGTCTGTGGTCAAGTCAGTCAAATAAAGTGATTCAGTTTAATTAACCAGTGTTTTAATAATTCAGTAATATAATAATATTCAAGTCTACCTAGAACATAAAATTGGCGACGAGAAGGGATACGAATTATTGTTGTAAAGGCATTCTTTTGTCACCTGTCTAATTGTCATAAAAAAATTTTTCAAATGGCGTCGTATGTTGGCAACTTGCCGTCTTTTGATGAAAAAACGCAATCGCTTTCATCATGGCTGGAAATATTCGAAGAATACTGTACCCTTAATAAGGTCCCAGCAGAGCCAGTAAATGACTCGGATACTAACATTCGCCGATCCTTGTTTTTAACGCATATCGGTGTCCGCCATTATGATGTTTTGCATAAGGCATGTCTTCCCTTAAAACCTAATAGTAAAAAGATAGCTGAATTATCGCAACTGCTCGTAAATAAATATAATCCTCCGGGATTGGAGTCGACAAGCAAGTTTATTTTCCATTCTAGGAAACAGAAAGATTGTGAGTTAGCATCGCAATTTGTCGGAGCCGTTCAAGAGCTGGCATCAAAATGTAATTTTGGTACCTATGCAGATCAAGCGTGTGCATTTCAAGTAATTTGCGGTTTAAAAAGCGAAGAAATTCGCAGAAAATTACTAGCAGTGCAAAATCCTACCTTTCAACAAGTAAAAGATATTGTTTGTCAAGAAGAGGCAATACAGATACAATTAAAAAATTTCAACAATATAACTATTGAAGAGGATCCTGGATCACAACTAAATAGTGTCAGACAGTGTAATAGAAACCAACAATATAGTTATCAAAGGAATAGGCAATATCAAGCAAATACTCATACAAATCAAGGCAATCATTTTCGCAATAGGATCACTAACAATTCAGGCCTAAGAAATCAATCTGTTGAGTGCTATAGGTGTGGTCGACGTCATAATCCTGCCACATGCCCTGCAAAATATTGGAATTGTTATACATGTAACCGTTCAGGACATATCTCAAGGAAGTGCAAGCAACGTCAAGTAAATGAAATTACAGATGAAAATACTGAAAGTAAAATGGAAGAACAAGGAACCAATGAAGTTGATTGTTTGGTAAATATAAATAAATTTAAATTACATACTAAGAATTGTCAATGTGTAAATATGTATTATCATTCAACAAGTAACTCTACTTGTCAATATTGCTGTAAAGTTAATTTACTAAATATAAATAGTTTTTCTCGTCAGTCACAGTTATTAAATATTGGTATTGAGAATTTCAATTTACATATGGAGATTGACACAGGAGCTGCAATTTCATTAATTCCTTACTCCTGCTATATTAAGTATTTTCATAATTTTACTTTAGAGCAAACAAATGTCAAACTTAATTCAGTGTCAGGGCCAATTTCAACAGCAGGGGAAATAAAAGTAAAAGTGTCATATAATAATACTGTTAAACAGTTAGCTTTAGTAGTATGTGGGAATAAGGAAAAATGTTTTATACCTTTGTTAGGTAGAGATTGGTTGGATGAGCTTTATCCTGGCTGGCGAAATAGTTTTATCAATAAAAATGTAACAATTATGTCAGAAAATCAGTTGCTATGTCATATAGATCAACCTCAAAGTAATAGTCAAAGTCAGTGTGACAAAATAAAACACTCTAAAGTGCATAATTTTAATAATAATAATAATCAATGTTTACCAGGTGTTATGAAAGTACACAGTCAAATTAAAAGTCAATTGCAGTCTAATAATAGTCAACATGTGTTGGAAGGAGTAGAGAAGTTAAAAGCTCAGTTTCCAAAAGTTTTTGTAAAAAACAGTGATACATGTATCAAGGGTTTTGAAGCCAAATTATCTCTAAAAGATAATTGTACACCACTATTTCAAAAACCTTATCCCTTACCATATAATATTGTAGACACAGTATCAAATACATTAGATAAGTTAGAAAAAGAAGGTAAAATATATAAAGTAAAATTTTCAGATTGGGCATCGCCTCTAGTTCCAGTAAAGAAGCCAGATGGTTCCTACAGATTATGTGTGGATTTTAAAAAAACTCTTAATCCTAACCTAAAAATTGATTGTCACCCATTACCTAAAGCTGAGGACGTATTTGCCACTATGTCAAATGGTAAAGTATTTGTTGTTCTTGATCTATCTGATGCTTATACACAATTATTAGCTAGCAAAGATAGTCAACCCTTATTAACAGTTAATACCCACAAAGGACTATATAGATATACTCGTCTAATTTATGGTGTAGCATCAGCACCAGCAATTTTTCAAAATGTAATGGATCAGGTTTTGTCTGGCATTGGAAATACTTGTTGTTATATTGACGATATAATTTGTAAAGGTGAAAATTATAAGGAATGCTATGCAACGGTATTAAAAGTTTTAGAAAGATTAAATCAACATAATATTAGAGTTAATTTAGAAAAGTGTGTGTGGTTTTCTTCATCTGTAGAATATTTGGGGCATGTGATATCTGCAGAAGGCAGATCTCCCAGCCCAAAATTAGTTGAGGCAATAGTAAAAGCCAAATGCCCGAGTAATGTAAAAGAATTAAGATCTTTTTTAGGATTATTGAATTTCTACCATAGCTATATTGACAACCTCAGTACATTTATTAAGCCTCTGCGTGAATTGACAGAACAAAAATCTAAGTGGGAATGGACAAAGGAACATCAAAAAATATTTGAAATGTGTAAACAAAAGTTAGTAAATAGTAAAATCTTAGTTCATTATGATCCATCAAAACCAATAATACTATATAGTGATGCAAGTCCTGTTGGATTAGGGGCAGTCTTATGTCATGTAGTAGATGAAAATAATGGTAATTCACCTGAAGAGAAACCAATTGCATTTGCTTCCTGTTCCTTGACAAAAGTGCAACAGAGTTATTCACAGTTGGATAGGGAAGCTCTTGGAATTGTCTATGCAGTGACAAAATTTCATAAATATTTGTGGGGTAGAGAGTTCACTCTTGTTACTGATAATGCTCCAATTAAACACATCTTACACCCTAATAAAAGTGTACCTACACTAGCTACTCAACGTCTTCAGCATTGGGCTCTAATATTAGAAAATTATAATTATAAAATTGAGCACAAGAAAAGTACATTTTTAAGTCATGCCGATGCTTTATCACGTTTGCCTGTTAATAAGATAGTTGTAGACATTAATTATACACTTAAATTTGATAATTTACCTATAAGTTATATAGATGTTGCCTTAGCAACAGCTAATGATAATGTATTGTGTAAAATTTTTGATTTAACAAAAAATGGTTGGCCAAATCGTATGTCTGATAAAACACTAGTACCCTACTTTCGACTAAGATATCATATCTCCATTGTAGAAAATTGCCTGTTGTTTGGATCAAGATTGATTGTCCCACAAAAATTACAAGAACATGTATTAAATTTATTACATGAAGGTCATCCTGGTATTGTAAGAACAAAAATGTTAGCTAGGTCTTTATTTTGGTGGCCATCAATGTCTGCAGACATAGAACTTAAATGTAATTCATGTGAACCCTGTGCTATTGTTAATTTTAAGCCTTCTAATATTAAGTTACCATGGCCCCGTACAAGTAAACCCTTTGAAAGGGTTCATGTTGATTTTTTTGAATTTGAAAAATTAAATTTTCTGATATATTGTGATTCATACTCAAAATGGATAGATGTTAGACTCATGAAGTCCTGTAATGCTGCAAATCTAAATCAAGCACTAAGTTCAATATTTTCATATGTTGGATTACCATTTGAAATTGTGTCTGATAATGGTCCACCATTTGATTCACATAATTTCATAAGTTTTTGTACAAAACTAAATATTAAAGTTACCAAACCGTCACCATACCATCCTGAAAGCAATGGCCTTGCTGAACGGAATGTGCAAATTGTAAAAAAAGCTCTTAGAAGACTTGTGTTACAATTTAAGCGAAAGGACTGTGAAAGTATTGAAAGTGGGTTATATAAGTTTTTGTTTAATTATCGAAACACAGAAACAACTGTAAATACAAAGTCACCCAATTCAATGTTACTTTGCTACAAGCCAAGAACTATGTTGACTATGTTAAATCCAATACATAATCCTGACTGCACTAAACGTCTGCCTGCATATCCTCATTTTTTAGAAAATGATTCTGTATTAGTTAAAATTGGCTCTATGTATCCTACAAAAGGTGTTATTGTCAAGGTTTTAAGTGCAACACAATATCTTGTATCTGTGAATGGAATTCTTAAAAGAGCCCACTTAAATCAACTAAGTTTTGCACCATTACCACAGATTACTGAGGAAAAAGTTGACTGGGGGAGTTCTATAGCTCCTAGTCCTTCAGCTCCTAGTCCTTCTTTTTTGCCAGAGGGAGAAGATACTTCACCCCTTGTGTCAGGTACTAGACCTTGTATCATACCGCGGACTGGTTCTGAACCATGCGATAATGACCAACCTTCCGTGATACCTAATGTTACAAATGAACCTATTGAGAGACCCTTGTTAAACTCTGGCCAAGAACAAGGAATATGCTCTGGGGAAGATATTGTGGTGACGCCTTCAATTTTACGAAGATCATCTAGAAATATTCGACCGCCTACAAGACTTAATTTGTAGGGAGAGGATGTTATGTATGAATACTCTATGTTGTTGTTGCCTAAATAATTATTCTATGTGGTTGTCATATGTGTCGATGGTCTGTGGTCAAGTCAGTCAAATAAAGTGATTCAGTTTAATTAACCAGTGTTTTAATAATTCAGTAATATAATAATATTCAAGTCTACCTAGAACATAAAAATTATGAGCTGTTACCACCAGGCAGGACCATCGATTCTGAACTCTACTGCGAACAACTGATGAGATTAAAGCAAGAAGTTGAGAGAAAGCGGCCGGAATTAATCAACAGAAGGGGTGTGGTTTTTCATCATGATAACGCTAGACCTCACACATCTTTAGCCACTCAGCAAAAATTAAGAGAGTTTGGCTGGGAGGTGTTAATGCATCCGCCGTATAGTCCTGACCTTGCACCTTCAGATTTCCACCTGTTTCGGTCTCTTCAGAATTCTTTAGGCAGTGTCAGGTTAACATCACGAGAGGACTGCCAAAACCACTTGTTGCGGTATTTTGACCAGAAGTCCCAAAATTTCTATAGCAATGGGATCATGTCCCTACCTACAAGATGGCAAAAAGTTATCGAACAAAATGGTACCTACATACTTTAGTTAAATGTAAATAAACTATATTAAAAAATGTTTTGAATTTTCTTAAAAAATGCGAAGAAACTTTTTCCCCAACCTATTATATTAAAATAAGCTATTTACAGTATTTTGCTGTAAATAGTTTATTTGAATACATTTATAAACACGACGTTTTTTAATTTTTAACCGACTTCGAAAAAGGAGTAGGTTCTATGTTCGACTGTATCAATTTTCTTTTTTTTATGTATGTTCACCGATAACTCCGCCATTTATGGATCGAATTTCAAAATTCTTTTTGTAATCGAAAGACTGCACTCCCGAGCTGGTTCCAATGTCACCATGTCATGATCTGATGATGGAATGCTGGGCAAATCGAGGGAAACCCTTAAATTTCATTTGCACATCCAACGTGTTTCATGTCTTTCCTTAAGATATTTAAGTATTGGCGTCTGATAGTCATCATGTCATGTTACTGAGCTGATGATGGAAGGTTTCTGGTATTTAGGAGTGCGCGAATAATTCTTTCAAAGCTGTTTAGAGACAAATACTTTTATTTTAAGATATTCTGGTGTTTGCCTTGGCTTAACTTCTAATACGCATTTATTAACTGAACTAAAAAGACTGAAATTTTTTTTTTTGCAAAAAAATTAAGACCGGCTTCAAAAACACCAAAAATTCTCAAATAATATAAAAATACATACAACATCACAGTTTTATATTGAAGTCGGTGCCAAGCAATGACCACCTTGAAAGTCTTAAAAAATATAGGGACAATTAATTTTACTTAAAATTTGGCACCAACTTCAATATAAAACTGTAATGTATTACGTATTCTTATATTATTTATGACTTTTTGGTTATATTGAAGTCGGTTTTATTTTTTTGTTATAATTTTTTTTAAATCTTTTGTCAAAATATAAAGATTTAGCGGGTTTCATACACGTGAGCATGCCATATAGGGTTCCCACGGGAAAAACATTATTTATTTCTTAATGAATATCTGCAACACATACAGACAGAGTTACTTTCGAAATTGGTTTCTTACTTGCGTTAATTTCAGTTTCACATTTTGTAATGACTCCGTAATTCTCTGTATTCTTTTAATTGCAATCAGTTGGCAAACAAGCAAACTGCCCACCTGATGGTAGGTGGTATCAGTTACCTATAATACATGTGGTTTCTGTGAGATTCGCAGCTAACTGCAACCCCCCAAGAACCACAGTGTACGTTGCCAACTTATGACTTAAGATGTAAAGTCACGGTACCCAGTAATTTCAATGCCATATCTTACCCTTCAAACCGGAGCACAGAAATGCAAGCATTGCTGGAAAATGAACTTGCCGACGAATTCAGTAGACTCGGTTTCAAGGAAGTATCGATCACGAAACTAAAATCCCAGAAAGACGGCGAACAAGCCTATCCTCCTTTCCTGATTAAACATCCAGCTGGAGTTGACATTTAATATTTCGAAGGATCAAATATGTGCTTAATTGTGTAGTTACCATGCAAAAATATAAAACTAAATCTGCTATCGGCACCCAATGCTTAACTCGATGCCAAGAAGAGTTTGGTCACTCTTCAAAAAATTGCAATATGCCAGCTCGATGCGTGAAGTGTACCGAACCTCACTCGACATCAGAGTGTCCCAAAATGGACCGCGAAGAGCCGCCACGGTGCTGTGATTGCCAGCAAGATCATCCAGCCAACTACAGTAAATACAGTGCAAGAATTGCTTACCTGAAACGACTACAACATAAGAAAAATGCAGAACGCACACCTCCATCGCAAATACAATTCCCCAATGTAACTACACAACTCAAGACAGCTTCAACTTCCTGTACTAAAGCATACGCAGCAGCATCACAGACAATGTTTGTAAGCGATGAAACACCACCTACCTTATCTGTCGACTCATATGCTCACACGGATGGCGATTCAGCAATTAAGGAAATGCTTGATATCTTAAGTGTTATCAAAAGCTTAAAAAGTAAATTCTTACCGAACTACGTTTCGCCAATACATTTTTTTCCCGTTTTTGTAACATTTTTCATTGATTCTCAGCTCCTATTAGTCGCAGCGTGATGTTGTATAGCCTAAAGCCTTCCTCGATAAATGGACTATCCAACACAAGAATAATTTTTCAATTTGAATCAGTGGTTCCTGGGTTAGCGCGTTCAACCAAATAAACAAACAATCAAAAAAACTCTTCAGCTTTATAATATTAGTAAGTATATACAAGTTTATTTTTTAATAACCAAAAAAATTTTGTTTGCTTGTTCAGACAAGCAAGCCGAACAACTTTCACTATGGGACCAACTTTGAAATCACAAAAAAAAACAGCTTTTCCATACAAATATTCAACATTCACAGAACCTAGATGTATGGAACAGCTGATTTTTTTGTGATTTCAAAGTTGGTCCCATAGTGAAAGTTGTTCGGTTTGCTTGTCTGAATAAGCACACAAAATTTTTTTGGTAATTAAAAAATAACCTTGTATATACACGGTGTTTCATAATAACCAATAAATAATCAATGCGTTATCTAAAACTAATTATTAAATTGTGTTTACCCGTAATGTCACTCAACCCAAAAATTTCATGTAAATCATAGACATGATGATGATACTATGATATACATGAATATTTTCTATTTCTTTCTTGTTAGCGTTATGGCTAAAAGGGAATAACTGCATAATTGAATATTGCTTTCGTCGTAACCATAGAATTCAAAGCTTCATAATATGACTTACATTAAATAGTATCCCCTGTGGACATATTTCCCGTGAAGAGGCATGTCCACAGAAAAGACAAATGTTCACAGAATGGACTATAATTTTGACAATTTGTTTATGTACTGTGCTTATAAACTAATTAAACCCGCAGTACCAGTTTATTTAATACTAGCTGTGCCCGCGAACTACGTTTCGCCTTAATTAATTTTTTCCCGACATCTTCAACAAATATCGTTAATATACACAGAAATAAATACAAAAACCTAAACACAGAAATAAATACGTTTTTATACTTTTTAGGGTGATTTTTTAGGTCGGGGGTTTATTAAAATGCTTTAATTTTATTTTTTATTTCATACTTTTAAATTTCTAATTAATTCTAATAGATACCAATTGATCCAAAACGCAGCTAGTTAAAAAATAACTACCTCGTCTTAGCAAAGTGCTTGTAGATCTTGAACTGCCAATCCGATTTTCATAAAACATACCTAAGAACCACCGCGATGAACAAGGCTTTCGATTAAAAAAACCGCACTCAAATCGGTTCATTAATTCAGGAGCTACGGTGCCACAGACAGACACACACACACACAGACACACAGACAGACAGATCAAACTTATAACACCCCTCTTTTTGCATCGGGGGTTAAAAAAGGGGTTTACCAAGATGGCCTCAAAAAAATGTTAATACAAGTAGTAAGCTTGTGATGGATGAATTCAATACCTGCCACTTGATGTTTTATGTTTGAAGATTTAGTAGAGAAGGTGGAATAAAAACTAAACAAAAAAAATACCTATTATTGTACCCTACTGATGCGAAAACATAAAATTTCAAAATTACAATATGTAAATATATGACTTTTTTTTAAAACAGTATGTAAAATATTCATATTATATTAATAAACATTCTTGACTATGGCCCATTTTTTATCTTACAGCGAAATAATAAATTACAGTCTGCTTCATCTTCGTTTGATGAACTTTCCAATTCAGGAATTTCAAGACAATTTTTGTAAGTAAACTTACTATTTTGGTCATAGTTCATATAACCCAATTCTAATTGTACGGGACCCTCTTTACTTGTTACTAATTAATCCAACAATCCTCAATATTTAGCAGTAATGACTAAGTATATTATCATGGTCTAATAATTCGGTTGTACGGAACCTGATGACAATATTTTATTCTGCTAGTTCCATTTTATTTCTTCCATGGTATGATGTCCATCGTTGACTTAAGCAAATAAACCAAAACAAATTCACAATAAAAATAATATGTAACTCCTCAAAAGTAGGTGTGCAATTTAAATCAAAACTGACATATACTTTTTTACTTAGGCCTATAAAATAACCTATAAGCTGAATAGTTCTCTATATAAACACCGAAGGCTGTACTTTAGGGAAACAAATACGCTAATCACGTCAGAATAGTGTGAAACTAAACTCTTATGCAGCAAACAGCATTATATTACATTCTTGTAAAGGGATTTGCTTTCTAAGAGTTTTCTAGATAACCATTGAACAGTTTTTATCAAGCCTAGTGTGACGACTTTACAATAGAGTAATTCCATACCAATATCCAAATGATAGCAATATTCAATACTCTTGTACAGAATTTGGCAGCACAAGAGTAGAATTCAAGAGCAGTGTCCAGACGATATGCTGCTCTAGTCTTCTAAGCTTGCTTATAGCGGTTTTTTACACTACACACTGTATTTTAGTGTTTTTCAGTGCTATTTAAAAGCCACAAGTCATTATTTCGACTATATACAGCTGTACACCAGCATTACTGCACAAAAGTGTACAATTTATGCTCTAGTACAGACTTAAATATATTTTTACGCCTTTGTTCAACGTTTATAAAGCTTCAAGCTGTTAATGTACTGGTCAAAAGATATTTTTTTAGCCTAAATGTTTATTGGGTTAAAATCGAAGTCAATATCTATCATCTAACGTATGGCCCATCACTCCGATTTAAGATAATAATGAAAAAGGAATAAAGCATACTTGTCAAAATGTTTCGAACAAAATCTGGAATATTTTGTTGACTCCCATTAGCGGCATCTGACATCTTTCATCTATTTATGTCGGATTTCGGGGCACTTGAGAAACTAGAACAGAATTTCAATTTAATAAGATATTGACATAGCTCGGGAATCGAAAAAACATAGGAAGATCACTACAACATTATATAAAAATAATGCATTTTTTTTTGTTTGCGCACTATTTTTTATAGTTTATCTATTTTACAAACTGGCATAATCGAGGCATCTGCTCCACTGTCTCGAAAAAATTATGTTTATTTTTGCGTTATAGGTAAGAAATTATTGACAGTATTAGTAGTTATTGACAGTATTATACAGTATGGATGTCTTAATTTAGAAATTCATCACTCGTGCTTTAAAGTATATCCCCTATTAAAAAAACAGGACTTCTTGAGCTTAACAAGTAAAATATTACTCGAAATCGAAAAATAATATATTCTTTTTGGATTATATTTCGATGACGAGAAGTGCGAGATCGACTGCGACTTACTGAACATGATCTATTTGAACGATATTGAAAACGAGATCTTTTTAGGGTTCCGTAGCCAAATGGCAAAAAACGGAACCCTTGTAGATTCGTCATGTCTGTCTGTCTGTCCGTCCGTATGTCACAGCCACTTTTTTCCGAAACTATAAGAACTATACTGTTGAAACTTGGTAAGTAGATGTATTCTGTGAACCGCATTAAGATTTTCACACAAAAAGAAAAAAAAAAACTAAAAAAAGCTTGACGTATTGCTGACTGTACATTACCATGCAAACTTCGACCGAAAATTGGTTTGAACGAGATCTAGTAAGTAGTTTTTTTAATACGTCATAAATCGTACGGAACCCTTCATCGGGCGAGTCCGACTCGCACTTGGCCGGTTTTTTAGTATCTATTCGTAATAGGCCTCTATTTATTTTTCAGGTAGACGACTTTTTGTTGCGCGCTTAAATTGTTAACCGTAGAAGGTTATATATTATACTTTATTTGAGTCTCATTGGACTCAATAACCAACTAAGCTTACTGTTTCCTGATTCCAATCCCATTAAGAGAATTTGTATTAGTTTTTCTTCACGATTGGTATTGATAAATTTTATGACTGCTCTTTTGCCAAAGTATGTTTCTGTCATCTGTACCTTGTAAACTACGGTACGGGTTCTGCTATATCACGCTGGTCAGATGGCTCAGTGCAAGATTATATTTCAAATATTCCATCACTTCGTAGATATATAATTGCAGCTAATGGCGATTAAAGCTTTTTAGTATCTAATTCTAGGATTCTAGGATTAATGTAGGATTACTTCTCTGCGTCGGAAAACGATCAGACATAAAAACAATCTCATATGAGTTTGACATATCAGTTCAGTTCCCATCAAAAAGCGAAGGAATAATAACTATTGTTTTTCATTTCACTCGAGAGCAGAGCGGACCAAGGACCGTTCTTTACCATACCTTCACGAAGAATTCGTCTCTATCTTCAGTAAGTGAAAAAAAAACAGATAAAATTCTATAACAATACGATTGATATGATTGGCAACTTCTATAAAATTGCATCGAACTGCTTAAAAAATTGAACTAGTAATTACACTTTAACTTTTAAACTTATTTTTTAAAATACCTAATAAAGAATTTACATTACTTTTAATTATATAGTCAGCTGAGTACAGACAGAAACTGGATGGCTGGATATAAACACTGACATAAATTTTCTTATACTGACAGAAATATTTTAGCAATACGACCTTTTTGATCTCCGTAATCTCTGCAAGTCATTCGAACTTCATTTTTAAGGATTGAACAAAATATGCAACAGAGTGTATTCAGTATCATATACAGAAATACCAAAATACACTCTATAAATGCCGTTACACATAGTTAATAAAAATGTCAAGGGTAATACGAATGATTATGGATTTAGAGTCAGATTCAGTAGGCAACACAAAACTAAGAAAAGAAGTAGAAAAGTGTGACTAGATAAACAAAAAAAGAGAAATTCCACGTTTTGTTGGCCATTGTTTCGATGCATAGCATTGGAAATTATGAGATCTATAGAGGTACTAATTACTAGAGTCACCGATATATTCCAAAGAATTGCAACCTTAAATTGCAATGGACAGGACACATTGCTTGCAGGACAGACGGCCGCTGGGACGGAAAGGTCCTCGAGTGACGGCCGCGTAACAGGAGACGCAGCGTTGGCAGGCCCCTCACAAGGTGAACCGACAACCTGTTGAAGCTCAGGGGAAGCCGCTGGTAGCGGGAGGAGCAGGACCCATCGGTTTGGAGATCTATGTACATAGGAGAGCCCTATGTCCAGCAGTGGGCTCTCTTGGCTGAAATGATGATGGTGATGATGATATTTAGCTGACAAACAAAACCTCGACAAACACTATCATAATATACCACAAATAGTAAATCTCATAATTGTTTGCCGTTCCATAAGCGAATAAATAAAAAATTGCCTATACTCTTACTTATTTGTTGTTTTCAGTGATTGATTAAGTAGGTACCAAGCTGAACAGTTAGATTTCATAAGGTGGCTAAGCAATTGTTTTTCTTTTTATTCTCTCCATGCTAAAATAACTGTTATTATTGGGCCTTTAGTAGGTATAATTGAAAGGCAAATCCTTCCCTAGTGGCCAAAATAACTTCCACGGCCCATTGTGCTGTGACCTCTATTCAACAATTCGTAGATATTTATTCGGAAGAATCTCCCGATATGGGCTGAAGGACAAAAGATGTGCTGAACTTTAGTATTATTAATATTAATTTATTTACATTAGAAGGTTAAGTTTGTTGTTAGGACTTAAATTCGGTGCAGTTAAGACAGTTTTACAGCAGTTTACAATTAATTGTATTACAGAGTAACACTGAGCCTTATAATCTCTATCTCTATATATAATAAAATCGTAGGGGTACAAAAATCTGTAATTGCGAAATATTAAGAAAAAAAATACACAGGTCGCCTTAAAATCATTAGCAGAACACGATAGAATAGTTTTTAAAAAAATTGTTTGTTTGTTGGTTTGTTTGTTTGTTTGTTTGTTTGTTTGTTTGTTTGTTTGTCTGTTTGTCCGGAAAGATCTCCGAAACTACTGGACAGAATTTGATATGGCTTACACCACAATGCTTAGAATTTTCCGGAAGAACATTTAGGCATAATTTCGTTTGTTTAAATTCACTTTTTATTTTTAGTAAAAAAATACCATATAAAATTTTCGAATTGGCTTTAGGTAGAAAAACAACATGGCGCACGTGAAATTATTTTGACAAGTCTGTCACATAGTACAGAGAGAAGGTATTTTCTTCCACGAAGGAAAGGCAATGGAACTACGCCATACAGCCTGATCTTAAGTAATTGGATTTCGAAAATTGAAAGGCAGGAATGAAGTGTTTCACATAGTACAAATAAAATTTAATATTTTCTGTTAATGGCTGTGCGCAACTGGATTTCGCCAACCAAATTGTCTTTTTCTTATGTCGTACCGTGGTGGTAAGGCAAAAAGATCAAGCCATACAACCAATGTATAAAGCATTTTTTATGATAATACTTATCGTGTGACCATAAAATTTGTAGATTGGTTTAATTCTTGACTAATTTTCACAAAATCGGTACAAGTTTTGAAATATTTGAAATGTTGAAAAATGAAGATACTCTTTTCAAGGTATTTTGAAAGGTGTTATATGTTTTTACATTAGAACTAAGGAATCAAACTCTTTCATCCATTTAAAACTATTAAAAGTAATAGATTAATATTGATAATTAAAAAAAATATCTAACTGCAATGTTCTGGGTTACGCGTAGAGGGACGGGACGGGACTCTTGATCCTAATGTCTAAAATGACGGATCACATTTTTTTGGATCCACCCAAGGAACATAGATATCGAACGAAGAATCTAAAGAGTAGAACACATTGAACCTAGCCACGTTGACTTAATTTGACATGACTGCCGATAAAGTTCGTTTCCAAACCCAGCGATATGCGTATCAAATGAAAGGCCTTGATGAGTAGAGCACTATGAACATAGGAAAATCGCCCTAAATTCAACATGGCAGCCGCTCAAATAAAATGGAAAAAAGTTCGTTTCCAAACCCAGCAATATGGGTATCAAATGAAAGGCATTGATGAGTAGAGCACTATGAACCAAGCAACATTGACATTAATTCAACATGGCCGCCGCTCAAAAAAGGTGGATAAAAGTTAGTTTCCAAACCTAGCAATATGGGTATCAAATGAAAGGCATTGATGAGTAGAGCACTATGAACCTAGCAACATTGACATAAATTCAACATGGCCGCCGCTCAAAAAAGGTGGAATAAAGTTAGTTTCCAAACCTAGCAATATGGGTATCAAATGAAAGGCCTTGAAGAGTAGAGCATTAGGTACCTAGGAAAATCGACCTAAATTCAACATGGCCGCCGCTCAAAAAAAGGGATAAAAGTTCGTTTTCAAACCCAGCAATATGGGTATCAAATGAAAGGCCCTGATGAGTAGAGCACTATGAACCTAGCAACATTGACATAAATTCAACATAGCCGCCGCTCTAAAAAGAAGAATAATAGTTCGTTTCCAAACCTAGCAATATGGGTATCAACTGAAAGGCCTAAAAGAGTAGAGCATTATGAACTAAGGAAAATTGCCCTAAATTAAACATGGCCGCCGTTAAAAAAATGGATAAAAGTTCGTTTTCAAACCCAGCAATATGGGTATCAAATAAAAGGCTTTGATAAGTAGAGCACTATGAACCTAGCAACACTGACATAAATTCAACATGGCCGCCGCTCAAAAAAGATAGATAAAAGTTCGTTTCCAAACCTAGCAATATGGGTATCAAATGAAAGGCCTTGAAGAGTAGAGCATTAGGAACCTAGCAAAATCGACCTAAATTCAACATGGCCGCCGCTCAAAAAAAAAGGATAAAAGTTCGTTTCCAAACCTAGCAATATGGGTATCAAATGAAAAGCTTAAAAGAGTAGAGCATTATGAACTTAGGAAAATTGCTTTAAATTCAACATGGCCGCCGCTCAAAAAATGGATAATAGTTCGTTTCCAAACCCAGTAATATGGGTCTCAAATGAAAGGCCTTGATGAGTAGAGCACTATGAACCTAACAACACATAAATAAATTCAACATGGCCGCCGCTCAATAAAGGTAGATAAAAGTTCGTTTTCTAATCTAGCAATATAGGTATCAAATGAAAGGCCATGAAGAGTAGAGCACTATGAACCTAGGAAAATAGCACAAAATTCAATATGGCCGCTGCTCAAAAAAAAACTGATAAAAGTTCGTTTCTAAGCCCATCAATATGGGTATCAAATGAAAGGCCTCGATCAGTAGAGCACTATGAACGTAGCAACATTGACGTAAATTCAACATGGCCGCCGCTCAAAAAAGACGGATAACAGTTGCTTTTCAAACCCAGCAATAGGGGTATTAAATGAAAGTAGGCCATGAAGGGTACCTAGAGCAGCCATGCTCTAAGTGTGTTCCGCGGAACCCTAGGGCTCCACAATACCCCTATAAGGGTTCCGCAATAATTTAGAAAAATCAAAACACCCTCTCTGGTCGTACTTTTATTATGCTTATTAATAAAGAATACACTTCAAGTATTTCGCTTTCCAAAAGGGTTTCGTCACCAAAAAAGTTTGAGAACCGCTTCGGGGCCTATTGGATGTTCGATGTTAGATGTTACCTGTGTTTAGTGTCCTTCGAGACCGTGATAATGCAACG
The DNA here is from genome assembly GCA_963935595.1 of Schoenobius gigantellus. Lineage (NCBI taxonomy): Eukaryota > Metazoa > Arthropoda > Insecta > Lepidoptera > Crambidae > Schoenobius > Schoenobius gigantellus. The sequence continues at coordinate 28,205,472 of OZ012545.1, forward strand.
ATCGTGAACTAACTACGATAACTCCAAGTTTGTGTGTTGGATGTTAGTCATCACGGCGAGTTTTTTTATAACCGAACTATGCCAGCAACACTATATCGCACAGTACACGTTACAAAAACGGAAGTCTCAATACATTTTAAGGCTAACCGCATAAATACGTTTTTCGCATTCGTTTTCTGAATGCGGGCATCCGAATGCATCAAATCTATACAAAATACTCATTGACTGCCGCACACGTTCGTTTTTATTACGAACGGAACACGTTCTGTACGTACGTTTAGGTAGAATGGTAGAAATCCCGAATGAGAAGAAACGAACGTCTGCGCTACGTTCACGAAACTCCGTGTCTGTATTCCGTGATCGGATATCGAATATGGAAAACGTATTTGTACAGTAACCCGGCCCCCCATTCATGCTATACATTAACTTTACGAAAACCGCCAGTATTACGAGCGACATAAGAACGGTTCAAAGGTCAAACAGTATAGCTTGACAAGGAGCTTACTGTACGACCAGTCAAAATTGGCCAAGTTGTCATATCCAAAAAATATATTTTGTTGGTGTTACCATTACCAACACCCATTATAAAATCTAAACTTTATTCGTATACAGTTCTAATTTATTAACAATTGTTTATTTTAATTCGAAACATGAATACGATAAAGATTATTCTTGCAACTGTGTAGTTCTTTCTACTGAAGAAGAATTTATTAATATCAATAATGTCTCTAAAACAATAATTATACTTAGTATTTATAGTAATATGTAATGTATTTAATTTTGTGGACTGTTAGAAAAAGAGCATTACGAACCTACGAAAAATGTCCTAATTTCGAAAAGGCCGATGCTTAAGAAAGGCAGAAAAAAGTTGAATCATATGGAATAAAATGGAGGAAAAAACTAAACACTGTGTTAAGTATTTTGATGGCGAAACGTAGTTCGCGGGCACAGCTAGTGTAATAATAAATATAAAAAGAAGTAACTTTCAAGTAAAATAATAAAAACACTTTTAAAAATATGATTTACACTTCCTTAAAATGAACCTTTTGCTAGTAGTGAAAATCGCTGACACGATTTTTATCTTCTGAAGCCCAGTAAATTATCCTCTTTTATCATAACGTCACCTCCTAGCCATAAAAAAGGTTTAATAGTGGTTATAAGTTGTTGCGAAGGTAGTGATCGGCAGTGGCGAAGTGTATTGGAGTGTCACGGTTGAGGGGGCGGGGTGGGGGCTGTTGTGGCAGGGGGCACCGATTAATTTAATAAATACCAACCGGATTCCAGTGCGTTTGTCTCCGAAGCTATGCGATGGCGTGCGGCGCTTCTTGAATTACGACTTCACCATATTTCCTATATATATTTGTATATACTCGCTATACCCCGTATTTGACGTCTTAATTGGTGGAAATGCCAATAAGCTATCCACGAAGCCGGATATATACGTGTTCTATAAATCATGTGTAACCGCTTAAGATGTGTATTTACTTCGGTTTTTGTAAAAATTACTTAAGTACCGGTGGTTTGCTCAAAATCGATCCAGAGTTTCACTAAAACATCAGATACAACATAGCTTTATGACGAGGTGTTACTTTATACATATTATAATGGTTGGTTTTAGTTTCTTTTTTTTTCATTTTACTTGTATTTGAATACATCTTAATTATGGTTGGGGTGTATTTTTTTTATTGCTAAAGGTGGCAGACGAGCAAATGGCCCACCTGATGGTAAGTGGTAAGCACCGCTCGTGGACATCTGCAATACCAGGGGCAAAGCTCAGTTACTGCCTACCTGGAGAGAAGTGCTCTTTTTAAACGTCGTTTGAAGTTGGACATATCGTAGCGCCCAGGAAACACCGCAGCTGGGAGCTTGTTCCAGAATCTGCATGTGTACGTGGAAGAAATGAACGCTGAAACCGAACTGTACTAGACAAGATCGGTTCCAGGTGGTACGGATGAACTCTATTGCGGTGGCGGGTGGTGCGATGATAAAAAGGTGTGGTGGGCACCATTGCAAACAGTTCCTCAGAGCACTCCCCGTTAAAGAGCCGATAGAGCACGCAAAGAAAACCAAAGTCTCTCCTTTACTCCAGCGTCCCCATTGAGGCCGTGATACTGGGATCACCGACGATGCAGAATACACGCCTTTGCAAGGAGACAAGTGGGTCGAGTTGATATTTCTGAGCTCCTGCCCAGAGGTGCGAGCAGTACTCCATATGCGGCCGTATTTGTGCTTTATAAAGCATCAGACGCTGACTAGGAGTGAAGTACTGCTTGGCTCTGTTCAGGATGTCCAATTTTCTGCTCGCCAATTTGGCTTTGGCCTCCAAACCAAACCACAAAAGGTCTAAATAATACATTGCTTTTCTTATTTGTTACATTTTTAATAAATTTGTTGGTTAATTTGATATTTGTAATTTGTTTGACGTCAATAAGTGCCTGTAAAGGTCTATATTGAGTGCTAGATTTTCGCTTGCAGCTTCGCTGTTTTGGTTTTTCCCGTGGGAATTCTATATTTTCCCGTAGGAAAATATTCTGTCGCCTATGTTCATCAAAAATAATATAGAATTCTAAATGTGAAAGAATTTTTTAAATCGGTCCAGTATTTTCGGAGCCTATTCAATGCAAACAAACAAACAATCTTTCCACTTTATGATATTGGTATAAAGATTTTTGAGTTTGACATTACCATGTTACTTGTACATAACACTATATTTCTGTGCAGTGATGGTATGGTGATGGTGGTGATGTGACTTAGAATGCATGTGTCGCCTTTATTTCACGCAATCACGGGGCTGCTGAACTGTATTCACAATTACAACTCTGTGTGGAAATGGAAAAATCGTTACAAAATTCTACATCGATTCCTCCTCGTCTCAGGAGAGGCTATGCCCAGTAGTGGGACGTGAAGGGGTTGAAGTGATAAAATTGACATTGATGAAGGTGGCAATGAAATTTGTATTATTTGGATCGTGACGAATTTTAAGCGCCCAGTAAACGATCAAAATTATTTGTCATATTTTCTTAACGTTTTCAGCAAACAGTAAAAGCAAACTTAAAAGCTCAAACCAAAGTTCAAACAAATTTGTTAACTAATGACGTAGTTTCGGTTTTCTCCTTATCGTGAATTGACGTAACGGCGAGTAATACAGATGAGGCATTTTGACTTTAGCACTGTAAATTAAAAAAAAGACGACGATGTTATTTTCTTTAATATCGAAAAGTCGCGATATATAGATATGAAATGCAACAAAAAGTCTTTGTATGTCATGATACCACTACTCTCGTACAATTGACAGTATTAAACTACGCCTAATGGCGTAGTTTTGTCCATAATTACAAGACAGCAAGAGAAATCTTGTATGACAAACACCGCCTTACACGTTCAAACTTATTTGTCCAGATAAGATCCAGATTTCCGTCAAATACATCAAACACGTAGTTTGTTTGTCAAACGCGTCAAACACAGCCCTACACGAACAAATATGTTTGTCAAACACGTATATTTGACAAACATGTTTGATCGTTTACAGGGGCCTTAACAAGGCCTTTAATAATGTGTCGTCGCTTCTTTCTTTTCGTGAATGTTGTAAGAATCGACTATGGGAGTATACAGCAATCAAAGTCCTGCGAAGAGATGGGAAACTTAAACGAGACCCTACTCGTACGTGCCCGTCTCGTCAACGTAATTTAGTCGATCAATTTCTCCACGCTTAAGAAGAAAACAGTGGCCAGCAGTGTAACGTGTATAGGTCATGTTAATAATACTATCTATCCTTCGATTCAATGGTCATTACTTAAGGCTGGAATTCACCAACACGTAAAACAAGCGATTAAAGCTAACCTTCTGCTATTGATAATTCTTCCATACGGTTAATGTCAAAAATCAACGGTTAACTTTTAATTGCTTTTTGAGGTATTAGTGAACTCCATTAATAAATTGGTGTACATTCTTTAGAATAGAGGTAGGTTAAGTATAAGTCCATTATCTTCTAGATCTGAGGTGTGATTTTGTAACTAATCAGCCATTATATTTGAAATTATGTTTGATTGTATATCCGAATTTTTAATGCGTTTAGCATTTTGTAGCGTCGTCGTCCGAGTGTTCCTGGCATATTTGTTTGATGAATCTAGCAATTATTTTAGCTGATGAACATCATTACGATTTTCTTCATCAAGTTCTTTATGGACTCGGCACTGGTTTTCTATTCAGGAGGTCCGGGGTTCGATCCTGCCATGTAGCACTGTTTTGTCGTTTTCCGCATTTCATAACATGTACATTTACCCGACGCTCCTACGGTCAAGGAAAACATCGTGAGGCATCCTGCATACATCTGCAAAGAAATTCAAAGATGTATGTGAAGTCTCGACCAATCCGCACTGGGCCAGCATGTTTGACTATGGCCTAGACACCCTAACTTAGGGTATAGGCTCGAGCCCCTCGGTGGGGACGTATATGAGCTGTGATGATCATTGCAGATAAAACAACGTGAAGAATCACCACCCTGAGCTGCATTCATTATATTTAAGGAATGGGTAGCTATCTATCCCTATTGTTATATCTTTTGTTTTGCATGGAAACATTCCTTAAACCCATTATCTGATTACTTTTGTCTACAAACTGATAACTCAGACCAAAAGTGGTTTGGCCGCTTCATAATTCACAATAGTAATTCATAATTATATTAATGGGTAACATTTTGCAATAGTAATTGTAGTTATTATTGATATAATTATTGTTTTTGCAATAAGGGCATCATTCTAGACGGAAAGGAAGCTAAATTCTATCATGTGGTTATTTGTCTGTGGTCAAAGCAACAAACTCGCGACGCTCTTTACTTAGGTACGGCTGATCTTAGATAGATTACTCCGCTCTCTTTAGCTGCGACAACTGAGGTTAGGTTTATCAGACCTTGGGAGGCCGTTTTTTGCTTACGATACAGTTTTTCCGCCGTTATTGTATTTTCTATCGCAATTTCATGAAATTGTTCTCGATTGTAAGACTTTTTACCCAATTCATTATGATGTAAACCGTATTTTTACGAGGAATCCATATTTATTTCGTGATGGTCATAGCAATAGTAAGCATATGATTCTAGTAAGTGGTGTGAGAATAAACGGATAATTGTAGACCGTGCTCGTCATTTTGTTAAGTGACTTTGTCATTAATAATATTTTTATAATACAACTTTTGTTTCTCCGCGAATTGTCTGAAAATAATTTACGTGGGTAATTCGTAATTTAAAAATACCAATTAGATTCAAATGTAAAAGCGATGGAAAGAGTTGTGATATATGCTAACCATAACAATGACAAAACGGCTCGAATATTTTAATGAATCTCTTAGTTCACGAATATTTTATTTGTTCAATTTTATCTCTATATAAATAATTAACAAATCGAAATGTAACTCATCATGCTTTACATTTTAGTCATTTTTTATCGATATTGTTATCATAAAATATATGATTAGAAAGGGGTTATATATCAGTATGGTAATGAAAGTTATATATAGATAACAAACATCTCTTTATTATAGTAGTAATGTACTGGACATTTATAGAGAAATACATTTATTCATGATACAATATCTATGTCACATTTATACCTTAATTTATAGTATATTTGGTACAATAAAACATCTTAAGTGGACTTAATTTTGAATAACACCTGTATATTAATGCTGAGGTAGATGCGTTAAACGGCTGTTTACAATTTCTTCAAATATGAATAGATTATTAACATACTGCATAACAGTTTGACGGAGTAATGGCACCGAACTATACATTAACTAACTAATGAAAAAAAAAACAATATTTGGCAAACAATAATTTAAAAATTATCAATTTAATAGGAACTCAAATAATTGCAAGTAACGACAACTGCCTCTGTTTTGTCACTATGTGGATTCATAACTTTATTAAAGTTTTTAATCTGTTTCGTGGAAAGTACAGTAAGCTCCATGTCAAGCTATTATGTTTAACCTTTGGACCGTTCTCATGTCGTTCGTAATAGCGGCGGATTTCGTAGTGTTAATGTATAGTTTGAACGGGAGCTTACTGTCGTATAGATTATATGTATTTTGTCAATGACCATATTTAAAATTTTAAGTGAATTATTTTATAAAAATTAGCTATATCATCATCATCCTGACATTTGTACCGGCTCTGCCCTTGACGCTGTCCTGCGAAGACCCAGGGTTTAGCTACTTTTTCTGATCCACTTCGCACATTCTTTGGCATTCATGGCAAAGGCATAGTGGAGATTTCCTAGGGCAGATCTTTTTTACTGGTGGAGGTGGCATGACCAGGCACTTGTTACCCTAGGAATATGCCGGTCATCGTAAAACGTGACCATACCAGCGTTAATTTTAATAATAGCGGGAATTCACAAGGATCCTTTTTGTAACTTGGATAGCAAGATGCTGGGCTTGTGTAGAAAGCTAGCTGGTCTACTTCTGTCTTGTAGATAGTAAAGTCATGTCAGAAGACAATCTATTATCCTCATACTTCAAAATATAGGCTAGCGTGTACTGTGTTTTTATTTTTAACTAGGTACAAAACCACCGATGTTAGTATTTTCGGCATTTGAAAACTCGAAGCAGTAAGAGTTCTGGTTTAATTACAAAAAGTAAAGTAATAATTATCGAAAGCGAAAACAGTATCAATCACTAGTAAAGTTGATTAACGCCCAGTTTCTGAAAGGCTGTTCAGAGATAAAATTAACTAACAAGCTGTCAAATCTAATGCTAACTGTGAATTGAGTGGCTGAAAACTAAATCAACCTAACACTGTGTCAGTTGACACAACTGTCAAATTTATTTCAGAATTACTAAGGAAAGACCCATTTTTGGTTTCCAAATACACATGAACGAAACAAAATATATGATTTCAGTAATTTGACCGTGTCTAAAATATTTCTCACATCAAATTAATAAAGATTAGTAAAATTTTGGCTTACCAACGTTTCAGAAACTCAAATTGATTTGGCACTGCTGTTAAATTGATATGGATGTTAATTGAACAATATTTTGATCAGCCTTTCAGAATCTGGGAGTTAGTGTTCAATTTTAACGAATTACTGTTAAGAAGTATTCTGATCAAAGTTTATAAATGCACATTATTTACAAAACAGCTAAGCAGCTACCATTATTTCCTTCACAATACACGTTGATACAATCGGTACACAGTGGAAACATTACAAACAAATTCAGCAATCAAATCAGTCTCAAAAGGAGAGATTCACATAACCTACAACCATTGTCATATAACTTTGTTCATATATGCTATCTTCACAATGATAAATTATAGAAAATATTCCAAGAACTTTGGATCTTTACCCTGGAGCAGTACGCCGTAGCCAAGTGAGGTAGATAATGGCACCACTCGTCTAAATTTACTAAACTACCGTAACTTTACAACATTGCAACATGAAATTACATATCTTAATCGAAAGTATCATTAAATTTGTACACATTCAAATTTGTACCAATAATTTCTTTGGGAAAAATATTTCGTATCATTATTTTGTCTCTATACACTAAGAAGACCCTAAAATCCGAATTCTTAATTCTAGGGGGTATAAAATAATAATAATCAACAATCAGTACAGCATAAATACACAGATACAAGATAACTCATGTGCGCTAAAACATCAGAACGACAATGTATGTCGTTGAATAAAGTATAAACGAAGAAAATAAACGACGCTACAACTAGTAGGAAACTAATACCCGTAGAACAAATTGCAATAATACACAACTGCGGCGCAGGCGGCGCCCGCGCTGGCGCGCCAGCAGCGGCAGCGTCTGCGCGCGACCTCACGCTCGCCTCGCGGGCCACATTCACACTGAATTGATTCATATACCAACTAACTATTTACAAACTACACAATAGAATACATCCGACACATCATCTTAAACTAACCGGAAATATCAATCCACCTAACGATTTCAATTCAGTGTGTACATGACCGTTACAATATATAATTATCCACTTCAATAGGTCCATCCATTCAAAATACAATCAAACCCGTTTGAGATCTTTGGGCGTCTATCCTATATCTTTCTCTTGTCATCTATCTATATAAATTTGATCAATCGTCAACGACTGATATCCCATCGCTATATAAATAATAAATATATACACAAAATGCAAACGCGATTTGTCGTTTCCAAGCTGAACAAACCGTTAACATTCAAGAAACGTCTAAAACTAAATCGAATAATAAATAATTTAAAGATAGAGCTTTATTTACAGAAGCTTGGTGCGCTCGACGGCTCGCACGCGCTCACCTCGCCCAGCCCGCTCTAGAACATCTCCTGATATTTCTATACCCAATTCATTCAAAGCACAAGCTTTAACCAATTCAATGTCCCCTATAAAATTACTACCGATATCAGTTACAAGATATTTCTTTAATATTACAGAAAGAATAAATAAAACAGAAACATTAAAAGGGGTGATTAGGAACCAGCCCTATAACTTTACCGAACAATGCCACCTAACCTCTTATCGAACAATGCCAGCATTGTGTGTCTTGTAAAAATTGCAATGTTAATGAATAACCGATTGAATTACCTATTAATATATATGTGAGCCAATGCCGCGGCCTCCTTGCATTCCGGTGGATGATCGCAGAACCAGGGACGACGTGAATCAAAGACCGATACACGTCGAGCGTAACGAAATATTTTTAGGATCGCATTCAAGAAACAATAGACCGCCTCAATAAATCAAAAAAATATCTTTTGTGCAATGAGCTCTTTCTATGTTTTGCAAGTCGCAAGATAAAAGAACAAAATGGTCGCGTTTTTGCCTCACCTCGCCTTGCGATTATGCAAATGGTACGACAATAAAGTTCTAAACTGTAACACGGATGAAAAAAGTACTTTTTATTGCGAAGATTGCAAATGCAAAAACATAAAAAGAATAGGCGACTACCTAACGAGTCTGCGTCAGTAGTCTTACCGAGAAAAACTTGCAAAAATTATGCAAAAAATGCAGACACCGTTCCAGGTCTGGCCATTGTCAGCTCGACAAAGGAAAATTTATGGCTCACGATAGGATACGTGAAAAATATTCTATGTAGGAGACGGTGAGAGCGAGCCGGGAAGGTCGCGAAAGGCGGCATCGACGGCGCGGGTCTACGCGGGAGGAACTCGTATACCGGCTCGGCGGCGCTTGGCGCTCGGCGCGCGCCCACTACGCGGAGTGCACGCGCAGGTCGGTGGGGGAGTCCGGCGTGGCCGGGCGGCGCGGCAGCGACAGGTCCTCGGGCTCCGTCTGCTCGGGCCACTCGTCCCAGCGCCAGTCGGGCGCGGCGGCCGCCGGCGGGCTGGGTGCGTCTGGCTCGCAGCCCGCGCCGACGCCGCACCGGTGCAGCGCCGCCGCCTGCCGCCGCCGGAACCGCGCGCCGCAGCGGCACGCGAACGGCGCGTCGCCCTCGTGGACCAGCGCGTGCGCCTTCAACTGGTTGGAGTCGGAGAAGCGGGCGGGGCACCGCGCGCAAGCGTACGGTCGCTCGCCCGTGTGCACGCGCAGGTGCCGACGCAAGTTCGCCACTTGCACGAAATGTCGAGGACAGTGCGGGCAGCTGTACGGCTTCTCGCCGGTGTGGAGGCGCAGGTGCGTCTTGAGATGGTGATCTCGGGTGAATCGCTTGTGACACTCCCCGCACTCGAACGGCTTCTCGCCGGTGTGGGTGCGCTCGTGATTTTGCAGGACGTGTTTGTAGCCGAAAGACCGCGAACAAACCTTGCACGTGAACAGCTTGTCGCGCGGAGGGTCGGCGGCACCGGGCGAGGAGCCGGAGGAGGGCGGCGAGGGCGGGGCGCTCTCGTCCAGCTTGGGCGTGCGGCGGCGCTTGCGTGCGCGCTCCAGTTCGGGCGGCGGCAGCAGCGGCGCGGGCGGCGACGGCGGCCACGCGGCCAGCAACGCGCCCGAGTATAGCTCGGCCGGCAGCCCCGCCACCAGCGCCGCCGCGCGGCTCGCCAGCAGCCGTTCGGCCAGCATCGGGAGGGATTCTTGACGCATACTCGACAGCGGCCGGACCGACACACCTGCTGAACAAAACGGCTCTAGGTTACTATTTTATTGAACTTAATTTTATAACAACGAAACTCAACAAACTGTACTCTCACTCGTTGACACTTCCGTCGCCTCTAAAATTCGGCCTAAATAAACATCGCTTTCGAACCTATCGATAGCACACTTATCGGCGGGAGAGGACAAAAAAGGACAGCAAAAACCGTGAGCTCCGCGGAGGAAACATTTGGTCGCAATCACGACGCTGCAGGTCGCTTCCGCCCCGACCTGTTGCGCGAATCACCGCCACAAATCGGTCTTACTATTTATTTTTACAGTAGTTGAGACTTTCACTATAATACTTTTGTCGAATGCAATGTTTAGCCGAGATGTAGTTGAATGGTGGTGTATGTCCTGCTTAGTGATAAATCAAATTCTTAATTCGCGTTAGAAGTTTGTAGTGAGGGCGTGAGAGGCGGCTCCAGGGCGACCGGACCACTTACCTACATAATGGAATTAATTATTCGTCGAGCGGCAGACTCCACCCGCCCGCTCCGCCCAAATTATATTCAAATATTAATTTCGACGAAGAAAGCCTTTTTGAGAGCACTTAATTAAAATTAGACAAAATCATAATTGAAAGTTCTCCTCGAGGCGTGAAGAGGCGCAGTGGGGGCTCCTTACATTATCTACTTAGTCGTAGAATTAATTCCGGGCCAAGCTTGGACTCGCCGCTCAAAGCTTAATTGAAAGAAGTTAAACATTTTGTCGCTCATCCTCGAGAGTTGTCACAGCGCCTTTGTGTACTTGCTGCTTAGTTTATTAAATTGAATTTTTAATCCCGTAGGAGACTGGTGTATTATTATTTGATTAAACTGTTTCTGTAACAGGAAAAGGAATTTGAATTTTATATTACAGAGACGGAAAATAGATAGCTTTTCATCAACAAAAATTCAAAACGAAATTATTAATTACGTAAGCGACGAGCGATTCATTCTTTCAGTTTCAAAATAAGATAAAAATCATAAAACAACGTAAATTTTATTCAGAGTGCGTTCTATGAGATAATTTTAAAGTTCGTGATTAGGCGGAGGCGTCGCGCGGCACGTACCGCTAGCTTATCCCATAACTTTTTAATAACATTCCTCTCGCTGTTTCGAGGCGAGCAGCGAGCCGCACTCGTGATGTGCCCAGAATTATAATATGAACCCTAATGTAAAAGTTTAAACAAGTAAATAGGGCCCGAGGCTGTAACGAGCTATAACGCGCCTGCCTAAAACAATGACGTGCCTGCCATACAAATACAATACATAATATCAATCCAATAAGTTAAAAAGTCATCGATTAAAAATTGAGTTTAATATCTCACTACGAGTTTCCCGTTATACATATACATACAGATTTATCATATGAAATCAATAATTTATGTTTCGCTGTACGTCATTATTTATCGTTATATTTACAGATCAATAACTGCTCGGGTGAAATCAATGAATATCATAGAAAAATGTGTGTTCACCTCACCACCCAAACTCCCTCGACCAAGCATCCGAGCTGAATTACAAGTAATTGAAGAAGTATTTGAGAACCTTGGAAAATTAGAAACGAATTATCACCGGAACATTGGATTCATTCACAAAGCAATCTATACAGGGCCGGGGCGGGCGACAATGTAGGTGATAAATTTTTACAGCACACCGCACCCTTCCTTGCGCGTTTTTTACGCGCTAAAGAGTTGTAATTATCCCTCTTTATACGCCATAAATATTTGTCAATAACCCATATTCAATACTTTTATGGACTCGCCTGCGGCTGCCACTCCATAGCTCATTATTGTGCAAGGGTTCTGACGATAAGCACCCAGCTATTGTGACAAGATTGTCGCACGTAATTTTTTTTGTATATGGTGCTAACAAGGTGGCATTGCAGGTTTTGTTTTTGTAAAATTATATTCGGAGAAGAGTAAACCATTCTGTTTATAAAATGTACTGCGCAAATATACAGTATTGAATGATTATTTTCGATGATTTTTGTTTTATTGTATTATTTAAGGTCGCTCAAACATCTAAGGTCATTAGCGACCACAGTAGGGTACAATTTAGATTTCTTTGTAATAGCTAGTTAACTTAAGAAACTTAAGGGTATTTTGAGGCTCATCTAGACATTTTTTTAGATTTCTAGTAAGTCTTACTTTAAGTCTATCTGCATTGAAGAATGAGTATTTTATAAGAAGGTGCTTTACAGTCATATCGCTATTGCATTTTGTACATTTGTTCCTATTTTCTTTTGTTATGAGGTGTATGTGAGTTAAATTAGTGTGGCCTATTCTTAACCTATTTATTACAACTTGGTCTCTTCTATTGTCAATTTGTAAATTATTTTTTTCTTCCATTATTTTATGATATGATAAATTTTTAAATAATAGGTACCAAACATCTGAATACAAAACAATGTCGTAACTAAAAGTTATTTCATAAATAGAACAACCGTTTCTTTCCAGATACGAATTCCTAAGCCGATTTCGTTAGCGGGATTTAAAAAAAAAATATTTGTTAGACTACTTATTCAAATATTTGCAATAAATATAATAGTCTACAAGTTAAAATAATATGCACGTGTTAGTATCACTTAAGCATAGATATTTCGGCATGATTGGTAGGTGATACGTTCCAGCCCATGCTAATGTGAATACGTGACAGTTTTAACTTTGTGGCCATTCGTCCACTTCGAATGTTATATAAGATGGCTTAACGAGTTAATTTGTTTTACCGTACAAGTTGTCCTAATTACGGTAATCGTCGTATAATAAGATTAACCCGGCGGCAGGTAGGCCGGGCTCGCACAGATTATGGAGCTGTACGGTTTCGGCGGTTTAGGGTTATAAGTGCGATACACGCGCCAGTTATGGGGCTTCTTGGATTGGAACACTTCGGCGTTAGCTTCTTACTTTCTAGTACAATTAGTTACGATTAGAAACATGCGTGCGCTGAGATTCATAGTCATTTGTCTACATAAACAAAAACTCAGCGGAATTAATAATAATACCAACGGAGAAAAAATCGCACAATAATCAGTCGGACACTAGTCTGCATTGGTTTACCCAAACATTAAGTAAAAAAAAACTGATAATAACTGAACTGAATTTTTATTTGGAAAAAAGCAATATCAAAAATAATGAAAAATACTTATATATAGAGTAGTGATTTATTAAAAAACAATACAATATGAGTACATATTCATTGTTTTAAAATACATAAATAAACATAAAAAGTTCGACTTTTATATAATGGATTATTATCATAACATAACTAAACATTTACTCCAAATTCTGTGGAATGAATACGTGGAGTACGTATTAATTCTACAGAATTTGGATAATTGTAAACTTATGTAAATAATATTGATGTTTTTTTAGTTTCCAAATTCTGATAAATAAATCTTTAAATAAATATCACGATAAAATATATAGGTACTATTTATATTAAGATGATGCATACAAAATATAGTAATTATTTAGAAAATACAATAAAAAACCAATTACGAGAATACCGTTTTTTTAGCTTAAGAAAAGTGACAAACACAAAATTACAAATAAACTACTTTGTAAATTAGGATCATGAATCAAAAGAAATAAATATAGAAATAACACAATCTCTAGATAAAAATACATGCTCTGTAAGATTTTCCAAATTATCGTCTTACTTTAGATTTCATTGTGCATGACTGTATTAACATTGTAGTAAAAAAATTAATAGAACGTTGATATTATAAAATATAACTTATTTGATGTAACACAACATAAATATGTATAAAATAAATAAATTATTAATAATGATAAACTAAAGTAAATTACAACAGACACATAAATACTTACAGGTACAGCAAAAAGTGATGAGAGCTAATTTACACAGTTGGTAAGCACATAATTCGCGATTTGAAATACTCGGTACATCTTAAACAAAGCGATCGTGTTAAGCTCCGCGAATTTCGTAGCAGAGACGTAGCGGGCCGCTACGCGCCCGCTGCCGTCTACGGTTCACTGAATCTGCAAAAGCTCGGGTCGAATGCAAATAACACATGTGTGCGGCGCCGCGGCAGCCAATCGCGGGCCGCGCGACACGCATGCCGACGCCGCTAACTTTTGAAACTTTTCACACTCATGCACTTCCTCCAGATTCAGCGGGCCGCAGAGACAACGAGGCGCGTCAACAAAAATGATCCACAAACCTCTCGAATTCTGCGTCGACTGCAGCGACAAGGCCATCTCACACTAGACTCATTAAATTTTCGTACATTGATTCGCACCACTAATTAGTCTTCGGATTCTCCGTTAATCACTTGCCAGTGATAAGGTAATGTGATGAGTTTTTTTCTTAGTTGAATGGTAACGTTGTCGATTTGCAAAGCATGGGCATGTTAGTTCGGCGCGATGTCACGATCGTGAATGATCCGGGAGCGCGGCGCGGGCTCGCTCCGTGTGACCTACCACAACACTGGCACTGGCAGCGCTCGGCGGTAGCGAGCGCCGCGTGCCGGCGGGCCGCCCCTCCGCGCGGTAAACACACCCCCATCCCCGTTCCCCCCTCCCCGGCCGAGGCGCGTTCCCCGCCCCGATGCACTCCACGTGTGCACGCAATGCATACTCTTTTTATGGCCGCTACTACATTATGTTCCTTCCTTGGGCAGCTTTTTAGCCCTCTCAAACGAACGCCACATAAGCACTTTTTATGTTTATGGCAGCTCCTGTTCGAGATGATTCTTTATTTAGCTACAGCTAATTCGATGACACGCTATTTACTAACGCTTATCATATTACTTCTGTAAAATACAACACAAAGCATAGCTTTAAGCCTAATTAAGTTCAGAAAAGGTGTGCTTGAATGTTTTTTATGAAGTATGAAAACTTGTTATTTTATTGTCACATAAAATTTTTAAACATAGGTATAATTTTCAATTATTATTTCGAAAATGATTAGCTTAAAATTATTACGAAAGCTTAATAACTTTTCAATGTTTAGTTGATATATCAAAAAAAACTGACTTACTATTTTTGCAATTTTCAGTCACTATACAATTTTGAGAAGAAATTCGATTCAGAGTATAAGAGGAAACAAATTTTTGACGAACAGTATTCATTTAGGTAGAAAAGTTTTTAGATTAGCAAATAATTTCTACATAATTATTTCGTCCTTTGAAATGTAATAATGAATACAAGATAATTTCGTTAAAATATAATTATAAAGTGGTATTTCAATTTAGTAAAGCTGTTTTTATAATAAAAAACTTGAAATAAAAATGTGCGTAATATTACATATTTCTTAATTATTTGATTCAATTGTTAACAACAATAAAAATTGCTATTGTTTAATTTTTTTGTTTTATATTACGAAAAGTTAGTTATTGTAACAACATCAAACAGATTTTGAAACCTGAGAACATGCAAGAAAGTTCATTTTGGTCATTTGGTCATTCAGAGTATATCACCTTTGCAATTATTTCTATTATGACCAAAAAGGGAATATTTCAAAAACTGTGACTTTTTAATACATTACGGACTACGGTCGGTTTTTTTAGTGAAAATGCAAACATTATATACCACGCATTTAAGTGTGCGGTGCCCGTAACATTAAAGTCAAAGCAATAATTAATTTTTATATAAAATTTACTTACCTTTTCAAAATTTGAATCTATGAATAACTAAGATAAAAACATTATTAAAGTGGTATTATAGGTTGTAGTCAGATGGATAATAGCTTTAAGAGCTTATTTTGAAATGATCATTGGCTATTTAATAATGAAAAAGAACACACACCCGAGCACAGTAATGATGGGGTAATAAATTACCTGGATAGAGATTCTGCTCTACATAACATAACCTAAATATTAAATGATCATTCTATGGTTACAATGTCATTTATATATATTACAGGTTCGCGTCACGGTGATACTTAAGGGCCGGGTCTCGTAATAATCGGTGTTCTAGCTAGTTCTAGCTAGTTTTTTGATTTTGATTTTGCAGAATTATCAGAGAAGTAATATTTTTTTTAGTTATTAAAAATGCAATGAAGGAAATACATTTTACGTTAATTTAGAGTGTAGGTCTTGAAGTTTCCATAACACATTTTACTATTTACTTAAATGCTATTTTTAATGTCTTTCTAAGGCTTTAAACATACCCATATTTACATTCCACGCGTTTAAGGACAAATTCATGCACTCGTCGCGTAAAAAATATGACCAAAACATGAAATATATTCAGTAAACATTTATTCTCAAATCTTCAACAATGATTTTTACTGGTTACTTTTTTTCTAAATGTTTTAGTTTCCTTATTTAAGGTGGTTTAAATAGTTCAAATTTTATGAATTTCACCACTGTTTAAATATTACTTTTTCCATAAGAAATTATCTTTAAGCGTAATCAAACTTTTACCGCTTAGAAACGAGCTATTATTAAAGCCAATAATAAAAAAAAACTGTATTTATAAAATCATTATAGGCAAATTTTAAAGAATGAAAACTTATCGAGAGTTTACGCTGCGAAATCGTAGCAAAACTGAGATAATTTTCGATTTTTATGAGATCCCATCATCAGATCCTGACTTTGGTGACTGTAAAACTACCCCAGAAGTATACTCTACCGAATATAATCTAGACCCTACCGAGAATACTTTCACAGGGTTCAATTCTTGGTCCTTTTCTATTTTTAATATATATTAATGACTTGCCTGATTATGTACAAGATAGGCATGGGATAGTATTATTTGCAGATGATACTTCACTTATGTTTAAAATTAAAAGACGATTGCAAATTTATGACGATGTAAATAATTCTTTCTCAAGAATAGTTTACTGGTTCAATGCGAATAACTTGTGCCTAAATGAAGGGAAAACTAAATGTATAAAATTTATCTTGCCCAATGTCAAACAGGTTCACACCACTGTAAACATAAAGGATAAAAATGTGGACCTTGTGGATACCGTAGTATTTCTTGGTATTACTTTAGATTCTAAGCTTCAGTGGGGCCCACATATTGATAAATTGTCAAAGAGACTTAGTTCTGCAGCTTACGCTGTATGGAAAATACGTCAGCTGACTGATGTTGATACAGCAAGACTTGTATACTTTGCCTATTTTCATAGTGTGATGTCGTATGGCATTTAGCTGTGGGGAAATGCTGCCGACATTCAGACTGTTTTTGTGCTGCAGAAAAGGGCTATTCAAGCTATTTATAATCTTAAAATAAGAGACTCTTTGAGAGAAAAATTTAACGAAATGACAGTTGCGTCACAATATATTTACGAGAATGTAATATATGTCCATAAAAACATTCATTTATTTTGTAAAAACAGTGATATTCATTCAGTGAATACTAGGCAAAAGAATATGTTAGCGTTACCAAATACTAGGCTCAAAAAAATTAATAATTCTTTCAAAGGCCTTTGTGTATGTTTCTACAATAAAATACCAAATAATATTACAGCACTTAGCTTGAATAAATTCAAAGTTACAATCAAGGGCGTACTTATGAAAAAAGCATATTATAAAGTGTCTGATTACATGACAGACAAAACTGCTTGGAATTGACAAACAATGTGATAATTGACGATCTATGTGTATTAACACTTTGTGATAATTATTGGGATAAATATCATTCACTTGAGTAACTGTTCCACTCACTCCGACAGGCATTTCTAAATTATTTTTATGCAATAAAACTGTTTGTGAAATATAATCTTTGTAATGTTGGCAATTTAAAAGAGGAGAAAAAAAAATTACAAGACCTTCCGAGTTTCTTGTCTGTTCTTCTCGAGAAGGCTCTCCCAATTTCCGAACAGGTGTAGAGCCAACTTTTTTTTTTTCATTTTACTTGTATTTGCATACATCGTAATTATGGTTGGGGTGTATGTACATACAAGGATTAAATAATTAGTAAATTAGATTCTTGTTTAATAAGATTTTTATGTTTTGTTTGACGTCAATAAGTACCTGTAAAGGTCTATATTGAATAAAGATTTTTGAGTTTGAGTTTGAATACAAAAAATATTGGATATCGGTCCACAGTTGGCGTCGTAATCGTGTAACATACACACAAAAAAAAAACAAACAAAAACGTTGGACACACCTAAAAATTTAAGGGTTTCCCTCGATTTTTATGGGATCCCATCATCAGATCCTAACTTTGGTAACTATTGAATACAAAAAGAATGTTGAAAATCGGGCCACAATTTGCGGCGCAGTCGCTTAACATACACACAAAAAAAACATACGCATCGAATTGAGAACCTCCTCCTTTTTTGAAGTCGGTAAAAAAATTGTCCCATTGAATCCAAACTGATATACCACATAGATTTGGTTAACCTAACTTAGGTATAAACGGTCACTCCCCATAATTTCAGGTTGGTGTCGGGTCAAAATCCATCAAAACCCGCTTAGCCAGAGAAACCTGTGCTCTCAGCAGTTTATATACATCCTATGATTGCTGAGCGTTGAAGCGATGATGATGGTGATATGAAATTACATATAAACTCTTTATTGTACATAAAACAAAAATAAACACGTAAATGATAGCTGAAGGAAAAAATTACAAACATTTTGAAATTGTTGTATTATAAAAAACAATTTGATTTTGATTAAGTTTTGAAATTTTCAACTGTACACTGTAAAAGAGATATGTTTCTGAAATTATTAAAAAAATACTTATTTCGTATTTTCATGTTTTAACTTTTCATTTCATTACTTAATATTTTCCCTTTAATTTCTTACCCATATTCAGGGGGTTTATAGTATTTTACTGTCATGCATTTGTAATAAGACACTATTTAACAATGACTTATTGAATTAGCAGATTTAAAATTTTACGCTTTCATGTATCAAGATTTATGAATTTACCCTATAAATAATAATTTAAAGACAGCCTGAATAAAATTTATTATTTAAATTTAACACTTACAATCTAGGCAGGTTTGTAGATAAGTATTTCACTGTTATGCATTTTAAAAACACATTATAATAACTAGCTGTGCCCGCGAACTATGTTTCGCCCTAAAAGTTCAAAGAACAAACTGTAAATCTACTTTCCCGCGGGAACTACTTACTTTTCCGGGATACTAAGTAGCCTATATGTTAATCCCTTTTGTAATCCGTCTATCTACAAAATTACATCCAAATCTTTTCAGTAGTTTTTGCGTGAAAGAGAAACAAACATCTATATATACTCACAAACTTTCGCCTTTATAATATTAGTAAGGATGAAATAAGCATTACTACAATTTTACCCTTTTAATTATCAATACTTCTAAATTTGCCCTTTAATTTGTTACTGTAAGGTTTTCCACGTCATTGTAATTTTTACCTCAAAGTCAGCTCTAGACTGTGTTCTTTCATTTGTGTATTGTTAGAATGAAAGAATTTTATTTCTTTTGTTATAGATATGACCTGATTGACTTTGAAATTGTCTCCTAGCAAAGTTTTAGCTTTTAGCGTAAGCTACAGGGACAGCATTTAATATTCTTTTTTATTCTGTTTAACAGGATTGTAAGGGAGCCTTTAATAAAGTTTTAAAATCATTGTAGAATGTAAAGTTTCCTTTCAGATAATAGGCCACATTGGGAGTATAGGCTGTTTTTTGAAAACCTATAAGGTCTAAAGTAAATTACTTTAAGCAAAGATATTACGTATAATAATAACAAGCTTAAGATTCAAGTTTTTGATAATAATAAACATTTATTCTCTACCACTTTGCATGCATGAAAATATTAATTGCTTAATATTAATCTTATTAGCTTTATCTTCGAGGCTACACGATAAAAAGTTCGTCTGTAAAAGGGGCAGGAGACCCATTTTTGAATCATTAGAAATGAATCTTGAATTCGAACACGAATACAAATCACGTGCGAAATTATTTTCTACTGTTCTCAATTTTAACGATTTTTGAACCACTCGAATTCATTACTGTCAACTACTGTCATTAATAAGAAATTCTATATTACAAACCGTTACACACACAAAAAAATAATTTTGGTACGCAATAACATGGTAATAAGTCATTAATTTTAAAAATTTCGCATGTAAAACGTAATAATATTTAGTTACGTATATTCGACTAGTAGAAATCAAAAACGAATGGGTAGGACCACTCGTTGCAGAATTCACGGAATGAATGTTCAAAAATAGTGAATTTGGAAATTCGTATGCGAATCTTACGATTTCGAATGCGAATTTGAATTCTATTGTTTCAAAAATGCGTCCCCTGGAGACGTATTTTTGAATCATTAGAAATGAATCTTGAATTCGAACACGAATACAAATCACGTGCGAAATTATTTTCTACTGTTTCCAATTTTAAAGATTTTTGAATCACTCGAATTCCGTATTGTCATTTAAAAGAAATTCCATATTAGAAACCGTGAACGCAGAAAAAAAATCCAGTACGCAACAATATGGCAAAAACTCATTAATTTAAAAAAAACAGCGATGAATCGCACGTAAAACGGAACGAATATAGGTAGCGTATATTCTACTAGTAGAAATCAAAAACGGATGATTAGGACCACACGCTGCAGAATTCACGGAGTGAATATTCAAAAATAGTGAATTTGGAAATTCGTATGCGAATCTTACGATTTCGAACGCGAATTTGAATTCCATTGTTTCAAAAATGCGGTTCCAGTTCTACCTATTTAATCAAACGATTCCTTCTTGATTTAGAAATGCTTCCATGTCCGTAACTGGATTGAACGCCATCAGGCCTCGTCACCACGGTATATGGTTTGCTAAGTTCGTCGTTAGGGCAGCAGGCGGAGGTAATTATTGGTTCAAAGACAACACGCATAAAGAGCATAAGTGTCGGCTGCGACAGCGGGCCGCGTATATTAAGCGTTTTTATTGTGCCCCTGTACTGCTATTTTTACACAACTATTTTTACCGTTTTAGTGGTCCCGCCGCACGCGCCGCCCCTCAGCTTTTTATCCCGCCGTAAAGAAGCATTACACTTATCTGAGAGATTATTATTAGAATAAAGATACGACTGTTTTGACAGCACCTGCAGTTGTTTTTTTTTTAACTTCGCTACCTTAGGTTTCGATTAATTATTCACAAACATAATTTTGGCAAAAATTTGAAGGTTTCTATAGCCTTTGGCAACACAGTACCTTTTTTAACGGCTTTATGCAATGATAATATGCATTTTATCTAATAGACTCAACAATATAGAGCACCACTCAACAATATCTAGACAACTTTACCCTTTTAAGTGAAACAAAATGAAATATCTTAATAAGCTATCAGTTTAGCGGTCCCTGATTTAGATGTGACTGGCCGCGGCGATATTGGTGATAATAACGCATCATCCAAATTCATTTCGTTAGTAGGTAGGTACCTACCTACTAACGAAATGAATTTGTAACGACAGTTTATTGCTTAACTCTAAACATACTCGTAGTTAATGGTGAACATTTTTTACACAGCGTTATTTCAATGAAATTTTTGTTTCTTAATAATATTATAAACAGAAAATATTTTATTGTTTATTTGCATCGACTAGACTCCGAAACTACTGGACCGATTTGAAAAATTCTTTCATAGTTAGAATCCTACATTATCCCTGATGACCATAGGCCACAAAATTATTTTTCCGTAGGAAAAATAAAATTCTTACGGGAATACAAAAATAACGCGAGCGAAGCTGTGAGCGAAATACTAGTAATTAAAAGACAACAACATCTAATATACTCGTACGTGTTTTAAAAAATATTTTACAAAAAATAAAAACCGACTTCAAAAACATTGAATAGTAAAAAATAATATAAGAAGAATAGGGACAGACAACATCACGTTTCTACATTTAAGTCAGTGACAAACGATGATCTTCTAAAAAGTCTTAAAATTTTGCATCGTTTGGCACCGACTTCAATATAGAAGTGTGATGTCTTCTGTACATATTATATATTTTTTTACTTTTCAGTGTTTTGAAGTTGTTTTTTTTTATATTTATCTTTAAAGTGAATGAAATCTTTTTAGTGAATTTAATACTAAATTAAAGGTCCAAGGTGATCATTCCATCATCAGCTCGGTTCATAACTACCAGACGTAAATACGTGAATAGCTTCGGAAAAAACATGAAAAACATTGGACCTACCTATTAAATTTAAGGGTTTCCCTCGATTTTCATGGGATCCCACCATCAGACCCTGACTTTGGTGACCTTGGAACCACTTCAAGAGTATACTCTATCAAATACGAAAAGAACTTTGGAAATTGATTCACAATTGGCGGAGTAATCGCGTAACATACACACAAAACACGTTGGACATACCTATAAAACTAAAATTGATAACCTCCTTTCCTCCTTTTTTAACCGACTTCAAAAAAGGAGGAGGTTCTCAATTCGATGCGTATGTCTTTTTTTGTGTGTATGTTACACGATTACGCCGCCAATTGTGGACCGATTTTCAAAATTCTTTTTGTATTCGATAGAGTATACTCCAAGGGTGGTCCCATAATCACCAAAGTCAGGATCTGATGAAGGGATCTCATGAAAATCGAGGAAAACCCTTAATTTTAAGGTGTGTCCAACGTGTTTTGTGTGTATGTTTCGCGATTGCTCCGCCAATTGTGGACCGATTTTCAAAATTATTTTTGTATTCGATAGAATATACTCCTAGGGTGGTCCCAAGGACACCGAAGTCAGGAACTCATGATGGGATCCCATAAATATCAAGGGAAACACTAATGAGCTGGTATTTAATTAGGGTTTCTTTCACTAAAAAGATTTCAGTCACAAAAAAGTTAAAAAAAAAATTACAAAAAATAAAAACCGACTTCAAGAACACTGAAAAGTTAAAAATAATATTAGAATAGGTACAGTTAACATCACACTTCTATATTGAAGTCGGTGCCAAACGATGATCTCTAAGAAGGTCTTAAAATTTGTCAGTTTTTGAAGTCGGTTTTTATTTTTTGTAAAATATTTTTTATTGAAGTCGGTTAATGAAAAAAAAGGGGGAATAATTATACGAGTATTTACTAGCTGTGCCCGCGAACTACGTTTCGCTATAATAATGGTCCAGAAAAACCTGGAGAGGACCCCCCTTATCACCTTGGCCCTAGGGGTATAAAAATTGCCTACGACATATTCTCAGACTTACCAAAAATGTCATAAAAAGCGGTCCAGACCTTTCGGGGGAGTTCGATAACAAACACTGTGACACGAGATTTTTATATCTATACTTACTAATATTATAAAGCTGAAGAGTTGAACGTGGTTGAACGCGCTAATCTCAGGAATTACTAATTCAACTTGAAAAATTCTTTCTGTGTTGGATAGTCCATTTATCGAGGAAGGCTATCTTTACTTTATTTATTTTATTCATTTATTTTATTTATTCTTTTTCGTACAACATATTGAGGATGTACAAAAGGCGGACTTAATGCCAATGGCATTCTCTACCAGTCAACCGGCATGGTGTGAGAGAATGAGTAGACGGTGTACGAATTAAACTTACTAATACAAATAAAATAGGTATACATAATAATAATTCTACATAAAGATTTCTTTTATATATAATTAAGATATACATACATACATAAATAACAACATACATATAGATTTAATATTATATAGATATAATAAAAATAATACTATAAATATATATAAATACTGATATTCTATCGAACTAAACAACAGATTCTGGGAGAAAATGTCTGCGTATCAAGTGTTTAAAAGATGCCTTGCTACGAGCTAATCAACAAATTTACTAATATTATTAACGCGAAAGTTTGTAAGTAGTATGGATGTATGGATGTTTGTTACGCGAAATCTACTGAATGGATTTGGATGAAATGTTGTAGGTAGACGGATTACGACATGGATTAACATATAGGCTTTATTTATTTTTATCCCGGAAAAGTGAGTAGTTCCCGCGGGAAAGTAGATTTACAATTTTTTCTTTGAACTTTTAAGGCGAAACATAGTTCTGGCACAGCTAGTAGGCTATATAACATCACGCTACGAGCACGACTAATAGAAGCTGAGAATCAATGAAAAATATCGCAAAAACCGGAAAAAATATATGGCGAAACGTAGATCGCGGGCACAGCTAGTATTAGATAAAATTGAACGCAGATCATCCATTCACTGATTAATCACGAAATCTGAAAAAACAAAAAACTTAAATATTTGAAATTTTAGTAGTAGACGTCAGCTGAGAACGGATTATTGAGAACACTCTATCCCTAATATAGAACGGGGAGTGAAATTTTTCGAATGAATCATTTTTCGACGTATAAGTATGAAAATTGGTATTATGACAACTAATTACATTAAACGATGATATATTTTAACGTTTTGGAATGACATCCCTGTAGGAGGTTATAATGGGATCTCAATTTGAATAAAATATCTTTAATTTTGTAGTTGTAAATATAGCAGTGTAAAGGCTTCTTATACTTGGAAAGCTAGGATGTGGTAGGTAGTAATTTTTCAAGTTCATACCCTGAAGGGATTAAAACACCTGTCATTGCTGTATGAAGAAGAGTGAAAATGAAACCACTATTTAATATTTGTATTTTTTTTACGAACATATCTTTTTTTCTAAGTTATTGCGGGAAAAAGAACACAAATTGAGTAACAGTCTACGCGGGTGAAGCTGTGGAAGACTAGTAAATATTATGTATGTATGTACGAGTACATACACGAGCGATAAAAGCTACAGATAGAAACAAAATTAAACAACGTTAAAAAAATAAAAAACAAAGTAAAAAAAAAAAAAAAAAAACAAATCTTCTTGCCTAGCGATCAAGGGCAAACCGGCTAGTACATTGCAATTTTAATAACGAAACCATTTCTTATAACATTTGCAAATAAGTAAATAATTTCATGCGAAGTCGTATTGTGTAAAATAGTTTAAGTTAACTGATCTAATATTACTATTTAGACTTGACATAATAATACATAACTTTGCCTCATTGTAGCCAGTTACCTGATAAAATATCAGACAAGAGCTTATTAAAAACAACAACACAGTTCCTTCACAAAGCACGGGAGGAGAGATTGTTAGTTTTTTAAGACGTCGCTCCCGGTCTCACCTGCTGCTGTCGCGTGCCTTGTTCCAGAATCCACAATGAACTTTAAGTCGATTCCAGTAGAGTTCACTTTTGAATACACTCGAAAAGTGCAAGGAAGTTTTTTAAGTATTTTTTAAAGTGAAAAACGATTCGTTATCCCGCTCTGTCATATTGCAGCGCTGTAAGGCAGGATGTTTTGTCTGCTATCTGGCACACGCCGCACCTTGCCCGTTTGGCAGCAGACGCTCGCCCGACATCTATAAATTAGGCAACAGCGAGATCTTTGTGGCGACAATTTCGCAGACAAACATCAGTGTTTGCTGAAGCAGGTGTAGACGTTCGCGTTATCTAGAATCAACGAGCGCAGTTAATTAAGGCAAATATCCACAAATGCGACCGCTTGCATGTTGATTTATGAAAATTACGTGTTTATAGCGGTCTACGATAATAAAATAGCAACTCGGGCAAAAACCGAAATGAAATACAAATATTTGATTCACGTAATATAATGTGCATAAGACGTGTAGGATAATTTAATAATCCAACAAACTTTTTGGTGTAGGTGCGTGGACAACATTTATGGTCGTATGCTATCTGTGCTATTTGCGCTATCTGCGTGCTAAAAATCATGTAAACGTAATTAAGTATGAGGAGCTTTCGCGTCGAACCGCTGATGCTCTATCTCCGCGCCTGTCCGCGCAGCGCTATCCATTCCAATGATTGATGAACCCTGGGCTCTTATCGCGGCTTTCCTGCGATGTAATTATAAGTTCATAAGTATTGCCATTATGTGACTGACGGTTACATTACCGCAACCGTATCGCGGCTTCACAAACGCATTCTTGACGTTAAGATTAGTTTTTTTAGAAAACTGTCAGTACCGATTAAAAAATATAATAGTTTCTTTAGTAGAATATTTGATTTTAATTCCATCACAGTTCATATAGAGTAAATGAGAATTTCAATCAGCAACGACGCAAAATAACATTGTAGGATTGGGATAAGATCAATCACAACACTAAAATGAGTTTAGGTCCGTAGTGAAAGTGATGGCAGGGTGTTTCTTTGTTTTGCGAGTGAGGTGGACGTCGCCCGCCTCCACCACCCAACGCTCCTCAAAGGGTCCAACTCTTTGAAGCTGTGAAACCACAATTAAGCCTTCCCGAGGAGAGCTCAAGGACACATCACTTTGGTCCGAAATGAAAGGAATGCCAAAAAAATTCGCCAACACTTTTACTTTCTTTCATTGCGCGATGGTTATTAAGCAGACGTGTATTGTTTGCGATGCTTATTCATGGCACAACAATGAAACCCCTTTGCCGCCGCCTTAACCAGTTGTAAAAGATATCTTTGAGAATTGGAAATATTTGATTGTTGAATAGCCGTATTGATGTATTGGTGCCATTTGTTAAGTCATTGATTTTTTCTTTGCAATTCCAATAACTAAATTGGATATGATAAACATTTTATACGATATGCGTTATATTAAAATTCAAGCTACTTTTTAAAAATTACCGGATTTACTACAAAAAGTTATTGCTTTCTATCTTTTTAAAACAAATGAAACAGTGTCTATAGCGTTTAGACACTTTTTGTATTAAGATCGATCGATTTCATTATCATTAAAACAAACAGAACATTGTATTCAGAGATCATTAAAATAGACTGCAATTAAAATGCAATCTGGGAGTGCATTTGACATTAACCTTGCGAAGAACACAAACAAAGACAAAGTACTTTGACATTTAAAAATAGAACGTTTGCAAAAATCCTCGGACGGTTCGAAAGTAAGAGTAAACAAAAGCACACTACAAAGACCGCCGATATGCGCAAGACATTTGTTTAGTCCAGATGAGTTGTTTTCGGAAACAATGCTAATTCTGGCCTGTTTCGCAAATTAGAGCGCAACCCGGTTTTACGATACGCTCTGTGCATTGTCCGATATCAGATAAAGCCTTGCGATTTTTTTGTAGTGACGGTCACAATAGTAGCCAGTGCCTAAAGTAATCGTTAAGGCAGTCGTAAAAATAAGAGGACCAAGTCGTAATTAAAGAAAATGAGCAAAAAATGTGTTCCCCGTTTTACTATACAATTGGGTTGCTCACATTTACTTTTTATAACGCCTATGAGCGCTTCTGAGATCCAATTAAAAGAATTGTTCAATATAATATCTAAATTGTAAGTAACAACATTATTGTTTCCGAACAGTTCCGTGCTTCGCCGCGTCGTCGATCCCTTCCGTGAGAACGACAGATGTGTGCTAAAGCCGACGAAATTACAAAAATTGTGAATATTTCATTCATATAATTGTGCGCTCGGCCGTTACGAATCAATCGAACACAATGAATTCCAGTTTTAGTCAGTTTTTTCATTCGTATGTGTGATTTTAATGTTTAAATTTCGGGTAAACTTGCGCAAAGTCTGGTTTAGCTTTATAAAGGAAGGGCGTTAGATCGGGTATCAATAACGATGTAACAATCTTGTGATTGATTGGAAACTCGTTTTATAGGTTGACGTGACTCTGATGGGAATAACGGTTGAACTAATTATAAAGTTTTTATAAATAGCTTGTATCGACATTTTAATTACTTTGAATAAACGGCAAAATCTATTGTGCAATTAAGTGGTTAATTGTGCTTTTTTAAGCTGTCGCATACCCATTTCTGGGACACAATGCTGTTAGAAATAATTTTGATTTGTGTTAAAAATATTTGATTCAGTTTTCGCAACAGCTTTTCTTTGTTGCTCATTTTTTTATTATTCGTACAAATCGTTCACTTTCATGCAGTCTGTTGTTCCCTGTAGAATACTGACTCATATGAAATTCTAGTGCTATTACACTTAATCATTCCGCTAGATAGCGCAGGTGAGAGCTTGTGACAATCGTTCGGGTATAAAGTATAAAATATTGCCTCCAAAGGATTCGCATTGAATATTTATCCCTGCCGCGTAGCCCTGTCCGAGCGCCCTTTGTTCTCGACGGCCGTTTAAACTTTTGATTCTGCAACTGGCAACAGTCAACTGGACCCTTCGCAAGTATAAAAAAGACCATATCTCCAAATCTCGACAAAGGAGAATAGACCTTAAGCGTGTAGACATTAGGATGTGAATTCCAAGCTCATAAAATAGGTACTTACGTGAGTCGCTCGACGACAGGTGGCTATTCTATGCTTGCGTCACGGGCTCTCCCCTTCCGGGTGTGATGAATAATTCCCTTTCCTCCGGGTAGGAATTGTCCTTACGAACTATCCGGCGACTCGATACGCAACGCCGGCCGCTCCGCATAAATGTGAATTATATCATACACTATCCCACTCCGAGAAGTCCTCTTTTTACTTCAACGCTAAAGCTGGATTTATGTTTTACCCCGAGTGAACATTACGACCGATTACATGTTCCCATGTCTACATACAAATCTTGTAATATGATTACCTTTATATACACAAAGGGTACATTAAAAGAGGTTATATGAAAATGTAGTGGAAAGATTCATTCGAGTGTTATATTTTCCTTTTTACGCGATACTCAGCGGGCATAACGTGTTTTTGTTTTAGATATTGGTTGTTTCGCCTCACGAATTTCCACAGTGTAAGTTTATAATATGCTGTATGATATGATATTATATATATCATCAATATTTTCATATTCTATAAATATATAATTATAAACATCTCGTGTCACGACGTTTGTCCGGGATAAACTCCGGAACTACTTAACCGATTTTGATGAAATTTGGCAAACTGTATGTAAATTGGTCACAACTTAAAAGATAGGATAGTTTTTATATTGATTTTTGACGTCAATATTTATTATTGCCTTATATCGTTTTATACCTAAATAAATACCATTAAAATGATAAAATATGAAAATTTCGTAAAATTGGTAGGTTAGGTATATTTGTTTAAAATGATAGTGAGAAATCGCGACGCTCTTGGTGGCCATTCGCTAACTAAAATGATGAACTAACTAACATTAAATAATAGCTGCTGACACCGCGCGAATTGCATGAGGTATGCTCGGACAAAACAAGTTATATAGTGAGACTAGAGCGACTAGAGCATTACGTGAAACATGAACATGTAAATCAAGTGTTACATAATTGAGGCATACAGAACCTAGTGGATCAGCCCTTGGCTTCCCAAGTGGGCAGCCTAGTCTAGTAACGACCACTTTCAATGATTTACGCGCAGTACGTCTCATTCGCAAAATATTATATAGTGTTTTAAAACGTCTCATTCACAAAAAATCTCATTTGCACAAACATTGCCAATGGACGTTTTACTAATAGGGCAATATGTGAATGGGACTTTTTGCGAATGAGACAATGTGCGAATGTGACGTTTTACGAATGGGACTTTTTGGGAGTGAGACTATTTAAAGCACTGTGACATTGTGCGCATGGGACGTTCTGCACGTAAATCGTTTCATTACCCCATCTATCTTGGAATTTTAACGTATCTTGTATGAAGAACATTAAATACCTTTCGCTAGTAACCAAATCGTCAGATAGAGTACAAGATATATAGAGCGGCCGTTCCACCTTAAAAAACATATACAAACCCCAGCCAGACCTGTCGTTACGTCCAAAAGTCTGTACATGATTAATCTGATGGTAGGTCTGCATATATTTTGTGTGTTCCGTGGTTTTATATAATGCTGGCAGTGTGGACCGCGGCCGGCGCGGGTCGGGCGGCCAGTCGCGGCTCGATCACTCCTTCTTTTCATGTCCATTCATAACGTCTTTCACGTCTCGCAGCCTTTGTGTCACTCCTTCCACTAGCTGTCACCTTTTGTGCCGCGCGACTCGTCTTCGTCGCTGTCAAACGGCTTGCACAAATTCAAAAATAACATCGCCATAATTTTTTGTCCAATCCCTACCTATGCAAACGTTAGATAAGCTTAGCTGGTTGGACTCTTTGTTTGATGCAAACAACGGACACGACCCGTCGCTTATCTTCGCATACATGTATTGATCGAGAAAGGACTGGAATAGATAACTAAGACGACAGTTTTTTTCTCCCTTTATTATAAAGAAATTTCAGGCAATCTTATGAATTTCACACTTATTTGAAAGGCACTCTATACATTTATAACGTATATAAAAACACGGCTTCATTGTTAACGAGATAAATATATAGGTAAGCCTTATTACGGCCGATTTTTCAATTGTCAGATAACTCTTAACTGTTGAATAAATATGGCGATCTGACAGATTTTCTATACAATAGTTGTCAAACTATCATATTTATTCCTCAGATAAAAGTTAACTGACGATTGAAAAATCGGCCTTTAGTTAAATAAAATAAATAAATAAAATTATTTTATTTCAGACACAGAGTCCATATAAATTTTATCAATATACAATAAATTATTAAATTAAAAACAAATTACAATTAAATTAAAGTCATGTTAAAATTTAATTAAAATCAATTTAAATGAAAGTCAAATCAAAATTAAATCAGAGTGAAATCACAATAAAATAAAAATAAAATCATGCTCAAATCAATATTAAATTAAGAGAATTAAATACAATCACAAGCATTGCACAAATAAAATACATTAAATTAAATAGACATTACATAGGTACATAAAAATTACATTAAATTTAATTGAATATACGTACCTAATAATAACTATGTTATATCAATTTAATTTTATTATTAATAACTTTTAAAAATTATTCTTAAAACTTAACTCTTAATGTGTAGGTAATCAATACACTATCCTACACAAACGTGTAGGTAATCAATTCATCTATCGATAAATGTGTTAAAATTTTCCTCACGTGCAAAAACATGGTTCTTATATTTTACTACTTTGCATTTTCATTCAACATAATACATACATTTCTAACATCATTAAAACAATACAAGAAAATTTTAAAATACAGTTGAAGTTTCGGGTTGGGTAAGTTCTCAGTGGCCCAGTGGTCATTACGTTAGTAATACGGTATGTTGATGGCGTAAGCTCGAATGAACGAAAGACGAAATGCCCGAGGTGTTTTCTTCTTTCGATTATAATGTTGAGGAAAAAAACACGTTTCGTTAAGTTACGCTAAACACAAAAATTTATAATAATAATTTGCTACGTCTTCTTACATTTCTATTCAAAGTAATAATTTAATCGTAACTTTAACATTAGATGTTCGTTACCGTTGCGGCGGGAAGACGCCGCAGTACAATGGCGGTGTTTATTTGACGTCAATTCGCAATTTCCAACAAATACAATATGCTCTCGTGCCGCGCCAGCGACCTACCATTGTGACGCAACCAAATGCATAATTTGTCGAGCACATGCCGTTTTTTATTTGGAAATATTAGTAAAAAGTGACCTAGAGAGCAATTTTGTGTAGAGAAGCTGTCAGATCATCCATTGAACATTTTTTGACCCTCGGACACGGGACATCGCATAATACGACATCCAGGTGCGTCCTCGCATAAAAGAATTGTAAAATGCAACTGCTACTCTTTATTATATGATTATTTGAAGTTAGTTTTTTTTGTACTATTTTTGAGATAGGCGAATATGTAGTATTTATCGAAAGATCGATCAGGCTTACGTACCTAATCATCATTTAACTTCTCACCGTTTATAGTACCAAATAATTATTTGACAGTGTTGTTATTAATATTGTATTGATCTTAACGAATTATACGTTTCATCAACAATTATTGACGTTAGTCAGTTCTCTCGCTATGACAAAAAACGTAATAATTCAAATAAAATAAATTAAAAAGTATTAAATTCTCTAACTTATGAACGCAAGTAGCTACATGTATTTTTAACATTGCTAAGTATTTTCTGTTCACTATTGAATAAAAAAATATATAAAAAAGTCTAACATGCAAATCTTTTACAAACAACATTGAAATTTTGTAAATGATTCGCGTTTTTTTATATTTTTATGAACAACGCAACAACATTGCTTTTCATGAACAACGTTTTATGGAAGTGGATGTAGATAGTTGTTTGAGTTAAGCATTAACCTTACGTCTGTTTTTAAAGTAACAACAAGCAATCTACGCCCTGTGGCGCTAAAGGCGAGAGCACAATGATGTACATTTTTCACTAGAAGATTTCAGATCAACAAGCTCTTTGACGTCTTTAAAAATAGTATTCGTTTACAAATTTTCACCAGACACGACCTCGTTTAAAACATTCTAATTATACAAAATTCGATAGTTTGTGTGCTGCAGCGAAGCAATAGATCAAAATATTTTTTCCAAAGAAATAACGACACAGCCATGATTATTCCATGACAGACAACGTTTTTAAAGCTTTGATAACTTGAATGTATGGACAAAGCCGTGCTATTGGAAGTATTATTTTTAAGACGACTGTTTTTATAGAGAAAATTTGAAAATATATATGGCTGATCACACGTCTTTAAATCATTTTTAGTTTATTATGAAAGCAGTTGTTTCTGCTAAGCTAAAGCTAGAAGATATAATTGCTAAACTCTAAAGGCAAGGACACACCTAGCTTTTAGACGTCAACAATAAATAAGCCTTTAATTTTCTAGCATTTTATTCAATTTTACAAACATCCATTAAACATTCCTGGAATGTCTACTATTCAAATCAGCAAAAATGTAGAAATGAAAATAACAATTTTAAATAAAAATTAAAATAAATATTTTGCACTCGCGTGAACGCGGCTCATGATGTCCACGGCAAATCCTTTTCGCTGTGACGTTGAAGGGCAGCCGACCTTTGAGCTCTCCTGGCTCTGACAACGCCTTTGACGCAACGGCCCTTGCGTAATACTACAAACCCTCTTCTGATCTGACCTGACATCGAATTTCGTACACAAATCACTACACAATCACCTGGCGCCGACGGCTCCATTAACAATATAACTGCCCATTTTCGAAACATCCATTTTATTCTATTGAAGTATAATCAGAACACAAACACAACTGTTTTATGCACGACCACCGTTTTTTTTATCAAAAATCTATTGGATATACTTACTTAAATAAAAATCCGATTCGTTTCTTCAGTTTACGTCCGTATTTTCGAAATTGCAGGTAAAATCTTTATCGACACCGAATATTTGAATTAGATCAATGAGCAAAAACTTCTGCAAATACTGTAAAAAATGTTTATCGGATTACCGAAAATATCATTTGCGAGACCAGCTGCGGCGGTGGCCGCAATCGGTCGATATTTTTTACATATTTCGCAACAACCTATCAGGAATTGCGCCATTCAACACGCACTATGCACTTCCGATTTCAAAAGTCCAATTTGGATTCAATTCGGACGTATCTAATTCAAAATTCATTAATCTTGCGCCGGCGCAGAAGATCCCACAACCACTTATGCATGGTCAGTTGTTGACAGGAAATTGATTATATACATATATTTTTTGTACTCATTCGTCTGTATCATCCTCTTCGCTTTGTGTGGATTATAATTATTGACTCTAACTTTCGTGAATACTTTAGGTCTTAGATAAAAATTTAAAAGTAAAGGAAACTCTACACGTGTAACTTATTTATCGATTCTTCCGATAAAAACTTAATTCTGAGATCCACGCATACGAATCCGCGATCAAAGCTATAATCGGAATGACTGACATCGAATGTATGGGTGCATAGTAATAATAACAGCGTATCCTGTCTAAAGTGACACTAAACCGAAATTTCATACAAAACATTGATATGAAAAAGAGCATTTAATACAGATTTGCCATTGTGTGGGCGTGCGTCACTCAAATTTGTATCAATGGACAAATTTTGGTCAAAAAAGAGCATTCGACGCGAATACTCAAAGATGCCACATGGTTTTTAGCATTTTTTACCACTACAATTTCAGTTTTATTTTATTCCATTGCTTTTGCCTGCTACATTGCGCGACAAACATTTTTCGACGGTTGCAATATTCTATCTGTGGATTTGATTACTAGCGATAGGTATTTGACATTAGCTCCGTACCAAATACATCAAAATTCTATGCACTGTAAACAAATCCAGAGATACTTAGATAGTATACTGAAATCGGTTGTAAGCGTTAAAAATACACATGAACATTACGATAGTGCGTTATGGTGGTTATAATGCACGAGGCGGAATTTCAGCTCGAGCCGCAGGCGAGCGCGTAATAGAGACGTTTCAAGTTCAACACGCGTGTGAGGAAACAATACGAGTAAAAAGAGAACGGCAAAGTTGCAGTATCTGTTAGCGATACCTTTGATGTCAATATTAGGAGCCAAATTTAATAGTCGCTTTACAACGATACAGGGTCTATGACCTCTAAAATTATTAAAAATAAAAAGTAATGTCCTGTAACCAAACTGCTCATTATTTTCGGCAAGATTTATTAAATATAGATTTTAAAGTCATTAATTAGATTACATTTACTTTTAACCTATGAAATTACTTAATCCCAAAATTATCATATTTTGTGATAGGTAATATACTCCTACTAATATTTTTTATCTACGAAAAAATCAACTTTAAAAGCAATATTTTGTAACTTTTTAGTACCTACTCAGATATAATATGAAAAGCTATTTGTTATTTATAAAACTATAACTAAAGCAATTAAACTTAAAGTATAATTATGACGACTATGCTATCAGGAGACTTTTTACGTTGGGTCAACATAATGCGAAGGAATATTATATTTCGCGAAAGAAAATATCCTATTTCCGCATCTTCCCACAACAATGAGTCCGCCATCCAACTACCCAAATATGCTACAGGCGTTGGCATAACCACATACATTTTTTGCACGAAGAATGAATTAATGGATAACCAAAACCAATGCAAAGTAAAAAACGGGCTTATTAAATGTTGGTTTCGTGTAATAACACGTTGGTGGTTTTTTCATTGTTTCCAAGAGCAGCGCCAAGATATCCGGTTACGGCCGTTAAATATTTTACCTCGCGATGAAAGGGAAACTTGCCAGTTTTTTCCCTGGGATTTCGTTTTTGCCCGCTGAATGCGGAAGTCGTGTACGCTTATGCAAAAGCTGGAACATAGGAATCGATTTCGCTTTTATTATGCCAACCTCCATTTCGCAATAACATACAATTACTGTTCGCACTGTGGCGTACGTAGCTCAACGCTTGCAACGAACTCGCCATTCCATTGTTCGATCGTCGAAAGTAACGATTAAAATATTTTCAGTCATCCATTTAAAGTATTAAGTGAAATATCTACATTTCGGCGTATTCAAAGAATTTTTTGCAAAGGAACATTTATCAAGCCCACAAAGAGAGTGAAACCTCTCTCAAAAGAGGCCTGCTCCGGACAGATTTAATTTGTTGCGAAGGCCTTTATAATTGGAACATAAAGATTGCGAGTAATTAATTTTCGCAGCGAGTCAGAAGCAAAGAGCCGCGCATTGAGCGCGCTACGACTCCACCGAGCCTAATTAATATTAATGACTGCGGGAGGAGAGGCGCCCGCTGCCCACCTCGGCGCTTCCTTTATCTAGCACCTACCTACCTTAATTCCTGGCTGATTCTGTTACACATGTTATTATAGTCGGCATTAATGTCCCGCGTATGTGAGCCATCGGCGCTGCGTATAGGTAGGCGTCCGGCGGCTGATGGATGTATGGGCGGCGCGGCGTGTCGGGCTCGGGAGGGTGGGAGGTGTCTCTGGTGACCGATGAGACGCCGCTAAAAGCCGGACGGAAGCCGCGGACACCCGACTCCGGTTACAGCAACCGTGGGATCCGCAACAAACATTATGCAGGGCTATCATTAACGCAAAATGTACTGAATATTGTGTAAGTATAAAAACGAATAAAAACACACGCACACTAATTGTAAGAAACTCAAAATGCTGTGGAAAATAATTCTCAGCTCATACGTTACTGGTCTTGACAATACATTTGTATTAAAGGGCATTTTCCGCTCTACCAGACTGCTGGATATTTGCTTATAACTATAGGATTAAAAATGTACCTAACGTTTCAAGGAATGTTTTGAATTTCGTGTAATCAGCAACAACAAACATCAACACAAAATATTTAAAAAATCAAGAAAATATTTACAGGTATAAAATTAAAAAACGATACAAATATAATTCTAAATTACTACTTTACTAATTTCATTTTAAAACGTGCCAGCCCTACTAACATTGCACAAGCGAAGCGGAGTGCGAAGATAGACAAGCTCTTCCTACGGCCACATCTGCATCTCGGCCGAGACGTGCGATCACAAACAAAAATCAGTCTACGCGCGCAAGTTTTTTTCAGTAGCTTCGTTCCGGTAAGTGCCATCTGCTATGCTTATTTCTTATAGACATCTTATAAACTACCTATATAGTGTCTTGATACCTACAATATCCAGCTGATAAGTTTAACCACAAAGGAGGTTTCAACTTTGATTTTATCAGACGGTAAGAAATCAACAAGTCATTTATTTGAACTGAACAGTTATTAACACAGCTACTTATATGCTTGAAAACTTGTTGCTAAAGCCAGATTGCTTGTTGGCCTGGCTGTGAAATTGAATATTGGACTACTGGGTTCGTTTTAATGAAATAAATGAGATAAATATTTAACACGAGAAAGACTTAAAATCACCTAGAGAAGACCTTGTAACACATTTTTCACGTTATGGGGTTGATAATTTTATAACTATCATGATAAAAACGTAACACGATCGCCAATTCTGAAATTATTAGACGGAGAGTTTTAAAACTTTCATAGAGTGTGGTTCAACTGTAACTGATATTGTGCATGAATTTTTAGTGCAGCACGAGTACTTTACAATAATCAATATTTAGAGTAGTTTTTATTGAAAGAAAAAGAAATGAATGCGCACCATATCAATTGGCGTTGGTACTTCCAAAAACTAACCAGTAAGAGATTACAAATACATGTAACTATTCTGGCGGCTTACTCTCCACAAAGGGCGAAGCAAATGTAGGTAAGAAGGTTATAATCGAGTCTAAAGTGGGTTAAGCAAAAAGCGGCATATGTTTTATTGTAAAAAATCCTTTGAAACGCGTAATCTGCACGTGTGCGCCTGTCGAAGCGAAAGTGTTCGCGCGCGAAGCTTACCAGACGCGCTGTCTTGACCTGCCTGTTCGGGTTCATAATATATTCGACACAAAATGCTTTCTTACTTCTTATACTTTACATGTGTGTGTTTTTAGGGACCCGCGCTTCAAAAGGAAAAACGGGACCTTCCGTCTGACTATTACCGATATACCGACACCGATAGAAACATGGCTAGAAACAATCTGGCCAATAAAAACTATATACGAGTACACAAAAAAGTTTGTGCGGAACACTCGGTGCGTGAGTTCAACTCGCACTTGGCCGATTTTTATATGAATTAGTGGGTAAATTATACATATAGTAAACCGAAACAAAAATGAACTACATCCCCCAACCAACAACCAGCGCTACATGGGCCACAACGGTACTTACGTTTATTGTAAAAAGGACCTACTTTAATATTAGGACATAGTACCTATTTTAATATTTACAATAAATAGTTTTAAAAATGTATTTAACCGGGTTCGAATCCAGGATGCATTAGGAGTCAAGT
This sequence comes from Schoenobius gigantellus, assembly GCA_963935595.1. Classification (NCBI taxonomy): domain Eukaryota; kingdom Metazoa; phylum Arthropoda; class Insecta; order Lepidoptera; family Crambidae; genus Schoenobius; species Schoenobius gigantellus. The sequence goes on from OZ012545.1 coordinate 28,243,075, forward strand.
TTAAAGAAGTTATAACAGTATCAGAAACTACAGATCTACGTTAAAAATGACACAAATTAGCAAAAAAATCTAATTTCATTCATAGATTTACGCTGAAAAAATGAACATTTGCATGCTCGGTAGCACACAAAATTCTGTAGCACACAAAAATAAAGTGTAGCCGTGATTGAGAATTTTCCAGAAAATGTTGTGATAACCAATGTTAAAGTCACAGAATAACACCACTTTTATTGCACAATAAGCGACTCAGATCCTGGAAATCCAGTGAAATGAGAAACTGAAATTTTTGACATTTATTTCTGTCGAATCCTTAAAACTTTAAATATATTTTCAACACACTTGCTCGTAAAGTGGATCTAGTTTTACCCGGTATTAGATACATAAACCGGCTCAAAAAACACGCGTGTATTATAGCCGAGGCACAGAATATGTGAGTCCGGCAATGCTGCACTTGCCGGCCGCGCAAGTAATGTACTATATTTTTTAAAAGCTTCAGGTAATATAAAAGACATCAACGAACTACATATTTTTCAAACGATTATTTTCATACCATTATTTAGTTTTGCCTAGGTACAAATTGACAATGATTTGTGTTATTTATTCCAAAAATTTATTTATTACTAAGTATTTTTTCTCACAAGTGTGTTGAAATGTCGTACGACATATATGCGTATATTCGTTATACACACTCGGCTCTATTACGTTGTATCGTTTTCCGCCTCGTGAGTTAGGTATAACCAACATACCGCACTTATATCGTAATGTACTATTACGTTAACATTAAAGTTTGTAGACACTTTTGTCTAGACATAGTTTTATCCACTGACAATGGTTCGGACAAGTCAAACACTTCGAGTCTATATCTCAGCGGCTTTTTGTTACTAGCGTGACGTGAATATCAGTTTAGAAGCGCACGTGAGTGTATTAACATTTGTGATATAGCGTTTTCTTTGTACGGCTGCTCTAATATGTAATTATACGCGGTCTCGCGGCTCAGTGAAGCGGTACTTTCTTGCGATGCCCAGGAGGTACTCAAACTTACCATTTGCCTGCGAAATCACCCGTTCCCTATTGTAACAGACAACCGACAAACGAGCATTCTGTATCAATTGTGCCGTCACTGCACTCTACAAATAAACCGACACACGCATCTATTTGAACATCCACCAACATTGAAATGCGTATTTCACGAGTACTTTTCACCGCAATTTCTTTTATTTAAGTAAATATTATGGTAAGAATGAAACTCGGACCACTTAAGAACTTGTTGAAGCGTTGCGTTAATATTTAAAATTATTACTTATTTCCTTTTCGTAGCAGATATGTTTGCTCTTATTATTTTGTATTACATTTATCTATTTAATGAAACAAATTTATCCAACGATTTCGATGCCGTCCATTCTTTAACATCAATTAATTATCGAGTTACAAGTATTATACACACGTATAAAGTTTAATTATGATTTGATATACCAATATAATTTATAAAGTTTCTTTTCATTCCCCTAAACAAATAAAGCTTACAGAATGTGAATGTATTGGTAATAATGCTAATTGACGCCTTAAGACTTAAAATTGTAAATGGCGAAAAAAAAAATTTTAATGGCGATTTAAGAGGAGATAAAAAATTTGACCTTTCGAATTTCTTGCCTGTTCTTCTCGAGAAGGCCTCCCAATTTCCGAACAGGTGTAGAGTCAAGTTTTTTTTTATTCATTCCTACTTGTATTTGCAGACATCCTGATTATTTTCAAGATGTATGCACTGCAATGTTATGCTTTGTTTTGACGTCAATAAGTGCCTGTAAAGGCCTATGTTGAATAAAGATTTTTTAATTTGAATTTTGAATTTAAAAAAATACGGTACGAAAATAACAATTATAGGGTTTGGGTACATTTGCGAAAAAATTCAAAGGTGTATGTGACTAATCCGCACTGGGCCAGCAGTGGTTGACTAAGGCATAAACACCCCAACTTAGGGTAGGTTTGAGCCCTTTGGTAGGGACGTATCTAAAGTGTTATGATGAAAAAACTAATACAGTCGAAAAATGAGTGGCGTAGGATTTCTGCAGTGAATGTCCTCGCCATACATTTTTTTTAAATTAAAATCTTTGTATCTGAAATAACGCATACCCTGAATCTAGTATGTTACAGATATTCAAATGAATCAATTTCAGATATTTTTATTTTTTTTTAATAAATCAGTATTAACAAAGATATTTTAAAAACTAATTATTATCCTTATAGCAAACGCATATCATTGGCAGCCTATGCGGCCGAGTTGAACGCGACGTTTGAATCACCTAAACAGCTGACAGTAACGCACTCCGCAAAACTCCGTGATTTCATAATAACTCTTATTACCTTGTATTATGTATCATATTCTATTGTATATTGTGTATCATATTGACCGAACGGGTAACTATGATTAAATTCATTTCAATATTTATTCTTTCTAATTGTTTTTTTTACTATTAATTTTTCGATTCATAAACCAATTCTAACCAAACTACTATCAAGATGTGTGTTATTTCTGTTACATGCTGTATATTGGTACCTATTTCTTTTTATTTAAGCAAACCTACAAAAATCTCTCACGTCGTTTCAGAATAAGTATGTTTTGAAATTCTTAATTAAAATACTTAAAGGATTTAAAGTATAGAAATTATTAAATACGTATTGACTTTTTATTCATATTTTATACACTTATAATAAAAATACTTGAATGTTGTCAATCATGAAGGACTTCTAGTACTATTCAGATGGCGACAAACGTCATTATTATGCGTATTTTTCTTACCTTAAAACTAATAGATTAACTATAGACGACTCCACAATCGTGCAATATGAAATCGTAAACAACATCAATATAAGATTACATAAAACCCTTCCACAGCCCAGATAGCAATGGCAAATCTGGCAAGTTTTAATCAAACTTTATAATAGTTTCCCATTGACAAACTTGCATGATTTTTGTTTTTTCCGGCAGTATACAATGTTGCAAAGTACAAACAATATTGCCCCAACAAACTTTAAAAAGCGACTAGTTTGTTGGGGCAATATTGTATGTACATTGCGTTATTGAAAAACAAACATCATGCTTTGTTGATGACATGTATATACTCGTAATCAAAGACATAATGCAAGCTTGTTGATGGGAAACTAGAAAGTTTGATTCAAACATCCCTCAAGTGTGGCAAGTTTGAATGCTATGAGTATCTGGGAGATAACTGTGAAGCCAATCACTGTATACACACTACTATGCAGATTAGGAAAGCGGACTATGAAGTATAAGAATGAATAAAACTAGGAAGCAACTTGACGCTGAAATTTGAGTAGCTTTGTAATTTGCAATTGGATCGTGTACGCGGCTCGACCGAAAGTGCAAGTGTTGCAATAAAATTTCATTTCCACTGTTCGCCGTTTCAAATTCCGACACTTTTTCTATCCTTCTATCGTTTTGTTTGCCCGTCACATGCATGTTATAAATGATCGAAACTCAGATATCGATTTTCGTCTTATGACAATCAGTCGTAACTCAAACTTAATCTAAAACGGACTCTATTCGCAGATGCAGAAATCACAAAGTTATGATAAGTGCCGATTTAATTTCGCTTGAACTAAGGAAAAAAATATTTTACCTGCATATTAAAGTAAGGGCGAAACTCTTGTAGCAAAAACTATTTGGTTTCTGATAAAAATAATTGTATAAGTGTGCGGTTTGTATAAATCTCAGTCTTGCTTATTGCACTGCGGAAGCTTCATCGCTCACTTTTTAAAGCTTACATCGTTTATGGTCACTTTGCTAATAAGATATTTGAATAAATAAAACAGTTCCTTTGTCTTGCTTGTTTCTCTAGCGTCTAGTTCATATATTTCGGAATTTCTCGTCTTTCTACACTTGAAGTTATAATTTCTCCCTGACTGTTGCAATAATTAGTTCCTACAAATTTCTTTATGAGGTCTCTGTCTATTTAAAACTACCGTTGAATACCGTGTCTATTTAAAATTACCGTCTAAAAAGCGAAAATCTCTCCGATTTTCGCTTTTTAGATTCAAGGCCAAACAGAAATGGTGGGCACTTGACCCCACCCACACCACAAACGCTCGAGCATATGCGCTACCAAAGAAGGGGTTTTGGGTTCCATAGGCTAAGGTGGTTTGATAATGCGCCAGACCGATGTCTGCTGTCTGGTGGCTGAACTAAGCCTAAGACTTTCTAGGAGATTATCGTTTGGCCCCGACTTTAATATAGAAATGTAATGTTGTCTGTATGTGTATTCTTATATTATTTTTAACTTTATGAAGTCGGTTTTTATGTTTTGTTATTTTTTTCAGTGAATTTAATATCAGCTCACCGGAGTAACTTAAAAGAATACGACAAAGGATCAATATGTGCCTATTGTACCTATTTAAAAAACTAAACTATCTCTTAAAAGTTAAAGATCCTTCCATCATCAGCTTAGTTCATGACTACCAGACGCAAATACTTGAATAGCTTCGGAAAACACATGAAACAGGTTGGACGTACCTATAAATATCGTGAGGTAACCTGCATACATCTGCGAAGAAATATAAACGTGTATGTGAAGTCCACTGCGGACCCACCATACCACTGGCCATGCCCCTGGGGGTAGGGTGGGACTTAGTCGACCAATCCGCACTAGGCCAGGCAGCGTGGTTGACTAAGGCCTAAACACCTTAATTTGGGGTAGGCTCGAGCCCCTTATAATAATAATGTCCTCATTACCGATATTCGATCACGGCGGCTAGTCTCCACACTCCACAGTGACCAGCCACCTGTGCAGGAGATATTATAGTGCACAAGTGATTGCCCAAACGCAAGTGCACTCTCTGTTCCTTCACTCGCCTAGTCCGATGAGACGGTTAACCGACATGACCGGGGTGAGATCAGGCGCAGGACCCACTGTTTAACGTGCCTTCCGAAGCACGGAGGAGCTTGAGATGTTTCTTATTTTGGTCTCCCATCCTAGGACTGACCACAGCGAACGTTGCTTAACCTTAGCAATCGTCCGCTGAGTGCACGCGCCAATGCGCCACCAAGCTCCTCAATGGCCGATGGCTCGAGCCCCTTCATGGGGGGACGTATATGAGCTTTTATGGTGATGCTGGTAAGGCCCCTGTAGGCTTACTCCTTAACCAACACCTATCGATTGAGATTGTAATTTTTAGTACGCTTGAGTTGTCACATTGGAGACAAATTGGCGCCGTATTGCGTAGATTTTGAGATTTTGAACCAAACTCTGTTTTTTAATTTTCTCAAGGTACAAATCCAATTTGGCACTAGTGTTGCTACCCAAGCGCAAAGACGATCGATTAGAATTAGTTCAAGAGTGAGCCTCTCATTGCTCCATATTATCATCATACTATTGCATTGCCACGCGATATACATATGCATGCAAAATTTCAGCTCAATCGGAAACCGGGAAGTGGATCAAATTTAACTTACAAGATTTCATTACAGACACCGGACAGGTGAAATTAATAAAAGCTATTGCAGCTAAGGCTTTATGATAAGCGGTTAGCTTATCATAAAGCTTAAATAAAATAAAATAAAACTCATGCTAATTTTTAAAAGTTTTAAAGTTTTGCACTTTTTCAGAAAACGAAATTACCAGTTTTAATAAAATACACAACATAGTATATACAATTAAGTATTCAACAACCAATTAAGGTATATTATTTTTCTTAAAATTTATGTGTATTTTTGACCAGCCCATGGAAATCGTTTTATTTTGCTTTAAATTACTATAAAATAAATTGTTCGCTAAGTTGAAACTGGCAATACTCGAATCAAGTTCAAAAAAATCGTTCACTTTTATTTGAAATCTCATGAAGTATCCAATTTCACGGCCGCACGCATAGGAGCAGCTAGCATTCAGTAGGCGCATCTTAAAACTATATCCATCCTTTCATGGAAGCGGTGAGTCCCAATGCCGAGTAATTAACTCGATTTTTTGTGACTATCCCATATTCATTTGATTTATTTTAAGGTCCTTTGGTAAAAGAGAATTTGCGAAATATTGTAGCCCATTCGAACAATGCCAGTGTTTCTAAAACTGTAGCACGCTATTTCATACTTCTTTGTGGAAGTGTCAATATGCTTTGAAGATTTAGTACTTTCTATGTAATTTTCTAAATTTATTAAATTTCACATCAAAAAACAGTTATTTTAAACCAAGATACTGTTTGGGACTGATATGTTCAATGTTTATAAGAACAATTGTAATAAAAACGACCATTTTTAAATATATACACACCACTGTGATTAAATATTAATTTAAAATTAATGAAAATTAGAAATGTGTAGATTTGTATATACATGTCTATATAAAGTTTGAGAACCGGCCCCAGCTCAGTCCCTTGTGAGATTCCGAGTATTGGAAAAAAAGCGCAGGTATACGTTGAGAGTGAAAGGGTCCACGCAATTTGAGAGCAGCCCAGTTTCGCCGCTGACCTTCCTGGGACGAGTTTTTGTGCAGATCAGATGCGCGCTGATTGCGAGCCAGCATAAAGTAGAAACACGTGGGAATTCGCCATTTCTAACCGATGCACCGATTGCATTATTTGCATTCGCATTGGAAACCCGATACAATCTCACCGAAACGAATAATAGAAAGTAGGTTGAATAAGGCTGCAACTACCAAAACGAACAGGTCTGAAGCTAGACAAAAAAACGATTCACTGTTGCGTACTACAATATAATATTGAACATTTTATAAAATCACTATGTCAATCAAATGGCTTCTCAGTTATTAGGAATCCAGATTTTCTTCTCTCAATTTTGTAACTAATTCTTGTTCATAGAAAACACACAAAGAGAATTAAATTATAAACAAATTTTCTTATGTTATGTTTACTTGGATAAGCCGTATTAAAGAGTATTGTGTTAACAATTTATTTCGTATTCTGTTAGTGATCGGCATCGATTAAATACAAACCCAGATCTTATCTAGACGTTCGAAGAATCATTGTACCTGAGCATTCTTGTTAGCCTTTATAATCGATGTAACATTGCTTCTGTTGTTTTCGCATAAAAACCATTTACAGTCAGATCTTTACTGCAATTACCAGAACAATTAGAGTAAGTAGTACCTTCTACATTTATATGAATGTATCAAACAATATTTGCACGTCTTAAAACTAAAGGCAATCTACCAACATCCACATCACATTCCCACGCAAATTTAGTTTTTATTCAAAAATATTTAACCCATATCTGAGTGAAATTCAAATGTTTGACATCAATTTTGTTTACGCAATTTTTTTTTCTCCGATGCATTGAATTCACCCATGATCACACTTTCTAAGTCTTTCTCGCAGCGTGGGAATGCAGGTGAGGAAGGGTTCGCCTACGTACGAACATCACGAACTTTTGTTACCTCGAAGATATGGTTGCACAAAAGTTAGCATTAGCCTTTTGTGGACACGTCAAGTGATGTTCGGCTAATAGATAATTTATGGTGCCGCCGCAAAACGTCATCCGAATGTTACTCATTTTAAAATATTAGGGTTGTCTGGCGTACGCATCCCGCTTTAAGATTTGCTTTGATAGTTCTGCTATTCTTTGTTATTTTCTTCGACGAGATCAGTGTTAAGATAAACATTTCAACAAATATACTGAATTTATTGAATACGCGATAAATGAATTGATATTCCATATGCAATTTGTATTTCAAAGAATAGTAACAATTATTTTTTGAATATTCTTGAATTCAGTTTTTTAACTCTATAAGTATATTGCTTTAAATTTGTTTTAAACAATATCTGTTTTTAATGTTTTAAGTCAAATTATGCTTTTTGGGCGATAATATTCTAGATATTACAACCGTTAACATTTTCAATACCTAAATCCATTAGTGGCTTAAAAAAGTAATGTAACAACATGTCAAGCTTTGAAAACATACAACTGTATTTTTTTAAAGTTTAGCTTCTGGGCCATTTACCAAACTAAACAATCGTGCAAGTAAGAAACAATTCTATTGTCATATGGATTTTCTTATGCAGATGTGATTTTGCGCGAATCCTTCTCTTCAATATTTACGACATCCGTCCTGCCCCCCAACCATGATCGCCCAAAACAAGATTAAAACCGCGCTGAGAGCGGGATGGCGCTATACGCAGCAAGAGCGGTGTCTCTTTTTCAATATGGTTTTAACCTTGCTATAAGCGATCATGGTAAGACCCCTGGTGACACTGTGTCTGGAAATAAAACTATCATTAATACCCATTTAACCTCTGCAGCTCAGACCAAGGATTTAACTAGCGTGACTACCAGGCAACCATGACTGAGTAGACATAAATAGATTACACAATTGCCCTCAAGGTGTTATAACAATGAAAATGTTAAAAACCCATATAAATTGAGACGTTTCCTTCGGCACCACGACCGCTGACACGTGTAAACCCGTAAATGTGCGAGTGAGTTATCCCGTTACTAATCCGCGCACACTGGCGTCGGTCACGTCAGCCTTCGACAAACTCCTAAAGCAACAAATTAAATTTTGAAAGTCATCAGATTAACGTTAACCCTCTTAGGTGAACGTTACGCAAAACAGCTGAAAAACGACTCGCAATTTGAGTACCTATTGCAAATCTATTATAACATGCTATAGGCTTGCTTAAACGAAAATATACAGCTCTCTCAAACATGCTATGTTATTTATCTGACGTATTATCATTATTTCAGCCAAGAGATGCCCACTATTGGAGCTAGACCTCCCCAAGGATCTCCACACCAAACGTTCCTGCACTGCGTACATCCTTCAACTTCCCGCGACCTTCACCAGATCGTCGCCACAGTGTGGGGAGCCTAGGAACGCTACGTCTCCCGGTACAAGGCAGCTACTCGAAGTCCTTTCCGCCTCAACGGCCGCCAGTCCTGCGAGCAATGTACCCTACCCACTGCCAATTAACGCTCAGAATTCTTTGGGCTATCTCGGTGACCTTGGTTCTCCTGCGGATCTCATTATTTCTGATTCGATTGCGCAAGGAAACTCCATCTTGACCTTTGGGGGACACTTAAGCCTTCTTATGAACCCCATTGTAAGTGGGCATGTTTTACTGGAAAAACGCACGAATTAAGGACTTTCGTCTCGAGGCACTACGGTGGATGGGCCGAGAATATGCTAGTATGACTTCCCTAACACTGTCCAACCGAGTGACCTGAACCGACCCGAATCTGACCTGATGTGATTTGAACTTGAAGTGACATGACACAAAGACGCACCAATATGGTAATTGAAAAAAAAAAGTTTTTTTATTCAGATAATCTGCGATATGACATTTAACGTATGGAAAAACTGTGTGCGTTAGATTTTGTAGCAAGTTTATATATACCACTATGACCCAACGTATTTATTATACAGAAACGTAATAATAACCCTTCCACGTAACCCCTGCGATAATCCCCAGCGAACACAACGGAGAACAATTAACTCAACCCATTTGGTTCGAAAGGGCACCGCCTATTTACGACCATAACCCGCGGATGAACCGACAGATTTCTTTATATGGTAACCCTTTCGCCCAATCAAAGCGCGACATATGTGTGTAAAAAAATAAACAAGCCTCGCCGTAAAAAAGTAAAAAAGATGGAGAGGCGGACGCGGCGTGCGCGCCTCTGGCAGGGGTCTAATAATAACCCTTTCGCTGTAGCACGACCGCCGACCAATAAGAAACGAGGCGGGGCGATATTGTAATTTAAAAGTAGACTCTTAAAGTTGCTTTAGAGTATTAAAGTTGTAGAGTAATTGAATTTTAATACTAACAAAGGCTTTGTATTTCAAAAGAAGTAAAAAGTCATGGATTTATATGAAAAAAGAAATATCTACTGGACAAAAGGCTTATGGAAAACTAAACTAAAATACTCTATTCTGGAACTGTGGAACCGAGCACAAGGTACATAATGAAAATAAGAATCTGGTAGATCGTCTTTTGAGGAGGTCTGAATACAACGCGTATGTTTTTGTATTTTCAAAAATCTTTTTTTACTCGAATGGTATACTCCTGAGGTAGTCCCATTGACACCAAAGTCTGGATCTGATGATGAGATCCTTGTAAAATCGAGGAAAACCCTTAAATTTTATGGCACGTCCAACGTGTTTCATGTTCTTTTTCCGAAGCTATTCAGATATTTGCGTCTGGCAGTCATGAACCAAGCTGATGATGGAAGGATGCATGAATTTTATAAATTGGAGATAAGCTCTTAAAATACAATAGGTACGTACTGGCTGACCCTTAGTTGTATTCTTGCAAGTTACTTCGGTGAGTTGGTGTTATATTGTTGGTATAAAAATTTATAATAAAATACCAGAACATATTAAGCAATTGACATTAAGTAAATTTAAGAATAAATTCTTCAATCATCTTTTAAACAAAATGTATTACTCTATTAACGAATACTTAAGTGATTCAATAATATAAATGTTACTTACCTATATCAATTTAATATTTTTGTAATTATTATTTTCTTTATCTACTCTGAGCTGTGTATAACTGTGTAAATTGTACGTAAATTAATTGACATATTAATAAAGTAAATTAAGTAATGACATTTATTGAAAATTTAAACTGAGTTGACATTTATAGCGAACACTTTAAAATTAACAGCTTAATAAAACCGCACATTGAATATTTAATTGAAGTTTGGGGTACAGCTGCTAAAAGTAACTTAAATGCTTTACAAATAGCACAAAACAAGTTAATAAAATCTCTATTTAACTTTAACTATTTAACAGCTACTGAAAAAATTTACAAAACAACTAAAATTATGAGCATTAAACAGACATACGTTTATTATTCTTGCTTATTAATACGAAAAATACTGAATAAAGAAATCCATACTTCAATAAGTTTTACAAAAAAATATCAAATTCATAAAAAAGCACTAAGACGTGGCAACGATATCTGTCTTCCATGCCCTAGAACAAACTATGGGAAAAAAAACTTAACTTACGAGGGAGTCAAATTATATAACAAACTACCGAATAGTCTTAAAGAAGTTAAATCATACATACAATTCAAAAGACAGCTAAAACATTATATACTTCAAACTGTATGTGCAAAGGCCTAACATGCTAAAATGCACAAACCGTGCGAAGCCAGAAGAAAGAAAAAAAAAGGCAATTTTTTCAATTTAAAAGTACCAGGGAGTTAAATTACTTTGAGTATATTAAACTGCCGAGAATATATTTGTATATTCGGTAACCGAATAAACAAACTGAATTATATTATTTATGAAATATAAACGTCTGCTATAACATTATAATTGTTCTAAATAATTACATGTGAAATATGCGAATAACTACGATAATACGTATAAAGTTATTTAAACCAAAAATATCAAAAAACAAATAAAATATAGGCGTAGGTTAAATGAATAAATACGAAATAACTATTAAAGATATAAGCTAATATTTACAATTAAATATACTATACCTATATAAATATGTTTAAATGTAATAATTCCTTAGACTAAATAACAAAAAATAACAAAATAAATCTCTTTTATAAACTTATAAGTTTACCTACGATCCATCTTACGTGAACCCGCGTGCCGCTTCTAGCTGCACCGCTATCCTTTAAGTCGGCGGCGAACAACTTTTGTGCGAGGGTATTCTACTGCGAGTGGTCAACTTAGCTGGAGACAAATAATTTACAAATACCCTGTACACGTCTATTTTAATAGGTACGCTCGTTTAGTATTTAGTATTTATTGTTTTTGTATAAGTTTCTTGCATAAGTGAATTGTAAATTCTTGTGAGAAATAAAGATTCCCTTAAAATTAACCTTAAAATTGACATTTATAACTTTGTTTATTTGACATTTTTGTTAATATGTAATCACAATTTTGACTTGGATTAATTATTGTACCCAAATGATAAATTATAAAAGTTTTGCATTTAATGGGACTAATCATAATGTTTCACATTAGAATAAGTATTTGCACGTCGAAAAATGACAAAATATGTTGGATTATTAGCTTCTTATATCATCTCTGTAACCATATTTTTGCAAATAAAATGATTTATTATTATTATTATTATATTCACTAAAAGGATAAAAATTTTTTTTTTGCATAAAATAGAAACCGACTTCAAAAACACTTAAAAATTAAAAATACTCAATAGTACAGTAATTTAGAGTACACACAACATCATATTTCTATATTGCAGTCGGTGCCAAGCGACGAATTCCTAGTCTTGAAATTTGGCACCACCTTCAAAATACTCGTCAAAATGTGATGTTATTTTTTTCTATCATCAATAAATTTTTAAAATTAATATGGCGCATAACAGTAAACTATTATTGGGTTCCAATTCTGCAAAAGCAAAAACGTTTAGAACAAATATTTTTTTTTCAAATCACCTTTACAATTGCACTTACACCTTTTTCAGACAATAATTCTCAAAATGTATAATTAGATTTTCCAATTCGTACAATTTTTGAATAGAAATTGAACACGACAAATTATGCGTCTTTTTAGAATTCCATACCTCAAATGGAAAAACAGTACTTCACGCTTATGTAATAAGTAAATAAATAAGTTAATTAATTAATTAATTGGGAAAGGGTTTAAAACACTATTATCCACATATTGCCATATTCCAGGAACAACATTTCCGTATGATAAATTTACTAACGTCCTTTGGCTTTGTACAACCGCAGGATAACTAGTCAATAAATACAAGAAAGAAAGAAAGAACAGTAGTTGCATTTTCGATAGCTTTATCTGCACATTTTAATTGCCTGCATTGGCTGTTTCTTTTATTGTCACCCCATATGTGCTTGATGGTGGTAGCATTTGGTGTGACACACCCACGCGTCGACGCTACATGCCACATGGAAATTGAATTGGTTGAAATAGATATGCGGAACTATTTGCTAAAAGTACCACAGTCTTAATGTACGTAGTATAATGACAAGCCGACGCTACTGAATTATTTTCTAGAGCCTTGTGTTTAAACTTTTTGTTAAATCAAGCTTAATTTTTCTGATCATCCAAAAATCGGGTAGCATTTCAAGTTTGATTTATTATTATCGATTATTTACGCGAAACAAATATAAATAGCTTTTTATTATACATACCTACATGAATATGAAATTGCATTTTCTTTCCAATGTAATATAATGTCGGTGATTATGGTATAGGTAATATATTTTGTTTTTTGTTTTCATTACCTTAAATCCGCGTAACTCATTTATTATTACGTACCTTGTTAAAATAAAATTTTCTTTCTATACAAATTAAAAGTGTTTGCCATATTTTTACCAATAAACTTTATGAAAATCCTGAAAACTTTAGCATATTCAAGATATCAATTATCTTTAGCATATTCGAGTATTTGATTCTCATCGAGTTAAATGCATTTCTAAATCACCACCAAACAGCTGTGGGTAATGTATTTTTTTATTTAAACTCAAACAAACGATTTACCTAAGCAAAACCAACGGGCCCAACTAGATAAATACTCCCGCATGCGTCCACCATACACTGAATTAACTGCAGTTACCCTCTCTCAGCTCAATTGGAGACAACTGCTTATATTTTACAAGTATAGTCGCTAACAAAATACATACCATGTCCTCGATATAATTTTAAAGAACCTCATAATACCTGCTATGAATATAACTGTTCTAACTCCAGTCATATATGTCTCATCTGACGCTATTTGTACTTCATTGTTATAATGTACTTCAGTCAATCCATATGTATGTAGGTATTTAGATTAAGTATTCTATTTATTGTTATTTGTATGCTGTTTGTTTTCCAAAAATATAAACACTGTGAATTGTGGAGTTTAAAAATAAAATATTTCTACTTATGCGTTGAAAAATACCACATTTTGTTCTTTAACCACCTCTGGTGTCTATAGCAACATTCCCATTAATCGAGAACAACATATGTTATCTGTTGAAAGATATTTAATAAATCCTTGTGTGTGTATACATTACACATAATATTGAGATGAACTATTTAGATATTTTATGCCAATAGAAATAGAAGAAAATAAATAGATGACTACGTCTTTCATAAGCCTATTCTGTATTTTTTCATCAAAGTATTCTATTGGGGTGCTTTATTTTTACAGACGTAATAAAATCAAACGGATGTTAGGTAATGATAACGAATTCATAATAATATGATAACTGAGCGAATACGATAGAAATTAATGTAAACTCAACACCCTAAAGAATTCACTACACTCAAATTCAGTAGAAAGTACTTTTGGCGCCAGCTGTACCTCCATTTTGAGAACATATATTAACAAATTATCGCCGCTGTTGGCGATCTACATTTTATTACTAATACGTGCTTCCTCCCGGTGTTATTACTATCTCCACTTAATCCATATGTATGTATCTACATAAACGTGAAGAACATGCATATTCAAATTGATTTCATTTCTATTGTAACGTATGGACTCATAATTATGAGTATTTGACCTACACTCAAATTACCTATAAGTAGTCAAAAATAAATTGTTTTGTAATGGTATAAATTTCTAATATTTCATCAAACATATTTTCTGAATTTGTAAAAAGCTTTGGTGAGGGACTGACTGAGGTATTAATGTAGTGCCCAAAACTACTGGTAGACTAAAAACATGAAAATGAATCATGAAATTCGGTACAGGAATTTGTATGCGTATGCCTAGGCGCTCACTAAGGAAGGAGGTTTCAAAATTCCTACAGAAAGCTGAGAAATCCCCATTCAAAAATAAATAATTTATAGTGTTGAGCTTTATCAAAACAGAACTTTTATTTTATTAGTTTTTTGGAACGTAGTTCGCAGGCACAATTTGTACACTATACAACGTTTTGGGTGTGCTCACGTCATTAAGTTCATGAAAAAAAAATACATCTACCGTTTTAAATAGAGGTGTATAAGGCAGGCAGGCGGTCTTCCAGTCTGAACTGTATGCTCTGCATAGGGCGATAGAGATGGTCCGGAGAGAGGGTGTCACCTCAGCAACAATACTGAGTGACTCCAGATCCTCATTGGAGATCATCACGAACCCCAAAGCAGGCCATCAGCTAGTGCAGAGGATACATGAAGACATCAGAAGTATCAGAAGGAACGGTGGAGAGGTCAAACTGTTCTGGCTGAGAGCACACGTAGGCACAGTGGGAAACGAAAGAGCAGATGAATTAGCCAAAAAAGCAGCGCGGGTGGTAAACGGAACGCGGGACTACTGTGAGATCCCCGTGTCGTTCGTGAAGAATAAGATAAGGGAAGAGACGATCCGAAAATGACAGGATAGGTACGTTACCTCCTCTACAGGAGGAGTGACCAAATGGTTCTTTCCAGATCAGGCGAAAGCCTATAGCTGGGTCAGGAAAGAAAAACCATCACCTCGTCTGATACAAGTCTTCACGGGGCACGGGGGGTTCGCAGAATATCTGTACCGATTCAAACTCAAGGACAATCCATATTGTGAATGTGACCCCGGGGAGATTGAATCGGTATGGCACGTGATCCTGGACTGTCCCAGATTTGCCAGTGCCCGCCATGACTTAGAACATAGACTAGGCAAAATAGTGATAAGGAAAGAGAATATCCATGCGCTACTGATGGATAAAAAGGCAAAACCACCCTTAGTGCAGTTTATACAAATAGCAGCCGATCTGGCAACACAGCGAAACCAGAACTGTACTCCACCAGCGCAGGGGGGTGATGATGGGTCGGTAAATATGGCACCACGAACGCGGGAACCTTACGTGGCCCCAACGATAACGCAAATGCAGTGGTTGTGCGACGGAGAAAAAGGAACAGTAGGTCTCCTCACAAGGGCTGTGGCGTTGTTCATGGATAGTGCAGGAGAAAGGATTGGCATTAGTTTCTGTATGTCCAGAACAAGGAAGCACGTTGCCATATCACCTGGCCTAGCAGTCCTGCTAAAAGACAGCACTACCAGGGCGACCATTAAAAGAAAAGTGTTTGATGCAATGCCTGAGGTGATGCTCGCAGGGCAAAAATGCCGGATTGTACGTTTCAGGAATAAGTCGATCCTGCTCCTGGACTGGCACATTGACAAGTCGTCCTTTACTATAGCGGGGGAACTGCTGTTAAACATGGACGGAGACCCAAGAGTCATCAGCGTGGATGTCATGAAGGTAGATCTCGAGAAAGGGAAAGTGTCCGATTACACTCCCTTATTGGAGGCCTCCCGAAAACACAAAATTATCGTGTACGAGGGAAGAGGCCAAAACCTCGACTTTCTGCTCAAAGACCACGAGCAGACTCCACGCAATGAACTAACAGAAAGTGGCTCAGCCCGGGCACAAAGGCAACACGAGGAGGCGATGCAAGAAGCAAACGAAAGAAGACGCCTCCAATCACAAAGACAATCCCCGACAGACGACCTCGTCAGGGGCATATCTAATGCCCTGGGCCACGCTCGTCCTCGTAGAACAAGCAGTGAGACAGTACCGGACTCGGTCCCCAAACATAGAACGGTCTCCTCACCCAAAACCACACTGGCAGACATGGGAAGGGTGAGACCGCCATCCAGAATAGTCACTGACCGGGACGGAGATGACCTAGTCAACGCCTATCTAGAGTACCTGGGGACACTGCGGGCGACGCTGCAGGTAAAACACACCACCTGCAGCAAGATACTTGAGGCATTTCAGATAAACGCCCGCATGTCACTACAGGAACTCCTGGACGGGGCGAGGGCGGTGGTCTATAACAACGACACCGGGACTGTGGTGGCGGGAACTCGCCCTATAGATAAAAAGCAGATGGCGGCGTACAGTGGCACGTCAGGCATGGTGCTGGTGGATCATGAAGCAACTGACGAAAGGGGAGCAATCACATTCTGCACACCGATCCAGGACCCAATAGTGGTAATTGCCAAGTGCACCCGCTTCATGCTGGAGGACCGAATTCTAAAAACGACGGAATCCGTGAGTGGAACTTGGATCTCCGAACCATGGGGTAAACTGGCAATCAGATGGGTTGACGGTGTGCCGGGTTGCGGGAAGACCACGTGGCTCCTCAACAACTTCCAAATGAAGGAAGATATGATCATCACTAGCACACTCGAGACGGCAAAAGAACTGTTGGACAAAGTGACGACTCGATTCAGGGCGGTCGTGAAGGGGAAAATAAGAACCATTGCCTCAGTTCTCATCAATGGTGTGGAAGCATCAAAACGCCTTTTGGTGGACGAAGTTCTCCTAGTCCATTTTGGAGCTATCATCATGGCAACAAGGCTGACCGGGGTAAGAGAATTGGTACTAATGACCGATACAAATCAGATCCCCTTCATAGACAGAGACAACCTGTTCGAGATGCGTTACGGAAGCCCCGCCGCCATCACGTCGGTAACAGAAAAGCTCCTCTGCACACACCGAAGTCCGATGGATGTTGTGTATGCCCTCCAAAACATCTACAAGGGTATTTACACATCACGGCAAGTGCTGAGGTCCATGACATGCAGAATGGCATCGGAGGCGGTGTTACGAAGGGGCAACCCAAATACTCTCTTCCTTACCTTTACTCAAGACGAGAAAGAAGCGTATGGGAGGGAAGGGTTCGGCACCGGAGAACAATCTAGACTGCTGACGATCCACGAAGCACAGGGACTAACGTACGATCACGTGGTTGTGCTCAGAGGAGCAGAAAGGAAGAACCCTGTCCATGATAGTGTCCCTCACACGGTGGTTGCCATTACCAGACACACGGTATCCTGCACCTACTTCTACCGGGAGTTGAAGGAGGACGACGCAATTAGACGTCTCATTGCCCTTCCCAGCATAGCAACAGATGAAGTGGTCATGGAATACAATAAAAAAATGGTGCTCAGGGCCCTATCAAGCGGAGCGACCTTGGTGTAACTAAAAAAAAAAAAAAACAGACGTAACATATATTATGCCAAATACGAGTATACTAACTGTCCAAATAGTATAATATTATTAAGATATATATTTGAGTATAATTAAGTATATATAAGTATAAATAGATATTATTAAGATATATATTTAAATTTTTAAATTGATTGAGTTGCGCAACTCACCTTAGATTAGGAGTAAAAAGTAGTCGTAAGTCTTAATATAATAATTATAATAAAATAGATCACAATGAGAAGATTCCATGAAAAGAGCACGGACCACGAGTCTGTGGAGTGTTAAATTAGAAAAAAAAAAAAGAAAAAAAGGCAGGCTTCATAGTATTCGTATTAAATCTCGACTTCCTATAAGCTCATCCGCGTTTATTCTATTTCAAGAAAATTAGCAGACTCAATATATTAATTAACATAAGTACTTATAAGTACTGAAATTATTGATAATATATGTTGAAAACATTTAATCACGTATACTGTTTAATAACGCAGTGACGAAATGAAAATTCTGCCATGTGCCATTGTTTTTCGTTCCACGAATTTCATATGTACATTTATCTGACGAAAACATCGTGAGGAAACCTGCATACACCTACGAAGTAATTCAAAGGTGTATGTGAAGTCAACCAACCCGCACTGGGCCAGCGTGGTTTGACTTAGGCCTAATCGCCCTACCATAACTAGTCAGGGTAGGCTCGTACCTCTCGGTGGGGACGTATCGACGGTTAAGAACCAAGATCACCTATCTACACTTTCTAAAAGTGTAGATAGGTGGTTTTGGTTCTTAACCGTCGGTATATGAGCTGTAATGATGATGAAATGAAAATTGTGATTAAGCCCTACAAAGATCATTTGATTTGTGATCTTCTGAGTTGGTTGTAGTAGCATTGCTTAAAGTGTTTGACCAGCTAAAAATGACAACTTCTAACAACATTACTAAAACACTACATACCTATTATTGCGCTTCCTTGACTCATTTCAAACTTTTACAGTCGAATGTCGTTTATTTTAATTGCGCAATATGACACCAATTCCAAGCTATTACTTACATCGACATTTGTTATTGGTCCAAAAACGTTATAAAAGGGCTATTTTATCGAAATTACTTTAATTTGTTCCACATGAAGTTGATTAGGGTAACAGTTACGCAAGGTCTACTAACAGCTTACATTGAATAAGTAATGCTGGGACGACACGTCATACAGTTCCCAAAACAACAATAACGCAAGCGATGGGAACATAAAATTGTCCCCCATGAATGTGAATGAATTACAAGCTCGGACTTTACTTTTTTGTCGAAATAACCAAGTCGTAATGAGGAGCCTTTTCTGATGTAAAGCGGTGTACAAAACGCGAATGGTGTCCTCAGATAGGGGCGTATTCACACAGCACTCACGATACAATGTGGGCGATTGTTTCTCGTCTAATTGGTTAAGTAGCGCGGCCTAATTGGCTTTAGACACGACACCTCTTTGGCCGGCTGAGTCCTCACGGATGTCCCTTGCGTTATAATCGTTGTAATCGTACTGATACCCCGTCTAATGAGCAGCAAAAATAATTAGAAAAGTATCCGTTTCCGCAGGGAAACGCCTCGTGAGTCGTGACTTATTATATATTCTTTACTCTACACAGTTACTACAACTAATGATTGGTAACAATTAACAAGAATCATTTGTACAAGGCGAGCTTATCTCTTTAAGAGTTCTTTACCAGTCAACTCTAGCATAAGTTAAAATTACATGTAATTAGCGGGATTATTGTGTACAGCATCAAGTTTATTGAACGATGGTCCCGAGAATCAATTTAGCGTACCTACCAAACTACATACTATAAAATGTATTGCATAATAACGTATAAATATTGAATATATTCCTATAAAAACCAAATAATGTATGCACAAATAAGTACATAATACTACAAAATATCATCGAAACATAAATTAAGATGAACTTGAAAGTAAGTAAGCTTTCGCTCCATCATAGCGCTTGAACGGTATGATGGAGGTGCTTTGTCGAATGTATCAGGCAGACAGTCCATTCCATAGCTGAGCAGGGAAAAAAATTGAATTGGATTGGGGGATATCAAGAGCATTTACAGAAACACAGCAACGTCGGATCGAGCACCAGGCAGGAGTAAGACGTGGAAACGGGACTGCAAATATTCGCGGAAATCAGGATTGTGTAATAGTTTAAACGTGAGATTGAGGAAGTGATGGGAGCTACGAAGCTTAGAGAGTAGCTCGGGCATGTGATCGTATACTTCAGGATAAAAAAATAAATAGGGTTGCTAAATTTTGATGACGCTCTAGTTTATTAAGAAGATCTTCAAGCGCATCCAGATAGCATGCATCAGCATAGTCGAGGATTAGTACTGAACCAGCATAATTTTTGTATTGAAAGGTAAGAAGAAATTATGAAAGAAAGAACTTTCTTTCATAATGAAGTTTCACTTCATAATGAAGTTAAGAGTTCGAAAAAAAATTGTGAACTTCAAAATAATAATAATCAATAACGGAATCTGGTGCTTCATTGACTCAGTTATACTACCCCTACCTATTCCGCCACCATGTGACATAGGCTTTTCCTCAAACAAGAAGGAATTGTTTTACAACGGCCTCTAGTTGATTGCTGTAAAGTTAATTTCAAGTTTTCTATCTTTTCGAAGGAGCGTAATTGAGGCAAGTCGTCTCTTACAACATCCACGGAAAGAAATGGAGCGACAGCACACGTAGGTATTCTAAATCCATCACCGTATGTCACCATCACCACCATCACCAAGCCATCAATTTCCACCGAATATGAACGCTTGTATGAGATATTCAAAATTCTATTAAAGATTGTATTTGTGCGAACCGAAAATCATACAGCCACGAATACGATTAACGTCGTGATCAAAACACGAACTTGCTATAAGTAATTGGACTCGAAGGTGCTGCATTTATGAATGAAAAAATCGTTACATAAAGTATTTATATTATTTTTTGTACACACATATACAATTAAATAATGTCAAACATATGATATACAATGGCGAGCTTATATCTTTAAGAGATCTCATCCAGCCATTCCTATCATCCATATCACTCAACCAACCCTACATGTTGTGTGAAAACATATTGGCAGGACGATGCTATCCATTTACATCATACTGATATTATAAATGTGAAAGTGAGTTTTTTTGTTTGTTACGCTTTCACGCCTAAACTACTAAACTAATTTAATGATATTTGGTAGAAGGATAGCTTAAGCCCTTGGAAATAACGTAGGCTACTTTAAGGGCTTCAAGGACGCAAACGATGTCGCGCTTTATATAAGTATTATTATAGATAATAGATAAGAATAAAAGTTACTTAACGATTCCAGTAATAATGTAACAACCACCTTTCCTCAAATTAATTTCTCATTATAACATTTAAGGCATATTTAAGCATGTTCCTACGTAATGCACACTAACTAATGTAGGCGGATAATCAATTATCGTCCGATAAACAAGCCCAGAGATTCGACCAATTAGAAAGCCACAAACCCACATAAGGTCACACGTGGTAAAGCGAGCGTAAACAAACAAAATTAATCATGTGCGCTTGATGGATGTGCGAGCCGGTTTACTGCGGTGTCGGACACGGCACGGTTTATCGCGTAATCCGGCATTAGTCAAATTAACACGGCATAAAGTCCGGCGCGCCCGCCGCTGATTAGCGGAGGCTCGCGGGCGCGACTATGCCTAATTGACCTAAAAGTGTTCACCACGAATCGGTCGAATTATACTTTACAAGCCCACAGGGCTGGCCACTATAACGAGCGTAAAAAGACCGAACGCGAAGCCGAACCCCACGTACTGAACCCATCCTCAATATCATTTTTGTCTTCTACACCATACCTAAGTTTAATGTGACGTTTGGGACGTTATTTGTCAATTTTCGTCGATAAAAATAACAAAGAAAATAATCATGAACAAATAATCGTTTTTAATTTTAAACACGTAATGTATTTATAACGGACGCTGTCTTTTGCTGCCACGAGCCGCTGACTCCAAGCAGAGACGAAATCCGTAGCGTGCGAGCGCGCGTTACATTGCGTATACTTTTTGCAGTTGTTTTTAAAACCTAAAAATAAATTTCGTTTCCCATCAATATTTTTTTATATAAGTAAATTATAAAGATCTGAATTCGTAGACACGGGCTTCGTTATAGGTCTTCTTACAACCTGTATAGTACCCGTAGCCAAAGTATCATTCGAGTTCATTTCGTTTACGTATGCGTGCTACCTTTTCTTACGTTCTACGTTGAACGGCAATGTATGAGAATGAAACGTGATGTGAAACCATTTCCATACATTTTTTTCACTTCTAACTTCGCTATCGCTCTTAATTGTTACTTTGTCTAGACCCCCTGGCCAGTCCGCGAAAAGTGCAAAAGTTCTTTCTTCGCCCGAGATGGTGAATCTAATGCCACTTGTACGCTTAGTGTGAAATAATAGTAAGAAAACTTTATTAACCTATATTATTTATCGCATTGCGACTATTTTTTTATTCTATTGGTATTAAATATCAAAGTGAATAGGCTGTATAAATCTATTACTAAATGCCGTTTGTTTAATTAAATCACATAAAATTATAGAAACTATCAAAATTACTACTATTATTCTCATCTTGTTTTCATGTAAAATCTTAATAAGTACCAATAGATAACATACAAGCTTTTAAATATCTCTTTTTGTTTTTTTGCACCTTAAACTATAATATCTCTTACAACGAGAAAGCTATAACTTATTTCCATATGAAAAAAGCATTAAGTGATTCTGAGAGTCACGAGGCAAAAAGCTTCCTAGGGGAATTTTGAAAAATCCTTATTGGTGGGCGCCTACGTAAGCCTATGAAGCACTGTTCCAAATTTCAAAAGGAATAAGGAGATAGTGAAAGTTAGTCTGGCGATTCTAAGACAAGGCAGCGAAAAGGTTTTGACATAAACTTTACTAGCTTTCGGTGGTAGATTAAATCTGAAATCACCTTTGAGCATTGATATTTCCTTACATATTTAAACAACACTTTATTACATGATACATAATTACATAACACAGCGAATAATATAGAAACAAAAGCAATAGGCGGCCTTATTGCTGCACAGCAATCTTTTCAAGGCTGTCATAGAAAAGGGATAATAAAAAGAAAGCCAGAAGAAAGGTGGAATAGTGCACATTTTTTTTAATTTTGCTAATAGAAATTAGATAGACGTTCAAATGAATACAATGTATAAGGAATAAATTAATGAAAAAGTATACAGAATATATAAATAGCACGGGTAAGACATATAGTGCTTCTTCACCAGTGCCTTGAAAAATGTTAATGTACGCGCCCTCGGTATATGGACAAGCAAAGCATTCCAGAATCGGACTGCCTGCAAAGAAAAGGAGTAGGAAAGGAATTTATATTTATTTAGGATAAGAGTTTTCTTCTTTATACAGGTTGATAGTTACCATTACCACTAGACAGCAGAACATATCAAAGCTCTGTATAATTACATATCTAATGTCACTGTCTCACCGCACAATGTTATCGGTAATAAGCAGAAACAGGTGGCATCCCTACCCGGCATGGTAATGCGTCGGATTGATAGGCCCGCGCCCACTAACCCTAATCAAATTAATGGGGAATGAACACTGATTAACGCGAACGCCGCGCAATACATTTCCATAGCGCGTTGCCGCGGGTGCGCCCGATTTATAACACCTTTTAGCGCACCCTGTATCTGTTATAGCACTTATAGCAAGCCGATACTGAGCTGAGAGCTCTCCGTCACGCTACACCACCTCGAATTAGTTAAAACAAAATCTTCGGCGACGCTTACATATAAGATTATCATTTGAGTACCAATTACACAGAAAATGTCCACCATTATAAATTCCCACCGAAAGGAAAGGGCTCTCTGCTAAAGACTTGCAGCAAAATCGTTTTTTACTGCGAATTTGCTACTTGCAGCAAAGCAATAAATAATAGTCATTCGAATTGCGAGCCTTTTGAAATTACTTATTCTACTATCTTGCTTTTCTCGTTGGTCGACGTGAAAAGTCGTATGTTTCACACGGACGCATTTTTTTGCCTGGTACCTTTAAATCACTCATTGTGCTCAGTTGCCTATATCAACGTTGGCACTCGCTGAAAAAATAACTTACTCTCTTGTTAAATAAATAATTATTGTAGCTTCCTCGAACAGAACATTCGCCTGTATTTGATTTTGATACCTGGTTTAATTACTCATA
This sequence comes from Schoenobius gigantellus, assembly GCA_963935595.1. Classification (NCBI taxonomy): domain Eukaryota; kingdom Metazoa; phylum Arthropoda; class Insecta; order Lepidoptera; family Crambidae; genus Schoenobius; species Schoenobius gigantellus. The sequence goes on from OZ012545.1 coordinate 28,267,202, forward strand.
GACCTCCTTGCTGACTGCAGAAATGTTGAATGAAGAGGTAAGTAATAATTCTAAATCGAACGTGCCCGTAGTAGTAGAACGTGCCTGATGAAATAAACAGTTGTCTAAATGATAAAAAGCATGTGCTTGTCGTTATGGTCGATTACAGTAAAGCATTTGATACACTCAGTTACAATATACTATACAAAAAGCTCGAGCAAAATGGTATCCGGGGCCAGTATTGGAATGGTTTAAGAATTACCATACCAATCGACATACAGCCATCACTATAGGGGGTGAGCTGAGTGACATGGTGCCGCCACGTTCTGGTAGTGCTCAAGGATCTATTTTGGGCCCGACAGAATACCTAATTTATGTAAATGACATGTGTAACATAATTAAACATGGGTCTGCATATCTATTTGCTGATGACACTTGCCTCATAATAGCCCACCAGGATATAAAGGTCGCTCAGAAGATGATGCAAGAAGAATTGTGCAATGCCTTGTGCGCATGGGCACACGAAGCTGGACTTTCCATCAATGTTCAAAAAACAAAACTAATGCACATACACTCACCATATATAAAGTCCAATGTATTGCCCAGCATCGTGGCCCATGAGCATCAATGTATGCACCGCAGCAGTACTACCTGTCTGTGCAAACCACTAGACATTGTAAAAAGTCATATTTATCTGGGTCTATTAGTTGACCATAAATTTAACTGGGCACCACATGTGGATTATGTTTGTAGTAAACTAAGAGCCATTTTAGCCAAACTAAGTATTCTAAAAAATAGGTTACCATATAGTAAATTAAGACTTCTATACCTATCTCTGGTGGACTCGATAATAGGATATGGGTTATCTAGTTATGGAAGGACCTATAAAACCTATCTACAAAATATATACAATCTACAAATAAGATTACTTAAACTAATAGTACCATTTAAGATTAAATGTAAGTTTAAAGATAACTATGAGGAATTATTTGGTTTTTGTAAAGTACTGAATGTCTATGACAAGATGAGGCTTACCATTGTATATGAGTATAGTAGTCACATTGATACACTTATTGAAACATCAAGACCAAACGGCCTTAGATCACTACAATACCTTTCTATGTACGTGACCCCACATTGTAACAATAACTATGGTAAACGAGTATGGAACCACATACTGCCCCAAATATTGAACCATTTACCTAAACAAATATGTATATCATTAAAAAACAAAAAGCCCAACCAGATAAAAAATATTATAAAAAATTCCAACTAGGTGATAATTGTGTGGTTCCAGGCTCAGACAGCTTATAGCATAAAATTGAAGAGCGACTCCTTAAGGGTCCACAATCTTAGTTAAGATTTTATTCCCTTAAGGATACATTTTTTTATCAATGTATGTAACATTGATAAAAAAATGTATCCTCAGAAAATAAACAGTTTTAAATTTTTTTTTAGTTTATTAACGTAGAAAAAATATAAAAGACGCTCGCGAATCACGAATTATTGCAAAATTAAATTTCTTGTTACAAGTTGTATCAAATTATTACAGATTGCTACATTTATCTCATTCTCTTGGGTGAGTACTTCCCTTCTTACTTTAAGAACCGCAGTCCTAACAAGGAATCCTTATAATTTCACCATGTCTGATTTATTCGTCCCAGCGAGGCTCAGCTTTGAGGCTGATTCAGAAGTAAACAGAGAATATTTCTTAAGCCACTAAGATATTTAGCTAATGTTTTTTCAACCTTCTTCTGCATTTATAAAAGGCTTTAGTGAACGCCTGACTGAGGTATCAACATTAAGCCCAAACAACTGCGGGGTGATTCTCTAAAATGACGCTTCTGTGTTGGTCGCTGACAACTACGGACAAGGCTGTCAGTTTAGAGAATCGCCCGCTGGAGCTAAGAAGCATAACATTCGGAACAGGAATTTGCTGGTTTATGTAGGCGCCAACTAAGAAAGGATTATTCAAAATTCCCACGGGAAGCTCAGAAATTCCCGTCTAAAAACTAAGGAAGAAAGACAGAAGAAAGGTGGAAAAGTGCACAATTTTTTTTATTTTGGTAAATGACACAGAATGACTGACTGACTGAATGACTACAGAATTCGTTCTACATACCTGATTATTACTATTTGATATTTTTGTTGGTGAGAAGGCAGTTATGTTAGTCATATAACAACAACATATCTCAGTAATTGGGTATTATTTACCAAACTAGCTAATATGTACCAAAAATATTGAATAAAAAACTAAACTATGGCCTACTTACGTACATACATTGGAAATGTGACGTATTCCTGTTAAGGCATTTGAGGTGAGGTCAAAAGTAACTATTTTGTTATGAAATGTTGTGCACTTGTGCCCTAAAATAAATAGTTTTTAAACCTATTCCAGATTTTGTTGTCTTTTAACAATTAGAAAAACGTATGGAAAAATTGTTTAATTCTTCAAAAAAATACACATTTAAAGACCATCATTATAAAAGGGTAAGGGGCTGTACTTTCTCAAATTATTGTTTATATTGATTACCATACAAGCCATGGCCTATAGGACTTGAATCCGGCCAATAAAGCAGCTCAAAAAAATATATTGATTACACCTCATTACACAGATTGTCTTCTGTCAGATAACAGCTAAACATTTGGAATAAAAATGGTAGGTAGTTTATTTTCCATATTAAATGGTCAAATCTGGATATTTTTAAAATTCAACAATATGTTGAATAATTCAAAAACAATGAAATTTGGGGCACAATAGGTATCACACGAAAAAAATATTTTATAAAAACTTTGAAAACCGACTTTACGACATTTTTTCTTATTTTGAAGTCGGTGCGCATGTTCGATGATCTTTAAAAAAGCCACCGACTTCAAAATCAAATGTGATGTTGTGTATATTGTTATATATATTATTTTTTATGGTTTTGTATAGTCAGTTTGTATTTTATTTATTTTAATCTTTTTACCGAAAGTAGCTTGAGAGAACACAACTCAGAGTCAAAAGCCTATTATTTTTTAAAAAATATGTTGTGTGTATTCTCCTATTTTTATATTTTTTACTTTTAAGTGTTTTTAAGTCCGTTTTTCTTTTTTGTAAAAAATATATCTTTTTAGTGCTTTTAATACCAGCTCACCGAAGTAACTTGAAAGAATACAACTAAGGGATATGAAAGAATATCTTTACACGTATTGAACGTGCCTATGGTATTTAAAAAACTAACCTCTTACTCCTAAAAGTTAGGGATCCTTCCATCATCAGCTCGGGTCATGACTACCAGATGCAAATACCTGCTAGCCTCAGAAAAAAACATGAAATACGTTGGACATGCCTATTAAATTTCAGGGTTTCTTTCGATTTTCCTGGAATCCCATCACCGGATCCCATCCCATCACCAATTGTTAAATATACCCCCTCAAACAAAAAAAGAATTTTCCAAATCGATTAATAAATGACGGAGTTATGAGGTAACACACATAAAGAAAAATATACAGTTGAATTGAAAACATTCTCCTTTTTGTGAAGTCGGCTAAAATTTTGTTGCTTTTAACCTCACCCGTAACGTCTTAATAGAAATAAGTCGCATTTCCAGTAATTAATCTGTTATTATATTAAAATGAATCACTGTGTCTCGCAAAAACTGATGGGTTGAACGATTCCTTCGAAATTTTCTGTGTGTGTTGAATTAGGTCCAGGGAAGGTTTATACTTTCGACCCGGTAGGTAGCGCTGTAATTTGGCAAGATACTGTTTGTCGAGCCCACTAGTCCTGTATAAAATAATCTAAATTTGGCCCTTGAGGCTAAGTGTCTAATATGCAGGCAACGTTCCCGATTAGGTGGCAATACTAATTCTTTGTACGAGAAAGCTGCCTGCACGAGAATTTTGAAAACCCTCCCTCAGACTTTAATTGCTAAGCTGTTTAGCTTGCCATGCCCAGAATTAGTGAAAATGAAAATTCTAGAGTAGTAAATAGTATATTCCAGCACTCCACTTCCAGCACTTATGACTTCTACTACCATGAAATTACAGGGAATAAACGCAATAGTTCTCTTCTTACCTCTATGGTCGTCAACGGAGTGTCAAGCTTAACGACACCTCATATACATTAACCTCAAGGTGTACATCAAGGTGGCGTTCTATCGCCTTTACTTTTCTCCATATTTATAAATAATATTTCATCTGTTATCTCTTCTTCCTTCCAGCTGTACGCTGACGAACTACAATTGTATAGGTATTTCGATATTTCAGATGCTTCGGGGGCCATATCCGACTTGAAATTCCGACCTAGCTGCAATAAATAATTGGGCTAACTCATTTAGTCTTCGTAAGGCAGTAAGAGTTTGGTATAATGAATAGTGACACAATATAAAGATTTTAATTTTGTTTTCCGAATACAAGGCTCCAAAAAAATATATCTTAAAATTGTCTTTTCTTAAGCTTACAAAAAAGTTGTCATAATTAAATTTTTAAATTACAATCAGAGGTGTGATGATGAAAAAAACATATAAAGACTCTTTTAGAGAGGAGACAAAAAAAAATTCTTCCAAGTGTCTTACTTGTTTTTCTTAAAAAGGCTCTCCCAATTTCCGAACAATTGGTTTAAATCTCTTTTCTTTATTATTTTTGACGTCAACACCGTGTATACCTTACGTGTACTTAACACGTAAGGTATACACGGTGTTTCATAATCTATACTAATATTATAAAGCTGAAGAGTTTGTTTGTTTGTTTGTTTGTTTGCTTGAACGCGCTAATCTCAGGAACTACTGATTCAAACTGAAAAATTATTTTTGTGTTGTATAGTCCATTTATCGAGGAAGGTTTTAGGCTATATAACATTACGCTACGACTAATAGGAGCTGAGCATCAATGACAAATGTTGCAAAAACGGGTAAAAAATATACGGCGAAACGTAGTTCGCTGGCACAGCTAGTAACCAATAAATAATCAATGCGTTATCTAAAACTAATTATTAAAATGTGTTTACACGTAATGTCATTCAACCCAAAATTTTCATGTATAGTATCATCATCATGTCTATGATATATACATGATTTTTTTTGGGTTAAATGGCATTACGGGTAAACACAATTTAATAATTAGTTTTAGATAACGCATTGATTATTTATTGGTTATTATGAAACACCGTATATAAATAAAGACTTTTTAGATTGAATTTTTGAAAGAATTTTTGATTCATTTACCGTTAATAGTTATTACGCCCTTTTAATAGCAATGTCATGTTCTTCTTAGTAGAGTTTCAAGTAGTGCTTGTCAGATCTTCAATACTCATAAATAGCGTTACCAAATTAATCTATTATTCGATATTCGAAACCGAGTAGCACCTACTCAAATAAATAAATGCTAATTGCGAAATCCAAATCAGTGAGACATACCAGAGCGCAATCATATCACCCCAAATCGTCCCAAATTGAAGTTGATACTAAATAATGAAAATATTCGCCATTAACAATCAATACCCCTCGAAGGCCAGCCAACTGCTAAGTCCTCCTCTAATGGACTTTGAAGTTAGTTGGATCCGATCGAGATGAGTTTTCATCTCAGCAGTGTTAATGTACAAGTTGGTAACGAGCGCGAGGTAAATGAAACGTCTCTGGTGCGCGCGATCATTAGCGGGCCGTAACGAAGCGCCTGATTGGTGCTCGCCGATATAATAACAGCGATCGCGCCAAACTTTCTCTCCCGCAACTTTGTTTGATGTAATTAAAATCCATCTCCCGGCGGCGCGCGGGCACATCCGACGTGTAATTTTCCTTTCAAAGAGAACTTCCGTTTTAGCTCCCCTCCCCTCCCTCTCTAATGAAAGATTACTTTTCTCCGCCTAAAAAGGCTTTTAAGCAACGTTAGCGAAATGACCGAAGTTTTATACTTTAATGACTTAGTGCAAAATTCGCCGATTCTCGAACAAATTTTAAACTTAGATTAAGATTTCGATGTTTGAAACTGCGAGATGTTTTCGCGAGCAACTTTTCTTTGGCCGAGTATGAATTTTAAGCAATCAAGTCTAATTGCTTTTTAATTACTTCTCGTGAATAGCGAACTGCTGAATATTAAAACGATGTTTAGTCTGTCGGCAATTGATATACCTATCCGAGATGTCCTTGATGCGCCTTTTATTCGTGTGAAACAGAGAGAAATCGTACTGAGCGTAACGAATGAAGGTGGTGATGGCCGGTTGAGAAGGACGGGTGTTGCTCCGAGCGGCGGCGGCTGGTCAGAGAACACAAATATTAATTGCCCGCTCCCTTCTCTCCGGTGCACGTACGGTACAAAAACGCGTCCTCCCGAGCCCTGTCAGCGAGGGAAAAAATCAGTGAGCGATCGTCCCCTCGCGGCCAAGTCCATCATATTGATTGAGGGAGGGGCGTCCATTGGTCAGCGTCCCCCGCGCCCGTTCATTTATTATAGACACTGCGATGCTGCCGCAACGAGCCCGCCACCGAATTTAAGATGAATTGTTAAATTCTTACCAATCATGCTCGCGAAATCCACAAAACTCCATTAAGTGCCGGGATAACGAAAAAATACTTGCAACATGTATACTAAACGACAAAGTTGATTTATCGATTTCAAATTTTTACAAAGTAGGTATTGCATATCTAATGCACAAACTATTACAATTCTTTGAGAATAACGTTTCAGTCGCTATCAAACTGAAAAAGGGGTTTTCTATTAATGACCATGACGATACGTTACGATGACCATGACGAGGGCTTGAAAAGCGACACCCCATCAGTACAAATAGTCGTACATACCAACGAAGTATGTCTATATTCTTCACGAAACTCACATCGAATCACAACAAAGCGCTTTGAGGCACTCGCTAAACGTCGATCTTTATTACCATACACCAGTCAAGTCTCTGTGTCCCTCCCTTTGAAGTAGACAATCAAACGTATAACAAGAAAACGATCGCCATGTCGTATACCTATCTAAACTTTGAAATCACAGGAGGTTTTCTGTTAAACCACAGTAGGTAGAGTTTAGAAGTTAAAGTGGATTTGATTAAGAAAAGAAAACAAAAATAGAGCAGATTGATAAGTTACCTCCCAATAGGATTAGTTCTATGTAAAAAACTGGTGACAGGCTTTATAACAAGACAGCTAATATTCGACGCAGTCGACTCTATTACAACTCTACAGCTCGCAGGGAATAAAAGCAGTCAGTGGGGGCGCGGAGAAAGTTTTATTCTCCTTAAAATATGTAGAGAAAGTGAAAAGTGAGGGGGGCGTGGGGGCAGCGGTCAGCGGCGGATGATGGATCACCCAGCTATGTGCCAGAAGCTCTCTTCTTTCGCCAATTATAACTATCTACCAGTATAACAGATCGCTGTGCCAGTATTATGTTTGTGATTATTATTAATCTTTTGTCGATTTCAGCATCGTTTTTTACTTATATACGATTGTGAGCCGTCAATGCAGTAACCGCAACCGCAATCAGACATGATGAGTATATTCAATAAAAGATTACATCTACTACAAACTATACCGTGAAAATATACGATGATTTCCCAACTAAGTTCACCTATTTTTTTTATTTTACAAGCAATATTTTTTCCACAAAATAAATTAAGTTTGAAGTAGACTATCTTTAAACTTAATTTAAGTTAGTAAAAGATTAAAGTCTCCTCTGTACGAAAAGGACAAAATCATAGTAAATAATATCAAAATTAAGAGTCGAGTAGAAAGGCTCAAGATTCATCTGAACAGACAATGAGCGGTGGCGCATCATGTGTGTCGACGGGCATGTGTGTGGGGTGCGGGCCGGGACGCCCCCGCCGTTGCCTGGCAACCGTTTGTTTTCGCGGCTGGGCGGGTTAGAAGGGGTAGCTGATTGATCAGCCTATCCCGGCGGAATGCCTACCGCGGCTCCAGATAACGACGCCACTGCGAGCCCGCACTTACATGAATAATCGAAGGCACGCACCGAATATTCCGACCGGCCTTTATTTTTAAAAATGTACGCCTCATGCTTGAAGTGAGATGAAAATTATATCCGCTCATTCGTGATCTTGGCTACTTCACTTTTTCCATGATGAAATTCACCAAAAATACCTAATTCCTAATTTTGTAACGACTGTGGGTGTCAATTCTTAAATTTTTGAAATATTTAAGGCGCTGTTTAAATACAAATATAGTATGACTTTCAAAAGAGTTCCCAGTTTTCAATTATATCCCATGAGTATTTCCCTTGGGCCCCCGACCCCCGAAAAAAATGCAAAGAATAACCGTGATCCAATCCAGCAGAGGGCTGTTGGTTAAGTAAACGTTGTTACTTTTAATGCTTTAATTAATATTTTGCTCTGAACACAGCTGTTTATGTCTATCTTCTGCACTACGATCTTCACTGCTCACATGGGTTTGAAACACCCACATCCTAATATTTACAACTAGACTGGCTGCTGACAAAGTGTTTTTCCCCTGTTTTATTAGCGCCATTTTAGTTTTGTAGGCTCAGTGTAACGAAAACGAGTACCCATGGATCATCTTAAATTCACAAACGAGTTCTTCAAAACATGTTCACAGAACACTCGTGTCAAAAGTGGCACTTCAAATCAGTGCAAAAATAAGCTTAAATAGATTTAGATGAAACAACTAGACCGGCGAAAATAAATAATGTCACTAGTTTGAAAACAAAAGATCTTTTGCGACAATGTTTGCAACACATACGTGTTTTGTGACTGTACATCGTCGATTTATCTTAGCAAGTTAAAGTGGCAATTCGATCTATTCTTTTCTAGTCGTTTTAAGCTTGTTTAGAAGTCTATTTATACCAAAACTGTTTGTGGATTATAGGTAAAGTAATAAACGAAATTACCAAGAAAATATTTGAGAGAAATCAAGCCTCGTTTTTGTTCAAATAAAGACATCTACATAGCATTTGCAATAATTTTAACACTTACAGACCGATCTCACCGACCAAATTTTTTTTGCGTTTATCCAAAAGTATTTACGAGCATAATCTTTCTTTAAATTTATGGACCATAGCCTAAAACAACATTTTTCATAAATTATATAGATACCCGTACACGAAAACCTGAAAAGTATGTTTGTCTACAGATTTTGCGAAAAATAAGTTCTATGCTAGATTTATCAAACTTTATCGATCGGTTTCACAGAATTTGTCCGTGCTATCCACGTGCTATCAACATCGATAATTATTCGACATACATAGAATTTGACTGTCAAATTTTGATTTTAAGAGTTCTGTATTCACACTGTTTTTCTTGGTTTCTCGATCCAAAGCATTTGCCAGGAATTGTTTATAGTCAGTCCATGAAAATAATTAATTAATAATTATTATTGTAAAAAAACTTTTTTAAATACAAGCTTTTAGTACTCGTGAATATGAATCAAAGGAGTCGAAACTCGATGGGGTTGTGTCGTTTTATTGCGGAGTTCCGATGGCCACTTTCCAGCTCCAGTATTAAGCGCTTAACACATTGCCGCCGCATCCTGCTGCGGTGTACGGTGGGACGAAAACCGCATGCGGCTGCGGCGGCACGGAACCGTGCCAGCGTACGGTTTGCTCCGTATCACCGTCCGGAGCTGCGGTGCACGACGACGCCCCGCATCACCGCATTATCTATGTCGAGATCTATTACGCGTATGCACGTCCTTTCTACGCAAAAATTCGTACGATACTGCGGCACAGTGTGGCATACCCAGCGGACCGCACCGCATCACCGTCCGGAAGTGCGGTGCCGTCGCGCGCGCCGCACAACCGCACGGCCATGCGGTGTGAGTGTGTTATACCCTGCGGTTTTTGTATACAAATTAAGATTCTTCAGTCAACATTAAAAACCGCAGCGCCGCACACCGGAGCGGTGTCCGGTGCAATGTGTTATGCGCCTTAGATCAGCTCCATGTTATCATAATATTACATTGTCACGCGATATACATATGCATGCAAAATAAAAGCTTGTAAAATAAAGACTACTATTAAATACATCATTAACTTACTTCAAAGACGTCATAATTTTGAGTTTGAAATTACATGTCTGTGTTGCGACATGACATTCTTGAATCGCTATGTCACACATTTATGTGTTTTTTTCAATACGTACGAGTATCATTGTATAAACTGTTTCGTATTGTAACGAGTTTTGTTAGTCTTATTTTTGAAATGCGATCGCTTTTTGAGGATGTGCACCACGTTCTTTGTATCTATAATATAGAAAGAAAATACACTAAATATATGAAAATAGTTTATGATGCCAAGCTATCTACTTGAAGCTCCCCTTGCCAAGCTGGATGACATCTACACACTACCTACAACAACCGACTGAGATATTATTATTCATGTATAAATAGGTTGGCAATTGTTATCATCACAAATATGCAGACAACGTTATAAAAAAATTGCGTAATTGTTATTTTTAACCGACTTCAAAAAAGGAGGAGGTTCTCAATTCGATGCGTATGTTTTTTTTTGTGTGTATGTTACGTGATTACGCCGCCAGTTGTGGACCGATTTTCAAAATTCTTTTTGTGTTCGATAGAGTATACTCCAAGGGTGGTCCCATGGTCATCAAAGTCAGGATCTGATGATGGGATCCCATGAAAATCGAGGAAACCCTTAAATTTTAAGGTGTTTCCAACGTGTTTTGTGTGTATGTTACGCGATTACTCCGCCAATTGTGAACCGATTTTCAAAATTCTTTTTGTGTTCGATAGAGTATACTCCAAGGGTGGTCCCATGGTCATCAAAGTCAGGATCTGATGATGGGATCCCATGAAAATCGAGGGAAATGCTAATTTAGGTTAAATTAGGGTTTCTTTCACTAAAAAGATTTCATTCACTAAAAAGTTAAAAATAAAAATTGTTTTACAAAAAATAAAAACCGACTTTAAAAACACTGAAAAGTTAAAAATAATATAAGAATAGGTACAGACATCACACTTCTATATTGAAGTCGGTGCCAAATTTTAAGACTTTCTAGGAGATCATCGTTTGGCACCGACTTCAATATAGAAGTGTAGTTTTGTTAGTCTTATCTTTGAAATGCGATCGCTTTTTGAGGATGTGCACCATGTTCTTTGTATCTATAATATAGAAAGAAAATACACTAAATATATGAAAATAGTTTATGATGCCAAGCTATCTACTTGAAGCTCCCCTTGCCAAGCTGGATGACATCTACACACTACCTACAACAACCGACTGAGATATTATTATTCATGTATAAATAGGTTGGCAATTGTTATCATCACAAATATGCAGACAACGTTATAAAAAAATTGCGTAATTGTTATTTTTAACTAGGAATTTTGAAACTTCTAAGTATTCTTTTGTGCAATTAGTTTTTGCAGAAATGCAATATAATGTTTAGAGTTGGGTAGAACAAAATGACCACATCGTATTGTTTCATTTTGCCCCTTGCTCCAATTCTTTATTCTAACAATGTCTTTTGCAACTGATGTTATTGTCAAAGTAACTGGTACGTTTTATGTTTATGCTTGTTCTCAGTTTACTTGTCAATTTTTATGGTTACAGTTCGCAGTAAATTATGAAAGTTTTACATTATTATATTACAAAGTTATGTTCATGTTTCAAGAGTAGATGTGTACAAATGCTTAACGTATCGTTTTATTGGAAATAACCTTTTAATATCATTTATTTCTTTCAAACTTACCTATTCAACTTGGTTCCCACTTTCCGAAATGTACCCTTGCCTTTAACGAACCATTTAAGCCTACTACTGGGCATCGACCTCTCACCGAACCTCAACTTTGGGCGTTCTATTGAGGTGAAGGCGGAAGCTTTTTAGCTTCAGTAGCCTCTCGAAGGTTAGGCGGTATTTCACGCCGGGGCAGCTTCTTACACTTTACCAAGCACAGCTCCGGTCGTGTATGGAATACTGCAGTCACCTTTGCGACGGCTCTGCTAAGTACCAGCTTTCTGCTCTTGACTCGGTGGAGCGCCGGGCGAAGAGGGTGATCGGTGAAGACACTCTGAAAATTTCAAATTTCCAGAGTCTTTGACATCGCCGCGCAGTGACCCGTTTATCGGTTTTTTACAGGTTACATTTCGGAGAGTGTTCCCAAGAGCTGTTTGATCTTATTCCATCATCTCCCTTTTACACCGAGGCACCCGCAGAACGGCAAAGACGTAGGTAGGTAGTAGAAATTCCACTGCTCCGCACAAAGCGTTTCGCTTCCACTTTTTTAATGCGTACTGCAAAGGAATGAAATTCTTTACCGTCCTCTACGTTTCCGCCCCACTACAACCCGGGACTTTTCAGAACTAGAGTGATTCGGCACCTAATGAGTAGGTACGCTCCACCTTAGTCCCAACGTTTGCTTACCATCAGGCAAGATGAGGACAAGTGTCTACCCATAAACTATAAAAACATAAGTTCCTTTGCGCACATCTTCTCCACTACATTCACACATCTTTTTTTTCAAATGCAGTCGATGGAAATTTTTGCTTTTCATAAAACATAACTGTAATTATTTAAGTCATTAATTAAGCTAGCAAATAATACTCGTAGATATTCATGCCTATTATTTGCTCGTTTGAATGAAACATAGGTTTTATGACATTTATGGAAGGTTTTATAACATCAATGGACAGAACATGAAAGTTTTAAATTTAAATTCTGTACATGCAATGACATGTAATGTCATGGTTTCCAACACGAACCTGAAAAAAAGACGGACGGAACGCTGTTGAATCAAGAGTGAAACATGCAAATGACAGCACATTGTTATTTGTGTGCGTGTTTATTTTTTTGTAGGTCCATGGTTTCCAAAGAATCAATAGTTATTTCAGTAGATTATATAAGTTTTCCTTATAAATAATCTTATAATTATAACACATAAATTATACATATTAGATTAATCCATATTTATATTCAATGCCAACTGAATACAATATCAAGGCAATTGTTAGTAAGTGAATACATTTAAAATGTGAAATACATTTTAAGCTCGTATGAATAAATGCATCTCAAAGGTGTCATGGATTTCATATTGCAATTTTGACGTTTAATGTATGGAACATCTGTCAATAAAACATACTCTCATAAGATCGGTCACAATCTTGAGATGCAATTATTAAAACCAGCTGATTACAAAATATCTTAATAATTGAATTCCGTACTATAGATTGAGTACGCATATGTATTTGAAGTTCGCTTTCAAAATCGTCGCGACGCTTGGTTTTAATGAGTTTAACATTTTAATAATCCCAAATATTGATTGTTATTTAATCCCAAATAATTCATTCTAATAAATTTAAAATATCTACTAAACTAAACCATTTATAATATAAAACTGGTTAAAAACTAAACACAAAATACAAAAAGTTAGCCTACAACTACAACCTATAAAAAGAACACGCCGTCTAGCTTCCTGTCCCGCGGCATTAGTACCCAGTACGCTGGTGGCATTGCCCCTCTGTATGGCAATCAACAGATTTTGTGCAAAGTAGCCGCCAGCCTTTTAGTCACCCGAGGCGAGAACTAATCTAGAGGACACGTCCATGACAAAGGTTTTAGTGTCGGATGATCACGGCCCCATGGTCTCAGAGAGCGCCGCAAATTCATAGTGACTGTTAAGAGCACTTTATTTGCGGCGCTTGAGCAACTGCGCTTCTTCGGCTGCAGCTTCAGCCCTCGTGGTGGAGCCTGCACGTGAAACGGTGCCAAAGTATAGACGCATATAGCAGCCCATACCAAAGACCGTACGAGCGTCCACGGTACCACCAGAGTAGCACCATCAGGAATTCAGGACGTTGGCCGTGATCCCTGTACATGCCGCAGGGTTCAAGTTTAAATTGGTTTTAATTGATCATATTCTGAAAGTAAGTCATTGCTTACCTAAGTATTAGGGCTGAAAATTATACATCGACCCTAGGGCCGACGAGAATTCAAAAAAGAAATTGCACTATTTGTCGGATTTATATATGCGGCCATAGACAAGTCCAATACAGTTTCGTCTAGTGTATAAAAGGCAAAACTGAACACTTTGTGCAATAAAAAAAAACATATACAGACACACATCAATATCAATACTAATAAATAAATGAACTTCGTGAAAACATTATGAACAAATCAAATATCGCTGTAATTTCTTTTTTCTAATTTATGAAAGTAAGTATTTTATTAGAAATTGATTTAAAACTTTCACAAATACATATTAAAAATATACATAAAATGCCATGGCATTATAGAGCTTAAATATTCTGCGTGAAATAAAGGCGGGAAAGCCAAAATATCATCGAAAGCAAATATGATTTATGAAAATTAGCTTTGTTTTAGGTACTTTCATCATATTCAAAATGAAAAGTAGTGTTTAATACGGGTTCCACCCATTTTAGTTTCAAACTACTGGCAGTTATTAACATATCTCGACTGTAATGGGTGCTATTCAGCCCTTATAAAACAATCTAGTAAGTTTTGTATTTTTTGTTTCAATTTAAGTGTCGACGACACACTCGTCGTAATCAACCCCCCAATAAAGAAACTGAGTTATCAGTTTTCAGTGTAATGCTATTTATAATAACACTATGATTGAAATGTATCTGAACTAGATGAACACCGATTTGCTTAAGTAAGTACGCACTTACTTACACAACTCGGTGCTTACACTGACCCTTACTTTTTGATAACGGTCTCAAAACTTGCTACTTCATAATTATTCCTTTAACAACACAAATTAGACAACAAAACGAAAGCTACGCTTCTGCACGCTTTTTGCCTTTTTTATATTCAACTACTCTCTGTGGTACATTTTTATGACTGGTTTTTTAAATTATCCGAAACAACATGAAAGAATTATTGTTCCACATTTAAATACGCAGAAGTATTTTTGCAAAGCGGGCGTTTTGCACGCTTTATTGTTTTGTTTATGAATTGTGACTGCCCTTTTCTTGTACAATACCTAAAATCATTTTTTTTTAATGAACCAAAAGACCGGCTCGACTCACATAAAGCATGAATATACAATAGATAATTTAGAATGGAAATATTTAACATCGTAATTCTTAAAATACGCCTTTAAAAAGATACGAACGCGGCCTATAATTATTCCTAAAAGTCAAATTAGAAAATGGGGTCGAAATTAATTTACATTACTCGCCGGACCCGTTGAAATTGTTAAAAAAGAAGGGAAAACTAACAAGCTATAATTACAAACCGCCTAATTACAGCAGTTGACATCCTTTTGGTTAAAAAACTAATTCTTTTCTTCAAATTTAATGATAGACGATGTTGCTAAGCCCTTTAATTTGCCTTTTGTTTTAAGGATTGTCCAAATGGAAAATCACTGCACAAGTGCACAGTACAGTAAGCTCCTTATCAAGCTATACTGTTTCACCTTTGCACCGTTCTTATGTCGCTCGTAATAGTGGCGGTTTTCGTAGTGTAAATGTAAAGCTTGAATGGGAGCTTACTGTACCTACCCGGCGAGAAATAATGCACCTTGATCCTTGTAGAGAAAAATGACGTGTCTCGGTATCGCAGAGAATTTTATAGTTTTACTAGTTGACTGGCAGAGAATGCTCAGACATTAAGTCCGCCTTTGGCACACCTTTTTTAATGTTATATGATAAAGATTATATAAATTAATATATTAATCGTTAAAACCCCAAACTAAATTATAAAAGGTGTTTTATTCGCTACTTCAGTATGGCAATGCTTGACAGGAGACCATGCAAAATTAGTACATTATGATACGAGCGCGCTATGTCGCGTATGTCCTCTGCTTTCTTGTCGCGCTCGCCTGTACGCAATGACCAATGCGCGCGTGTATCATACGACGTATTCAACACACTTGTTAGGAAAATAAAAGATCTTGTGTTATTAATATTTTTCTGAAAATGACTGCGCTTTTTATCAATCTTCCACTGCATGAAAGTATCGTATGCCGCCAAGTATTTATCCTTTAACTTTGGCGGCAACAAACTATTACTCGCGCTTTGCGCCTCCATAATTATTTCCGGTGGAGTTAATAATATGGATTCTTCTTCACTTGGACTCGACATATTTGTAGAGAATCAATTATCAATTACAACAAAAAGGCAAAAAAAAATTTCGCGCCCTGCCCGGGCATGGGTAAACTCTTCATACAGCCAACAAAAAAGGGCCAAACAGCCAAAATTCAAAACTAAATAAACCGAATATTTTAGTTTTTAATAAACAAGTTTGTGTGAATTTTTAATAATTTATTTTAGTTATAGTTATTAATTATTGTTTTTAAATGTTTGTGTTTAAATGTCGTTGTTAATAATAATTTAATATTTAAGTAACCAGTATTAAGGCTGTTCATTTGTTTCCAATTGGCAGCCGCATAAAGTCGTGTTAAAAAAAAGAGTATTAAGCGACTAATTTAAGAACGCGTACTGGACATACATTTACTTTGCAATCTTAAACAAATTAGAATTTGTCGTGTTAAGATTACCGCACTTGTGCGATTATGTAAAGTGAAAAGCACTCGTGTACTGAATAACGGGTCTAAATGCAAGGTAATAAGACCCACTTTACGAGCAAGTGTGTTGAAAATTTTTTTAACAACCTAGTAGATAACATATCATGGTTCTATTTTTGAATCATTCATCTGACGTCGAGTGCTCGTTGAGGGTCGTCTGTACTCGATTTCAACTAATTTCGTTTTGTTATCGACGAAAATCAAAGTTATATTGTTTTTTGTCCTAACGTTCTATTGATTTTCATAATAAATGCTTACAAAATAAAATTCTTTTGTTGAGCAAATAATGATGCTCTTCGTAAAATTTTAATGTGAAATTGCGGGCCCCTACGGTCCGATAACATAATTTATGTAATATAACGGACTCAATAAATTTCGATTGAGAAAGTGTAAGATATTTAACATTCTAATCTTAAACGGAGTCACTTGGAAAAATGTAATAAAGCAAAAATATTTCCATGCGTATCTTATCAAGAAATTCCGGGCCGGCTCGCGCGGCCGACGCGCCGCCCTCCCAAATTACAGCTATTATTTTATAATCCCTCCTAGTTACGTTTTGAATATTAATCATAATCACATTCCAGGGCTTTTTCCGTGCGATCCATTTCACGGGCCGCTACTGTCGCGTGCTTCCGAATGGCAAGTGCAGATTGATTACAGCCACGTAGAAATGTGCACGTGGAAATATGCAAAGGGGAACATTAGAGTAAGTAACGTGAAATACTTGAGTAAACGCTGAGATGCATAATAGTACATTATGATACGAGCGCGCTATGTCGGTCATCGCGCACGAGGTGATATTGTGCGCGAGCCGCAGGCGAGCGCGACAATAAAGTAGAGTACGTAATGACCAATGCGCGAGTGTATCATACGACGTTTTTCAACACACTTGTGAGGAAAATAAAAGATCTTGTGGTATTAGTAGTTTTCTGAAAATGACTGCGCTTTTTTATCAATCTTCCACTGCATTGCATATTTGAAATCAATTTTACTCTATACCAACAATACATCTATGTTATGTTAGAGAGTACTGTTAGAGTACTGTTACAAACTCGTAAGTTCTAAAACATATTTTTTTAATACTCGGAAACATTTGTAGTTTTGCTACTATAAAACTAATGCTTACGTTGAAATGATAAATTGGACATGCAATTAATAAAGACGAGCTATGCGAAATAATCACACGCCTCTCATCACCACAAACTTCCGACTTCAACTGACTCTACGTATATAATATAACATGATCTATTAACATATAGGCAATTACAACGAAAATCCAACGAACAAGTTACAATGCGGTAACTGATCATAATGTGTAAAAGCATATCATAGTAAAAATGTTCTAAAGTATCGTATTAGTTAAGCTTCGCTGAGTCTGAATCTTAGTGTGTTGTCCGAAGTTCTGCTAAGCGATGGTTCGATAGCCACGGCGATGCTATCTGCGTGCACCGGCCGCTGTTAAATATGCTAACAAAGTTATAAATGAACGTCCACAATGAACCGCGGGAAGAACCGTCTAATTAAAACATTCACCTACCGCGGCTCCGCGGCGGACGTTCAAAAAAATCACCCCAACGGCTGCAATAAGGTGGATTGAACTTTTTATCGTGTCTTAGAAAAAACACAGAGCACACGCGCCCACAAAATCCGATTAAAAAAGAGGTAAAGGGTAGAAGCGCGCCTTTGGAAAAAACACAAGAGTATCCAATAACCCTAATTCCTCGGGATACTGATAGAGCTATTTGAGAGCTGTTAAGGCACGAAACGCCCGATTATTTCCGTATCGATTAATTGGATCATAAGGTAATCGATAACCTTCCGATGGCAATGTGTCTTTCCATCTGCCACTAAAATTATGAATAAAAAAAGTAATTTCTTTTTAAGTAAAAACTGTTTCGATAAACTAATCTGTCAGAAGTAGGTATTTGCTAAATTCTATTTTAAGAGTGCAGAGTCATTTTTTTTGAAACGTACCCCTGTGCCTCAGAGTATGAACATACATAACGTCGGTCTAGATGTGACACCTCGTATATTATGCACAATGACAAACATGTCAAGAAAGACAAAAAACCTAACAGCCGGTTGCACCAAGTTTTACGATGTACGATTTCGTAAAAAGTAACAACTTAATACCTAAAAATGGGTCGTTTCACTATTAAATATATGATTCGCCGCACATTTAACGTTTTTAAACGCAAGGGATAAAATAAAACTACAATTGAAACTAGATTATGATGCAATTCTTACGTATTTATATTGTTACGAGTACTTTAACGAAATCGTAAAACGTAAATTTGGTGCAACCGGCCGTAAGTGTTATTGATTTGTTCACTGTATTTACTGATTTTGACGTAAAATATTCATAGGCTATATTAATAACTAGCTATGTCCGTGAACTACGTCTTGCCATATATTTTTTTCCCGTTCTTGCAACATTTTTCATTGATGCTCAGCTCCCATTAGTCGTAGCGTGATGTTATATAGCCTATAGGCTTCCTCAGATAAATGGACTATCCAACACAAAAATAATTTTTCGGTTTGAATTAGTAGTTCCTGAGATTAGCGCGTTCAACCAAACAAAGAAACAAACAAACAAACAAACTCTTCAGCTTTAAATATTAAGTAAGTATAGATAAACAAGTGGTGTCACCTCATAAGATCTATCTTACGAGGCTACACCACTTGAATTATTACCAATGCTTGTTAGAACATGTTGCTAGTAGTCGTTTTTGGATGTCGAAATGAATTGTAATACAGGAGACATTTACGAGTTAACACCGAAAATACTATTTGAAACTTTCTGCATCAATATATCATTTTACAAAAAAAAAGTTACGAGGTTTCGCATCTAGACCGATACAATTAATGTATTATTTGTGTAGCTTTAACATTCACTTAGAGTGCGATTAATTGATATAGAGAATCGCTTTCCAATTTCTTTGTTCAATTAATATCATATGAAACCTTCTATTGTGTCCTGTTCCAATTTCAATAATCATAAATACGACAGGTGTTGTAAAAAAAACGCACCGTATCCACAGAAAGCTGTTTTGATACCTCAACTGTCACAGTTATCAGATATTTTTTACGCGCTCAAAAAACTTACCCTATACGATATTCAGAAAATATAAGTTATGTCTATTCACGAACCATAATCCTTTATACGTTGCGCGTGTCGGTAGAAAAAACGGGTTGTTTGTAAAAATCGTTTCGAAAGTGAAATTTAACCCTTTACCTGACGCACCACATTGTTTCCTTTCAAGAGCGTATAATAATATACGTTTTTCTAATGATGTGTTCCGACAATGTAAAAACACAGGATTGTGACATCGTATGAATTCATGTTTAATCTTCCAAAAGAAAGATTAAGGAATTTAGCCATTTGGCAACAGTGCAAACAAACGTGCATTATAGCAATCCTCTAAAATATGTATATATATATGTAGGTGTATTTTAACTATGTATTGCGTTACTTCTGTATGTTAATATTGATGTAATAGGTAAATAAGAGCTTTCCTGACAATTTCGCCTTTAGTTTAATATTTAATATAACTGAAAAGATTATTCATTTTTAATTCTACTTGAGCCAAACTTATAAATGTACTAAATCTATTTAACACTAGTACGATGCGCATATTTTCATCCCTGTGTTATTGACTACCTCATCTTTATACATGTAATGTTAATATTTGAATTATTGTCCTATATGCGTTCCTAAACCATTGATCGGATTGTGATGAAACTTTGAAAGGGTCGCCTCAGACCCGCGAGAGGAAACAGACTACCGTGCCACAACAACGAGTAGTCAGGTCAGCTATAGTGCAAAACCTAGATGAGACTAACGGTATATGCTAGTTAATACAACTAAAACAATGACAAAAATATCGTCTATTTTCATCCCCTATTTTCTTTTTTTTTATTCTTAATTAAAGCCATACATCTTAAAAGATCAAGCCGGCTTACAATTTTTTAAGTTGTTATTTATCTTAATTTAAATTACCTATATATCTATAATATCCTTACGTAGCTTCAATGAATGAATTATATAACTAAGAACCCTAGCACTATGTTTTTCAGTAAAATTACTAAAAATACGGTGTAATAGAAAAAACAAATCGTGTTCACAACATTGAGTATCTTTCATTAATTCTCGTCTTGGAGCTACATTAATTGTACAATGCATTAAAAAATGAATTAGATCTTCCTTTTGATTACATGTCTCGCATTGGTCTGATTCAACTTTCTTCATTAAGAAATAAAAACTGTTTAAAGGAAAGTGATAGGATCTTAGTCTAAAACAAATAACAAGTTCTCTTCTGCTCAGTCTTAAATTCGAAAACCATGGTATATGGGGCGATTCACTCACCAACGTTTTGTACCACGTGCCCTTTTCTACAGATCTTTTATCAAAGTGAGTTTTCCATTCCTGATAAATGCCACTCTTTACAAGATATCCCCTATTTTCCTTTAATATGTAAAAATATATTATCGCTTTTTTGAAAGCGGCTTTAATGTGTCTACCAGAAAATCATACGAAACCTTAGAGCATTTAGCCTAAATGCTCTAAGAACGAAATGAAAAGAGCCAGCTGATTACGAAAACCCCAAGATAGAGACTACTTAACGAAACTAACGAACCTAAAATTTAAAAAAAAAAATACAGAAGTTAGTTTTCTACTTATAGATTATAGGAAAACCTATAAGAAGTCCATGATATTAAAATAACATGGTAAATCACTCAATATAGGTAACATCGTACGGAACCATCTTCACGCGAGTTCAACTCGCACTTGGCCGGTTTTTTTATTTGCTATCACAACAAATGGACACAAAAATTGCGAAAGCTAACTTCTACTACTAGCAAAGATATTATGTTACTCAGATCACATATGATTTATATTTTCCACTAGCTGTGCCCGCGACTTCGTCCGCGTGGAATAGTAACTTTTGTTGAAGTTGATAAAAAGCCTATGTTATACCTTACATGATTAGCTATCTATTAGTGAAAGTCCCGTCAAAATCGGTCCAGCCGTTCCGGAGATTAGCGGGAACAAATAGACAGACAGACAAATTTTTTTTAAATTGTGTTTTTGTTATTGGTACCCGATATACATTCATACCCATTTAGTAAAAACTTGTTATTTTGACATTACAAACAGACACTTCAATTTTATTTATTTGTATAGATTAAATTAGGCCCAAGACGCACATTGTTTACGGATTTTTTATTACTATCTTATTCTCATTAAGTAAGTATACTGTGATTCTGATTACTTCTAATCGATTATTCTATTCTGAATGATCATAATCATAAGTAAGTAGGTAAACATATAAAAAGTTCTATAATAATAATCAAAAGTTTGCAATCAAGTATGATGTTGATAGTTACTGCGTCTTTGTTTATTCCAATTTCCAAACACATCCGAATTGAAGAAACAGCAAATAATTGTGAATTGAGTGATTTCTTCGCAAGCATAAATTTAACTTAAGCAATCCGATAAATCTAAATGCGACTAATGGATCGAAAATCGAATCGTTATTCAAAAACGAATTATGACAAATTAATGCTTATCTGCGAAAACGATTTGTAAACAAGAGCACAAATGAAAATTTTATTAGAGAAGCTTCCATTACAATCCAACGGCAATATGATTAGTCGGCAAATACGGTACAGTGGTTTACGATTTTAATTAAATACTGTGTGATAAGATAATAATAACCACCCAAAGCTTTGACACAATCGTAGTATGGGATTTGCGTATTACCTATGTTTTATATCATGAAAAATGTTATTTTTTAACAATTCCGTAGCTTATTCATTATTAGGTTTAAAGATGGACGTTACATGTACATTGTAATGACAATTTTACAACAAAATTCACGTGTTTTGATTTTTTACATTACCATTTAATGCGATTTGGGAGATGTTACTTTTGCGGTACCTACGGTTATTTACGATTTACGTTTAGGAAATGTTACTGTATCTCAGAACGTATAAAAATTCATGAAAGTGTTGTAAAAGTTTGTTGAAGTATGATGAAACCAATCAACTGAGAAATTATAGCAACTTAGCAAAAAAATGGCCGACTGACACCCTATGCCACACACACTGTGACTAGCAACAGAAAATTAAGTTACCGAGACAAGACACTCAGTAAAATGCACCTTACAGTTTATGAAATATGTACTTAATTATGTTGTAACCTGTACTCGACTGAGCTCGAAGGGTGCATAAAAAACAACAATGCACGGAAGGGTTGCTTTAACGTCCGTGTAAACATCGCGTAATTGCGCCCAACGACAGGTAAAGGGTTTGCTCTCGACAAAGAGTTGTTTGTCAATCGACCTTCCATTTCGCTTAATAGATATTAGAAAGGGTTGCGATCCAAACAGGATTAGCGTGGGTTCGGTATATAAGTAATAGGTACACAGGAAATATATTATTAATAGATTTAATTAATTATGCTGATTGGATGATTAGTTTGTCACAGATAACAGAACTTGAAACTTCTTAAGTTTAAAGTGCGATTTGAAATAAAAGAAATATTTTGGCAGATTGTCTTCATACAAAAACACTATTCCAGATATAGAAGACAACTTTACATTTAAATAAGTTTCGTAATGACATATTTTTCTGACAAATGCCTACCTGAACATATAAACTTTAATCAACAAAATGCCATTC
Organism: Schoenobius gigantellus; assembly: GCA_963935595.1. Taxonomy (NCBI): domain Eukaryota; kingdom Metazoa; phylum Arthropoda; class Insecta; order Lepidoptera; family Crambidae; genus Schoenobius; species Schoenobius gigantellus. Next base: position 28,290,319 of record OZ012545.1, read on the forward strand.
ATCTGAACTAATCATTAACACTACTTCACTAATCAAAACAAAAATATTCGAAGTTATATTTGCGGTCACTGTTATAGCCACGTTTTCATTTTCGCGGTTTCAAGGATCATTACCACCATTCCTTTTTTATGTGAGTGTATTATAAATCGCTCAGTGCCAATAAATAAAAAATACAAAAAACGTTCCTACCAACAATCGGCGTTACCCTTTTATTATGGTTGATTGTCCCAGAGATAAAGGGATAACGGCGTATCTGTCCGCGAAACTAATTTATAAATGATTGAGATTTCATTTTTTATATAGAACTGTAAAGCACGGATACTTTTATCTATTTCATCAAAACAATAAATTACAATGTTTGCTTGCGTTTCATTCTAGTGAAATTGCACAAGATTTTATTTCCAAGCCCAAAATAAGTTTTCCCGAGTTCTGTGTTTTGATAATTTATTATATTAATAAATCAGTTAATACAGAAAAAATGTAAGCACATCATTACAACTTTACAAATCTAACATTCATTAATCGAAAACTCAGGGTGCTAAGTTACCGGTACCCAATTTTAAAGTTATATTTAGCGATCCATTCAAACAGCACTTCAATACCGCTCCTATGGACGAAAAATATCTCGTTATTATTTTATCCCAAATAATAAAAGAACCTAATTCACAACTGATGATTCAAAAAGGATTTTTTTCCGTAATAACGGCAATCGATAGACGCGAGGTAGTGATTACTAGTTTCAAAAGCACCCCTTTCTGACCCACTTTTTACCCGTTTTTAACAATTTTTGTGTTCCCTCTTCAAAAAGCTCCCTTTGAAAGACCGGGCGTGAACGAGTTGATGATATTACATTTTTTTGGAAGAAAGGAAATTTACGAACAATCCGTCGTATTAACAACAAAAACAGCGATGTTGTGTGCATTGTGCTAGTTTTTTGCGAATTCGCGTGCGCTTGCGCGTCGGCGGCGGCGGACGTGCGAACCCTTCATGCGCGGATTGAGCGCGGAACCCTTCCTGCTGCGCCCTGAGCCCCGAGCCCGGCTATATGCACAGGGGTCACCCTACATCCACCGGCTTAGGACCACAACGGCACAAATACCAAGACCCCGTTCGCCGCATATGTCGTCCCGCCACCGAGCGCCCGCTCGCTACATTTCGCATGTGTGCCAGCCGACAGCTGCATCTGTTTTTATATACGCTCTCATATTTTTTCACAATATACGATCACTGGGCACCCTTGAAACAGTTTGCGTAATCGATGACAAAACTAAATATTCCGCCCGATGATTTCCGTATTTTTGGAGAATTCTGCTTCGGCAACAAAAGGTTGATTGACGGTTTGAAAGAGTGAAATAAAAAGAGGTGCGGGAAAGAACTTCAACTCATAGATCTATATTATTTGCTAATGCATAGTAAGTAAAAGAAAAATATTACCGTTTACCCTTACAAACTATTTTGTATGTATGTAGGTACGTACCTATATCCGTTAGTACCTACCTAAGCGACTTAGTTCCGTCTGTTTTCAAAGTCATCATATGATTGAAAAAAAAATTACTTATAAAAAATGAAGTATCCATTGTTTAGAAACGAATTTAATTAACAAGTCCGATAGTGTATCTCATTTTAACACTACGAGATGAATTGCTCTCGTGTAGCGAAATTAATCAAATAAAAGACTGGTCCGAATTAGATTGAATTCTAACGCTTGGAAAACTTCTGGATTGGTATCGTGAGCTCCTATCGCATTTCTAAGAAAAGGTCTTATTTCAATATTGCGTAGGCAGGTAAAAACGATTCTCTTATTTATCCTGCTTTATGCTAAGTGAGAATTTACACCAAATAAATTAAGTCGGGTGTATCACCGAATTTTTTAAGTATTTACGCATCTAAACTTAATTTCCCAGTGCTATACGGCATGATTGATTTCGGTCACGGAAAATATGGCAGAGTTAATTATTTTGAAAACTAATCTTTAATTTTTGACAGAAAAGTGCAAGAATATTGATATAAAATGAACATTTTAATTAAACACAGTTGTGTGCATGTAAAATAATGTGCACACTATCTACAACTTTAAAAATAACTAATCCGCTCGGGGACTTAGGACTGCTGAATATCTTTTACACAAAACGTGCAGCTATAAAAAACTGGTCAGCACATGGTCAGCACATCTAAAATCTGATAAGAAAATTCGTTGCCGATGCGATGCGATGCGGATATGTGCAATGAAACGCGTTTTTTTATTTACTTCACCCCAAGTTGCGAGCGGTACAATGGTGGCCGGTACTATTGATTATGCAAAGCGATCCTGGCTGCAATTGTCCGCTTTTTGCAAGACGAGGGTGCCGGACGCGGCCATGGGGAGATAACACACACTCGCATATGCGCAACGCGCGCATTGGCCGGGATACATTTCACCAGTACAGTAATGGCAACCCGTCGCCATGTCAGTTTCTTAATGCGCCGCTTACTTAGCCGTTTTTGAACAATTTCGAATTTCGATTGACTGTACCGCCACAAATATTAAACACACAGATCTAAAATTCATATATGACATTTTCAAACATTTCATCTAAACGTTCTTAAAGACAGAAACACGATTAATAAAATTTCACTCCATAGAAAAAAATCCAAAGATCAATCTGTTCAATATTTTAAAACGGCTGTGAATCAGAAAATACAACAATAAATGACAATAACGTTTTAAGCCGATAGATGTGCATTTTTATTGCCTAGAAAATTGCAAAAATACATTTTTTATTTTGTAACCCCACTTTTCCAAAAATCGATTAAAACCTGTTAAAAGTAACGTTTTCGTTCTGTCATAGCGCGTAAGAGACATTGGAAGCTATGCAGTTATCAACTATATTGCATTGCAATAAACCAGTCGCCGTGTACGAGTAAATTTCCCGGGAAACCTTGCCTTAATACGTTTATCTTAGTAAGTAGTTCTAGTCAAAACATAAAACGGTTACCAACTTAAACGGCTATCCTTAACGAATATCATATTAACGTTATCTTGGTATAATTTTAAGCCTACATTCGAGGTGGAGTGCATTTTTATAGTATTAGATGTGCCCCATTAGATAAGGGGTTTTTTAAAATTATTATGGCAAAACGTAGTTCGCGGGCACAGCTAGTATTTTGTAATATTTTTTTTTATTATAATTAAAAATTATAAAATATTTTGCCTACAGTCTCTTTGAGCTGTGAAAAAATCATACTTCAAGACTTCAAGTATGACAAAAGATTGACCGTTTATGTCGCATACTTTCGCAATTTACTTTCCGTTGGCCAAATTTCATGATGCTCATAAAATTTGGCAGGAAGCAAGGTCAAGATCAAAATCTAAAAACTATAAATAGGTACATACATAGCTCATAACTTATATACTACGTAGGTAAGTTTATACGCAAGCCTCGGTGCGCGAGTTCAACTTGTACTTGGTCGGTTTTTATATATCATAGGTACTGAAATATAATTTATTTAATAGTCAATAGTATGTTTTTTTCAAGACAAATTAATTTTACTAGACTCTTACACCCGACAGCATCGTAAAGTTCACAGCTATTTAAACATATTATGAATAATCCATTAACGGTTTTAGGCGAAATAATGATCAAAACACAACACTGCTGAGTGAGATTTTGTCATTATCGTCACAACAAATATCATGGGCAATAAAAATGGTACTTACTAACTACAATATATCTGACTTTATTTTAATTGAATTTAGAATTTGGAAACATTTGGTAAGACCATTTCCCATTCAACAAAAAACCTACTTAAGCGACATGTAACAAACTTACATACCAGCAAGACCAATAAATAACTTGATAACGATAAGCAATAAACAAAGCACACGTTTCTTCACAATAAATCCTAACGAGGTCTCAGCTCTTTGCCGAACGGAGTTGATGGCGGCTTCCATGAGTATTGATTGAAGGGACGCAATTAAAGTTATAGAATGTTAGGTAACTCCGGCGTTTGTTGTCTCACAGACGCGTGTGTAACCCCACGAACTTTCATCTCGAGGGAGAGGGCGCTAGTGTGGGAGTGACCGCCCTCCCAACGAAGGGAGTAAAAAGTAGTTGTGACTTGTTCACCTCTTTCGGTGTCGCCCTCGACAAACGTATATTTTTTGTGAGTACATTGCGAACGCACTGAAGGAAAACATTTTCTTTAATACCATTTGTGTCGTTAATAGCATTTGCTCTGCCCTCGTAAATTTCTATACATTGAAACAATACAATTACTTATTTCATTTTTATCGATGCGATCGGAATTGTAATATGGGTACAACAAAAAACGGAAGTAGATAATATTATTCTATTTATATCAGAGCTGTAACTTTTTATTAGTATTAGACCGATACCAGTACAAGTCATAAAAGATAAATGTCGTTTTGTTTGATAATAAGCTGCTGGGTATACACAATTGACAGAGAAGCAACCCTTTTAATATTTTGTAACGAAAGTGTACTGGAGTCGATGTCAGCCCCGCCCGCCCGAGGCATTTCGTGCCACAAAAAGCTATATCCCAGCCCAGAAGGGTACATGCGTGAAGACGTGTGTCGAGTGGTAAGACGATTGCTATCTATCAAACCCTCGGCGAGCGCGCGACGCTGGCACACACCACGCAATAAAAAATCCCTTCACACATAAAATCGAACTCGTGCTCATCCGACACGCAACAATTGAACTGTACAGGGGACACTTTTTACTTAAAAAGTGAATTTTATTTTTAAAAAGCTCTTCCCCCGAGCTACTGGCGGTTTAAAAAAGCCATAATGCGTCCCCGGACGGCAAGCGCGCGCCGGCTGAAGATTTGACGCGCTCGCGCATGTGTTTATAATCGTCCCCTCAAATTTAACATTTTTTTACTAAATTTAAACCATCTAGTACACCGGTTACTGGCGATCGATGTATCACAAAAAATTCGCGAATTGTTATTCACAGAGAGCGGACATGAAAGAAGCAGAAAAAAATAAGTAGACAAAACCGTAGTTTTTCAAAGTGACGGCCGAGCGGCTGGACGTTATAGGATCGGCAAGGGTCCAACGGTTTTTGTGTGACCCCCAATTTACAAGGCATGAAGGGACACGATATGCCCGTTGTACTTACCTTGACATCTCGTCTTGTGTAGAATCTAATGTAAATTTGTTCCAAAAAAAGTAATTTAAATAACTGTAGTGGTTCGAGGATAAGCTCTTGGCATAAAAACAGTTGTTATTAATGCCCGCCCTTCGGAGCAAAAAAATGCACTCTAGGGTCCTGTCAGTGACACGGTGGCTACTGTCTTTACAGAGCATAATAGATGACCATAATTTTTTAACTATGTGTTATGTGAAAGGCTACGTCGTACGTATATTTAAAAATAAGAGGTGGGTACTTTATTGGGTATAAGAATTATAACACGAAATTATTACACTGATATCGAAAGCTTGGCAAAACCTGTAAGTGTACTTTGTTGTGCGTTTCTCAGAAGTGATTGCATTAATGGTGCTATATTTATATTGACACGCTGAGAAAAAATATCATGATGTGGAGTTGGCACAGGAAATTAACATGATGGAAGTTTTCCTTCGGGTGGGGTAGCGGGCTGGAGGCTGGATATCGGCAATAAATAAGATCGCCAAAAAGCAGAACGGCCGCGACGGCGTCGCCGGACCGTGGGCGGAAACACAGTAAAAAATCATCCATGGCCAGTCACGCGGATGCACCCCATATCGATATCGACATTTTATAAGTATTCGTTTGTTTTGCTTTAACCTTTTCCTTATTTAGATATGTAACTCGTTGCGTCTTTTGCCGCCTGTAAGGGTACGTTAGGCAAAGATCAAAATGAAATTAGGGGGTATATTATGACGTCTTAATTCCAGGCAGTTTTTTGAATTGTTATAATGCCATTTCTTTCTCTTTGTATAGTGAGTAAGAGAAAGGCACTGATAGCAATTCAGAAAACTGTCTGGAATTAAGATGTCATAATCATGGACTTAATAATTATTAAATCCATGGTCATAATACACGCCCAGAAATAGAATACATTGTCATGCTTTTCATTCAAATGAACATTGACATCAAGAATTAAAAGGCCATCAGTTGTGTTTTCTTATTGCATTATTTAGTATTTCTTTATTCATGTTAACACTTAATAAACTTAAAATTTAACATAGTAAACAAAACGTTTTTTCGGAGTTTACTGATTCGTTCATTGTGTTTGCTGAAATAATCCGGTATCTCAGTTGGCGGGTGAGAGAGAATATTTAGATTCTAGTCGGTCACTACATTTATTTTCCATAGGATGGTAGAATTTGCGCTTAACTTGGTTTTTCAAAACAGATTGCTTTAATTAAAATTCGAATTTCAATTTGGAAAATCCTTATATTAAAAACATCATCATGAACGTTGAAACTAACTACCGTAAATTATTCAGAGGAAGATTGTACTAGTAGGTACCTGGATCGATTGCCCGGGTGCCTTGCTTGCATTGCTGTGTTCCGGTTTAAAGGGGTAAGACAGGCAATTACATCATCATCATCTTAAATCACAAATTGGCAACATATACCGTAGGACTGCAGACTTGACAATGATACAGGAACCTCATGTACGTATAGGTGACTGCAGTCACTTACTATAAGTGGACACTATGCTTGCTTACCAACTTTGCTGTTTGAAAATAATATTTTTTAATTTCTTACACAGATTGTAGAAGCTACAAATGCTACGATCTTGAAGCATAAAAATTTGTGATTATCGATAAAACTGATCAGCGGAGAGGGTTGGAACTTACTAGATTGTTTGGTAGCAAGAGGGCGCAGACTGGACTACGGGTGAGACACGTCGCCGGCTCTGCATGTGGTGCACATAGGGCTTCCAATCGAAATTCTAATCTATTAATCTCATTCGATACATAAATAAGAATATTATCTTATTGATTTTAAAAAAGTTACTTTACCCACATTTTACATAACATTTTTGTAACGTAGGCATCCATGGACCAACGTTATTTAGTTTTTTGTTACAGTCTCGTTTGTTCAACCCTATGTACAGAGGCGCATTTACATTAAATTGTCATTACAGTCCCCGCCGACCGGCGGCCGACCGGCAACTACACTCCTGGGATACGTTTTTTTCATAATCACGCGATAGTCGAACATCTCGATTGTGATGTTTTGCGCTAGAGCCCTTCGACATAACAATTTCACGACCGGAATCGAACGTCTCCTTTCATTCTATATAGGCGTATTGTCTTGGAAATAATAGCCAGCTATTTATTGTTAGAGATAACGTAGGTAACCAATAATAATAAAACCAAAAAATAAGTAATTTACTAAAAGCGTGTTATAAATACTTTGTACATAGAGGTTGAGTAAGGATATGTAAAATTACGCCGCATAGGTTAAGTCGTATTTTTTATGCACTATGACAACAATACACTCGCATAAATTCTATTCTTAATAATATATACATATACTCGTATATCCTGTTTTATTTGGAATGTTTCATATGACATAATAACAAAATATCGTCTTCATATAAGAACGATATACCCCGACGAAAACATACGAGTCACTTGGAATACTCTATTAAATCTATAGTCGGGTCCTTACATAGCGCAGTCGCGGGGGAAAGGGTTAGTCGCCCTAACCCTTTAGCTGGGTGTGAGGGCAGGGGCGGGCTGCGGAAGGGTTACCGCCCGCCGCGTGGGCTCGGGGCGGGGGCGCACCCCGCTCGCACTTTACGACGAGCTTTTTTATCGTGCGTGATGTCGTTTTCTTTCTATTTTTTATGTTTATTTCCTAGAGACCATAAATTATGTTTGAAAGAAGGGAACTCGGACGCTCACGTCGTCAGGAATCGGGGTGAGCTCGAGTGAGTGTGTTTTCCTTTTTTCTGTTCTTTATGACCTCGAGGGCGAGTGCAGTGTCGTCATGGCAACTGCATCGCATTAAGGCGGGGCGGTTTCGGCTGATCTGATCGCCGCCGCTATATAAATAAACGGGAATATTAGTTGCTGTAATGCGATATGTTGGCGCAAACATGCTTGACGTATTCATTCGGTCATGTTTGTGTTTGCGGACAAACGAGCGGGATGGACGCCGCGACACTGTTTGCCTACACTCGGCCAGCTCCTACCGTTTGTCCGTATAGCATTACGTGTCCCGGCGATCCTCATTAAAGATCAACAGCAATGGACGGCCACTGTAAACGAGAGATCGACTACCGTCTTTCTAAAACTAACAATTTCTATAAGCGTTTAGCGTGATATCAATATACTCGTAACTGGAGAGGATTTGGGTTTCAAAACGGCTAAGCTTTGCCATCGCAACTCATACGTAATTATATTGCCATTATAGTTATCTAAACACTGTGGGGAGAATTTCAAGCGGACGTTTTGTACGATCTCGTCCGCTGTACGATTCCAAGATGTCCAATTGATCATACTCGTACATACTCAGAAGCTAGGAAATGCTGTTGGGCATAGCTTTGATTCTCGCCTGGTTTCAGGCAAAATACCTGTCAGGATTGTGCTGTTACATAATCGAACATCATAGTTACTTCAACCCAGATGTAGGTCCCAGCGCTGCCTCTTCTTCGACGAGGAGAAGTTGATCTTACCCACACTGATCAGACTAGCGTTTCAGGCTCCCGACTTTTCGTGACGTAGAATTCCTTTAGTCGACTCTTAAGACATCCAGGGAAGGAGCAAACGGCGACACATGTAGGTAAAGTAATACTCGACAGGTCGACATAGCAATCGAGGTATGAGATTGAGAGTAGCTCGGAGACATCCTGCACATCCCAGCACTCGTTCCATCTTGGTATGAGTGCTGCACAAGTCAGTATTTATCAATTTCGATATCGCTCACGTAGTTGCTAATAGTGTTGTATTCAAATTCAGTCATTGGATTGGCATATCGACCTGTCGCGTACTGTAGGTATTCTAAATTCGTCACCCCATGGACGAGCTTTATAGTGACAAATGTTGTTCCTCGAAAGCTTTCTAATACCAGTATAAAGTATAAAGTTATACCATCTCGAATACGCACCCATATTATTATTATAGGTACCTTATAATGCTCCTGCAGTGTTTCCGTTTGTCGATAACACGGGGTATAGTATACATTTTCGGGACTTAAGATATCCAAAACTAATTAAGCAAATATTTTTTACCTGTTTTGGGCGTAAATTAAAAATTTTCAGAAAAATTTGGCGTAAAGTTCCTTGCATTTTATGGGAAACATTTTTCCTAGTATGTTGTATCATGTTAAATAATACAAAGGCATCAATTCCGATATTCTACAAGAAATTCACTTATTTGTGAATCATAGATGAACATTGCCGATATAGGTCCGATTTTTGCATGTCGCGAGACGTCCGAGCGGTGGAGCTGATCTGATGCTGGAGCGAAGGTGGCCATAGCAACTCCGCAATAAAATAACACAGCACCATTGAGTTTGGGCTCGTTTGATTCATATTGACGAATACTAAAAGCTCGTATTTAAAAAAGTTTTTTAAAATAATTTATCTTATTTATGAACGCATATCTAATAATTACTTGCGCACAATAAAATTTTTACTTCATTTTTAGGGCTCCGTATATCAAAAGGAAAAAATAGCACTCTTATAAGATCACTTCGTTGTCCTTTTGTTCGTCTGTCCGTCCATCCGTCTTTCTGTTAAGAAGGACCCTTTACTCGGGAACGCGAAGAGATATCAAACTGAACTGCGGAAGTTTTCATACTAATCATTTAGATTGAAAGTAACGCTTGAAACAAACTATTGTTGTGTTGTGACGCGTCAGAAGCGTATCGGTTTCATACATTTTATACGGCTAGAAACACGCTGGCTAGCGCCACGACACAACACACTGTAATAATGTGTTTCTAGCCATATTAAATGTATGCAACCGATACGCTTCTGATGCGTCACAACACACCACGACACAATAGTTTGTTTCTGCCTTTAGTGGTCAACATTTCCACATCAAATTCAAACATACGTTCGTTGCGCACACGTCGCGAATGAGAAACAGGCACGGCCACAATAGCACACAACAATTCCTGTACAAAATTAATTGCTGATCAACCGCAAAAACTGAACAAAGCCATGTTGTGGCCGCCTAATTGCTCACCCTTGCCGGCGACTTGAAAAAATCGCACCATATTGCGTCCAGCGGGCAACGGGCTAACCACCGCGAAAGAGAAATTTACGAATAAAAGGTGTAATAGTTACACGCTGCATTTAAAATTAAAACCCTTTAGGGCGCCACGCCGCCAGACAATGGGCCGAATGGCAAATTGTCGGCAGGTAGCGAATATGTCGGAACGGAGTCCCGATAATTACTAAGGGCTCTAGTTTAATAAATGGCTCTTTTTCGAAATTATGAAGGGCCGATCGCGCCATACGGACATACCTGCGGCCAACCCTTCGCCACATAATGAGCCTCGAATCGCTAATGCTTATATTCGCATCGCTTTACTCGATTCTTCACAATTTATGGATTAATTCATTTGTTGAGTACGTGTACTTACCACTTGAGTATTTCGGTCATCCTTTCCCACGGATGGATTAAGAATGGTCATTGTAGGTGTTAGAACTCGAATTTTATTTCATAAATAGTCAATTTCACTAATACCCACTGCTTTATTACCCACTGTCGAATTTGTGAGATCCACAGAACACAGAAAGAGGTTTCTGTGAAATTCTGTGTTCTGATCCCTTTATTTAATATACTACAGTGATCATGATAAAGCTTGAGTTATACAACTCATTTCGAAATTGGACCATAACTATGTTGTCTATGAGGACAACATACCATAGTTATGATTTCAACCATAATGTTTAATTTCGTTTTAATCTCGAACTCACAATATTTGAGATGGAGAGGTCCTACTATTACTAGGTTTATTAACACCAAAATACTCGTATGTAGTCTATCGCAAACGAAACCAAAAAAATAATATTCAATGAATAAAAATATTATGATTTTCGAGTAATTCACAATACACACGCCCTACCTCGAAAGGATGGTTGAAAAAAAACAATATTTTTCCATTGGTAAAATCCCACTTTTGTAAGAAAACTAATTATCGCACTTTACGTTGAATTGTTGCCTTTATGTCAGTAGTACCATTGACTAGTACCATTGATGGTACAACTGATACGACTTTGTATCCTTAGTACCATCAATGGTACTAATGACACTAGTTTAGGATCAGTAGTACCATCATTAATATTGGCGTATCCATACAAGAATATTGTTGTATCGATAGTACCATTAATGGTACTAGTGACAATATGGTTCGATGTACAACTAAACAAACTCGAAGTAGGTATAGAACAAGGAAAGTAGGTACTATAAATAAACTAAAATAAAAACATTGTCATAAGCAACTTACAAAAAATAAAATAGAAAACATTTTTAAAAACAAGCTTTTATGCTCAAAAAAGAGGAAAATAAAGTTATGACACAATTTTTTCTGATATTATATTATCAGAAAAAATTGTGTCATAAGTTTACCTATTACTTACACTCTTTTTAGAAAGCTTGTTTTTGCTAGTAGCTGGTCGCGAGATTTATCTATAATAATACAATACGCATTTAACTTGAAATCTTGCGACAAGCTCGAACCTATTTCTGCCGCAAAGCAGCAGTGCTTGCATTGCTGTGTTCCAGTTTAAAGGTGTTAAACATGTATTATGGGTGACTGTTACCACTTACCATCAGGTGGGCAGTATGCTTTATTAGTTGCAAAAAAATAGCTTTTATATTATCATAAAAAAATGTGTCATAAGTTTATTTTCCTCTTTTTAGAGTAAATAAGCTTGTTTTTAAAAATGTTTTTTCTTTATTTTATAGCTTTTCATTTACGGCGGTCATCTTGGTTTTAATTTACTGTACCTAGTCTATAAGTCAAGCCCTTTCATTTGATACTCATATTGGAGGGATTGTACATGTACAATCCGCCATTTTGTTTTTACAACGATACTAAATTACTTACATAATTGCATTGTCATAGGAACTAAAGGTGTATTCCAAACACATATAGGTATACATACCTACATATACATTGCAAGTTAAAGTACAATACAGTCGATGGAAAACATAAACGAAAAGAGTAAGTTAGTAGGAGAGCAATGACGTCAGAATGTCTTTATTTTTCATCAATGGTACAAAGGATACAAATTTGTATCCCTAGTACCATCATATTTGGTTACAATTACGGGGAATATCCTTAAATTGGTACTAAAGATACAAAGTTGTATCACGTGTACCATCAATGGTACTAGTCAATGGTACTATTGACACAAAGGCGAATTTTTTAATGCCTATGAGCACTGAGCGATGATGTTGATTGCGCATTAACTTACAAATTGGAATAAATTCATAACAGAAAATAAAATTGAGTTAATAAATATAAAATGTTGAGCTATCCATTTGCGTAGCACCGCGGCTACTGAGCCTTATTATTTTACTTCTAATTTGTTTCGGCATATCTCCTTTATATAAAATTACTTGTGGAACATGTCTAAACAATTGGTATAAATATTTTTTGTGTTTTCTAACTTTGACTTACTTCAAAAGAATCATTACTCTATGAATCACATTGAAAATTCCAAACATAATGTATTTTATATCTACGAAATTGTACGGTCGGCCTCAGAAGTAGATGGATATTTTAGTACCATGTCACAGCAACTATTCCTTTTATTTAGTGAGGCTACACCTATATTGCATTGTTTACCGTTGGTGTGACATGATACTAAAATGCTTATCTACTTTTGAAGCCGACTGTACTCTAGAAATAAATGACTCCTTTCTTTCGCGTCACTGTATTAGAGTGATGATTTAATACTTCTACTTATTTAAAAATAGGTAATTTATAAATGGACAAGTAGTCAGAGCTGTTAGTCTTAACGGATATCACTGAAAATAATTTAGTTTAATTTATAGTTCGCTTAGTATGAACACTTAGTCAGTGAACAATTACTTTCGTAAGCTTTTTACGCTTTTAATGAAAATTCCTTTTACGATTATACCCATTATTGACAAAAATAACAACACTTAAGGTAAAAATAATAATAGCTATAAGTGTTTAACACTCGTGTGAGTGCTCAAGGGCGTGTAGAGGTGGCAATTTTTAATATTAAAAGATGTCATCTCCGAACCAAGACATGACACATCCATATTAACAATTAAACTTTTAAAAGTGGGCAAAGCCAAATGTAGTTAACCTTAAATATTGACGGCAAGTGTACGAAACAAATTGTCCTATCCATCTTCTTCTTCTTATATATAAAAATGAAACGCTGTGTGTTTGTCTCGCAAAAACTCTGAAACGGCTCAACCAATTGTAACGAAATTTTCTGTGCGTGTTTGAATAGGTCCAAGGAAGGTTTAAACGTAAAGTTGGACCCGGTAGGTGGCGCTGGAATCGGGCAGGACAACGTCTGCGGGGCCCAATAGTCTCTTATATATAAAAATAAACGATGTGTGTTTGTCTCGCTAAAACTCAAAAACGGCTCGACAGATTCTTACGAAATTTTCCGTGTGTGTTTGAATAGGTCTAGGGAAGGTTTAAACATAAAATTAGTCGCGCTGCAATCGGGCAGGACGACGTCTGCCGGGCCTACTAATCTTATACATATATAAAATGAATGGCCGTTCATTTTTTTTTCTTTTGTTCGCTTTAATACTGGGGGTGGTTTAAAAAGGAAAATAATACAGAAAATCCTAAAGAAAAGCTAAATAATATAATGTAATAGAAGTTATTTTGTATGGAAAATGGCGCTGCACTTCGCAATTAATTATTTAGCTCTGTTATTTATCAAGGGGATACGAAGCTCACCAGGGATAGCTACTCGTAGAGTGAATAAAACGCTATAGTCTTCGCCTTGATACAGACAACATAGTACTTACGTTGTTATCATTGACTTACTAATCCCACAGATTATTATTTTAAAAAGATATAACCTTAACAGTCAATATTCTGGCTTTTACAAATTCTGTTATTACGGTCATCGTTTAAGTAATTTGCCATGAAGCATTGTTGGGTGAATAGATAAGAGACACAAATGAACACCAATTAATGCTCTAAGGTTCATGATTACAACATAAGTTTTGTAAATGAAAAAGGTATCAATGTAATACATCGTACCGTGACAACATGGTTGCACAAATATACACCATACTTATAACTTTTTACCGATCCTAAACTACTAAAACCCAAAAAGTTTAAAGGTCTTATAAAGCCTCTTTTATGATGATACAAACTCAAACAACAAATTCCTTTGAAATCGCCATTCTATTAATTGTTTACATAAAACATCGAACAGAAACCCTTCCAATGTGACGCGACACCCTTTTGCCCGAAGGCAGTGTAGTGTGTCGCGATGACTTGTAATTCTGATGTTTTCGCTGTTTAAAATCGCATTTCCTGAGGAGGTTATTTTGCGAAGTTACCGATGCGCGCTCGAGAGCATCCCTGATGTAGCGCACAAAGCCTGTCTCGGCAAACAATACCCTTAGAGGCTATTTAAAACGAATCCCTTAACGACACCTACACAACGTACGTACCACATTGTGTGTGGTGCAAAATGAAATTTTCAATACTTTTAAATTAGTATTTCAATCTTTCAGTTGTGTATCCTGGGGATGTAATGGCATCATACTATATAAATAATAGAATAACTTTAAAAATGATACTGTTCTGATCATGGTGTTGAACCTTAATAACATTGGTATTTCTTAATAAATAAATCAACCTAAATCACTCTACGGACGACTGACTATACAAACATAAACCATTACTAGAATACAAAATACGCAGATTTAATCTAGATCAAAACTATTATTATTGTATGTATTTATTTGAAATTCTTAGATATATCTTTTTACGATATGAATGAAATTAATGTTTTTATTTCGTATTTACATCTATATCTTAGATTATTATAATCACATAAGATGATGGTGTTTTATCATTATTTCAATTTATTAGATTTAAATAATTTTTAGAATAATAAGCTTACTTACGTAGGATAATTGTTTAAACATTTCGCAGAAACTAACATAGCTTTTTCAAATAATATTTCACCATGACAACTGTAGTTCCGATTTTTACAATTTCACAGATATGTTGGTGGCACTACTCGTATAAATTGTTTCTCGGCCACACTTGATAAAATATCCAATTGTGTCAAAGCATTTGTCGTAAGTCGTTTTAATGAGCGATCCGAATTGAAGGATTGTCTACACCTACTATATGTGGTGTAGTCTGATACGGCCTGTTGCTCGTAGCTTCGTAGCTACGAATTTCAAAGTTGTAGTTGGTATGGTAGTCTTATTGTGGTTGTTGTGGTAGTCTCACCTAACAACAATATCGTGTATTGTGGTTTTAACAGTGTACAGATATATCGCGATAAAAAACTCGAACGAATGTGACGTAGTGTCAATCGTTTACAGTGACGTAGCGTTAATCGTAATAAATAACACCATGAATTCTTTATGAAATGAATTGATAATACGTAAGATGATAAACTCAAGAATTCAGTTTGATATTGTAGAA
The DNA here is from genome assembly GCA_963935595.1 of Schoenobius gigantellus. NCBI lineage: Eukaryota > Metazoa > Arthropoda > Insecta > Lepidoptera > Crambidae > Schoenobius > Schoenobius gigantellus. The sequence goes on from OZ012545.1 coordinate 28,305,893, forward strand.
AAATTCTTATTAAACTATCACGTAAGTATAGTAAGTATCAATTCAGGGCCTCGCATTTCAACAGTTTTACAAACATCTAAACATCTAAGTCGTCGGTATAAATACACTCATCAACAAAGTCTTAACTACCAAGACGAACTTTTTTGTAAAATCTTTTAAATAAAAAGTATAGGATAAAAGCGTGATGAAAAAATGTTCTAAATTTAAATTTTCAAAAGAATTAAGTATTCCATTTTAGCTCATTTTAGCATGAATTCGCGGCAAAACGTTATTGCTGTTTTAAGTTTCTTGATTTTTGGATACAATTTCAGTTAATTGATATCGAAGCTTTGATAGAATGTTTTAAATTTCTTTTATAACTTAAAGGCTGGTTTATCAGATATCTTGCCACGTCGGCATTTAACTCAAAATTAAATGTTACGTGCTGTGGGTATGCTTGAAGCCGGGCGTATCCAGCGTGAAGTTGCGGATGCCATTCACTCCAACCAGTCGGTTATCCGGAGATTGTGCGAACGCTATCGACTCACTGGGAACACGGCTGAACGACATCCTGGTAGATATCGAATAACCACCTAAAGACAAGACCGTTTTATTCAGAATATTGTCAGACGGAAGCCCAAAACTACTGCCCGCAACTCGTTGAAAACCTGAGGTTTCAACATCAAGTGGCTATCAGCACTATAACTGCCAGAAGAAGACTGCACGAGATCGGTGTGCATTCTCGTAGGCCTTTACGGGTCGTAGCGCTTCGACGTGGCAATCGTGCTCAGCGCTGGCAGTGGGCTCGTATTCACCTGCAGTGGCCGGAAGAAGAGTGGGCTCATGTCCTGTTTTCTGACGGACCCAGGTTTGGTTTTCACCCGGACTCAAGAAGAATACGCGTGTGGCGAGCTTCTGGACGTCATGAACGTTTCGTTGCCCTCAGGAAATTTGTCCCTACCATAGCGGAACAATTATGGTTTGGGCCGGTATTCGCGTTGGCGGTAGAACGGACCTCGTTTTTATACGGGGCAACATGAATGCCGAAAAATACCGCAACAAGGTGGTGGAACCTATTGTTGTTCCACACCGAATCCACTTGGGGGCGAATTTCATCTTCATGTAAAACAATGCTCGCGCACATACCGCAGGATCAGTGATGAACATTCTTCGTGAACGGGATATCGAACTCTTAGACTGGCATCCTCAGTCCTGCAATATGAATCCTATTGAGCACACCTGAGATCTGCTCGGAAGAATAGCTTTGAACAACTTCCTCAGAATTCACACTCAGAGCAAGATCTTTTTTTACTTTTTCTCGGACATGGAGCATAATACCCCAGGCCACTATTGATAATCTGATATTCAGCATGCAAGACGATGCAGAGCCTAAGCCAATGCTTAAGGAGGTCCAACTGACTATTGGATTAATCACCTGCAATTTTTTTAACGATTTCAAACACCAAAATTAAAAAAGAAGCATTTATTAATGCCTGTATTCATTTTTTCACCAATTCTTTTCTTTATTAATAAAACTTTTTTTTGTACTGTTGAAACATTTTTATTTTATTTTAATAAACAAACCTAAAATTACGCTTTTATACATCTAACATGGTTTAAATAAAATACCTCAAAGCTTTTAGTAATTTACGAAAATAAAAAACTTTGTTGATTAGTGTATTTTCTTAATGATTTTCACGAACTTAAAGCCTATAAGACAATTGTTTTGCATTAAATTCGTTGACAAACTTGTTTTTCACACTTTGTTTTATGAACTTAAAATCGTATATTAACTGTGCCTGAAGGTACTGCAATAATTATGCATCCATAAAATTGTGATCTCCTTATTTGGTCAAATAAATAAAGAAAATACAATTAAGCTCACATCATTCCAAACGGTCGCGCGCTTTTCATAGCACTCACCGCAATAACTTCTGACTTGGACCAGCCGAAGCGGAAGCGCTCGGAAGACGGTCCACCGCTCGCGGACAGACGGCACATCCAACCATGAAACTATTGCCAGTAATCCTTTCTCGCAAGCCTTTCACGGGCGACGCTCCAGAAATATTAATATTGTCAAATATTTTGGCCGCTGACGCATTGTGCCCTTTGTGTAGCCGCCCGCTATTCACTACACTCTAGAAAAGTATATCTAATTCGGTAAACTTACTCGGTAGATAGGTTTTATAAGTTTTTACTTATAAAATTGGCAATTTTAATTTGTTATCTCAAAATGAGTCTGAAATAATTCAAAAACAATTAAGTGTTATCTATATAAATAAAAATAAATCGTCGAAATGTATGTACGCGCATAACTTCAAAACGACTGCCCCAAATTGGTTAGTTTTTATTTTGCTGTGTTCGTAATTGTCAGGACAATGTTTGTATAAAAGAAAATATTTAAAAAAATATACAGAAAGTAAAATTATGAATTTAAAAATGTTCTCATAAAAAGTGAGGAAATTGACAGTCAAAAGGTTTTTAGTATACCCGAGCGAGACCGGGGCGGGCGGCTAGTTTTTATTTAAAATTAATTAATAGTTAGTTAATATAACATAATATTAGTATTGAACATTTCAATATACAGTTATGTCTATCTCCCTTTCTGCAAGTGATATTTTCTGGGAATATTTCTTATTACGAGGACAGATAATATATACTACAGTATTACAAGCACAAGAATTAGGCACCTCACTTCGGTTAAGAACAGATTTGGCTAAGCACAGACTAGGACTCATATTAATAATAGCATGTCAAGAATGAGATCGATCTTTAGATGCTATTTTATTTCATTAAACGTCCAAATCTCAAAATCGATATCAACTTTAAGATTCATTTATTAATACCTAAGTAAGCCTTAATTTACACGACTGATTTTGTTTAAGACAGATTTTCTTTAAGACAGTAATACAACTGAATTCGAAATTTAAACCAATTCAATTATAATCTTCTTCTCTGCACAAAAGTTTCAAGCATTCCAAGACACTATCATTGTTTGATGCATACTCACTCAATATTATATTTTTTATTTTTACCCTTTTCAAGCAACTTAGTACTCCACCGTTTGCCTATGCAAAAAGTTACTGATTGTAAGGAACTTAGCTATATACTTTAAAAAGTTTGACCCTCGGTGCGCCCTCTGGCTAGTTGATTTTATAACAATCGAAAAGAGTGAAAAAATAGGTTGTCTAGGAGGACTCCTTCTTAGACGGTCATACCAGCCCTCCACTTAATTATTGGTTCCGATTCTTCGGTTATAGCAGCTGAATATTTCCATCGTTATTAATGTCGGCCATTATTTTGTGAAATAGTTATGAAATCTGAAAAATCTTCAGATTCATTGGCACGCCTTCAGGGATTATAATTGGGGGAAGTAAAGCAACTGGCTTAAGCAGTTTGCATAGAAAGTTTGGTAACGTAATAATAGCGGAATTCGTAACGTATCAACAATAGATAATTCATATTCTAACAACAAATTACAGTGTTTAAAGATGAATCATTCCTGTTTAACCGACTTCGAAAAAGGAGGAGGTTCTATGTTCAGCTGTATCTTTTTTTTTGTATGTTCACCGATTACTCCCCCATTTGTGGACCGATTTTCAAAATTCTTTTAGTAATCGAAATATTATCCTCCCGAGGTGGTTTCATTGTCACCATGTCATGATCTGATGATGGGATCCCATGAAAATGGAGTGAAACCCTTGAATTTCATAGTCCAACGTGTTTCATGTTTTTGCTAAGCATATTCAGGTATTTACATCTGGTAGTCATCATTTCATGTCACTGAGCTGATGATGGAAGGTTTCTGGTAGCTTAGGGGTTTGGGAATAATTCTTTCAGTACTGTTTAGAGCGAAAGACGTTTTATTTTAAGACTTTAAGACATTATAAGTCGGTGTTAATTTTATTTTAAGAAGCTGTTAATTTTATTTTAAGAAGCTATCCCAAAAATGTAAAATAAAATAAAATAAAACTGTGATTTTGTATGTATTATTATATTATTTATGACTTTTTGGTGTTTTTGAAGTCGGTTTTAATTTTTTGGATTTTTTTAAAGTAGATACATAATGCATCTTTTGGAAGTAGATACATAAGCTAAATAGTTATCACGTTAATCTACTATTGACAATGTTCAATTATAACCCCCTTAATCTAAACGTTAAGCAAGATATTATCTCCCTAGGGAGTAAAGACCCAGGGTCGGATGCTTGGGTACCTCCGTCTTACCTATTTCTGCCGGAAAGCAGCAGTGCTTGCATTGTTGTGTATCGGTTTGAAGGGTAAGAAATGGCAGTGAAATTACGGAGTACCTTACTTTACATCTGATGTCACAAGTAGCAACGTACACTGTGGTTCTTATGGGGGTTGCAGTTTTGCTGCGAATCTCACAGGGGCCACATGTATTATAGGTGACTGTTACCATCAGGTGGGCAGTTTGCTTGTTTGCCAACGAAGTTGCAATAAAAAAATGAATTTGCAACATAAAATTCGTATGAAACCTTAGCATACTCGGCTAGGATACTATGCCCATACCATACGTAGTACGTAGTTACGTAGTAACTATTATCTAATCTGTGCCCATACAACCATCTTTACATCTGGTGTCACAAGTTGGCAACGTACACTGTGGTTCTTGTGGGGGTTGCAGTTTTGCTGCGAATCTCACAAAAGCCACATGTATTATAGGTGACTGTTACCACTTACCATCAGGTGGGCAGTTTGCTTGTTTGCCAACTTTCTGCAATAAAAAAAAACCATGTCTTCCCTGTATAATTTTTTTTAAAGATTATGGGTATTGTAAAGAAAATTGATATCTATCTGAGTGTTTTACTACGTAAAAAGAGTTTATTCGAGAAAGGACATTTGGCAGAATCGCGTTGCGAACGAGTTTGTGCGTGAGAAAAACAAATGTTTTTTCCGTATTTTTATGGTTTTCGTGATAATGTAATAGTCCTAACTATAGTTATAGTGAGTGTTAATGATAGTGATATTGTTAATCATAATATGACAGTATTTCTTGTAATAATTACCACATACGTACATTTTTAAAATAATATTTCCATGACTCGGTGCTTGGGTCGTCTGCATAGTTACCCTGCAACATTTATCTTGCATATATCTGACGCAAAGCTGCAATGTGTGTTGCTGGGCTACGAGGTGAAGGGTAATGTAGACAGGCAGGGAAATTATTAGGTACTGTGACTTAACATGTTATGTCACAAGTTGACTACATACATTGGGGTGCTTGTAGAGATTGCAGATTTGCAAATCTTACAGGACCCACATGTACTAAAGGTTAGTGTAGCCACATACCAGCAGTAGGCTTACTCTCTAACCAATTCCGATCGATCGACATTGGGATTGCGTTTTTTCGTACGCTTAATTTGCCGCGCACTGGCGCTAATTTGGACCCTATTGCGCTGATTTGAGTGAATCCAGCTCAGTGCTATATAATTTTCTCAACATTCGGATTCAATTTGGCGCTAGTGTCGCTACTCAAGCGTGCAAAAAAAAACCGGCCAAGTGCGAGTCGGACTCGCCCATGAAGGGTTCCGTACGATTTATGATGTATTAAAAAACTACTTAATAGATCTCGTTCAAACCAAATTTCGGTGGAAGTTTACATGATAATGTACATCATATATTTTTTTTAGTTTTATCATTCACTACTTTAGAAGTTACAGGGGGTGGGACACACATTTTACCACTTTGGAAGTGTCTCTCGCGCAAACTATTCGGTTTAGAAAAAAATGATATTAGAAACCTCAATATAATTTTTGAAGACCTATCCATAGATCCCACACATTTGATGAAAAAAAAATTTTTGGGTTTCAGTTCTATGTATGGAGAACCCCCAAAATTTATTGCTTTTTTTCTATTTTTGTGTGAAAATCTTAATGCGGTTCACAGAATACATCTACTTACCAAGTTTCAACAGTGTAGTTCTTATAGTTTCGGAGAAAAGTGGCTGTGACATACGGACGGACAGACAGACATACATGACAAATCTATAAGGGTTCCGTTTTTTGCCATTTGGCTACGGAACTCTAATTACAATCCCAAAGTCGATCGATCGGAATTGGTTCGAGAGTAAGCCTACAGATCGACAGCCTGCTTTAGTCGATAAAAATATGTATCGATCAACTGACCTTTTTTCTCGATTTGTTAAAGACATACTCATACAGACAGCACGAAGGACATTGCTTATTCCGAACGCTAACTTAACGTTAATAGATGAGCAAACAAACGAATCTGGACACAAATGTGGACCATTAATAAATGTCAAGTAGAGACTGGGAGAGACGTTTGAACTAAGATCACATCATTAATATTGAGTGCTACACGTAGGCGGTGTCGGCAGAAAGGATAAATTTCATGGAGAAATGCTTTCACCCTTTACGGCTCCTATCTATTTGTCAAAAGGAAAGGTCCTGCTGAATTAACTCGAGGAAAAAATGCGCCCCTCAGTGCGATGCCACATTTGTGCCCTTAATGGTGCCACTGTGGACGTAATGAACGCTGATTTTCTGCTTGTCTTCTGTATTGAGACGATTCGTGAGACACGATTGTTTGATTGCAACGAAAGTGCCTCGTCGGCATAACAGCTCAATTTCCAAACGACAAATTGATATCCTAACAGGATTTTGATTGGAACGAAATTGCAGCATGTGTCGTGAGAGCTTTCTAGAGACATTCACTTCGTCGAACTTGCTATACTGGACAAAAAAAATAAATCAAGAAAAATTAAATTATCGTATAAATAATCGTAATAATTTAATTTTTCTTGACGTTTTTTTCACGGGCGTATTGCTATTTTGTAGAGTTTTGTAGAGTTTTGTAGAGTAAATTTTTTGTAGGTACTTTACTGCTTTGATTAAAAAAATAGGCATTTCTTTAAGTTAAACAGTTTTATTGAAAACTAGCTGTGCCCGCGAACTACGTTTCGCCATCAAAATGCTTAACACAGTGTTTAGTTTTTTCCTCCGTTTTATACCATAATGATTCAACTTTATTCTGCCTTTCTTGAGCAGCGGTCATTTCGAAATTAGGACAATTTCCTTAGGTTCGTAATGCTCTTAAGGTACTCTTCAGGGCCTTTCATTTAATACCCATGTTGCTGGGTTTGGAAACGAACTTTTATCCACCTTTTTTTAGCGGCGGCCATGTTGAATAAGGGCAATTTTTCGAGATTCATAGTGCTCTACTCTTGAAGGCCTTTCATTTGAAACCTATATTGCTAGGTTTGGAAACGAACTTTTATCCACCTTTTTTGAGCGGCAGCCATGTTGAATTTATGTCAGTGTTGCTACATTCATAGTGCTCTACTCATCAAGGCCTTTCATTTGATACCCATATTGCTGGGTTTACAGTTGGACCCGTTAGGTGGCGCTGTAATCGGGCGGGACAACGTATGCCGGGCCCACTAGTATTAAATAAAATTAAAATCCTTATACATAAATAAAATATACATAATACACTAATAGGTATATAATTGCCTCAAATTTCTTTTACGAAAATTCATGAAAATTTATATCCTATTTCCTAAATAGTCTAAGTTTTATTGCCTAAGACTGAACTCCATAAAAGAATAGGCAGACGAAAAAAGGGAGAATCAAGACCAGAACGGTGACACTTGAGAGCGTCATTAGAGGCAGAACGAAGGGTCTTTATGAAAATTAAGTACTGAAAATGGGTATTAAAGTTACTAGGTCTATCTAGGTATGTCTCCTGTGCTAAGGAGTACAGAGTCAATAAGCCTCTGATTTTTTCCATATATTGTCGTTAAAGTAGCAATTTTTAAGCTGTTAGAACGTAAACACATTGTCAAATTTTCGAATGCAGTTCTTTAGAAGTCGGTCTTGTTCATTGAGTAGATCTGCATTCAGGCCGAAAATTGATGATCTATGCTATTTCGGCCTGAATGCAGATGTCTATGATTGGGAAGATTAAAGACTGTAAGCATTTTTTATGTCGTGGATGGAAAGTTTTTTAAGGGGTTCCTTCAAATTCCCGTTACCTTTGTCAAATGCCAGTGATCTGAGGCTGCCAGCTAAACACTGAATCGATGTACGTACAACCCCAAATCATTTCCGCTGTTACATAAAGGGACAATTTCACTGTTAAAGACAACAGATTGGAGTCTAGTGCACCACTCTTGATCTGATCCTCGAGCTTCCCACTATTATGATTTGACATTGAGTCAGGTTTTCCAACACTTTCAGACTGCTCAGACCAACTCTTAATGGCGGCTGTACACTCTCGACGAGTGCTCTCGTCAAGTCTCGCCGAGAGGTCTCGCCCGAGAGACCTGTCAGCGAGTGCTTACCATGTACACTCTCGTCTATTCACTTGCGGTTTTGATCACCGAGAGGATGGACGCGTTAGAAGTCGCTTCCACTGTTTCGCTATGCACTATTAATTATTATATGTATGTACACGAATATCATACAAAAAAAAATCAAAAAGAGTGGCGTTAAAGAAGATGGTGGATGGTCGCTATGCATCGAATAATGATAATAAAAACCGACTTCAAAAACACTGAAAAGTTAAAAATAATATAAGAATAGGTACAGACAACATCACGCTTCTATATTGAAGTCGGTGACAAATTTTAACACTTTCTAGGAGATCATCGTCTGGCACCGACTTCAATATAGAAGTGAGATGTTGTCTGTACCTATTCTTATATTATTTTTAACTTCTCAGTGTTTTTGAAGTAGGTTTTTATTTTTTATATAATATTTTTTATATTTTACTTTTTAGTGAATGCAATCTTTTTTGTGAAAGAAACCCGAATTTAATACCAGCTCACCTTCAGTGAGCTGGTATTAAATTAGCGTTTCCCTCGATTTTCATGGGATCCCATGATCAGATCCTGACCTTGGTGACCATGGGACCACCCTTGGAGCTTACTCTATCGAATACAAAAAGAATTTTGAAAATCGGTCCACAATTGGCGGCGTAATCGCGTAACATACACACAAAAAAAAACATACGCATCGAATTGAGAACCTCCTCCTTTTTTGAAGTCGGATAAAAATATGGTTACAGAGATGATTGAAGCTAATCCAACATATTTTGTCATTTTTCGACGTGCAAATACTTATTCCGATGTGAAATATTATGATTAGTACGACTCAATTCACGTGTGTTCAGAGCGGTTGCTGGCTGTGCACTGCACTGCCGAGAGTGTACATCAATGCTCTCGCCGTTCCTCGCGAGACATGCCGAGACCCTTTGACTCGGGCACAAAAAACCGACACGGGAGCGAGAGCGGGCGAGTAAGCACGAGACACCCCGAGGCGAGGCGAGAGCTACCATGTACACTCTCGCACTCGGCCTGTCTCGGGGTTTCTCGGCGAGAGTGTACAGCCGCCATTATGGCGGCTGTACAGGTTCTCAATTCGATGGTACAGCGGCGAGGAGGTTCTCAATTCGATGCGTATGTTTTTTTTTGTGTGTATGTTACGCGATTACGCTGCCAATTGTGGACCCATTTTCAAAATTCTTTTTGTATTCGATAGAGTAAACCCCAAGGGTGGTCCCATGGTCACCAAAGTCTGGATCTGATCATGGGATCCCATGAAAATCGAGGGAAACGCTAATTTAATACTGCTGCTGGTATTAAATTCGGGTTTCTTTCACTAAAAAAGTTAAAAATATTATATAAAAAATAAAAACCTACTTCAAAAACACTGAGAAGTTAAAAATAATATAAGAATAGGTACAGACAACATCTCACTTCTATATTGAAGTCGGTGCCAAACGATGATCTCCTAGAAAGTGTTAAAATTTGTCACCGACTTCAATATAGAATTATAGAAGCGTGATGTTGTCTGTACCTATTCTTATATTATTTTTAACTTTTCAGTGTTTTTGAAGTCGGTTTTTATTATTATTATTCGATGCATAGCGACCATCCACCATCTTCTTTAACGCCACTCTTTTTGATTTTTTTTGTATGATATTCGTGTACATACATATAATAATTAATAGTGCATAGCGAAACAGTGGAAGCGACTTCTAACGCGTCCATCCTCTCGGTGATCAAAACCGCAAGTGAATAGACGAGAGTGTACATGGTAAGCACTCGCTGACAGGTCTCTCGGGCGAGACCTCTCGGCGAGACTTGACGAGAGCACTCGTCGAGAGTGTACAGCCGCCATTAATAGCGGCGAGGTCTTGATTAATATCAATGGCATCAATAACACTGTCAACATTAGCCTTTGTATGTTGCAAGGTTGCAAGTCATTAGCTTACAAGTGATGCGAATATAATGAGTAATAAAATTGATACAAATTGAAAAAAGTGGAGATAAATAAAAATGCCGCCTTAATGGAATTCAGCTACAAGGTTTCACAACATGGAAGACGATTTTTTCCCAAATAACTGACTGCTGTCCCCCCTGAATGAAGGTATGAAAAGAACCACACGTTGCCTCGCAAGAGACCTCAAGATGAGCTAGAAGTGTAAAAGAGTTTTATGGCTAACGGCATTAAATGCATGAGAAAAGTCAATAAGAATCAGTAACCTGTTTTTCTTTAATCGCAATTTTCAATTCTTACATCCCTCTCAGTTCTACCTATGTCTTTTTGATTTAAAAACCCTGCGGTCTCTTAGAACAATGTCTTGTATTTTTTTTGACATATAGTCGCGAATATAGCTGGTTGGCGCTTACTGCCGTACACATAGTGCATATTCACTGATTTTATGGGTGTAAAAATATTTTGATAGATTCTTTCGAAACTAGCACAGCTCATAGAAGCAGTTGCGCACTGCACTGGCGGCCTGGTCAACCCATTAGCGCGGTGCCAGCGGGGGCTCATGATCACTTCGCTCACGTTAATTTATGTGCTTTGTCGCATTGTCCACTACACAATGGCGCATTTTTATAGCGTTCGGCTGCCGGACACCCAGATTAACATCTACTGTTGGCTTTGGCTTTCTCTCGTTTTGTGCAAGACACAATGCACTGGCCGGCACCTGGCATTAATGGTTCAAGTAATGGATATCGCAAAAAATAACGCTACCAACGGCTTTGTCAAAAGGGTTCTTCGCGACATTTACCGCCTAATAAATTGTAAAATAAATGGGTTAAGGCTAAAATTTTTTGTAGATATGAATTTTACGACGGTCATACTCGTATCTACTTAGGCACTATCAAAGTTAAGATTTATAAGAACCTTGCATAGGAGTAAAAAAAAATACAAAAAATAAAATCCGACTTCAAAAACACTGAAAAGTTGATAATAATATAAGAATAGGTACAGACAACATCAAATTTCTATATTAAAGTCGGTGTCAAATTTTAAGATTTTCTAGGAGATCATCGTTTGGCACCGACTTCAATATTTAAAGGTTATGTTGTCTGTACCTATTTATATATTATTTTTAACGTTTTATTTTTTTTGAAGTTAATGCTTCATGTCCAGATAGGCCTGATCGGACAGCGTCAACTGCCTGATTTCCAGAGTTAAGATCTTAGTTAGTTAGTATCTAACGACACCTCACATAATGACCTCAGCAAGTAAAAAAATCAACATCACATTACGTAGCCAAAAAACATATTTTTCAAGATTTTACTTGACCACTTCGTCGGCGTAATTAATATGTGTATCCATGCCAAACAACAGTTATCTAAAACTTGAATCTCTTAGTTAAGCTGCAGACGGACGGATGCACGGACCTAAATACGAGGTATCTATCACTACCCAATGGCACTCATTCACCGTCTCCATCATGAGACCCTAAGCACTTTAGTTAGTAAGTTTTAAAAAAACATCATCTGCATCATAAAAATTGGCGAATTCTGACTCGGGGCAAGTGCGCCATACTACCAACAAATTGGGCGCACTTACCCCACTCGACTATTTTGAGTTTAAGATTTTAAACTGTATAAAAAACATTAATTTCACTAATTAGGAGTAAAATACTAATTCAGATTTGAAGAAAAACATCTAATCTTTGTACTCACCTCTTTGGTTTGCCGCAATTCATTAAATAATCTATACTAATATTATAAAGCTGAAGAGTTTGTTTGTTTGTTTGCTTGAACGCGCTAATCTCAGGAACTACTGATTCAAATTGAAAAATTATTTTTGTGTTGGATAGTCCATTTATCGAGGAAGGCTTTAGGCTATATAACATCACGCTACGACTAATAGGAGCTGAGCATCAATGACAAATGTTGCAAAAACGGGTAAAAAATATACGGCGAAACGTAGTTCGATGGCACAGCTAGTTAAAGAATATAATGTGGATTAGTAATATTAAGTCATCTCTGGTACCTAACAGGTTTAAATGACACTAAAACTAAAATGGCGGATATTTCAAGTTAAGGTGATCAGAGCTATCTGTGAGTGTGAAGTGGAACTGTGTTTTGGTTTGTTGCATGGAAAATGTCGTTAGTTGTGTAATATCTGTATTTTTCGATATTTTTATGGGTGCCGCGCTTACCCCGTTGGCGCACTTGCCCCGCCTGAATTTAAATGATAAATTTATGAAATAAAAAAAAATCATGCATATTCCCTATTGTGGACCGATTTTAGACCAAAATAGGATCCCATAAATTCGAGGAAAATCCTTAAATTTTATAGGTATGTCCAACGTGTTTCATGTTTTTCCGAAGCTATTCACGTATTTGCGTCTGGTAGTCTACTTAGTGTAAGTACACTTACCTACTTAGTGACAAAGTACACTAGTCCGTAAGCCCAGTCTAGTACGTGATAGCCTCACACAGCCGGACCTGAATGAAAAAGAACCTGATAAAAGGAAGTTAGAAGGCTGATGATGACTCATTTGTAGTTCATAATAGATCAAAATAAGTTACAAATACCTAGGTACACAAATTCGGAAGGTATGTACCATATGCGATAGAGTATAATTGCGATATATGAGAATAAATTAATATAAAGAAATACGTTTTGCTCACGTTCTTAATGAGCTTCGGAATTTGTTTGGAGAGAATGAAATTAAAAATTGACAAATTTCATCTAAGTAAGTCGTTTTAGCGTGATTTAGTAACGAACATCTAAATCTAGAAAGTGATATAGTTTTAACATTAATAGGATCCTTACAACATATTTAATAGTTACATGAATGATAAAACATCTTTGAAAAAGTTTTCAGAAGTTAATGGTAGAAATAATCCATTATTTTGATTACAGGCTTTTTATTTATCTACAAGATTTTATTTATTCATTTTCGATTCTTAATTCGTCAGACTGTCTTGGGGCCTGGCCAGGCACCAAGTCTCCGTGCACCCTCAGCCGGTAGACACACGTGTACACCGGATTGCCCCAGTTGCTTAGCACCCGCACCCGCACCATATTGTATCCCTTGTCAGCTGGATGCACCACCTCGAAATATTGTATGGGTTTCCCATCTTTGTTGTACTCGTAACTGCCGAAATCGTGAGGATACAAATCGCCGCGGTACTCCAATCCCTCAATTTGCATTAGGCGAGGAGCGGACGATATCTCCCTGAAAGCGACTGCGTTATTTATATCTAATGGCAAATACCTACACAAAATCAGCTGTTAGTCTGCTATATGCTATACGATACGATTCGACAAATATTTTAAAAGGTAGTCACCTTTTAAAATATTTGTCGAATCGTATCGTGAGCACCCTTATGGCCAATTTAACCAAACTTGTCCCAGTTTAGGAAACTCCTAAGTAGTATGCTGTCACTTTTTAGAGTTCCGTAGTAAACAAGGAACCGTTGTAGTTTCGCCATGTCTGTCTGTCTGTCTGTCCGCGGTTTTCCCAGGACTATTAGTACTAGAAAGCTGTAATTTGGTATGGCTATGTATATTAATCATGCCAAAAAAGTGTTAAAATTTTTTTAAGGAAACTCCCACACACCTAAAGTGGAAATAAAGTTTTGTGGCAGCATGCCAGTATCCTAAGCTAAAACAAGGTTGGTGAAGTTAGCCGTTAGAGTCTTGTCAATCTATATTTAGCTTAGACTATAGATACCAATAGACATGAAATACCTACGAAAAAAGCGTGCCAACTTTTGGGTTGGTGCTCTAAGATGGCGGAAAAAAGCTAGGGACGCTGCATCCAGGGCAGGCTCTGCCTGTTAAGGAAGGAGAACCGCCCCGCGGATTCCCCGACTGGGTATCGGCCGGTGGTACTGCTCGACGAGGCCGGGAATTTTTTCAAGAAGATTCTCGCTTCCCGCATCGTCGAGCACCTAGAGGACCGGGGTCCGGATTTAGCAAATAACCAGTTCGGCTTCCGCACCGGCCGGTCCACGATGGATGCAGTGGCCCTCCTCAAGGGGTGGACTGAGGGAGCCACAGCTCGTGGGGAGACTGTTGTTGCGGTGTCTCTTGACATCCGCAATGCTTTCAACAGCCTGCTCCACGAGTGCACAAAGGAGGCACTCCGCTTCCACCGGGTGTCTCCGTACCTCCGCGCCCTCGTGGAGGACTATCTGCAAGGCAGGTCCATCCTCTACGAGGGGCCGGATGGGTGTGTCCATACGTGGGCAATGGCGGCAGGTGTGCCCCAGGGTTCCGTACTAGGTCCTCTACTATGGAACCTGGGGTACAACTGGGTCCTGCGAGGCGACCTCCTTCCACGAATGGAGGTCGTCTGCTTCGCCGACGACACGCTTGTCGCGGCGAGAGCAAAAACGGGGGAGGAGGCGGCCCACCTTGCGTCGGTCGGCGCTTCACTTGTCGTTCGGCGCATCCGCCTCCGGCCTGGACGTCGCCCTCGATAAAACGGGGGCCATGATGTTCCACGCCTCTCGTCGCAGGATCCCACCGGGGCTTCGAGTCCGAGTGGAGGGGGTCCGCATACCAGTCGAGGCACACCTTAAGTACCTCGGCCTGGTTTTGGATCCCCGATGGAGCTTTAAGGAGTACTTCAAACTCCTCACTCCACGGCTATGTGCCGCCGCAGCAGCACTCGGACGGGTCCTCCCTAATGTAGGAGGGCCAGGATCGGCGTGCCGTCGACTGTATCACGGGGTGATACGGTCAATGACACTATGGAGCCCCGGTATGGGCGGAGTGCCTCTCCCCCCGAACGGTGGCCCTCTTGCGACGTCCGCAGAGGGTCATAGCAACCCGGGCCGTGCGAGCTTATCGCACGGTCAGCCACGGCGCGGCCTGCGTTCTTGCGGGCCAAACGCCGTGGGATGTCGATGCACGCATACATGCAGAGGTGTATCGACATCGGGTTGCCGTTAGAGAACGGGGGGGACGATTCGCTCCCGAGGAAGTGGAGCGGGTTCGTACCCAAGCGCAGAGGGAGGCTCTGCGTCAATGGGGTGAGGCACTCGCCTTCCCAGCTGCCGGCCACCAGACGATCGAAGCGATACATCCGATGTTGGAGGAGTGGGTAGGGCGCCGGCAGGGCAGTCTCTCGTTCCACATGGTGCAGGTATTGACCGGACATGGTTGTTTCGGTCACTACCTGCATCGGGTCGCGCGTCGGGAGGAAACGCCGCAGTGCCATCACTGCGACGCTCCCGACGATACTGCCGAGCACACATTGTTGGTGTGCCCGGCCTGGCGACGCCAGCGCAGCGAACTTCACGCTGCGCTGGGAGGCGGAGACCTCTCGCTGCCGAGCATGGTCGTGGCCATGCTCCGCGGCGAGGCGGAATGGGAGGCTGTTGCCTCCTTCTGCGAGGACGTCATCTCGCAGAAGGAGGCCGCGGAGAGGGAGCGGGAGAATGATCCTCAAGCCGCTCCCATCCGCCGCAGACGGACAGGCAGGCGAAGGCGGGCATTCGCGCAAGCAATGCCCGTCTAATGACCCTGCCGTTGAGGCCTGCGTGCACGGTTGGCCCCGTGTACGCCGCCGTAAGGCCCTCCGTCTGGGGATTGCCCTGGTGTTCTCGGGCAATCCCCCCTTGGCGATAGCCCGACCAGCCAGGTCGGGCTAGCCCGGGCGCGTTGGTAGTGGTAGTCGCAGTGTGGACCCTACCACGCGCGTCCATAAGGGCAGGGGTTTAGTGGGTAGGCCTGACACTCTGCCGGGAGAGCCCCACATACGCTCGTCGTCTAGCCAACGGCGAGTAAGGTGCGGTCACGCATTCCCCTCGAAAAAAAAAAAAAAAGGGACGCTGCATCCAAGATTCCACACTTTTTATGTTTTTCTTTATAGAATTCATTAAAAAATCAATAAAAAACGTATAACTGTAAAATGCACTCACAAATAATGCTCACCGACTGATATTTTAGCACAACAACAAACACGGTGCTTTGTAATGGCGGACTGAACTGGACGCAAATTTATTTGAGACATAATATAATAACATTGCGAATCCATTGGTTTAGTTAATCTGAGATATTTAGCTACTGCTTGGTGGACACCACAGAACATAAACTTCGTTCTGTGTTCTGTGATAAATATTAAGTTAGGTATTTAAAATTATATAAACGAACGATTTTAAAAAGCGTTAAGACACCTAACAGGCACATAGAGGTCAGGTGGGTTATTGTCTAAGAAAAAATCTGTCAAGATCGCCTTCAATTACACAGCCATTGCGGCATGAACACAAGCCTGTGCGCCGACATCCTTTTATAAAGGGGCGATGGATGGACGACGTCTGTCAAATTGTAAGCGATCGTGATAGACTATATAGATTTATATAGTTTCCCGAGTGACATTCAGCACAGCCAGTCACATACCAGCAAAAAGTCCCGTGTTAAGCAACATTTTACCAGAAAAGATCATCAGCTATATTATATTTAAATTATTTATGTATTTATTTATACACGGTTATTTTTTTATCACCCTGGAAAATTTTAGGGACGCTTCAGGACACATCCAATATTATATTAAAAAAAAAAGAAATAAAAAATTTAAAAAAAATCTCTAAAAATGCTGCTCTCAACTAGTGCAGCATTTTTTGTATTTTTTTAAAAAAATTATATAAAATTAAGGAGGGGGGTTATTTTTTTTATTTATATTTAAATCATTCTAATACCATGTCGTGAAGCGTCCCTTAAATTTTCCAGGGTGATAAAAAAATAACCGTGTATAGAAATAGGTATTTATGGACAATGACCTTATTACGTATTGCTATTTATCCCTGTTGTTGTCTACTACATTTACGTACGCCATTAAAGTTATGGGTGACTGGAAGAGATCTCTATAAGAGATAAGTCCGCCCTTGCATATATCCAAAGAAAATCATTTCAAAATAAAAATATGATTGAAAGTGATTTAATTCTGACCAAAATAAATTATGCAATAATGTAGGTAGATCACTCCAATCCAAACCTAGAAAAATGCTTCGATAGTCAAGATTAAGGTAAGGATCATTTGAGATAGAGCCCTCATTTTACAATCACTGGGAATTTTTGGGACACAAACAGAGTATAATCTTAATTTTTTCATGAATTTACCCTGACTTTTCCTTCAATTTTCCCTTGCCAGAATGTAGACACCCTGAATCTGTTTTTTTTTATACAAAATAGGCAACAATCATACGACCCATGCGATGTCAAAAGCTGCAACAACCATATATAACCACAGGGTCACTTTTATAGGTGTCTCGAAAAAGTCACGATTTACCTACTAGCCTAGTAAGCAAGGGACCTAATTCTTTTTACAAATAATCATACTTACTTACCTGGTTGGCGATATGTGGGGTGGTATGTGCTCCAGGCTGAATCCCGTAATTTGAACGGTGCCGAGCAGGCGCAGCGTGGCTTCGCCCCGTGCGCCCTTGAATGCCCAGCACTCGCCGGGCAGCGCGCCGGGCCGGATCATGGCGCGCGCGCCGAGGCAGCCGCGGCACGCGAAAGACACTAACGCATGCAGCGCCCAGCCCACCGGCGACTGGTAAATCACGTGCTCCACCGTATCGCCAGTGTCTATTATACGTCCACCAGCGGTTTCGAGAGCGTAGTCTGCTATCTGGTACCAAAACAGTAAAATGCAGTAAACATTGTATGGGCTGCTAGTTTGAAATGGGTTACTTTTACTTAATATACAAGTAACCTTGAATATGAAGGCCAGTGTGAATAATAAAAACTATTTCATTCCCAAAAGCTGGTCCAATACCCAAATCGTACCAGCCTTTTACTGTAATGCGAACGAGCGCTTATAACGCGGCACCGCAATCAACGAGCAACTACCTAGATGACAATGGTACGAGATGGATACGAGGGTAGATTTGAAAAGTTTGCAGCCTCACGAGTTTATTCTATATACAACTTGCAGTCACTTTTTTTTGGGAAGATAAGGGCACTGGACTGCCTTACGATAGGCGAAACAATAATAAACTTAGCAAGGGTAGTACATATTGCAATATTTTCACTGTCTAGGTACGTGAAGAAATTAAGGAGAAATATTCTTACTAAAAGGAAGGTGTTGCTTCGATGTCGATGGATACCGTTTAGTGGGCTATACACCGCAATTTGCGGGGAAAACCTACACACACCTGTCGACTTGGTAGTTGCGTCGCAGTGTGGACCCTACCATGCGCGCCCATAAGGGTATGGAGAACACCGGGTGGTTTTAGTAAGTAGGCCTGGCACTCTGCCCGGAGAGCCCCACACACGCTCGCCATCTAGCCAACGGCGGGTACGGTGCGGTTACGCATTTTCCCCCGAAAAAAAAGTAGCCATCGGCAGGTACGGACTACAGTGCTCAACAGCATCCCACCTACTTAAAAATAGAAAAAAGGATACCTCTCTGTCATAATCCTTGATCTCCATCGAGTGTCGGCCACCGTAGCGCGAGGGCTGCAGCGCGTCCTTTGCGCGCTCGGCCGCCGCCGTCACCGCGGGCAACGTAGAAGACAGCCGCTCCATCTCGCCCTTCAGCCTCTCATGCTTTTGATTCACCTTCAGGTGATGTGTTATAAACATTTCTGACATTCAAATTCGTCTATAAATCGATAATATTATTATTTTGGCTCAGTCTGTTTACGTCCGTAAAATGAGTGGTGCCTTATCAAACTTAACTTATCTTTATAAATAAAGTGTAAATAGGTATCTAAACAGGATCTAATAGTTAGGGATGCCAGATGTCCGGTTTTGGACCGGACAGTCCGGTTTTCTTTATGTTTGTCCGGTCAAGAAATTTGTGATAAACCGGACAAAAGATTGTCCGGTTTGTTTGACAAAAGATTGTGCTCATTATCTTCATGGAAGCAGCAAATTGCTGAAAACATTTACGAAAAACTGGCAGCACTTCTGAGTTTTCTTTTATTTGAAGAAAACTTTCGGAATCTGCGAATCGCACTCTCGCACTCATCAATGACGCTGAAATTCAGTTTCATAACTCAAAAATTTTTGAGCAATGAAGCTGCACAATTTATTGAAAATCGTGCAGTATGTGTGTAGCACTCTTATATCTAATAATGCTTTTGTGGAAGGAATCTTTAGCGTCATGGGAAATGTATGGACAGATGAAAGATATTATCTCACCGTAAATACTGTAAAAAGTGCGTTTTATTCAATATAAATGAATAGAATTTTAAGATGCCATCTTAGACAATAAACTTTAGTAAAAGCATTCAGCGAGAACTAGATGCATTTTAGTGGACTACTTCACGGGACGCTACGTGAGCATGTTCGTCGGCAAACGGCGCAAGGCAGCAATAATGGGTTGCCCGCAAGGATCGGTGCTGAGGCCCACGTTGTGGAACGTAGTGATGGACGATTTGTTTCGACTACCCCTCCTTGGGGGGTTAGTTTCGTAGGCTACGCCGACGACGTGATGCTTCTGATCGAGTCGAATTCCCGAGCGGGCATATAGGCTTCGGCCTACACGACTTTAGAGCTCGTTGGTGACTGGGGGGCCCATTATCAACTGGAATTTTCTCCTGCCAAGTCTGCAACTAAGACGATCAGGGAGAAATTCCAGAAGCGACCCGTCATCACGTTCGGTAGGACTTCGATCAGGAGCGTCACGTCGACTACGGTGCTAGGAGTGGTAGTCGATTCAACTCTGTTGTTCTGGCAGCATGCGAGTTTGATAGGGGAAATGGCGACGTCTTGTTTCGGCAAGATGTCGAGGGTGTCGGCTACATCCTGGGGTGTTAGGTACAGAGCTCTTAAGGTTCTGTACAGGGTGCGTCCCTACACGTTGTGCGATCTGCGCTTCTACGCACCCAAAGACCCGCTTTGATCCTTCTGACCAAGGCGTATCGCTCGACCAGCTCTGCCGCCTTACCGGTGTTGGCCGGTGTTTTACCGACCGACGTCGAGGTAATCCGGGCGAGCATATTAGGTAGGGCGCACGCGTCCGGGAGTACCAGGGAGGAGATGCGCATGGTGAAGCTCATAAACATCAGTTTGTGCTTGCCACATGGCAAGAATGCTGGGACACATCAGAAAAGGGGAGGGAGACTTATAGTTTCTTCCCAAACGTTGTGGACCGGCTCAGGTTTACCTGGGTCGAACTGAACTATGAAGTTTCGCAGCTGCTATCGGGGCATGGCTGTTTAAATGGTAGACTTTTCGCGCTACTGTGGTGAGTGCGAGGTCGAAGACCTGCACCATGCACTGTGGGGGTGCTCTTTATATAGTGACGCGTTGGTTTGATCTACTACCATGATCTCGTGGAGACGGAGGCGAATTTCCTGAGGCTACGGGACGCGAATCGGTAGCATAAGATCAGGAAAGGGCTAGAGAGATGAAGAAGGAAGAGGGTAATCGTCCGAAGAAAGAAGAAAGCATAAGTCAGACGAAGCCGGCGGTACCACAACAGTGGGCACACGGCGACCTTGCGGCGGATACCGAAGGCATACCGTGTGTTTCCGACCCTAACAGGGGTAAGGGACACAGGGACAAAGGAAGTAGAAACATAAATAATTTGTAGGGTGTCAAGAAGTGTGGCGCGGCAGTGTGCGATTCGCAGCTTCCGCGCGCGTCTCCCGATGATTCGGCCCGTATAACCAGGACTGGTAGGACCTTGGGTGGTGGAGGGTTAGTTGCTCTCTCCGTCACCCAAAGCTTGGCTGGTAGAGAATGCCTATGGCATTAAATCCGCCTTTGTATACGTTGTATGTACACGACAAATTAAAAAATACATTATTCTCATAATAAATAGAAATTAAAAAATTGACCGATTTTATTTTCGAACACATCTGGCAAACTTACTAATATTAGATATCCACAAAGCTAGCACAGAATTTTTCTCAGTAAATTTTGAGGATATTGGATCTTTCCAGTACCTACTTATTAGGTATTATTAGGTACATACATGGTAAAGTGGTTCTCTTCCCATCTACTTCGTAAGACAACAAAGGGTCATATTTTGCGTATATTTAATACACACTTAATCTTTTGCTCTAAGGCTTACGAAATGGTAGAGACCAGACGTCTAGCATTTAACGCCGGACTGTTATCTATAAAACTACTGAGGTAACTACTCAAAAACTTCATACTTCTGTTAGTCCACGCGTCAGTTGCAATACAATGTACCGCACGTCGGAAAAGTCCGCATCGAGCCCATCGCGGGGTCCCCAGAAGTACGCGTACGCTTGCAGCCCCATCAGCAGCGACAGCGACACGCACACGAACGACCGAAACACGGTACGGAAGCACCCGCCCTCTTCAAAACCGTTATCCATTTCACTACCTCATACACGTATTAATTTACATCTACCTTTCGATAAGTAAGCTTAAAATCTAAATGATATTTCTTGTTTAGTTCTTAGGTGTCAAATTAGTTTCTATCCAAAGAGAAAATAATAGAGCTAGAACTTATACTGTCAGCAAGACGTTTGTTCTCGCCAAGTTCTAACCCTCAGAAGTTCTAGCCATTCAAAATACGGAGAAAATACGTGTGGTAAATTTGTCTGCAGTGCGTACGGCTGCGGGTATTTTGCAGTACTTAATCAGGATTTGAAGTTGACACGCGACTGAGTTGCGTTTGCATCACCCTCTAATCGATGCAAAAAGTCGCAATAAGTAAGGGACCTAAGGGCGCTCATTGATGAGCGACAAAGTAAGTTGTCCTGAGTTCCCATTTCAATCATCACAGTAAAGAAATCATCTAATGGGGTGCAGTCCACTCTGATTACCCATCGATTGACTTTATAACGAACGATTAATATGTATGTATGAAAACGTATTACTATCATAATATTGGCATCATAAAATTGTTAATACTATTGTAGCGCGAGGTCTGCCGTCAGAGCTAGTCTCCCGGACCGTACGTATTATTAAACCTCCGGTCAGGTTCATTGATTAACCTCTGTTATTATAGATATTATTTTGTATGAAGGTTTGTTTTTGTCTATGTTGTTTTTTTAGTTTCTTTTTGGACGTTGTCAAAAGTTGAATCAAGAGGAAAATTGATATTATTGTAAAATGTTTTGTCTGAAGTCTGTTTAATATAAAAGTAATGCGAAATTGAAGTCTTTCACTGAGTAAAGAACCTAAACGCTATACTATTTTCTTTTCATCATTTGCTCAGGTTTCTTTACATTAATAGTAATAATTACTACTGAGATTAAAATTAAAAGCTTTAATAAAACAAAATCTTATTTTCGTCCCCATCAAGGAGCACCAGCCTTCCCTAACTAGTTAGGGCGATTAGGCCTTAGTCAAACCACACTGACCCAGTGCAGATTGGATGACTTCACATACACCTTTGAATTACTTCGCAGGTGTATGCAGGTTTCCTCACGATGTTTACCTTCACCGTAGGAACGTCAGATAAATGTTCATATGAAATTCGTGAAACGAAAAACACATTGGTACAGTCGACAAAGTTGCCGGTCTACCAGTAGAGTTTTTATGGTCAGCGATATCTGAAAAAGTAAAAGCGTTAAAACAGGTTTTAATATTATATAAAATAGATAGATAGAAGTATTTTAGGATTTTCATATATGATTTAAATGATTGCTTTATACCTCTTATTGTTTGAAATAATGCTTCCAAAAAAAAACTCTAATGGTAGACCGCGAACTTTGTCGACTCTAGGTACATGGCAGGATCGATCGCGGGCCTCCCGATTCTACTCGGAGCACAGTGTCCAGTGCCTAGACCACAGAGCCACCGACGCTCGCTAGGTGACCTTAGGGTGATTAGAAGCATAAAATAGATGTTTAAAAAGAAACCATTATCAAGAGATAAATAAGAGTTGTAAAACCTATATACCTAATATGAAAATATATGTGCTAAACATCATTTAATAATAATGCCTCCTAAGCGATATTTGGTCACGGCTACTCACGCATGGGAGATCGTGCATCTCTGTTCTTTCACTCGCTTATTCCGGATACGACCGAAACCAAATCAGGTGCAGGACTGTTTAACTTGCATTCCGAAACTGAAGAGCTCGAGATGTTTCACATTTTTGTTACCATTACAGACCGGCCACTGTTGCTTAACTTTAGTAATCCTTAGTCATGCGCACACGTCAAGACGCCATCGCAATATACAGAGTGGAAACGAAAAGTAATCTTTTTTTATTGCTAACCGTGGCAGACCTGATGGTGAGTGGTAACCACCGCTTATGGACATCTGCAATGCCAAGCTCAGTTACTTTCTACCTGGAGAAGTGCTCTTTTTAAACCTCGTTTGAAGTTGGACATATCGTAGCGCTCAGGAAACACCAGTCAGCTGGGAGCTCGTTACAGTCTGCACGTAGGTACGTGGAAGAAATGAACGCTGAAACCGAACTGTACTAGACCAGATCGGTTCCAGGTGGTACGGATGAACCCAAAATTTTCATGTATATCATAGTATCATCATAATGTCTATGATTTACATGAACATTTTGGGTTGAATGACATTACGGGTAAACACAATTTAATAATTAGTTTTAGATAACGCATTGATTATTTCTTGGTTATTATGAAACACCGTGTATAAGATAATATCGGAAAACTGATTACTTCGCGAGCTTCTATCAAATGGTATCAAAAATGGTTTGTAAAATAAACTTGGATCTATTAAAAAAACCTGTTTCCAGCTTCCATACATTTAATATGCCGAAGAGATCGCCAAATTATATCGGTCGCTTTGATGTAGCGAGGACGGCGTTTCGAACAATATCAAAAAAAAACTGTCAAAAATTAATTAAACAAATGAAAAACTCATTTTGGTTTATAAATCATTCTTGATATCATTTGATAGAGCTCGTAAAGCACTTTCATCGCTTCATCGGTAATCAATTTTCTGGTATAATCATCATCTGTTATGATAACAGCTCATATACGTCCCCACTGAGGAGCTCGAGCCTATTAGGGCATAGTAACCACGCTGGCCCAGTGCGGATTGGTCGACTTCACATACAATTATTTCGCAGATGTATGCAGGTTGCCTCACGATGTTTTCTTTCACCGTTGGAGCGTCGGCAAATGTATATATGAAATTCGAAAAACGAAAATCACGTTAGTGCATGGCAGAATCGAACCACGGACCTTACGATAAGAAGGCCAGTGCCGAGTCCACAGAGCCACCGACGACGCTCCTTCTGTATGCTGTTTAGAAAATCGAGTGAGATCACTTATAGTTTCCCCCTATATACAGGATGTAACTGAGCACCCCAATAACATTTAAGGGTATGTATCCATCGGAAGTGGAGATTCTGTAGGAAAAATATTAGGACTAACAAACCTACTTTTTTTAATGATCTGTGCCACGATCTGTGCCAGAGGATACAGACAACGGTCTCCAAACAAAATATCCACGCTCTGCTGGTGGACAAGAGATCAAAGAACTCAGTCGTGCAATTTGTTGAGACAGTAATGGAGACGGTCGTCCGTCGCAATAAAAACTGCACGCCACCAGCACCCGAGAAAAGGTCAAACCTTCATAGAGTAATGCAACCAAGGCAAGACACAACGACCACAAAAGAGATGGTACAGGAAAACTGGTTGGGTGCCGGAGGGGGGCACACCCGGAATTAAAACGAGAGGAGTGGCGCTGTTTTTTTTTATACTACGATGCCGGCAAACAAACTTACGGCCCGCCTGATGGTAAGCAGTTACCGTAGTCTATGGACGCCTGCAACACCAGGGGAATCACAAACGCGTTCCCGATCCTTTAAAAACCTATTTACTCCCTTCTTGAAGAACCCCATACTGTATTCCCCGGGGAAAACCTCGGCAGGGAGCTCGTTCCACAACCGGAGCGTGCGTGGGAGGAAATTTCTCTCAAACCGCACTGTGCGTGACCACTTAGGCTCCAGCGTGTGAGGATAAACACCCCGCCGATGGCGAGCGGTGCGATGATAAAAGGTGGCCGTTGGCATCATGTCGAACAATTCTTCAGAACACAACCCGTTGTACAAGCGGTAGAACACACATAATGAGGCAGTCTCTCCTCAGACTTAAAGGCTCAATACCGCTTGTGAGTTTGGGATCGTCAACAATTCGCTCAGCTCGTCTTTGGACCGAATCAAAAGGTCCAAGTTGGTATCGAGGTGCTCCCACCCACAGATAACAGCAGTACTCCATTTTTTTTTATTTAAGTATACAAAATTTTTTTTACAAATTACTTTGACATTATTAATACAACGCCAAACTGCAGTGCAGTTTTTTGGCGTTAGCATGCACTCTTACAATAAATCTTTATACTGCTCTATGAGCTTGAGAAACACGTAACAATGAGGCCTGACCTGTGATTTATACACAGCAACAGTCTTTGCCTTGAAGAGAAGTACCGCTTGGCTCTGTTAAGCACACCTAGTTTTTTGGACGCCAACTTGACCTTGTCATCTAAGTGACTTCGGAATTGGACGTCACTGGAGATGTCGACACCGAGGATCCCTAAACTCTTTGAGATGGTCAAGGGTGTGTTCTGGAATTGTGGGGCCACAGTAAATGGGGTTTTCTTAGCGGTGAACGCACAGACTTGTGTCTTAAGAGGGGTTAAATCGGACTAAATTATCCCGCCCCCAATCGGAGACTCTGGATAGAGTGCTCTCGATTTGAGACACAAGTTGTTCACGACTTTCCTCCACAATGGAACGAGGGATATTTATTTGCACGGCCCGTGTAAAATGCATCGCTGTTTATGGATAGTGGGAGGGAAAGGTTGGGAATTAGTTTCTGTGTAGCTGGAGCCAGAAAACACATAGCTATTTCACCAGGCTTGGCGGTCCTGTTGAAAGGCAGCACCACCAGAGCCACTATAAAAAAAGACATATGAGGCAATGCCGGAGGTGGTGCTGGCCGAACACAAGTGCAGGGTCGTGCGCTCCAGGAACAAGTCCATCCTTCTCTTATCCAGAGACATGGACAACAAGTCGCCATTTACCAAGGCAGGGGAATTACTGGGAAAGCTAGAGGGTGACCCAAAAGTCATCAGTGTGGATGTCATAAGGGCGGACCTAGAGAGAGGCGAAGTACCAGAGTATACTCTCCTCACGAGGGCAGCCAATAAGCACGAAATTATTGCGTACGAGGGCCGAGGTCAAAATCTTGACTTCCTACTGAAAAACAAGGAGCAGACACCACGCCATAGCCAAACGGAGAGCGGCTCAGCTAGACTACAAAGGCTACACGAAGAAGCAAGGCAAGCAGAGAGTATTAGAACACGCCTTCTGTCGCGTAGATCCCCGACCGAACACCTAATCAGGGGAATTTGCGTTGCCCTGGAAGGATCGATTACCAGAACGCCGCCTCTTAGAATCACCCCAGAAAAAACTACACCCCAAGCGGAGATGCCCCTCTCAAGCAAAATAACCACACTTAAAGACATGGGGAGGGTTCGCCCGCCAACACGCATTGCGGTAAACCGGGACGAAGACAAACTAGTCAACGCCTATCTAGAGTATGTTGAGATATTGCGCGCATCGCTGCAGGTAAAATATACTGCCTGCAGAGAAATACTAGAAGCATTCCAGAACGATGCTCGCATGTTGCTACGAGAACGGCTGGATACGGCGAAGGCAGTAGTCTATAATAACGACACTGGAACAGTGTTGGCGGGTGGCCCCAGTGTGGGAAATCACCGATACATGGCAGCATACAGTGGAACGACGGGTATGGTTCTCGAGGATCGTGAACGGACATCAGAGAGGGGAGCCCCAGCATTCTATACCCCCGCCGAGGACCCAATAGTCGTGGTTGCTAAGTGCACCCGTTTCCTGTTTGAGGGCAGGATCCTAGAGACCGCTAAGGCGGTGACGGGAACCTGGACCTTAGAACCTTGAGAAAAGATAAAAATTCGGTGGATAGACGGGGTACCGGGATGTGGGAAGACCACCTGGCTCCTTAAAAACTTTCAGTTAAAGGAAGACACGATCCTCACCAGCACACTCGAGACGGCTAAAGAGCTGACGGCGGAAATAATGGGTCGTCTGGGCGCTATCGCAAAGGGGAAAGTAAGAACCATTGCTTCGGTACTGATAAATGGAGCAAAGGAGTCTAAGCGTCTACTGGTGGACGAGGCTCGGATGGTTCATTTTGGAGCCATAATAACGGCAAGCAGGCTGTGCGGGGCAAGAGAACTGGTGTTAATGAGTGATACAAACCAGATCCCCTTTATCGACAGAGACAACCTATTTGAAATGCAATACAAAGACCCAATTGCCGTAACGACAGTCTCAGAAAAGATACTCTGCACACACCGATGCCCGATAGATGTAGGTAGTATACGCCCTGAAGGAGGTGTACGGGGGCATATACACATCTAGGGATGCACTGAGATCCTTAACTTCCACCATGGCATCAGAAGCAGTGTCCAGAAGGACTGACCCGGAAACGCTATTCTTGACCTTCACCCAAGAGGAAAAGGAGGCGTTCGAAACGAAAGGGTATGGTACTGGAGAGAATTCCAGCCTGCTGACGATACATGAGGCTCAGGGGCTGACATACCGTAAGGTGATAGTGCTAAGAGGCAGAGAACCAAAAAACCCGGTCCATGACAGTGTCCCTCACGCTGTAGTGGCATACGGAGTCATGTATATACTTTTGTGGGGAGCATAAGGAGCATGACGCCATAACACAACTAATTGCCCAGTCCAACTCGGCAACGGACGATAAAATAAAAAATTATAATTTGCAGATGGCGTTCAAAGACCTAAATAACGCAGCGATCTAGGATAGCGGATGAGCGGGTGCGCCGTGGATGGCGCTTCGTTTTGCACATTGCATCGGTGTCGTATTCCACAGACTGTAAACAGTGCAAATACTGCTTAGTGTGCGGAATGTGGCACCTGCGGGGTTATTGTCTGAGAAAGTCTATCGCAATCGCTTACACTTTGACAGTCGCCGTCTATCCATCGCTCCTTTATAAAAGGATGTCTTCGCTGAGCCTTGTGTAAACGGCGCAATGGTTATCAAATTGATGGCGATTGTGGTGAATTTTTACTTAGACAGTGACCCACCTGGCATGGCGCCATCGATGGCGCGCCCCCTTGTCTGTTGTCCGAAAAATCCCTCATTAAATGTATATATAGTTTTATATTATAGTATAAATGTACGTATTTATGATATAGTTCACAACTGGTATGTATGTGTGTATATGTGCGATCGGCGGCGCGTAGAGCCCATAATATTGCACTAGTCTAAGAAAACCTGCACTATTACGAGCGATATAAGATCTGTCTCATGGTCGATATGTGGGCTCTGAAGCGTTGCCGTTTGTACGTTTGTTTAGTATAATGTGGTAGGGTATCATAATAGTTTATATTGTATGGTATATTTTAATTTATAAGCTGCGCAAATGTAAGAAAAAAGTTACTAAGTGATAATTATTATTTATAAGCAGGGTGTCCACTGCTAATGTTCAAAAAAATTCCCTGACTTTTCCCTGACTTTCCCTGACCATTTTTCAAAATTCCCTGACCAAATATATTCATTTTACAGAAAAGTAAAATAGAATACTTTTTTTCGAAAATATTTAGTATTTTTTGTTGCAATTTTCAGACCAAATTGTATCTAAAACTAGCTTTACGCTCGCGACTTCGCCCGCGTTATTTTTGAATTCCCGTGGGAATTTTTTTTCCTGTAGGAAAATTACCTTATGTTCCCCTGGTCTACTATCCCTAAACCAACTTTCATCAAAATCGGTTCAGTAGTTTCGAAGCCTATTCAATACAAACAAACAAACAATCAAATCTTTCCTCTTTATAATATTAGTATAGATTTCATTTTTTTAAGTACCTACTTAGATAATTTATATTTTTAGGCACAGTATTTTTACATTGTAGAATGTACACTAGCGAAAAAATAAACCGAGGCACCCTTCACCCTTGAGGTCAAATGCAATTTCCTTCAAGTGTTGTACCTTTGTTAAATAAAAAATGCAAAAGGGCTCTTATTGAATACTAAGATACTCGTAATAAACACAATCGCTTTTCATTAATCTTTTGAGGGTTGACTTCTTCTTCAACCTATGTCCACCCACTGGTGGGTATAGGTCTCCTTCATTCTGCGCCATTCACTACGGGGTTGGGCTTTTCTTGTCCAGTTCTTGCCCGCTGTCTTTGTTATGTCGTCTGACCAACGAGCCGGCTGTCGGCTATCGTTCCTTCGTCCTGTTCCGCGGAGCCAAACCCATTCGATGATCTTATTGCTCCACCGGTTGTCGGTCCTGCGGGCCACGTGCCCTGCCCATCGCCACTTTCTACACGCAATGACACGAGCCACGTCAATCAGTTTGGTGTGCTTGCGTATCTCCGTATTCCAGATCCGTTCCCCCAGAGAAACCCTAAGCCATTTTTCTTTGTGCTACCTGTAGGGCGTGTATATGTTGTCTAGTCAAGGTCCAGGTCTCAGCCCCTATCATGAGCATTGCTCGAAAGCTCGGCGCTTAAGAGATACAGGCATTTCACTCCAGAAAATGTGGGACATTTTGCTAAACGCGCCCCAACCTAGTTTTATTCGGCGTTCTATTTCTTGTGTTTGCCCACTTTTTTCAAGGGTAAGTAGCTGCCCCAATATGTAGTATTAGTCTACCTGTTCAACCACGTTTCCTGCAATCATTATGGGTCCTATGTTTGGATCCCTGGCCATGATCTTCGTTTTTGAGGTATTCATGCGAAGGCCCACCGACAGCTGAAGATCTGCAGCCGTCTTAGCAGAAATGATAATGTTATCTGCGAATCGCAGATGAGTTAATTGCTCTCCATTTATGTTGATACTCCTACCAGACCAGTCGAGGACCTTAAATGTATCTTCTCAGCACGCCGTGTGCAACTTAGGGGAGATTGTGTCGCCTTGTCGCACGCCTCTTTTAATAGGAACACGTTTGGAAAGGTGGAATTTCACTTGACTTTAATGACTTTTCTGCGTAGTTGCTTACTTTGTCTTTAAGTCTTCAGATTACGGTTATTTTTGTTCCTAAAAATAGATAATCCGCTCCAGGAAGCTATACTCAAGCTGTCGCATTACTTCAATGGAGCCTTACTCATCGTCGGGTTGCTCAAATGTTAAGGCGTTTTTCGATGCAGCGCGTCTATAGAAGATACCTAAAGACTGGAGCCTTCAATCGACGCGCAGAAACTGATAGGCCATGGGTTACATCCTCCGCAGATGATCGATACATGCATTTAAATGTCCCGAGGAATCAGCGTCAGCACGCAGTGCAGGTCCAACAACAGCTTCGTGACGAACGTGGAGTTGCCTGGCTATAAGCGCGCGTACAGTCAAGAGAAGGTTAGCCAATCACAATTTAACTGCCGAGCTAGCCTACTAACTAGCCAAGCAAAATTAACTGTAGCTTAACGCAGATCACGCTTTCAATTTGCTCGTCAACATATAGAATGATGGACAATGGATCAATGGGCACATGTTATTTTTTCTGGCGAGGCAAGAGTGTATTTACAGAAATAATCGAAGACAGAGACTGCACCGTTGCCCTAGAAAACGTTACGCTCAGTGCTGTATCGAAAAAACTGTTACTTATGATGGCTCCATTATGGAGCCTTCATAATGGTGTGGGGCGGCATTTCCCTAACAGCATAAACAGAGATGGTTTATATCGAATCCAATGCTCTTTCACGCGGATTTGCTACAGAACGATAAATCCCTGATGTTCTTGAAGATTTCGTGGTACCTTAATCAGGATGTATTTAAGATGAGATGTTTCTAATGTGCATGATAATGCAAGACCCTATACGCAATATTATACTCAGAGACGTTGGCATTCGTGACATGGATTGGCCAGCACGGAGCCCTGATTTGAACCCCATGGAATATCTTTGGGATGAATTAAAGCACAGGGCCTAAGATAGGGATCCGGCTTCTTCAAAACCTTATGGGCTCAGAATGGCGATAGATGAGGAATGGAACAACATTTTTCAAGATATCATTGTAAGATTGGTAAGATCAATAGGTTCACATATGCAAGCAGTTATCCACGCTGAAGGCAGCAACACACATTACTTATACATTGATTTTTGTTTTTTATTGTATCTTTATGTTTC
The DNA here is from genome assembly GCA_963935595.1 of Schoenobius gigantellus. Taxonomy (NCBI): domain Eukaryota; kingdom Metazoa; phylum Arthropoda; class Insecta; order Lepidoptera; family Crambidae; genus Schoenobius; species Schoenobius gigantellus. The sequence continues at coordinate 28,337,185 of OZ012545.1, forward strand.
AAATGACTTTTCACTCTAGAGCAGAATAATTGTCTTAACGCCATACAATTTACTTTCAATATAAAACCTATAAAATTAACAACATAAAGGTGCGTATAAACTATGCGCAGCAAACTCTCGAACATTGGCTCGCACAGCGACCGCGCGCTATGTGGCCGGGGACGCCGCACGCGGCAGCTCGAGCATGTCTGCGGTCGAACGTGCCGCGCGACGAACCGCTTCTTGTCGGTTTTTGAGACCGCATCAAAGGAGCTCGAGTTGTCCGCTTGCGCACAGTTGGGACGCTGTTTTGTTTCGGGGATTTGGCTCGCGCAGCGCATAGGTACTTACGTAAAACGGACGACTCATAGGTTTACAAGAACGAATCCGCCGCGGGATGTTCGAGCTGGATCGCTTGCCGCGCGCGGCAGCTGCGTTCTGCTAAATTATTATCTAAAAATTGGCTCGCGCGGCAAATGAACGTCTACCTCGGTCGAACGTCTTTATACGCACCTTAACTATGCCACGTATCAAAATTATGTTCATACATTTTAAGGAAATTGCATTTGAACTCAAGGGTTAAGGTTTGCTCGGTTGATTTCTCTGCCAAAATTATGATATAATGTGCAAACCTGGACATAAATAATTCGATAGTCAAGATTAGGAATCATTCTACAAAAAGCATGAAGTAAACATATTCCTCATTTAACAATCACTGGGAAATTTGGGGACCAAACAGTGTAAAATCCAAATTTTTCCCTGACTTTCCAGGTAGCCTCTCGATTTCCCTGACTTTCCCTGACTGCCTTGAGCTTCCCTGACTTTTCCCTGACTTTCCCTGACTTTCCAGAATGTGGACACCCTGATAAGGAGTTTAAAAAGAAATTTAGTAAAAAAAATTATGTGAAAAAGGGCACGGACTAAGAGTCTGTGGAGTAAACATAATAATAAAAAAAAAACTACTTTTTTTTCCATACAAACTAAATAAATTATTTTTTGGTATTAAGTGCCGACAGCCCTACGTAAGCGTACGAGGAATACTACGTTCACGTCTGTCACGTGTCATTTTGTGTTTAAAATTATGGTTGTCACTTCAATTTTTTTTATTTCAGTTGAAAATCAAATAACTCTGAAAGTATTGGGGTTCCAGGTCTCAGACAAGCACCGAAGGTCCATTTAGTATCTAACTTTTATGCCCCTTAAATGTTATTGGGTTGTTCAGTTACACCCGGTATATAAAATTAAATATATACAAATAAAATATTAACACTATTCTTATACTAAAATTGTTATTCTATTTACCATAGACTGAAAAAAATAGCAAGTATAAAGGGTTCCGTGAAACGCCTTACAGAACTCGAGCTAACCTCACGGTGATTGGCAGGGTGCCAGTCAACTGTCAAGAATGTGACGCTCCTAGCCAGCACTAACCCAGGGCGGTGGGTGGTCAGGACTTTTTAATATAATATCAAAAAAACTCAGCAAACCTATTCCTTAATTTCATTGTTGCAATCCACTAGCAAGTTATACGGGAGTTATTTAATAAAAAATAATTTAATTTTAATACTTGACATTATATTTAAATAGCTGTTAATACAAATTTTATCTTTAAAAGTAGTAAACAATTTCTATTATCGTACCTGAGTTGCAATATCAATGAATTTTTGATTTGAAAGGTAATCTGAACAACAATTGAGCATATTGTGACAATTTTGCATTTAACATTTGCCTGTTATATAAATGTTCAAATCGTTTTTATAACAATAAGATATAATGAACCCTGACACATCAACTTATACAAAAGTATAAACGTTGCTTATATTATTTTCACATTGAATATAAATTTAAGATGGAAACTAAGCCTTAACTACGTATCTCCAACAGTAATTATGAACAACTGAAGTGTGATAAAGGCAGATATTGGAGTAATTTATTTTATACAGAGAAAGTTTCTAAAACAATGAGAATAGTGGTAATTTGTGTGTTAAAGCTCTTGCAATTAAAACTGTCTTAAGACTGGCCTGCCGAAAACATTTAGTTAGTACGTGAATATATGATTAATATTTTTGCTTAAATAAATACAAAATACACAGAGCAAAACTTCGAAAGGAATGCAAGAAAAGTAATGCAGCACATAAAAAGCCTGCAAATATATATTCAACTCAACTTCCCAAAAACTGTATTGAACAACCTTAATGCATCTGTGTCTTTTTGACTTATTTATTACTTAACACATTTGTTGATGCACTTGTATGAATAATTGAAATGTCAAAATATATTTAAGCACGTTCTTAACTGTTGGAGTCACGTTTTCTAGCTAGGGTGATTCCGCGGAACCGACAGACTTGATCGATCTAGGCCTTTTGTTGCGCGGCGTATTCTATCTGCGCGGCAGTGACCGAGTTCATGGCCTCTTGCGTCTCGGCCAGGTTGAGCCGCCACTCCATCAGCGCCTTGCGCAGTTGCTCCCATTGCGTTTGGCCGAAGGTGCGGTGCATCGTGCTCGACACGTTCACGACGCGCTGCGCTTGGTCTATACGCGCTCGCACCAGTCGCGTTTTTAGCACTGCCGACAATAGTTTTAGTTGAGGTGACCAAATAGACGTGGGAGAGTCAATCTTGAACTAAAGTACTATCGCGAGCACTTCCGCCTGACCATTTAAAAATTTTACCCTTGAATTGTGCGGAAGCGCCGGGCTACGCCCCCTTAATTTTTGGCCTATTAGAAAAGAAATACTCTTTCTCTCTCTAATCGGCGTTGGGGGGTTCCTCGGCGGCTCGGCGGCAGGCCGAAGAAGTGTTCGAACGGCCAAGCATGATCTTTTATTTAATTATTCCATGTCTATTCGAGGTCGACGGGGTGGGGCTAGAGAGCGCTAGTGCAAACGAAAATGAGCCTAGCGGTGATCAGGCGGAACTGCGCGCGATAGTACATTCAAGATAAGAAAGTTCCCTTGACAGGTCGAATTTTTCTGTTTCATGCATACTAGTTTCGAGATTAAAAATATTGTTTTAAAAATATAATTTGTCTCTTTAGGTTATTTTTATCAAAAATGCAATAATGAATTCCACATTAATTAAAAACAAGAATATCAGTCTAATTAAATAAAATTATAATTGTGAAAAAATATTTGTTTCACGGAAACTAGTATGCATGAATCGGAAAAGTTCAACCTGTCAGGGGAACCTTCTTATCTTGAATAGACTATAGATTAGAGGTTTATTTAACCGCCTCAGTGGTCTAGTGGTTGAGACCATCCCGTATTGATTTGGAGGTTCAGGGTTCGATTCCCCATGGGAGCCGAAGTATGTCTGCTTGCTTTGGTTGGTGGTAGACCTTCGGAGACCTATCAATCTACCACCGTTTTACCCAAGTTTGCGCCATGATAAAAATATTTATAAAATTGTTGTTTGAACAATTAGAGGTGAGATAGCGTCGTCTAGTCGATAGTGTTATCTAGTCACTTTTTTATTTGTTTGGTGCGGCCACAGTTTCTCGGATGATTTACAATTTTTTTACTGAAGATGGGCCAGTCACAAAGCTCCAATGGGCCACAGGTTGAGTATAGCTGCTCTAGAGGGAGACTCTGTACCAGACTCGTTTGCGTTTGGACAGCTTACCTATTCTTGCCGCAAAGCAGCAGTGTTTGCACAGTAAATTCCCAGCTAATGAAGGGTGGCAATAAATTTTTGCCAATAAGACACATTATGTCACAAAACACTGAGGTACCTGTAGGGTTATGCTATTTGTAAATCTTACAGAAACAAAATGTATTATTAAGGACGGCAGCCACTTACCATGCTGTGGGCAATCTGCTTGATATATACTTTATCATTTAATTGCAGGGGTGGAGAAGCGGTAAATCGCGGCAATTTAAAAAACATGAGTATGTGCCTAATAATAATATTTACATGTAACCATACCTTTCATTTAAAATTTTAATAAAAATGTAATTGTAGATCATCCAGAGTAGTTATCAGTAGAACTTGGGTCTAATCAAGTTGGCTATCCGTGCTTTATGGTTTAATTGAATGTATCATACTTTACATCACATACTTCCATCATACATACCCTCAATAATAAATGCTTCAACCTCCTGCGTCTCAATTTGTAGCTCTGAAGTAATTTCGTCAAATAACAACACTTGACTGTACTCTGCCATTTGCATGAAGGAAAGTATTCTCATTTTCTTGACATTCTGTTCATGATTTAACCCTAAAATAGGGTATCAAAAGTATTATCACACATCAACTCAACATCATAACTTTCTATTTTCACATTCTATTTAATTATAGTTAGTATAGTTATAGTTATAATGTATAGTTAGTCAATAACTACCTTGAGAGTGAACAAACTCCTTGTGGTTTTTGTAAAAGGCTTGATAGCTTGATAAATTTTCAGATACAAATATATTCAATAAATCATGTATCAGTTCACCTTCTAGAAATTTGACAGGTTTTAAGTTTAGGAGAGGATCCAAAAGGAATGTCTTAGGGTCAGCTAGTGCTGTCACTATGCATTTAATTGCATCCTCTCTGGCAGATGAAGCATTTTCATCAGTATAAGTTCCTAAAAGTTCTATCATGACCTTTGATGCCAATTCACTGCAAATATAAGTTATCATTGAATTAAAAACTTATAATTCAGATATAATTTCTTTGTAGCATTAGATATAAATACCCACCTATTATTATCTTTCAAAACCTGATGCAGCAATCTGTACAGCTTTTGCATTTGTTCATTGGATGGTGGACAGCTAGCAAATTCTTTTCTTAGTTGCTCAACACCAGTGAAAACCTCCCTTACAGCAGCGACACGAGCGGCTAGTTCTATGACATGGTAGTACACATGATAACGGAGCGGAGAATTAGGCTCCAAATTATTGTACAGGCGCCAAAATCTGTAATTTAAAAAAAACTGTTTGAGAATAAATGTCTTATACGAATAAATCAAATAAAATGATTGAAATTGGCACTTACGATTGCAAGGCTACCATACCAAGACGTGGTCCAGGAGCTTTTGCTAGTCGCTGACTGAAAGCGGTAATCAGATTCTCTCCTCTTTCGAGGGGAATCTGAAATAACATCACATCATCAGTATAGAAGAATATCGATTATTATATGTAAACATGTAGTTAATGACCTTTTGGTCCAAACAGATATCACACCTTTGTATTTTTTTTCTTATTTTTAAACAGGCCTTAGTGCCCTCTAGGTGACTATGTCAGCCTCATAGAGAAAATCTAAAATTAAGAACATTCAATGTTATAATGTTAGTTCCAGATCAGTTAAGTCAATTAAAACTTACTAAAAGAGTGTTTTATAGAGATACTAGCTGTGCCCATGAACTATGTTTGCCATAATAATTGTAAAAAAAATTCTGGAGAGGGCCACCCTTATCACCTAGGGCAGGGGTCGGCAACCTTTTGAGTCGAAAGAGTCAAAAATTACCATTAACAAAATTTCAAAGTTTTTAAAGAGCCACGAAATTTTTTCTTACCAACAATAAATAGTACTTGCATAAATATAGTTTTCTGATAAAAAAAAAACTAATCAGATAATAATACAGAATGTCCAAAAAGTAGTTAAATAGAAAAAAGCCTATTTTGCATTGCTGGTATCGTTTTCACTGTTTTTTTACAATTTACTATAGAATTAAGCTATAATTTTAATTATCTAATTTACACATCATTAAATTGTTTAACATTTCTTTAGCCTATAAATAGAGACCAGCGTTCTCTTCTTTGCATTTCGTCAGTCCAAAAAGTGTCCAAATAAAAAAAATAAAATGTAAAATAACATCCTATACAATGACGACACGTTTAGCGCAGAGGTCGAGTGATCACCTACTGCGCAACGGATTGCGGGTTCGATTCCCGTACGGGACAAATGTTTTGTATGGCCTACAGAAATTTGTTCCGGTCTGGGCGTATGTGCATGTGATATTCTATGTTTGTAACTGCACCCACGACACAGGAGAAAATCCTAGAGTGGGGCGACGTTTTTTTAAAAAAAAATAAAAATAAATAATATAAAAATATATATTCTTTAATATTTACATTCAAGATCTTCGACGGACTGACGACAGTGACGACGCGTGTCACGGGGGAGGGGTGCACCATTTCTATCTGTCAGCCACTTGTACTAAAAAAAGAGTAGAAGTGGCTGACAGATAGAAATGGTGCCTCATCATCATCATCATCGCAGCCCATATACGTCCCCACCGAGGGGCTCGAGCCTACCCTATGTTAGGGTGATTAGGCCTTAGTCAACCACGCTGGCCCAGTGCGGATTGGTCGACTTCACATACATCATTGAATTTCTTCTCAGATGTATGCAGGTTGCCTCACGATGTTTTCCTTCGCCGTAGGAGCGTCAGAAATGGTGCCTAATCCTCGTTAATAGATTCAGAAATATTTTGAAATATTTTTTGTTATAAAATAAATAATATAGAGCAGCAGCTTCATATCCAAAGAGCCAAATGTGGCTCGCGAGCCGCAGGTTGCTGACTCCTGACCTAGGGGTATAACAAATAGCCTACAACCTATTCTCAGACCTACCAAATATACACAAAAATTGTATAAAAATCGGTCATGCTGTTTTGGAGTTTGATAGCAAACACTGTAACACACAATCACACACATCTTTTGTGTGATCAACTGGAAACATTCAAACCTTTTTTTGTTCATATTCATTATTTAATCAACTTGTTCAACTGATTGCAAACATGATTTATCGAGGTTACTAAAATACCTAGTGCTTTAAGTCTGTCTAATTCCTTTTATCCTGATAGAAAGATTCCTGTATCATCTCAGCTTGTTAAGGGATAGGTATATAGCAAAAACTTAGGAAGTTTTTGCTATACAGGGTGTCCCAGAAGCCGACGTCAAGCCGAAAGCAGGTGATAGACTAACTCATATATGTTATCAGAAAAATATAAAAAAAATCTAAGTCACCTATTTAAAAAAAATCTAGCATTAAAAAAAATGGATAAAATTTACACCCTGTGACGGTTTTTTCACTGTTGTTGCTACAATTCTTGACTTTTCTAAGCATTTTCTTTTGTTTTGTTATCCTGAATAATGTTTCTGTATACTCTAATCTAAAATTTAAAGCCAGCTGCTCCAAATTAGAAGAATATGCCATTTTTATCTAAATTAAATATTCAAAATTAATTTATGCATAGCTTTAACAAGCTGTACTGAAAAAAAAATGTACTATGCGAGTTTGGCAAGTAACTGCAAAAGTTGGCGCATTCAATAAGGATTCCAAAATGGTATGATACTTGGTAGATAATTTCTACGATTGCAGACAATATTTTTTTTTCCAAAAACAGGCAGTTTTGAACAAATTTTTCTTACGTACTTAAAATTTATTCTAATGTACCCATGGTTTGCTTTAAGGCCGTAACTTTAACATTCTAGTTTGAGTGAGACCTGGAGAGTCATTTTACGAAGTGTGAGAGAGACAGATAGTGAAATAAATTAAATACACAAAAATTGTTTAACATAATTTATTTAAATGTCAAGATTTACAACAGGTGTTCAAACGGTCTTCCTTCAGCTCTAATGCAGGCTCGACATCTTCTTAAAAAAGATCGGGCTATCAAGCGGGCGAATCTTCCATTATTAACAAAATCATTTGCTTCTATTATTCTTTGCCGTAGGTCAGTCACAGTTTCGATTGGCTTTGCGTAAACTTTTTCTTTCACCGCTCCCCAGTAAAAGAAATCTAATGGATTTAAATCTGGGGAACGGGCTGGCCTCGAGATAGTACCAGATCGTCCTATCCATCTGCCTGGGTATTCCTCATCGAGATATTCTCTTGCTGAGCTGGCATAGTGAGCTGGGCAACCATCTTGTTGAAACCACATATCTCTTAGAATGTTAAGTGGTACATCTTCCAGTAGATTTGGTAAATCATTTTGTAAAAAATGTAAATAAACTTCGTCAAGGCGTCTGGCAGCTCAAAAGGAACTATTATTTGTCCATTTAAAATTCTGGTCCACATATTCACTTTAAATCGATATTGTGATCTATCTTGCCTCATCAAATGAGGATTTTCGATATGCCACTTGTGTAAGTTGTGTAGGTTCATGTAACCATCTTTTTTAAATGTCGACTCATCTGACCACAAAATTTTTTCGAAGAATCGCGGATCTTCTCTGTGTTTTTGTAGCAAAAAGCAACACGGGGTCGATGGTCCCGGGGTAGTAGAGTTTGTACTCGCTGTACGTGGTACGGGTGTAGCTGATTTCTTTGCAAAATCCGATGGGCTGTACTTTTGGGTACTCCTGTGCTTCTCTCTATTCCAAGGGGGACGAAATCTTCTTTCACTATGTACTTGGTTCGGCAGTCGGCCCTCTGAGAAGAGTAATCGGTGCACATTTGTAAAGACTCGATGATCCGGAAAACGAGCTGCATTTGGGTACCTCTCAAGATAAAGTCTAGCTGCAGCGTTGGCATTGCATCTACATTCCCCATAAATTAAATGCATGTTGGCGTATTCTTGTGTCGTGTACGACACATGGTGGCACTACACAATTACACAATCAACGATAAGTAGTCGATAAGTAGTCGGTCGTCGGTAGAGAAACTAAACAGTCCGAATCCAAATCACAAGCAAGTAAGCGAAGGAGCGAAACGTACTGATGTATATTGTTTGTGCATTAGCAAATAATTGGCGTCACTATCTGTCTCACTTCGTAAAATGACTATTTTACGAAGTGGATGTGAGACTCGCCGTCTCTGTCACGTTAGCGTCACTATCTGTCTCACTCATACTTCGAATCTCTCCGTCTCTGTCACGTTAGCGTCACTATCTGTCTCTCTCACACTTCGTAAAATGACTCTCCCGGTCTCACTCAAACTAGAATGTTAAAGTTACAGCCTTAAAGCAAACCATGGGTACATTAGAATAAATTTTAAGTACGTAAGAAAAATTTGTTCAAAACTGCCTGTTTTTGGAAAAAAAATATTGTCTGCAATCGTAGAAATTATCTACCAAGTATCATACCATTTTGGAATCCTTATTGAATGCGCCAACTTTTGCAGTTACTTGCCAAACTCGCACAGTACATTTTTTTTCCAGTACAGCTTGTTAAAGCTATGCGAAAAATTAATTTTGAATATTTAATTTAGATAAAAATGGCATATACTTCTAATTTGGAGCAGCTGGCTTTAAATTTTAGATTAGAGTATACAGAAACATTATTCAGGATTACAAAACAAAAGAAAATGTTTAGAAAAGTCAAGATTTGTAGCAACAAGAGTGAAAAAACCGTCACAGGGTGTAAATTATATCGATTTTTTTAAATGTTAGATTTTTTTTTAAAATAGGTGACTTTTTTTTTATATTTTTCTGATAACATATATGAGTTAGTCTACCTCCTGCTTTCGGCTTGACGTCGGCTTCTGGGACACCCTGTATACCTACTCCTTAACAATTATAGTACATTCAAGATATGAAAGTTCCCTTGACAGGTTGAATTTTTCCATTTCATGCATACTAGTTTCCGTGATTAAAATATTATGTTTTAAAAATATAATTTATCACTTTAGGATATTTTTATCAAAAATGCAATAATTAATTCCACATTAATTAAAAACAAGAATATCAGTCTAGTTAAATAAGATTATCATTGTGAAAAAATATTTGTTTAAAGTTTACAAATAAAATATTTGTGTAAAGTATAAGTTCCGATTCACGACTCAAATAAGTACTTAATTAAATAAATATTTTATAAGAATTAAAAATAATTATATTTAACTGGACTGATATTAATGTTTCTTTTTAATGTGGAATTAATTGTTGCATTGTTGATAAAAATAACCGAAGGAGATGTAATATTTTTAAAACATATTTTTAATCACAGAAACTAGTATGCATGAAAAGGAAAAGTGCTCCCTGTCAGGGGAATTTTCTTATCTTGAATAGACTATAGTAATGGACTTCCGATAGATAACGCCTGACACACAGATGTATAAAGGGAAGCGGACTTAACATAATTTTACTCACACATTTGTTATAAGTAATGTACCTATATAGTTTTTACTTTCACTCAGTGACATGATATATCGCTATTTCTGTTTTTCGTTTATGGCAATACTAACGCACACATAAACATTTCCGAAGTCTCGATGCCACGTGGATGCCATGTTTAGCTTTGTCAAAATAAGAAACATACGAAACATAAGAAACATTGTGTTATAAGGTTTTGTTTTGTGATTATAAATTAAAATAACTTCTAATCTGACAAGAACAATGGTAAAGTGCTGTGCCCCGAAGTGTTCTAACGCATCATATACATAATAAAACTCCAGAAATAAAATTAAATTAATATTGTTTGTGTGTGAGTAATGTTTACATGTGGTACAGTTGCCACGCTTTTTGAACGAAGCATTTAGTCTGCTACCCTTTATACATCTGTGGCCTTACACCATTAATTATATCATCTCAGCTTATCTTTAGTGGTATCTGAGCCTGACAGAAATGCAATGCTTTTATGCAAAGAAATAAAGTAATATTTAAACTTACAGAAACCATTATAGAAACAATGCTATTCAGAATAGCTTCAATATCTGATTCATTTGGCTCTTTAAAGCATACATCACACACTCCAACAATTTTGTGGAGGTCATCTTCAATTCCCTTCTGTGATTTTTCTTCTGAAATCTCTGCCCCAAGACTTTTTAAATATTTACGCAGCTCCAGAGCCTGCAATTGAAATTAGTACACTTTTTTTTTTAAATCAAAGTTACAAGTAGCATTGCACAAGTTTATTAAGAAATAAATATTATTATTAGTATTACAGTAATTATATTTTTGTTTTTAACATGATTCATTTACATGGCATGCCTTGTAATGTAATTTTGCATTTTGCATGGCAATATGACAATTAAATAAAAAATTGTAGGCATTATTAGTTCTCAAGGCCTGAAACAATAAAGGCAAACAAGCATAGATTTGTTATGAGGGGTTCGGCATTTCAACAGCCACTCTTGTATTCTGGATTCATTAAATTATTATCTTACAAATTATTGGAAATGTTATTACCGTGCAAGTAATTTTATATGTATGCAAGATAAGACAATATACAAGGAGAATCATTCGAATAGGTTATAATAATCACATCGCAAATACTCACTTGATCTTCAAGCGATATGTCCATAAAAACTGCCGGACCTTGCATTTTGATAAAATAATGTTTATTTGCAGTTTATTCTAAATTAATAATGTATTTTCCGGAATAATTTAAATAATTTGTGAATGTGGCACAGGAAAGTACAAATTAAATCCACGGCTTTTCTTTTTTTTTTGTATCTTTGTCTCACAGGCAAAGGCATAGCCATACAGCCATCGTCATACCCTGCGTTCCAGCCCCTAGCACGTCCACCAAAACGCGATATGATAAAGCGGTTTATCGCGGTGAATTGTCAAAATACAATAGGGTTTCGTTGTATTTTGACGGTTCACCGCGATAAATCGCTTTATCATATCGTGTTTTGGTGGACGTGCTACGGGGGCGATAAGCACTGCTACTTTGCTGGTGCTGACATCTGATAGGGTATTTGTGTTCTGTGCATCAGCCCCCCTAGCACGTCCACCAAACCGCGATATGATAAAGCGTTTTATCGCGGCGAACTGTCAAAATACAATAGGGCTTCGACGTATTTTGACAGTTCACCGCGATAAATCGCTTTATCATATCGTGTTTTAGTGGACGTGCTACGGGGGCTGATGCTAGCCTCGTTTTGCGTTTCTTATAAGAAATGTTGACATTTTAAGCCGCGCTAATTGTTACAAATGAAACAGAAGGTACTGATTTTTCGTGCTGAATTTTGACGCCTCACCTACTTAGTACAGCCACTTAAAATTTCTAATAATATAAATCAAAATTGGCTAATTCTATAAATGTCTTTCTATTTCATAAAGTAAACCTTTAAACAGTATTTTATCCAAAACTTGAGTTTGGCAGTAATGGTTGTGTTTACGACCGATTGCCATATATAAAGAAGTGAAGTGAAGTAAATGTCTTTCAGTTAATTTTTCAAATCCGCTGAAAATCTTTTCTGATTCATGAAAAAAGATTCCAAATGTCAAATTTAAAAGCTGTCAAAAAGTGGTATTAGAGGACCCATCTATTAGCATGGGTATTTGATGCTAGATGCTTAAATGACTGGAGGGAGACTCTGTACTAGGGTCGTCTGCTTAGGTACCTCCGTCTTACCTATTTCTGCCGCAAAGCAGCAGTGCTTGCATTGCTGTGTTCCGGTTTGAAGGGTAAGATATGGCAGTTTAATTACTGGGTACTGTGACTTTATATATGGTGTCAAAAGTTGGCAACGTAACTGTGGTTCTTGTGGGGGTTGCAGTTTTGCTGCGAATCTCACAGGAGCTACATGTATTATAGGCGACTGTTACCACTTACCATCAGGTGGGCAGTTTGCTTGTTTGCCAACTTTCTGCAATAAAAAAAATGAAATGCATGACAACTAAAAGAAAAACTGCATGAAAACTTTAGCAAGAAAAACTAACATCACCGCTAATGAAACGCAGAGATGCTAAAAATGTTGATATTTATGGCTAAAAAGCTTATCTGGAACGCACCCACAATTTAGGATATCCTGTATTTTTTTAAATTATTTTGTCCCGTATATAACTGAGACAGGCAAAGGCATACAGCCATCGTCAGTATTATAAAAAAAAAGCTCATAGAAGGCTGAATGTGTACTTTTATTGGTTTTCGGACTGCAGCCTTACCTTGCAGCCGAATGAGGATCAATCGTGTTTTTTGTGGGGTGTGCAGACAAAAAAAAAACAGTAAATACTGTGAAAAAATTATTTAAATCGGACTAAAAATGACGAAGATACAGCAACTTTAGTGCATTAGTTTCAGAAACGCGCCCGTGAATGAAGCGACTCGCTGTGACGTCATCTGTTATGATCGGTTCACAGTGCGGTTCGAACGGCAGCGCAGTCAGTCAGAATACTTGATTTGTACGCGTTATTGTCGTTCGTATTTAGTTTATTTGATTATAATGTCATCATACAAATATTGTATTGTGCCAAAATGAAAAAATACTACCGTTACTACACCCAATAGACAATTTTTTCTGTTCCAAGAGATGCAAAGATAAGCAAGAAATGGTGTAAAATAATGAGAAGAGACGATAAAACTCTTCTTGCAAGCAAAAGTATTTTGTGCTGTTGCGAAGTTCATTTTGATGTAAGAATTGTGGTATCTAACGCTAGTACGGTTTAAAATTTTTATTCGTAGATAGGTAGGTAATGGACTCAATTCTGTGCGCCCGCCGTCTAAATAACCTAAAACTAAAATTTCTAAATTTAAACTTAATTTAAATGGCCGGTTAAGCAAGTGCTATTCTACAGTGACAGGCTAACAAAATTTAGACAGAGCATAAGCGTAATTCTAAAATGTCTAAGATTAGTTTTAATTGTGTTTGTGTTGCTATCGTAAAAATATTAAAAGTAAATTAATGGATGGATCTTGTTCAAAAAACTAAAACGGGTTTATGTTTATATAACAGTGAATACATACAATGTATTTTTATTTTATTTTTAACAATATAATTGAAACTACTAAAAAATTATTTTTATTTTCCTATTCATTTATGGCGAAAACAATCAATTTGGGCACAATTAAAATTTCTACCTCATTTCTATTTCGATTTGTATTATTCATTACCAAAATGGTGGATTTTAGCAAGGTTTTAATTTTAATCGGGATGATTTTAGTCGCCGCTAAAATTAGTCAGTTTAGGAAGTTTACGCGTAAAAATCTCACGTCTGGAATAGCGTTTGGACGGCAAAACTCAAGTTGAATTGACCGTCTAAAATTAGAAACGTCAGATTCAAATTAGCAATGTCATTTGAATTTGACAGTTACCGTGGAATAGGAAAGTGGTCTGACGACACCTAAATAAAACGCGGCCGCTTCAGGATTGAGTCCAATATAAATACCTATAAAAGTTAAAATAAAATTTGATGGAGATTCTCCTAAAATCTCACAAATATTATAAACGGGAAAGTTTTTAAACCTAAAACTCAGCAAGTTTTATCCTCCCTTTACATTTTTCATAGGTTTGGAAAGAGTCATAATTCACAAGTTTAAGTTTCACTTTCGAAGAATCGAGCATATTCGAATTAGCCCACACATTTTTATCATCTAAATATTGCTGAACTTTATAATACGCCTTCTTCATTAATATTTGCTTAACGTGAGACTTAAATTTATGTAGCGGAAGTTCAGTTACATTACGTGGAAGTTTATTATATATTTGTATATACATTTCCCCATGAATGAGTGACTAGTTTTATGTAGTCTGAAATTTGGAACAGCAAGTTTATTTCTACCTCTTGTATTTATATTGTGATAATCACTATTCCTTAAAAATGTGTGTACATTTTTATGAACATACATAATGTTATCATATACATATTGGGACAACTGTCAAGATATTGATTTCTTTAAATAAATCTTTAAGAGAATCCCGAGGTCTTAATTTATAAATGGCGCGTACGGCTCTTTTTGTAATACAAAAATGACCTGAATATCAGCTGCTGATCCCCACAGTAACAAACCATATGACATAACACTATGGAAGTAACTGAAATATACAAGACTTGCCGTCTCAACGTCAGACAATAATCAATTTTTTTTACAGCAAAAGCAGCTGAGCTAAGTCTTCCCGATAGGGAAGTAATATGAGGATTCCATTGCAAACGTGAATCTAAAGTTATTCCTAAAAAGACTGTGGAGTCAACACATTTTATTATTTCATCGCTAATTTTAATATTTGTACTGACCTGCTTGATATTTGGTAAAAAAAATTAAATACATTTTGTTTTATATGAATTTAATAACAAGTTATTATTAGTGAACCAACACACTACTTTGGAAAGGGCATTATTTACATTTTCAACATTTTCTGTATATCTATTTAGTTTAAGAATTAGGGATGTGTCATCTGCAAATAATACCGTTTCACATAAGTTGTTTACATAGAATGGCAGGTTATTTATATAAATCAGAGAAAGTAACGGTCCTTATATCGATCCCTGTGGCACGCCCATGAGAATAGGGGCCCCTGAAGACTTTGCTTTTGCAAGACTCAAATATGATGCAATTATTTTTAATGAGTTTATTGAGACACCATAATGTTCTAATTTACCCAATAAGGTTTTATGTTCTACACAGTCAAAGGCCTTGGACAAGTCACAGAAGACACCTAGAGCATCTTGTTTATTTTCCTAGGCATCAAATATTTGTTTCATTAGCGCAACGCCTGCATCTGTAGTATTTTTACCCTTAGTAAACCCGAATTGTCTGTCATGAAACAGTTTATTCAATGTGAAATGAGAAAGTAATTGATTGTAAACAATTTTCTCAAATATTTTGCTTAATGTTGGTAAAATGGATATAGGGCGGAAATTAGTGGGATCACATTTATCTCCAGACTTAAATAACGGAATAATTTTACTATACTTCATTAAATCTGGAAACACCCCATGTTCAATACATTTATTAAAAATAGCCGCTAGATAAGGCGAAATTACTTTAATTATTGGTGTTATAACTGCAACTAATATTCCCCATAAATCTTCTGTCTTTTTCTTATTCAAAGATTTAAACGTTTTAACAATGTAATCGGCATTAATTTCATGACAGTTAAAAGAACTGGTACATTTATTAAAACTAGATTCTAAAAATGAAAGTGCGGATCGGGTAGATGAATTCAGTTTACTGGTGATTTTCACGGGAATGTCTGAGAAAAAGGACTCCATAGCATTTGCTACCGTTGCATCCGTTTTTAACATTTTTCCATCAATATTAATTTCAAATTACCTATCTTTAAACGACGTTTTAGCAGTTTCTTGGTTTATAATTTTCCAGGTGGTTTTAATTTTATTAGTTGATTTTTGATTTTATTACTAAGGAAGTTAGCTTTTGCAACATTACAAACTTTTTTAAATATTTTTGATTAATTTTGAACATAATTTATGAATGACTGGTCTGTGGACATGGACTTTGTGGAGTACAAATCATATTATTTTCTCCTACTAATGTAAATACCTGGAGTTGCCCAATCACTAAATTTCTTTTTTGATCTGAGTGAAATAGTCGTTTGTTTAAATGTTCTATTAAATTCTAAATTTATTTTATGAAATAATTTTTCATACATTTTGTTAGGATCATCTGAATATTGTAAAGAATTTAGTCTATGTTCAACATTATTTTCAAAAATCTTCATGCGACTGTCCGTTATTGGTCGGCAAGTAATTTTTATTAATTGATTAACACTACGGCGCTCAATAGTGATTTTCTGTCCACTATGATCTGAATTTACACAATTAAGAACATATTTTTCAAGAATATTACAATTACAAAAAATGTTATCCAAGCAAGTAACTAAATAGGGGTGATTCTAGTCGGTTCAAAGAAAGCATAATGAAGATTAAAAGATCTAAATAAATTAATAAACCTACTTGTATATAGACTTGATACTAAGATATTTCCAGACAGTCCCCACAGACAACTAGTACAAATAATATTAAGAACATTTTCCATAGCAGATGCAAACAGATCATAGTTTCCAGATGGGGGTCTGTATACACATACAATTATAAATTGCTGAAATTCTACACATGAAATTTCAATAACTCGTTCAATCGAGTGCTTAATCACATCTAGTCGATTTTTATATTTGATATTTTCTGTAGCGATATTAAGGAACCCCCTTGTTGTGGATTCATATAAGAACTCTATCAGCCTTACAAATAAACGTGGCATAAACTCGAGAATACGTTATACGTTAGAACTCGTTAGGCATTTTTTGTGATTTGTCTAAGGCATTTGATTGCGTTTATCACGAAACCTTGATCAGAAAATTACACCACTATGGATTTCGTGATACTGCACTGGGTCTTCTACTCTCTTATCTAAGTGGAAGGATTCAAAAAGTAGACGTCAATGGAAAAAGGTCTCAAGGTTCCTCAGTTAAAATGGGAGTTCCGCAGGGTTCGATTCTTGGTCCTTTTCTATTTCTTATATATGTCAATGACCTCCCTGATTTTGTACAGGACAGGCATGAGATAGTGTTATTTGCAGATGATACTTCACTTTTATTTTAAATTAAAAGAGGATTGCAAATGAATGACGATGTAAATAATTCTATCTCAAGAATTGTTCATTGGTTTAATGTAAACAACCTGTCACTTAATGAAGGGAAAACAAAATGTATAAAATTTGTTTTACCCAATGTAAAAGAGGTTCACACCACTGTAAAAATAAAGGATATAGATGTTGACCTTGTGGACACCACAGTATTTCTTGGGATCACACTTGATTCTAAGCTGCAATGGGGCCCACATATAGATAAATTGTCAAAGAGACTTAGTTCTACAGCTCACGCTGTATGGAAAATACGTCAGTTGACTGATGTTGATACAGCAAGACTTGTATATTTTTCTTACTTTCATAGTTTGATGTCATATGGCATTTTGTTGTGGGGAAATGCTGCCGACATTCAGATCGTTTTTGTGCTCCAGAAAAGGGCTATTCGAGCTATCTATAACCTTAAAATGAGAGATTCTTTGCGAGAAAAGTTTAAAGAAATTGGTATTATGACAGTAGCGTCGCAATATATTTATGAGAATCTAATATATGTTCGTAAAAATATTAATTTGTTTTGTAAAAATAGTGATATTCATTCAGTTAATACTAGACAAAGGAATATGTTAGCTTTACCAAATACCAGGCTCCAAAAAATCAATAATTCTTTTAGAGGCCTGTGTATACGTTTCTACAATAAAATCCCAAGTTGTATACAAGAACTCAGCTTAAACAAATTTAAAGTTGCAATCAAAGATGTACTTATTAAAAAAGCATATTATAAAGTGTCTGATTACATGACGGACAAAAAGCTTGGGTTTGAACTCTCATTTCTAATAGTTAACAATGTACTGCGTTTTGTTTCAAAGAAACATTCAGTGAGAGCAATTTATAAGTTCACGCACTTCTCTCAGAAATAGCTTATATAATGTGAATTAACACATCTCTTCTTGTAATGGAAGTTGAGCTCAAACTTTTGCTTTGAGGTCAGCTTCCAATTGACGACCCTGTAACAAAATCAAAATTGTAAATGGCGATTTAAAAGAGGAGTTAAAAAATTTTGACCTTTCGAGTTTCTTGCCTGTTCTTCTCGAGAAGGCTCTCCCAATTTCCGAACAGGTGTAGAGTCAACTTTTTTTTTTTTTCATTCCTACTTGTATTTGCAGACAAGTAGTCTTTATTCACTGTTAAAAAATTAATAAAGTTCAGATGAGATCAATCATCATCATTTCAGCCAAGAGATGCCCACTGTTGGACATAGACCTCCCAAGGAGCTCCACACCGATCGGTCGTCGGTCCACCTTTTAGTGGGCCTACCAACGCGGCGTCTCTTACGGATCTATCTCCACCCCCCCCCCCCCCCCAAATGAATGATCTCAATACAGTTAAAGATTTCGTCGGAGCTGGTAAGAGCTCGGTGGTCGAATCGAAGTGGTCAAAGTGTCAACACGGTATGCTGGAGACACGGGTTCGATCCCCGCCCGAGACGAAATTTATTTCTGGATTTATTCAGCATTTTTCAAAAAAATTCGAAGTTCTATATCGAAATTTAACTATATTCAAATTAATACAATTATTTACACGAAAGTATAAACAAATATAATAATATGGAAACGAAACCAATCAACAAAACGAACGCCCGGTCGAAAAACTGACAGATAAAATTTTACTTTTTTGTACAGTTCTCTTTGATTGCGCTGTTGATTTAAGAGTGGAATAAATGTGGTATAACTTATTTTTATTTGTAAGACTGTTACACTCTAAAAATGAGTTATACCACATTTATTCCACCCTTATACTAGGTATAGTTATACTTAGTTATAAAACGAGAATAACTCATGAATATTTTTTGACAAATAAACGAGGTTTATCTTCGGTATAGCTATTCTTCCGATCTATCAAAATGCACAATGGGGGTAATTCTGAAGTTACCTGCACTAAAACTAAAACTAAAATTAAACATATAATTTTAAATTAGTTTTAGGTAATTCGTATTCTGAAACGCCGGACTCTCTTAATTTAAACTGTATTTGACAATTTCTTAAATTGAATACACAGATTATAAATACACCTAGTGCTGTAGAAAAACGGGATAATTTAGAAACATTAAAAACAGCTATATTCTACTAATTTTACTATCAGAAATTATTAATTTAAGATTTGATCGTATTTGTAAATAACAGAAAAGAAATTTTATTATTTATCATTCATTTTATCACAAAAGAAAAATTATTCGACATTTATCCTGCGATTGTGATGGCTTCGCGCCTATGCCTTGAAATAAAAAAAATTACGTGGTAGTCTGTAGTTGTATAGATAGGTACATACTTCGTGACTTCCTCTGATTTTAAAATTGCGTATTTTGTTTCATTAGTAATTTTTGTTTTCTTTTCACAATAACCACTGTTATTTATTGCAAATAGTAATTGCTAGGCAACAAATTTTAGATAGGCATACTTCTATCTGCAGATAGAATATTAATTTCTGTTGTAAGAGTAAATACATGCATACATAACCTACCTATCATCTAAATGGGGGTAATTCTGAAGTTACCTGCACTAAAACTAAAACTAAAATTAAACAAATAATTTTAAATTAGTTTTAGGTAATTCGTATTCTGAAACGCCGGTGTCTCTTAATTTAAACTGTATTTGACAATTTCTTAAATTGAATACACAGATTATAAATACACTTAGTGCTGTAGAAAAACGGGATAATTTAGAAACATTAAAAACAGCTATATTCTACTAATTTTACTATCAGAAATTATTAATTTAAGATTTGATCGTATTTGTAAATAACAGAAAAGAAATTTTATTATTTATCATTCATTTTATCACAAAAGAAAAATTATTCGACATTTATTCTGCGATTGTGATGGCTTCGCGCCTATGCCATGAAATAAAAAAAATTACGTGGTAGTCTGTAGTTGTATAGATAAGTACTTCGTGACTTCCTCTGAATTTTAAAATTGCGTATTTTGTTTCATTAGTAATTTTTGATTTCTTTTCATAATAACCGCTGTTATTTATTGACAAATAATAGTAATTGCTAGGCAACAAATTTTAGATAGGCATACTTCTATCTGCAGATAGAATATTAATTTCTGTTGTAAGAGTAAATACATACATACATAACCTACCTATCATCTAAATGTCAGTACTATTAGACTACTTGGTAACAAACAAATTACAACTCACGACTTGGCAATTGATGCTATAAAAGCCTTTCCTTATAAATGCCATAACAACCAATTCATCATCCATTTGGCAAGTTGCACAAAAAAATTGACTTCGGTAATGTTAGAAAATCGTTAAAAAGTAACAAGATAAATTTAGACGGCACCTAAAAGTTCACCTCCTAAAATTAGTTTGACATATTTAAAATTATAGAAAAAATTACATTTAGGAAGCATGTCAGAATACGAAAATAACATCTAACACTAAATTGAGTAGTTTAGTAACGTCACTCTTAATTTTAGAGTTAACTTGTGAGTTCTGAATACCAAACGGTGATTGACATTTCTATCTCTAATTTTATTTAGTTATAGTTTTAGGTGGTCGCTTCAGAATCACCCCCATTATGGCAACAGCGCAATCAAAGAGAAATGTACAAAAAAGTAACATCTTATCTGTGAAAGCTGTCAGTTTTTCGACCGAGCGACCGTTTTGTTGATTGGTTTCATTTCCTTATTATTATACTTGTTTATACTTTCGTGTAAATAATTATATTAATTTGAAAATAGTTAAATTTCGATAAGGAACTTAGATTTTTTTCAAAAATGCTGAATAAATCAATAAATAAATTTCGTCTCGGGCGGGGATCGAACCCGTGTCTCCAACGTACCGTACTGACGCTTTGACCACTTCGACCACCGAGCTTTTATCAGCTCCGTCGAAATCTTTAACTGTATTGATCTCTTTAATTTGGGGGAGGAGGGGTGGGGGGTGGAGATGGCTATGCTCGGAGTTTCTTTACGTGAACGATAAGTAATGATGAGATCCGTAAGAGACGCCGCGTTGGTAAGCCCCCCAAAAGGTGGACCGACCACCTGATGAAGATCGCGGGAAGCCGCTGGATGCGGGAGGCGCAGGACCGATCGGTGTGGAGATCCTTGGGGGAAGCCTACTCGTATGTCCAACAGTGGGTGTCTGTTGGCTGAAATGATGATGATGATTGATCTCATTTGAACTTTGTTAATTTTGAACATTGAATAAAGACTACTTTAGTGTATCCATTAACTATATTTAAATATTATAACCTCAAATGACCACAGCAAACAAGCACAAATCGAGTTATACTAGGTTTATACAAGGGTGCGGGCTGGTATAACTTCGGAATAACGTTTGTATCAATAGAAATGTCAATGTTATACTCAGTATAAGTTATTCTTGGTTTATTTGTAGACATTTTGCTTATTCTTAATTTATTCTCGAGTTTAACTTTATGCCACTTTTATTTGTAAGGCTGTTTAACTATAATATATTCAGGCATATTGTAGTAAGATTAACACCCCTCTAATAGCAGATTCTCTAGTCAATGCACTTACAATTACATAGTTTTCAATACAATTTATTACTTCAATGCTTTTTAACCAATGTTCTGTGAGACATAATACATGTATATTTTGACTTTGTAAAAATAAAGAAATTTCTAGATCTTTTCCAGATAAGCCTTGTATATCGAAGATTATTCGATATTGTTTAGAATACAAATAGGTTAGAATTAGAGCAATACTTTAAGTAATTGAATCATAATAATGTATACTAGTTCATTACTATATGTGGAGGCCTGTTATATATTTATGTGTTAAGTAGTTTTTATACTGTAAGCCCCCCAAATAAAATAAAATAAAATAAAAATAAAATAAAATATTTTGGTGAAATATTTTAAGTTTGCCAGAGGACTCCTCTGTTGTCTTATCAATTGATTTAAATATTGATTTTGTGGTGAACTTACCTGTGAGTCAAGGATAGATTGCTCAACAGGAGCAGTTATCATATTATCGTAACTAATTTGCTGAAAAGGAGCACTGTCAGAACTCAGAACTACAATGTTGTATAGGAGCATTGTCACAACGAGATAGCTCAATAGGAGCTGTCTGTACATTCAAATTCTTGGCTGATGTAAGTAGCAAAAAGCTGAGCAATTTTGCTAATTGTTTTTTAAAGTAATAAGATAGAAAAATTTTATCTCTTGTTAAATAAAAATGTTTTTGTCTATTATTACATGCCAGCTTATATCAAAAACATGTATTTTGTCTTCATAATACGACAGAGTATCTAATCTTATGTTTAATTTATATCTAATTTTATTTTCTATGTGTGGCAAACTATTGGTATATGGAAATGTAAACATTACAATTACGTTTTACATTTAATTTCAGTAGGTTGTCATAATATTTTAACAATGAACTTTGGCTAACATTATCCCTATTTCCTATGAATAAAATCAAGTTATCATTATTTTTGAAATTGTATTTGGTAACTTTTTCTATAATATCACCGTAACATAAACCTGGCATACAGTAATTTATCACATTTTGCCCCAGCTGATTAATTAATAATAGGCCCAAATCCTTTCCAACTTCATCACTAAATATTACATAACTGTCTTTTACTTCTATTGAGGAACTGTTTTCATTCGTGTTCGTAATAAATTTACTGAGTTGTTCAGAGATGGATGGCTCATACATGGACATAGACCATTCAAGTTGTTCCAAGGCAAGCAGGCCAGGAGCCGTGGAACAATTCTTGCGTATGTATATTGTTACTTTTACGAAATCGTAAAACGTAAATTTGGTGCAACCGGTCGTTAGTGTATGATCGTATATAACTTCGATACATAGCAGCTTTGTTTATGCCGGAATGTCGACTCACACACACAGCTTGTTCGATGAACTCATGCAGTCACCTGGTGGACAAAATTTAGCAGAATCCTCTTCGCCTACAGAGGGTAGGCCCTTATTGAACAATCATATGAGTAATAAAACATTTAAAAAATATATTAAAATCAAGAAAATGCTAAAAAGGACTCAATACCAATTAAAAAAGTATAACTCATTTAGGAGTAATATTAAATTACGGAAAGAGCGTGCATGTCTAATAGATTCATTAGACATTTATGATAGCAAATTGAAAGAGAGCAGGGGTTTGTATGATAGGGACGTTGAAGAACTCAATAATACTATTAGAAAGGACATGTCCACTTTTCGTATGGAACGTGGTATTTTATTCTGAACCTTTTTTAACCAGTTTCTTTACAACACAAATTGTCAACTATCTCCGAAAATTATGACACGGCTCAAAATGATATTAAAATGCATATTCAATCTATCAGAGAACTAGCCACACTCTGTCAGCATAACGAGGACTGCTATCAGTCCCTTCTTGACAAACAACTTTTGACTGCAAGTGAGAATATTTCAATAACAGAATGCAATGTCACAAATAATAACAATGCACCCAGTCATACATCCTCCGCTCATAGTATTGTATGTCAGTCACCAGTCAATGAGCAATCTAGTTTTCATTGTAAGATGTCTGTGTCTAAGGCTAAATGTATTATTTTTTGTGATGACATAGGCAAAGGTATGGGCGAGTTATTGACAAATCAGTTGGATTTTAGTGTCATTAATTATTGTATGCCTGGCTCAAGTTTCCATGATATTGCAAAGAAAATTAATAGTTATAAGTTTGATATTAATGACAAACTGGTCTTAATGACAAATCTTGGGAAATAGGGGTAATTTGAACAAAAAAGTACTAAAACATTTTTGTTCTCATCTAAATAATTTACATGTTAATCAAATAATAATGTTTACCCTTCCCTACCATAATCGTTTGTCACAACATGAAAATAATATTAGATACAAACTTAATTTGACATTAGATTTAATGACAAATTATTCGAAAAAATTCCATATTATTGACTTCAACAAACTGACATGTATTAAAGCTTATTTGACAGAAGATAGATTATATCTATCAACATTCTATAAAAAACAATTAGCTATTTCGCTAAGATTTTATTTACAAACTTTAGCCAAAAACATGGCTATAAATTCTTTCTCTGACAATGCTTTTATTGAGCAGCCCACTCAAAGTACTGAAATTGCTCGTATTGAGCAATACTGTGGTAGTGAAACGACTGTCAGTAATGTTACTGATGATATTTTTAATAAATCTTTAAATTAAGTAATGAGACAAAAGAGACATCCTCTTGCTTATTATTAGGTAGAAAAGATACTGAAAGCTTTGTAAATGTATTGCAAAACCCATTTGAAAACAAAAATAAAGTAAATCTTATCAACCTGGTGCACCAGAACATTCAAGGAATGTTAGGCAAGGATCTGGAAGTGGAATTATTCTTGAACTGTAGTAATGTAGACATCTTTTGTGTAACTGAACACTGGCTTAAAAGTTATCAGTTCATGTTTAATTTCAGCAATCATCTGGTTGGTAGTTCGTTCAGTCGAGAAAAATCAATTCGTGGTGGTTCTTTAATAATATTAGATAAAAAGCTGATATTTAAGGATCGTAATCAGGATTATATGACCTTTTTGAAGATACTATGGATGAAGTATTGAAAAAAGTGTGTAGTTCCACAAAACAAACCATTGTTTGTGGTGATTTTAATATTAATTTATTAGAAAATTCTAGTTTATCTATTAGGATTAAAAATCTGTTTTGGTCATATAACCTTGGAAATTTATTTTTGGAGCCAACAAGAACAACTCAATCGTCTGCCACATGCATTGACAATATTTATACAAATATTGTTCCTTTAGCAAGAAGAGTTTTTAATAATTTAGAATCTGACCATTCTGAGCAAATTGTTACCATTCCACTTAAATGTAAACGCATGGAAAAAAAGAATATCACTGTTGTACCAAAGACTGCTGGTCGCTTAGAACGGCTGAAAAATAATATTGGTATAAAATTAAATTATATAGGTTATGAAGAAAATCCAAATAAATTATATGAAAATTTTTTCATACATTTTGTTCTGAATTTAAAAATATTTTTATTCCAAAGACTATATCGGTTGATGGCACTTTAGCTTTTAGTGAATGGGCTACACCAGGTATTCACAAAAGCAGAATAAAACTTTTTGAACTTTACAATGAACGCTCATTCAATACTAGTGATGAATTTAAACTATATGTAAAAACTTATTCCAGTGTTCAAAAAAGTTTGCAAGCTTGCTAAATCTAATTATTTAAGTTCAAAAATAAAAAACAGTAATAATAAAATTAAAATGACATGGAATATTATAAATAATGAAACTGGAAAAGCTAAAACTACTAATAATCAATATTGTTTGAATGTTGATGGTAAGAAGGTAACAGTTGACACAGAAGTAGCTGCAGAATTTGAAAAGTTCTTTACTGATATTCCAGTCTCAATCACAAAGTCTTTGGATTCATCCCCCGCTATTGCTGAATCTATAGTGAAGGATCATGTTAAAGTTTGTAATGATAAATTCGAATTTGTACACATTAGTGGAATTGATATAACAGTCATTTAAAACTTTAAATAAAAAGAAAACTGCGGATCTGTGGGGTAATTCCGTTGATGTTACTAAATCCGTAATTGAAACAATAGCTCCAATACTTGCTAACATTTTTAATGATTGCATTGACTGTGGTGTATTTCCTGATCTAATGAAGCTAAGTAAAATTATTCCTTTACATAAATATGGTAGCACATCAGACCCCAGTAATTTTAGACCGATCTCTGTGCTACCTACTTTTAGCAAAATTTTTGAAAAAATTATGTAGGAGCAAATGCAAAGTTATTTTAATAGGAATAATCTTCTACACTGTAAACAATATGGTTTTAGGAGGGGTCGCTCAACAACCGATGCTGGTGTTGAGTTAATACAACATATATTCAAAGCCTGGGAAGACTCACACGATGCGTTAGGCATTTTTTGTGACTTGTCCAAGGCATTTGATTGCGTTTATCACGAAATCTTGATCAGAAAATTACACCACTATGGGTTTCGTGACACTGCACTAGATCTTCTAATCTCTTATCTAAGTGGGAGGATTCAAAAAGTAGACATCAATGGAAAAAGGTCTCAAGGTTCTGCAGTTAAAATGGGAGTTCCGCAAGGTTCGATTCTTGGTCCTTTTCTATCTATTTCTTATATATGTCAATGACCTCCCTGATTTTGTACAGGACAGACATGAGATGGTATTATATGCAGATGATACTTCACTTTTATTTAAAATTAAAAGAGGTGTGCAAATTAATGACGATGTAAATAATTCTATCTCAAGAATTGTTCATTGGTTTAATGTGAACAACCTGTCACTTAATGAAGGGAAAACAAATGGTTTGAACTCTCAATTCTGATATTTAACAATGTATTGCGTTTTGTTTCAAAGAAACGTTCAGTGAGAGCAATTTATAAGCTAAGTTCACGCACTTCTCTCAGCCCCCGTAGCACATCCACCAAAACACGATATGATAAAGCGATTTATCGCGGTGAACCGTCAAAATACATCGAAACCCTATTGTATTTTGACAGTTCACCGCGATAAACCGCTTTATCATATCGCGTTTTGGTGGACGTGCTAGCTTATATAATGTGCAGAGATAGCTTATATAATGTGAATTAACACATCTATTCTTGTAATGGAAGTTGAGCTCAAACTTTTGCTTTGAGGTCAGCTTCCAATTGACGACTCTGTAACAAACCAAAATTGTAAATGGCGATTTAAAAAAGGAGATAAAAAATTTAGACCTTTCGAGTTTCTTGCCTGTTCTTGTCGAGAAGGCTCTCCCAATTTCCGAACAGGTGTAGCGTCAACTTTTTTTTTTCATTCCTACTTGTATTTGCAGACATCTTGAGTATATTTAGGATGTATGCACATACAAGGTTAATATAATTTCTTTAAATTAGAATGTTTTGCTCTGTTTTGACGTCAATAAGTGCCTGTAAAGGCCTATGTTGAATAAAGATTTTTGAATTTTGAATGCTCATAATCCGACCACTTAGGTTTTGAAGAGCCAGGGCCGTAGTTGAACAGTTAGAAATCAAAAATCAAAATCAAAATCAAAAGTACTTTATTTCATAGGCCCTTGCGGGCTCTTAAAATCGTCAATTTTACACATTTTACAAAATTATTAAAACAAAAAATATTCGACTAAAATCAAGCTAACCCGTGCGCTAGTGGCAAGTACATCCGCGGAGTTGTTGCCGCGCATGTAATCGCCAAGAGCGACCCGATTCCGAATGTAGGGGCTAACATGAGAAGAATCGGGCAAGAAACTCATGTGCCAAAACTCTTTTAAAATCGCCAAATGTCTTACAAATTGTGAATATTACAAAACTATTCAGAGAACGAGCAATTCATTTCTTTTACCGCCACGCTGCCTTATCATTCAAAAAATCTTTAACACTGTAATAAGCCTTTTTGCTTAACTGAGCTTTAATTAAAATTTTAAATTTATTTACTGACAAGTCATGCATGTTACATGGCAGCGTGTTGTACATTCGTATACAGTGACCTGCAAAAGAGTTGCTTATTTTATGGAGCCTATATGTGGGCATTGCTAGCTTGTCTTTATTTCTTAAATTTAAATTATGATAGTCACTATTTTTACTGAATTTGATATCTTTATTCTTGTGTGCATACAGTAAGTTTTCATAAATATATTGTGAATGTACAGTCATAATATCAATTTCTTTGAATTTTTCTCTTAAAGACTCTCGGGAGCCCATCCCATAGATCGCCCGAACAGCCCTCTTCTGCAGTACAAAAATGCAGCCAATATCGGCGGCATTTCCCCACAGTAGTATCCCGTATGACATAATACTGTGGAAGTAGCTAAAATAGACTAACCGCGCAGTTTTCACATCTGTTATTTGACGAATCATTTTTACGGCGTATGCTGCAGAACTTAGTCTGTTCGATAGGCATTCAATATGAGGACCCCATTGTAACTTAGAATCTAAAGTTATACCCAGAAATACAGTTTGATTAGCCAGCTCTATTTCCTCATCCCTAACCTTGACTTTGGCTTTAACTAATCGAACATTTGGCATAGTGAATCTAATGCATTTTGTTTTACTTTCATTTAACAACAAATTATTGGCGCCGAACCAGTGAACGACCTTGGAGAGTGCAATGTTTACTTCGTCAATATTAATTTGTCCACGTTTAACTTTAAATACTAAAGACGTGTCATCTGCAAACAAGACTATCTCATGGTCGTGTCTTACAAGGTGAGGGAGGTCATTAATATATACCAGAAATAGAAATGGACCTAATATTGAGCCCTGCGGCACCCCCATTTTTACAAATGATCCAGGTGACTGCTCTCCATTGATGACCACCTTTTGAATCCTGTCACTTAGGTAAGAAGTGAGAAAATCCAAAGCGGTACCACGGATACCGTAATAGTGTAATTTCCTGATTAACGTCTGATGTTGGATTAGTCATTATTAAATTAGTTCATAAATATTGGATTGCAATTATTTTTATTTATTTTCAGCTAGAAACGGATACCTATGGAAACTTATCTTAAATATAAAATTTTGGACGGCCAACTGAAATTAAAAAAAACCGGCCAAGTGCGTGTCGGGCCACGCGCAGTGTAGGGTTCCGTAGTTGCAAATGCCAACTTTGAGTTCACACTCACACCTCATAACTCGTTGCCACAGATTACTAAATACGTTGCTATTAAATTAGGCATTATTATTATTATTAAAACTGCAAAGTTTTTATATTTCCTTAAATTCACGTGGTTCGTAAATTTATATTCAGTACTAATTTTCAATGAAATTTTACTTTTCCGAGTACATTTTATAAGTTAGTCGTCTATAACTTTTTAGTTTGTACTTAATACTCAACTCTGATAGTTTTCCTTTAAACTTCGTTATACATATATACTACTGTTGTAATTTTTTCACGTGTCCATATATAACCGTTTACCAGATAGAGGGGGGGACACTTACCTCTAAGAAAAATTTGCTCGTTAAAACCAAATATTTCAGAAACGGATCCCTAAATCGAAAAATAGTGTGCTGATCCTTACATTAATTTTTAACAATACCCCACACGATGGGTTAGTTGAGAAAAAAAAATACTCCCACTTAACTTGTATGGGAGCTACCCTAAAAAAAATTTTTTTTCAATGTTTTTTTCACCACCTTTTTGGCATGATTAATATACATACCCATACTAAATTACAGCTTTCTAGTACTAATAGTCTCTGAGTAAAAGCGCGGACAGACATACAGACATGGCGAAACTATAAGGGTTACTTGTTTACTACCCTAAAAAGAGCGTAATGCCACATGAATTTGCTTGCTAAAAGCTTGAAGATAAAATTACTGTAGAACGACCAGAGGTGCGATTCTGTACTCGTCCATTAATCGGTAATCGTAATCGAACCCAATGACTCGTTAATAAAAACTGGAATTCTATCACTTCTTGATTTCGTTTGGATCGTTATCGTAATTAAAGAACGAATGCTTAAGTATAAAGATAATAAATTTATATTTTATTATGATAAGTAAAAATACTGAGAAGTCACTTCTGTTGTAAACCACCCATCATTAACCCCACTGCTGGACAATCTTGTCCAGCACAATCCCACTGCCCCACTGCTGCCCAGCACAATCATGGCCAGCATCAGCCCACAACTGGGAATTATGCCCAGCATCAGCCCACTTCTGGGAACTCTTGCCCAGCACCAGTCCCATTGATGGACACACCCATTTAGCACTAGCCCTCAACTGGACACTGTCGCCCAGCACCATTTTATGGCATAAGTATTTAAAGAAAAACAAATGAGGTACCTCGTTAGTCACTTCTTTCATTTGGCGATTAATCGTTAATGACTAATTACAAAATTCCATTAAATATTATTTTGTATGTGAAATGAAATCAGTCATCATCGGCTATAATCGCCGATTGACTCGACGAACATGCCGAGACCACTCGGACGACGTTACAAAATACCAAACGTATTCGATTATCAAAATGCAAAATTAACAAAATTAGCAAAATGCGTTTGCCGATGAGGTACAAAATCGCACCTCAGGTTATAAAAAACGACGGCAAATCGAATATTTCAAAGGTGTGGTTAATCCCAATATTTGTCATGAAATGAAAACCTTATAGCTTTTACTTGATGCTACAAGTTCAAATAAAAGTTCTGATATTGATCCTTTTGGAGATGAGATGCCTAATTTTTTTTTTTTTTACTCCAAATTACACGATATACCTACTCATTCACACTTATTTAATTAATCACTGATTCCCTCGAAACAAAACTAAACTATTTAACTTAAATAAATATCAAACAATGCACGTGCGGCACAAGCGTCAAGTAATCGGTGAATGAATATAATAATATGATCGAGCGGTCGCACGGATCATAACAGATGACGTCATCGTAAACAATCAAGCTGGAGCGCGCGTTTCTAAATAGCCATTCAGAAAAACTTTAATAAATCCATCATTTCTTGACGGATTTTAATAATTTAAAAAACGAAATGCTCAGTATTTTTTTGCGTATACGATGTACTTAGTAAAAATCAAAGGACATGTCCTTTTTTGGGCCACATATTTTAAACACCACAACTTATTTTTTTTTGTATAGAGTTCTTAAAATCTTACACTTTTAAGAAAAATCAAACGGTATCCAAATAGAAAAGATCAGTGAGAAAGCCAATATATATCCAGTTCATGTACGAAATCGAGAAGTCCATAAAGAATAGCTAGGTATGTGTAAAAGAGCATTAAAATCACCATCGATAAAATCGTGCATACATCACGTTTGATTACTACTTCCCTAAAATAAGAAATTAATTAACACGTAATGTAATAAACAGGTGGGCATGGTATATTTTTGTTTGGGTTCCGGTCTTATGTCTTCCATGACGGCACTCTAGAGAAGACAACGATATTTTCAATCTTGGTGTCTTGGTTCCAATTTTGAAAAGTGATTTGCATATTATATTTTAAACTAGCTGTGCCCGCGAACTACGTTTCGCCATACTATTTTTCCCGTTTTGGAAACATTTTTCATTTATGCTCAGCTCCTATTCATCGTAGCGTGATCTTATATGGCCTAAAGCCTTCCCCGATAAATGGACAATCCAACACACAAGAATTCTTCAATTTGAATCAGTAGTTCCTGAGATTAGCGCGTTCAAGCAAACAAACAAACTCTTCAGCTTTATAATATTAGTTTATTTTTTAGTTATGACAAAAATATCGTGTGCTTGTTCAGACAAGCAAACTGAACAACTTTCACTATGGGACCAACTTGGAAATCGCAAAAAAAATCAGCTGTTCCATACAAATGTTCAACATTCACTGAACCTTAATGTATGGAACAACTGATTTTGTTCAGTTTGCTTGTCTGAACAAGCACACAACATTTTTGTCATAACGAAAAATAAACTTGTATAAAATATTTTTCATCCCCCCCATCTCGGAAAGAGTATTTTTGCTATTTGATATCTGACCGCCAAAGCCATTTTTATCCGCTTGAGGTTAAAGTAAATTTGAATTTAGAACATCGCGTGCACTAGGTACTCGTATGTGATTTCAAAACCTAATTAAACCTATTTACTTTCGTCTCCATGGTGCCGAATTTATCATACAACTTTTTTTAAATTTGTTAAAAACTCAGACTCTTAACCTCCTTGGTGTACTTTTGATTTAATTTGCCTTGCGCGCGCCATGTTGTTTTAACGTCGTATTGTTATAAATAAGAAACTTTAAAACAAGTAAAAAAACGTATTACTCGTATTTGTTATACATAATATAAATATTTTTTTGTAAAACTTACCTATCATAATGTTGTAGTAAATATATACTTACCTAAACTGAAATAAAAGTATCTTGCATTTAGTCATTTCCTCGCTGAGGGGGGATGAAAAGTTACGTGTTGCACTCGAGTGCAAAGATTTTTCACCTTGTGCTCTTTTGATTCCCTCGCTAACGCTCAGGATTCTAATTTTTGAATCACTCGCTGCGTTCGTGATTCAATTTTAGAACCCTTCGCTTGCTCGGTCATCAAAGATGAGCACGCGGTTAAAAAGCAACTTTGCACTCATGTATAACAAATAACTATTTTAATTTTTTTATTTCATTTTTATATCATAATTGATGTGTCCTGAAGCGTCCCTTAAATTTTCTTAGGTGATAACCGTGTATACACCACTATTTTTAAGTAATCAGCTGTTCCATACAAATGTTCAACATTCACTGAACCTAAATGTATGAAACAGCTGACTTTTTTTTTGCGATTTCGAAGTTGGTCCCATATTGAAAGTTGTTCAGTTTGCTTGTCTGAACAAGCACACAAAATTTTTGTCATAACTAAAAAATAAACTTGTATATCGTCGTATCCGACGAAAACTGCCCCAATGATTGTTAGGGCTTTTTTCTTTTATTTCCTTTTTCAGGGGTCGAAACAGGTTCAGTGTTCAAAAATACTGATTTTACTGACCAGAAATCTAAAAAAAACGACTTTTACTGACCATCTGAACTAATTTAAGAGGACTGTGAAGAGCCAATTCATGGCTCGAGTATGCACTTGCAAAAATGCAGTTTGTTGCACACTGCTTAGAGTTGAAAGTCCGAGGCAAGTGCCTACATTTCTTATTGAAATATTGTTTAGGGCGATAACTGTTTTACTCCCCTAAACCTTTACGAAATTAGACACTTTTGATCTCATTAGATTCAGTATACCTTAATTTATGTTTGTACGCATTGTAATAATTTATATTCTGAGCAACATATTTTCAAAATCGAAACGTACAAACCTAGATCTTCATTATATCTACAAATTTCCAAAAATTATGAAAATTGGACTATTTAAAGAGGGAGAAAAGCGTTATCGCTTTTTGTATGAAAATTTACAGCTTCACAATCCTCTTAAAGTAAAAGATTCATGCGGAATTGAAAAAATACTTTTACAATTATTGGCCTCCACCATCCCCATAGCCAACTATCACCACCTTTTTATTATTAAAAAGTTTACAAATAATTAACAGTTTTTTTAATTATTAATATGTGTTTATTTCGAGAAAAAATAGTAGGATTTGACTATTTTTCCTCGAAATAATAATGCTACAATATTAAGTTGTCACAAGACATCATAATAGAGCATCAGTTGTTTGTTGCCCTCAAGCCATCACTGGGCCTGGCTAAGAAAATGAGAAATGACTAAAATTTGGTTTTTGTTGACACAATATATTATGAGATATTACTTAAGCAAAATCTAGATTGAAGAAGGTAGGCAGATATAGGAACGACACAGGTACACTCAGACAGACAAAATTGTATCAGTAAAATATTAATAAGGTTCCAAAAAAATTATGGGATAATATGTGTGTTGATCTCAAAAAACTGAAAAACTGACCATTTTCTCAAAAAACTGACATTTACTGACCATACTCAAAAAAACTGACTTTTACTGATTTTACTGACCAGTTTCGACCCCTGCTTTTTATAATCTACGTTCCTTATTACATCGTTCACTTTGAACCTTTTCCTGAAAAACTCAGTATTTGTCTAAATATTTAAAAATATAAATAAGCCACAATTGCAAGCCCGCCTATTTTAATGTAGAAAAAGCCACTCCCGCCGTAACGCCGTTGTTTGACGCGAATAGTGCGTCGATGCATGGGAGGGATGGGGGTGCAAACGCCATTCAGCCTTTATTCAGCGGACAACATGTGACAAACACAAAACAACCACCAAATTAACAACCACAACAACAAACCTTAATTATTTCTTCTTCTTCTTCTTTTAATAATGGCAATGTGTTATGTTTTGACAACAATTCTGCCAAATTAACCTCAAACATTTTTTGACATTGACAACGACGCGACGTCAAAATGTTTTTTTTTACTGTGCTTACATGCTATAAAATTCGTGCAGTGTTGCTGCTATAATAAGAAAAAAACGAATATTCAAATTCAATTTTTGAAAAATGCAGGGGTCTATAATTTTTATTTTTGTGGTTTTACTTTCTTTTCATAAAGTTTAACCCTTCCCTGGAAGTTGAAGTTGTTTAGAAACTTAAATTTATAATAAACCAGGCTCCATACAAATCGAGGACATCTCCTTTACTTTTATGTGATTGATCCTCAATGTGCAAACCCTGCACACATTACTATCATTTGTTTGAATTTGTATGAGTACCAATAGCGCATATTTGCACAATTCGGACTACAATGTTAGATCTTGGTTAGATTGTTCTTTAAATAAGGATTGATGTTTTCAAAATACCTATCTCTCGTCTGTGATCAAAACATATGTTTTGTTTTTGGATCAAAGTAAATCTAATTTGTGAAGTAAATTGTGTTGATTTGTGAATGTGAAACGTTACCTAAATGATTTCTAGTGTAAACATTTCGTAATAAAAGTAATTTGTGTTTAAAATAGTACTACTACTACATGGACAGCCATGTCCAGCTTCCAAAAATTAACAAATAATCGCATTACTATTAATGGAACCAAAACAAAAAACAACCTTATCGTCATTTCATCTGGTATTCCTTCTTTGGATTATGTTATTGGTATGAATAAATTTTATCTAACAATTTTTAGCTAACAAGTTTCGTCAATTCTGAAAACATGTTTTCTTTCAGGTGGTGGTTTGCCCTCGGGTGCTATATTTGTTGTAGGTTAGTTGTTTTTTTAATTCTTGACTCCTAATACTTAAGTTTCTAAAGTGCAATTCTTTATGTTTTCAAAGTATTAAAACTAATACTCTTACTAATATTTTTCAGAGGAAGATTTTTTAGGGAACTATAGTAGAATCCTCAACAAATATTTTCTAGCAGAAGGAATAATATGTAATCACACATTATTTATTGCATCTGCTAATGTAGCTCCACAAGATATTGTAAGTACATAATATGTACTAAAATAAAAGTAAAAATATAGAAATGTCACCTTTTCTAGGGGTGGGTGAGGTGTGTGGTAGAGGAAAGTCGCCCCCCAACAATTCTGTTCACTGGAAATGCATGCTTTTTATTGCAAAACTGCATCAAAAGTATCTGTGAACATGGGAGGGGGAGAGTTGAGGGGTTTCAGAGAGAGTGGGATGGGGAGGAGGTCTTGAGTGTACTCCCCACTACCATTTCCACCTGGAAGAGGTACATTTTTTTATATATTAACCTCTCATCTCCAGTCGGTCGCATGCGAATGGTGTGACGTCACACTATTAATTTTTAAAAAAATACACTAAAAAAAATTTTTTTCACAATAAAAAAAAATTACAACCAAAGCACATTTTTCGTTATGTAAAAACCAATGTATCAATTTATAAATTTCCTTTCGTAACGGTATTTTTAAATTATTACATAGAGTAAAGCCACACGGGTCGCATGCAACCAGTTGGTGGCTGACAGGTGAGATTAAAATCAAAAAAATAATGTTTGCACCTAGATAAGCCATTTCGTTTTTCGTGTTTTGCCAGATATTTCATAGCATAGAGAACAAAAATATTAAAATTACCTTCTGTTTCACACATTTGCATACTTATTTTAAGGTTTTTTTAAAAATTATTTTAAAATATTTAGACCAGCACCTACAGCCAAAATTGTTTTTTTTTTGGGTCTTAGACTAGGCCCCTTGAGCCCCCTTCACAAACAATTTCCTCACTATCAGGCAACTTCGTTCTACATCCAACCGAAAAATAAATAAATTATATATTCAATTGTCCAAATTTTCCCTTATCCAAATGCATTATGACTAGACATAGACAGGGCGCCGCCTTGAAAAATGACGGCGGCGGCGTGCTGAACAATTTTTGTCGGCGGCAGCGCGGCGCCGGCAGCGTGGAATACCTAGACCATCTTAACCATATTAACATTTTCTCCCTACCCATAAAAAACCTTCGGCCTCTTTGCGACTCGTCTGTGTTTGGGGGTCTTATAATCGACTGGAAAATTTCTCCTGCCAAGTTTGTAACTATAATGATCAGAAAGAAATTCCAAAGGCAATATTTTTTTCAAAAATCCTATAAAAGGGAGCCCCGTTTACTCGGCCACTGTGCGGCGGCGCGATGGCTTAGCGGCAACGTCGTACTCGCAAGCGCATGACCATAGAGTTTTAAATTTACAAGATATGCAACAAAACAAAAAATATATTTTCATTTACACCAAATTTACACCTGTAAATACAAATTATGACTAAAAGTATATAACAAAATAAATCGAAAAGTTCGTGAACTTTTTGCTTTCCACCCTTACATAATTCATTTATAGCAAAAAAAGGTTTGTGTGTCTCAGGTTTTGCATTCTTTTATAAACACATTGTATATTTATTCAATTTCAGGTTAAAGAATTACCCCAACCATGTAGTGCTCCTCCAGAAGATGAAGTGAAAAGGGCAAGTTTAAATGTTGATAAAATGAAAATTGCATGGAGATATGAAGGTCTGAGCCAAGTAGAGTCATCTTTTGGGAGTGATGCTAACTTCGGCCATCACTTTGATTTGAGCAAACATATTGATGCAGAAACAATAGATAAAAGCAATATATTCTATCATTTCCTTGAATCTTCTGAAAGCAACTCCAAAGGTACATTGTTCTTATGTCTAAAAGTAAAATAAATAGTATTATTTTCAAGAAGTTATTCATCATCGTCAGAATATAATTTTACAAGATTTAAAGTTTCTTGTTTCCTAAGGTCCCAACTTTTCTACTCCTTCGAGTGCATGCATTTTGAAACAAGTTGTAACATAAATACTTTTTGTATGATATGAGTATCAAATTAATGCTTTTAATAATTTTTCTAAAATATGGTTTCAGGAAAGGATTTTTTATGTTGACGATCAGGTCCAATCTTCGATTAGATTTCATCTTTTCACCATAAATGCGATTATGCTATTCCATTTTCAAATAAGATAAATTGTGGAGTTAATAACAACAAGCTGAGACTTGACACTAAAATATTGGTTATGTG
This sequence comes from Schoenobius gigantellus, assembly GCA_963935595.1. Taxonomy (NCBI): domain Eukaryota; kingdom Metazoa; phylum Arthropoda; class Insecta; order Lepidoptera; family Crambidae; genus Schoenobius; species Schoenobius gigantellus. The sequence continues at coordinate 28,374,251 of OZ012545.1, forward strand.
ACATTCTTCATCAGGCGTAGCACGGGTTGACAAGAGTGAACTCGAGTCTCACAATTTCAGTGACATAATCTCTGCCTTAAAGAGTAGCACGGTGGCGCGTATTTAGTGTGACTGGCGTTATAAATTTTCTTGACGCTCGTCAAGGAACACGTGTGACTGAGTTTTTTTTGGCGTGCCTGTGCGCCGACCGCTGTAGTTGTAGCAAGGGCTTTAATAGTTTAGCAGTCGGAGAGCAAAAAATTGTGATAAAACTCAAGAAATTTTTATCACGTCAGTCCCACTTAATACGCGTCACCATACTACTCTTTAAGACATAGAGATTATGTCACTGAAATTGTAAGATAATACATGATTCGAATCCAGTCTTGGCAGCCCGTGCTACACCAGCATGTTTCATTATATCTATAGAAACACTTATGTTTAAATGGTGTAGGAGAAGTTCACACTCTGAGGCTTGACAATAAAATATTATTTATTGTAATGTTCCTGATGTTTTATTATATCTATGGAAACATGTACATGACACCTTAAACTCAATATTAAAGTGTTTCGAATATGATATCAAACTTTTTAATAAGGCATCAAAACTCTGTTAGTTATTATCAAAACACTGTGTCAAAACTTAGCAAATAGCAGAAAAACAAGATATAAATTAACCTCACATATTTGACTGTTTCAAAACATGCATTTCTCTCACTCACTGGCTTTTGGGGATCATTTTTATTTTTAAACAGGCTGTAAAAAGACCGAACGCGAAGCCGAAACCCAAGTATTGAACCCATCGTCAATATCATTTTTGTCTTCCTAAAATAGCTACTTTACTTAGAGATATTAAAGTTAAAATTGACAAATATTTTTTTCGAGGTTTTTATACCAAACTGTTGGGAGTATTATTTTTCTAATTTTCGTCCAAAGAAACATCAAAGTAAAAATCAGTATTTAATTATTAACAAATAAAAGTTTTTAATTTACAATGCGTAATGTTTTTACTTACTCACTGTAAATTAAAAACGCGTGAGTGCTGTTACATTGCGTAGTACTTTTTGCAGTTGTTTTTTAAACCTAAAAATAAATTTCGCGTCTAATCAATAGGATTTTTTTCGTATATATAAGTATTTAATTTTAATAGTCTGAATGCATAGACGCGGACTTCGTTTTGTGTCTTTTTACACGCTGTAAAGTAAATGGTATCTAAATATTTCAATGTACCCATTACCTACATCTCAACAATTTCTGAACTTTTAGTTCTTTACACCAAAAAGATGATTAGTGCAATATTAGTACTATAACAATGTAAAGTGTAGTTGTCTGTTTTGTTTACCTATTTCATAATTACTGTGCTTTACAGGTTTTAGAAATGGGATTTACTATACACTATTAACTAAGATAGCCAATATTATCAAAGATTTTAAAACAAGCAGTAAACAGGACAAAAACTTTCTTAGGATATCTATTCCATCATTGGGTTCACCAACATGGATGGCTATGGATTGTGATGACAATACTCAAGAAAGTTACGGTCATGATTTGCTCAAGTTTATGTTTTGTTTGAGAACTATAGTGAGAGACACAAATGCGGTAGCATTTATTACTATTCCTTCGCATTTATTTGATGTAAGTATTATTTGAAATTATTTATTTTTTATTTTATTTTTTTACCAAGTAACTATTACAGTAGTGCATGTGCTTAATAAGATCTAACAATATAGACTCTCTAGCATAATTTATTGAAAAGTATGAAAATGACAAATCACATGGTTTCTTTATGGTGAGTATTCAGGTAGTGGAACCAAATTCCCGTCCCAATTTAAATAAATCCTGTATATCGTCGTATCCCACGAATAGGGGCGTAATTACAAAACAGCTACTTTTCAGGAGGAGCCTTTTTGTGTTTATTTCAATATTTAATCAAGATATTAACAAATTTTTGATCTAATTATATGTATTGACATTTTATTGTTAGGATAGAACTATTTATTGTGAAAAATATTATATTTTTGATAGTTTTTGTCCCTTAATTCCTTATTCTTCGCTCTATTTCCAATAGTAAAGAGCTAAATTGGGTACCTATACGTAATTTATAATACCACAAACCACTTAAATAAAACAAACAATATTTTGCACATAGAATAAAGACACAAGAGCTTATGTGGCTCGATCTCTTCCATACATTAGATATTTAGCGATTCCGTAGAAAAGAGCTACAACCGAAGTAAGGGCCTTATTCTTTGTATTAGCACGTCTAATAGCAGTGAACATAAAACAATATATTTGTTTATGTCAGCAACTTAAGATACTTAAAACATAAATATAAATCATAACATTTGCCATTAAGACCTAAATTATCGATCTGTATTTTTAAATAGTGTATCAATTTTTAAATGTTAATGTTTCACTTGTCACATGTTGTCCGCTGAATAAAGGCTGAATGGCGTTTGCACCCCCATCCCTCCCATGCATCGACGCACTATTCGCGTCAAACAACGGCGTTACGGCGGGAGTGGCTTTTTCTACATTAAAATAGGCGGGCTTGCAATTGTGGCTTATTTATATTTTTAAATATTTAGACAAATACTGAGTTTTTCAGGAAAAGGTTCAAAGTGAACGATGTAATAAGGAACGTAGAATATAAAAAGCAGGGGTCGAAACTGGTCAGTAAAATCAGTAAAAGTCAGTTTTTTTGAGTATGGTCAGTAAATGTCAGTTTTTTGAGAAAATGGTCAGTTTTTCAGTTTTTTGAGATCAACACACATATTGTCCCATAATTTTTTTTGGAACCTTATTAATATTTTACTGATACAATTTTGTCTGTCTGAGTGTACCTGTGTCGTTCCTATATCTGCCTACCTTCTTCAATCTAGATTTTGCTTAAGTAATATCTCATAATATATTGTGTCAACAAAAACCAAATTTTAGTCATTTCTCATTTTCTTAGCCGGGCCCAGTGATGGTTTGAGGGCAACAAACAACTGATGCTCTATTATGATGTCTTGTGACAACTTAATATTGTAGCATTATTATTTCGAGGAAAAATAGTCAAATCCTACTATTTTTTCTCGAAATAAACACATATTAATAATAAAAAAAACTGTTAATTAAGTATTTGTAAACTTTTTAATAATAAAAAGGTGGTGATAGTTGGCTATGGGGATGGTGGAGGCCAATAATTGTAAAAGTATTTTTTCAATTCCGCATGAATCTTTTATTTTAAGAGGATTGTGAAGCTGTTAATTTTCATACAAAAAGCGATAACGCTTTTCTCCCTCTTTAAATAGTCCAATTTTCATAATTTTTGGAAATTTGTAGATATGATGAAGATCTAGGTTTGTACGTTTCGATTTTGAAAATATGTTGCTCAGAATATAAATTATTAGCATCTAATCTTTTTTGACTAAATTATACTGAATTACAAAAAAGCAATGCGTACAAACATAAATTAAGGTATACTGAATCTAATGAGATCAAAAGTGTCTAATTTCGTAAAGGTTTAGGGGAGTAAAACAGTTATCGCCCTAAACAATATTTCAATAAGAAATGTAGGCACTTGCCTCGGACTTTCAACTCTAAGCAGTGTGCAACAAACTGCATTTTTGCAAGTGCATACTCGAGCCATGAATTGGCTCTTCACAGTCCTCTTAAATTAGTTCAGATGGTCAGTAAAAGTCGTTTTTTTTAGATTTCTGGTCAGTAAAATCAGTATTTTTGAACACTGAACCTGTTTCGACCCCTGAAAAAGGAAATAAAAGAAAAAAGCCCTAACAATCATTGGGGCAGTTTTCGTCGGATACGACGATATACAAGTTTATTTTTTAGTTATGACAAAAATTTTGTGTGCTTGTTCAGACAAGCAAACTGAACAACTTTCAATATGGGACCAACTTCGAAATCGCAAAAAAAAAGTCAGCTGTTTCATACATTTAGGTTCAGTGAATGTTGAACATTTGTATGGAACAGCTGATTACTTAAAAATAGTGGTGTATACACGGTTATCACCTAAGAAAATTTAAGGGACGCTTCAGGACACATCAATTATGATATAAAAATGAAATAAAAAAATTAAAATAGTTATTTGTTATACATGAGTGCAAAGTTGCTTTTTAACCGCGTGCTCATCTTTGATGACCGAGCAAGCGAAGGGTTCTAAAATTGAATCACGAGCGCAGCGAGTGATTCAAAAATTAGAATCCTGAGCGTTAGCGAGGGAATCAAAAGAGCACAAGGTGAAAAATCTTTGCACTCGAGTGCAACACGTAACTTTTCATCCCCCCTCAGCGAGGAAATGACTAAATGCAAGATACTTTTATTTCAGTTTAGGTAAGTATATATTTACTACAACATTATGATAGGTAAGTATTACAAAAAAATATTTATATTATGTATAACAAATACGAGTAATACGTTTTTTTACTTGTTTTAAAGTTTCTTATTTATAACAATACGACGTTAAAACAACATGGCGCGCGCAAGGCAAATTAAATCAAAAGTACACCAAGGAGGTTAAGAGTCATGAGTTTTTAACAAATTTAAAAAAAGTTGTATGATAAATTCGGCACCATGGAGACGAAAGTAAATAGGTTTAATTAGGTTTTGAAATCACATACGAGTACCTAGTGCACGCGATGTTCTAAATTCAAATTTACTTTAACCTCAAGCGGATAAAAATGGCTTTGGCGGTCAGATATCAAATAGCAAAAATACTCTTTCCGAGATGGGGAGATGAAAAATATTTTATACAAGTTTATTTTTCGTTATGACAAAAATGTTGTGTGCTTGTTCAGACAAGCAAACTGAACAAAATCAGTTGTTCCATACATTAAGGTTCAGTGAATGTTGAACATTTGTATGGAACAGCTGATTTTTTTTGCGATTTCGAAGATGGTCCCATAGTGAAAGTTGTTCAGTTTGCTTGTCTGAACAAGCACACGACATTTTTGTCATAACTAAAAAATAAACTAATATTATAAAGCTGAAGAGTTTGTTTGTTTGCTTGAACGCGCTAATCTCAGGAACTACTGATTCAAATTGAAGAATTCTTGTGTGTTGGATTGTCCATTTATCGGGGAAGGCTTTAGGCTATATAAGATCACGCTACGATGAATACGAACTGAGCATCAATGAAAAATGTTTCCAAAACGGGAAAAATAGTATGGCGAAACGTAGTTCGCGGGCACAGCTAGTTTAAAATATAATATGCACATCACTTTTCAAAATTGGAACCAAGACACCAAGATTGAAAATATTGTTGTCTTCTCTAGAGCGCCGTCATGGAAGACATAAGACCGGAACCCAAACAAAAATATACCATGCCCTGTTTATTACATTACGTGTTAATTAATTTCTTATTTTAGGGAAGTAGTAATCAAACGTGATGTATGCACGATTTTATCGATGGAGATATCACATATAAAGGGTCTAGCTCCCCCTCGCCGAATAACAAGAAATTTAATATTTTTTTCTTAGTTTGATATTTTCCTTCAAAAACAAGCGACTGAGTGTGAACCTTGATACGTATAAGCAACAATGAGAGAGTTAAACATGATATTTCTTTCATTTTTTTTCAGTTATTTCAAGATATCATAAAAACAAGGCTTAGATGTGTTTTATTTGCATTGTATTACTAGATTTGAGCTGTCTACTAAACAATATCAAAATTATTACTGTACGTCTATTAGGTCCAATGTTATTATTGAATAAAGAGACCACTTCGCGAAGGAATTTTCTGAATGAGAGTTTTTGAGGTATTTCCATTAATCAAATTGTCCATAGATCACGCTCTTAAAGTTCGATTACTACTTCCCCGGACCCACTGTATTATGTCAGTTCAAGGAGTATTTTTTTTAGGATGATCACTTGATGAAGCGACTTCTGTACTCGGTAGACAACGCTGTCAGACTCGAATCGTTCACTGGATCTAGTAAAGAGGCAAATCCAGTGTACAAGGACTATCATGGACTTTTCCATATTACAAAATTGAGTGCTCTATATTCAATGGTGCCATTCGTCCCTCCAAGTCTCGATATGGCTTTCAAGTTAAAGAGGAAAAAGTTTGTTATAGAGAAACTTCACCTGCCCCCAGGTAAATTTTAAATTCTTTCACTTTTTATTGTTTTAAGTGATGGTATTACACTAAAAAGGTGTAGAACGTAGATAGCTTATTACTTAAAGCTCCGAGAATGCCACGACGAAACTAAGCCAATAGGGTTTTTACTTGTTTTTTTAATTGATTAGGAATTGATATGAAATGTTAAACATGGATTAACTGAAAGTTTATGATTAATTCATTTTAGTTATTAAGTCGCAATAAAGGAGAATAAGACAGCACTATTTAGTGACATAACTACAAGTGTCTGGTATATCGGTGTCAATGTCAGTCTTACAACTTTAGCACATACAATAATTTATTACTTAAATGCTAGTTGTTCAATCTTATTACATTGAAACATGTGATTCTCATATTTATGTAATTATAAAAAAACTAGATACCTATGACAGAAAGTTCTCGGATCCTTTTGCAATCCAGAAAATGTTTAAATTGCAAAACATGGTTAACATTATTTTGATGTTAGCGCGACAAAATGGTGACGCTTAAATGGAAAACTGGGGTAGTTCGATCGCAGTGTCTGTATTCTGTAGGCTTACTTTCGAACCAATACCGATGGATCGTCATTGGGATTGTGATTTTTCGTACGCTTGAGTAGCAACACTAGTGCCAAATTGGGTCCGTATTTTGAGAAACATTAATAATACTGACTTTGGTTCACCCAAAATCCGTGAACGTCAGGATGGCACATGTAGTGCCTTAAATCTCGATGAAATATATTTTGAACAATGGTACCTAAACTGTACTAAATAGTACCTATACACAGATAAACTGTACCTTAATCCTTTGAATGTAAATTAAAAATTCTCCTACACCTGCCATTCTGACGTCAGGCTGGCCGATGCATTGTCATAACACGTTTATAGCTACAACTATCATTCTGGAACCTATGCCAATTAACTGTACCTAAATAGTACCTAGTGAAATATACAACACATAATAAAAATATCATTGGGATTCGTAGGCAAATAAATTTTAAAATTTTGCTTCTATGAGTAATGGTAAGTAATACTTACGTCTGTTTTCTTCTAAGAACACCGGGATAACAACTTCACTGACAAATAATTCATTGTTAATAATGTTAGCGTACGGAATCTGTTCCTTATATTAAACATTTATTATTTTTGTTTAATTGAAAACCCAAATACAGTGAAACCAGCTTAATACGATTTCCCGCATAATACGCCATATTACACTATGACTTAACGCAATTTAAAAGTACCAAATACAATAACTTTCCTAAATAAATAAAAAATATACATAATCTGAAATAAAAATCATTGATTATAAATAAAAATCAATGTTTGTCCTTTATGCGTTCTGAAACCATTAATGAGATTGTGATGAAACTTTGATATCGTGATCCTGGAACAATTTTTTTTTATGTAGCATTGCAATGCATGCTGAGTGCAGCTTATAATATATAAATACATCATTTGTTAATTTCAGTATAATGCGTCTTATTTTCCCTATTCCACAGATTCCCGCTTTAAACAAATTAAGCTCAAGCTACGTCCGTATGATATTATTATCGTCTTAATCGGGTTTTACTGAATAAAAAAAATCAGTTTCATGTCATTTTAATTTCTGATAAACATATAAGTATGTAAATAATTACAGAAACTTAGCAAATATGCCTAAGCAAAGAAATCATAGTTTTGCTTTGCTTTTTGTTGCCACAATAACACAATATTACTGCCTTTTAGGGCCAGGAAACAAAATTCTGTATTCATTTTTTTGTGAATTCTAATGATATTGCATTATGTGTGGTATATATTTCACTAGGTACTATTTAGGTACAGTTAATTGGCATAGGTTCCAGAATGATAGTTGTAGCTATAAACGTGTTATGACAATGCATCGGCCAGCCTGACGTCAGAATGGCAGGTGTAGGAGAATTTTTAATTTACATTCAAAGGATTAAGGTACAGTTTATCTGTGTATAGGTACTATTTAGTACAGTTTAGGTACCATTGTTCAAAATATATTTCATCGAGATTTAAGGCACTACATGTGCCATCCTGACGTTCACCAAAATCCGCGCAGTACGGAGTCAATTTGGAGCCTATGCGCAAAAATAAGCGTACGAAAAATTACAATCTCAATGCCTATAGATCGGAATTGGTCCAAGAGTAAGCCGACTGATGTAACTGCACCAGAATTTTTTATAATTTAAAGGCCTTTTCAGCTTAAGGCATAACGTTTGTTTTTCGATTGACAAGTGGTAACTTTGGATCTAATTAAATTATTAAAGTTTTATCGAAGTGTAACACGTGAATGAAAAAATCGGATAGGACTTCTATCGAACAACTTGCGTGATCGTCCTGTGGACACACACAAATTCGTTAAAATCCGTCAACGGAGATCGGTATGTCGTATCTCCTACTAACATCTCGTTTTATGACCTTAAAAATACCATAAAACTACGATCAAAACTTGTGTCTGTTGCGTTTACTAACACAATATTTTACTATGTTACTAATGTTTACCGTTTTTTATTATAGAACTTCAAGAAAGCAGTGAACGGGAACAAGATGACATTACATCCACTCCATACACGTGTGGCGGCATCAAAAAGAAAAATATCGATTTTTAAGGAATGGGAATGTTTTAAAATTAAGTACCTATTTTTGTATTTATATTTTGTAATATATTTTTTAATGTACTATGTTAATAATTTTGTTTTCATTTCGATAATACTCCGAATTGCCGCAAACCCAACTATATGGCTCACACATTCTCGCCGGAGCAACTGAAGCATCAACTTTAAACAAAACTGTCTAATTATTAGTCACCCCACCTGCTCAGCGGAGCGCATCTCCCCAAAACCGGCGAATCTGCTTACATTTGTTGTATGTTCACATACTCGCTGGTCGCAACGCGTCCGCATTATTACAATATTATAACAAAAATCCGTTTTCGTCCGATATGTTTAGAAAAGTAGCGACTGCTAAAGTTCTGTACGGTTTTTTCAACACGTTATTTTTCGTAAGTTCTTTAGAGTGATCAAATATTCAAATGTAATTCTTTTCTACAAATTAGATCGAAGTAAGTGCTGGAAAAATAATTTTGTTTTAAGGCCAGTGGTTTTGCGAAAGTGGTATGTGGGTTTCTGCTGTTGTGCGACTCCCAGAGGATTTTGCTGTCCAGTCTCTTGGTGTCGCCGGAGGAGGAGCTGGATCAGCCGCCGCTCTACTACCTGGCGCTGGCTCTGCTCGCCGTTGGGTTAGCCGTTTGCGCCGCGGCCGCGCTTGGCTGCTGGGCTACTTACATGCCTGGATACATTATACTGACCTTCGTGAGTAACTTTGGTACAGAAAATGTGTTGTGGTCACTTTGTCTGCATAATAAAGCTGGCGTTAACGATATGTGAGCCATAACCCTAATTATGTGAGCCATGTTATGTTTTTCAGCTTCATTTTTAAATAAAAATTAACACAGAATTTGCAGGTCAGCTATCGTAAAATCTAAAAATTAATTCGTGATATAAGAAGGGCTTACCCGACACAATCCAATTTGGAAATAATTCCTCAATCAATGAAATTGCCGGCGCTAGCTCAGGGGCCTAGCCTAGCCTAGCCTAGCTTTTAATCAATAATGACCAAATGAGCTCAATCTGAATTCTTAAAACATTTTTAATATTTGTCCGACCACTGACTGACCATTGTCCGTATATAAGGTATACATATAGGGTGTAAAAAGACCCATAACGAAGTCCACGTCTACACGTTCATACCATTAAAATTAACTTATATAAAAAAGTTATTGGTGGGAAACGAATTTTTTTAAGGTTTTAAAGAACCTGCAAAAAGTTCTATGCAATGTAACGCGCGCTCGCGCGCTATGGATATCGTCTCTGTATGAGGCTCGTGGCGACAAGAGACAGCGTCCGTTGTAAATACACGTTGTAAATTTAAAAAAAAATATTTGCGTTAAGAAATAAAAGTATTTAATACTGATTTTTTCTTCGATGTTTCTTTGGACGAAAATTAACAAATAATGTTCCAAATAGTTTGATATAAAAACCCCGAAAAAATAAGCGTCACTATAAATTGAAATATCTCGGGAACTATTTATTTCCCAGGTATGGTCAAGAAGACAAAAATGATATTAACGATGGGTTCAATACTTGGGTTTACCCTGCATATTAGCCGTACGGCGACAGGTTCTATCGGGGATATACCACTCCATTTCTATACGTGGATGTCGTAAGAGCCCTCTAAATGCTACTAAAGGAGTAAGGCACTTGTTCCGCCGGCGACGAGAAAGCGATTAACTATCGACTATTTCATCGCTCAAGAAATGTACGGTCGACCAGGAAAATGGTGTATCATTTTAAGAAAGCTTCGCATAATATAAACAAAATATCGTTTAGGTTACCACCATGACAGCCGTCAGTATCTTATTGCAAAGAAAAGTGAACTGTGTTGTTTTACGACATGAAACTGAATTTCAATCATAGGGTGGTAAAACTACTTTTTTGGCCGACCCTAAAATAAGATGTAGATCCCGTGTCAAAAAAGATGCATATAGCTTACTGTTCAGTTTGTTCACTCTGCCCCGGCGAGAACTCACTTTCCACTAGTTTGTCGCGGTAAAAGGATCTCAAAGATAAATTTCGCTGAGTGATGCTCGCTTGCTTGATCATCAAAACACCCACCGAGAGCCCTTGCGCGGGAATGCCTCGGCCGCCCCTAGTGACACAGCGGGAGAATCCTCCGTCGCAGTCACGCACTATCTTATTGCCCAGCGATAAAACTATTCGGTACCCGATTAGAAACATATTGTTTTCGCACTCGGAACAAAGAAAGAAACAGAAATATTTGCCCGATAGAGGAAGGATATAATTTCTGAACGACAGCATGTAAAAGTTTTTTGGCATTTGCAGTACCGTACCTTTAAGTCTATCATAAAAGTGTAAGTACTTACAAGTAAATGAAATAAAAACTATAGTAGTAATTGCTATAAGTAACCCTAACCTAAAGGTAAGAGACTAGAAATATTTGTTGATGACAATGATGTGCACCACAAATTATATACACTGACCTTCAAAAGTAAGTACTACACTTTTAAAATTAATTTTTTCCCTAAACTACAAAGGATAAAGGATTCAAACAAAAAACATTTTCAGCTCATTTCGTCAGTTTTCTCGGAAGTTATAGTTTTTTATACATTAGTCTCTTTAATACTTTTTATTTTGAAAATATATTTTGCCTACTTTAAAAGATATTGCAATTTTAAAAGTGTGGTACTTACTTTTGAAGGTCAGTGTAGTTTAATAAGTAGAATCAGTGGTGGAAGAGCAGTCTGACATGTAAAATTTATCGGGTCTCTGTCATTCACTCACTTGATAGTGTTATTATTCTAAGGCCGCATTTCCACCTGCAAGAAAACTTCCGCGAGCAATGTCCGACAGCAACTCGCAAATGTAAACTACCTAGCAAGTACTCTCGCGACAGCTTCCCAGACAGTTCCTGCGAGATGTCGCGCAAGCAATTAATAGCACGTCTAAACGTGTTTGCATCAACCCGCGACAGTTCTTGCGGCTTATTGGATTAGTTTCGTATATCTTGCACTCGCAGCAGTGTTTGTTGTAGAAAAATGAGTCAACGACAGACTCGTGAGTGGTCGCGGGAAGAAGTAATAAAATTAATAGGATTTTATGGGACAACCGACATGTCGAATATACAAAATTTAAAAAAGCTCTATACTTAATAATATTGCACAAGAGTTCTCTACAACCGAGAATGAAGTTTCCCGAACACCACATAATTTAAGAAAATCAAGAAGAGTGGAAGTGGACTGTTCCACACTCGGCCAAATTTATGTTTATAAATCCAGCTGGAGTTATTTCGATGCTCTCAAGTTTTTTAGACGTGACACGTTTTTAGAAATCATTATCGATAACGTGCGTGGGCGTCACTAATTTCGAATAGTCGCGAACTATCAAAAATAAAATAAACGAATGGACAGAGTATAGTGCCATTATCCAGGAAGGAAACAGGGGACTACGTTTGTATGGAAAAACAGCCTGTACGATTTCCTCTTAATAAAATGGAATCTCCCATGCAATCACAGGTTGGCTGGTAGAGATCTCTTTACAGATAAGTCCACCTATGCATCATTTGTATTAACTTGTGTTTGCTTATGTGTATTTTTGTAATAAAGTGTATATACATCATTTTTAATCAAAAGATGCGTTAAATTACTTTATTCAAATAAACAATGGGGATTAATTTAAATAATTCCAGTTGCCCGCCATGTTGGCTCAGTGCGGGTTAGTGTGGGCCAACCAAAAATCTTTTGTTACTTATCTGTAAATCAAAATACATTGACCTATCCAAAACCTATACAATTTTTCTGCTAACTTCTTAGGACCCTATACAAATATTTACAACACATACGCATGAAAACAACAGAAATATGTTATGCTATTTATACCGTGGTAGGACACAGCAGAAACAGTTGAATGACACTGTTATGTTGTTCATTACGCAATACCGGCTACATGCTAGACGTGGGTCAGATAAATGGATGTACCTACCTGTGAAATGGAAAGAATGTGAAATGGCACGTCACTATTGAGACAATAAAACGTGGTTTAAAAATCTATCTTAAAAGTGAATGATATCCCCCTTACCGATAAATAGCGACAGCTGATAGATTTATTTATTACTAGTTCTGTCCGTGAACCACATTTCGCTATAATAACTATCGAGGTCAATAATCGTGATTTTTATAGTTTGGAACCAGGGTAGTTGCTAATGCAGCTTTTATAAATGTACTCGGCCTAACTAAAAAAATAAACACATAATAAATCAATTATATTTTTATTTTTCTACCCAATTACCATCCGTTTATACTATTTATACCTATCGTTAAAAAATTATGCGTTTATATCGTTACAATAAACGCGTCTACTGCTGCTTTGACCGAGTCGTTTGAAAATTTCTGACCTCCAGTGCTTTTTAGGTTAGGGAATAGAAGGAAGTCGGATGGTACCAGATCACGTGAATAAGGCGGATGCGGCAACAATTCAAAACATACTTAATTATGAATTTCAGCCATTGATTGCACAGCCCCCTAACTAACCATGATAACTCAAAACAATATTAAAACCGCGCTGAGAGCAGGATGGCGCTATACGCAGTAAGAGCGGTGTCTCTGTTACAATATTGTTTTAACCTTGCTATAAGCGATTATAGTAAGGCCCCTGATGTGTGAACACGGACATAATCTTGATGAAACAGAACTTTTTTCTGAGCTTTTTCTTTTTCTCATTCCTGGACTTTTTCTTTTATTTTCTCACGTAGGTAAACGACGTAGTGAGGTGCAGTAGTAATATAGTTTATATCCTGACCTTTTTCAAGATAATTCCATAATCACGACCTTCGAGTCCCAGGACACTGAAGCCATCACTTTATTTGCCGACAAAATCGACTAAGCCTTTTTAGGGGGTGGTGAATGGTGAACCAGGTCTTTTCCACTGTTTTGATTGTTGTTTCGTTTCCGGTGTACTGTGATGAACCCTGTTCAGCTTCGACGTCAAACTCCAAACAGTCGCGTGAAATAATCAGTCGTATTCTTTTTATTCGACTGAAAGCAGCGCGGAACCCACCTCACCGACAACTTTTGGAAACCCAATTTGTTGACTTGAGACCCCAACATAATATGGTCCGTCGAGCCGGATCCAGTGGCCAGTGTCGTCGCCACCGATATTTTTTACCGCCAATGATATTTCATTTTGTTCATAAGAGATGTCTATAATCTGCAGTCTTGTATAACTAATTTAATTACCTTTTTAATATATTTAGTAGTGGACGTTGAAGGCCTTCCAGTGTGGGGTTCGTCTTTCTCACTCTCTACCACGCTTGAATTCTGCTTTCCATTTTTTGACTATGACACGCAGAATCTCCTTTTTCTCTGTTGGCTAGACGGCGGTCGTGTGTGAGGCTCTCCCGGCAGAGTGCCAGACATACTCACTAAAACCCGCCGGTGTTCTCCCTACCCTTTAGGGCGCGTGTGGTAGGGTCCACAATGCGACACCCTGGTCGGGCTATCGACAAGGAGGAGAGCAGAATCCCCTAATGTACTGACCATATCATCATAAATGGTCTTTGGTGATAACCCCTTCTTATGGAGTACTTGAGGAGCTTGTTGGCGCATTGGCGCGTTTGCAACGTTTGCTATGTTCAGTCCTAGGATTGGTGACCAAATATGAAAAAAATAAGAAACATCTCAAGCTCCTCCGTGCTTCGGAAGGCACGTTAAACAGTGGGTCCTGCGCCTGATTTCGCCCCGGTCGTATCGGTTAAACGTCCCATCGGACTAGGCAAGTAAAGGAACAGAGAGTGCACTTGCGTTTGCGCAGTCACTTGTGCACTATAATATCTCCTGCGCAGATGGCTAGTCTCTGTGGAGATTGGCCGCCGTGACCGAATATCGGTTAGGAGGACTTTATGGAGGTACTTATTCACAGCATGCTGCTCCATTTGCGGAAATTACGGCGGATTGCTTGATAAATAAATGTAAAAAAATTACAACTAGTAAAATGTTTTAAGACTAATCATTTTGACTAAGATTATTTAAAAAATGATAAGACATAGTACATTTGTAAATAATCATCTCATTATAATCAAAATATAATACAATAATTATTATTATGTGAATTTAATTGATGTTATAATTTTCAGTTCGCAGCAATAGTCCGGGTCCATGAAAACCAGGTCCAGGGTTCATATATAAAACTGAAAACTGTAGGTTAGGTTACGTTAGATATTGTGACCACACACAGAAAGAAATGTGTGTAAAAAAAGTCATACTGTTTGCTTCAGTGACAACAATGTTTTAATGGATATGGAACATTTAGTGATGGAATCGATATTCCGTCCAGTGCCCGTTAGAGTCGAGCATATTTTTATATCGATCAGGTTGTAGGTAGTTTTATTTTTTACAGTATTTCCTGATAGTACTATCGCTCCTTCTATGCGAGTGCGCTGCAGGAGTGGGAGCGGCGGTGTGGCCGCGCTGTCTAGGACTGCAGAATGCCCACGGGGGCGCCGTAGGAGCCCTGCAGGCATACTATGCTCTGCCGGACTACGAACAGTTCACTGCCGCCGTTGACTTGGCTCAGACACAGGTAGGTTTGACTGTCATAATTATGTAATTTTTCTTTGATTCAAAAGTAATCTAGTAATGAGTTCAAAGACAAGAAATTATTAGAAATGAATGTATTTCTGAAAATACGTATTTTTATAAATATTATGAGGGACGGCTCGAGAAAACTTGGGGCTCTAGGCCAAAGATCTGAACGGCGCCCTTTTAATAAATTGTACATAATAATGTTTAATCAAATACTTAGATCATAGATTAGCGGGATCCTACGCTGCGCAGGCGGCGGCCCCCGCTCCTTCCGCCCCCTCCATCCGCTCCATAAACAGTGTGTGTTCAGGCGCTCCGTATAAAATGTTGCTATAGGCCGGTAAAGTGGAAGCTATGAGATGCCTGGAATTGTTTGGTTAGTACCTGTTATGCTTGGGGTGCCCTCGTGCACTGAGCTAACACGCCATCCGCTCCACCAACTCGTCTTGCCGCCCCCAAAAACGGACGCTCTAAAGTCTAAACCATCGCCTAGTTTGGCTATACCGGGTGTAACGGAATACCGCAATAATATTTAAGGTTGTTGATTAACAGAAAAAAAATGTTTTATGACTATTCTTTGTATTTTTATTATATGCCTACTTTCGATTTAATACGTTACACCCACAGTGATGAACTCGGAAATGATTCCCTGTGATTCCACTGTGAACTTAAGCGTGGTGGCGTGGTTTCGATTTAATACGCTTAACTGATCAGGGTCACCCCTGACCAGTACGAGTATATACCGACCAATAATCGATTCTATATACCGCCGCTCTTACGCAAAACCGCATTAACTACCTTTTTCACTACACTAACTGTAGATGAATGATACATTTTTGGCAAATAAAATATTAATTGATATCCAAATTAAAACTATAAACGCATTTAATTTAGACGAGAGATGAAATTTATAACATTTAGAACAAAAGTACATAACTCTGATTTCGCCAAATCGTACATAATGCGTTCTTCGTGAGCGCGGCAGTATAGATGATGGTGTTTCTTCTTGGTCCTTCGAGCCGCATACGTAAATAAGTGATGCTTCGACCACGTCGCTCCAGCCAACGAGTACGTGCGACTGCTACACAGGCGTGACATTTCAATTCACGGTCCAGTTGGGATGCTGCGGCATGTACGACGCGCGGGACTACGACGCGTCGGCGTGGCGCTTGCAGGGGCTCGGGCCGCGAGCGCTGACGGTGCCGCCCTCGTGCTGCGTGCAGCTCGCGCCCGCCGCGGCGCTCAGCCCGCGCCCCCTCAACCTGACCTACTGCCAGGAGCGCCCGGACCCCCGCTACAGGCACCAGCCGGTACGATCGCGTCACGCTAAACGCCAAGAGTCCTTACAACCTAAGGCGTGGGCCAGATAGAAAAGGCGCGGGCGAGGCGCACCTGTGGCGCGCCATCGGCGCACCGCTTCTATCTGTTTTGTGCCCGTCCGTTTTCATACAATTAGTATGAAAGATCATTCGACAAGCTTCCAGATGGCGCGCTACGGTTGCAACGACGGGCGCGCCGGCCGTCGCACTGCTGGCGCGCAGCCGCGTACCTCAGTCTATAGTGAGTTTTGCGCGGGACCGGAAGTTTCTTCTCCTTCTTCTTCTCCTTTGCAAATTGGCGAGTTGCACCAGGGCTAACATGTCTTCGTCGTCAGAGGAAGGCATGTTGTTCGATCAAAATCAAACTCTTTAATGGCACCAACGTACTCACTCGCTGGCGCACCGTAGCATACAAGCGCTGCGAGTGCGCCACCGGGTGCGACAGATGCGCGCCGCGCCGCCTCTGTCTGGCTTGCGCCTAACCTGCCTACCTTAATATCGCCGCGGAATGGAATGAAAGCGATTCTTTCCAACGAAATTGTACACAGCACAATAAACCTTATGTCAACTGACTCTATACTAATATAATGAAGAGGAAAGATTTGATTGTTTGTTTGTATTGAATAGGCTTCGAAACTACTGAACCGATTTTGATGAAAGTTGATATAGCTATAGTTCGAGACCAGGGAACGTAGGGTAACTTTCCTACGGGAAAAAATCCCACGGGAAAACAAAAATAGCGCGGGCGAAGTCGCGAGCGGAAAGCTAGTAACATACAAACTAAATACGAACCAAAAGCAAAGGGATATCTCAAAAAAGCGCGAGGATTCCGCGAATGACACGCGACCTTTCATGGCTCGTATTTAGTTTGTATGTTATACGATTGACATAAAGTTCGTTGTGCTATGTACAATTTCGTTGCAAAAAGTCGCTTTAATTCTATTCGTAAATTGAGTCTAATTCTGCTTTTGTCACTTTTATACGCTTCTCGTGGTGCAGTCTATTCGTCCTACAATTTCTTGATAGGTCAATAATTTTGTAAGTTGCCAAACAAGCAAACTGCCCAACTGACGGTAAGTGGTCAGTCACCTATAGTACATGTGGCTCCTGTGAGATTCGAGGCAAAGGTACAACCCCCTACATGAACCACAGTATACGTTGCCAACTTGTGACTTAAGTTGTAGTCACGGTACCCAGTAATTTCACTGCCATATCTTACCCTTCAAACCGGAACACAGAATGCCAGCTCTGTTGCTTTATGACAGAAATAGGTAAGATGGAGGTAATCAAGGCAGTCGACTCTGATACAAAGTCTCCCTCCGATAACGTTACAAGTGACAAATGTTTTAGTATCAAAAAGCAATGCTATTGAAGCGTTATTGACACGTCATAGATACATTAAGAACAAAACTAAAACTTTGCGGTCGGCCGACTTCCATCATGTGTCAGGTCTTCACATTCGCAGTAAAGAATCCTACGGTAGACAATCTACACGGTTAAAGTGCAAAGTCGCCGCTCAATATTCGCATGAAAAAAATATGGAAAAATGCAATGGCGAACTGACGAATGACATAATCGAGTCCGCGTGCCAATGTCATTCCCATATATTGACTGCCAATTTCGCAAATTGTAGTAGTAATTTGTTAAAAATAATAGGTAAATGAAAATGTTCAACAGCATTGCTAGCGATATAAAATGACAATGTAGTTTTTGTGATTAAAAAACAATACATTAATTGTACTCACCATGCACTGGGCTAGCCGTGGTGGGAAAATACTCATATACAGTATAATATGATATACCTACCCCTTTCTTAGGGAGGCTTTGTCCAACAGTAGGCATTCTGTAGGCCTTGCACGGCGCGTGGACTATAGAAGAGAAAGTGACTAACCCTCGTCCCGTCTCGCGTCGTTATTATATAAGAGAGCGAGAAGAAACATGTTATTTGTCTCTTGTCCCGTTTTATCCACGCTCCGTGCTACGCCTGCTGGTCGAGACGATAGGTTATTCAGGACATTGTTATTTTTAAAAATCTTATGGTCTTACTACATACAAAACGTCTTATTAATAATGGTTTAATTAATCACAATGATACTGTTTCATTTTTGTATATAATTTAGACAAATAGCTATCTTAGAAGAATAGTTATGATTTTGTCATAATGCTGTCATGATAAAACCATAACTAATAATCCTTAGTGTCCAGTCCAAAACACAGGTCGACAAGGATCGTAATGAATTTTAGCCTAAATTGGAACTAACGCCGCAATCTTGTAAAATAAAAGATTAACGAGTTTATTATTTAAAAAAATCCTAAATTTTCGTTACTATATCTAAAAATAAAATACTTGAACGTCCCCATATTTACTTTTTTTACAAACTTACATAACATATTTACTTTTTTTACAAACTTACATAATTTGCCTTTGCAGGGTTGTTTGACTCCTTTGGACGAGTGGTATCAACATCAGTACTTCGTGTTCATGGTTTCCCTCTTCATCTCAGCTTTGTTAAAGTTCGGCATACTACTCAGCACCGTCTTCTCCTGCATCAGAATCAGGAAGCATAGGCAAAGTATGAGAGCTTTCGTGATGAAAACGATAGACAACAGTACAAACCAAAACATCTACGACACCAAAATGGGTATGCACCAAGAACCAATTACAGCCAAGTACGTCCAACCGAACAATTACTACAGCCCGCGCGTAAGAAACCCTAGAATTTTTCATAATAAACCCAATGAGATGATATGAGAATTAGCATCGGAGATAAATGCTTTAGAGAGAAAACTTGAAAAATTCTCCGATTATTTATACAAGCACCAGGCAGATTCTATAATGTGGTAAACCTCATGAATTTACCAGGATCTGGCTATGTTTGTATTGTTTTTTTTTATTTGCAGCCTTACATTGAAAGTTCAAAGACGTGCCATATATGAGTAAACAGACATGTTATTAATCAATTTTTTTACTGAGCTGTATGAGACGAAACAAATGTACGAGATGTCGATATTGAAGACTGTAAATTGCGATTAAACATTTGTGACAGTATTTTTTCATGTGACTTATCTCTAAAGTATTTTACTCCGGAATTGTGTGATTGAGTGATTATTATTATTATATAATTTGGACACTACAGTTTAAAAAATGGAGAAGATGATGCATTTAATATGGATATCTTTTTATTTGTTATATTTTATAATTAGGAAATAGGAAAATAAAAAATATACAATTATTTTCAATAGTATGTAATATTATTTCAAAAGAATGTTCAAAATTGGTCCTAAAGTTAAAACATTGTTAACAATGGCTCTGGAATGTTGTCACGCTTAAATTTGTATTATTATTTTACAGAGAGCTATACGTTGCTATATGTCTGGGCGTTGTAAAACAAACCATACAATTTGTTGTTTCACAACAATTTATATGTCACGGCATAATTTAACTCCTTAAGTATAATTTCTCCATACTAAAAAGAAATAATGCTTTAAAAATATCTGAAAATCAACATTCTACATATTCCAGATCCCGCATACCCCATCCAAATGATACATGAGATCCTTAACAATAACAATAATCTATATATATTTATAATAATTGATTCTATTTTACCTATTTACCATTGAGACCGTCATCACAGTAAACTACTATCTTAGGTACAGGAATGATTTAAATAAATCATAAAATTTACATTTTTACTAAAAATAACATCTTGGGGTCACCCCAGGCGGAAAGACGTTTATAGTAATAATTCTGAAATAAATATTGAGATGACTTATAAAATTAAATGTTTATTGATTCTAAATAAATGTAATATCGTCTATTGCCCCTCATTTTGCCACATGGACATACAATCTCGTAGATGTAAACAAAAAAGTGCAATCTGCAAAGGAAAGTTAAATATTTTGTGCTGTCCATACCACAGACTACTATGTCTATTAAATATACATAAACTATGAATTCATCAGCGGCCAATTCATAATTCAGTCAGTTGTCTGTGACTGCCTCTCGGTATAACTCACACAATAATAATAATAAACAAACATCTTAATATTACAAATAAAATATTTACAAAAGAGGTATTAACAATCTTAACAACTATAAATACTATGAAATGGATATTTTCACAATAAATAGTCTATAAAACAATGCGATCAAAATTACTATATAAAGACATCGGAAGATTCTATTTAGATTGTTAACTACACGTACATAATATGTATAATCAAAATCATGTATGCCCTCTTATAGTCACACTTAAATTCTGATGTTAAATTCCTGTTAGATAACTTTGGTCATTACTTGTTTATATTGGTCATATCTTATGTCTGAAGTTATAGCCCGGTCACTCTAGAAAGCATATCAAAAAAGGAATAGTGCCTTAATTAACAGTCAAGAGACAGTTCAAATTAATAATCTCATTCAATTGTTAACGTGTTGAGCGAACTGTCATAGTGTGACGTATTACTAAAGTGACCGAACTACAAAAATAACCTCTAATGAAAACGAACACCCAAAAAGGATTGCGTCGATAGCATAGTTATTTATTGAGGAAGACAAAGTAACAATTTGCAGTCGATTACACGCAAACGATTACGAATAGAACAATGTATTTCAATGATATAAGGAGCCCCATAACTTATAAGCACTCTTATAAATTGCTCTTATTTCGTTACGAGTTGTCGAAAGCAGAATGTGAATTTAGGAAGGATGGAGTAGCTATGCACTTTTTAACATTTTACTAGGTGTTAAAATAAATGGCAAAATAATTCTAAATTATCACTACGATCTGCCGTTTTACTTCATTAATCTCGTGCGGTGTGCTACTCCATATTTTGCTATGGCTGGCTCTAGATTAATTGACTATGGAACAGCTGGAGAAGACGAAAAGTTAAAGAATGTCGTTCAGAAACGAGTTGTCGAGCGAGTTGAGAAGCTCCTGCGCGGTGAGGTTGCTGACGTCGGTGGAAGGCATAGTGTCTAGGAAGTCCAGGTTGAAGTCTGCGGGTTGGCCCGCGAAGGAAGACGAGTTGTGGAGCGTGTTGAATGGCGTGTGCGAGTTTGGCTGGAGATTGGTGTGGGGCAGCATGGAACTGACGCCATGTTGTGGCTGCGTTTGCGCTTGTGCCTGTGGGTGCGCGTGCGCATGCTGCGCCGGTGACCCCATACCCATGCCGCCTTGCATTGACATGCTCTGCGACTGGCTCATGTGGATATTCGGCATCTGCGTTAACCGTATTGTGTGTGTGTTAATTAAATATTTTAAAACATAATGAGAATTTAAAAGAGACAAAAACGTTACTTAAATATAATATACATGGCTCAAAAGTATACGTGGCTAAAAAGGCTCGGAACACCGATTAGATTTTAATGAGTCACAAATTGCATTAGTGTTATTTTATTTAAGTCATATTTGACTTTAGAATGTAACAAAATGAAATCATTTATAGGAAAAATTACGATCTCATTTTGTTCTATGACAAAGATAATAAACAACTATAGACTCATACCTGTCCTTGCACACTCATCATTTGGTTCTGCTGCATGATTAGATGTGACATAGAAGGCTGCTGTTGATTCGAGGCCCTGAAATGAAGCAATTGCTGGTGTTAATTATACAGCACACTATAAATTATTTTTTATGGCGTGTATCATCTATCCTACTATTCATGGAATCAAATGGAGTAATGAGCCTATGAAATCCAGTGCAGGTAAAGGTACGATGCACTAGCATCAGGTGAGGTTAGTTGGCTTTTATCCGGAACTTATACAACTTCCAAACATTTATTAATACAATTTACTCAAAAATGCATGTAATGTGGTCATTATTTTGACAACCTTGTTTGAGCAAAGTCGACCTTGCCGTTCTGTTTCAAGGAGCGGTCGGCAAAGTTTTGCTTCTAGTTAATTAATATATTTTTATTTAAATTACTTGCTGGTTTTATTTAAATTAGGTACTTGCATTTTTGAGTAAAGCACTATACAAGCCTTGGCACAGAATGACTGCTTCGCTGGTCACGCTATGATTGCCTCGAGGTAGCCCAGCTACGCTCTAGGCCTTCCAGCTTGGCCATCATTGCAGCCCTTGCTGTCCTCACTGTAAAGGCCTCGACACAGCTCGTCCATCGAGTGCTGCACGCTGACCGCGCTGTGTCGGCCTGGAGCTGCGCTGTCGGCCATCATCAGCGCGACCAGCAAAGTAGTCATTATAGATCGCGACAGTAATGTACTATTACTAAAGAGAATCGGTCTCGGGCCACGTACCTCTGCTGCTGGTGCTGCAGGATCTGCTGTTGCTGCAGGCGCGCTTGCTGGAGTTGGAGCTGTTGCTGTTGCGTCAGCCCAACACCCATGCCCCCCATGGCGAAACCGCCTGCAAACGTTTTCATCACCGTGTCACTACTACTATCACATTTTTCTCATGCCAAGTTTCTATATTCAAAAACGGTTATATGTATTTTGACATATTTTACATAGAATAAATGTCAAAATTTAACTGTCCATAGCAAAAACGCATTGTTTTTGAATATAAAACAGAATGTGTCGAAATAAAATTAGTTTTAGGATACTGCCAACATTAGTACGCCACCACTTCCCCTAATGGCCCTATTATTTAGTTTAGGGGGACGTTCAAATACTATGTCACGCCATTTTTAACGATTTATAACCCTCCCTCCCGACATGTATCGCGCCGTAACATTTTTCTGAACCCCTCCCCCTCCATAAATGTTATGAAACACCCTAGTGACCGCCACCTATATATACCTACCATATTATTGCATTTTAGCAGTAAACTCGTCTTTGTAAAATAAGTAAGCATTGTTGCTTTCGTCTTCGTGGCCTTCACCTTGGACTGTTGTATAACATCATTTATATGTTTTATCAACTTTTCTTTATTTTTTTAGTTTTTCCTTAGCCGTTTTCCAAATTTCGTTGACATTTTTTTGGATAGCAAGTCAGAATGAAAGCTTTTATAGACCAAGAACAGCTGATGATGCAAATCTCCCCCTATTTTAAGGACATTACAGTATGAACTCTAACAACACAGACTACAACAACAATGTCCTCCTGCGTAAACACTAACGAATACTGACAACGAAACGAAAACAAAATAAAAATGACGTACAATACAATCGAGGGATTCCCCGTAAAACATAAACGAAAAGGGTTGCCAACTTGGAGATTTTAATTCCCTATTTTTTTATTAAATTAAAAAGAAAAATGTTTCATAACGCGTTGTTCGAACCCCTCCCACCCCTGTAACCTGTAACACATCGAAACGTTTTACAAGAACCCCTCCCCCAAAATTGCGTTACGTAATCCTTGAACGCCCCCTTAGTCACTATCATCTAGTCACTAGATGCAAGAGTGTGGTATGTTATGAAAAAAAAACGAAAACAACTTTTTTGATAATCTCTGTTGAATCTACGACCGATAACCTACCTTGGTGATGGTGAGGGAACTGCTGCCTCGCTGCCTGCTGCTGGAGCAGCACGTGCCGCCACTCGGGGGAGTACTGCCGCGCGTGAGGGGGGAACGGCCTGGGCCCCGCGGGCGGCCGCCTCGCACCCATGCCCTGAACGCCCCCCACACCCCCCACTCCCCCCACACCACCCACGCCCCCCACACCGCCCACGCCCCCCACACCCCCCACGCCGGCGCCGGCGAACCGCGCCTTGTACTCGGGCGGCGGCGGCCGCATCTGCTGCTGCGCGCGCAGCATCTGCTGCTGCTGCTGCTGCAGCATCTTGGCCTGCTGCTCGCGCGATAGCCCCGCCGCGGCGACGCCTGATGACAACGGTACTTTCGACTTTACCCTCTATAGGTACTCACCATCGAAGTACTGAATAGTGAACTTCGGTCGATTCAATATTGATTTAAATAAATCTATACGCACGGTCACCCAGCGGCCCAGCCCCCGTAGCACGAACATCAAAACACGATATGATAAAGCGATTTATCGCGGTGAACTGTCAAAATATGATGAAAACCTATTGTATTTTGACAGTTCACCGCGATAAACCGCTTTATCATATCACGTTTTGGTGGTCGTGCTAGGGGGCAGGCGCTACTTTCCGTTTTCGAACAATTTAGATTTACTGTACCGCAAATATAAAACACACAGTTCTAAAATTCATATATAATATTGTTGAACATTTTATCTAAACATTCTTAAAGTTAGAAATAGGATTATCAATATATCACGCGATAAAAAAAAAACAAAGATCACTCTGTTCAATATTTTAAAACATTAATAAACAACATAAAAGTTTTACCAATAGCCATGCATTTTTATTGACTAGAAAATTGCAAAAATACATTGTTTATATGTTGTACCCCAGTTTACCAAAAATCGATTAAAACGTGTAAAAAGAAAAGTTTTCGTTCGGTCATAGTGCGTAAGAGACATTAGAAGCTACGCAGTTATTAACTATATTACCTTGCAATTTCTTGGAAACCTCGCCTTAAACTAGATTTCTTTGTTTTTTTTTTATTTGGAAAATAAAGCACAGAAGTAGTAGTTTAAGTTTGAATTGTATTGTATATATCTTATAGATATATACAATACAATTCAAACTTAAATTAGGCCTTACATCAAATTACTGACTTACATTCTAATGATTATCTTATAATGTATTCTACAGTTGTATTCTACAGTTCTACAGTTTAGCTACATTTTATAAAATGTTAGGTACTGTATGCTTTAAATATAAGAACTTGACCTAAAAAACAAAGCACGGAAGTAGATTATGGAGTAGACTACGTCAGGTATGAAAGGATTTTAGGTAACCTCCAAAGATATGGACAAAGCAAAAAACACTAATGTTGTAAACAGCATTGAGAATAAACTATTCGTTAGTAAATATTTTCCTTGTATGTAATGTGAAATCCTATGTGAGATTTGTCCGAGTCAATGCGAGATAAGCGTTATCAACAGCAAGCGCCGCTTTTCCAACTAACTACATACGAGCACAACAGTATATGACGCAAACAATGCGACGTATTCTCTAACATCGCTACTTATACTTGTACCTAGCGTTTGTCGCATACGCCGCAGGGCCGTTGCATAAGCGATTACAGCCGGGTTACCGTCAAACTACAATTGAAAAGTTAATTCATCTCTTGCATCACACTTTTGTTCACTACCTACTTCCGTATTTACGAGCGATCGATTTTACTGTACTGTTGAAGTTTCGATTCGTCGATTTAGTTTTTTCTAACATTATAAATTGATGTTGCCAAAGTTTGTCTTCAGCTAATGTTTTGTGCATATAGTTATAAAATAAAGTATGTCTGATGTGTTCTATTTAGTCTTTGACGTATGTCAGTCAATAAACAGCGTTGCTATAGAAATGTGTGTTTGAATCCTGGATTATTATCCCTTGTCTTTCCCCGTATTTTCGTACTTATTAACTGGCGACGATATGAACTTCGGAACCCTTTTTTTTCTCGGGGATAAATGCGTAACCGCACCGTAGCCGCCGCCGTTGGCTACACGACGAGCGTGTGTGGGGCTCTCCCGGCAGAGTGCCAGGCCTACCCACTAAAACCCCCCGGTGTTCTCCCTGCCCTTATGGGCGCGCTAGGTAAGGTCCACACTGCGATTCCACTATACCCAGAACTTCGGAACCCTACCATGTTTCGACCCAAGAAGTGAAGACTCAGGAATTGATATTTATCTATTTAATGTTGTGCCCTTTGCACCTTTAATGCGTTTGGTGGACGAATAAAAATATATCAAAATACTAAGCCCTCGGTATAGGTAGGTACTACGTGACTCGACTCGCGTATGTAGATTTATCCAATAAAACAAAGTTAATATATTATCACATGTGCATTGGAAATTTTAATATTATACTTTCATGACATTTATACGTTAAGGTCCATTGCTGCATCCGTCCATGTTTTGTTTTGCATCTAAACAGAGCAGCCAGACGGTATTGGTCTAAGTCATTCGAAAACAGTGTTACAACAAGAACCACTACTTTGAGATGAATTAATACAATGCGATTGCGCACATACATTTTTTACAGTACACTTGCTCTAAAAGTGTCCGATGACAAGGACTCACATAGGCAGGTAAAGGGCTTCTTACCGCACACGTGCGGTAAAGTAGCTTTACAGTACACTTGCTCTGAAAGTGTCCGATGACAAGGACCCACATAGGCACGTAATAATATGTAAACGATTTCGTTCAATTTACAACACTGTACCAACGTCAGTTTCCATTTTAACAAATAAATAATCGAGGAAATAAAAAAAAAAATTATTTTCTCGCATCATGTACTGTAAAACGTTGTACAATAGACGTATAGTTTGGTCATTCCCAAGTGTCGGTGTAAAACACTCACTACGTTCGTGTTTTATCATAGCCGCCGCTCAATGGGAATAACCAACTTACTACACTCGTATCGTAAATAACTATTACACAGCAATCGGACGCATCAATGTCTATTGGAATTGCAAGTCACAGGAAGAAGATGGAAACGAGCTTCATCTGGACAACTCAACGATATAAAAATTGGTTATGTTAACTCAAAATTTTGGAAAACGACAATTTTATTATGGTGACAAACTTAGGTAAGAGACCGTGGTAGCTATTAGCTAGGCGCCCTATCACAAACATAAGTGCCCCTTACACTATGCTAAATTCAGACAAACTAATTGAGCTTTCTTGGGGCTTCCCCTTTATGACATTCTAAGTACCTTTAACACATCTTGTCTAAATTCAGTGTTTGTCATTTAGTGCACTGAATTTAGCCAAATGTAAAGCTTTTGCTTACTGTTATCCCTTTTTTTTTCTTCTTCCACGAGGCTATCGACAGTAGCAGTTGTGTCGATTCTCGGTAACTGTCATTCAATTTCGTTATATTCCCGAGACAAATTCGTGATTGTTGTCAGTGCTGATAGGGGTAGTAGGTATAACGTATGCGAATCGAAAACACATCATAACAAACCCATTAAATGTCATTTTGTACGAGTATATTCCCGGGTAACATATAATCGAATGGATTTATTAAATTCATTATTATTATGATCAAAAATGTATTTTTTTCGTTTGGTGTTAATATTTCGTTTTCTGTTCTTCATTGGGCGCTCTGAGAGCCTTAGGCACCTTTGTCGGAGCGACAGAAGACCAGAGCTAAATATGTTAAGTAACCAGAATTCAGTGTAGTGCTCGGTTAGTACTTTTGGCTGGCAGGCTTGGGTTTTTATAAATCGGCGGAGTGATGAGTGACTTCGGTCGGTATTTGAGACTTCGTAAGCACATTAGCCACGCATTTCCTATACTGAGGCAAATTATTTATGTGGAACCCACCTTTTTTAGGCGGGAAAATATGTCACGATACCTGGGGCTAAGCTGACTAGGCCGCTTACTTGGGTATGCAGTAGGACTCTGGTCCATCCAGCTGAAGCGCCCTCCGAAACCTTTGCCCCCGATGGATCCCCACGTTCGCGATCAGCCCCCCTAGACAAAACGCATTTCGATAATCGCTATAGCAAACGCTAGAAGGAAAATGTATGCGATTTGACGTAAGCCCTCGCTTAGCTTTCGAACGCAATTGTCAAATCTCATACATTGTCCATTTAGCGATAGCGATTATCGAAAGAGATCTTGTTTAGGGGGGCAGGAATGTTCGATTCGTCGAATGAGAACCCGAGAACTGAGACAGCTCCGCAGTATAATCAAGCTGGAGCTTCGCCTAGGGAGGGGTCACTAGTTTAAAACTCGTTTGTGACCCCTCTGACGGGCCTCAATTCTGCTAGCGCCAGAGGAACAATCGTATGTCGATAGTGCATCAATAAAATTGCTTTTGTCACTTCTATACGCTTTCGAGGTCCGATTTATTCATGCTACAGCTTCTCGATAGGTCAATAGTCATAAATGTTGTAGCTGGTTATCGTTCAACCAACAACAGCCTTGCCAAAAAGCGATGATATTAAAGCGTTATTTGACACGCCATAAAGACGTAACATGCCAAGTCTATAAGTCAGACGTCGTCGGTCTACCTGGTCTCAACGTGGAACCAGTGCAGTGTTGCTCGGAATAGTCACATTTTTGTGATTTTTGGCCCTCGTCTGTGACATGTGCGTGACTTATGATTTAAAGGTAACTTTCGTGAATTTTTAAACTAGTCAATTTTGCAACAAGTTTAGTTTTGTAATGCATATTGTGTAGGATTGCATCAAAAAAAAAATAGGTTAAGCTTTAATACCACCACGTCTTGAAAAAATGTAACTGATCGATCGGCTTTGCAAAAGGACTGTGATATCATTGAAAAGGTATATTTGTTAAAAAAATACTTAAAGCTATTTTGTTTTAAATATACAACAAAAAAATTTTACTTTTGCAACAAAAATGCGACTTTCAGGAAACGAAACGTAACCTATTACTCAAGAGCCCTGGCAACGCTGCGTGGAACTCAGCTTTTTATTTTTCACCCAGTTAAAAAACATTTTAAATCTAACGCAGTGGGAGTGGGGCCCACCTGCGGTTATGTGGGACTCTCCCTAATGAGTCCTACTACCCACTAAAAAAATACCGGGGGGTTCCGTCAAATCAATCGCTGCGTGGAACTCACCTAGCGGCTGCGCGCCGGCGGCGGAGGTGGGCTGCTGCGGCGCGGCGCCGGCGCCGGCGGCGGCAGCGGCGGCCTGCCGCGACCGCATCGCCTGGCTGAAGTTGATGCTCTGCGACTGCGACACCGAGTACGAGTCGCAACCGTTGGCTGTGAACAATGTGTGTAGCTAGCTTTAGGTTTATTTATTTCATTTTTACAAAATGTTTCTTATTAAATTTGATAACATTCACAAAGATGTAAAAATGATCGTCACAACATTGAAAATAGTACATTATGATACGAGCGCGCTATGTCGGTTATTGCGTACGAGGCGATATTGTGCGCGAGCCGCAGGCGAGCGCGACAAGAAAGCAGAGTAGGTACGTAATGACCAATGCGCGCGTGTATCATACGACGTTTTTCAACACACTTGTGAGGAAAATAAAAGATCTTGTAGTATTAATATTTTCTGAAAATGACCGCGCTTATTATCAATCTTCCACTGCATGAAAGTATCGTATGCCGTCAAGTATTTATCCTTTGACTTTGGCGGCAACAAACTATTACTCGCGCTTTGCGCCTCCATAATTATTTCCGGCGGAGTTAATAATATGGATTCTTCTTCACTTGGACTCGATATATTTGTAGATAATCAATTATCAATTACAACAAAAAGGCAAAAAATTTCAATGGCGGGAAAATGCCGCACGTTTTCTTTTTCGCGCGCTGCCCGGGCATGGCTAAACTCTTCATACAGCCAACAAAAAAGGGCCAAACAGCCAAAATTCAAAACTAAATAAACAGAATATTTTAGTTTTTAAAAAACAAGTTTGTGTGAATTTTTAATAATTTATTTTAGTTATAGTTATTAATTATTGTTTTTTTTTTAATGTCGTTGTTAATTTAATATTTAAGTAACCAGTAGTAGGCTGTTCATTTGTTTCCATTTGGCAGCCGCATAAAGTTGTGTTAAAAAAAGTGTATTAAGCGACAAATTTAAGAATGCGTACTGGACATACATTTACTTTGCAATCTTGAACAAATTAGAATTAGTCGTGTTAAGGGGATTACCTCGCATAAACTTAAAAAATACTGCATGTTTGAAGAAGATTGTAGAAGAACCCTATTGAGCAAGAGTTATAAAAAAAATATATGTTATACGCAAGGTCACGAAGTATAGATCGTATTGATTAAAATTTTAGTTACTTATACCCAGTTGTTTTAAAAAAAATTAGAAAAGTCGCCAATTTTAAACTTATTTACAAATTCTCTCAGTAACGGCTTATTACTAATGCATGAATTTTGCATCAATAAAAAGGTAACGATGTCTTTTACAAATCGTATTGATCAGATTTTAAATAACTTCAAAGTTCTTTTAAATAATAAAGAAAAACCTAAAATACCATAAGAACCCCGCGCCAGGCACCTCCGCAACGCCCGGACAGCAATACTTGATACGAGAATCTAGTGCGTTCTTGACTCTCGTAACGGGTGGACTGTACGTGCGTTTTTTTGTGCGACATCATTACGAAAAGTGACAAATTTTGAATGAATTTTAAATTAAATCGGATTGTAGATAGTGTTAATAATTAAAATAAGTAATATTAAGGACAATAATTAGCTTGTAAATGTATTTAATAAGTTTTTATTTAGTATTTGTTATAAGTAGTTGTCATAGAGTGAAATTAGTTCAGATTAGGTAATAATGCCTAAGCATAAAAGTAAAAGCCTAGTGGCTCGTGGTCGAGCTCTCCAAAATTATTGGTAAGAAGTTACATTTAGATATTATGAAAAGGTTAAAATTTATTTCTCTTTCAAATATTTATCATAATGAGCCCTGAAGTTATGGTAAGGATCTCAACCACTGTATTACGTAAAATTATCGTATTTGGCCTCATTTGAAAGAGCAGGAACCGTATTGTGAAGTATTATCTCCATGCAGTTTAATGACTGGCTATTTTTTATTTCGTAATGAACTCTAATACCTTGCTAATAAAGTTCATAACTTACACACAGTTTTTGTTGCCCGTAAACCGAATGGAAATTAGAATTCATAATACGGGGGCTGACTTAGATCAAGATAGCTATGATGATTTTGTCTTCTGATGATCAGATCCAAAGGTAGGTACAGGATCTCAACCACTGTATTACGTAGAACTGTCGTGTTTGGACTCATTTAAAAGAGCTCACCGAGACCAAGATGACTGTACTGGTTTTGCTTTCCTGGTGATCAGCTCCGAAGATAGATACAGGTTCTCAACCACTGTATTACGTAGAACTGTCGTGTTTGGACTCATTTAAAAGAGCTCGCCGAGGTCAAGATGACTGTACTGGTTTCGCCTTCTTGATGATCAGCTCCAAAGGTAGGTATAGGATCTCAAGCATATTAACGACTAGCAATGTAGTTAATTATTTTTATTCTTACACTAGTTTTCACATACCTACCTATATATTTTTTTTGCTTGTATGGTTTTCTTTTTTCTCAATGAATGTATATTCATAATCTAATAGAAATAACCACCAAAGACTGCATTACCTACTAAAAAAATATTTATGTTACATACATAAATATTTTTTTAGTAGGTAATGCAGTCTTGCTACGTTATACGTGGCTACAGTATGACGACACGGTTAGCACAGCGGTCGCGTGATCGCCTACTGCGGAACCGGTCGCGGGTTCGATTCCCGTACGGGACAAAGATTTTGTATGACCTACAAAAATTTGTTCCGGCTTAGGCGTATGTGCATGTGAGATTCTATGTTTGTAACTGCACCCCCGACACAGGAGAAAATTCTATTATGAGGCAACGTTTTTTTAAATAATTGTTGTGTTATGTATTAATAATTAATATTACATACATATGCTGTACTTATCTATACACGGTAATTTTTTTATCACCCTGGAAAATTTTAGGGACGCTTCAGGACACATCCAATATTATATAAAAAATAAAAAAAATGAAATAAAAAATTTAAAAAAAATATAAAAAAAATAAAAAAGTCTAAAAATGCTGCTCTCAACTAGTGCAGCATTTTTTGTATTTTTTAATAAATTAATATAAAATTAAGGAGGGGGGATATTTTTTTTATTTATATTTAAATCATTCTAATATCATGTCGTGAAGCGTCCCTTAAATTTTCCAGGGTGATAAAAAAATAACCGTGTATATTATAACTATATCTGTTTTTTGTCTGTAAGTAATTGTTATAATGTAATAACTGTTGGTGAGTCTAATATTACGTAGAACTTTTGTGTTTGGACTCATTTGAATAGGCTCACCGAGAACAAGATGACTGTGATGATTTGCCTTCTGACGATCAGCATAATAAGTTTTATAATACACTAGCTGTGCCCGCGAATTCCGTTTCGCCTCACGATAGGTTCTTTTGTTTTATTCTAGTTTTCCCGTTTTACTGTCTAATTTTTCCCGTAGGAAAAAAGTATCATATATCCGTCTCCTCGTCCTAAGCTACCTCCCCACTAATTTTCAGCCAAATCCTAGTTTTCCCGTGGGAATTTTTACCGTGGGAAAAGTATTATATATTATACCTTATATAATTAGCTATCTATTAGTGAAAATCCCGTCAAAATTGGTCCAGCTGTTACGGAGATTAGCGGGAACATACAGACAGACAGACTACGGGAACATACGTCTCCGGGACGGCCAGACCGATTTTGACGGGACTTTCATCAATAGATAGCTAATTATATAAGGTATAATATATAATACTTTTCCCACGGTAAAAAATCCCACGGGAAAACTAGGATTTGACTGAAAATTGGTGGGGAGGTAGCTTAGAACCAGGAGACGGACATAGGATACTTTTTTTCCCCACGGGAAAAATAGACGGGAAAACTAGAATAAAACAAAAGAAACTATCGTAAAGCGAAACGAAGGTCGCGGGCATAGCTCGTCGTACATAAAGTCGAGGCGGCATGGTTAGCGCAGCGGTCGAGTGATCGCCTACTGCGCAACGAGTCGTGGGTTCGATTCCCGTACGGGACAAAGATTTTGTACGACCTACAAAATTTTGTTCCGGTCTGGGCGTATGTATGTGCATGTGAGATTCAATGTTTGTAGCTGCAGCCACGACACAGGAGAAAATCCAACTGTGAGATTCTTGTGAGAACAAACGTTCTTTGAAGAAAAAAGAGTGTAAATAAATATATGTAATCTGTATAGTGCCCAAACTTCTATGAAACGGTTATTTAAAAATGAAGCCACTATAATTATTTAAAAATTATTAAATTGATATTACACTTGACTGTGCTAATAAATGTGCTTATAAAGTTTTCTGTTTTTAGGCAATCAAAAAATCTTCAAAACTCCCAAACAGTACATAAGGAACTGCCTACGACGAAAGTAAAAGGAATTTCGCCAGAATCAAACGAACTACGTTCTGTCGCTATTGACGAGGGACCAGTACAAAATATGAGGGTATGTTTTAGCGTCATCATACTCTGTCATTTGTCAGAATATAGATTTTTATTTATATTTGTGTTATAATCTAACTACAAATTTAAAATTAAGATATATTTAACTGCCTAGTAATCATGAACATGCTATTTTTTTAGTTTCAACAAAATGAAGATTCTTTGCCTGGCCTTATTATCGAAAAAGAAGTACAATCACAAACAGAAGTCCTAAACATATCTGGAAGAAGAGTTGTCTTTTCACATATCGATCTTGTAAATATGCACAAATTCTTGTAACACTTATTAATTCACGAATGTTTGTAAAGCACTAACTGATTATTTGAACTTCACTTTGTATAACGCTATTATTCACAAGCGATAAATATTTGTAATAGTTATTAGTCCCTTATTGTGTTTTTCTATATTTTCTTATTATAATTGTTAGCGTCCAACATTTGATCTCAATATTGTAGCTCAATGCCTACGTGACTGACAAATGTCATATAATTAATTATTTTTCAAAAATCTTTCGTTTGACATTTATGTAGTTGTCTATTGTTATGGCCAGTATAAAAGCGGACCAGGGTCATTAGGAAGCCAGTCTACTACCAGCTCTGGTATTGAACGCAAACGGCTAAGGAGTAGCTAAGCTCCTTAAACCGGCTTGGAACCTAACCACCACCGCCAGGCCTTCGTGATCATATCACTTCATGCCGGTTCCTTCACGCGTCTCCACCACGCCTGCTACGTGTGCCTGCTGCCCACCTGACCACTCCGTCGCGCCTTCTACGGGTCCCTGCTGCCGTCTGCCTACGAAGCATCGTTGGGGCGCTCCTATGCTGCCTACCTATCCTCTGAGCTGCCTATCCGGAGAGCTGTGCTGCCGTGCCTGTTCCTGCTCCGGCTATCCGGCTGAGCTGCTACTCGCCCCCGCGTCCTACCCTGGCCAGGCTAGATTTTTATATAAATATTGTTGTACATAGCTAGATCTTAGTTAAGTTAGATAATTAAGTTCGGTCGTGCCCTCCTTATCACCCTACCTTTGCATTTATTTTTTAATTATACGGTATTAACTTTTAACCTTGTTTTTCTTTTAGCTTCCTCCCTATTTTTTTGCACGTAGCCTTCCGCTTCGCGACAAGGTAATAAAGTAAATAGGGCTTGCAAAAACTTTCTGAACAGCCAAATGTTGTCAAAAAAGGCACGACTGGCTGTTCATAGATGCGTTTTGGTCCCTACGCTTATGTATGGTAGTGAATGTTGGGTGTGGCAAAAGAAGGATGAAAGTAGGATTAATGCAGTGGAAATGAGAGCTTTGAGAGGAATGGCTGGAGTGACTCTGATAGATAAGTTTCGTAATAGTGTGATAAGGGAAATGTGTGGGATGAAAGAAGACATAGTGACAAAAATTGAAAAAGGAATGCTAATATGGTTTGGCCATATAGAAAGGATGAATGGAAGATGACTTACGAAAAAAATATACGAGGCAAATGCAAGTGGACAAGTCGGTAAGGGACGACCGAGACGAACTTACCTGGACCAAATAGGAGACATCTTGGACCTGCACCAAAAGGTCAGGTCAAGAGTACCCGTAACCGACGAGCGTGTACGAAAGCATTTATGAAAGTGGAGGACGCTAGAGACGTATGCTTAGACCTACGAGCACTTAACCCAATAGAGATGTAATTCATGCGAATTCAAAAGAAAACAAGAGTGTCAACTAGCTGCGGTGCGCGGGAGGTTGTGATCGCTCCGAGCACCTCCGAGGTAATCCCATAGATTCCGATGCATTGCGAGCCCGATCACTAAGGCGAGATGGACACACATTCATCAAGACGAATCAAACGAGCCCATACTCGATGTGGCTATGTCGATTAATTAATGAGTTCCTATGGCCATATTCCAGTTCCATCATTAGACCCTGGTTAACCTCTAGCACCAAAGTACTCGTCAAGACGAATCAAACGAGCCGAGGCTCGATGGGGTTGCGTCGTTGCTTTACTGAGTTTCTATGGCCACATTCCAACTCCATCATCAGACCCTGGTTACCATGTAGCACCAAAGTACTCGTCAAGACGAATCAAACGAGCCCAAACTCGATTAGGATGTGTCATTTCATTGCGAAGTTTCTATGGCCACCTTCCAGCTCCATCATCAGATCAGCACCAATGTCATCATAATATTGTATTGTCGCGCGATTTACACTTGTATGCTAAATTTTAGATCAATCGGTAACCGGGAAGTGGGTCAAATTTAATTTGCAAGATTTGATGACAAACATCGACATAGGTGAAAGTAAATAAAAGTTTAAAAAAAAAAAAACACATGAAAATCCGTTGCGTAGTTTTAAAGATCTTAACATACATAGGCACAGACAGCGGAAAGCGACTTTGTTTTATACTATGTAGTGATGAGAAAATATATGTCGTTCAGAGAGCGATTAAAGTAGGCAAAATAACACTGACTGGGCGGCGTGTCTGTAGTCTTATTTTATCTTGAGCTTGATACTTTATAGTGCAGTTGTCTAGAAAGAGATGGCGTTAACGTGGGAATACTTTTACCAGCGGGCAAATGCTGAAGGTCATTGGGCGACGTAATACCCTTAAGATTACCGCACTTGTGCGATTATGCAAAGTGAAAAGCACTCGTGTTTAATATACTGAATAACGGGTCTAAATGCAAGATAATAAGACTCACTTTACGAGCAAGTGTGTTGAAAAATACATTTATATCTGTATTTATTTATTTATTTATTCTTTATGTACACACGCCTGTACATCAGACTAAACGTTTCTGTTGCAAAATAGTAATTATTACAACGATATAAAATGCCACAGTGTTCACCTTGATGTGCTGTCGTCCGTAAATAATTTTGTTACAAAGACGAACTTAATGCCTGAGGCATTTTCTTCCAGTCAATGAATAAGAATATTATAACATTCCGCTCGCGACTTCGCCCGCCTTATTTTTGTTTTCGCGTGGGAATTTTAGTCCCGTAGGAAAATTACCCTATGTCCTTCCCCTGGTCTCGAACTATCCCTATACCAACTTTCATCAAAATCGGTTCAGTAGTTTCGAAGCCTATTCAATACAAACAAACAAACACTCAAATCTTTCCTCTTTATAATATTAGTATAGATTACAAACATTTAACATAAAATTCTACTACATAATTAAACAAATATATATCTTAAATGCCTAAGTGATAATCGCGATGTATTGATTGCGCATGCCTAAAAGAAAGATGATGTTCTTCAAAATGCCTACGCATTTTTTTAAGCTTATGTTGGCTTGGGGCGTTTCTAACCTCTAGAGGGAGGGCATTCCATAAAAGAATAGATTGGACAAATAAGGACGAGTGAATAATATCACAGTGATAAGGAGAATACCATTGAAGGCAGAGCGAAGGGTTCTGTTATGAGAGGTACACATGTACTGCAAATGTGTGTTAAGGTAAGAGGGTGTGTTAGGGTTATGAAGTAAGGAGTATAAAGTTATTAAGGCTCTTATCTGCCTACGCTGCCGAATAGGTAACCATTTTAAGCGCATTCGGAACGCCGAAACCTGATCATATTTCCTTAAATTAAAGACAAATCGAATGCACTTATTCAGAAGTCGGACAAGTTTGTTGAGTAGATCTGCATTCAGGTCGAAATAGCACACATCATCATAGTCGATCGGAGGAAAAATTAAAGATTGTACAAACATTTTCTTAATGTCAGTAGGTAGAAAGTTTTTCAGTCGGTAGGAAGATGTAAGAGTTCCAGTAACTGTATTCATAAAGGGCTTTGAGGAGTGACGCACGCAGAGCCCAAATTACCAGAGCATGAAATTCGGTAAAGGGGTTCGTTGGCTTATGTGGGCACACACTAAGGAAGGAATTTTCAAAATTCCCACAGGAAGCCGAGAAATCCCCACCCAAGAAATCCCATCCATAAATAAATCCTAACTACAGTGTTGATCTTTACGGGAAACGTAGTTCGCGGGCACACCTAGTATAATGTAAATCATTAACAAAAAAAAATGTAATAAAGGAATTCAATTCATTTCATTATGTGAAATTTTATAAAAATGTCAAATAAAATTGTATAGTTGTATTACACAGTTTAATAACACCAAATATAAAATGTCACCTAGAATACTTATCGATTATAATGTCAATTATTGAAATGTTAATGAAAAGAAGGAAGTCCTGTGTGTATTGCGTGGTTGTATAACGAAATATAATAAGTGCATAGGTAGTTTGTCTTAAATTAACTGTGGGTGTGGCCACTGTTTTATCCGGATGAAATTTACGAGAAGACCGTTTGTTAAGAAATAATATATCACGTATACGTCCACGCTGAAAGTCCAATCTAACTGTTAGTAAAGGATTTTTAACACTAATCGACAACGACATATTTAGTAACTAGCTGTGCCCGCGACTTCGTCCGCGTGGAATAGTAACTTTTGTTGAAGTTGATAATAAGTAGCCTATGTTATACCTTATATAATTAGCTATCTATTAGTGAAAGTCCCGTCAAAATCGGTCCAGCCGTTCCGGAGATTAGCGGGAACAAACAGACACACAGACAGAGACAAACAATTTTTTAATTGTGTTTTTGTTATTGGTACCTGTTATAGATTCATACCCATTTAGTAAAAACTTGTTATTTTGACATTACAAACAGACACTTTAATTTTATTTATTTATATAGATGTATTGATGTATAGAAGAGTAGTCGAAAGACGCAAAACTTGTAAAATAAGTGTTACAATTGCAAAACGCTAGAAATAAAATCAACAATAAAAGCAAAATATCTATTTAAACGAGTAAAACAGAACTTGCTTGGTATTCAAAATTAACAATATGATCAAGAGATATCAAACGTCAATATTTTCTACCAAACTATTTATCTGCTTGATAATAAACTACGCATGTATAGTCAACCACGATAGGTATTATAATAGTGATCAACTTAATTTAAATTATTCTCAGCACAGTTTATGTTGCAAAGCTGTACTCTTTCCACACATTTATTGAATAACAATATCGACGGTTGACGTAACGGAAGTTAATACTAAAAGAATAGTTTGAATTAGAGCAAGGGAGATAAGGCAAAGTTCCTCTTATGAACGATGTTCCCAAATTTGTTTACTCATTTGAAATTAAAACAAACCCTAAAACTGATATACAGATTCAAACATAGTTAACCTAAGACTGGGACAAATGAAATCACAGATCATCATAACTTAGCTTACAGAATTTATAGAAAACAAATAACACTAAAGAATACTTATATTTGTTTACGCGTTTCATACCGAATGCTATTGTTTACAAACGTTTGTTTCTGAACTGTTTATTATGTTTAAAAATGCTAAATAAATTTGTATCGATACAACAAAAATTTCATCTCTATTAGGGCAGGATTCAAACCTGCGTATTCAGCATACTGTGTCAACGTCATTGACCACTAGGCCACCATCTTTTCACCGTGTTAAGCCAAAGTAAAAATAAAGTCAACGCACGGTCCGAGTATTCGATCGAATCCTGCCAAAGGTGGAATTTTTGTTACATTAATAGGGTGTACGGACTGAGATCGACACTTCGAAATCTACCTTGGTTTGTCAAAATAACAAAAACCTACCGAGAAAAAGCTTAAATCGCTTTAGTAGGGTGGAAACACTAAAGTCTAAAATCGAGAGAATTCAAAAATAGGTACATATTTGTAGACAGACAACTGCAGCTCGGACCGAAGATACCTATGAAAAGTACACAAAATACACGTTTTATAGTGCCCTGTTTTTTCTTCTAAAACTAGATAAATTTAATTACTTTTTGCATTAAAAATGAAAGAAAGGCTATTAACTGTGTTTCTATGTTTTTCTTTTTTCAAAGGAGATGTCCATAATTGTTTTTTTATTGTGTCCATTAGGTTTTTATTCATTGTGTTAACTAAATGCAATAATTTATATAGCATTGGAAAGAGGCTCCAAAAACCAATTCAGCCATATCAAAAAAATGCTTTTAAGTAGGTACTACCTCTTGGTCAAAGTTTTGATATCACGTCATGTTTAAAATCATTCTATTTACCCGTATTATCTTCATTAAAGTCACCAAAATACTTACATTGAATTAATAAAATGCTAAAAAGAATTAAGAAAATATTCAGACAAAATAAGAAAAAATGAATGAAAAAATAAGAACAAATCTATCATGATCGCCTTGAAATTACTAGTCACAGTCGCAAAACAGAGAGGTATAGTATAGAGTTATGATTTTTATGGTTTTCAGACACTAAATAAACCTCTACAGATATAGTTTCGATTACTTTCGAATCTTTTAGCTAGCCCTCGAAATAAAAACCCAGCCTCCATACAAAAAGAGGACATCTCCTTTGTTTTTGCCAATTTTTAGGCTTTTGGAGCTTAATAAAAAAGGAAAACATAAAAACATGCTAAAAATTTGCAACTATTGCCCATTATCCAGGAAGGGAACAGGGGACTTCGTTTGTATGAAAAAACGGCCGCTCGTACGATTTCTTCTCAAGGAGTAGTGGTACGCTACGTCACAAGAAAGCTGTAAATTTACCTACGTATGACGTCACGCAACATTTTCAATCAATGTACCGTCAAGAGTTGTTGATTAAGTAAAATGAAAATACGTGCACAATATTTTTAATAATCTGCAAAACGGATACTTAAAAAATGACCGTTTTCCTATTGTGTTTATTATAGAAAGAGCAAAGTCCACTTTTAAGTCCATCCGTCTAGCATCATACCATATTCTTAATAATTAACTGAAAAAGCAGAACTAAGAGCAAGTGTGTCTAGCTAGAAGTTTGTAAGGAAAAGTTCATCTATTAGACTCTAGAGTAGATGAGCTTTTCCTTATAAACATCGCGTCAACAAATTTTGTTCCAATCCTATATGCAGGCTGGCCGAAAGATATTTCTTTAGAGGGAAGCTATTCCTTTCATACTTGTATTCATATTTTTGTTTTATCCTATCCTTACTTGCTAAATTTCAATTAACTATTTGAAATAATTGAAAGAAATCCGTCAAAAAAATTGCGCCCGTCATTATAAGCTGTGGAATGACCGTGGAGCATCTCGCCAGGCAGCGCAGCGCATTCGTTGGTTCGATGAGACACGATCGTCAAGTCAATTGTCTTTGTTTTCTGCAGCCGACCGCCGCCGACGACGCAGTAAACACGTCAACCCAAGTGTCGGGGATGAGGTGCGCGCGTGGCGCATTCCCGCAGATCGTCAACCTCGCCGGAGTGCGGACCCTCCCCTCGCCCTCGCAATCACAATATCGATACAACTACTGCACGCCTTGCTATGTTGCTATGCTACTTACCGTAATCGTGTACCTAACTAGCTGCACGTTCCTTTAAAATAATACGCGCATTCTACATACCTACATAGCATAAATAATCAAGAATTAATATTGTATTCATATTTATTATAAACACATGA
Source organism: Schoenobius gigantellus (assembly GCA_963935595.1). Lineage (NCBI taxonomy): Eukaryota > Metazoa > Arthropoda > Insecta > Lepidoptera > Crambidae > Schoenobius > Schoenobius gigantellus. The sequence goes on from OZ012545.1 coordinate 28,415,249, forward strand.
ACGGCGATAGGCTTAAACATGCAAAGCAATACCTACCAAAAAACCGACATTCGACCGACCAACAACAATTTAAATATAAAATCATGAGCCATGTAGGTACATTCGCTACACTCAATTACGTATTGCAAACGTTCCCCGTTCTAGATTGAATCATCAGTTTAGCATTTCATAGGAGCGCCCGTAGCTGTGGGAACGAGAATACTTTCATAAGCTAAGCAGCCGCACACAAGATTCTGTGATCGCCGCAATATTCATTTGTTATGATTCTTATGATATCATAGAAAAAGATGTGTATGATATTTATTCTATCAGGCTAACTTCCATGGCTAGTTTTTTTTTTTTTTGCTAGAATTGTAATGACAACAGTAAACTTCTGATAGCTTCAACATATACAGATATGGAATTCAGATACGTTACATTATTTTATGTAATGTTGTAAACAACATATGTAATGCTATAGAGGGGTCTCCAAACTACGGCCCGCGGGCCAAATCCGGCCCACCAGTGACATCAATCCGGCCCGCGACAGCCAATGTCTTATTGTTGTTACTAGCTGTGTCCATGAACTATGTTTCGCCTTAAAAGTTAGCAGAAACTACTTACTTTTCCGGGATAATAAGTAGCCTATATGTTTACCCCTGTCGTAATCCGTCTACCTACAAAATTTCATCCAAATCCATTTAATAGTGTAGTTGTCGTGTGAAAGAGTAACAAACATCCATACATTGATACTCACAAACTTTCACGTTTATAATATTAGTAATAGTAACAACTATTGCTGTGATTGTTGAAGAAGAAAACACAAAAATAATTGAAATGCAAAAATGGCCTATGTTTGCTTAGGTCGCGCACTCTGCGAATATTTTTTTTTTATGGATGGCCCGGCAAATGACCTCCTCCCGCCTGATGTTAAGCGGTGAAAGAGGCCCAAATGAGTTGACAGATAGAGTAGGGACGACATCCACTCTCCTACCTGCCCGCCCCTTGCCGGCCCAAAAGATGCTTTTCACGCCTCTTTTGAAGGAACCCATGTTGTAGGATGGGGGAAACACGTGCGCAGGTAGAGAATTCCAAGTGTGGGATGAACGACAGAAGAAGGAATCTTGGAATTTCTTGGTACGGTGTGAAAAGGAGGACACAGTGTACGGATGACTCCGAAGGCCCTTACGCGTGTTTCTGTTAAGGAATGGAGAGGGAGGGATAAGGTTAAAGAGCTCCTCAGAGCATTCCCCATGGAACATTCGGTAAAAGGCGCTAAGAGAGGCGATGTCACGACGAAGTTGTAGAGGCTCGAGGGTGTTAGTTGCCTCTACATCGCCAATTATGCGAATAGCGCGACGCTGCAATCTGTCCAGAGCATCGAGGAGGTACTGAGCGGAGCCGTCCCAAAGGTGCGAGCAATATTCCACGCAAGACCTAACCTGAGTTTTATACAACAAGCATAGTTGGTCCGGCGCAAAATACCTACGCACCTTGTTCAGGACACCGAGTTTCCGTGAGGCAGTAGTTATGACGGATTCGATGTAGTCTCTGGGGTTCAGATCGCAGCGAATGTTCATTCCGAGCAAGGTGGTGTTGCTCTGTGTGTGAAGGGTTGTGCCCTGAAGAGAAGGAAGGGGGAGGAAAGGTGACCTTTTCGCCGAGAACACACACACCTGTGTTTTCTTAGCATTGAACTCAACAAGATTGTTGGAGCCCCATTCGGAGACGAGGTCCAGCGTCCTGTTGAGCTCAATGATAAGATTCTGCCTTTCCCTACCAATATCACCACGAGCAGCCCCCGAGGTTCCGTGATATCCCCCATGCACTGTACTGTCGTCTGCATAGCAATGTATAGCTCCCAAGGAAAGCATATCATTGATATGCAGAAGAACCAATGTGGGGGATAGAACGGAGCCTTGCGGAACACCAGCGTTCACTGCCACGAACCGCGAAGCGCAGCCGTCAACGACAACGCGAATTCTACGCTCGTGGAGGAAGCTGGCAATCCACGTATCGAACTGCGCGGGTAATCGTAGAAAGCTTGGAAAGAAGAGCCTTGTGCCAGACTCTATCAAAAGCTTTGGCGATGTCGAGACTAATAGCCACCGATTCGCCGCGCTTATCGATAGATTCACCCCATTTGTGCAAAAGGAACGCTAGAAGGTCACCTGTTGACCGTTTAGGACGAAACCCATACTGTCGGTCATTAAGTAACGAGTGACCTTCCAGGTAACGGATCAGCTGTGTATTAAGGATCCTCTCCATGATTTTACACAAAATGGAAGTGACGGCTATAGGACGATAGTTAGCCGGATCAGAACGATCTCCCTTTTTGGGAACCGGCTGGACATTGGCCTCTTTCCAAGATTTCGGCACACAACCAACAGAGAACGACAGACGGTATAGACGCGTTATAGACGCGAATAATCTAAAATATAGTTAAGGGCGGAAAAATTAAAACTGTTTTGGCAATTTGAACATACTGAAGAAATCATTATAGCCCTAAGGCTTCAAAGTTTGGAGACCCCTGACTATAGAACATAAGATATTCTTGAAGAGAAACAGTTAATTTACTGGCTAGATAAAGCTACTTTATTAGGATACCTAGGTCACTGATCCAAATTATTATGACAAATCTACCAACACAATTCATTGTTAACAGTATCGCGAATATCGATAAATGTGACACATGCATGTGATGCATGGCATAACTCAAAATCCTAAATACATAGATTTGAAGTTAACTGCTTATTGCTGGAATATCGCACGCAGTGCTTGCCACAGTATCTTTGAAGAAAATACACAGTTGATTATAAATGATCATTGCCAGATCAGAAATTTCACGTACAATAATAATATAAGCGTAAGCTGGACCAAATGAACCGGTGAATAATATAATTGCCGAAAATAGTCTCAATGATATTGCCAAAGTCCACGTAAGCGTGGAATGAGTATGTACGCTAATGCAGTCGAACGATATTACATAGACGTATCAATTTTCTTTCCGTGATTGTATGAGTCATACCAAACAAACATCAATACATATATAATAGTAAAAACACTGTATGTAGTTTCGTTTCATGATGAACTTTTACGAAATGCGATATATATTTTACGTAAGTGCAATATTAAATTATATGCGAATTAAAGAATTGTTTACTAAATAAAAATACTCATCCATAGATTGGTCATAGTTAGCAACGCCTCTTGCATTTCGGATCTCCGGGATAGCATGCGTCATCGAGCCACGATACGGTATAAGAAACTCTAGCAAATGGTGTGATTGCTGTAGAGAGCTACTCTCTGTCGGTGAGCGATGTTTCGTGTCAGTTCTTTGTCGTACATACCTACGATCTACATCTATATAATATGTTGATCCGCAGCCCTGCCGTCTAATTCACAGCGATGCGCGATGTCGATAGCGAGGTACTCGCTATCGTTTTAATTTCACGAGTTGGCTATTAAAGGCGATACGAAATCAAAAGATGACGTCATAAGCGAGAGCTAAAACGATAGCGAGCGAGTGAGGCGGTAGGGCCGCCGGCGTCACTGCTGAGGAGCGCACACTCTCGCAGTATTCCTAACCTCGAGAGTGCAGCCTTTCTCATTTTGGAGAATGACCCCATAGAGTATATATGGATAGGAACACGGTGGCGCAAAAGCAAGTGCGTTCGGCTAACGATTGCTAAATTAAAGCAATATTGCTCGCAGTCAGGCCTATAATGGGTGACGAAAAAATGTGAATCATCTTAAGCTTCTCCCTGCTTCGGAAGGTAATATGTTAAACATTGGGCCATAGGGCTTCCATTTTTGAATAATTTGTCAGGCAAAGAGCGCTCGTAGAGCGTTGCCTGCGGTCAATTTTTGAATATCGATTCGTTTTCCAGCAAAACAAAATAACATATTACGACGAAAATCAACATGATATTGATTCTTGTCGAAAACGAAACGAAAATCAGTAGAAATCGAGCACACACGTTGCTCGACGACCTTTCGACGTCAGACAAATGATTCAAAAATAGAGCCCCCTGAAGCCTGCTGATCTCGTTCCGGAGTCCCATTGAACGAAACGAATAAACGAACAGAGTGCATTAATTGTGTTTGCACATAAAATTGTGCACAATAATTTCTCCCGCGCAGATAGTCTCTGTTGAGAATGACAGCCATGACTGAATGTCGGTTAGGAGGTCTAACTTAATGTAACGGTAAGAGATCCTGCTTCTCCAGAGCCGATACATATCATGTGATAAACGTCAGTGTTTGTGGTCGTGTCACGATTGTTTATCCAATCTAATTTTTTTTTTTCGATCGACCGATCTTTACGAAATTTTTTGTGTATATTCAGTAGGTCTGAGAATAGGTCGTAAACTATTTTTTATTACGGCGAAACGTAGTTCGCCGGCACAGCTAGTATAGGTATAAAAATCTCGTGTCAAAGTCTTTGTTATCGAACTCCTCCGAAACGGCTTGACCGATTTATATGAATTTTTTGGGTATATTCGGTAGGTTTGAGAACAGGTCGTAGGCATTTTTTATACGCCTAGCTATAGGTGATGTGTTCTGTGGTGATAAGGGTGGCCCTCTCCAGATTTTCTTTTTGATTAGTATGGCGAAACCTACGAATAGTTCGCGGGCACAGCTAGTTTCATTGTATATTTACTTATATGTGAATTTCTTGTACGTAAGTTCATACCTTTTTGTTGGTACTAACATAATTAAATGATTGAGGAAAATTTTACTTAAATACTGTCATTTATTTGCACCTTGAAACCTCAAAATTTTTCATATGTGTGTGTACATTGAAATGATGAGGTTTTGAGTCATCCCCTGACCACGAACGCTGGAATGCTTTCATAACGTCGGGCTAAGTATTAAAAAATGTTTAAAACTAAATATCGCGTGTATTAGGTTTTGAAGTAAATCCACTTCGGCAAGAAAATGCAGTATGATAATCAGCATATTAACTGGCCGTGCTCCAAAATAGCTGCTACTAATCACGTAATCCGAATTAAGGGTGACATGGTAACAGGTGACGCTGCGCTCGCTATCTGGGTCACACACAACACAGATCATCATATTGCAATATGAATTTTAAATAGCAACCTACTCTTGTAGTGCAAGTTAAAAGTTATATTTTTTTGCATTACACACTTGGCTATACGTAGATATTTGGGGCTAAAAACTTAAGCAAACGTCCACAAAAGACCCCACCAAATAATAAAATATCTTAATTTAAGCAACTATGAGCTGCTATTAAGTCCAAAGTTGGTCAGGTTAACTTGCTACGAGGAACGACTTAAAGGATACGCGGAGTACACCATATTGGGTCATTCCTAGCCTTCTCTGGGCGAATCCTTCACACACTAATGTGTCATGTAACGCATTTCACCCGCAACGATAAATGATACGTGTTGTATCTTCTAACATCTTAACTTTGAACAGAATATCATAATAGTCTAAATTAAGATGAATCTGTAACAGGCATCTGCGTTGACGGCGAAAACTGACTTGTGGACTATTTATTTTAAGTAACATTGCAAAAACGCTAACAAAATTCGATAATAACAAAATGGCATATTATTCCATCGCTAGATAACGTGGCGAATCCTTCAGTCATCTATTTGTAAGTTGGTAGACAAATTGATTGGCAGCGAATTGTTTTTTCGCAACATTTATATACTAGGTACTCAAAACAACTCATTTTTTATTATAATGAAATGAAAATAAAAATTTTAATAATTTATATTACCACTTTCTTTTTCATTCTCAGTTTTGAGTACTGAGGCAACCTTACAGAAAGAACATTTCGACACAGAGCGATCGCCAATCCTTACGTTGACTAGACATTTGTTTTTGTTATCTCAAAGACGATGACGAATTTAGTTATCGTTTCGCTAGAAATGATTACCATTGCCACTTGTCTAAGCCCCCTGACTTGATATCTACTGCCAATATCGGGTCAGCACTTCGTCGAAATCGATTGACGCCAGTAACTTAGCTAATTTCATTACGGACCAATTGACATTCGTGGAAATTTCACTAATATGAGTAAGCTTTTCAATAGCAATCCTTACTGACACACATTTAATTATGACACATAGGACCACTTATCTCGCAATTTTGGACGGATCAATCACTCTTTGTCCGACATTCGTACCATAGTTGGCTATACCGTGTTCGGAATTAAATTGCACTCACTATATGAGCGAGTAAAAACGGAGCATTTAATTAAAAAGTAAAAGTGTTGATAATCACCTTGGTGGTGCTGCGGCGAAGGGTTCCCCTGGTGTTGGAAGCTGGCGTACATTCCCTGCTGGGCTGCGACCGACACGTGGCCGCCGGCGCCCGTCGCACCGCTCACCTGCATGTGCTGCGCTGCTGACACCTGTTGCGGACACACAAATACGATCATCATCACAGCTCATACACGTCCCCACCGACGGGCTCGAGCCTACCCTATGTTAGGCCGATTAGGCCTTAATCAACCACGCTAGCCCAGTGCGGATTGGTCGACTTCACATACACCATTGAATGTCTTCGCAGATGTATGCAGGTTGCCTCACGATGATTTCCTTTACCGTAGGAGCGTCAGATAAATGTATATATGAAATTCGAAACGAAAAACACATTGGTACATGGCGGTCTCGAACCCCACATCCCGATTGGAAGGCAAGTGCCGAGTCCACAGCGCCACTGACGCTCCGCAAATACAATATCAGGTATCAATTGTGACCTGTGGACTATTTGAGACCACGAGACGCTTTATCACCTTAGAGCATTTAGCTCTAAGTTTATCACAAGCTCATAAAAAATGTTAACCATTTCTTTCTTTTGTCAGACCGGGACGTCTCTTGACGACCGACGTGACAGAAGGAATATACCACTAACACAGAAATATCAAAGCACTAATATTAATTGCATGAGTTAATAAGCCCTCCTAGTGACGCGACTTCTAATGTCTACATATTCCTTTTATTTTCGGCTAAAAAAATGTTTCAAAATATCGGGTCTAGTTCTGTGTAGGGCAGGCTGAGCTCAGGATACACTAAGACCCTCTACTTCCTTGCCCGCTGAGCCTCCGTTTGATCCGTTTACGAAAGCTAGACATATTTGCTCTTGCTGGAGATAGTAGGACTGACAACGCGAAAGCGGGACGTATAGTCACGTTAACCATGGTACGTTCACGTACGGCAGGAAAATATAATCTTGATTAAAATGGTATTATATGGCCTTTTCTGAGTTTGTAAACAGTTTAATAAAATTGGCGGTATGTTGCGTTCTAACATAATTGCTTGTTCTTCTTTGGTTGAAGATTCTGTGGGTGATGCTTGCTTACTTCCATCTTAGACTGGCGATGGAGAAGTCTCCCAGTCTAACGTATGGATAAAACATCCGAAGGAGAGAATCTGAGTTCCTGGCCCTATATACTGCGATCACTGATAAAAACACATAACTGTTTAGTTATTATTGTTTTACATTTCTCTCAATGGAAATTTAACTTTACGCAAATGTATTAAAGTTGAATATAAAAAGCGGTATCCAAAAAGCAATAAATTTATTAAGACGCAACAGAGTCAAAAATGACGTGGACTTGAAATAATATATGCAGTATTATTTGAGAACTCAATGGGTAATACTCCCGTCATTAGTCATGATCAAATAAGAAATAATTATCTTTACAGGTGTCTTATCTACATAGATAACAAAGTACTATTTACCAAAAAGAATACTCATTATTTTAGCATTCCTGGCCACCACTTCCTCGTGGTCATACTAGATTGTCACACACGTGTAATTTTTACAGTTTTAAACGAACACTGTGGCGTGTTGGGCGTCAGAGCGATCAAATGCAACTAAATTGTAATACCGGCTCCAGACTCACGCGAGAAGTCTCGGCGAGAAGTCTCGCCGAGAACTTGCGCGAGAACCGAGAAGCTATCCACACTCAGTGATCTTCTCATTTACATTCTCGGTCGTGATCCGGAATGGACGACAGTGGTACTGCCTTGGTATTGTGTGCGTTAGCACATTATAATCTCGTTAACACGAAAATTAAAAATAATATTAAGAAAAAATGGCTCAAACAATCGTGGTTATTGACAAAGTACTTTTTTATAGAAAACGTTTTGCTTCACACAAAATGGGCTCTGTGTGAAAATATTATTTAAACTAACTCTGTTTCATTTTTCCACATTTTTACTCGTATGTCTAAAATTACTGAACTATAAAGACTAACGAAATATCTCAAAACAATTAAAATCTTCGTGAATTTAAATTATTTTCTTAATATTTATCACACATTATTTTGTTAAGCACTGATAGCACAGATGAGAGACTATGTTAAATGAAAGAGTATACAATAACTGTGAAGTTATCTAAATGATACTGATATGCATCAGACACCACAAAGTATTTTTTTTATAGAAAAATTGGCACGAGATAACATGCGATCTACGCCACGGTCGCAGTCGCACTGAGAACAAACGAGAGTGTGATAGTGTTCTCTTTTCTCGCCCGAGAAACCCTTTGAAGCGGGTAAAAAAACCGACACCGATCGGAGAACAGGCGAGCCCGAGAACGAGAAGCCGAGAAACCCATCACATTCACGCTTCTCGGGTGTTCTCGGGGGTTCTCGGCGTGAGTCTGGAGGCACCTTAAGAGCACCCAAATTGTCAAGTGGGCGCACATTTATAGTACGGACGTTTTTTTTTGTCGCTGATTGTGATCTAGTTTTATGTCAGTGGTCGAAAACAATATGAAATATAATCTTCTAGTTATGAAAGAAATAATATATTCAAATCGCCATTTATAAAATTTTTGTACGAGTAGAAAGAAAATTCGTTTAAATTTTATCTATACCAGCAGGCGTAGCACGGGCTGCCAAGACTGGACTCGAGTCACGCATTATCTCACAATTTCAGTGACATAATCTCTATGTCTTATAATGTAGCATGGTGGCGCGTATTTAGTGTAACTGACGTGATAAATTTTCATCTCGCTCATCAAGGAACATGTGAAACTTTATCAAACATTTCTTGGCGTGCATGTGCGCCGACTGCTGTGGTTGTAACAAGAGCTTTAATACTTTAGAAGATGTAGTAGCAGTCGGAGAGCAAAAAAATAGTGATAAAACTCAGTCACACGTGTCCCTTTACGAGCGTCAAGAAATTTTTATCACGTCGGTCCCAATAATACGCGCCACCGTGCTACTCTTTAAGACATAGAGATTATGTCACTGAAATTGTGAGATAATGCGTGACTTAAGTCCAGTCTTGGCAGCCCGTGCTACGCCTTCAGCTATGACATAGTCCGTAAAAGAATGCGCTGTCAGCAGTAGTCTCTCTACCATCATCCCGGGCCCTCAAGTATCGAAGAATCATACATGTAGAGATAGTATTTCATTGCTTCAATACTTCCTACAAGCCCTATCTTATCGGAAATCAATGTAGCATAGACAAACGGCTTTGAAGCTAAGCTCGTCACCCACAATTCACACTCGCTTAGATCACTTATCACCTGTCTGCCGGACCGACAGATATTCAGTTTGTTTGAAAACTATACTGCGTTATTGATCAACTTTGCGCAGTTAGATTATGTTATTATTATGACCACATTATTAACCTCTAAATATTCTAATTAACCAAGATAAGCGGCAGAAACCGGAGCGAGGGCTGTGCACAGACAGTTTGAGGCGCAACCTTCACTATGCTGAGGTAGGGCCGGAGATGCAAATACGAAATTGAGTGTTTTAATTTAACAGCGAGAAATGGGATTTTTTTCCTCTAGATTCATCTGCGTCACAACGCGCTAATAAACGCAATCATCTTGACATCTATAGTATATATAAAATGAGTAGTTCCAATCTATAGACGCACGCACAGCCGTAAACGCTAATGGAAGAAACGTGAAATTTGGACAGTTGTTTTAATTCAAAATGGGGACGCACACTAAGAAGGGATTTAAAAAAAAATTAGCAACGATTTTGATGAAACTTGACATTTATGCACTTAAAAATATTTAAGTGTTTCATGGTTTATTGAAATTCACCCCCTTACGGTGCAGTTTCTATGGAAAATATTGAAAATCTGCTCCAATTTCTATGAAATTTATTATCGGAGCTCCTAAATATAAATAACAGTATTCTATATAATAGTCTACAAAATTATTTTTCCTACGGGAAAATATAAAATTCCCACGGGAATACAATAATAACGCGGGCGAAGCCGCGAGCGGAAAGCTAGTCACACATAAATGTAGCCAACAGCTTAGTGCGGCATAGCGTTAGACGTTAATAGATCTGGAAATGTAACCGCTTGGTTTAGGTTTATTTTTAAAGCGTCCAATAACGCAGATTAATCCCACACGGGCGTTAACAATAACATTAACGGTGGAACGCTAGCATTGCAGAAAAGCTGGCAAAAAGCATACTGACCACCAGATGCTGAGTAGCTACACTTAACAACACTTGTGGTTCGCAATCGACCACAGTGTACGTGGCCAACTTGTGATGCAATGCAAGATAGTCACGTATTCAGAGTTACTTTGCGACAAAAATTGAGGTATCCGCGCAGACTACTCGACTCGGGCACATTCCTCTTGGTGACCGTGACAGTACGAGACAGCGTTCGGCGCCGGTACTGACGTTGAAATCCGATTGGAGTCAGTAACCCGATGTAAATCAGAATTTATACCCAAAAGTGACATTACTTTTACTCGTTTATTGCTTTGGCATCGGTAACGGTCAAAATCTAAACCCCTGTGGATTTGTACTGTGCTGTGAAAGGAGATTAAAGGTCGCCGAGATAATTTTATTCAGATGAGAGACAACTCATGCACACTTGTACAGTGCGGAAAACATGGCCTATTATAAACTATAACGTAACTGCATGAATCGATAGATATACGATAAAGTACGTCACAGTGGATCAATATCGCAAACATAATGTAGATAACTCGGAGATATCTACTTCATTTCAGATTCAGTAAGAAACATCCTCTCTCAATGCGGAAGAAAGTTTATGGATATTTATAGCAATATAATATGCAAATATACCTAACTTACAAAATTAAATTTATATCACAGGGATATAATCTATTTTTGTTAAAGGTTTCATTGTAGAATGGATTGACAGCAACTTTAAAATATATTTCTATAAATAGGTATGAATGTTATCATGCGTTAAGATAAGACGTTTAAAGTAAAGTATCCATGTCTCTGATTTACATAGTAGGTCGTCTATGATGATGGCACGGCTCGCTGAGCCGCCGGTGACAGCTGCCAGAGCGACAGGCTCGACGCCACAAAACCTGTTCCGAGGCTCCGAGTGCGACTCCCGTCCGGTGCACCCGCAATTTTTGTTATTCTCTGTCAATACACGTATAATATGCGTGCTAGGCCGCTAAGTCGTATTGTGAAGCCAGACGGGCTAACGGCACCTCAGTTATCTGGTCGCGCATCGCTCTTTCAAACGGCTCGAGGATTACTAATATCCACTCAGGTAAAGATCGCAACTTTACATCGAACAAGGAGCGATGTTGAAGTCACGAGCCAAGCCAAAAAAGGTACCGGTCTAAAATAAAATTTGACAGAGAGCACGTGATCATTTTTACTTTGCAGAAAAGTTCATTACGAATTTCGTTTCATGAAAAGGTTTCTTTCGTATTCATAATAACACGTGACCAAGCAAAATTCGCAATTCCGTCCAAAATAATATTGCTTTATTTAGCTTTAGCTTAAATTTTTTTTACTTAACATAGTAAATCATGGCTCTGCGTTTTTTACAAATTCTTATCACGCAGATGCTCTTAAAACACAATAGTCCGTGGTTTTGTTTTTCAGTCATTGACATCTTTAACATGATGTAGATAATGAGTACCTAGTGCTGTAATATCTTAAGCGTTAATGTTAGCTTTAACTCTGAACGGAAAAAGATATTTAAAGTTTAGGGTGGATATTGCGATATCGAGAGTACCGCGACATTCATTGTCCCTTGCGAACGTAGTGACGGAAATAACTCGTCCCACACACCTACGTACGTCACGGACGCCCACACTCGCCTGATCAGTCAGCCTTTCTGTCAATCCTCGATCGAGTTATTGACTTTCAAAATTTATAAAACCAATTTATAAACCAGATTTTCAGGCATATGTATAACAAGATAATTACCATTTAAAGTCGATACTAAAAAAAAAATTGAAATTCGAGAAATATCTCTTCTATTTCCTCTATGTAAAAGATTAGTAAACAAAGAAATTTACATATGTGAGGAATCATACCCTAAAAACTGTAGACAAAGTCGCATTCCGCGTTCGTTAGTACAAATGAGACGACAAGGATACAGGACAGTAATTTGTGAATAGTATATCAGTGTTGTCCTCAATCGTTGATGAAAAAACGCTAATATGGATTTCTTTTTTATTTAAGAGACGAGATTCAACGTTGAAGAAGAGAAGATTCGGAAGAAGTCAGTGTAGAGGGATATAGAGGAAAAATGCTCACGTTGCTTTCGTAAGCCGTAGATATAAAAGGAAAAATCGGGGCAAAGAAATGACTATATCCAGTAGCTGATGTCACTGATGTGCAACCGTGTATGTATGACTGAATGAAATGAATGAATCAATGAAACTCCTCACTCCAAAGTCAAAACCACTCGAGGAATTGATATTGAAAACTGTCATTAAATGTGTAATCATGTGTTACTGATAAAGGTTACTTGGTATTCAAAATTACAAGTGCGATGAGATTGAAGGATAGCAGTGGAGTTTCGCGTGGGTATCCTCAAATGAGCATGCCACACACACTTACCAAGTCACTGATGGATACGGCGTATAAACTAAAACCGCCGAAATAAATAATGTAAGTTCAGAATTCAGGTAGGTCTCTAGCTTCGAACTCAACGAAAAACAGCAATGATAAATTCCCATTAAACCGCTGCTTCGCCTAGCTTCATCGATATTCTATATACCATACATCTTGTTTTAAAACCCTTGATGAGGAGATAAACGAGTAAAGGACAAAAATAAAACATTGAGCGACGTTCTATTGTTATCTCTATTATTTATTATTCGACGACCCCTTAAGGCATTTTGTTGCTATGGAAAATTGTATGTACTTAATGTAAAATGTAGTTTTCGAATCAATAAGTACACGGAGCAATAAAATCTCGGAATATCGCAGAAGGTCAAAGGCTCGAAGGCGCTGAAAATTTTCCTCACAGTTAATAAGTACCTACAGCCACGATCAACATTCAAGAATTGCGATTCAAATTTATATCCACATATTTACTAGTACATAGGATTTGCCGTCATGGCAACAGAGTATCACAATCGTTTGCAAAGCAACCAAGTCGAAATGTGAAGTTACGAAATCTATAACTTTGAACAGTTTCACTTGATGTACTCGTATTTATGTTAATAAAACCTTCGATATTCGCTAAGGAATATATCGTATGTAACGGAAACTTTGGAAATTGTCGAGCTGTTAGGATCGCCAGGCTTCAAATCAATGCCGGTTTCAAAACTGCAAATGCACGGCGCCTGCCAGACCGGGCCGGTAAATGTAGCCTGACACTCTCCACTTGTAGCATAATAATGAACCTGTGATATCTTTTACTAGTTAACATTCTTAGATAAGACGTGAAAATCCTATGCGCTTTTCTTTTATGATTCATGCAATCAACTGACTTAACTTATAAGTCAAATGGACAAATTTAAGGTCTTTAAAATTACAACACCAAATGATAGGTAGACTTTTATCTGATTTACTCGGTGACAGATAAATTTATTTTCTAAAAATCTAAAATTCAATTCAAATTACCGAGTGTTGTACTGTAGACGAAGCAATCAGCCGGTGGACTGGAGGCAGACAGGGCGACAAGGCCGATAACATCAAAAGTGTATGAAAGAAACAAAAAGAGTAAGCTGGGATTGCTTCCTGTGTCTCCACGTGTCTCCTAGCGAGAACGGCCGCCCGCCTGCGCCGCATTCAACCCGCGTCGACCCTCCGCAATTAAAAAGCAAATCAATTCCTAACAGTACTCTGTAATGTGTACACTGTACATACCTAAGTGTAACTAGCTAGACAAAGCCCTTGCATTGTATGCCATTACTGTGAGTCGTGATTAAGACCGTCCACTACCAAAACTTCTCATTTACATAAATCATAATATTATTATGTATATTTTTATTCTACAGTAAGCGCATCATCATCAAGCTTTACATTTGCACTACGGTTACCGCCGCTATTTCGAGCGACATAAGAGTGATCCAAAGATCAGACAGAATAGCTTGACGCGGTGCTTACTGTACAATTGTACATACATTCAAAAAATGTCTGAGTTTGTTTTAAATTTGTGTTTTCATTTTGTTTTTATCCCACTGTAATGCCATGTTTCTAATCCGTAAATGATAGTTTTCATCTATGCCGAAGTCATGACGCAGAAGGGAGACGGCGGAGCGGGCCTGGGAGGATGGCCCTCGGGTTAATCCGTGCCACCGCTGACGGGTACGACGGAGACGGCAAAATTCGCCCGCCTACTACCTCCAGACGGCTACCAGCGGGACCCGATCCTGGGTAGCTCGAAACCTGCATTGCACCAGTTGTTACCAGTCGTCAATCCCGTGGATGTCTATATCGACCTTACCTCTGGGGGATAGGTACGAAAATGTTAATACAAGTTCCCATGATCATGTCAGACAGCGACACGTTCGTCCTTGGCGTGTCCTCCTCACCTGACGGTGGGGTGAGGGGGTACGGAGTTGCGGCAGTGATGAAGGTGCTCGCGCCAAGGCGTATACGAGGAGAGATCTTTGGGTCTTAGTTGGTAGTGCGCGGTATAGATGGCATTCTGCCTCCAGCGGCCGCGGAGACTTCGACATTACGTAAAACGCGGGGTGTAAATACGTATACGTAACAAAAGAGGTTGCATATTTGCAAATCTTACAGGAACCACTTACCATAAGGTGTGCACGTGCAGGCGATGGAAAAAAAATCGATCGCATTTCGACCAACTGCGACACTCGTGCTATCTCGCACCCTTTTAGCGGTGATTGAGGGGGTGAAATCAAGATCATTATTTCAGGATCCGCCTTAAATATTTTTACTTAAAAAAAACTAAATTTTAGCTCGGTGCTTAAGTACGTATTTTCTAATAATGATTTTGCGGTGTGAAAGTGTTTGATATCTTAATGGAATTGCGCCTACATTATTCTATTGAATTAATTAAATTTCTTAAAATTTTCGTATAAAGGTTGCTGCACTTGCTGCTAAATAAATAATACCAGCCAAGTTGTACTCGCGCACCAACAGACGGTTCCGTAAAAAAATATCCAATATATAAAAATCTTATGGCACAGTGTTTGTTATCGAACTCCTCAGAAACAGCAAGACCGATTTTTTTTGTATATTTTGTAGGTCTGAGAATAGGTCGTAGGTTATTTTTACACCTCTAGGTGATAAGGCTGACCCTCTAATAATTTTTTGACAATTATTATGGCGAAACATAGTTCGCGGACACAGCTATAGCTATAGTCTTTTGGCCAATTTCAGCAACCTTATCTTAGCTTAGAAAATTCTTAAGTGGCATGCTGAACATATTCTTTTCATTAAAGACAAAAAGTGACAGCATACTTCTTAGGAGTTTCCTAAGCTAATACTATTTAAGTTTCTACGTATGTACATAATATTTACTCTTCTCTGATTTTTTCCTTAATATGTGCTATAAAAGTCTTTGCTCCTTGTCAAATTTCATGATTCTACGTCAACGAGAAATATACCCTATAGGGTTTCATATTCCCTCGTGAAATCGCAAATTTGGGCTTATTGACGTCAAGCACGAATAAAATTATTGAAAATGTTGTCCATGATATTTTAAAAAAAATTAATTCCTGTGAATTAAAAAACGTTTAATCAAAATTAAGATAATAGGCAGGTAAGCAGAAAATGGTAACTACCTACACCTCGACTCTACAATACGTTAATGTTGTTATCGATTAAAGATTCATTAGTAAAATGGTGAATATTTAGAAAAACCGTTCTCTACAATAAAATAGATTTCGAGATAAAAACATGAATAAGAAGTAGCACCTGGGGAAAATATCCTTCTACTTTTGCGCGTAAATTATTTCTTTTATCTTGCTGTGTCTAGTCAAGAGTACAATCGCGAATCATAAATGAGTGATCTGTAATTTATAGATGTCGATTGTCACTTATAGGCATACATATAGTGTTTACAAGGGCATGCTTAACAACGTCGGCGTTCGGTCCGAACATGTGGAATCGAAAACATCTGCATACTGAGGCCCAATTCAGCTAATAAGCTACAGCCGAATCGAAAGTGAACCGTTGCGATCGACCAATCAGAACGCCACATTATCACGTCATCGAGCAGTTGAAAGGCAATATAAGCGCTCCGATTGGTCGACCGCAACGGTTCAGTTTCGATTCGGCTGTAGTTTATTAGCTGAATTGGGCCTCTGTACGCGAAACATTGGAAGTCGTCCGCACGTGTTGACTTTGAAACAAACGCCATTATAGTTCTTGGATAGTAGAGTCCTTCAGTGACTGTGTCTTCGGGCTAAAAACTTGAAATCTGTCTATAATAAATGGTTACAACAATCTCATTAGTCGAACCGGCTCAGATTCCATACTTTATTTTAAGGGTTCCTTTTCTTTGTAGCGTTTAGCGTGATAGGGGTGAGAAATGAATATGAAAAAAAGAAATCCAAAAAACATCAGACTCGTATCTTTTGCTTTGCCAAAATACTAGTTAGGTAAAGCGAATTTAAGTTATAGAGGCACGATATGTCACAAGACTCACAGATTAGTAGAAAATTCACCTACGTATGAAGTCATGTGATATTTCAAATAAATGTTATAAAAAAATAAAAGTGCAATATTTTAATGATTTTTAAGCAGGTAATCTGCTTGATGGACAGTAAAAAAAATTATCCGCGTTCCTGTTTCATTCGAACAGTTATACTTTACCATCCTATACATCATTAATTGGCCTACCTATTTGCTTATAAGTACGATGCTATTACTATGTTGGGTTAGTATATACTGTACATTGCGCGCCAGATTAAAGTAATAAACATACATATACGAGTATTCTAGCTGAAGTAAATACAACCCATTCATAAAATTGGTAGTTTCCATTAATGTACTCTCTTAATCCACGACTCCAATTTCTTATGACGTCTGTCTCCGTCATTACGTCCGTCTTAGAAGGAGACGGGGCGTTGGAACGACACGAAACCCCTCACGATAGCCGTCAGTGGGCGGGCAGCGCGCGCACTCTGTCCCCGGTCGATACTACACCCAGACTCCCATGTTTTTTATGTCGTTTCGCGTCACGAATTACCCGACAAGAAGACTTCCAATTACAAAGTGGTATGAACCACTATATTTTATGGCAGTAAGACACTTTGGGACACGACATTTTGCTGTCTGTGGACACGATACGTTATCTGTCGAGCATGACGTTTCAATCAAACATGGCACCTGTGTAGACGTATGAGTATAGCAATGTGATTCGGCGGGAATTGCAATTTTGAAATAACGAACAATTTGAACGAACATTTGATTATTTCAAATTATACATAAAAATAATTATAATTAGTTAGGGACAATCAGACAATATAAAGAAAAACTACTAATACATATACTTAGAGCCCAATATTTTCATTTGAACAATTATGAAAATTCGTTTTACTACCGACTTTTAACATTAAATAGGTACTCCAAAGGAGCATCGGTGGCGCTGTGGCCTCGGCACTGGACTGTGCTCCAATTAGAATCGGGAGGCCCACGATCGATCCTGCCATGTACCAATGTGTTTTTCCAATTTAATGGTCTGAATGCGTAGACGCGGGCTTCGGTATACGTCTTTTTACACTCTGTATACTTACCTAATAAAAGAAATTTGTTTTTAATAAATATCGATTCGAATTTAAAAGATACACAGTGGCAAACACACACAAGACAGGGTCATGTAGGATCGGGGCTACTCGTAGCTAGTCATAAAAACCTTAAGCAACCAGCCCGCATATTCGCTAACTTCGGTTGCCAAGTTTCAGTAAATAGGATGGTGGTAAGTGTGCATAAAAATAAAATAAGTTTACCTGCAGATTGTGATGCGGTTGCGACAGATGCAGCTGCTGCTGCTGCGACATGTGCAGGTGGTCGAGGGGGGGCGGCGGCGCCGCGGCCCTGGGCCGATACGCGCCGTAGCCGCGGTAGCGCGCCCAGTCGCCGCCCGCGGCCTGCTGGTGCTGCTCCGCCATGTGCTTCAGCGTCTGCGCCGCCGGCGACATCTCGCCCCCGCCGTACGGCCGCGGCGCCGGCTCCCCTTCGGGCGGCTCCGACCCCAAGCCACCGTTCAATTTGCTCCCGTCCAGATCGAAGTCCTTCATGAACTCCGGGTAGCCCGAAATCTCAGTTATTAGATCTTCGAACGTATCGTCGCCGTCGTCTTCGCCCATCAGGTCGGCCAGCACCGGGAACGCCGACGCGGCGTCGCGTTCCAGTGCCGCCGCGCACTCGTCCAGTCCGACAAACTCGTCGTCGGCGATTTCCGACTTGCATTCCGCCTTGCATTCCCGCTCGCAGTCGAGCGGCGTCGGCGCCCGCGGCGGCGGCTGCTGGGGTGGAGGCGAGTTGGACGTCTTCACTGCGTTCGCGAGCGCTTTAACGGTGACATTTGTTGAGATCTGTTGAGGCTGGGAATCCGCCGCCGACGTGGTGAACTCCAGCTGTTGGACGATTTCGACGGAGAATTTGGTTAGGGCCTCGCCCGGACCCGATGCGGAACCTCCGCCACATTGCAGTTTCGCCGGTGGTTCGTAATCGCCGCACCCGAATTTTTGTTGCTGTAACAAAAATAAACTATAAATACTTGCACTGTAAACTAGATATTTGTAGCACGTATCAAGATTGAGAAAATATCGGGACAATAGGTTTGAATACTACAACTCAAAGAAGAAATGACACACTAACAATAACAAGCGTTTCTGTTGTAATCAATGGATGGTTATGACATCAGCAGCATACGCACACGCCTACGTATGGGCATGATGGATTTCATCTCGAGGCTTCATTTAAGTGTAAATATCCACAGCAATCAACTATTTATTTAAGATTTGTATATCTATACAACAATGTTTTCAGCATGGAGATCAATAAATCTTGCTAAACTCACATACCATTCAAAACTATTACAAAAATGTAAGAAAACTACTACGAGAAATCTATGTGAAAAAATTGTCAACGTATCATATGGGTATTGTCGATTTTGACATCGTATCATTACACAATAATGATTACAGTTAGCAGTAGCCAACCGACAATACAATGGACTTAAATTATCGGCTTCTTTTGATCAGCAATGCAGAGAAAACGTGAACGCTGCGCCAAGCGTTCGTCTGAAATCAAGCAGTAGAGCATTGTTGTATCTTATACACAGTAATAATGATGTTGTTGCCGGACCTCGGTAAATGATTTAATCACGTGTATCACGTGTTTCTTACTCCCACAGCAGTCTACACGTGTACAGATTATAATGAAGTTATTCCCTTACTGTTCAGAAATAATATCACATTTAGCAATTCTATTACACTTGACCATGTACTATGTTCTACTATTAGTAGTTAATAACTTTATTAAGAGGCTAGGTATGGACGGCAAAGAAAGTGGTTTAGCACAATATGACTATTAATTTTAACAAAACTTCCATTGTACGTAACCAAAATATCGCCAAAGTTACCTTGGTAACCGTCAGGACTTAGCATAGTAAGGCAAGTCAGTCAGAAGTCAGAACATAGTAAGGGATTATCAACCTTATTGATTTGAGACGCGTTACTGAAGTTCAACGTGGTAGACCACATTTTTAGGTGACCGTACAAGCGACATCGACTGATCACGCGAACACAACTTGTAATTACATGAATGATGACGATGAGATAAAACAACTAAATAGAAATGTTCAAATGTAGCATCATCATAGCATCGCGGCGAGCACCTTGTGGCGATGAAGCATATTAATTTGGATTGAATCATTCGATCGGACGAATGCCATTTAAGTCGCAGTCAGATAATTTGAAACAAAGAAGAACCATAACGAATCTAATGAGTTATCATTGAATCTTGTTTCGGTACAAACTGTTGTAAAATGTGTCAGAAAACAACTCAGCCCAGCCACTCGGAGGTCGTCTCGGTGAACGGCGCGAGACAATGCGAGGCGTTTGTTGTGAAACTTGCGCAGTTTACACAACCACAGCCGCCCTACCGGCTTTGGCTTATTATCTACTCCTTAAACCTAAGCACTGGACATCGTTATAGGTTCCTAGAGCAAAGCGACACGTATTACATATCGCATACGGACGCACAGAGGACGCAATTTGTTCTTTAACTCTGTACTATACTCATCGAAAAACATAGCCATGGATAGACAATTAATTACCAAAGTGGTCTATAGACTCGTATATCCATTACCTAGCTTCGCGTCAACGAAGACTTGCCTGAGCCGTATGTCATTAGAAAAATAAACATTAAATGTACCATCAAAAAACATGAGAAGTTATCAGGGGGTGCAAAAATCCTTTTGGTTGGACTAAGCAACGGAGATAGAATTTTGACGTATTTTGTATGGAGCTTATGACAAATACCTATCACTAGTAACCAAAACCACAGATATATAGAATATTGAAACTGTCCGTAGGTCCATACAAGAGCTTACTTACATCATACACTAAAAATCCTATACTCGAAAGAAAAAGAAACTTTATGTACGACGCACACTCGATAATAGAACGCTTACAAGGACGGTCACGAAATTACTACTTAGGCACATTGGCTTTTGATTACTTACAAAATAATACAACACTATTGCACAACAACATCACTGACAAACAATGGCCCCGATTCGGTTGTCGCCAAACTAATGCAATCTCACCACATTTCGATCGGGCAGAGGAACGCTGAGCTATAAGAGAAAAATAATAATTACTTTAGAAAGCTACAGATTAAATTTGTAATTTTGACGAGTGATTTTTTGATTTTTTTTTTACCACAATGGTGGCAAATTTTTAATTAGGGATCTATATAATAAAAATGAATCGCCAAATGTTTTGGGTTCGGACCTATTTAGATATTTTAATAACTATTCATTGAAGTCTGAGGAAAATTCAGATGAAGAAAAAAGTTGGATCAATTACCCCGAAAAATAAATTAAAAGGCATTTAAAAGGATTACTTTTTTGACACTCACAATTCAATAGCTTACGTCTGTCGAGGCGGTTACTCGTAAATAAAAATGTTTCAAATGATAAATATTTATTTTTGCATTATAATGTAAAAAAGTCATAGATCTATATACGAGTATTAAACTTGTTCACGCGCTATCATATTATTAAGACCTTAATTCATTGCATTTGCAAATAAGAAATTCTCATTGCTAAATAATAGATATCATTTTAGCATACGCTCTGCTTTATCGTCATTAGCGTCGTAAAGGCATGAAAATTCTCCATATTCTAGGCCAAGGGTCTCATATTATTCATACGCAATGCGCAATTAGTTCGTAGCCTATTTAACGCGGCGGCGTTGGTATAACGTATTAATTATATTATCTGTAGCATTCAAGCTCTAACAAAAAAATGGCGCTAATATTACTGTAGAAACCAGTCGCCGTATACATAAGTAATAAAAAATCGATCTTCTGAAAAAATGCGAATTAGGTATATTATACATCTATACATAACGTCCATGAACTAGTTTAATAATGTACCATTAATAGGTATTAGAAATACCCAAAATATTGAGGAAAACAATAGCATTATTACTTATTGAGGGTGTGTCGCGTGCTACTGAGTAATCGAATTCTAACCTATAAGTAGGGTTGTGGTAAACTCTAAACGATTCCAGCGTTTAAAATTCATTTCATCATAAATGCCATTACGATCTTTTTTCATTCGGTTAATTTTATTTCGACAGATATTTATGATACTTTTATTTAACATTCTTGTAGTCAATTGATAATAATTGTCGACATTATTTGAATAAAATATGAAAATAAAGAATTACAAAATCGTTTAGGGGTTTGGTCATCTTGAATATTATACACTTTTTTAGAGTTTATTACTCACTAAATTAACCGATATTAAAAAACAATTGGTTTCGTACCAAATAAGCAACGTTGGATTTCGACAGTGGATTTGTGAGCTTTGCCATCTTTTTAAAGACTAACTAAACCTCATAGTAGTTTTGAATTTCAACCTCAAAAATCCTACGGTTTCACTTACGTAATGTGGAAGGAGGATGTAAAGTTTATGGAAAATAACAAATTACTTCATGAGTCTTTTTTCATGTTTATTTTTCATACAATCATAAAAAATACATTTTAAAAAATATTGTATTATCAAACATTATTTTGTTATCTGGCTTCAGTCTGTAGTTAAATTACAAGACAGTTTAATTACAGATTACGTAACATAAATAAATATATCCAACCCGGCAAATAATAAACCAAAATCATGTAGTTGATGCGACACGAGTACAACTGTGATTACTGTGATTAGCAAAACAAGTCCATTGTTCGCGGTAATTAGCATAACATAATTACAAGATGGCGTTGTCAGTTGACATCGACAGGTGGTGTATACGTACTTATGTGTATTGAAGCAGCCCTACGCAGCACGGGATGTCGATGCCAGGGGGTCAAGTCAATTGACGGCGAGTGACATCCGGCGCTACAGTCGCTCACGCACCACGTGTATACAACAATTATCTCATCGCGCCGCGACTAAGCTTTAATTGTCCTTTTAATATTTATAAGTTCAAACAAATCAGTAAAACTTCTAAATATGTGTTACAAAATCAACTTATCATGATTCAATCAGATTGAAATTGTAATGTAGAGTGTAGTTACTACAAAAGACTTTCTTGTAATTAGGTCCTTGCTTGATTTTATTGATTTTCTATTTCGTAATTTTGTACTAGGGTTTTCTGATAAATAAATTTCCGTGCAGCATGGGTCTGCAATAACTATTTCTTGTATTACCATTATAATTTTTAATCCACCATTAGTTGTTTTAACATTAGGTTATTAACACCATGGTTCTACAAAATCAAAAAAGTTAGATAAAGAAGGCGTTTTATTAAGAAATTTTAACGAAAAAACAATCGATTTTTGTTATAAAAATGCCTCAATTTGTACCTTTTTTTTATAGTTGGCCTATCAAATGACTCCATTCCACCTGATGGTAAGTGGAAGTGGCGTCCAAATGCGAAGATAGCTAGTGCAGCAGAGAGAATACACACGGCACTAGCCACCCTAACCTTGCCGACCTGCAAGGTGCTTCTTCACGCCTCTTTTAAAGGACCCGGGATTGTAAACACACGAGGGAACACGTGTGCTGGCAGTGAATTCCATTTTTTGATTGTGCGACAAAGAAATGAGTTACCAAATTTCTTTGTACGCGTTGGAATGGTATCACAGTATGACGGTGACAACGCAGACCAGCACGTGTAGTCCTTAAAAGGAATGGAGAGGAAGGGATTAGAGAAAAAAGCTCTTCAGAGCACTCGCCGTGGTAAAGACGGTAGAACGCGCTTAGTGACGCAATGTCGCGACGCAATTGCAGAGGTTCGAGGTTATTAGTTGCCTCTACAATCTACATCGCCAATGATGCGTGTTGTGCGCCGCTGCAACCTATCCAAAGCATCGAGCATGTACTTGGCGGAGCCATCCCAGAGGTGCGAACAATATTCTACACAAGACCGTACTTGCGTTTTGTATAGTAAGCACAATTGGTCAGCCGTGAAGAATCGCCGCACCTTGTTCAAGACTCCGAGTTTTCGTGAAGCTCTTTTTAATATGCCTTCAATATTATCCTTTGGATTTAGGTCGCAGCGCACGTCTATACCGAGCATACTAATACTGTTCTGCAGCTCCAGTTTTGTGCCCTGAAGAGAAGGAAGGAGAAGGAACGGTGACTTTTTGCCGAAAACGCACACACCTGATTTTTCTTGGCATTGAAATCAACCAGGTTCTCTGTGCCCCATTTAGATATGAGGCCCAAGACCCGGTTGAGTTCAGCGACAAGATGATCCCGACTCTCCCCGGTGTCTATCCGTCCAGCCGTCGCATGTCCAAAATATCCCACATGCACTGTACTGTCATCTCCATAGCAATGAATATTCCCAAGAGGAATCATGTCATTGATATGCAGAAGAAAGAGTGTCGGGGATAAAACGGAACCCTGGGGTACTCCGGCGTTCACTGGCATAAGCTGCGAACTGCATCCATCCAAAAGGACACGAATTTTACGCTCACGCAGGAAATCAGCCATCCAGGTAAAGAGCTGAACAGGTAGACCGTAAGACAGAAGCTTGGAGAGACTTTTGTGCCAAACTCTGTCGAAGGCTTTGGCAATATCTAGGCTGATAACCAGCGATTCGCCATGCTTGTCAATAGCCTCACCCCAGACATGCGTTACATACGCTAGAAGATCACTTCAATTAATATTGAGTATCTTACGTCGTAATAGATCATTTAGTTTAACAGTTACACCCTTTTGTTTACTTTACACAGGGGTCACAGTAGAACACTTCCAATTTTTTAAAATATCTTGATCGTCGACATCTTAAACAATAAACTATACTCAATATAGTTTTAAATTAAGTCTCACGCTGCATTAATATTAATGAACATGCTCAAGACAAAAACAATGTCGAAATCTCATTTAATAATACCCACTCCTGACCTGCGTCGATGGCGCTGTGGACTCGGCACTGGCCTTGTAATCGGGGTACAACCCTGCTATGTACGGTCAAGGAAGTTAATTCCCGACCCATTTCGTTGCCATTTTTTTAAATTAACCTATATTGCCGCTGCTGGGCAAAGGTCTCCCTTAACTCACTCCACACATCACGATCCCTAGCACTCTCCGGCCATTGTGCAAGAAAACCATCCAGGGCGTCATGCCAACGCCTTCTGGGCCTGCCCCGACGTCGACTTTCGACGTCTCAGGGCTGCCATTGTGGGACTATTGGAGCCCACCTATCTGGATACATTCGCTCGACATGCTCCTCCCAATCCTAATTCAGCAAAGCCGTTTTCTCGCCCACGTCTGCCATTTGGGTTCTGGAACGCAAGACCGACTTGTTCCTTCCTGAACGAATAAGTTCCCATATTCGTTCTGACCGTCTTACACCTAACATACTGCGTTCCATGGCCCTTTGACAAACCTTCAGCTTGGACTTTTGTGACTCGGTTAGCGACCATGTTTGAGCACCGTAGGTTAAGATGGGCAGAATGCACATGTCGACGAGCCTACTTTTTAAAGATATTGGAAGGTTGTCCATTATCATTTCCTTCATAGACCAATAGCTCTTTCAGGCGTTATCAATATGACGATCAATTTCCTTGTCTTGCCTGTTATCGAAGGAGATTATTTGACCCGGATATATATGTATACTCGTCGACATACCGCATTACCTGCCCATCTACCGTCACCCTACGTTTCGTGCTGTTGGTCATTATTTGCGTTTTCAACCGGTTCATCATAAGTCCAATTCGAAGGCTAGCTGCACTAAGGTCTGGATCATGGAATATTTTGGAGATCGATTGAGGACTGAGCAAAAAGGACAATGTCATCAGTAAAACGAAGGTTGGTTAACCTTTAGTCGCCGACGACGATGCCCTTATCCCTCCAAGAATTGGCGAGCTTCTTAAACGTCGCAATCGCAATCCGCAATAAGTCAGCGTGGTTGACTAAAACCTAAGCACCCTAAATTACAGTAGGCTGGAGCAATATAAAAATAATTTTTATCTCAATAAAAATGAGTTTCCTTCGATTTTGATATTGGCTATCATCAATATTTTAATGGAGGAGCTTGGTGGCGTAGTGATTCAAAGGCTTTAGTTTCGTTGTTGGAAACAAAGCAACTTTCGCCATGGTTGGACCCTGGATGGGTGACCAAATCTTTGTGATATAGAGTTCCTTCGTGTTTCGGAAGGCACGTTAAGCCGTTGGTCCCGGTAGCTATTGCAACCGTTTTTACTTATCAATTCGCATTGGGCTATCGTGTTTGTGTTATCGCCCATACTCATGTCTTTCTTCTATTGGAAGGTCTGGTAAGTACTCAGTAGTGGTACGTAAATAGGCTGTGAAGATTGATTTTTAGATCTTTGCGTCGAGCGACCTTTTTTTAATTTCCACCTATTTATTAAAAAGAAACTGTATCTAATAACTCAAAATTCAAGAAGTGATTTGATTTGGATAACTTTATGATGAAGTTAAAATTTCATCAAAATATTATTACAACCACATTAGGTAGGCATATCTTATAGAAAAATACATTTTTTGATTTTTGTATAATAGTGATTGTGACGACAACGCGCCTCGATAGATACTTGTAAGTCTGACCAATCTAAATTTGGTGGAAGAATTTGTGGAATCAGATAAAGTTATACAGTTTAACACTTAAGTGTAAGTGTAAATTTGTCCACAAACAAGTACACTTGTTTATGGACAAATATTATGAATTTGTCCATAAACAAGTGTAAACTATGATGCAACCACCAAATTTTAAAATGCTATAACGAACGAATAACTTACGTGATAACTTTGTGTGAGTAAATAACGGTAACATGTAATCAGTTAGCAAAGAATGTGAAAACTACGCGAAAGGAAAAGTAATTAAGTACTATTTATGCTCGCTCGTTATAATAGTGAGAAATCTTTTTAACGATGACAATAATATTATAAACGTTTCTTTCTGAAATTGTTATTTTATTCTATTTAATTAAATACTCGAATTACATGAATTTTATTAAGTATCATTTCATATATTCAGAACCCTATCACACTAGCACTGGCTTACGTTTGCTCTTTTAGGGTTCAAAAGTATCGTGTTTCTCTAGATGAAACTAACCATAACCTAATACACAAACACGAAATTTCCTTAAAATTACCTTGTTAAGTTGGTTTCGAAAATCAGCGTGTACGATCGTAGTGACACTTGATCTAATTTTCTGTTGTCTAAGGATTGGTGTGCTGTGTCTATACAATCCGTTACGATTTCTAACATATCTACTAAGTGTTTTCCACTGAAAACAAATCCGTTATGCAAGGTATGTACTCGTCGAAAAGGCCATTGGCCAACGCGCGAGTGTTTGATCAATGCGCCCGTCGCGCGCGACAGAATGCATTAAACTCAAACTCAAAAATCTTTATTCAATATAGACCTTTACAAGCACTTAGGGGTGATCCAAAACCAAAAGTAATGATAATCGGTTATTTCCAGTGCAGACAAAAATACAAAAAAAAATTTTTTTTTGCTGGTTTAGGTATTCACTAGTTCAGGATAAAAAAAAAACATATAAATAGGCCTCGATTCCCGGGAGCTATCCCTATCAGATACGATCAGCCCACTCTTGTTCCTGATCGATTTCGAGCGCATATGCCTAAGTGTAATCTAGGGCAGCGCTGTATCACCCCCTTTCCTTGGGGGGCGATCGCCATCCGATGAAGCCTTATTGACCTTCGGGTTAAAAGCAAAGGCGGAGTTTAGTCGGTAAGAGTCCGACACAACCTCTACGGCCGGCCGTTCAGGTATTCATAAGGATTCTCCGCCTCCACTCCCGCACGGGTGGAAAAGAAAATGGGAGATAAATTTATTTGAATACAAACCGTCGAAAAGTGAACATCCAAATGGAAAAAAAAACAAATCAGAGCTGACATCGAAAACCTGTTTGAAAAAAATTTCTGCCTAAAGCTGGACATTGACGATCAGTTTTGCGCGTCAGTTGAACTGACGTCCATCCAAAATTTGATCGTGAGTTCCGAATCATCACTCCAGAGTTTTAACTGACGACGTTTCACGAAATTTCCGGGGCTACCGTAATCCAATCCGGCGCGTCGCGCCAAACTGAACGTGAGTGTGTGATCGTCATGCCAATCGCGTCAGTTCGTGCGCAGCGCCCGCGCCGCGCGGTGATTTAGCGTGCTGTGCTGCTGTGTATGGTATTTTGTTGATACAATGACGGCGTCGCTGTCCTCTAGACGTGTCATAATGACAGAATTTATTGAAAAATATAAAAATTCTGAATGTTTGTGGAAAGTATCGGACAAAAATTATAAAGCAAAACAGCATCGACAAAAAGCTCTAGATGAATTGCTTCCTATTTTAATTGACGTGAGTTAATTGACTTCTTTTTTTAAGTCATTCCTTCATCCTTTGCTTTCTTTTTTGCTTTTTGGTAAGTATTTGGCAACAAAGAGTAACCGCAGTAAGAATTTATGTTTCTTCAGAATCAGAATCCACTTTTTTCTCGGCACAAACAGGTAGTACAAGTTCTTTAAACAGTCCGGCCGGTCGAAAACTGAAGAGCCGGAGTGACGCCAGTGAATGGGCAAATCTAGTTGGCATAAAACCATTGGAGTGACGCCACAGTTTTACATCTAGACTGACGCGAAAAACTGATCGTCAATGTCCAGCTAAAGACATACACACAGACTTGGTGCAAACATTGGAGGACTCTGCATCTTCATATTCCACAGTTACACGCTGGGCCAAGGAGTTTAAACTGGGAAGAACATCGAAGGAAGACGAACATCACAAAGGACGCCCATCCACGTCCCTCACTGAAGATAATATGAAAAAAGTTGAAAATGTCGTATTGACAGATCGAAAAGTGACTATCACGCATATAGCTGAAATCACAGGGATCTCATATATGGAGTATTCAAAGAAGGAACACCTCCGAGGCAAGAAATTTGACGACGATAGCAACGTGATGGCCGTTGTTGGAATTTTTTAGAGGGTTTTTTTTAAAGGGAATTCTAGGTTTAGAAGAGACTTACGACCGGTTGCACCAAATTTACGTTTTACGGTTTCGTAAAAGCACAGATAATATAATACTACAGTACAGATGCCCCATCCCATACAACGAAATGGGACCTACTTAAATCGGGCTATTCTTCGAACTATTTTATTTCACCATTTCACCGCGAGATGACGCACCAGCAAGCTCGGGCCATCGAGCCTTTGCTACATTGGGCTCAGTAGTTCTCGCACGCACTCAACAGATGGCACTTTGTGAACTGCTATTCTTATTATGCTTTGTTTAGTTCATGACTGCGTAAATAGGTCTTGTAAAACATCATATGCTTACGGCCGGCTGCAACAAGCTAAATGTGTTACAATTTGGTAAAAAATTTACGTATAAATCAATGTTATACCTAAGGGGTTGTTCCGCCATGGTTATACGATTTATGTCATACATTTTATATACGTTTGACATTTAAGATGGAATTGTAAAATACATTTGATATCATTGGAGGTATAAGTCATTTTGGTAGTGGGTACTTTCTATTATATCTGTAACTTCAAATTCAAAAAACTGGTTAAGAATAAAGCAAACTTGCAAATTTTTTATGTGACCTTTTTTTATCCCGCCCAAGACGATTTTTTTCACGGATTTATTCATCATTTTTTCAATTTATTTAGTATTTTTAAAGAAAATCAAAGTCACATAATACCTATTGTATTTGTTAAAATGTGATTAAAAATTTTTATTTGACAAGATTTTTCAGTTTATGATTTTTGTTTTTTATATAAAATAAGTGTTTATTTTTATATTTATACATAGGTACTTACTTACCTATAAAAAACTAAGCAATTTAATTTCTCAGTGATATTTTATAATATAAAATATCATTGAGAAATTTAATTCTTAATTACTTATATTTTTTATAATATAAAATATAATAGAGAAATTTATATTCTTATAGTCGGCTGAAATTAATTTATTCGACTGTTTTATCAAATATCGAAATTATATAATTTAGTACTATTTTTTAAACAAAATTTTATTTTTCCTTGTTCTTTCTTACCAGTTATCTAATTTTCTGTTTCATTTTAAGAATGTTGTTATTAATTCTGTGATAAAAAATCATTGAAACTAAAAATACTTAATGCGGGTTCGAACCACAGACCTCTAGCGGTATAGCTTAATAATTTCGCAGTATTTCCGCATGAGCCATCTGTTCACTTAGCTTTGATGTTGAAATTTCGAATCTATTATTTAAATTATGTGACGTCTATTGTAAATCGCGCTTGCCACAATATTTGTAAATGGTAAAATCTATTAAAACACTGTACCTATAATATTTTATTTGGCAAAATTCAAAATATACCTAATCACCATTGAGATTAAAAAATAATTCAAGTAGTACCTACATTAATTTTATTTATTTTTTATAGTCAGGAAACTTATGTCCATTAAAGTATTTACTAAACTTACAGAAATTGTGTATGTAAAGAAAAAATATTGCTGTGTTTGTAAACTACCTCTAAGTTTTTTTATTACTGATACTATGTTATGTAACCTGTCACAATTTATGACACGTCATGCTGTTGATGCAATGTATATACGTGGAGCTTTATGTACCTATATGTATTGATTTGTATATTTCTATTATTCCATGTTGAGTGTATTACGTAGATATTAAGATTTTTGTTGTTGTTTATAGCTTAGTGTGTGTGTGTGCCATAGTGGTGCCTCTTAGAGCGTCTTCAGGGTGTCTACGGAAGACCAGCGCCAGGGAGTCTGCGACGCCTCGGCATTATGCTGAGTAGATACCCTTTCCGTGGCACATCTATTAGTGTTTTCCCATTTTTTATTTGTTATTCTGTGTTAGTGCCATTGAATAAACCATTTTCTTTCATTAATACTCACGCTGGGCTTTAAATGTTGACCTTAAGGCGAGGATTTCCCAAATTTGCCGATCTTAGAACGTCTAGATCTGGATAATATTAAAACCCACAATTCTGAAATTCACACACCTTAAACTTGAAGATATAATCTAGTGAACTGTGAAAGCAGAAACACGATTTACTCCATTTCACTCGATAGAAAAAAAATCCAAACATAGGTCTAAATCAAAAACTAAAACCACGAGTTGAAATCGAAATATACATAAAACAGTATAAAAGTTATACCAAAACATGTAGTTCGTTATTATCTAGTGAACTGTGAAAGCAGATTTTTTGTTGTCATATAAAATATTTAGGAAAATGACGAAAATTCTATAATTTCGCTTGGTTGCAATCGCGCTCCATATAAGACAGTACTCGCCAAGTCGTCTCAGGGTATGGTCATGTCGCTTCGTGTCGCGGGCGCAAAAAAATATATTACGTGTTTCTTTACGATCGAATTTTAATTTTGCAGTTTGTGTTAATTTTGTTAACTTTCATTATTATTATAGATTAGTGTAGTAATATGGTGAATAGTGTAAATAATGGATTAGGTCTTATAAAGGAGAAAACTATTTTAATCCTTCTTCCTAAATTATTTTATGTGTGAAAAAATATGTTTTTCGTTCTTTTTTTCTATAAGTTATTTTATGTGTAAAAATCGCTAATAAAAGAAGTCAAAGACGAAATGTTAAATCAAATGCATACAAAAAATGCTGAAAGAAAAGTGGTAAATATTTATTTCCCAAATGTTTATATTTTATTGCCGCGGCCATATAGCACAGTGCAGTGTTAATAAACCAGTATGATAATTTCTTCAAGTAAATATGCAACGATTTATAGGTTCAAAATAATGTTTCTTATAAAACTTTATTGCTGAATTCCTTTATATACTTAATGTTACCCACTTTATTCACAACGCCTTGCATCAAAGCTTTAGAAGGTAGAATCAACAGCACATTATACATGTAGGTAAATAATAGAGTTTTATTCGAGCCTATGTATTATATATGATTATGAACAGTAAAACAGTATTTCAGGAATCTTTTAAATTTCGTAACATTTATGGTCAAGCGTGAGTTGATTATAAAAAATTAAAAAATAATTAACATAAGTTTCCGTTCGATTTATGTAAAGATCACTTCATTGTATTAAAAGAAAATATCTGATCAGCGGAATTTTGTGAAACTTAATAAAATATTTGCTTTTGCCCGCTGCTTCGCCCGCATAAATGTCATAGAGGTTCCATACAAACTATTCTTTTTTAGTTTTACCCCCTTAGATGGCGAATTTCCAACATACATATCAAATTTCCGCTTTTTGTGCCTTTTAATTACGGCTGCGCGTAATCTGTCAGTCACTCAGTAATGAAAGTGTTTTTATATAAATACGTCGCCCCACACTAAGATTTTCTCCTGTGTTGTGGGTGCAGTTACGAACATAGAATATCACATGTACATACGCCCAGACCGGAAAAAAAATCTGTAGGCCATACAAAATATTTGTCCCGTACGGGAATCGAACCCGCGACCCACTGCGCAGTAGGCGATCATTCGACCTCTGCGCTAATTGTGTCATCAAAGTTACAAACATAGAATATATTACATATCACATGCACATACGCCCAGACCGGAACATATTTCTGTATTCCATACATAATATTTGTCCCGTAACTACAAAAAAATATTATACAAAAAATAAAAACCGACTTCAAAAACACTGAAAACCTAAAAATAATATAAGAATAGATACAGACAACATCACACTTCTGTATTGAAGTCGGCGCCAAACGCTAATCTCCTAGAAAGTGTTAAAATTTGTCACCGACTTCAATATAGAAGTGTGATGTTGTCTGTACCTATTTCAGTGAATGAAATCTTTTTAGTGAAAGAAGTGTGTTTTTAGTGTTTTCCTCGATTTTCTATGGGATCCCAACATCAGATCCTGACTTTGGTGACCATGAGACCACCCTTGCTCTATACTCTATGGAATACAAAAATAATTTTGGACATCGGTTTAAAAATGACGGAGTTATGAGGTAACTAACATAAAAATTCAACCGAAGTGATAACCTCCTCCATTTTTGAAGTCGGTTAAAAATATTTGGGAGTCGAACCCGCGACCAGTTGCGTAGTAGGCGATCACTCGAACTCTGTGCGCTAACCGTGTCGTCAAATATAAAGTCAAAAAAAAATTTTTTTTTGCTGGTTTAGGTATTCACTAGTTCAGGATAAAAAAAAAACATATAAATAGGCCTCGATTCCCGGGAGCTATCCCTATCAGATACGATCAGCCCACTCTTGTTCCTGATCGATTTCGAGCGCATATGCCTAAGTGTAATCTAGGGCAGCGCTGTATCACCCCCTTTCCTTGGGGGGCGATCGCCATCCGATGAAGCCTTATTGACCTTCGGGTTAAAAGCAAAGGCGGAGTTTAGTCGGTAAGAGTCCGACACAACCTCTACGGCCGGCCGTTCAGGTATTCATAAGGATTCTCCGCCTCCACTCCCGCACGGGTGGAAAAGAAAATGGGAGATAAATTTATTTGAATACAAACCGTCGAAAAGTGAACATCCAAATGGAAAAAAAAACAAATCAGAGCTGACATCGAAAACCTGTTTGAAAAAAATTTCTGCCTAAAGCTGGACATTGACGATCAGTTTTGCGCGTCAGTTGAACTGACGTCCATCCAAAATTTGATCGTGAGTTCCGAATCATCACTCCAGAGTTTTAACTGACGACGTTTCACGAAATTTCCGGGGCTACCGTAATCCAATCCGGCGCGTCGCGCCAAACTGAACGTGAGTGTGTGATCGTCATGCCAATCGCGTCAGTTCGTGCGCAGCGCCCGCGCCGCGCGGTGATTTAGCGTGCTGTGCTGCTGTGTATGGTATTTTGTTGATACAATGACGGCGTCGCTGTCCTCTAGACGTGTCATAATGACAGAATTTATTGAAAAATATAAAAATTCTGAATGTTTGTGGAAAGTATCGGACAAAAATTATAAAGCAAAACAGCATCGACAAAAAGCTCTAGATGAATTGCTTCCTATTTTAATTGACGTGAGTTAATTGACTTCTTTTTTTAAGTCATTCCTTCATCCTTTGCTTTCTTTTTTGCTTTTTGGTAAGTATTTGGCAACAAAGAGTAACCGCAGTAAGAATTTATGTTTCTTCAGAATCAGAATCCACTTTTTTCTCGGCACAAACAGGTAGTACAAGTTCTTTAAACAGTCCGGCCGGTCGAAAACTGAAGAGCCGGAGTGACGCCAGTGAATGGGCAAATCTAGTTGGCATAAAACCATTGGAGTGACGCCACAGTTTTACATCTAGACTGACGCGAAAAACTGATCGTCAATGTCCAGCTAAAGACATACACACAGACTTGGTGCAAACATTGGAGGACTCTGCATCTTCATATTCCACAGTTACACGCTGGGCCAAGGAGTTTAAACTGGGAAGAACATCGAAGGAAGACGAACATCACAAAGGACGCCCATCCACGTCCCTCACTGAAGATAATATGAAAAAAGTTGAAAATGTCGTATTGACAGATCGAAAAGTGACTATCACGCATATAGCTGAAATCACAGGGATCTCATATATGGAGTATTCAAAGAAGGAACACCTCCGAGGCAAGAAATTTGACGACGATAGCAACGTGATGGCCGTTGTTGGAATTTTTTAGAGGGTTTTTTTTAAAGGGAATTCTAGGTTTAGAAGAGACTTACGACCGGTTGCACCAAATTTACGTTTTACGGTTTCGTAAAAGCACAGATAATATAATACTACAGTACAGATGCCCCATCCCATACAACGAAATGGGACCTACTTAAATCGGGCTATTCTTCGAACTATTTTATTTCACCATTTCACCGCGAGATGACGCACCAGCAAGCTCGGGCCATCGAGCCTTTGCTACATTGGGCTCAGTAGTTCTCGCACGCACTCAACAGATGGCACTTTGTGAACTGCTATTCTTATTATGCTTTGTTTAGTTCATGACTGCGTAAATAGGTCTTGTAAAACATCATATGCTTACGGCCGGCTGCAACAAGCTAAATGTGTTACAATTTGGTAAAAAATTTACGTATAAATCAATGTTATACCTAAGGGGTTGTTCCGCCATGGTTATACGATTTATGTCATACATTTTATATACGTTTGACATTTAAGATGGAATTGTAAAATACATTTGATATCATTGGAGGTATAAGTCATTTTGGTAGTGGGTACTTTCTATTATATCTGTAACTTCAAATTCAAAAAACTGGTTAAGAATAAAGCAAACTTGCAAATTTTTTATACAGGGTGTCTCAGAAACAATGGATAAACCTTTAACTGTTGATAGGTTTCGTCGAGACCTCTCTAATCTCAAATTTTGACTTTAGTAAAAATATCTCGGTTTTCAAGATATTTGATAGTTTATGATTTTTTTTAAAAATGCCACTTTTGGTTGGTTTTTAATGTGGCATTTTTACAAATACGGACTTTTTCTGATTCAGTTTTTTTTAGCTTCTAACGGAATAGTTCAGCTATCAATAACAGTGGTTAAAATTGAGCTAGCTAATCACGAAGTGCTTGGAAAAAACAATGTTCCAAAAAAAATTAAACAAGAAATTATTTTTCTTCGTGTTTGGTCAGCTACCATGTAAAAAAAATGTATGACGCACATCGTGCCCATTATCTTAAAAAAATGCTTAGTTATTCTAGTTTCAAAAAAGGTATGATAAACTTATGCTTAATGTATCTCTTAAATTTTATTACTGCTTGAATAGCAAATGGTATGAAATTTAAAAAAAAAAACTTTTCGGAATAGTTATTAATTCTTAGTTTGAATAAAGAATTTGAAATAAAACAACATGAAATTTTAATTTTTTATTAAATTTACAATAAATGTTCGAATTGGCGTCCTTGCGCTCTGATACACGCCCTACATCTTTTTATAAAAGAAAGTTTGATGCGGCGCGCGTAACCAGACGTTTTTATGTGTGCAGCTGCATTTTGTATGCGAGTACGCAACTCTGTTATTGAGGATACTGGCCTCGCGTAGACAAGGTCTTTCAGACATCCCCAATAAAAAAAATCCAAGGGATTTAGATCCGGCGATCTGGGCGGCCATAAAATAGGGCCGAGCCGGCCTATCCACCTTTGTGGGAAGTGTTGATTTAAATAATTTCTTACTACTATTGCGTAGTGAGCTGGGCACCCATCATTTTGAAGCCACATTCTCCGCCTCACTTCTAAATTGACATCTTCTAGCATGCCGGGTAAATCATTTTGTTAAAAATTAAGGTAAATTTCACTATTCAGTGTAGCTGGAAGTTCATAGAGCCCGATCACCTGTCCGTCAATAATCCCAGTCCACAAGTTAACTTTAAATTGAACTTGGGACCGATCTTCCCTCATCAAATGTGGGTTTTCAACTTGCCAGCTATGTAGATTGTGGATATTGAAATATCCATCTCTCCGGCATGAGGATTCATCCGTCCATAAAATTTTATTGAAAAATTGCGGGTCCTCCCTTATTTTATTTAACATGATTCTGCAGAATGCAATCCTGCGCGGATAGTCAGCAGGCTGTAGAGTTTGGACCCTTTGAATATGGAAAGGGTGCAAAAGGTATTTTTTCAATATGCGATGCACTTTGCTTCTATTAATGCCGGTTCGACGTGCAATTCCACGCACAGAACGTGTTGAATCTTCTTCTATTTCGTCGAGGACTACTACTTCTTCATCGTCGTTTCTTTCTGGTCTTCCTGGCCCTGCACCACCAATGCCTCTTCCTGGAAGCTTCCCTTCGCAGTACGAATTATGTACCCGAGCAAAAACTCGATAGTCCGGGTGACGTGCGTTGGGGTACCTAATACAAAAAATGACGTTATTAAATTTACTAATTCATTTAATTTTAAAATCTAATTAAACACGGCGTGTGACTATTTTTAGAAGGATAACATAATATAAGACCCATCCTGATACGTTTAACTAGAGTTGCAATAAATGTGTGTGATTTTAAAAAAAATAAGATTGATTGAATTAAAGAGAAAATAAATAATCTTACCTCTCTGCGTACAGACGAGCAGCAGCGTTAGCATTTCCTCGACATTCGCCATAAACGAAATGCATGTTTGCATATTCGCGCGACGTGTACTGATGTCTAGGCATGTTCAGTGTTATGTATTGGTTGTCAGTTAGGTTTCACAGCACAAACAATATCCAAATCGTAAAGCTAGCCAAGTCCATATGATCACCAGTTGTCAATAGGTTTCACAGCACAAACAATATCCGAATCGCAAAGCTAGTCAAGTCCAAAATCACAGCAAAATGTCGTTTAAAATCATCGAAGCTCTATCGAATCTCTCGAATACAGAAAACACGCGTGGGTCACAACCGGAGTTCAGAAGGACACTAACAATCGTAACAAAGAACCCAATGATCAGACGCAGGTAAAAAAAGTCCTTCCAGGAAATTCGATAGCAGGTAAGGTTGCAAATGCTTATGACTCATGTGCTGTTAATGATAAGGCTCCTTTTTGATTGCGCATAGTGGATGAGACATGTGGCAGGCAGGGGCCACAAAAAAAACACGTTTCTCAACTCTGTGACTCGCAAACGAATGTTTACAAATAAGCTTTAAGTGCTTATTAGTGGAAAAAAAACCTTTTTTTTTTCAAATTTTCATTTTATTTGCTATTCAACCAGTCAGAAAGTCAAGAAAGCATAAACTTAATACTGGAAAACTAAATTAACCGAATAAAATTAATCCGAAAAATAATTAATCCGACAAACAATCTTTTTAAAATTTTCATACCATTTGCTATTCAAGCAGTAATAAAAGTTCAGAGATACATTAAGCATAAGTTTATCATACCTTTTTTGAAACTAGAATAACTAAGCATTTTTTTAAGATAATGGGCAGGATGAGCGACATACATTTTTTTTACATGGTAGCAGACCAAACACGAAGAAAAATAATTTCTTGTTTAATTTTTTTTGGAACATTGTTTTTTCCAAGCACTTCGTGATTAGCTAGCTCAATTTTAACCACTGTTATGGATAGCTGAACTATTCCGTTAGAAGCTAAAAAAAACTGAATCAGAAAAAGTCCGTATTTGTAAAAATGCCACATTAAAAACCAACCAAAAGTGGCATTTTTAAAAAAAATCATAAACTATCAAACATCTTGAAAACCGAGATATTTTTACTAAAGTCAAAATTTGAGATTAGAGAGGTCTCGACGAAACCTATCAACAGTTAAAGGTTTATCCATTGTTTCTGAGACACCCTGTATGTGACCTTTTTTTATCCCGCCCAAGACGATTTTTTTCACGGATTTATTCATCATTTTTTCAATTTATTTAGTATTTTTAAAGAAAATCAAAGTCACATAATACCTATTGTATTTGTTAAAATGTGATTAAAAATTTTTATTTGACAAGATTTTTCAGTTTATGATTTTTGTTTTTTATATAAAATAAGTGTTTATTTTTATATTTATACATAGGTACTTACTTACCTATAAAAAACTAAGCAATTTAATTTCTCAGTGATATTTTATAATATAAAATATCATTGAGAAATTTAATTCTTAATTACTTATATTTTTTATAATATAAAATATAATAGAGAAATTTATATTCTTATAGTCGGCTGAAATTAATTTATTCGACTGTTTTATCAAATATCGAAATTATATAATTTAGTACTATTTTTTAAACAAAATTTTATTTTTCCTTGTTCTTTCTTACCAGTTATCTAATTTTCTGTTTCATTTTAAGAATGTTGTTATTAATTCTGTGATAAAAAATCATTGAAACTAAAAATACTTAATGCGGGTTCGAACCACAGACCTCTAGCGGTATAGCTTAATAATTTCGCAGTATTTCCGCATGAGCCATCTGTTCACTTAGCTTTGATGTTGAAATTTCGAATCTATTATTTAAATTATGTGACGTCTATTGTAAATCGCGCTTGCCACAATATTTGTAAATGGTAAAATCTATTAAAACACTGTACCTATAATATTTTATTTGGCAAAATTCAAAATATACCTAATCACCATTGAGATTAAAAAATAATTCAAGTAGTACCTACATTAATTTTATTTATTTTTTATAGTCAGGAAACTTATGTCCATTAAAGTATTTACTAAACTTACAGAAATTGTGTATGTAAAGAAAAAATATTGCTGTGTTTGTAAACTACCTCTAAGTTTTTTTATTACTGATACTATGTTATGTAACCTGTCACAATTTATGACACGTCATGCTGTTGATGCAATGTATATACGTGGAGCTTTATGTACCTATATGTATTGATTTGTATATTTCTATTATTCCATGTTGAGTGTATTACGTAGATATTAAGATTTTTGTTGTTGTTTATAGCTTAGTGTGTGTGTGTGCCATAGTGGTGCCTCTTAGAGCGTCTTCAGGGTGTCTACGGAAGACCAGCGCCAGGGAGTCTGCGACGCCTCGGCATTATGCTGAGTAGATACCCTTTCCGTGGCACATCTATTAGTGTTTTCCCATTTTTTATTTGTTATTCTGTGTTAGTGCCATTGAATAAACCATTTTCTTTCATTAATACTCACGCTGGGCTTTAAATGTTGACCTTAAGGCGAGGATTTCCCAAATTTGCCGATCTTAGAACGTCTAGATCTGGATAATATTAAAACCCACAATTCTGAAATTCACACACCTTAAACTTGAAGATATAATCTAGTGAACTGTGAAAGCAGAAACACGATTTACTCCATTTCACTCGATAGAAAAAAAATCCAAACATAGGTCTAAATCAAAAACTAAAACCACGAGTTGAAATCGAAATATACATAAAACAGTATAAAAGTTATACCAAAACATGTAGTTCGTTATTATCTAGTGAACTGTGAAAGCAGATTTTTTGTTGTCATATAAAATATTTAGGAAAATGACGAAAATTCTATAATTTCGCTTGGTTGCAATCGCGCTCCATATAAGACAGTACTCGCCAAGTCGTCTCAGGGTATGGTCATGTCGCTTCGTGTCGCGGGCGCAAAAAAATATATTACGTGTTTCTTTACGATCGAATTTTAATTTTGCAGTTTGTGTTAATTTTGTTAACTTTCATTATTATTATAGATTAGTGTAGTAATATGGTGAATAGTGTAAATAATGGATTAGGTCTTATAAAGGAGAAAACTATTTTAATCCTTCTTCCTAAATTATTTTATGTGTGAAAAAATATGTTTTTCGTTCTTTTTTTCTATAAGTTATTTTATGTGTAAAAATCGCTAATAAAAGAAGTCAAAGACGAAATGTTAAATCAAATGCATACAAAAAATGCTGAAAGAAAAGTGGTAAATATTTATTTCCCAAATGTTTATATTTTATTGCCGCGGCCATATAGCACAGTGCAGTGTTAATAAACCAGTATGATAATTTCTTCAAGTAAATATGCAACGATTTATAGGTTCAAAATAATGTTTCTTATAAAACTTTATTGCTGAATTCCTTTATATACTTAATGTTACCCACTTTATTCACAACGCCTTGCATCAAAGCTTTAGAAGGTAGAATCAACAGCACATTATACATGTAGGTAAATAATAGAGTTTTATTCGAGCCTATGTATTATATATGATTATGAACAGTAAAACAGTATTTCAGGAATCTTTTAAATTTCGTAACATTTATGGTCAAGCGTGAGTTGATTATAAAAAATTAAAAAATAATTAACATAAGTTTCCGTTCGATTTATGTAAAGATCACTTCATTGTATTAAAAGAAAATATCTGATCAGCGGAATTTTGTGAAACTTAATAAAATATTTGCTTTTGCCCGCTGCTTCGCCCGCATAAATGTCATAGAGGTTCCATACAAACTATTCTTTTTTAGTTTTACCCCCTTAGATGGCGAATTTCCAACATACATATCAAATTTCCGCTTTTTGTGCCTTTTAATTACGGCTGCGCGTAATCTGTCAGTCACTCAGTAATGAAAGTGTTTTTATATAAATACGTCGCCCCACACTAAGATTTTCTCCTGTGTTGTGGGTGCAGTTACGAACATAGAATATCACATGTACATACGCCCAGACCGGAAAAAAAATCTGTAGGCCATACAAAATATTTGTCCCGTACGGGAATCGAACCCGCGACCCACTGCGCAGTAGGCGATCATTCGACCTCTGCGCTAATTGTGTCATCAAAGTTACAAACATAGAATATATTACATATCACATGCACATACGCCCAGACCGGAACATATTTCTGTATTCCATACATAATATTTGTCCCGTAACTACAAAAAAATATTATACAAAAAATAAAAACCGACTTCAAAAACACTGAAAACCTAAAAATAATATAAGAATAGATACAGACAACATCACACTTCTGTATTGAAGTCGGCGCCAAACGCTAATCTCCTAGAAAGTGTTAAAATTTGTCACCGACTTCAATATAGAAGTGTGATGTTGTCTGTACCTATTTCAGTGAATGAAATCTTTTTAGTGAAAGAAGTGTGTTTTTAGTGTTTTCCTCGATTTTCTATGGGATCCCAACATCAGATCCTGACTTTGGTGACCATGAGACCACCCTTGCTCTATACTCTATGGAATACAAAAATAATTTTGGACATCGGTTTAAAAATGACGGAGTTATGAGGTAACTAACATAAAAATTCAACCGAAGTGATAACCTCCTCCATTTTTGAAGTCGGTTAAAAATATTTGGGAGTCGAACCCGCGACCAGTTGCGTAGTAGGCGATCACTCGAACTCTGTGCGCTAACCGTGTCGTCAAATATAAAGTCATCATGGTAAAGAACGCTAGCTGTGTAGTACCTCCCGAGTTTTCTTACAGGCCTAAGGTGGTAGAATATTAATTAATATTTTAAAACCAGGTTGCTTAGACACTAATACGGTTGCCTGATATTCATAGCGATTTGTGGCTTTCTTCTTGATAATCTTGTTTAGTACATGCACGCCCCTGTCACTCACGCAATGCAGCGTTATAAATACCTACCACTAAGTAGCGCGCCGGCGGCGCGCCGACCGCTGCACACACAGGTAAAGAAATTCTTAGGTTGTATGTGAAGTCGACCAACCCGCACTTGGCCAGCGTTGATGATGGTAGCACATCAAAAACAGGTTTGAGCTTGTTTCGAATTCATCTAATAATAATATGATGGATGACATACCTGCCAGGGAAACCTGTCACAAAAATTGGGATATAATTGAAAACAAAAATACTGTTGGGTACAGAATATTTGTTGTTTTGATTATGTGTGTAGTTTATAATTTATTAATTTGTATTCGAGGGTAAAACTATTATAAAAATGTGTTTGTTAAATATTTAGGGGGTAATTTGTATATAACATATTTTATTAATTATTAAGACGGTATATTTGTAAATGTAGTGTAATTAGGGATATATAAGTAGCCGTTTTATGAAATAAAAGTCGCTTTCGTTTCCTACCGACTGTGCTATACGTGTGTCTCGAAGCAAATAAACTTCATTCGCTTTACTATCGGAAATCTCATTTCATCAGCCGCATCCGTTATAATTGTCGTTTTTGATGCTTGCTAAGGCAAGGATAAAAATACCTCCGTCTTACCTATTTCTGCCGCAAATCAGCAGTGCTTGCATTGCTGTGTTCCGGTGTGAAGGGTAAGATATGGCACTGAAATTACTGGGTACCGTGACTTTACATCTGATGTCACAAGTTGGCAACGTACACTGTGGTTCTTGTGGGGCTTGCAGTTTTACTGCGAATCGCACAGGAACCACATGTATTATAGGTGACTGTTACCACTTACCATAAGGTGGGCAGTTTGCTTGTTTGCCAACTTAGTAGCAATAAAATAAAACACACAACATTACATTTTTATTTTGAAGTAGTTTTTGTTTTGAAGTAGTTTTTGTTTTGAAGTGTCGGTATTTTTGTAAAAAAATTGTTTTTATTTTTTTCGTGAAATTAATAATAGCTCTCTAAGTCAACTTGAAAGAATATACCTAACTGAGAGTCAATACGTACCTTTTATATCTAAAGACTAACCCCCTAAGTCCTTAAAGTTAAGGATCCATCGTAAGCTCAGCATAGTGGAAGAATCCTTGAGATGATGTCTTTCAGACGCAAATACCTGAATAGCTTCAAAAAAAACAGGAAAGACGTTGGACGTGCCTATTCTCTCGATTTTCTTGGGATTCTAATACTAGATCCTGACTTGATGGCATGGAACCACTTTGGGGGTATACTTTACTGAATACAAAAAGAATTTTGAAAATCAGTTAATAAATGACGAAGCTATGAGGTATGTGTTACCTCATAACTTCGTGAAGTCAGTGAAGTCGGTTAACAAATCAAATCGAAATAAGTTATAGTACTTATTTATTCAGTAATGTATTAAAATACCTACATATATCTATTAAAATATTTTTCTTCAAACTACTCATTAATTTTACTCTAATCATCGGAAAAGGCAACACTAAGTAATACATTACTACCCTGGAAAACGGCAGTAGTATTGTATGAAATTTCATTAATGACCCGTTCAACATAATTGCCCTGTTGTTTTTTTTCTAATTTAAAAAGAAATTACAATTCATATTCATACAATTCATACAAAATGTAGGCATTTTTCCAAAGAGATTTGAGTGGTTGTATAACATGTCACAAAAAATACACATGCGCAAAACAAGTTAGATAGGTCCCTACAAAGCCAATTTTATTTAAAAAAGGGAGGCAATTGGCTTTAATGGCGAAGGTTAGCTTTTATTTTAATAAATTAAAAATTGTATTCGAGTGAATATTGTGCAGTGAAAGTGGTGTTTTTTGGTGCACATTCATGTTGACGGCAAGAAATAAGGGTTTTGTGGTGTACATGACAGTGAGTTTTTTTTTGTGGATTTTCCACTTCCGTCACCACCATCAAGATAAGGTTTGGTTTTTTAATAAGAACAATTTGTATTTTTTTTTGTCATAAATAAATAAGTTTTTCTACAGTCAACTTCAGTTTTTTATTAATTTTTAATAAGTTGAAGGAAAAGCAGATTACACACCTCGTAAGTGAGCTATTAAATCCCACGGGTTATTAGTGCCCTCGAGCAAGTGCTCGTGCACCAAACATCCGCGGGCATTAATAAGTCACTTAGCGCTCGGTGTAACAATCTACTATATCTAAATCAAATCGAATAGCCGTCGAAGTCAAACAAAAAAATTTAACAGTGCTTTATATATGCCGCCGCGTCAGTCTATTCTTAGCTTTTGTTTTAAATACTACTTCTAGCTAATCGAGCATTTCTTGTATTCTAGTGATGCATTCTATACTGCACAAAAGAAATATGCATAAAATTTGAATTTACATTTTATTAATAACACACCATAGAAACATTTAAAACCTTTGAAATTGTGAAGAAACGGTCTAATTATGATGAATCTTGAAAAAGTCTAATTATTGATAATTGCTTTACGTCTCTTTCTTATAAAATATATGTTTGTATCGGTATTATAATGGTGGACGAGTACAATGACGTCACTAGCAAATAAAAGCTTTTTAAACTTTGTTATTTTTTAAGTTATTAAAAAAATCACGTGGTTGTTTGTCAAATAAAAATACTATGTAATGTAACAATTAAAAAGTGTCCATATTTACATACAAGTAAAGATACAATAAAAAATAGCAATGAAGTCATAAAGCTGTATCTTTATTGGTTGTATTACTGTAGGTACTTACCTCAGTTTATAAATCAATACTTATTTGTAACCTAGCAAAAAGTATATTGCATACGATATAAAACGCCCTTGTTGTACTGTTATATTTTTACTGTACGGCACATGATGTTGGCGCCTGTTCAGTGGCCGCGTCCGCGCTAACGTCATGTACAAATGAACGGTGTGAAGTGCGGAACATATGGGCTTGCACGTGGAAATTCCTCGCCTTAAGACTGCCCTTATGTCGCTCGTAATAGCGGCGGCTTTCGTAATGCAAATGTAAAGCTTGACGTGTTGCTGACTGTACTTTACGCATTACTTACCTATATTATCTATGACTATGTATGTACCTAACATAGTTGAATAATACTTATGATGTTATTAAAAATTCAGATTTGTAAAATTAGTTTTGAAATCCCCCATACAAAATAGTTAGGTCAGTGAAAAAATCACTGTGGTTTTATGAAACCAACATGCAAGTGAAACTTTTTTTTTGGTTCGTAG
Organism: Schoenobius gigantellus; assembly: GCA_963935595.1. Lineage (NCBI taxonomy): Eukaryota > Metazoa > Arthropoda > Insecta > Lepidoptera > Crambidae > Schoenobius > Schoenobius gigantellus. The sequence goes on from OZ012545.1 coordinate 28,460,184, forward strand.
GCATTTAACTGAAAATTTCCGAAAAATTATTTAATAGGGTTACTTATTAAAATCGCGTTTCTATACCTAACCTAAATCTTTTTGTTCTTAAATAAAAATTATAAATAAAAAACAAATTGAGATATAAATAAAAGGAATTGATATACTTAATAAACAAAAAGCAATAAAGAAAAACAAAATAATAAAACAAGCAATTTTTTTAAAAAATAACTACATCAGGACAGGATCGAACCACTGCCACACAGATTTAAAAACGAAGATCTAACGAGTAGACCAATCCTGACCTATTGGAAGTGGTGAAATTTAAGATGTCATGTTTTTGTGTAATTCGACCATAATTCGACATTACACTTTCAAATGTATGGGAATTAGAAAATTAATTTTGCAATTTCGAATTTTCAATGACGCCATTACTATTATGATTATGTCAAAATACCAACATACCAAACACCTTGTAGGTAATATAATAAAATAAAATAATTCAACTCAATCTGTGACCATACGAACAAGCATACATAAGTAGTGCCATCTATGAGTGAGCAGTATGTAATCAAATAGTTAAAGCAGACATTGCGTACTACTTTGAGCTATGCTTTTGAGAGATACATTGAAGTTCAGACAATTTGTCGCTAGGAGTGCTATAAATTTGTAAAAAGAAATGTTAAACCGTTCTAGCATGACTTAAAAACGTATTTTGATACTTCCCACGTGCTAAGTGATTTTTTAAAATATAATTAATAGTTTTCTGAATCTCCTTGTTGACTTTTACTAAATTCACTAAAAAGTCATTACAAAAATCGATTAAAGTAGCGCCATCTATTGATGATTTTATCGAATTATTTTACTTTTGTTCGTAATGGGTCCCCGTGGTAAAAGTAACAATATGAATACTTAAGAATTATTAGTAGTTTTATTTTATCCTTAACGTTTAAAAAGGTTATGTACAGCGCGAATCATATATTTAATAGTGAATCGACCCATTTTTAGGTATTAAGTTGTTAGTTTTTACGAAATTGTATTACGTAAAACTTGGTGCAACCGGATGTAAATGTATTGACTTGTTAGGAGATTACAAAGAAAAAAATTTTTTTTCTAAATTCATCGTGTTTAGTATTCATTATCATTACTTTTGGATCACTTCTCGTTTGACGTCAAACAACAAACAAGAATTTAATTAAAAATTGTAACAAACTAAGATAAGCAATGTATTTATTTATTTATGTATGTATTTGTTTAAATCTTGTTGTGTGTAACCTACATACACCTCAGCCATAATTCAGATGTATGCACATACAAGTAAAATTTAAAAAAAAAATAAGTTGTCCATACACCTGTTTCGAAACTAGAGGGCTGATTCCACTACAACCTTACATCAGGACTATATTGGTGTACTCAGCCAATCAAACTCTATAATAACATTGATAACATCTCAGTCACAGTAAGTTAAGCGAAACAATAAACTTTCAAACAATCGTATAGTTAAGCGAAAGGTACGTTTTAGGTTTGGTTTTGATTTATTTATAGAATCGGCCCTCTGCTCAACACTTTCTGCTCCATCTCGTGCGAATCGCGAAAACTAAACTATAACACGCCGATGCTCAACGTACGGTCGCACGCGCACACAAATTCGCTTTCACCTTCTACGGGCAAGGTGATTGCGATTCTATTGGCACATTATATAAAGAGTTCAAGCGACGACGCATCAATTTAGAAAAAAAATCTAATACGTAATTCTGTAACACTACCCCAGGTGTAACGGAGTTCTACGGCATACTCAAACAGGAGGTCTCAGCAACTTTCACTCATGGTAGTGTAATACATTATCCCGCCTTAAAAATGGGTCTTTCATCTCTTCATAGGGGTATAATTGCGGAAATTTTCCTAAGTCAGCTTTACGATACTCACGGTAAGAAAGGGACCGGTGGCACAATATACCGGAGTCTTTGATTATAGACAAGTATATAATCAAAGACCGGAACGGAATATTTATGTTCTTAATCAGTCGACGCACGGACTAGCATCGATAAAACCAGGAACACACATATTTCAACAATACTGGACTAAATAAAAATAAGGAGCAAACATTACAGGAGAGACCCGGTATCAGTAACGTAGCTAATATACTGATGGTATGTAAAAAGAAAAAGTGTTTCTTTTAAAGTCAACTTTAGTTATTTCTATGCGTATTGCGTATCATTAATAAATACGCTGGCTGGAATAAGGAAATCTAAAATCCAAGCTAACCCGCAGTGGAATGGAATAATACTCATTGCACAAAACTATGCCGGAGCCGATTTAAAGACATTTTATAGATTTTTTGAAATGCAATGTTATTCGAAATATATCACGATTGAATATTATTGTGGATATCATATTTCAAATGCAAACAACTGCTTACTTTAGCTCTCCAATATTCTTATCATGTATTCTTATTCTATATTAGGATGTGTTAAAGGCTCTTAAGTTTTAAACATGATTACAATCAGGAGTTCAATTTACTGGAGTGAAACAACAATACGCATCAAATACATATAACTGCAATGCAATGACGATCACATGACGAGAGCACATTACAGTACGTTGCCGTGGTTACTTAATATCGGCTTAAAACTATTTAGATGCTGAACCGCGACCGGTTACTCACCACATGCACACTGCTGTGAACGCCGCTGATAGAAGGCAGGTCAGGCTTACGTTCGCTTTTCTTTGCTTGCCGCTTGGCCTTGCCCTCGAGGTACCGTTTCTGTAGCGCGCTCGTCTCCAAGTTCTGTTGTTCGCAGGCGCCGCTGAACGACTGGTCGAACCTCGGCACGCATTCCGATTGACGACGCCGATATGTTTCTATTCGCCGGCTGGAACAAAAATAAATTATCATTACTACCTAATTGCTGTTCACTTTGATTTTTATTATCACAGTAGCCTATCCGACAAATCACAGGACTTGGTTTCGAGTCGCAAGTCAAAAATGTTTGTAGTGATCAGAAGTATTTTTTTAAAGTATTGCGTGTTTACATTAAAGTATGTGTTTAATTTACACTAGTTGGCCTGGCGGACGTTGTCCCGCCCGATTCCAGCGCCATCTACCGGGTCCAACTTTACGTTTAAACCTTCCTTGAATCTACCCAAATACACACAGAAAATTTCGTAAGAATCTGTCGAGCCGTTTCACAGTTTTTGCGATCAAAAACTGTGAAACGATTCATTGTATATTCATTTAATTGAAATTCTAAATGAAACTCTTTTGAAGTGATTGTTGTAAAAACAAAAAAGGATTCAAGAGAAAATATGATTTGACTCCAAATATAAAGATGTACTCGAGCTATCGCAATCATTCAAAAGAATATGCCAAGCTGTCGCTTACCTATGCTAGTTTTAAATAAATGAAATAAATATAGAGTATAAGCAATAAACAATAGTTCAAACGATGTTCAGTCAGCCGCAACTCCGAATGCGGTCACCTTGAGCAAATGTTAATGCGGACACTCAGACCGCCACAAAAAAATCATTACAACAAGCTCAATCCCTGACGATGAAATGTCCAAGGTTAGTGTCAACTCACCTTTGAAACACAGACAATGTTGTAATTAAAATATATAAGAATTAGCAACTCTCTGTATTTTTGTTTCGGGGGGGATATTATCTCTAGCTCCATAATCAACAATGTCGCTGCATTTCTTTCCAAACATACGCGTATCGTATGTAGCATCGAAATATAAGTAGGCAAATCCTATTTTAATATTTATATAGGTATTGTATTTTACTATCAAACTTGTATTATACATCTAAAAATTTCTAAATTGCATAAGTAAGTTATAGTTACGTTATCAAATAATAATAAGTATTTCTTTTGCAGAAAGTTCATGAAACTTCGAAAAAAAGTGTGATTATTTTATAACATGCAAAAATTTACTAAATAATTTAAATCTAAATCCCAATAAATCCTAGTAATAACGAAATGTGGGCAAGTATTCAAATCGTAATAAAAAAAAACGCTATCTAAAGTCATAACTTAGGTAACTGCTCGATGCGCTGTGTAACATATTGCATAATCGACTACTACAAGCTCAACGTCATAAGTGTTTTGATATCGGTCGCTTTACTAGTAATATTTCTTCACACACAGTAATATTTGATACAAATACGTACAATACAATAAAAAACTAACGACTAATTTAACAACTAAATTTTTCATTATTGGCAACACTTTTTTAAGGCCAACTCGGCTGGGTGGCGTTCGAGAAGCAATGCAGCATATTTTCGCCCATCTACCGCAGTCGGAGTCTTCGATTTATGCCTATTGCCAGATGACATACGAAACGAAATACATGTTGATGACATACGAAACTGAAAAGTGGCCGTGGCCTGTAATGGGCCTAATAAGAAGACTTAAAGTCACTCAAGTCAAAGGGCAATAGAGAGGGCTAAGCTCGGAGTTTCCCCACGTGACTGAATCAGAAATGATTGGGATCTGTAAAGGAACTAGTCACCCCCATAGCCCAAATAATTGCGAAACTTAAGTAACACTGGGCGGGGCACATAGCTCGCCGGACTGAGGGCTATTGGGAAGAAAGGTTCCCGAGTGGCGGCCGTGTACCGGAAGACGTAGCGCTGGTAGGCCCCCCTCCAGATGGTCCACCTTCATTTTGAAGGTTGTGGGAAGCCGCTGAATGCGAGAAGCATTGGAGAGAGGCTTATATCCAACAGTGGGCGTCTCTTGGCTGAAATAATGATGATGATGAACACTTTCAAATGTGTGGGATCTCATATTATTTTATGTCAAGTACTTTTTGGTGGTTCTTAACATCGAAAATATTAATCTTATTAAAGAAGTACGCAGTGCCACATGTATGTAAAACTGATAGAGAACCGGCCCTGAGACACACTGTTTCGCTAATGCACTTTCCTTTAGAAGTGCAATAGTATGCTTAGTGCTGTGTCTCCATACCACCCGCGACGCCATCTTAGAAAACTAATTAGGCTCTACTTCACTCTGCACTTTCTCTATGGCAAAAGGGAAAAGTTAAAGGCCGTTATAATGAGATCACGCTGGGTTGTCTATTTTAGTTGGCAATATCCTTTAAATTATGTCAACTGGTGGAATCTATACTATACTAATATTATAAAGCTGAAGAGTTTGTTTATTTGTTTGGTTGAACGCGCTAATATCAGGAACTACTGATTCAAATTGAAAAATTATTTTTGTGTTGGATAGTCCATTTATCGAGGAAGGCGTAGGCTATATAACATCACGCTATGACCTATAGGAGCTGAGCATCAATGAAAAATGTAGCAAAAACGGGAAAAAATATATGGCGAAACGTAATTAGCGTGCACAGCTAGTGAAGAATGTGTATCAACATTATTATATATGAAATCGTATGTAATTTCAATGAAACTATCTTCACTTCAATGATTTCTTCTTCACTTTCCGAATGTAGACATAGAAATATTTCGTCCTTAGAGCACTGAATTTGAATAAACCAAAATAAAAATTACTTTTTATTAAAAACTAGCTGTACCCGGCATGCGTTGCAATGCCACGTAAATGCCTTTTTTTGCTAGGAACCCTCACGTGTGTCCCCATAACACCCTACCAAAGTTTCGTTACAATCTGATGAATGGTTTCGGAACGCATAAAGGACAAACAAACATAGTAATACATTGATTTTTATTTATATAGATATAACAAGATATCGCAGTTCGTTAACAAAGTCGAGAAAATGTAAATTATTAAAAGATACTAAGTATAATAACTTTTATATTATGTTGTAAAACGTTTTAGTTTGGATCCACATTTGAAACGCATTTGAATAAGAATAAATAATCATGTCTTTGTCAATGAAGTTGTGACGGGGATACGTCATACTCGTATTATAGGTACCTGCCATGTTGTTTTCCTACAGATAAAGTAGCTTCCGATACGCCTTATCGCAACAGTTTCGCAAATTCCATTCACCCAACCAACCGAATTCCAGCATACAAACGATTGTTATGTAACTGGTGAACCTGTGCCGTGATTAGATATACCTACTGCCTGTTTATTGACAATATTAAAAGCTATTTTGGTATATCTACATCTATAGTATATCGAATCAACATTAAAACGCTGAAATAAATGGAACAATACCAAAAATCACACCACTAGACCCACAAAGCGACCATTGTCGTATAGAGGGGGTGGGACGTGAAAAAAATTCAAGGGAAAGATTCCTTAAGAGGATTGTGAAGCTGTAAATTTTCATACAAAAAGCGATAACGCTTTTCTCCCACTAAACATAGTCCAATTTTCATAATTTTTGGAAATGTTGTAGATATAATGAAGATCTAGGTTTGTACGTTTTGATTTTGAAGAAATATTGCTCAGAATATAAATTATTAGCATCTAAATATCTATATTTTAGACTTAAAAACTACCTCGAGCATTTTTATCTTTTTTTGACTAAATTTTACTGAATTACAAAAAAAGCAAAACGTACAAACATAGTTAAAGGTATACTGAATCGAATGAGACCAAAAGTGTCTAATTTCGTAAAGGTTTAGGGGGGTAAAACAGTTATCGCCCGAAACAATATTTCAAACAGGAATTGTAGGCAAAATTTCGACCAGTTCTTGCAACTCTCTCTATCGCACGATACGGGTCGGGGGCAGGGGTATAATGGGGCATAATGTAGTGATGTGACATAATGTTATCGTAGTTATTGTTGCCTAGGGAGGAGAAAGTAATATCGATATATCGATTAATACTGAAAGGTATTTCTCAAGTCAGAACTATTAATCTACACAACTACCTTCTACATGAAAAAGTAAATGTCTTTTCGAATACGTTTATTGATTTTAGTGTTTTATTTTAAGTGTATTATTTCAATACAAACCTTATTTAAGGGTAAGCAGCCTGTAGCCTGTTTACTAACTGTAAATTTCCAAAATCAAAATATGAAAATAAATTGTAAGTATGTAGTTGTTTGTTATAATAGACATGTGCCACAAAGACACAAACTCAAAAGAAATTCGTTTTTTGTTTCTTGTGATAGGTAATTGTTATGCATTGTATGGTCGTTATCGTATTCTAAGTTGCTCACAAACTATTTTTCGTATAACCAAGTTGGAGCTGCTAAAAAACGTGTATAAAAAATACAAACGACAAAGTAAATAATATATGTAGGGTAGGCAGGGTAGGCATAGGCATATATGTGGAGAAGGGACCCTTCGTACGGTTTTGACGTTTTTTTTTTCATTTTAGCAATATAATTTAAAGCAGCTGATTACATATAATCCTACTAATAGGTATTTTTTTCATACGACAGGGAAGCTCTTGGCCTTATATCGCAACACAGCAATGCTATTAACATGTTATTATAGCGACAAACTTAGGTAAGACGGTGGTAGCTAGCCAGGTGGGCTGAGAAGCCCTACCACCAACCAAACCGAGCAGAAAAGCTTCTGTCCCTGTGGGGAATCGAACCCCAGACCTCTCGATCAATACCCGGTGGCCTCAACCACTAGACCACGGAGTAGGTAAAAATTTAAATTCTAAAACTATTAGTATAACTAGGTACCCGAGATTAGTGTATAAAAATGAGAAGTATTTTATATTTGTTACATAATTATGACTTAACTCTCAATTGAAATTCGTACGAATCTACCCCACACATGGGGTACTTTCATACAGTATTATTGCTGTATTTCTGAATGAATCTGAATAACTTTGTACAATGTTTCTGAAAAAAGTAATTTACTCAATAAAACGCCCTTGCCCTTACGCTTACATGTAAGAGCCTATGCTGCGTTTTTTAATTGTGGATATGTCAGTCCAGTCTTCTTTTTTAATGTCATCTAGACACCTTTTCCTTAAGGCGGCCTATACCGCCATGGTAGAAGAAAAGGCTTAGATGATGAATAATATTTTTTTAATAATTATATGATTATTTTTGTTGGTGTTCACCTTAATTGCTTTAATAATAAGCCAAACGTAGCTTCTGTTTTGCTGCTAACTAATTCAAAGATGGATGGAGATGGAGCTAGTTGCAGGTCACTTGCAGATGATGTTACGTTTGGCTTATTATTAAAGAAATTGAGGTGAACACCAACAAAAAATAATCATATAATTATTAAAAAATATTTGTCATCATCTAAGCCTTTTCTTCTACCATGACGGTATAGGCCTCCTTCAACTTTCTCCATTCCGTTCTATTTTGAGCTACTCTAATCCAGTTCGTGCCCACCATCTTGACGATGTCGTCCTTCTATCGCATCTGTGGTCTCCCGTTGGGTCTTTCACGATTCCATGGCCTCCACTATAAGACAGTTCTGCACCACGAGTTCGGCTTTTTGGCTATTATGTCCAGCCCATTGCCACTTGAGCTTTGCTACGTGGTGTGTAATGTCCGAGACCTGACTCCGTTTTCGGAGCCAACTATTCGTTTTCCTGTCCCGGAGTGTTACTCCTACCACTTACCATTGCTCTTTGTGCCACCTCTAGTTTGAGGACGATGGCCTTAGTTGTTACTCATGTCTCGGCTCCATACGTAGGTAGGACACACTGGTTGAAGATCCGCGCTTTCTGTTTTATGCTAATACCTACTCATATTAATAACAAAGCCAAGTTTTGCAAAAGCTGCCCAGCCCAATCAAAAAAAAATTATTATTTATTATTATTTTTTATTTTTGTATCCCTGTTCCTATTTAGTTTGTATGTATAAAAGTATTTTTATATGTTTAGTGTTTTTTTTTTCTGAAAAGATTCACATCTCAAATGCAAATCATTTTAATTCAGTATAAAACTCATCTAAAAAAATGGCATTTTCCTTAGACAGGTAAATGTAGGATACATACTTTCATAACAAATAGTCCTCACCCTCAATCCTATAAGGTATAGGGATAGGTACCAAGTAAGTGCCTTCACAATAAATTTCAATACAGAAATAATTTACGAAATGTAAATAATTTCTGTATTCCGAAACTTATCTACTAAAATATTATGAAGAAAGAAGATTAAGTACGTTTGTATTTTTGTTTGTAATGAATAAACTCAAAAACTACCAGACTGATTTTAAAAATTCTTTGGCTAATAGAATGCTACATTATCACTGAGTAATATAGTATATAAAAATATTTTTCCTATGTGAAAACATAAAATTCCCACACGAAAAACGAAAGTAACGATGGCGAAGTTGCGAGCGGAAAGGGAGTCAGAAATATAAGCAACGCAAAACGTTACGAACGATAGGTAGAATAATAATCTCGAGCTCTCGCGCCGGCCGCCGAGTATCGTGGCCGAGACGCGCGCTGCTGTGTCGTAGTGTGCGTGAAAATTTGCGCATGTTGTATTTGTGGTGTAAACGGCAGACTGGAGACGGAGCGGTGTGAAACAGATAGCATTTTAGAAAATACCTACTCGCGCCGCGCACGATTACTTCACAATCCTCTTAAACAATCGAGCTACATCAACTCTAACGGGTTTGAACTCAATTAAAATTAAGTTTTTGGTACACCTCTGAGCAACTACTGACACAATATTCATGTTAATGAGATAATCTGTTAACCTAGATACAAAATATATTTTTGTATCTACTATCTATACTATATAAAATTAGTGATGTTCCGCTCCATGGATATCCGTAGAAGACAAAACTTTATCATCTTGCAGGGGATCTTGCATTATTAAGTTTAGTTACCAATATAATTTCTATGTAAATACAAAGTAATTTTTTTCTAAGTAATAACATTGAATAAAATCACATTTAAATCTAAAGAGTTTTTAAAACACATATTTGGTAGATTTCAATTGAAAAAATTAAATATTTCAACATTTGTTGCACATACCTGTGAATTAAGCTGTAACTCCTTTTTTTTTTTTTACAAGAGAGAAAATACAGTCTTTACGGTATTCGACAAGGGAATTGAGCTGACTAGGCCACCCCTTGGATATGCAGGACTCGGGTAGAAGACCCACTACCGGCTAAAAACTCTCTAGATACTTATACCTCCGTGGAGACACAATCGGGATCGGCGTTGGCCATTCCCCGATTGTGCCCCCTGGAGGGTTGCCTGGTGCCAGGGCTTACCTCTACGGAGGGGGTCGACAAGTATCTTGAGAAATTCGACCCCCCCAGACGGCCAAGCTAGGGGTGAAAAGTATCTCTCGGCCGGTGGTCATCCGGCCGAGCCATTTCAACCGCCAGCTTGCTAGGGGAGCTGGCGCGCGTTGAGGAACGCACGCCTCCTCCTCCCCAACCGCCTGCGCCGGAGCGGTGCGGCGAGAGGGTCATCCTCTCGCGCCCGCTCCGCAGCCTCCTTCTGCGAGATAACGTCCTCGCAGAAGGAGGCGACAGTCTCCCACGCCGCCGCGCTGGTCAGCATCTCCCGTGCGACGCTGGCCAGCGCGATGGGCGTACCCCTACCTAGGCCCAGCGCGAGGGCTAATGCATCGCGCTGGGGTCGCCAGGCCGGGCACTCCGAGAGGGTGTGCCCGGCCGTGTCGTCGGGAGCGCCGCAATGGTGACACTGCGGCGTCTGCTCCCTCCGTGCGACATGATGCAGATAATGTCCGAAGCACCCGTGCCCGGTCATCATCTGCACCATCCGGTAGGTGAGGCTGCCTCGCCGGCGCCCAACCCACTCCTCCAACACTGGACGAACGGCTTCGATCGTCCAGTGGCCGGCAGCTGGGTGGGCGAGCGTCTCGGCCCACTGGCGGAGAGCCTCCCTCTGCGCCAGGTGCCTCGCGCGCGCCACCTCCTGCGGGAGGGGCCGCTCCCCCCGACTCCTCGCTGCCACCCGATGTCGGTGCACGGCCGCAAGGACGCGTGCCTCAACATCCCACGGAGGCGAGCTCGCTAGAACGCAGGCCGCCCCGTGAGAGACCGTGCGGTAGGCCCGCACGGCCCGAGTGGCAATGACCCTCTGCGGCCTGCGCAGGAGGGCCATCGTTCGGGGGGCGAGACGCTCCGCCCAAATCGGGGCTCCGTACAGCGCCATCGACTTTATCACCGTCTGATAAAGTCGACGGCACGCTGCGCCCGGTCCCCCCACGTTGGGGAGGACCCGTCCGAGGGCTGCCGCGGCGGCAGACAGCCTTGGGGCGAGGAGCTTGAAATGCTCCTCGAAATCCCATCGGGGGTCCAGCACCAGACCGAGATACTTCATGGAGCTCTCGACCTGGACTTGGACCCCTTCCACTCGGACACGGAGCCCCGCCTGGGGTCTGCGTCGACGCGGCGGCCTGAACGTCATGGCCGTCGTCTTCTCGACGGCCACGTCCAGCCCGAGGAGGCGGATGCGCCGGACGACCATCGTAGTGCCGACCGACGCCAGGTGGACCGCCTCCTCGTACGTGCGCCCCTTCGCCGCGACAAGGGTGTCGTCGGCGAAGCAGACAACCTCCATATTCGGCAGGAGGTTGCCCCGCAGAACCCAGTTGTACCCCAGGTTCCAGAGCAGAGGGCCCAGCACGGAACCCTGGGGTACTCCCGCCGCCATCGGCCACCTGTGGACGCGACCGTCCGCCCCCTCATACACGATTTCCCTCCTGCGGAGGTAATCGATGATGAGGGAGCGGAGGTAGAGGGGCACTCCGTGGAAACGCAGTGCCTCCTCTATGCATTCGTGGGGGAGGCTGTTGAATGCGTTGCGGATGTCTAACGACACCGCAACGACAACCTCCCCCGCCGACGTGGCCCCCTCAGTCCACCTCTTGAGGTGGGCCACCGCGTCCACGGTGGACCGGACGGTGCGGAAACCGTACTGGCGCTCGGCCAAGTCCGGTCTCGGGCCCTCCAGATGCTCGACGAGCCGGGAAGCGAGAATTTTCTCAAAAAACTTCCCGGCCTCGTCGAGCTGCACCACCGGCCTGTACCCCGACGGGGCATCGGCGGGGCGATTCGGCTTCCGCAGAAGGCAGAGTCGCCCCACCTTCCAGCCCTGAGGGAACCGGCCCGAGGCGATGCTCGTATTGAGCACCGCCCGGAACCGCTCCTCCAGGGGGCCCAGTGCCAGGCACAGGACCCTCGCTGGCACCCCGTCCGGTCCCGGCGCGTTCCCCTTCCCCTTGCGCCGGAACCGCTCCCTCACTGTGTCGAACTCGAGGTCCGACACGGGAGGGCCCGCTTCCTCCACTTCGAGGGAGGCGCTGGGGGCGACCATCCTCGGGGGCTCGAAGGGTCCAGGGTCGGGGAAGAGCGACCCTAGAACCCTCTGCACGAGCCCCTCGTCCAACTGGTGTATCGGGGGAGCACTGCTTCCGTACTTCCCCCTCACCAGTCGGTACGGCCGTCCCCAGGGGTCGGAGTCGAGGAGCTCTATAAAAGAGTTCTACGACTCCGTTTTGGCCCTCAAGATCTCCGTCTTGAGGGCCTTGCTCGCCTCCCTGTACACCCGACGCAGAGTTTCCTCCTCGTCGGGCGTCCTCTTGGTGGCGCGCCTTCTGCACCGCAGGTAGGCGCGCCGCGCCCTCCAACTGGTGGCGCGCAGATCCGCTATGGTCTGCGACCACCAGTACACCTGCCGCTTGCGCGCGGCTGGTTTCGCTCGCGGCATGGCGGCGTCGCAGACGACGCTAAGGTCCTCCGCGAAGTGCGCCGCCATGCCGTCAGCGTCGCCGGCGAGGTGCGGGGGCAGCTCGGACCAATCCCGCACCATCGCCGCCTCCAGCGCCACGTCGGGCTGGAGGTGCGTCACCGCCCATCGGCGGAAGGCGGCACCCGTTCCCGCTGGAGACGTGGAGGCGTGCGAGGGGGAGACCGAATATCGGACGTACCGGTGGTCCGACATGGTCTCCTCCTCTGCCTCCACTCTCCAGTCCCTCACCCTCGCGGCGAGGGGTGCGGTGGCCAGGATCACGTCGGGGTGGACCCTCGGTTGAGGACGTCGAGGCCCAGGCTCGTGGCCCAGGACTCGACTAAACCACCCCTGATGTCCGTGGCGGGCGAGCCCCACACGCGCGATTTCGCGTTGAGGTCGCCCGCCACCAAAACTTGCAGGGGCGCCGCCCTCCTCACCACCCCCTCGACCGCAGTCAGGTAGGCCTCAAAGTCTGCCCGGCTGCGGTTCGGGGAGAAGTAGGTGGATACCACCACCACTTCTCCCCACTTGACGGCCACGTACCCGGGCCCCCTCTCCCTAACCGAGATGGGGGGGGCCGAGCTCGTGGGTGGCACCACAACGGCCGCCAAACCGTCGGTGGACTCAGCCCACTTCGTGGACTGAGGCACCGCGTACGGCTCGGAGACCACCGCCAGGTCTATCTGCCACTGCGCCATCGACTGGCACAGGAGATCCTGTGCCGCGGCGCAGTGGTTGATGTTGACTTGGAGGAGATTCCCTGTGGACCTACTGGCCATTGGCGGTGTCCATGGGAATCTCCTCCCTGGCGGACAGTGCTGCCCGCCCGGTAGCCGCCGCTGTGGCAGCCCTCGGCATCAGTCTTCCCCTCACCGGTGGGGGATTGCAACTGAGGCCCCCCATCCGGTGAGTGGAAGGCTTGCCGGCGTCCGCGCACACGGCGCACTTCACCTGCCCTTGGCAGGTGGCGGCTGCGTGCCCCTCCGAACCGCAGCGGAAGCAGAGCGCGCTGCGGTCCTTGGCGGAGGGGCACCGCTGCACGGGGTGACCAATCCCCATGCAGCGGAAGCAGCGCATGGGGCGCTGCTCCATCCCACCGTCACCTTGCCAGCGCTCGCGAGGCGCTTCGCCACATCGATGGGAGCCGACACGTTGGCGGCTCCCATGCCCCTGAGTCCAGGGTGGACCGTGCCCACTCTGATCGCAACGCGGGGGCACTCCGCCAACGCCGCCAAGGCCTCGCCCATCTCCTCCGCGGTCACCGAGTCATCCAGTCCGGTGACTCGGATGTCCGCGGTCTTGGTCGGGTGCGCCACTCTGGCGGCGTCGCCGAGCACCTCCGCTATGCGCGTGGCGAGCGCATCCGCCTGCTCCGGCGAGGTGCCTTTCGGGAGCTCGATGACACGGGCTCAGTGATGACACTGTCCGTCAGAGGCATGGAGGGTCGGGAACACCCCACGGAGCACCCCCACCGTCGCAGGGACCTGTGCAATGCAGGCAGCCGTCACCCCACGGACGACTACCCGCAGGCTCCCACTAGGGCAGCGAAGTCTGGTGGAACCACCTTCTACGTCGCGCTGTTCTCCGACGCCTTCTCGCATCTGCGAGAGGATCCTCCTCCCTCCTGCGCTCGGCTATCTCCTTCTGCGCGACAACAGATTCGCAGAAGTCGACCATCGCCTGCCACGATCGTCTGTGGGCCAGCATCTCCCTGATGACGGTTGGGAGAGCTACGTCATCGCCTATCACGGCCCGGAGAAGCTCCCTCTCTTCGGTCCAGGCGGGGCAATCGCACAGTGTGAGCAGTGCAGTGTCATCTGCCCTCCCACAAGCGTTGCAGATCGGGCTCACTTCCCTCCCGGCGATTTGGTACAGGAACTTATCGAAACAGCCGTGGCCGGACAAGACTTGTACCAAACGGTAGGTAAGTGAGCCCGACCTTCGCTCTATCCATTCCTTAAGTACCGGCTGAATTGGGATGATGACTAAATTCTAATTTTTACGTCTCGTCATTAAATATTAAAATACCGTGGAAAAAGATGTAGTCCTGTGAAATTAGAATTAAAATCGGTTTAGACATACATTAGATACAAGGATTTTAAGTTGTTAATTTGAAGGCGATTAGACAGAGAGATCCGACATCAACCGTGACGTCATTGTCGAGTACGGCCATATAAACTACTTGTAAATTGCCGTTTTACTAGAAAGAGATGGAGAAAAATATTTAATACCTTATATCTTGGTTGTTTTTATAGTTATTCGAAAACCGATTTTTTCTTTCTGTTTATTATTTGAATGAGCTTCTATTAAAGCAAAAAAAAATTTTTAGTCATCTAGCCTATTGCCGTGATGGTCCAGTGGCCAGCCGATGGATTACATAAGTGCTCCTTCCACTTCGCAACAATGTCACTATGGGCATCGTTCCGCCATCGCGCGATCTCTTCAGGGCAGAGCCTGTGCCCATCGTCGCGTGCCTCACACCTCCGCTCATATACAGAGGTCAACACCTTCGCCTCCAGCTCCCACGGGGGGGTGCCGGCTATCGCACACGCTGCCTCAAACGAAATCGTGCGATGCCCTCTAATCATACGTATCGCCACGATATGTTGTGGCCGCCGTAGAAGGGGTATGATATTCCTCTTGAGGGCGTGTGCCCAAACAGGAGCCCCGTATAAAGCCATGTAGGCAATCACCCCTGCATACAACTTACGGCATGTAGGCTCCTGGTCCGCCGATGTTCGGAAGTAGTCGACCGGGGGCAGACACCGCACCAACTAATCTTGGGCCCAAGTGCTTAAAGTGCCGCTGTCTAATATGAGACCCAGATAGTTGAGTTGGGCCGCAATTTTAATACAAACTTTCCCGACTATGATCTCGGAATCAAGGGGAAGGCGCATCCTCGGTCGATGGAAACAGACGGCCTCTGTCTTCTCCAAGGCCACTTGGAGACCCAAGGCTCCAATCCGCTCCACCACGTGAGCGGTGCCAAAGTGTGGCTGTCGCCATCCAACCCATAATCCGTGTATACATATACAATACATGTTTAATGATCCGGCACACCACTAATGAAAAACTGTATTTTTTCTATAGGACACCTAATTCACCTAAATCAATTTTCTAAGCTTACGACCAAAAAATCTCTATTCAACATAGACACTTATTGACGTGAATTTATTATTATTGTAATGTAATTATTTCACAGCAAAAATCAACTCTACAAGTAATGTGCATTTTATATTATATGTATGTGCCTGTTTTTATTTGTGCCCGCTGCCGACACCGTCGAAATACAGAAAAACATTTTTACAACATTATTCAATTTATTGTACAATACTCGTATGTCTTAATGTAGTATAATAAATTGTCGCGAAAACAACGCTGAAATAGTATTTCGATATCATTTGAGTAATTTAGTTGGGCAATTACCTAATTATTATTATATCCAAACTTAAAACAATAAAATAGAAAATAGAATTATCTAGTAGTATTTTACTTTAGTAGATTAGTGAAATCTTAAGCTCCATACAACTTTGCTTTCGATCAACATGGAATAACCTGGAATTTGATAACAATACACAAATTGTCAAGTTTCTATTTTAAGCACTTTTTTTTACAATATAAACTTAATCGATTTTAAAATTAAATCCTTATACACATTTAGTAGGAAAAATGGGAGCAGTGAAGTATAAAAATAAAGCACGAGTAGCAAGGAGGTGGTTTTGTTTAGTTCATTGACCAGCGCGCGCCTGTCGTGCTACACAAACAAGCAACGCCTTCGATAAATCCCGATTGTATGTCACGCTATGTCACTGACATCGCTGCTGTGTACACCCTCCCTGTTTCTTGCCGATACACTATCGGATAGACTGCAAGATACGCTCCGCTGAATATCTCCATGCCATGTAATAAGCGCACCGATAACGGCTAACCGAAGAACGCCCGTATCATGTAACCCAACATTACTGTTCAATGCTTTTTACGCATTACATATTATGTAACATCGGCAAAAACTTACTCTGGCGTATATGAGACCCTTTCTTTATCTTTCGAAAAGCGGAGTGCCTACCAATTAAACCGACCCCGGTGCGATCTTTAGTCTCGTCCCGACGACAACGAGACTATCTAGTAAAAAAAAACCATCACTACACTAGACACACGGTCTTGTAAATGCATCCCTTCCCATCCCTTGCTAGTAATCGGGCTCAATCGATTGTATCGTCTAGGGTCGCCATAAGTTAACTAGTAAGTCATCTCATCAAAGGTATGAAGTAATAACTCGATAATGTTTTTTTTACAACAAATACAGAGTCATTACAATTATTATACCTTCCACTTCAACAATAAGCACATACAAATATCTGTACATCATGGAATCCTCGACAAGGATTCCACAATGTTACGTGCTACAATTTGAAAACTTATTTACTATGTATTATTTGTCATATTTTTAGACCATCTAAATATCATTTGACATAAGTATAATTTTACCGAACTATACGTTGCGCCCATTTTCCAGATATTTTTTTATGCTGGATTCAAAAAGAAGCTCTATGTTTGGGCGCCACACCAAAAAGCCTGATGGATCGAATTTCCATCTGCGAAGCCTTCGCCAAACGGAATGAAATCGACCCATTTCTTAAACGGACGGTGGCTGGCGTTGAGAAACGGGTCACATACGGCAATATTGCGCGAAAACGATCGTGGTCAAAGCGCAGTGAAGCATCTCAAACGGTGGTCAAACCAGGACTTACGGCCAAGAAGGTCTTGCTGTGCATTTGGTGAGACTGGAAAGCAATCATTTAATAAGAGTTACGTCCATATGGCCAAACATTGAATTCGGATCTCTACTGTCAACAGCTGGATCGTTTGAAGCTAGCGATTGACCAGAAACGGACAGAATTGGCCAACAGAAAGGTGTCGTGTTCCATCAGGACAAAGCCAGGCCGCACAGGTCTGTAGTGACTCGGCAGAAATTTCGGGAGCTTGGTTTGGAAGTTTTAATGCATTCACTATACAGTCCGGACCTGGCACCAAGCGATTACTATCTTTTTCTTGCATTGCAAAAATTCAGTGATGAGATATTGGCATCAATAGAAGATTTTGAAAAGCAGTTACTAGAGATTTTGGACAATAAGGACCAAGACTTACGATGAAGCTATCTTTAAAATGGCAAGGAATTATCTAAACAAAACGGTGCATATTTGACCTAAATCGGACAATCCGAAACATGTTAAATAAAGTCTTGAAGTTCAAGCAAAAATAATGGATTTCTTTTTCCCTAAACAGAGTACAATCAACTAGCTAGCTTGCGTCTCATATTCAAAAGAAACATAGATAATATCACTTTTCCACATTTACTGCTTTCACCACATCACAGGCAACATATAATATATTTAATTTAAAGTTGCATTCAAGATATAGTGCACGATTCAGTTATAAACACCGGCCAAGCGCGAGTTGGACTCGCGCACAGAGGGTTCCGTACAAACTTATCTAAGTAAATTTAAATTCTTAACTATGTTGTATCTACTCGTATATTATATATACGTTTTACGATTTTTCCTTAACATATTGTGTTATAAGACCTCGCTTATTGTCAAATTTCATGATTTAACGGAAAGTACCCTAGCCTGAGGTTTGGATTCCTTCGAAATCAAAAAAATCCTTGGAAATCGAAAATATACGACTTAAGCGATAATATCGTTGTTTTAAACGTTTTGCATTACAAGTATGAGTTCAGCAGCCGAAAGAGACCCTCGACTAGGGTTGCCATTCGTCCCGATACGTGGGGACACACGCCACCGTTATTAATAGTGGTGTCCCGACGACGACGACGTCCCGAAAAATAAACGCGATTCAGAATTGTGGACGCTATTATGTGGTGTGTAGGCAAGCGTGGCTAGTAAGTCTGTCTGTGGGTTCAAGCCTAAGCTGCAGAACCGTTTTGATGACATTTCGTACAGAGATAGATTGGAACTTACAGAAACTCGCGAAAAAAGGCTTGAAGGGGTCGAAATAGGGGATGAAAGTTTGTATGACAAACCAATCATTTCTGAACGCGAAATGACTAAATATACTAAATATAGTTGTGCATCTCACGCAGATAACAAAATTAAAATGAATCGAACATTGATAAGACATTGTTAGTAAGCAAATGTATCTATTTATAGCTGGTGCGATTGAATCATTAAGCAGCTATTTACGAAAATATATGCGTGTACAAACAAATCGAGAAAAATGCACTAGTTGAAATGCAAATAACTTTGATTCGAACAAACGTTTATATGCAGCCAAGTGGCTTGCCGGAGCGGTACCGTTAACCTTAGTCCACTCCGGACATACGGCAACCAAGACTCCAACATAAGACTTAGTGCATCAACCTGCGAATACATTAACCAAAACACAATCGGGATTGAATTCTGGAATTCTTACTGTACAATAGGTACTATTTTGTCTACAAGGAGTAAACCATCTCTCAGCTGACGTCGAAAGATGATAATCCTAATAATGAATCCAAGTTCAATATCAACGTATGTATGATATGACATTCTAACAGTTCTAGTCCTACTATATTATAAATATGAAAGTGTGGATGTTTGTTACTCAATCACGCAAAAACGGCTGAACGGATTTGGATGAAATTTGGCATGCATGTAGCCTTTGACATGGAATAGAATATAGGCTACCTTTTAACCCGATTCCTTAAGAAGTTCCCGAGGGAAAATTAAAAATTGTGTACGAGCTAAGCCGCGGGCAGACAGCTTTGAAATTTGTTATGCATGTCTCCTATGCTATGGAAAAGGACATGTAGTAGGTACTTTATATTTCTTAATGATCTCTCAAATAGTTCCCGTGGGAAGAATAAAAATTGTCAACGAGCGAAGCTTTAGACCCAATTCTGAAGTCCACGCAGACGAAGTCGCGGGCAGAAGCTAGTTAGAAAATATGCAAAGTAAGATGCAGAGGCCAAAGACGCGCCCGCCACTGTGCTTTGGCTATCGCTTGGTATAGATTACTATAGATTAGCGCTAGATGGACAGGTAGCGCCAAGGGCTCATTTTTGAATCGCTGAGGCCCTAGACAAATGCCACATGCTAACTTTTCCGCAGTCGTTCCGAAGAAAAAATGTATGAAAATGAC
The DNA here is from genome assembly GCA_963935595.1 of Schoenobius gigantellus. Taxonomy (NCBI): domain Eukaryota; kingdom Metazoa; phylum Arthropoda; class Insecta; order Lepidoptera; family Crambidae; genus Schoenobius; species Schoenobius gigantellus. The sequence goes on from OZ012545.1 coordinate 28,479,882, forward strand.
ATTAGCTTACGACAAACTGACGCTATTTTTTCCGCAGCTAATGTCAACTTCATACATTTTTTCTGAGGAACGACTGCGGAAAAGTTAGCGTGTGGCATTTGTCTAGGGGGGCTGGTCTGGCGTTGAGCGATCGATTTTCGTTCAACATCAGAAATTCGCTATTTTTCAGTCGATCGACTGCAACGAGCGGGCTGAACTGGCTGAACAAGCCCCTAGAGGGCTTTTGATGGCATTTACTCATTTTAAATTGTATGTGGATAATGTCTTGAATAAATAAATTAAATAACAAAAAACGTTGGGCAAGTGTTGAACTGTTGAAGAGCGACGTCACACGCGACGTGTAAGATTTCAGAAAACGAGTAATTATAAATTACCAGCTGCTGCCCGCGACTTCATCTGCGTACCTTGGGAACTCATAAAATTCAGGATAAAAGTTGCTTAGGTTATTCCCAAGGGTTATTCCTAAGCTATCCCTGTACCAAATATCCTTCAAATTTGTTCTGTGTTTTAGGTCTGAGAGCGTAACAAACAAACACAAACATCCCTCAAGATGAAGAGTTGATTTTACTTTATTTTTAGACTATAGCTTTCCGCTCGCGACTTCGCCCGCGTGTTTTTTTGTTTTCCCCAGGTATTTTTGTTCCCGTAGGAAAATTACCCTATGTCCTTCCCCTGGTCTCGAACTATCCCTATACCAACTTTCATCAAAATCAGTTCAGTTGTTTCGAAGCCTATTCAATACAAACAAACAATCAAATCTTTCCTCTTTATAATATTAAGTATAGATTGATATAATCTTTTTCAACACACTTCCTCATAAAGTGGCTCTAATCCCATGGCAATTAGGCACATAATGACACCTATAATCAAACTGTGACTTTTTCATTACTATTATTCACGAGTGAGTAATAGTTTTTTTTTAATATTATTGGTTGAGTTACGCTTACACTTGCGCTAAAATGCTATCCGCGAAAAGCCCAAAAAAAAGAAACCTCATTTTTTAGTCTATGGCCGATGCGCGCGCATAGGAAAACTGATTAATTTTTCCCGCCATTACGAAACATTTTTCACAACTCGTCTCGTTTTCTCTTTTGAAGTTATTTAGTTAGTTATTAATTAAGATGTCTGCAAATACAATTTATGAAGAAAATGATTTATGTTGTACACCGCCCGATATAAGATGTGAAGCCCAGAACGTTATGGAAAGTTTACTACCAGAAAACTCAAAGGAAAAATATCTATTAGCGTACCAAAATTTCATACAATGGCAGAACGACAAGAATACGCAGTCTTTTTCAGAAAATTTGTTCATGGCGTACTTTAAAGAATTATCTTCTAAGTACAAACCTAGCTCTTTGTGGTATATTTACTCAATGTTAAAAAGTACAGTCCGAACAAAGAATGGAGTGGACTTAAAAACATACTCGAATTTGTCAGCTTATCTAAAGAGACTATCTGATGGATTTAGAAGCAAAAAATCAAAGGTTTTATCATCTGGTGATATTGAAAAATTTATTAAAGATGCTCCAGATAACCAATATTTGGCTACAAAGGTTAGTTAAATTAATTTTAATTAAATATTTAATAGCAGCTTGTGTTGTGTGTTGACCTTAATTATTGTTTCTTTTGTTTCAGGTTGCTTTAATATTTGGTGTAACTGGTGCCTGTAGGATACAAGAATTAACAAATATAACTGTAAAAGATATAGAGCACCATGGCCAGATGCTTTTAGTGAAGATACCTATCACGAAAAATAAAATACCTAGGTCATTCACCATACACGGTCCATTCTATGATATTGTTAAGAAGTATGAAAGTTTGCGTTCGCCAAAAACAAAAAATGACCGTTTCTTTCTAAATTACCAGAATGGTAAATGTACCTGTCAGTCTATAGGTATAAACAAATTTGGTTCTATGCCTAAAGAAATCGCTAAGTTTTTGGGTTTAGTAGATGCTGAGAGCTACACTGGACATAGTTTCAGAAGAACTTCAGCTACATTGCTGGCAAATTCAGGAGCTGATATAATGACTTTGAAGCGACATGGCGGGTGGCGATCTAGCAATGTAGCAGAATCATACGTAGAAGATTCCATACAAAACAAGAAGGAAATTTGTGCAAAAATCACAAAAAGAATTAAACTTGATTCTGAGACGCATCCTACTGGCGAAATACCAAGTACGTCCAATGATTGGATTTCACCTACCTACACGAATAATGAACCATCACAAATAACAATAGAACATGAAAGTATTTCAATAAATAATCTATCTGATGAGACCGCTATGTCATCAAAAATAGTTAATTATAATTTTACTAACTGCACATTTACTAATTGTTTCTCTAAGTAAACTTTTTATCTACTATGTAAAATGGTATTTTATTTAAGTATTGTTTTATTCAGAAGTGTGTTGAAAAACGTTGTATGATACACGTGTGTATTGATGGTTACACACTTGTACCATAATGTACTATTCTTCCAACTATGCTTTAATTTCATCATAATCACACTGAAAACTGAGCACAAAGCGAGTCATTATTGCACAGTTTTGTTTTTTTTTTAATCGCATAAAGAAGTTACCAATCTCAATGGAATAGTTATCTATTCAGCCAGCGGATATCGATACTTTCTTAGTTTATATACTTAAGTATTATTCGTTTCTATCCTATACTTGTTCCAAATTTAAAAAGCGATTGCTGCCAACTCTGATTTAAAAATGTAAATTAGCGGCAATTTTAATAATTTTGCGTGACAATATTTTTGGAATCGTTAAAGTATGATACGGTCTTATTTTGAGTGCTTCGTATAAGAATTAAATGGAATCATCTAACGAAAATATTTTCAAGGAAGCCGACAGAGTTATAGAAAACCTTTTACCCTTAAAATCACGAGTATTGTACTCGTACGTAAAATCTTAAACTTCTATTTTCATTTTTTGACGTGAGTTTTTTTTATCTACTATTCCCATAGGTAATAGTTGAAAGAAAAGCAGATTATGCACCTCGCGTTAAGTAATTTATTATTGCCCTCAAGCCTGTTAGAGCCCTTGCTCGGGCTTCAAATCAGGCACTCTGTGCAATAATAAATTACTTTGTGTTCGGTGCAATAATCGACTATTGTTGCACACATGGACATTAAAAATCAAACATTTTATCATCATCATCACAGCTCATATACGTCCCCACCGAGGGGCACGAGCCTACCATAACTATTAGTTAGGGCGATTAGGCCTTACTCAAACCACGCTGGCCCAGTGCGGATTGGATGACTTCACATACACCTATGAATTACTTCGCAGGTGTATGCAGGTTTCCTCACGATGTTTTCCTTCACCGTAGGAGCGTCAAACATTTTATACAGGACACTAATATGAGTACAAAAGGCGGTCTTATCGCTGATAGCGATCTCTTCCAGACAACCTTAGGGTGGACATGGACGACAGTGAAATACGAGTAGATTATGGAAACAATGTTAATGAATTTATAAAATATGATTAGGTATAACGTTACACAATAAGTTGCAGTGGAGATCAATTATTACGAAACAACATAGCTCTGCAGCATATGCTTTTAAAAAATCACTAAATAAACGATGTGAATACTGCTTCTGCGTGAGTTTACTTCAGGTCTTTCCTCAGTCAGTTGATATTTGAAATAGATTTTTTTACTACTGTCACTCTATTTCCAATATCGCGACGATTAAAAGGAATGAAAATCATGCCAAACATAAAAATTAAAAATGCAACCAGGTTAAGCAGAAGTGTAACTAGGTATATCCAACGCTATAACACCACTCTTCACAGAGGAATTCATAAATAAGGGCCTGAGAGAAAAGTTTATAGAAATAAATATTCTCATATTGGTGGGCTAAGTTGGCCTCAGTCCTGTGTAGGGTGTTTTTAGGAAGCGAAAGAGGCCCAATTCTGCTAATAAATTGCAGCCGAATCGAAACTGAACCGTTGCGATCGACCAATCAGTACGCCACATTATCACGTCATCGAACAGTGGAATGGTAATATACGCGCTCCGATTGGTTGATAGCAACGGTTTAGTTTCGATTCGGCTGTAAGTTATTAGCAGAATTGGGCCTCAGAGCTGTTTACATAGTTGGATAGTAGTTGTAACAGTTGTAAATAATAAAATAAATTTTTGATTCAAAATGAAAATAATCTTTATTGAAATGTGACCCTTTTGAATCGTTCACACTTTTTACCTACCACCCGTTCAGGACATCTTTTAGCTGATAAATATAGGAAAGAAAGAAAACATTTATTGAATACAAGCACAATAGTATACAAGAAAAATACAGATACACATAATAAGGACCAATTAGGACCCAACCTCAGCATAAGCTGCAACAGACAAGTCTAATGCAATGCTGGTAAGAAAAATGTCCATTCTTCTTGAAACCGCAAGAAACTTATCAGCTTTATCAGAAGAAACGTCATTCACAATACACAATAACATTTCTTTACATTTTGAGGAGTGATGTTTACAAATTAACAACAAGCATTGGCATCATTCAAATAATCATCATTCATCATCATCATTTCAGCCAAGAGACGCCCACTGCTGGACATAGGCCTCCCCCAGGGATCTCCAAACCGATCGGTCCTGCGCGTCCCGCATCCAGCGGCCTCCCGCGACCTTCACCAGATCATTGGTCCACCTTGTGGGGGGCCTACCAACGCTGCGTCTCCCGGTACGTGGCCGCCACTCAAGGACCTTTTCGCCCCAATGGCCGTCAGTCCTACGAGCTATGTGTCCTGCCCACTGCCATTAAAGGTTTGCAATTCTTTGGACTATGTCGGTGACTCTAGTTCTTCTACGGATCTCTTCATTTCTGATGCGATCGCGTAGAGAAACCCCGAGCATAGCCCTCTCCATTGCCCTTTGAGTGACATTGAGCCTTTTGATGAGACCCATTGTAAACGGCCACGTCTCAGTTCCGTACGTCATCACTGGCAACACGCACGAATTGAAGAATTTCGTCTTAAGACACTGCGGTAGATTGGCCGAGAATATGCTGCGTAGCTTCCCGAACGCTGCCCAGCCGAGTTGGATTCGTCGATTTACCTCTTTCTGGAAGTTGGACTTACCAAGCTTAGTTGTCGGCTCTGAGATCTTGCTCCTTTGATTGGTACGGCTGGGTTCGAAAAACTTCAAACCCACCGTAAGGACAGTTTCCACAAACCTGTCATTATATGTGTCCACATCCGTGCAATCCTCCAGGCAAGCGGAACGATTCTGCAATTCGAGTTGAAAGCGCTCGGGGTTTTGTATCTGGATGGCTTCAGGACGGAGCGTTGACTTCATCAGTCGATACCTCTCAGCTTGTAAGTTAAGATTCAATGCGCCTCTCACCATTCGATGATCGCTTCCCGTGTTGAACGCATTGATCACTGCGACGTCATTAAAAATGCGAGTCTTAGTCGACATGATGAAGTCAATCTCATATTTTGTCACGCCATCCAGACTTTTCCAGGTCCACTTTCGATGCAGCCGTTTTTTTGAAGAAAGAGTTCATCATATAGAGTGCCTCTCTCTCCATGTAATCGGCTAGCATTTGACCACGGTAATTCCGGATTCCAGCTTCAAATTGCCCCACTTTCAACTCAATATCACCCCGCTTGCCTAGCCTTGCGTTGAAGTCTCCCATGACAACGGTGTAGTGAGTTTTGGAAGCATGTATTGCCTCAGAAATGTCCTCATACATGGCTTCCACTTCCTCGTCGGGGTGCGTCGAGGTCGGGGCGTATACCTGTATGACCTTCAACGAATACCGTTTGGTAATTCTGAGTATAAGGTACGCCACCATATTCGACACACTTCCGATCTGTACAACGTTGTTCACAAGAGACTTGTGGACGATAAATCCGACACCACCTTGAGACAGGTCTTCGCCCTCCCAGAAATAGAGCAGGTTGCCGGATTTGAGAACCATCGTGTCCTCACCCTCTCTTCGGACTTCGGACAGTCCCACTACACTCCAGCGAAACCTGCTCAATTCCTTTTCAAGTTCCAGCAGCTTCTCCTCGGTCCGCAATGTGCGCGCGTTAAATGTTGCCTGGGCCAAGGTCGTTTGACGGGGGACCTCCGCCGCCCGGGGAATATTTGCACCTCAAGTTCCAGTGCCGCGTCGACGTCCGTTACCGCCGGCACGGCCTCCGGGACCGCCGGGCACTCGGGGCCTTTGTTTCAGGTTTCATGGGGGGTTTTGGGCCGTCTCCCACCACGCTGGCCCAGTGCGGGTTGGTGGGGAGCGCTAGAGCCTCGTCTGTTGCACCGCGTGCAGGTGAGGTTGGCTTGGGTCCCGAGAGGTGGTATTTGGAACCCCTTACACCCTTAAATAATCATTGACTTTATAATAACTAGAACTAGAACACTAATCTTATTTACGAAATGCGCTTTAAACTTCTTGTGTTTAAATTATGAATTTGAAAATTGGTTTAAAAATGTGTTATAAATTTTATGGACAATAATAAAATTTTTTGAAGTACAAAAATCCTGTCTATACTAGCAGGCAATCCCCATACTAGTAGCCCACAGCAAAGTCGAATCTAGTGTTAAAGTTGCCAATCTAAAAATTTGCTTATTCATTTCCACAATATTATCCGCGGGGTTGCATTAGTATATCGCATCCTAATATAAGATTTTTTTATGGGGGAGGGGGGGGGGGGGACTCCCTTTGAAATTTTACGTGAAAGCTTCGCAGCTACGTTGACGTTTAGAATCACTGTGCACGAACGAATTCTGGGGGAGGGGGAAGGGGAGGTTAACACCCCCCCCCCCCCACCAACTCCCAGGGTGAGGCCAGTAGTTTTTTCAAATTTCAAATGCTCATATCTCTGGAAGTATGTACTACTTCCAGAGATATGAGCATTTGAAATTTGAAAAAACTAACCTTAAAATTAGCAGTTTCCACAAGCAATAAGTATGCATAAAGTCGAGAATACACAATGTCGTTTCTGGCGCTTCGCCGGCCGCTGCCCGCGGCACGCTCGCTACGCTCGCTCGGCTCGCGCGCTTGTTTCATGTTCAAACCTACGCTCGTTGCTTCGCTCCTCGCTACCTATTTTGGACCCGCCTACAGTTTCTACATATACCTACATATCGTCAATGAAGTTCTAACACCATGTAAGTCATTTTTGGCGGAAAAAAGACCACACGACGTTTTTCGAATTCTTCGCAAATTCCTACTAATATTATAACGGTTTTATTTTTCCTAATGGATCCAATGAAATGTATGTAAGTAATAGAATGGCATTATAATAGTATATTTATATATAATTGTGCAGTTTTTTCACTCTTCGTAAAAGTTGCTATTTTGACATACGCAGTGTTAGAACTTCAACGACGATATCTAATATATATATACAATCACTGTGCACGAACTTAAAATAACGTTCCATTACACGTAACTTCAAACACATATAAAAAAAACTACGTGTCACCGCGCGGTGAGGGGGGGCTCGTTTGGAAGGGGTAATTAACCCCTATAAAAAACAACCCCTTTCAACCCCAAAATCGGGATGCGAATTACTAATGCCCACCCTTATCCGCTTTTTTGCAATCAAAACTTAAAACATTATTAGTTTTATTTGAGTTTAATGACAAATTATTAGTAGTATACTAATACAATATATCACGTATTACTAAAATCACGGCACTGCGTCGAGATCGGCGTTTGTTGCAATATGAAGTGGAACCCATAAGCTAAAGATACCCACTTTCAAAGCAGTGATAGACGTTATAGGGTGGAGGGGAGGGAGCATGTCAAACGGACCGCACCCGATCGCGCACGCAGGGCTACGTTCCAAAACATCACCCGAGTGCACTCGGTCACCCGAAGTATGTCCTAAAACATTTCGGGTGCACTCGAGAGTGTTGGAGTGGCGTGTCCTAAAACGCTACGGAGTGCACTCGATCGAGTAGAATCTCACCCGCATAATATAGCAAGGTGTAATTTCACTCGATTGGATTTGGCGGGAAATTGTGTGGATTTTAAAGTTGTGTGTGATTGTGATTACAAAGATTTCATATTTACACACAATTTGTACATCTCGGAGAGCGAGGATGCGCTTCGTAACGTCGACAATAAGTTAATTTTAAATTCCAAAGACTATAGGTATCGTAAGTGACACGATTGTAAAATTGGCCTTCATTTCCGCTGAAGCTAGGTTAGGCCTCGATTTAACAGAATTCATATTCTGTTGGTTTTAGCATTTTCGTAGATGAAACAGAGGAATGTAATCCATGCATTAAAGCGAACGGACGCGCCGATGAATTATATATTTTCTTATTTTTGTATATTTGGTTATGTAAACAAATCAGACAACACTCCTGCCGTTCTAAAACAACCAACACTCCGACCACCCTAACCGGCCACTCTCCCCCCACCACCTACTCACTCCGGGTGATGTTTTGGAACGTAGCCCAGTATGCTGCGAGCTATTTCAGTGAGGGAGTTTTTTTTTACAAAAGGATGTTTATGTTTCTTTTTTTTTAAATTAACAGTACTAAAATATATTGTGTTTATTATTTTATATAATTTCTACATAAGTTATTCAAATATATACAAAAAGAAGTAAGTTCCTAACTATTATAGTTTTCGCTCTATATTATTTTCAAAAACGGCTAAAAAGGCCGGCGTACCGGTAGATGCGCGCAATAAAATGGACGGCGGTCAAAGTGTTCAATATTAAAAAAGTATCATCTGCAAATAGTATTGTATTGCACAAATTATTAATGAATTGCGGGAGGTCATTAATATAATTAAGAAGAACAAAGGTTCCAATATTGATCCTTGAGGGACACTCACAATAATAGGTGCACTATCAAACTCCGTTTTGTTAATTACAACTTTCTGCACTCTATTTGACAAATAAGACTAAATAAGTCTAATTGCTTCTTCAGACACACCATAATGCTTAGAGTTTATTTTAAAAAAGTTTATTTATATCTGATGACCAACACACTAAAAAGCCTTTGATAGGTCACAAAATTATGGATCACATCCTGTTTACACTTCCTGAGAGCAACTAGTACAACAATAAGTTTTTGAGATTCTAAAAAGATAGTATTTTATGTGTATAAAAATGTTTCCTAATCAAGCAGGCTTATTAATTCACTTGAACAAAGGTCCTAACCTATTACAGGAATGCATATTTATATTAACTTGTTATTTTACCTCTACAACTATTAACTTTCACATTTAAACTATCAAGTTTATTTTCGTTTAAATGTAATGTACACACAGCAACACACTAGACTTTACATTTTGACCTTGAAAGCGCTCTTATGTGGCTCGTAATAGTGACAGCCTTTGTAATGTAAATATAAAGCTTGACGTGTTGCTGACTGTACAATAATTATAAAGTATATTTGAAATCCTCAGTCATGGAAATACACAATAGGCTAGATGAATGAAAAAAAATGTTGCTGTAAAAGAAGCTTATTCATATAATAAACAGAATGAAAAAAACAGTTTTTGAAAAGCTATAAAAACAACCAAGATATAAGGTATAAAAGATTATTCTCCATCTCTTTCTAGCAAAACGGCAAATTTACATGGAGTTTATATGGCCGTACTCAACAATGACGTCACAGTTGATGTATGACGGATCTCTCTGTCTAATCGCTTCCAAATTAATGTGAATTAAAATGCTTGTATCTAATGTATTTTTAAGCCGATTTTAATTCTAATTTCACTTGATTGCATCATTTGCAACTGTATTTTGATATTTTAAAACGAGACATGAAAATTAGAATTCAGTCATTATCCCAAGTGGTTCACTTGGTTGATGTTAGTGGTAAAATTGCATATTCACTATATTGGTTACGGTTAGTCCTTCTGCCAAGGTATTGAATAATTCACCATTTTATTTTGGAAATACATATTACATTTCGAGGATTAATACTACAGAAACAGGTTGTATATATGGTGTCCTTCTGTGATATTGTTCTAAAGAAGACTATTGAAATTAATGTAATAAGAGGCACACTTTACTAGCATGTATTATTGGCTTGTTTGCTAGTACATCTTTATTTGGCACCTCTATGTGACCAACTAACTCAATGCTCAGTCCACTAACTAGTTCCTAGCCAAGACAATACACTGTACTGTGATTTTACCTCAAAACCACGCTTAGCCCATTGGGCCCCGGCGGTGTGACTGGGAGTATATCGCGTCCAGGGGGCTGCGTCGGACACCGCATGTCCGCATGCCCTCAATCACTTTAAAGGTCTCTAGGTGGCCGACGGGTAGCGTTTCCACTGTTTATACTAAGGAAAGTGACCCCGCGCAGCCCCACGGTACAACTTGGCCACTTGGGAAAAAAAAATTTTTTTTTATTATTAATTAATCAGGCAGGCAGTTATTTTAACTGATAATGGCTTGTATCCAATTTACATAAATTATGTTCTCATATTAATTTTTTTAATGCTCATCCAACTTGTTATTGAAGGAGTTGATACTGGAAGTAGAGACTATCTTTGTTGCCTATAATTTTTAGTTATTTCCTGATAAAATTTGCAAAAAACACCAACAATTTTTGGACGATTCTCAATTTATTAGTGCGGACACATAGTGACCGTCATGGCGTTGAATGTGTTAAGGTGGATTAGGGGACATACATATATTAGGCATGCCATTAATATGAAGGTGTAATACTTATAAGAATTGTAAAATAGTATTATGTCAAGATATTAACCTCTCAGCTCCGATCGCATGAAACCAGTAGAACTAATGTGACGAGTAGAAATTCCCACTGGAGGATTCACTCTACCTAATGCAAGCATCTAAAAGCATTTACTTATAGCTCATTGCAAATAACAGATAAAAAATATGTACTTAGCAGAAGTAAAGCCAAAGAAGTGTATTAAATATAATAATTTGCAACTTACCGCAGCCTGTCAACTACAGCTTGTCGCTTTGGCTGGAGAATCATTTCTTCCATAGGCTGTAGCATGTTTGGTGGATGCTGGGTAGGCGATGCACCGGGCAGCAAGCTGCCCGGGCCGCCACCTCCCACCAGGTGCTCCACTGTGCCAAGTAAATCACTTCACCTCAAATCCCTCATGCTATCAAGTCTATATAGCTTACGTACGAAAATTCAAGTACTGCACCGCAAGTAAGACAACAACACACTATGTAAATATTTAAAACTCGTCCTGAACACCATAACAGCATCCATTATGTTATTGAGATTCACTTCTGGTCACCAAACAAATATTATTTTTAATTATGTAGGTATATAATTCACATAGCCACCATTACACTTCAAATATGAATTTGATTATATTAAATTTATTAAGAAATTGTCATTTTTTCAAAACACGTCAATGTTTTGATCAAGTTTTGAAACTTCAAGAACGTATTTTGGACAAAATCAAACGTTAACTTCTAGTTACTAGTTTTATTTCATTCAGTAACAAATAATTTAAATGCACAAAAGATGTAAAAATGTCGAGTTATACAAATGTTCGTACGTAAATTAAAAACCACAACAATCACAACGTTCCATAAACATCAACTCGAAAACTCCAACCAAAACTAGAACTAAAATCAGCTCAACTGACGGGCGACGGACAGACGCTTGATTATTTTTTCTCCTTTTTAATTCATGTATTTTTTAAGGTGAAGGGATAGAAACAGACGAACATTGTCTATAATCTTTGCATCAAGATAATAATATAGATTTTGTGAGACTTAATACAAATGATGGTAATATTATTTGGTCACGGTTTTCTATAAAGTCAAGGTAGGTATGTATTACTTACCCTGGTCAGGCATTTAAGCCTTAAACTGCCCTTCCTCTCATTCTGTATCCTGTGTGGACTAAGATCCTTTTGCTTTTCAAATGCTCTAATATTCGGCCCCACCTGCGCCCGAATTAATTCGTGCCGAAACGTACGTTTTGTACGCTAAAAATCGCGCTTATGGTGTGGTCACATTAGCGGCTTCGTCATTTTGCACGGACTATCGTCCAATAATCCAAGATGGCTAAAATCATTTCCAGAGGTGAGATTTTGTAACTCGTCGATTAATTGGTAATCGTAATCGAACCCGATGACTTGTCAATAAAGAATGGAATTCTGTTATTTTTCAATTTCGATTAAATCGCTTTCGTAATCAATTTCGTAATAATCAATAGCAAATGCTAAAGGATTAAAGTTTATATTATATATTTTAAGCTCTTTTGTCTGTACCGGTACATTGCTTTCCTCATTATGATAAGTAAAAATATTAAGAATTCATTAAAACTTTTATTGTAAACCATCCATCATCAACCCAAGACTGTACTGCTCGACAAGACTGTCCTGCAGAGGGCTGGTGCTGGGCGGGATTCCCAGCAGTGGGCTGATGCTGGGCATGATTCCCAGTATTGGGATGGTGCTGGGCAAGATTGTTCAGCAGTGGGTTGGTGCTGGGCATGATTCCCAAAAGTGTGATTTTGCTGGACAAGATTGTCTAGCACCATCCCAATACTGGGAATCATGCCCAGCATCAGCCCACTGCTGGGAATCCCGCCCAGCACCAGCCCTCTGCAGGACAGTCTTGTCGAGCACCAGCCCACTGCTGGGAATCATGCTCAACATCATCCCACTGCTGGGAACTTTTGCCCAGCACTATCCCCATTGATAGACACAATTATCTATTTATCACCAACCCTTAACTGGACACTGTCGCATATTGTGGCATAATTACTTTTTAAAAAATTGTGAGCCGTCGCGGGACGCCTGGCAAATGTGAAACATCGAAATTATTTTCTACAGGTAATATGCATGTACGCTTGGTACTATACATGTAGCGACGCATGCCGTGGCGACGCGTCACCACACCAACAGTCGGTCTGACGCGCCGCTATAGATGTTTCACATAAAAAAAAACAAACAAAATACTAAATTATATTATAAACAAACAAATCAGGTACCTCGGGACCGGGAGTCACCTTTTTCATAATAATAATAATAATAATAATAATCCTTTATTCATCCATAAACATAGGTACAGAGGATGATATTTGATGGTTATGAGCTCTATGCTTCACCTATTTAGGTATATGAATGTTACTTGAATGTTACTCAATGAATTTAAATGGTCAATAACAATAATTAGAATATAATAGTCAAACAAACAATTAATAATAGTATTAGTAGGTCAAATCGAAAATTTAAATATGAAGTAATTAAAATGTCAAGTTATCATCAAATACATAATTCAATAATTTTAAACATTTCTAAATGGTCAATAACAATCAGAATATAGTCAAACAAACGATTAATAATATTAGTATGTCAAATTGAACATTATATAAAATTTGAATATAAAGTAATTAGAATGTCAAGTTATCATTAAAGTAATCGTTAATTGTATAATAGCATTTGTCAATGAGTAGTTTACATAGTACATTTTTGAATACTTTAGTAGGTAAATTTCTTATGTTAACTGGCAATTTATTATATAGCCGTGGAGCCATAAGCACTACACTTTTCTTTAACATAGCAGTTTGACAGATTCGAGTGCGGATAAAAGGTTTCCTGGGGCGAAGGCGAGAGTCTTTTGCTGATTCAACAATTTCAAAAAGATGTGGATTGCATTTAACAAACTTGCAACATTCATAGATGTAGAGGCTCGGAAAGGTTAACAAATTTAAAGATTTAAAGTAGGGCTGACAGCTTTCTATTTGTTTTAGCCCGCAAATGGCTCTAATACACTTTTTTTGTGCTCTAAAAATAATGTCTCTATAGGAAGAATTGCCCCAAAAAATGATGCCATACCGTAATGTTGCAACTACATGTCCGTGATATGCCATTAAGAGGGCTTGTTGATCGACTATTTTCGATAACTTATAAAGTGCGAATGAAAAGCTATGTAGTTTTTTACAAATATTTATAGAATGAGACTCCCAAGACATATTGCTGTCCACGTTGACTCCCAAGAACTTAGCAGTTTTTGTATCATTAATATTTATGCCTTGTATATTAATATTCATATACTGATCCGGCTTTCGCTGAGAAAAATACATTATATTTGTTTTTTCCAGATTTATCTTAAGATTGTTGTCATTTAACCAAACTATTATATTATCAATTGTATTAATTATGTCATTATTAAAATTATTATTGTTGTCAGCTTCAATTAAAATAGTGCTATCGTCGGCAAATAATATCAGTGGATGTGCAGTACACGTATTAAAATCATTTATATAAAGTAAAAACAATAAAGGCCCAAGAACACTGCCCTGTGGCACGCCATACTTTACTTCTCTATATATAGACCTATACTTCTTTTCTTGCTTAGATTCTACACAAATTTGTGTTAGTTCAGTATATTGGATTCTGTTTTCTAAGTAGGATTTTATTAGTTTGAGACAGTTACCACGGATCCCATATTTGAACAGCTTATCTATTAGTATTTTATGATCTACATTGTCGAATGCCTTCGTCATATCCATATAGATGGCACATGACAGCCTCCTCGCATCCATACTTGTTGCAGCTCTTCTTACTAGGTCATATATTGCAGTATTTACCGAAGTACTTTTACGGAAACCGTTTTGCTCTTTAATTATTACATTATACTTTTCTAAAAATGTATATAGGTTATTGTAAATTATTTTTTCAAAAACTTTCGATAAAACGGGCAATAATGCAATAGGACGGTAATTAGATATATTTTGCCTATCACCCTTCTTATACAAAGGTCTCACTATTGTTGATTTTAGTTTATTTGGAAAAATACCTCTATCGAAGCAGAGATTTATTATATGACTTAGAGGCTCAGCTATCAAATGACCTACATTTTTTATGACTCTAGTACATATATCATCAAATCCAACACTTGATGTATTTTTTAAATTTTTGATAATTATAAATACATCTTGTGGTGTGGTTGGTGCCAGGAATATCGAGTCTAAATTACTTTGTATATTTGATAAATTTAATTTAGAAGGTAGCTGTTGTTTATTTTTGTTATCGAACTCATTTATAAAATAGTTGTTAAATTCATTTGCAATATTCCTTGGATGAGTAATAAATTTGTTTTTGATCCGTAATTTATTTATGGGTTCTCGTGGATGGTTAATTTTAGCTTTATTTATTATATGCCATGTTGCTTTGGATTTATTCCTTGATTGTTTTATGTATTGTGTATTTTTTGCACGCTGAGTTAAATTTATAATTTTTCTTAACCTATGAGTATATCCTTTCAGAGCAACTTTCGCATCATGGGACTTGTTTAGTCTGTATTGCCATAAAAGATCTCGCTTTTTTTTGCAACATAATTTTATTCCGCGTGTAAGCCATTTATGTTTTACTTTATTTGTCCTTTTTATTACTCTAAAAGGAAAACATAGATCGTACAAACATTTAAATATATCAAAAAACGAGTCGTATGCTGAGTTTGGATCAACAGATGCATAAACATCATTAAAACTTAAGCTTGCTATGTAATTACAAAATTTTTCAATATTTTCTTTACTATAATCGCGGCGTTTAATAGACCACCATTTAATAGTGCAATTCCTTACAACAGGACACTGCAAAAGTTGGGCTGAATGATCCGACAAAGCCATCTCAATTACTTCGCCTCTGGAGCCCTTTATGTTATGGGCAAAGTTATCTATACAACTACCACTAGACGATCTTGTTGGCTCACTAATTGCAAGTTTCAAATTGTGACCCAATAGTTGGTATTCAAAATCGCGTTTCATTCGCGTATTTTTTAAAATATCTATATTAAAGTCACCACATAGTATGACTTTTTTATTTTTAACAATGCAAGTTTTTTCTAAAATTATATCTAGTTGGCTATGGAACAAACCCAGGTCAGAACCTGGAACTCTATATACACAAATAATTATAATACCATAATCGACTAGTTCCAGAGCACAGCATTCTATCAAACAATTAATCGAGAGCTTTTTTATACAGTCCAATACTTTATAATCAAGACCATTTCTTACAATAATACAGGAACCTCCCCTTTTTTTCTCCCGTGTGAAACTTGTAGCCAGATTAAAGTTAGGTAGGTATAACAGGTTTTCATTTTCTGGTATCATATTATGCTCTGTTATACAAATCACATCGATAGTTCTACCTTTTTGGTGAAGCTCGTTGAGATGTATAACTAATTCATCACTTTTATTCAAAAGGCCAGATATATTCTGATGAATTATATTTAAATTATTAAACGAGAAAAAACTGGTTCTCCTTCTCAGGTTGTGTGTTTTTGTAAGTCATGGCATCGTCGGTTGTCTTTTTTATAATTACTGCTAAGTCTTTTAAAATGCTTTTAAATCCATAATTTCTTAGCCTTCCCGTTACAATACTAAACATATCCAAAGTAACATTTCGGTTTGAGTCAAAAAGGTGTCCATATTTTTGTGTTCTCATTATGTTGTAAAGACTGTTGTTAAATATCTCCACTCTGTAGTTATATACAGGTGCGCCGCAGATGTAGTTCGGGGTTACTATTATAACATTCGTAAATGTGATTTTTGTCAATTCTCCTATAACGTAATTCACTAACGTTGTGTGATCACACGACGTTTCGAAGTCAGACTCTCCAATAAGAATCACACAGTGATCTTTTTTTGTGTACCCTTTAGTTTTTTGTTCTATATTTGTTAATAAAGTTTCTATTCCAGCGTTTGGTGTGATATGATGGCATAACTGGAAATCATCGAATGAATTATTGTTAATTATATTTGATAGAATCCTATATCGCTTACAGCTTGATATTATACATAATTTATTTTTTACGAAGTTAAGTTTTTTATAACAGGCATGTCTTGGGTCAGAGATGTCGTTAAGAGAGCTACTTTTTGTGTTCTCAGAATTTCGGTTTTCATGTTGATTTACAGGTGATATTTTGCCCTCTGCGAGCTTTTGCTTTAGTTTACCGATAATTTCGTTTAAATTAAATATTTCATCTTGAGCTCGAATCAGGTCGTTTTCTAATTGTCTGATTTTTAAATCAATATGTGACATATTTACTAATCTATCGGGCGTAGAAAATCTCGGCGTATTTGTAAGGCTTCTTTGGTCCTTCAAGGTCTTTATTGGAGTTTTGTATATGATATTCTTGAGCGCACATATCTCTCTGGTAAGTTTTTCAATTTGACGCGACAGATCATTTTTTTCTATTATTGTATTTTCAAGTTCACGATCAGCGCTTTGAAGTTTTAATTGGAGTTCATTTATTTGTAATTTTAGTTCTGCCACTATGTCGAGGTCATTAGTAAATTCGAGGCTTCTTGATAATTTGTTTTCTATAGACTGGAATGTATTGTTAATATCCTCCTCTGTATGGTGTAAATTTTCACTTGATTTTGATTTATACAGTGATGTAGAAAACTGTGGAGTACTGTCGAGAACATCCTTTTCAGGAAGACATGACGGTGTAGACGGTGTACTTGTTGAACTTAAAACAATAGACTGTTGGCATTTCGTTTTTGTTGCCTTCGTATTATTATGCTCTAAAGTAAACTGTGATTTCTTTTTTCGGTGTGTCACATTATTTAGGTCATCAGATTCGACAAGACTTATTTTATTTTGCTTTTGTGTACAGATACTGCAGGTCCATTTTTGCTTCTTTTTTGTTTCTAATAAATTATATAATTTTTGTGAACATCCTACACAGTCAAAATGATAGTAGCCTTTACATACTGTTGTAATGATTGTTATTAACATAGACTAAAAAATAAATGTACTTTATTCATGTTCTGTTACATTAGTCTGTGATGCTCATTAATAAAAGCTCGCTCTTGAATTTATGTCTTTTGCAATTCTACAATCCTATAATTAAATAAATATTAAATAACATGGCGCTGCGTAACTAAGTGAAATTGAGTATATTAGGAGTAATAAT
Organism: Schoenobius gigantellus; assembly: GCA_963935595.1. Taxonomy (NCBI): domain Eukaryota; kingdom Metazoa; phylum Arthropoda; class Insecta; order Lepidoptera; family Crambidae; genus Schoenobius; species Schoenobius gigantellus. Next base: position 28,497,755 of record OZ012545.1, read on the forward strand.
AAGATAAGAATAATTATTAATAATGGATCTAATGGATAAACCTGAAAAATTATCTCTTAGCAGTGAGACTGGTCAATGCAACAAAACCACATGGCTACTATTTCTACAAAAATTTCAAATATATTTAAATGTTTTGGAAATAAAGTCTGTAAAAATTGAAGATAATAATAAAGTAACATTATTTTTGAATTGTGTCGATGATGAGACACTTAAAATTATAAACACCTTTAATATTAACCTCCAAACGGTGTCGTTTGAAGTACTATGCAATAAAATAAGTGAATATGTTAAACAAGGATCCAATGAGATTTACGAACGGTTCTGCTTTTTCAATATCATTCAAGAAGAAAACCAACCTATTGATAACTTCATGAATAATTTAAAAACTCAGGTGGAGAATTGCAATTTTGGTAATCAAAAAGAATCCCTTTTGAGAGACCGGTTAGTTCTTGGTATAAGAAATAAGACATTACAAAGCATAATGCTGAGGGAACCACACTTAACTTGGAAAAAGGCTGCTGAAATGGCCAAACAGGCAGAAATACATGAAAAGCATTTAAAAGATATTCAAAAACAAGAAAATGTTGTATGTGAAGTTACCCAATTTAATAAAATGAAATACAAATGCAAGAAATGTGGGTATGAACATAAGCCAAGAATGTGTCCGGCTTTTGGGAAGCAGTGCAAGTTGTGCGGAAAACTAAATCATTTTTCAATTGGTTGTTTTAAAAATAAAAGTATAATTAGAAAAGTTAACGAAGTCAACGCAGAAAATAATGAATTTAACTTTGAGGAAAGGTATGTTTTTGTAGATTTGTTAAGTCAAGATTTTAAAAAGTGGAGTGAAGAGCTAATTATTAATAATAATAAAATAAGTTTTAAAATAGACACAGGTTCTGAGGTCAATTTAATAACAATAACTGATTTGGAAAAATGTGGTGTAAATAAAGATTTAATAAAACCTTGTAATGTAATACTTGTTGCTTATGGTGGATTTAAGATGAAAAGTTGTGGATCCGTAGTGCTAACATGTCAGTTTCAACAACAAATAGTTAATCTAGAGTTTTTGCTAGTTAATAATAATTGTATTTCTTTACTAGGGCTGAAAGGCTGTCACATATTAGGTTTAATAAAAAATGTTAACACTTTATTAATAAAAGATGAGAAAAATAGTTTTATCAGAAAATATACTGATTTGTTTCAGGGAGTAGGATGCTGCCCAATCGAATACAGTATACAAGTTGATCAGGACTCTGAAGGTATAATTTGCCCACCTAGACGTATACCAATTTCCTTATCAACTAAATTAAAAAATAAGTTATGTGAATTGAAAAAATTAGGCATAATCGAAAAAGTTGAACGACCTATCAAATGGGCAAGCAATATTACTGTTGTGGAAAAGCCAGATGGTTCTTTACGGATCTGCTTAGATCCTGTTCATTTAAATAAAGTCATAAAAAGGGACTATGAGTTGATACCTACATATAATGATATTAGGGCTTTGTTAAGTAATAAGAAAATATTCACATTGTTAGATTTGAAAGATGGCTTTTTTAATATTCCCCTTGATGTTAAATCTAGTGATCTTTGTACCTTCAGTACTCCTTTTGGGTATTATAAGTTTTTGAGGCTTCCCTTTGGTCTGTCTTGTTCACCTGAGTATTTTCAAAAAACCATGAAAATGATATTTGGAGACATAGAAAACGTTATTATTTACTACGATGACTTAGTTTTAGCCACGGAAACCATGGAAAATCATGATAAGGCATTAAAAATTATAATGGATCGAGCTAAAAAATATAATTTAAAATTTAATGTTAAGAAGTTACAATTTAAGCAAAGTTCTATTAAGTATTTGGGTCACATATTTTCAGACAAAGGTGTACAAGTTGATACCGATAGGGTGGCTGCAATAAAAAATTTAAAAGTTCCTTTAAATGTAAAAGAACTACAGTCTATAATGGGTATGATTAACTATCTTAGAGATTTCATTCCAAATCAAAAAAAGGAAAATTCATTTGTATGGACAGAATATCACACAGATAACTTTAATAAGATAAAAAACCTAATTTGTAATTCTCCTATTTTAACAAATTTTGATGCAAATAAAGAAATTATTTTGCAATGTGATGCATCAAAATTTGGACTAGGGTGTTGCTTACTTCAAAATAATAAACCTGTGGCATTTGCTTCAAGATCGCTTAATGATTCTGAAGTAAACTATTCTCAAATTGAGAAAGAACTCTTAAGCATTGTATTTGCATGTCGTAAATTTCACAATTACATATATGGGTACTCATTCACTGTATTGACAGATCATAAACCACTGGTAAGACTACTTGATAAAGACTTGCATAAAATTGCTTCAGATAGGTTACAAAAAATGAAGATGAAACTTTTTAAGTATAAAATTCATTTAAAATATATTCCTGGGAAATTTATGTTTATAGCAGATCTGTTGTCAAGAAATTTTGAAAATAATAGTTTTCATAATGAACTAAATATAGCAGGAACTATACATAGCGTAGAACAATTTGATTTAATTGATTCATTAAAATTAGCTCAACAAACAGAGTTGGATCCAGTTTTAAAAATTGTTAAAGATTATTGCCAAAATAAATGGCCAGCTGACCACAGAAAAATCCCAGACAATTTAAAACATTATTGGAATATAAGAAATGATTTGTACTGTGAAAATGGTGTACTATTTTATAATAATAAAATTATAATTCCTAATACTTTACAATTGAAAATTTTAAAACTATTACATGAAGGACATATGGGGATAACAAAAACTAAACTTAAAGCTAGGCAAATGGTCTATTGGTGTGGAATAAATAAATCAATAGAAAATTATGTATCACAGTGTCATATTTGTGAAAAATATAGTGTAAGTAAAATAAAAGAACCGTTAATTCCTCATGAAATACCATGTCTGCCATTTCAAAAAATAGGTGTTGATATATGTACATATAGTGGAATAGATTATTTAGTGGTTATTGATTATTTATCTAAGTGGATTGAAATTAAAAAACTTAAATCTAAGGATAGCTTAAATTTAATAATAGTTTTGAAAAATATATTTGCAACACATGGTATACCACAAGTAATGGTGGCTGATAATATGCCTTTTAACTCTGATACATTTCGTAAATTTTCACAACAATGGAATTTTTTAATTGTAACAAGTAGTCCGCATTATCCTAAATCCAATGGAATGGCAGAGAAGGCTGTTCATATTGCTAAAAGTTTGATTAAAAAATCATTAGAGGACAGAAGTGATTTAGAAAGTGCTTTGTTAAGTTATAGGACAACACCAATACCTCATTTGAATTACTCCCCGGCAGAAATTTTAATGAGTCGCAAATTAAGATCGAAAGTGCCTATTGCATTTTGTCAGTTAAAACCACAATGTATAACAAATACAATGGATAGTGTAGAAAAACATCAAAGTGAATATAAGAAATATTATGATAAATCATGTGTTCAAGAAAAAACTTATAATGCTAATGATAAGATTTTGATTCAAAAAGGAAAGGAATGGGTGCCTGCTTTAGTTATAGATAAGCATCACATGCCTAGATCTTACATTGTAAAGGATTTGACTACGGATAATATTGTTAGAAGGAATAGTATACACATAAGGAAGCGTAGTAGCCCACAAAATATAGTATTTAAGAGAGAATACCAGAATGAAAACCTGTATAGTAATAATGATAATGAATCTAGAATAGTAAGCAGTAACCATAATAATGTAATAGATGAGGGGAATATGAGACAGACTAATGAAGGAAGACCTAAAAGAAAAATAAGATTACCTAGTAGATTGAATGATTATATATTAGAGTAATAATGCTATTATATGTAAACATTGACTGATTAAATAGAATTTAAAACTATAAGTTTGTTACATAGGTATGTGATTAATTCCTTAATTTCTAAAGAGGGAAAATGTTGTAATGATTGTTATTAACATAGACTAAAAAATAAATGTACTTTATTCATGTTCTGTTACATTAGTCTGTGATGCTCATTAATAAAAGCTCGCTCTTGAATTTATGTCTTTTGCAATTCTACAATCCTATAATTAAATAAATATTAAATAACACATACCGAACATAGAACACTTTCGTTCCTCTTGGCTACACTTTTACATTTCATTTGACGATTAATCGTCAACGACTAATTCCAAGATTTCATCAAATATTACTTTTTATGTGAAATCATTTTTCATCGGCTATGTTCGCCGATTGGATTAACTCAACGAACTTGTCGAGACTGCTCGGATGACGTTACAAAATACCAAACGTATTCGATTATCGGTTTCAATCTTAACGTCTTAGCTAATCGAAAGCAATCGCCGAAATGAACAACGCTAGTCTGACCACGCAGCGCGAATAGTTAGCGCGCTAAAGCCCCTTGATGTACATACTACCACACGCCCGATAACGCACACGAAGCCCGAATATTCTCGACGATTGCCGTGCGTGTATCGCGTCATCATAGCACGAAGTTTCGAGACGATAGGCGCAGGTGGAGCCGTAACATCAGACAGCTCTCATCTCATCGCTATAAGCTCATTCGGAAGTTTCGGAACGCAACTCTAGTCTGTGATGAAAAACAAAAAAAATGCATTGCAAATTGTAAAATGCAAATTGCAAAACAACCTCAAAATAATTTTGTTTATTAATTTGACGTTCTAAAAAATCACTCATTCAAAATTCAAATTATCATAGTACCATCTATCTGTCTACGTGTGTTTCAGAGATCTGAAGTGATTGAAAATTATTAATTCTGTAATTTTTAAAGTACATACCTAATTAAATTGATTTATTATTTACCTTCTAATTTGTCAATTTATCCCACTGTCAATTGTCCACATTTTAAAATGTTTTCTTCACGTGCTGGAATGCGGTTATTTGTTTTAAAAAGAAACAGAATATATCATAACGCAATAAAACATTTTAAATACTTAACCCCGCCTTCGGAAGAAACTCTATGTGGTATGTATGTTTAATTAATATTTTACCGTTAAGTGTAATAAGCATATAAAACGTAGAAAAATATGAAAATAATACGGTATTTCTTTAATATCCTGTAGCAAAAGGAGAAGGTTTGTGAGGAGATGGGGGAGAGAAGGGGTAGCCCCCTTAACCTATCCACTACCGTGTTTGTTTGAGGTGGGGCACCTCGGTTCAGGGCCTCTATTTTTGAGTCATTTGTCTGGCATTGGGCGCTTGTTGAGCGTTGTCTGTGCTCGATTTCTATTTATTTATGTTTCTGTTGCCATGAAAATCGACAGAACATTACAATGATAATGCATATGTTTTTAATATTAATCGAAAACGAGACGAAAATCAATAGATATAGCACACCGAAGAGTGCTCGATGTCATATGAATGATTCACAAATAGAACCCTTAGGCGGTTATAAAAATAATTAAACTAACCAACTGTATTTGAGGTGCTCTGAGTCAGTTCTGGGTCATGAAAAAATTAATACACATAATTAACAGATGCTGATTCTGTCCAACATAATTTGAGTTATTTTTTCTATAGGTAAGTAGGTATCATATTTTTTGGAAACTTACCTCAATTTATTATATCTTTTTTTAAGAGGCTTTAGTCACCCTGTCAGCCTTATACGGACTCTCAAATCCATATATGCAGCCCAATAATTGATTAGTTTATCATAATACACAATTCTATTCTTTGAAGGATTGTGTTATATTATAAACCTATATATCTGGCTCGCTCCACCACCCACACATTTCCGCAGCATCAGATTTATCCCACCATTTTTCAGGTCTAAATTTGACAAATATTTATCCCTGTTCTCCTTTGTCAGTGCACATTCCATCAAAAAGTAGGGGAGGTCTTTATCCTTACCACATTGAGTACAAAATGGTGATAGTTTAATTCAGATCATATGTAAGTATTTGTTTATTGGTATGTAACCTAACTGAACCCTAAAAACTGAATAAACAAGAACACTAACTTAAATTTTTTTTATTAGGATTTTTCAAAAAAACAATGTATTTCCGCACATAAAGCAATTAGATTATGATTGCCTATTGATTAAACTCAAAATTACGCAGATACTATTGCTGCAGGATACTAAAGTCAACCCCAAAAACTAACATATAATTAACATTTGCTATTCCTTTCATATATAATTATTTTTGGTGTGTAAATGGTGTTGTAAAAGGTGTCTTTTTCAAAATGATATAAATTTTTTGGAGGCTAACTTCAAAGGTTTAAAATAAGATTATTCAAATAACATGTGTTCCCACACAAAAACAAGGAGTTTATTATTTGGGGCATCACTGCCTATTGATGAAAGTCTAAATAACCCCTCATTAATTATTAATACTTTTCTTTGCAGTTAACAGGATATTGAACAGTAAATTGTTTAGCACAGCTGCTGAAAAGGCAGAGACATTAAAAGGAAATCCAGAAAAAAAAGAATTTCAAGCAGAGACTAGAATGTTATTAGATATTGTAGCTAGATCATTGTATTCTGATAAAGAAGTAAGTATTAGAAAAAGTTCTGATTAAAAGATGATAACAGCCCCTCAACCATGATCACTCAAAAGAATATTAAAACCTCACTGAGAGCCAGATGGTGCTATATGCAGCAAAAGCAGTGTCACTGTTTCGAGATTGTTTTAAACAGGATTTATATTTGTCTGATGTGACATGTTGTGATGGTCTCTGACGTTTGACAATAGATGTGAACGTTAGCGTTTACATCGATTGGTGCGTTCCGAATTGCGATAAAAGCGATAATATCGCGAATCCGACCAAATTAAATCGTCACAAAATATAAGGGCTACTGAATCAGTAGGTTATGTTGTGACTTTGGTCGGATTCGCAATATTATCACTTTTATCGTTTTACGGAACGCAGGGTATGTGTCGCATTCTGATGTCTTTATGATGATTTTTTGAATCAATACACTTGTAGCAACAGGGTCACACATGCACAATATTTTTCCACCAAATGTTCGACTCTGATTCTGATCCTCCAAACCGTAGCTCTAATGGACTGACGTCTATATTGTCCACATTTCATTTCACAAATTATCCTTACTAATATTATAAATGCGAAAGTTTGTGAGTATGGATGTATGTTTGTTACTCTTTCATGCAAAAACTACTGAATGGATTTGAATGAAATTTTGTAGGTAGATGCATTACGACAGGGATTAACATATAGTCTACTTATTATCCCGGAAAAGTAAGTAGATCCCGTGGGAAAGTAGACTTACAGTTTTTTTTACATTTAAGGCGAAACATAGTTCCCAGGTACAGCTAGTAAATAAATATGTAAGGAAAAGGCTACACGCGTGATGCACATTTAACGCGTCACAACAATACAGGCGCGTACACACTACTCTGATGCCGCCGCTTCCCTGCCCTCCTCTCCTCCCCCACCTCCGTCACTGACGCGATCGGATCGCTTCTGATGCGATACAACACAAGCCATCACAACACATCGCGTCACGCTAATATAAATCGCACCATATTTAGAGTGCGGTGCAAAATTTGATATCAGCGCTCATGTGCGCTATTTGCATGCAAGCAGTCGGTCCAAAATTGCTCATATGCGCATTTCTAAGCTGTACTGTATAACGTTGTCGATGACGTCACCGATTGATGCTGGCAGTGCTAACAGAAAAAGGGTAGTGCACTGCCTCCAGAACTGTCAATGTCAAAGTCAGCATCAGTTTCCCGCATAGTTTTATTTGTATAATATTATTTTGTATGAATTTATTTTTTCATTAGATTATCTACAGTAAATACAGAAATGCTATGTAAAGATACTGGAGGTACAATACGTGTCTCCTTCCAATTTTTCTTTTCAAATAACATTGACTGTCAACTTGACAGACTCACAGATTGAAAGCTTAGTCCAAAATTGATCTGAGTGCTTACGTCCGTGGTGCAAACGATTTGAACCAGTTGTTTGCATGCATGCAAACAACTGGTTCAATGTCTGATAATGGATTCTCTGCTGTTGTCTGATTATGGACCTCACCCTAAATGTATGAAAGCATTCTGACGCAGCACAACACGTCATGTTAGGCAAATAGAAATAATCCGGCCTTCATCTTGCTATAACCGTTCATGGTAAGGGGGTAGATCGGAAATTAGTGGATTTTATTTTTAGGTATGTCGGAGAAGATGCACCTTGACCATTCCCTTGCGACTCAGACATGGCGGAACCAAGTAAATTAAAAGGCAGGACAGCAAATGATACAACGTGTTCGGCAGCGTTTAATTTAATCTCTTTGCAAATAACCTAATACAAACTTTAATTATTTTACGAAGCAATTATTAGACAACACTTAACAATTTAAAGATTACGCGAGGCAAACGATCCGTCGAAGTGGAGCACGCGCACCGCACACGCGTCAAACCGGCACAATGTGGATTGCACGTGGTTCGCCCCGACGCACAGAGGGACACGCTCCATACAAGGGCGGTCATAAATAGTTAAAGTCCTGTTACTATCAATACATTGTATTATTTTAGTGACTTATAGTTGTAAAAGTGTTTTAGGAACATTAAAATGAAAGAAGTACATGTATTTACGGAATAAAAAACGTTTACGTCAGTAAAAAACAAATATAAACAATAACATACTTTTACCTAAATTTATCATGAACAAACACTTAAAAATTGGAATGTAAAACATATATTTTAAATAAAATAAGAGTCAAAACATTGATAACATTATTTAATTATAATAAAATAATAGAAATAAATAAATTAAAATTAATTAAATACAAAAAAAAAACAAAACAACTAACAAAATACAAATAAATTATTCTTATTCTAACAATATTAAACATGTAACAATTTTATTACACTTTGTGACAGAGTATTTTTCTTTTTAGGGGGAAGTTTCCGAAGACTTGTAATATAAGGATCTGAATGTAATAATAGTCGTTGTATTAAATCTTGATTGGTAACTTCACGTGACATTTTTCGAGTGTGACTTCGTCTATAAATTTTGATATACTTATTTGTCGCTTCAGCAGCTTCTTCGGAAAGTTCTCCTATAGATAACAATGCATAACTTATAATATCTGATCCATGTACGAGCACCTTGTGGACAGAAGCAGGAAGACTATACCACGGATATTCCTCGACCAGGCTGTATGCTGTTTGTAATGCATAGTCTTTAAACTTGCATTCATTAATTTTATGTCCAGAAGATAACGTTTGTAATATTACACAACAACGATCTATGAGATCCTTATTCAAACCTGTAATTTCAGCAGATACAGCTGATTCCAAAAAAAACTTCCTGGCCGTGTTTCCGTCGTTAGACGTCCCGCTTCCACCACTACGCGGCTTGTCAACTATTAAACCTAATCGTTCCCTAAACTGGGACTGTACATATTGTTTTTTATTTGATAACAATTGTTTATCACTATCTAGCCTAACTTGCCATTTTTTTATGTCTAATCTATATGAAAGATGAATAAAATATTCGAAGAAACGTATCCAAGAATGTAGTGGTGATAATCCAAATTGGTATCTACTCTCTATTACAGGTTTTTGTAAACATTCGTCTATTTTAATCATCTCTTTAGGGGTAGCATTACATATATAACATCTACTTGTAGATGTTTCACTTAAAGCACTACAAATTTTACCATCTACCATTGAAAGCTGCAACTTATGAGAAACGACCAATTCACGATTGTCGATCTGAATAAAAGTGGGTTGCAAACTTTCAATTTTATCCTTAAAATAAGCTTCCTCTTGCAAAGACACTGCTGTGCTTTCTGTCAAAAATTGAAATCGAATAGGACGGCAGTACCTAGTGGAAGAGGGTCGAGGATTTTTCCATAAAATTTTACAATTATCTTCAGCTAATTTTACAATAATTTGAAGGGGTACATAAGATGTTACAAACAAACTACTATCTTCTAAAGTTGAATCTGAAAAAAATTGTTTGTATTCACTATGTCCAGTGCTGCCATCGAATCCCCATTTCCCAAGTAAAGAGATATTAGACAAACAATCATCAGGAATTTGATCTAAGACCTCTTTTTGAGATTCAAGGATTCGAGAAGCTGTGTGATCAAAAAGACTTTGTAATTCAACTTCAGCTGAAGACTCGGAAACAGTTATATTAGAAGGGTAACATCTCTGTTTCGCTTTAGTAATTTGTTGGTAACATGGTAATACATTAGGAGAAATCTTACTATTAACAAAGTTTTTAATTAATAAATACTGATGTTTTGTCAACTGAGCATCAGTCACAAGTGACAAGACATCATCAGTGCTAACTCTAGATATACACGAATCGAATGAACAGTCTGAAACATCAAGCAATGCACTCACAGTAGAATCATCAGACTTTGACAAATCAGCTACTCTCCGACGTTTAGTCCTTTTACTACATTGCGTAAAAGGTTTTCGAGGACGACCACGTGAATGACACGGCGACGTTTCAGACGGAGTACATTGCTTATTGTTTTTCACAAGTTGAATTTTTTCAATAACATTAAACCAATCGGAATTCTTATATAAAAGCTTGGTTTTATCCCTATTACATTTTTTCCAGAATCGAGCAATAGCTTTACATAAATTATTAACAATTTTCTCTAAATAATGAATATCAATGTTCTCAGCATCGTCGTTCAGAGTAGTCAACAAACTTTGTAGGACTTGACGACACTTTTCCGAGTCATTATCGGTATTGACAGTTAGCCATATTTCAAGAATATGCATTCTTGAAAACGAGCATATATATAAATTACCTAAAACAAAAAAAAACGGTTAAAATTCAGTCACAAAACCTACACAAAGCACTAAGACTAAATAAACTAATTTCGTAGCAAATGCTACGAGATAATCTGGCAACCGTAGCACCCTTATCATCGCCAAAAGGGCAGATAAGGGCAGCCAAGTTTTAATTTTCCTAAGATAAGAAAGTCTAAAGATTATGGTGCAATATACCTCCATAGTGGGAGCGAGTGGGAACATATTTAAAAGTTTATTCAAACTTTGAATATTAAAATATAATACTCCAAGAAAAGTCGCCTCGTAGCAATGACATACTAAAGAAAATATATACTAAGATACAATTAAAATAAAAATATTAATTATTACATACCCTGTTCTTGGATATCCATTTCAGAAAAAACTCACACAGCACTCACAGGTCCCGCAATGACAACAAATGACGTCACGCTTTTTAATGACTCACTGATAACAGTATTTACGATTGGCGATGCGCTCTCTTTGAATGCACAATAGATAATGAAGGCGCACTCTAATTACTGACCTATTTATAGTTTCAGAAGGTACCGCAACTATCCAATGTAACGACAAGGAATAAAATGTAAAACAAGAAAGCAGGTTTTTAAGATTTATGACCTATGGATGTCCCACAGTGCGACGTTCCGTTAGCGCGCTCCGCCGCACCGGCGTTACCGACCGGCGTTAACCGCGCCACCGTCGGTATCGCGGAAACGTGCTGTGCCTCGGTAGTCAAATAAGCATCCGTTTTAATTTTCGCCGACACGGCCTTCCTGACGCACGCACGTCCTCGTGCGTTAAACATCTGGAATCAAGAAATCCAAGCATTACCATCAACCCCAAATTGCTTCCTATCACGACAAATCAAAGCATACACTGTCAGAACATCAATTTCATATCTCGCCATCACACCGAACACCAGCGTTCATCTTTCATCTCCGGAATACAAAAGGTCGCATTAACACACGCTACAGCTCCGCGCCACGCGCTGGGGACCGACACGCATATAGCGCGCGGCAAGCCAACGGCTTGCGGCCAGTAGCGAGATGCTAACATTACGTACCTTCTCTACACACAGAGCCGGCTGGTTCTGGGACCACCGCTCCATTCTGCACCTCGTCGTGCACTTCCGCCACAGTTTTATTAACAACCACATCATCAATCTCCATGTCACTACCACTATCCGCCGACACGGACTCATCCTGCTCTAGAGCTTGATCACATAGCGCTTCCGCCATTTCCGTTAGCCCTTCACGTCCTTCGGGCACTTTACGTAAGCTTTCATGGGCGTATTTATACTTCCTCTTAGAGCCGTCAACATGTTGCAGTTCATAGCGATCGTTTTCTAAGACTCTAGTTACTCTAAAGGGACCCCTAAACTTTCTATCTAGTTTTGTTTGGTTACGTTCGCAACATTTCAAAAAACAAAGTCACCCGCACAAAATGGCTTGATACGAGCTCTACCTTTATTGAAGCGCTCCGTGAAGTTAGACTTCGCTGTATGCTCTATGTTAGCTGAGGCTTCACTACGGATCTGATTAAGGTCAGCTCTACGCTCGGTGGTCTCATCAAAACTAGCTATTCTAGAGATTCCTAAAGGCTGTGACTGAATACCAAACATGAGCTCAGTCGCAGAATACCCAGTGACCCTACACCTAGTACTATTTAATGCTAGCTGATTTGCACCTAGCTCGTCTCTCCACACACTGTCTGAACTATTTTCGGTAATAGTAAGTAGATTTTTGAGGGTTTGCATAACCCTTTCAACCTGACCGTTTGCTCTACTTGCCCCGACTGCAATAACATGAAGCTCTATGTTGTTTTCAGAGCAGAAGCTTCGAAAACTACCACTAATATAGCAACGACCCTGGTCTGCGATAATGCGTTTAGGTGTACCAAACAAATTGATGGCCTCTTTTAACGATTCTATGGCACTACAAGCGTCTAAACTTGACGTCAACCGTAACAAGACATATTTAGTAAAGGCATCAATAATAACGCTTATGTACTCCTTCTTTGAGCTTTTACCACTTAGTTTTCCGCTTAAATCTATGTGGATGGTATGCCATGGAAGGGTAACTTTTGGTATAGAATGCAACTGAATAGGCTGAGCGCCTGAAGTTCCTTTACAAGCTTTACAAACTAAGCATGCGTCTACAAACTTTTTAACAGCTCTTGCCATACCGGGAAACCAGTACAGCTCAAATAATTTATCTAGAGTCTTATCATAGCCAAGATGTTTTAGTTCCGAATGAACGTAACTTATCAGGGACCACGTTAACGACCGAGGCACTATAGGTAGCCACTTTGACCTCTTGTTACGCTCTACTTTTCGGTACAAAACTCCTTTTCGAACATCATACGACTTTGCAAGTTCTTGCTGTAAATCACCTACTCTCCACTTCTCCATAATATCCACTAACTCACTGTCGCGTTGCTGTTCTACAGCTAACCATTCTTGCTGCAAATTTAAAACCTGGACTTTCTTTTTAGAAATGTTATCAATGTTATTACCATCAGAGTCACAATGAGGTAGTGGGTTTCTGGATAGGAAATCAACATGCGACATATGGCGACCCGCTCTATACTCAATGTTAAAATCGTAGCTTTGCAATATCGCCCACCATCTATGAACACGTGGCGTTAGATCTTTTTTTGTGCTAGATGACTTAAGCGCATTACAGTCAGTACGAACCGTGAAATGGCGACCATATAAGTAGTGCCTAAAATGCTCTACGGCGCGCACCACCGCTAAAGTCTCCAACTCATACGAGTGGTAGCGTGACTCAGCGGCGGACGTGCGGCGGCTGTAGTAAGTGACTACATGTTGAACGCGTTCGTGTCGTTGGACTAAAATTGCACCATAGCCCAGCGCACTCGCATCAGTGTGTAATTCGATGTCTTTGTCTGGGTCGAAAATTGCTAGTACCGGTTCCGAAGTCAGAATCTGTACAACGCGTCTATGTATTTCACTATGCTGTTCAGTCCAACTGATCTGACCTTTATGTTGCGTAAGCGGATATAGTGGGGCCATAAGTAATGAAAAGTTAGGAATAAATTGCCTAAAATAAGACGCAAGTCCAATAAACTGGCGAACTTGCGTAGCTGTATGAGGTACTGGGATCTCCACTAAAGCTTGCACTTTATTCGGATTTGGTCTTATTGATCCAGATTTAATCTCATAACCTAAATAAGAGATTTCACATTTAAGAAATTTGCACTTTTTCAAGTTCAGAGAGTAACCAGCCCTTGCAAGTGCACAGAGAACCAGACCGAGACGTTCCAGACCTTGTTCCACTGTTATTGCTGGAATACATACATCGTCGATGTAAATAAGGGCAAAATCACACTCTTTCAGTGCAACTTGAATGGATCTTTGGAAAACCGAAGGTGCATTTTTGAGTCCAAATGGCATGGCAACGTACTCGAACTGCCCATCAGGTGTAACAAACGCAGTACGTTCAATGGAACCCGACTCTACACTAATACAATGGAAACCAGATGTCATATCCAGGGAAGTAAAGTACTTAGCGCCTTGCAACCTGTCTATCTGGTCGCCAATCCGTGGCAAAGGAAAATTATCGCTACGCGTGTTTGAGTTAAGCTCTCTATAATCAACTACCATGCGGTCGCTACCATCCTTTTTCTTTACCAGCAAGATAGGACTAGAGAAAGGAGAGTAGCTCTCGCGAATAACGCCTGCTTTAAGTAACTCAGAAACTTTGTCCTTTACTATTTGCCGTTCACTAACCGATAGCCTATATGGTCGTCGCTGTACAACTTTATTAGGGTCAATCAGCTCTATTTTAATTTCACCGGTATTAATTCGTTTTGTTGGGGTACCTTCTACAAAGTGCTCTGAATATGAATCAAGTATTGACAACAAAGAAGTTTTAGCGTTACCTTCCAAATCTGTATCAACCTGAGACTCAATCAGAGCAGGTGCACAAGATACAAACTGCGAAAATTTGGATTTAAAAAAATTAATGCCATTAACATCTAGCTCTACATACACCCCCATGTCGATAATATCGCGTCCCAGAAGAATAGGTTCGATTAAAAATGAATCATCAACAATATAAAACACAACTTTCAAGGACAAACCCTGAAGGTTAATCAGACACCTTACTTGTTCAGTGCATTTAATATCGGAATTACCGATACCCACCAAAACTATAGTGTCATTTAGCATTGTGGCATTAATTGCTTTTGCAAGACTATGTTTAATCAGTGAGCATTCAGATCCTGAGTCAAATAGAAAACGACAACTCCTACCTGCAATTTGTAGCTCACCAGTCACCGCCCGCTTGCCGCAAAGTTTGACCTCTTTCGTAGGAGCGTTGTTGGTTTCTCGGAGGGTAGCAGCGGCGACGCAAGCACTGGCTATGTGGCCCTGCTTTCCGCACGCGTAGCACGTCACGGGGCGCTTCTCTTCATAGCGCGGGGGTGTCACTACTGACGTTGCCGGCTTTTGCTTGTACACCTGAGAACTTTCACCAAAGCGTTTAGAACAATTTATGATTTTATGCCCTATCTCGCCACAGCGATGACATGTGCCGCTGAAGGCAGCACTAACTGGGCGCTGATTACTAAAACGCGGGCGTTTATTTTCGATGTACGTAGAAATATCGTCGTTTTGACGCTTGAGCGATACTCCACGTAATATGCGACATAACTGCGTTTTTGTTGTTATAGTGTGGGCGTTTAATTCACGTCTTAAGCCCTGTTCACAGTTTGATAACACTGACACAGCAAACCCAGTAATCACTTCGTCACTAAATTCAACATTAGGTATAGACTCGATCGTATGCCAAAGACGCATTGCGGCGTCGGCTGCGGTTTCTTTATCTTGAATTTTAAATTTAATGACACGTTCGAAATAATCCTGCATAAGCATAGGCTTTGCAAACTTTGCGATCAGAGTTGTTTTTACATTTTGCCACGTCATGCAGTCAGGTTGAATCTTTGTTAAGCACGTGGCAGCTCGTCCACGCAAGGCTTGCATAAGCGGTAACAATAAGTCAGTACCTTTGAGATCCTTTTGTTTTATTATCATCTCGCTTACGTTGCACCAGCCCTCGATATCAGCGTCAGCGTCGTCAGGGTCGAATTTGATAAGCGGCACAGGAACGGACGTCGTAGACCCGCCGGCGACACTGTTAGCCAACCCACGTAACAACTGCAGCAACGCAGCAGCCTCGGCAGCACCACTAGTTTCACTATGATTCGCACTCGCCTTACCGGACGTATGATCGGCATTATTCGCAATTTGTTCGCCCGTGTCACTGCCTCCAGAGCGTTCTTGGATCCCGGATCCCACTTCTGATGTCGGAGAAGATGCACCTTGACCATTCCCTTGCGACTCAGACATGGCGGAACCAAGTAAATTAAAAGGCAGGACAGCAAATGATACAACGTGTTCGGCAGCGTTTAATTTAATCTCTTTGCAAATAACCTAATACAAACTTTAATTATTTTACGAAGCAATTATTAGACAACACTTAACAATTTAAAGATTACGCGAGGCAAACGATCCGTCGAAGTGGAGCACGCGCACCGCACACGCGTCAAACCGGCACAATGTGGATTGCACGTGGTTCGCCCCGACGTTCCGTTAGCGCGCTCCGCCGCACCGGCGTTACCGACCGGCGTTAACCGCGCCACCGTTGGTATCGCGGAAACGTGCTGTGCCTCGGTAGTCAAATAAGCATCCGTTTTAATTTTCGCCGACAGGTATTTATCAGGGAGCTGATTTCCAATGCCAGTGATGCTTTAGAAAAGTTTAGATATTTGTCAGTCAGTGGTGGAGATGTAAACAACCTGGTGGAAGTAGATCGTCCACTTGAAATCAATCTTATAACTGATAAACAAAATAGGAGTCTCACATTCCAGGTAAATTTATTAAACTTCAACTGCTGTTACTATATAGGCTTATTTTGGAGTCAGTGTGCCAAATTAATGTTATAGTGAAAGTCAAAATAGTTATTTGTTATGCATGACTGCAAAGTTGGTTTTTGTAGTGAGTGCTCACCTGAGCGTGGAAAATACCTACTTACTGTTTAACTTACTACAATGTTTTTGACCACAAAGTTTGAATTCATTTTCCCAGTCCATATTCAAGCATTCAAATTTTACAAATCACTTTTTATATGCTAGCAGTTAAAATAGACATTTTCACGCAAATTTCGAAGAATAAAAAAGCCTTTTGCTACTGGTGAGGTGAAAAAATACATATAAATAATTTTGTTCTATTCTAAATTAATAACTTTTCTTCAAGGATTCAGGCATAGGAATGACAAAAGAAGAACTTGTTAAGAATCTTGGCACAATAGCCCGTTCAGGATCAAAGTCTTTCATAGAAGAAATCAAAAAACAAGGAGCAGATCAAGCCAACTCTATAATAGGACAATTTGGTGTTGGATTCTATTCAGCGTTCATGGTAGCTGATAATATTGAAGTGTATACTCGCAGTAGTATTGTTGGTTCTCCTGGCTACAAATGGACCTCTGATGGGTATAATTTATTTATTTTATGCACAGATTTCATATTTTTCCTGGAATAGAATAAAAAAACCAACAATCTATACTAATATTATAAAGCTGAAGAGTTTCTTTGATTGTTTGTTTGTTTGGTTGAACGCACTAATCTCAGGAACTACTGATTCAAATTGAAGAATTCTTTTTGTGTTGGTTGGTCAATTTATCGAGGAAGGCTATATTCTATATAACATCACGCTACGACTAATAGGAGCTGATTCAACACCTCTGAGCGAGTTAAAAAACAACCGAACAACTACACTCCGAGCTTCCGGGAGGTTATTATCTAAGAAAAAATCTATCGCAATCGCTTACAGTCGCAGTCCATCCATCACCCCTTTTAAAAGGATGTCGGCGCAAAGTCTTGCGTTCACGCCGCAATGCCTGTGAAATTAAAGGCGATCGTGGTAGATTTTTTCTTCGACAATAACCCACCTGAACGCGCTCCAAAAACGGGCCGATTGTTTCACCCTCGCGTCACGCTCGAAGGCATTGAACGGGGTTAGAGCGAAAAGTTGTACATCGCGCGAAGGCTCTCCCATTAACTATGCATACAGTTGGAAAACGCTTTTGATGTCGGACGATACCGCCGGGCCGCGAAGGTACTTACGCTATCAGTCGCAAATGTGGAATGGTTGTCAAAAAATTAAAAGTATCTGTAGATTTGGTTACAAGCGATAAGTATTTGACAATAGATTCATACATGACACTTCAAAATTCTATCCCCACTATATAAATCCAGCAGTAAGTCGACTCTTACGACATGCACTGGAAAAGATACATGTTTTCTATTCATGGTTGAGTACGATGTACGAACTATACAGGGTAAATTTTGAGGTACCGGCAACCTCGCAGGATTAGATAACAGGCATCATTAACTACAACTTTTGTTCTACGACTTTTGATAATTCGTTAGATTTTACTTTCATACAAAAATAAATATTCATTCATTTAATATACCTCTAGAATGTTTGTAACTTTACGCGCACAGCGCGCGAGCATAGCGTTGTCTTCCGTCGTCGTTTATAAATGAAACATAGACTTATCAATGTCACGACAGTGCAATAAAAAGTTGAAAATTGATTTTTGTTCAATGTATTGAGTTATCTTAAAACTCGTAAAACAAACGTTGTAGTTAATGATGTTAGCTATCTAATCCTGCGAGGTTGCCGGTACCTCAAAATTTACCCTATACACGGTTATTTTTTTATCACCCTGGAAAATTTTAGGGACGCTTCAGAACAAATCCATTATTATATAAAAAATTTAGAAAATGAAATAAAAAAAAATCTCTAAAAATGCTGCTCTCAACTAGTGCAGCACTTTTTGGATTTTTTAGAAAATTAATATAAAATTAAGTGAGTTCTTTTTTTTATTCATATTTAAGAGGAAATCGTACAGTCCGTTTTTTCAAACAAACGTAGTCCCCTATTTCCTCAGTTGCTCTATTTTTTCCAGTAAAATCAATCGCCACTATAAGCATGTTCCTATGTTTTCCTTTTTTAATTAAGTTAATTATTAAAAGAGATTTTAAGCCTTCAAAAACATAAAAAATCGACCTAATTTTCTGCGGTATTCAAACGTCCAGCAAACAAATTTAACAAGATTATATGAAAAAAGTAAAACATAGAAACACAGAAAAAGCCTTGCTTTAATTTTTAACACAAAAAGTAATTAAATCCGTCAATTTTTCGCGGAGAAAACAGGGGACTACGAAACGTATATTTTGTGCACTTTTCATAGGTATTTTCGGTCCCAGCTGCAGTTGTCCCTATCGCGTTCAGTTCATTCAGTTGTTCGGACACACACAGTGCGACAGCAATACATTTTGCAAATACCTATTTTTGAATTCTCTCGACGTTGGTGTTTCCTCTTAAATCATTCTTATTCCATGTCGTAAAGCGTCCCTTAAATTTTCCAGGGTGATAAAAAATTACCGTGTATATACACTGTTTCTTTTTATCACCCAGGATAATTTAAGGGATGCTTCAGGACACGTTAGTAGAATGATTTAAACATTAATAAAAAAATTAACACCTATTTTATATTTTTTTTTTCTAAAATATCCAAAAAATGCTGCACTAATTGAGTGCTGTTTTTTTTTTGTTAATATTTAAATCATTCTACTACCGTGTCCTGAAGCGTCCCTTAAATTATCCGGGATGATAAAAAAGTTACCGTGAATTGTACTAAACTCCCACCACAGTCTTACAAATAAAAATGAGTTATACCACATTTATTCCACCCTTATACTAGGTATAGTTATACTTAGTATAACTCGAGAATAACTAGAATATTTTTTGACAAATAAACGAGGTTTATCTTCGGTATAGCTATTCTTCCGATCTATCAAAATGCACAATATGGCAACAGCGCAATCAAAGAGAAATGTACAAAAAAGTAACATCTTATCTGTGGAAGCTGTCAGTTTTTCGACCGGGCGTCCGTTTTGTTGATTAGTTTCATTTCCATATTATTATATGTGTTTATACATTCGTGTAAATAATTATATTAATTTGAATATAGTTAAATTTCGATAAAGAACTTTGATTTTTTTTCAAAAATGTTGAATAAATCAATAAATAAATTTCGTCTCAGGCGGGGATCGAACCCGTGTCTCCAACGTACCGTATTGACGCTTTGACCACTTCGACCACCGAGCTCTTATCAGCTCCGACGAAATCTTTAACTGTATTGATCTCATTTATTTGGGGGAGGAGGGGTGGGGGGTGGAGATGGCTATGCTCGGAGTTTCTTTACGTGAACACATCAGTAATGATGAGATCCGTAAGAGACGCCGCGTTGGTAAGCCCCCCAAAAGGTAGACCGACGACCTGATGAAGGTCGCGGGAAGCCGCTGGATGCGGGAGGCGCAGGACCGATCGGTGTGGAGATCCTTGGGGGAGGCCTATGTCCAACAGTGGGCGTCTGTTGGCTGAAATGATGATGATGATTGATCTCATTTGAACTTTGTTAATTTTTAACAGTGATTTTACTTTAGTGTATCCATTAACTATATTTAAATATTATAACCTCAAATGACCATAGCAAACAAGCACAAATCGAGTTATACTAGGTTTATACAAGGGTGCGGGTTGGTATAACGTCGGAATAACGTTTGTATCAATAGAAATGTCAATGTTATACTCAGTATAAGTTATTCTTGGTTTATTTGTAGACATTTTGCTTATTCTTAGTTTATTCTCGAGTTTAACTTTATGCCACGTTTATTTGTAAGGCTGCCATAGTGTGTTCATGAATTCATTTGTAGTAAATTCAGCTCATTGTAAAAATCTTGTCTTAGCAGTTATCATAAACTCAGTATCGTATACAGAACAAGTGTAGACATTATAAATAATGTGATCATCGATTCTCGTGAAAATGAGGGTTGAAAGCACATGATCGTTTGCTTTCAACCCTCGGCGTTCGAGTGCGCAAACAGCGAGTTTTGGGGCCACGGCATACGGGTATGCATTGTTAAACTGAGCCAACACAGTGTCTCTGTTAATACAGTAATAATATGTTTTTCTTTCATATTTCTAATGTTTGTCAACCTAATTTTTTGAAACAGCTCAGGAACATATGAAATACAAGAGGTTGATGAGTTGCCAGTTGGAACTAAAATAATTATACATTTGAAAACTGAATGCCGAGAGTTTGCTGATGATGACACAGTTAAAAGTGAGTAAATTTTGGCATTTCTCGGTATTAAGAAGTACTTATTTATCAATGTTTTATTAGAAGTTTTGAACTTTTTAAAATTTACTTCAAATCGTGTATATATTTGTACTGTTTTAGGTATTATAATGAAGTATAGCAACTTTATTGGTAGCCCAATACTGTTAAATAATGAACAAGTTAATTCCATCAAGGTAAATGTTACAGTTTACTATAACATAATTGTTATGTTTCCCCATTATATTTACTTTTTAAAGTTGATGACCGCTTTAAATTTTTAGCCTCTCTGGTTGATGGAACCTAAAGAAGTGTCGCATGAACAACACACAGAATTTTATAGGTTTATTAGCAATTCGTATGATAAACCACGATTCACATTACATTACAAAACAGATGTTCCACTAAGTATCAGATCTATTTTATATGTGCCAGAGGGGAAGCCTGGATTGTTCGAAATGTCTAGAGATTCTGATGTTGGAGTTGCATTATATTCAAGAAAGATTTTAATAAAAAGCAAAGCTGAAAACATTCTTCCAAAATGGCTGAGATTTGTGAAAGGTTTGTGTAATTAATTAATGGATTTTATAAAAGCGATTTAAGGTAGCTTGGGTACAGTAAGCTCCTTATCAAGCTATCTGTTTGACCTTTGGACCTTTCTTATGTAGCTTGTAATAGTGGTGGTCTTGTAGTGTAAATGTATAGCTTGAATGGTAACATACTGTACCAAGTGTTAAAAACAGTTGTGGTGATAGAACCGTAAAAAACAGTTGCCATATTAGATACTTACTTATACAGTGTGGCACAAAAACCCTGTTATATATACAGTGTGACTCTTTATGATCTGCACATATTTCAATGAGGAAAACAATGCTTAGCTTTATCGACGCATAACTTGAAATTCAAGTTCTCTACTGTGATCCCCGTGTAAATAAAACTAATTTTTAAACTAAACTTTAACGACGTAACAAAGAATAACTACCTGAGCATCTGCGCATAATGAAAATTGCGGCATTTTTGTCAAAACATCTGTTTTCGTCCAATTTTTGCACAAATTGTAAAAATTTTCAATATATCGTCCCCTCTTTCAAACCTTTACTGTTGTTGAATCATACTATAATTAAAAACCTTATTATCTTTACGTTTTTTAATCAATCAATCATCATTTATTTGCCAAAATATGGTTACAATAGTTGTTAGCTCTTCAGTTTCCAGCATATTTTGTTGAATGTCAACGTGCAAATATTACATATTATAGAAAATAATTAAATTAATGAGGTTCAGTGACGTCAAAATAAATAAAATTAATTTAAAGATAATAGTTATACGCAATGTAACAAAAAAAGTACTTCTAATCTATTCATAATTAAAAAAGTCAGGAAAAATTGCATCAATATTGAATTAAAATGTCAGAAAATTACATATGTTTATCATTTACATAATTTATACTATTAAATTAAATACACACGAATGTCAATCAAATATATATTAGGGTATTTTATCATTTAAAAAATCATTAATTGTGTAGTACATTTTGTTAATTAAAAATGTACATATATAATTCAGTCCTAAATTTGGTTAAAGTCAGTTTTTTTATATTTGAGGGTAACTTATTAAATATACGAATGGACATACAATATGCATTTTTAGAAAATAGCATTAGTCTTTGGATTGGAACACATAAATCATCCCCTTTTCTACCTCTATATTCAAGATCTTTTTTTTGCTTATATAAGTTAAAATACTTTTTAACAAGCATTGCCATTTCAAGAATATATAAACATGGAACTGGCAGTATTCCAAGCAATTTGAATAAGGGCTTACACTAGCGGTGGGTCGTCGTCAAATTTTTGGACGACGAAACGCAACCGTTTTTTCAAGAACGAAAACTAGTCCTCGAAACGGTTCTCGTTCGCAACTGGTTTGAGTGGTGGCGGACGCGGGCGACGGACGGCGCGGCGACGACGCCCGAACGTTCGAACTACTTCGAACAAACGAAACGTAACGTAGGTAATCGAAGTCTCGTCGACGTTTGTTTCGACAAGTGAAGTGGTTGCGGGTTTGCTGTTAAATAAATAATTTTGTTGTCATATATTATTTATTATTACATTTTTATTGCAAAACAACCTTGCACTCTATACATGGTTATTTTTTATCACCCCGGAAAATTTCAGGGACGCTTCACATGGCATTAGAATGATTTAAATATGAATAAAAAAAATAACTCACTTAATTTTATATTAATTTTCAAAAAAATCCAAAAAATGCTGCACTAGTTGAGAGCAGCATTTTTAGGGATTTTTTTATATCTTAATTTTTTATTTAATTTTTTTTTTACTTTTTATATAATAATGGATGTGTCCTGAAGCGTCCCTAAAATTTTCCAGGGTGATAAAAAGTAACCGTGTATAAATCATGATAAGTGAGCTACACAGCATAACCACCAACTCGTTGCGAACGAGACGAAAAAGCGAAATAATAAATAGTCATACGATAATCGACTATAATAGTTCAATAATAAGGATTATTTTATTAATATCATAGATCCAAAGCAAACGGAACGAACGACAACGTCGCAATGGTCACATTGCGTTCTAGACTGTATTTACATCGTCGTTAATTTCAAATTCGCGTAAGACAATCAGAGGACTGGTTGTGCGACGAAGACTCCTTTGAAACGAAACATGAAACGGTTCCATCGTCGCGGAACACAAAACGGTCTATAAAAACAGTTCGTCTTTGCAACGACCACCTCTAGCTTACACGAGTCCAAATAACCTGCACCACAAAGTGACCGTATACATTTTGTCTATATAATTGTGCGCTCTTGCCCTCTTTTTAATATCTGTATATTATGAAGTCTCAAAATGTATGTTAATTTATAAGCCTAGCAAAATGAACTGGCGATTAAATAAAAAATATTTAACAAAAAATAAAAACCGACTTCAATAACACTGAAAAGTTAAAAATAATACAGACAACTTCACACTTCTATAGAAGTCGGTGCCAAACGATGATCTCCTAGAAAGCCTTAAAATTTGTCACCGACTTCAATATAGAAGTGTGAAGATGTTGTCTGTACCTATTCTTCTATTATTTTTAATTTTTCAGTGTTTTCGAAGTCGGTTTTTATTTTTTTGTAATATATTTATTATTTTTAACTTTTAAGTGAATGAAATCTTTTTAGATGAAAATCCCATTCCCACGGAAATGGGATTTTCATGGGATCCCATCATCAGATCCTGACTTTGGTGACCTTGGGACCACCGCCGGAGTATACTCTATCAAATACAAAAAGAATTTTGAAAATCGGTCTACAATTGGCGGAGTAATCACAAAACACGTTGGACACACCTAAAAATTTAAGGGTTTTCCTCGATTTTTATGGGATCCCATCATCAGATCCTAACTTTGGTGACCCCCATGGTCACCAAAGTTAGGATCCCTTGGAGTATACTCTATCGACCACCCTTGGAGTATACTCTATCGAATACAAAAAGAATTTCGAAAATTTTGATTGCACCCATTAAATCCAGAATCGCACCGAGCTTCCGTCGCATGTGTGTTGCAAGTATTGCACCAGTTTGGTTGCAACGTATTCTATACATAAATGATAATAATATTCTATACATATAATCTCATTATAACTGACACACCTAATCTTGTAATGGAAGTTGAGTTCAACAAATGGCACACACTGTATAGAGGTGGGCAATATGGGTTTTGTATTAAGATATCAAATCAAAACTATATATCGATATTCGAAATCAGATTTTAAAACTATATACCTTCCTAAGATACTCGTATATATATTTTTGTAACTACATATACTTTAATACTTTGGTTGACACTGTACTGTACGAAATTCGAATAAAGATTCGATACGATATGATTTTATAACGATTTAGTAGCGATATTTTCGAATCGAATGTATAGTTTTTTTTGCCGCAAATCCAATTAACAATATTGCTACGATATATTTAAAAATCCGATACGATTCATTTTGCCCACTCCTCACACTACGAGAATAATGGACTACCGAGATTAAACGACGGGATTCTAATATTATTGTATTATTGTTCTATTTTTAAGTATAATGTTAATATTGAATGTAAGCAAATTTTGTTTGTATTTCAGGAGTTGTAGATTCTGAAGACATTCCTCTAAATCTAAGTAGAGAGCTGCTTCAAAATAGCGCATTGATCACGTAAGTACGCAAATGATATATGATAAATGATGATACTAATTCCTACTGAAGGCAAATTTATATCTTAATGAATAAATGAGACATTAATTCTGATAAGAAATTTGGCTTTTTTAACATTTGTTTTATTTTTCAGAAAATTGAAAACTGTTTTGACGAACAAATTCCTGAAATTTATGATTGATACATCTCAAAAAGATCCTGTCGGGTATGATGCCTTCTACAAGGATTATTCCCTATTTTTAAAGGAGGGTATAGTTACGAGCCAAAGTTCAATAGAAAAGGTAAAAATACTGATAAAATAAAATTATACTAGGAGCAAGATAGATCGGAAACGGAAAACATATCTATATATATATAAAAATGAATTGCCGAAATGTATGTACGCGCATAACTTCTGAACGACTGCACCAAATTGGATAATAATTTTTTTGTGTGTTCGTTATTGTCAAGACAAGGTTTGTATGAAAGAAAATTAGATATTTTTTAATCTCCTAATCACTCCTAATCCGAAATTGACTGAATTCGCACGTTTGACAGTTCGAGCGCTTTTGACAGAACGACGTCTGTCGGGACAGCTAGTTTTAAATAAATAAATGAAGTCAATATAGTAACTGAAAGTAACTCGAAAACTGGGACGTGATAATATGATATTTGGAGACGTTTGCAAAACTGCGCTATGCTCCAATACCAATGTAAGGACTAGAGTTAGTATATTTAAATTCTAGCTGACCCGGTGAACTTTGTATCACCTACAAATAGAGTGACAGGTGGCAGATAACATAACAAGTAACTAACTGTATGAAAGCAAACATAAGAAATAAAACAATCAAATTGGCCAAGTCGTTTTTCAATTTTAGCGAGACTAACG
The DNA here is from genome assembly GCA_963935595.1 of Schoenobius gigantellus. Lineage (NCBI taxonomy): Eukaryota > Metazoa > Arthropoda > Insecta > Lepidoptera > Crambidae > Schoenobius > Schoenobius gigantellus. The sequence goes on from OZ012545.1 coordinate 28,523,821, forward strand.
ACCGGCGATTCATTTTTATATATAATTAAACTTTATATTATAGAAACTAGCTGACCCCGTGAACTTCGTATCACCTTGTCAGATAACAAACAATTGCAAAGTGTACGTGTAAGTGTGTAATATTATTTTTGGCTTACCTATTTTTTTATATTGGTTTTGTATTATTTATGGTCATAAATCGGGTAAAAGGCTTTTTAAAAACCATTTGTCTACATTTAACGCAATAAATTATATAGAATTTTCGATTTTTTGACGTCTTTCGAAGATTTTTGTCTTATTATGTTTTAGAACTCCTATCTTATCTCCTATCATATTTTTTTCAAGTATCCAATTCCAAACTACCTATATTAAATTTAAAATGATAAGTCGCCAATAACCAAGTCAACAATAGACGCACCTAAGTCGATGCGATCTGATCAGACCTCATTTGGAATAGAGATTTCAATACGAAAATATGACAACGTTTTACTATGAATAAAATTAAATATTGGAGATATACTAGGAAAAAACGAGAATTAGCTGCAGCAACCCCTAATTCAAAACTTAATCTAATATGGGCACGGTTCTAGGGTTAAAGCGAACCCTGTATTAAAGCGAACAAAAGAAAAAAGTCAACATTCAAATCGGTCAAACCGTTTGTGGGTGGCCTACCAAAGCCGTATCGACTTTATAGTAGACGTATCGACTACGACTTCCCCGGGAATCTCAAAACCTTCCACCTTGTGGGGGGCCTACCAAAGCTGCGTCTCCCGGTACGCGGCTGCTACTCGAGGACCTTTCCACCCCAACGACCGTCAGTCCTGCGAGCTATGTATCCTGCCCACTGCCACTTAAGGCTTGCAATTCTTTGAGCTATGTCGGTGACTCTAGTTCTTCTACGGATCTCATCACTTCTGATGCGATCGCGTAGAGAAACTCCCAGGCATAGCCCTCTCTATTACCCTTTTAGTGACATTGAGCCTTCTGATGACAGTCATATTGACTGGTGACAGTCATAAATAAAATATTGTCTATGTGGCTTAAGTTTAGTAACCAAGCTCAGGTTTAACTTGTTGTTTTGTATTTATGATTATACCACGTTGGGCGCCATTTTTATCTTCTTCTTCTTATATATAAAAATGAAACGCTGTGTGTTAGTCTCGCTGAAACTCAAAAACAATATGCGTCCAATTTAGCGCCAATGTGGCAACTCAATCGTTCGAAAAATAACAACCTCAATGTCGATTGATCAGAATTAACCGTGGTCTAGTGGTTCAGACCACCGGGTTCGATTCCCTATGGGGGCAGACATTCTTTTGCTCGGTTTGGTTGGTGGTAGGGCTTCCGAGCCCGCCTGGCTAGCTACCACCGTCTTACCCAAGTTTGTCGCTATAATAACAATGTTAATAGCATTCTTGTGTTCCGACAATATGAGGTAAGATAGTTCCTCAGTTGTTGAGAAGTCCAGGTGAAGCTCGCTTTCACCTTCGGCCTTATCGTCACTTACCATCAGGTGAGATGAAGGCCAAGACCTGCTCGAAAAGCATCACTTTTAAAACAGTTTATTAACCGCAATTAATCGCAATCAAACAAAAGTATAGACAACATACCAAAACCTGTTCAGCTGAAAACAAAGATCATCGAAGAATGCGAGGCTCGACACCTGTCACTAACGAAACCAAACACGAGTGTTAAAACCCTTCAACGGGAATGCTATTTATTACGCTGCTTCATGCAAAGTAAGCAAAATAAAAGGGGCCCACTTTCAGAAGAGTACACACAAAAATTGTTCAAGCTGTTGGCTTAAGAAAAAGAAAAATAAGAAGAGAACATCCAATAGTCAAAATGAAACGACACACCTATCGACGAATATCTCGTGACCACCAAAGCGAACAACGGTGAACGTAAGGACTGGGTATTGAATAGTGGATGTATCGCATATGACCTACGCAGGAAGCACTTCACGAGGATGGATGCAGAGTCTCGGAAACTCAACTGCCTCAAAAGAACAAACCGCTGAAGTCAAAGGACGTGCCACATAAAAGTCATAGTCATAACAAGCGAATATGGCACAGTAAGCCCTTTAGAAACACTGTACAAGCCGATTCAAATAAGAATAGGAAAGCCAATGACCTCCATCTGTCAAATATCGCTTGAAAAGTACGGTTTGCAAAAAAACTTATTCTCAACAAGAACGGTGTATTTTACTGTTTAAAAATGTCTAAAAATTTTAAAAAAATCAGATATGTTTTTCTCACTTAATTTTTGTAAATAAATTTTATTAAAGAAAAACTTTTTTTGGTCACCCTACCTAACTGGTTTGAATTGACAGCTATGACGTCACAACTCACAATATGGCGCCAAGTCGGGTCCTATGCTACAATCACCAAGAACGTCAAAATTCTGATGACCGCTGAAAAATAATCTTTACTGTATAAAAATACAGATTAAAACCGATTCCACAGATACACCAAAAACAAGTTTGGTGAAACCTCCAGAGAACTCCATTGGCTAGCTCTGAAAAACGAGTAAGGGATCAGGTTAAAATTCAATAAAGAAAGTCTTTACCTGACTACAACGCTTGCATCCATGCTAAAATGACAAGAGCTCTGAGTTCCAAAGAAAGAACTACGCCAAGAACTATTCACGAACTAGAAAATGTACACAACGATGTATGTATGTGGTTCTATCAAATGCCTGCCACCTCGAACAACTAATATTTTGTAAGTAACTGAGTCGATGACTACAGATATGGCCGCGTCTAAACACAAATCTCACATACTTGAAAAGCTCAAAGAATATAAAGAAGGAAGGGAGAACTTTACTGGCAATAAGATTAAATATTTACATACTGATAATGGCACATTAAAAAAGAATTTCAAAACTACCTCAATGCAAAACGGAAGAATCGAACACTAGTGGAAAAGGCCAGCTGTGCTGATTGACGTCAAAGCACCGCTGCACCATGGGGTGAAGCTGTTAACACAGCAACTACCTATCAAACAGAAGTATTAACAGTGGTATTGACAATCAAACACCATTTAAAAGATGGGTACAAAGAAAACCCTGCGTTAACCACCTCCGTCCCCACGTCGATTCAGTATTTAGAAGTCTGAGGAAGGTCCCGATTCTCCAAAGGACACAATTTTGTGCCGAAAGCAACACCTGGCATGTTCGTCGGATACTCAGAAATGAGCAAAGCCTACAAGATCTACATTAGAACTAAACGCAGGACTGTCCATCTCACAAGATGTAACAATTCTTTAAACCAACTTCCACGAAATTGCTCTAGAAAACAAACCAACACCTCTTACACAAACAGAGACGATTGATATTGAACCAACACTTGTAACACAAACTGAGACGGTGGAGATGGATTTTGGGAACTACAAAGACACTTTACAACAGAACGATATTGAAAGCATATCTCACGAACAGGAAAGTGAAGCCCTTCAGAATAACGTGAACGTTGAACAAAATGAACAATTTCATTCTGATTACGAACCTGATGAACTAATTGTAACACGAACAATTTGAGATAGATCGCTATTATATAGGGGGCAACCGCCCCGCCCCCGCCCCCCCCCCCCCCCCCTAAGCTATTTTAAAAAAGTGTATTATCAGATCCAATATGACAAAAAAACAGTTGTTACTTTCTGTTCCACAATAAGTTATTTTACTACTTTTACATTAAACAACAGTAATTTATCTTTATTCTACAGTTCGTAAAAATACATACTATAGCTGCTGTAGTGGTAGGAACCCCCCCCCCCCCCAAGACTAAGACGTAGATCCGCCCTTGATTACGACCACCACGCGGATTTGGTGACTACGTGCCGCAAATGATGTTATGAAACTGATAGAACCCACTTTGTGCGAAGAAGCAATTAACTCGCCAAACAAAAACAAATGACTAGAAGCAATGCTAAACAAGATAATATATTATCACTCCACGATAAAAAAAACATGGGAGCTAATCCAAGTACCAAAAGATATAAAAAGAAAAGTCTTACCGTGCAAATAGGTCCCATACAAAGTCAACACAAAGCCCGACGGACAGAAAAAAATATTCTCGCTTTAATAAAATAAAGTATAACATTTTAATAAAATAATAACATCAATTTTATTATAAACAAATTTTATTCTGATTACACAATAAAAATTTATCAACATCAGATAAAATAAAATGTTATGTTAAAATATGGTCGTTTGTATAATTTTAGTAATGTGGTGTGTTGAGTTGAATGAGAGACGAAAGTTATAGCAGAAGGTGCGTATATTAAAAATAATAAAATAACACGGAAATAGTATTCGAGCTTCGGCGCGGCAAGTGATAGGTATTGTGTTCTGTGTGATAGGTGTTATTCGAACCAGTTCTGGTGAGCGACTCCTCGATCCTTCGTCCATTCTAAAGCTCGAGACCCAAAAGAATCTAACGGTGCGGCAATTATTATTGTCGGCATCGTTATAGATGGATACAAAAATGTGTACTAAATTAATAATAACTAGGGCGAAAACAATAACAGATATTACAAAGAACAAAGCTAACTTAACAATAGAAAGGGCCAAAAAAGGAAATTGTAAAAGTATTCAAGTATTCATATAAATAGTTATCTTGCTATGCACACTTGCAGACCATATTGAATAGGTTTATTGTTATCGAGCTGCAGATGTGCAAGCTCTAAATAATTAGGTACACAAAGTTCTTAAGTTATAATAGGTTGGGGAAAAAGTTTCTTCGCATTTTTTAAGAAAATTCAAAACATTTTTTAATATAGTTTATTTACATTTAACTAAAGTATGTAGGTACCATTTTGTTCGATAACTTTTTGCCATCTTGTAGGTAGGGACATGATCCCATTGCTATAGAATTTTTGGGACTTCTGGTCAAAATACCGCGACAAGTGGTTTTGGCAGTCCTCTCGTGATGTTAACCTGACACTGCCTAAAGAATTCTGAAGAGACCGAAACAGGTGGAAATCTGAAGGTGCAAGGTCAGGACTATACGGCGGATGCATTAACACCTCCCAGCCAAACTCTCTTAATTTTTGCTGAGTGGCTAAAGATGTGTGAGGTCTAGCGTTATCATGATGAAAAACCACACCCCTTCTGTTGATTAATTCCGGCCGCTTTCTCTCAACTTCTTGCTTTAATCTCATCAGTTGTTCGCAGTAGAGTTCAGAATCGATGGTCCTGCCTGGTGGTAACAGCTCATAATGAATAATGCCCTTCCAATCCCACCACACACACAGCATCACCTTGTTGCGAGTTAACCCGGGTTTCGCCACATTCTGTGAAGCCTGACCGGCCTTTGACCACGACCTTTTTCGCACGTTCTTGTCGTACGTGATCCACTTTTCATCACCAGTTATCAGCTGCTTCAAAAATGGTTCGGTTTCATTACGTCGTAATAAAGAATCACAAATGAGTACACGGTTCATTAGGTTTCTTTCAGTGAGCTCGTGAGGTACCCAAATGTCGACCTTTTTTGTGTACCCAGTTTTTTTCAAATGCGCCAAAACTGTTTTGTGGTCAATTCCCAGTTCTTCAGCTACGTCGTAACTACTGACATGCCGATCTTGCTCCACTTTTTCAAAAATGGCATCCATTTTATCTGTAATAGGGCGACCAGAGCGACGTGCATCTTTGACATCAAAATTTCCGGATTGAAAACGCTTAAACCAAATTTGTGCTACTCTCACAGACACTGCACTAGGTCCATAAACATCGCAAATGTTTTTCGCGGCTTGCGTTGCATTTTTACCTTTTTTGTAGTAAAATTTTAAAATGTATCGAATTTCTTCATTAGATTCACTCATCTTGGCGGTACGAAAAACAAATGAAAATCACACATTTTCCTAATTTGAATTTGGAATTATGTTCTCTAAAATTTAAACTTTCAATGATACCAAAACCAGCCAGATACAAATAGTATAGCCAAAGAGATTTTATTACAAGTTTATACATACTATAATGCGAAAAGACTTTTTCCCCAACCTAATATTATTTACTAAATTAAAATTTAAACACCACGTGACACATAGTTGGATCGCCACAGTAATATCTTTTTTTTTAGGAAGATATCGCAAAACTATTGCGTTTTGAGTCGTCTAAACTGGAGAGCGGCACCAAAACTTCACTCGCAGAGTATGGTACACGGCAAAAAAATGATCAAAGGTCTATTTATTACTTAGCAGCCCCAAGGTATGTTTGACAAAAATTTTTTATATCTATAACTAAATCTGTATCGAAAGTAAATTGATTTATTAGGATTTATAAAACTAATACAATTCACATACTTACATATTGTCAATACTTACTGAATTTTTAATTTCAAATATCATTTTTACTTATTCGAAATATTCAGTGTTTTGAAATAAGCAGTATGAAATTGTCGTTTTAAACTGAAAAATACAATCAATTTTTTTTTCAAAGTAAATATTTGTTAAGTCGAGGTATTTACCTTCAATACTATACATTTCTGTCATCTCAATTCATTACCTACCTGACAGGCCTATCAATATGCCTGTCTACAGAAATCTACTATGCTAGTAGCGTGGCTAGCAGAGAATAAAAACAGGAAAATTTTCCATAAATATTAAAGTTTTCTAGCTCAATACAATGACATAAATTTTAATTGTATTGCAATGCATTTCCTAGTAATGAGATTGTAATGTAATGAGTCTTCATTTCAGTCGGGAATTAGCACAGTCGTCACCATACTACGAGTCTTTGAAGAAACGCGATGTGGAAGTATTGTTTTGCTATGAGATGTACGACGAGCTTGTTCTCTTGGAACTCAAGGAGTTTGGAGGAAGGCAGCTGGTTTCTGTGGAGAATGATATGCACAAAGATGTCGCCGACAACACTGATTCTGTTATAGGTAAAGGTCAAAATAATTAACACTAACAAGAAATTATCGGAATGTCAACATATCACTTCTGATTGGTAATTTTTCACAGGAGGTGAAAGCTTGCAGACATCGCAAGTCGATGAAGTAATAAATTTCTTAAAAAGTAACTTAGCTGGGAAAGTATTTGAAGTCCGCACTACTCAAAGATTAGACACGCATCCGTGTGTGATTATAGTGCCAGAAATGGCGGCGGCGAGGCATTTCATCCGAACACAGGCGCAAAATCTAAGCGAAGAAAATCGTTTTGCTCTTCTGAGGCCGCAATTAGAAATTAATGCTAAGTAAGTCAATTATATACCTGATTAATTATAAATATTATATTTGGGCTAGTTAAAAAATTAATTGACGAGATTGACGAAATTGACGACACGGTTAGCGTAGAGGTCGAGTGATCCTAGCCTACTGCGCAACGGGTCGCGGGTTCGATTCCCGTACGGGACAAATGTTTTGTATGGCCTACAGAAATTTGTTTCGGTCTGGGTGTCTGTGCATGTGATATTCTATGTTTGTAATTGCACCCATGATACAGGAGAAAAATCCTAGTGTGGAGAGACGTTTTTTTTTTTAAATTTTTTTTTAGTATTTTTATAACTATATTCATCACAAATTTTAACATAAGTACAAATGTAAATCGCAAAAGATAACATTTCTGGATCAATTCCCTTTGCTACATATATCAGTAAAAGTACCTTTGTCATTTCCTTGTTTTTTTTTTGACGTGCATATCTGCGCCGCTTCATGTCAGTGTGTCGCAAGTGTCGCAACCGCATAGAGACCTGCGGGTCAATTATGGATCTTTCATCGTATGACATGGTATAAATTATGATATCATCACTATGGCATAATTTTAATGATATCATAATTATATGGTGAGCAAATGATCAAAAATCTGAACCGAAAATCATATTTTTCGTTTTGCACTATGATATCATATGATATCATTTGCAAAATCATGAGATCGGTAATAGGCCGGCTGTTCAGCCACTTTTCGAAGATCGAAATACCGTTCAATACCTACCGTGGTTGTTATCCTTTATACATCCTTAAGTTATGAGAGTCCGAAGAACGCCCAGAAGTGAGAAAAAGCACCTAGTCAGGCCCCCGTCACTCGCGCAATGCAGCGTTATCAATACCTACCGCTAAGTGTCGCGCCGGCGGCGCGCCGACCGGCAGAGCGGTGTTGCCAGACCGTGGGTAATTGCCTAAGCCATGGGCAATTTTAGGATTATTTTGGAAAAAGGGCGGAAGGGTCTTGGAACCGGTAAAATATGAGCAATATTGGAAAAAAAATATTATTTCTCTACTGAAACAAAATTACAGTAATAATAATATATTATGTCATACAGTAACAATACTATCATACTATATCATATGGCACTCTGAATGAAATAATTATGTAACTTAACTATTAATGAGACAAGTATCTAATCAAGTCAATATAAAATTATATGATATTATCATTGCTTTGCATAAATAGTTTTGTTCTGTTTGCTTTCATAAAACCTGTCTCCATTGCAATTACTAGTTTTCGTCATATTATCTAGTTAAAAAATAAACATGGTGAAGCTTCTTTAAAATTTTGTAGAAAATTACCAATAAAAAATCACAATTATTTTGACAATGCAAACGAAGGAACGATACACAAACCAATTTTAACGATATCCCGATACCCGTAGATGAATGAATGACTGTTTTGCAAACTATGACGTCATGAGCTCTCATTGGCGTTCACTGTCACGTGATTTTTAGCTCCGTTTTCGTAATTTTATTTTTCAATAATATTAATCAATTGTATATATTTTAATCAATGTGATCGATATTTACCAATATTGAACGTTTATCGACTGTAAGAAATCAAAATCATCAAAATTTTTTGTCACTGTCAACTACCCTTTTGAGGGTAATTACCCAATTGTATTATGAGGGTGTCAGGCTAAGGTTCAACAGATTCCCCTACACGGATTTGTTTTAATGAGTGTGGGCGATTTTCTGTCGGAAAGGGCAATTTTAACAACCTGCGTGGGCAAATGTTTTGATCAGTAGGGTTACTCTTGAACCGAATCCGATCGTACGGCATTGAGATTGTGATTTTTCGTTCACTTTTTTTTTGCGCATTGTCTCCAAATTGACCCCGTATTGTGTGGATTATGGGTGAACCAAACTCGGTATTATTAAATTTTCTCAAAATATGGATCCAATTTGGTGCTAGTGTTGTAACACAAGCGTACGAAAAATCACAATCCCAATGACGATCCACCGGAATTGGTTCAAGAGTAACCCTACAGGTCTGGCAACACTGCGGCAGAGGGCTGCCGCGCGCCGCACGCATGACTTATTACTATTAGTACATTACACGATTCCCGCGCAAAACTTACGTTACTTTTTTATTAAATAAACTTGATTAACGATATGAGCTAGTTCAAAAATATTTTCTTTTTCGTTTATAAAGGTAAAGAAAATAAAAAACATTTTTTTGTTACAGGCATCCCATTATTAAGAAGCTACATAAATTAGTTTCTTCAGATAAGGAGCTGGCCAATATGGTAGCACAACAACTTTTTTCTAACGCTATGGTGACTGCAGGTCTTATTATGGATCCCAGAAATTTAATAACACATATTAATGAACTTCTCATAAAAACGTTGGAAAAACACTAAACAAGTACCTTACCTACTTCAATAGTAAAAAAATGTGAAATATAAGTAATTGTTAATGAGAAATACAACTTTTATTTTAAAATGTCCAGTAAGTACAATGGGATGAGCTTAGATTTTAAATTTTATTTATAATTTCTCTTTATAATATTAGTATGGACATAGATATCATCCTTGGTATGGATAACTTCATGTAAACAACAAAAAGTAAAAGACGTTGTGTGGTTTTCTGAAACCACAATGCAAGTGAAACTTATTTTCGAATCGTAGGCATAAAGGACACTGATCAAAATGAGCCCACCCTCTTTAGTGGCTTTATAAAAACCTTTCTGTAAATGACATTATTTTATGGGAAATAATTAAAAGTCATATTAATAATATTTCCATATTCCGTATTGTGTTGTAGCGGGGATTGCTAAAATAAATAGTATTAACACAGTTTTACAATGCATACTACATAATACATCTTGTCCTGCATTGGCTACCGCTATTAGCTGTGTGCACCATTTTTTTTTTTTTTTTTTTACGAGGGGAATGCGTTTGCGCACCGTCCAAGCCCCCGCAGGGGCAAGGGTGTGTGGGACTCCGCAGCGAGCGACTACCCACTAAACCCCTCGATATGCCCTCTTTGGCGCCTAGCGCAGCCACGTCCAAAGGACGCGCCGCTGCCGAACGAGGTCGTGGGAACCCTTACAGACCGACCATAACCCCGTCCGCGGCACCTGCCCACCAATGGCGGGCCCCTCACGCCCTCTCCAAGATGGAGATGGAGAGGAGTTCCCGGGGCATACTCCGGGTGGTAATTTTTTACTGTGGTTTTCTTCCACGCGGCCCGACGCTCAGTGCGCCAGGCCCCCGGCCCCGCTCAGTGCGGGGTAACGGGCTTGCCCGACGGCAGACCCCACTGGATCCACCGCCGCGCACACGAGCCGAAGCTCAGCGGCGCCAAAGCGCCGACCCACCGCAAAAAGCGGCCACGGTGGCCACACGAGGTGGCCCGCCGAGTAGCACTCGGCCATCCCACGCCCCCCTCATGGGGGCCGCACAAGTGTGCCGAAGCCACACGTTGATCGGGTCAGCCTCAGTCCTTGGAACAACGACACGCCGAAGCTCAACGAGCTTGCACCGACTCGGAACAACGACATGCCGAAGCTCAACAAGGACCCGCACCAACCCGATCAAAGGGGCGACGGCACAAGGCGCAACGCGCCATGACCCGCGAGCGGGTCCCCAGGCGACACACAACCCCATCTTCAAAAAGAAGGGGAGGTGACGCCCCACATGGCCACGTGAAGTGGCCCGCCGGGTTAAACCCGGCCACACCACGCCCCCGCCACGGGGCAGCTGTCAGACTCTTAGCCCGCGGCAGAAAATCTGCCGGGTTGCCCAGGGTGCACCACGAGGAGGTGTTCTGACATCGCACCCCTAGCTGTGTGCACCAGCGTTCAGCGCCACCTAGCGTCTGCAACTTTGTTAGCTCTGACGCTTTGATATTCAATCGCAACATTATGACAAAATATTAAAATCAAAACAACTTTTTAATTTATATTACAAAATACTGTGATACCTTGATATGAGTGGACAAAGGGTTGTGAAATCATTTTTTATCGTTCAAATAAGGTAAAGTAAGTAAAATTAATTCAAAATATAACAATAATAACAGTGTGTTTTATTTTGGTTATGTCAGGGATTGTTTACTTCATTTTGAGTTGTAATTTTACTGTAAAACAAGAAGATGAAGCTACTTTAGGTTTCATTAAATAATAGTAAACATATTTAATTGTTCCTGTATCGCTTAAATTAGATACCCTTTGTAGATCGAATTAAATATCGTATTTTTTATTCTAAAGGCCGGGTTTGTGATTATCACTCGCAATATAAAATTTCAACCACAAACCTTTAAAGGAAAATTGTTGGTATCTGCTGGACATCGTTTAACCGCCTTCGTGGTCTAGTGGTTGAGACCACCGGGTGTTGATCAGGAGGTCTGGGGTTCGATTTCCCATAGGGGTAAACAATTTTATGCTCGGTTTTTGTTGTTAGGGCTTTTAATCCCGCTTAGCTACCCACCACCATCTAAGTTTGACGTCATAATAACAATATTAATAGCATTGTTGTGTTCCGAATTAGAGGAAAGATAGTTAGTTGCTGAGGTGTCCAGGTGAAACTCGCTTCCACCTTCGGCCATATCGTCTTACCATTAGCCAAGAGCTTCTCTGTCGTAAGTGTATAAAACATGTCCGGGATGTAGAGGAATTAAGAACAAAACAAAGACAATGTTCATTAATTCTAGCTCGCATCATAAGACACGCATCTATTAAGGCTTGGGCAAATCAAACGCAGCTCAGGAGCGGCGCAGCTCGAACGCGGGCCCGCGCTAACTGTGTTATAAAAACTAATATTTTCTTTCTAATATGAAGCATGACACCAAATATTAGCGTGCGCCAGTGCTCGAGCTGCTCCGCGCTTGCGCTGAGGCGCGTTCAGGGCCTTCGCGCGAAGTACAACTTTTCGCTCTAACCCCGTTCAATGCCTGAAACAACCGGGTGAAACAACCGCCCGTTCAAGACCTTAGAGTGTTGGCGCGAGTTACAACCGAACAACCATCAAATTTGAGTTGCGTTCCGAGGGTCAGAGTAATGCAACCGAGAGTGTTTTTCACACTCGCTCAGAGGTTCAGAACGGGTCGGTTGCTATCTTTTTTTTTAGTTTGTATCTTGCCGATCAAGATCAAGCAAAGGGCAAAATATTACTAATCCTTACTATGAAATTAACACTCAATATCCATTTTTCTGCTTAAAAATAATTACAACACATCGAAATCACTATATTTCCCTTGTATTAGGCTTAAAAGAGTTCAAAGTAGTGTTATTTAATAAAATAATAAATAATTAGCGTATTTTTGACATCGACTTTGACATAAAATCTGTCAGAGTGTTTTTCACCCCACGTTCGAGATGGTTGTTTGGTTGCATCACTCGAAGCTTCGGAACGGGCACAGAGTGTACTAACCGCCTGTCAGAGCGTTTTTTACCCAGAGGCTCTGAACGGGTCGGTTGCTGTCAGAGTGCACTCGGAGTGCACTCGAGCGTAGGTTCTGGGGCCTTACCATGAGCTTTTATAAAACCATCCATAATCCGTGCAGTTCTTAAGCAGGCCTTAAACAGGATTGCTTAAATACGTACTATGAGCCCTGTTTAGGTGAACGGCATAAAGATTGCTTGAGTCGTAAGGTGAACGGTTATTTGTCTCTGGTATGCCTTAATGTTAAAACGAGATAGCGCTATACAACTGTTGTATCTGACATCTCTTTTCTTCGGAAGCGTTCGAAAACCATTGAAAGATTAAAAACCGGTTGAACCGGTAAAAGAGAATATCTCAACATATTTACAATTATTTGTTATTTTTGTTGTTCGTTTTAACGTTTTTTATTCCTAAGATATGAGTTATTATAATATAAAGTTGTCTTAATTTTATTACATCTTTACTCTACATTCTCCAAGAATTTTCCAAGATATTGATAGTGGAAAGAAATGTTCATAGCTTGTTATGAACGTACTTAACCTATGTACGTACATCACGTACATTATTTATTGTGGCAGAAAATTTTAAAGAATTAAAGATCTTCGAAGTTTTGTATAAAATACACCTACCCATTGTACTTTCACAATCCATGTCAAGAAAGCAGTCTTACAAGGGCATTACCATATACGTAGTATCTCTATATAGTTTGTGATTACCATCCTTCTGAAAAACGAAAACTGAGCAAAAATCTCGATTCTGGGGAAATCCAAAAGGGAAACACCACCAAACAAAAAAGAATTTTAGACAACGACCGATCGTGTTCTAAAATACGGATGTTTTGTTTGTATTTTCTTCTTTAAACAATCGATAGAAAAGTGTGTCGGCAGTTTATTGTGTTGATTCTTCATTGTACAAAGTGTTTGCAAGTAATTTACATCGTCGTGCTTTGTACAGCGATAAGAACTAAGAATATCTACCTATTACTTCCAGAGATTTCTCTGATTACTTCTGAATGAAATCAACTCGAATTTTATCTGGGTTCATCAATGTTATGTTTGCATGACTTGGAAAACGTCTGGTAAAATAAAATACATATAACCACCAGTATATAGGTTTTAATAAGTCTGCACAAGCGAGAAGTGGAAAAAGATATGGAAAGCATTGCACAATTTATGTTTAGTAAATGAATAATAATTATGATGTAACTCTTCAACACCCACCAGCTTTAGTCATCTCATTACCATGAATACTGAAAAGCAATCCATATGTGGGGCTAAATTATTGAAATGTTTAAAACCAAATAGGTACATGCGAATAAATCCAAAAAGTGTAAATTAATTTGAATGTGTAGTACTCATGCGAATAAAAGACAGTTATTGTGAAGAAATAAATCTTTTATTATAAGTTGAATCTTAAAAACCTGAATTTTGTTTGCTTTATGGAAGAAACTCACTCAGAGACAGCTAAATTTGAAGAAGTACCTATATTTGTCATAGGATATCTGGTGAACAACCCAGAAGCGAACAACAAATTTCATTTTTGGCTGCTGCTCATGTCTGCCACAATAGATGGATCTTGCGCTGCAGTAGACGTTTGCTTAAATTCTTCTTGGATTAATCAAGATTAGCTTCATTGCATAGTGTGAATACAGAGACGAAAATCTGGGCCAAGAAAGATTGGGAATAACCTGAAATGATTGTTTTATTTTAAGACTAACATTGTAGTATTTGTTTTGTTTCTTGTGTTTGATTTCATTGTTTTGACCCTAACTTTTTATTATATTTTGGAAAAATGTTATTCGTTTGATTTTTACCAATAATAATAAAGCTTTATTATCTAGTGTATTTAAATTTTCTAAATGAGAGGATGATTTGTCCAAGTAAATGATTCGTGATTAGACCCTAGATGATTTGCATCAACACACATTGTTGTGATGTTACAGTTAAGCATTTTTTTGCCCGAGCATTTCTCACGAGTTAGTTTCTTTCTCTCAATCGATCATCAGTTGACCCTGGTGAGGTTAACTGATGATCGACAAGACTAAGCACACACCCTTGTAGGTAGCATAAGAAACCTAATAAGTGTTATGGTGAAATTATATATCCACTTTCAAGAATTGAAAGCTTAATTTCACTGAATGCCCTCCTTTCTGTCTCTTATTGAGTGTGAACATTATATGCTAACAACTATGTGCATATACTTAGATCTGTCTGCAATGCACATCTGAAATATTTTTTTTTATTTAATATATTGTTTTTTTCTATGTAATACATATAGAAAGATATCACTTCAAGTTTTATATTATTTATATCATTTCCCATTGCACAAAAATTGTTGAGAAGGTATTAATGAACCGTCATATTAATTATTTTGTAAACTGAGTTTTAACCATTTATTACTATTTTTCAACTTTAGGAAGTAGTAGGTACAATTATTTTTTTTGCCACAAAATTAAATTCACATCTGCAGAAAGAAATTATGTTTGTGGAACAAGAAGTGCCTTTATGCCTCAAACTCACTTTCGCATTTATAATATTAGTTAGGATGGTAAGATATTATGTGTAATTGTGTAGGTTTGGTAAAAGCTATAGAAGCATTTTGCAAAGTTAATGCTTATCCTTAATAATTTGGTGTAATGCCACCACCACTTCAACTGACCGCTGGGCACAGGGTTCTCCACAGATGAGGAGGAATGAACCTACTACACCATTATGGGAACATAGTAGGTAAGGTAGTAAGTTTACAATTTGAATCGTATTAGCCTTTATTATACACACCTTAACTCATACACATTACATTCTTTTAGCATATTTTTGGAAACCACATTTATTTCTTATTTGGACATTGTTAATGGCATCAATTTCTTGTGATAAAACAGGAAACCTGTCTGTTGAGCAACATTTTGGGGTTCCCCAGTTGAATTTTGGTATGATCCCTGTGCATAAAGATAAACAGCTGTTAAAACCCTGTAACAGAAAAGGTTGTTTTTGCTAAGCTGTGAATTAAAGGTGGCTACAAAAAATGATCCGAAGTGACCTTTGTTTCTAAATTTTAGTCATTTGAACTTAATTTTCACTATCGGTTAAAAGTATAGTAAAAATTCCTAACCAACTCTGGAGGTAACCAAACATGGTTAGAATGAAAAATGTTACCTACATTATGCTAAACATTAGATAAAGTAGAACAAAATAAAATTAATGTAAGTAAAGGCAAGGCTTTTTAATATAATCAATAAACAACTAACATCTATCTATTATAATATAGTATAATAACACAAAGTTGCTCTCTCTGTTTGTACGCATAAATCTTTAAACTACGCAAAGGATTTCAATGCAGTTTTCAGCAATAGATCACCCTATCTATTCATGAGGAAGGTTTGTATTTACTCCAACCTGCCCCACATTAGTATCTACATTGCACCCGTGCGAAGCCGGGGCGGGTCGCTAGTTGCTTAATAAATTCATTTTCACAGAGTAGGTACTTTTTATACTGAAATTCATTTTCCTCTGAATCAAAGGTAGGTTTGATTGTTCTGAGGGTATCATTAGCTTCTCTCGATGTCACTTGTTTTAACTCCGTGCGGTGTTCACTCTCCAAAAATTCAAATATTTCATTATCGTCACATCACATCTCAAGCAATATCTCAACTTTCAAGAGTAATAAACACTGTGAAAACTATATAAAAATTAAAAACACTCGGCGTGACTCGGCTACTAATTATACGAAAATTAGGGAGTTAAAATTAGAGAAAAAGTCATTACAGCCGTTTGAAAACATCTTAAATAAAGTTAGTTTTAACAATTATCTTATGAAAATTCCACCAAATTGGGCCAAATCCACTTAACAATCTTGTTACAGCCGCTGAAGAGCAACTTTTTAAAGATTGCTTTATTTGACATATAGGACGTTCAAAAGCAGTTTTCAAACTGTCAAACGGGCGGTCATGGTACGAAAGTTCATACATAAAAAAAGGTGAACGGTTTCGTGACGTCATTTTAAGCAGGCCTGCAAACGCGCTGCTTTAAGCCGGTCATGGTACGGAAATAGACAGCAATACTGTTTAAGGCCTGCGATAAGAGCTCATGGTAAGGCCCCTGAACGCAGCTCTGATGGTTGTAAAACGCTCTGACGTTTATGACTGAAATACTCTTACGTGATTGGGTGATATTGGCGGCCATATTCTATAATGTCATCTACTAGAAAGAGAGAGAAATAAAACATCATGTGAAAGAGGGAGATAAAAGATTTGGTTGCTGCAATCCGTTCAATGCCTTTGAGCGAGTTAAAAAACAACCGGACAACTACACCCAGAGGCGCTGAACGCGCCTCTGCGCTCGAGCCGCCGCACGACACACCGGCGGCAGCTGCGCAGCGGGGGAGCAGCACGAACGCGTGTGCTGCCATACTAGCTCGTCACACTCTCGGACTAAGTGCACTAATGGACTCGTTATGTGTTAACTATGGCATGCATTTTGCGTCCAGTCCGTCATTACAAAGCACCGTGTTGTTGTGCTAAAATATCAGTCAGTGAGCGTTATTTGTGAGTGCATTTTACAGTTATACGTTTTTCATTGAGTTTTTTAATGAATTGTATAAAGAAAAACATAAAAAGTGTGGAATCTTGGGTGCGGCGGCGTCCCTATTTTTTCCGCCATCTTAGAGCACCAACCCTTTTGGCACGCTTTTTTCGTAGGTATTTCATGTCCTTTGGTATCTATAGTCTAAGGTAACTTTGCGCGCGGGGCGGTCGGCACAGCAACGCAGCTGCAGTGCAGCGCGGCTACGCGATAGTTGTATTTTTTCACAAACACAATCATGAATACCACCGAAATGCTCGGGATAAGTCCCGAGCCTTACTGAACCGATTTTGAAAATTATTTTACTAATAAAAAGCCGAAATATACCTGAATGTCATAGACTATATAATATCCCAATATTCCTACGGGATAAGTACCCATGGCAGTGTAAGCGGAATAAATTGAAAAAATAGTTTTACAGGGGCGTGCACAGAGATTTGGGGTAGGGTACGTTTGACCACCAACTCGCCTGATGGTAAGCGACGGTGTGGTCGAAGATGAAGCACGTAGATCTAGATAATATCTATTCACTCTAGCCTTGAAAACTCCATGATTATAGCTCTCAGGAAACAAGGAAGGCGGCAGAGAGTTCCAATCCTGTGCAGTACGCACAAGAAAAGTGGACCTAAAACGTTGTGTACGGATTTTAGGAATTTCGATCTGAAATGGGTGGTAATGAGCCGACCTTTTGCTCGTCCTGTAATGGAAAGGAGAGGGTAGAATAAGGTCGTGAAGCTCTTGCGCACACTCACCGAAATGCAATCTATAAAATATGGACAGACATGCCACTTTACGGCGATGCTCGAGACTAAGCTAATGAAAATAATATTACCAATTTTCAGTATAGTTTGATGTTTGTCTGTGGCCACCATGAACATCGAAATACGTGATTAATGGCAAAACAAGTCACGTAAATTATATCCAAAGTGGCCTCTATTAAAGGCCGCTAAGACTGCTTACTTTGCACAAATGATAAAATGAATAAAAAACCTACTGAGGCCCTAGAAAAATGCCACACGCTAACTTTTCCGCAGTTGTTCCGCAGAAAATGTATGGAAATGACATTAGCTTACGACAACCTCGCGCTATTTTTTCCTCAGATTAAGTACACCAATGGATTCGCAATGTTAGTGCAGTCCGCCATTACAAAGCACCGTGTTTGTTGTTGTGCTATAATATCAGTCAGTGAGCATTATTTCTGAGTTCATTTTACAGTTCTATGTTTTTCATTGATTTTTTAAATGAATTGTATAAAAAAAACATAATAAGTGTGGAATCTTGGATGCGGTGTCCCAAGTTTTTTCCGCCATCATAGAGCACCAACACAAATTTTGGCACGCTTTTTTCGTAGGTATTTCATGTCCTTTGGTATCCATAGTCTAAGTATTTTTGCCGCAGCTAATGTCATCTCCATACATTTTTTCTGAGGAACGGCTGCGGAAAATTTAGCGTGTGGTAGGTATTTGTCTCATCATCATCATCACAGCTCATATACGTCCCCCACCGAGGGGTTCGAGCCTAACCTATGTTAGGGTGATTAGGCCTTAGTCAACCACGCTGGCCCAGTGCGGATTGGTCGACTTCACATACACCTTTGAATTTCTTCGCAGATGTATGCAGGTTGCCTCATGATGTTTTCCTTCACCGTAGGAGCGTCAGACAAATGTACATATGAAATTCGAAACGAGAAACACATTGGTACGAGGCGGGTCTCGAACCCCGACCCCCCGATTGGAAGGCAAGTGCCGAGTCCACACAGATTTGTCTAGGGGGGCTGAACTGCTAAGACCTATCATCATTCTTTTTTAGCAAATCATGAATCTGGGAACACTTGTACATACATATCGAGTTATTGTTGAGTGAGTGAATTTAACAATATGGATTTAATGGGTAGGGTATGCAGTGCGTATTTACATGTATGGTGCGCAGCTACGAACGCAATAATGACACTGTTTAGTGTTATTCAGTATCTAGGTACTTCACTTGTTCACAGTCTGAATTAGTGTTGTGTGCGTCGTAATCAAAGTAAAAAGACCGAACGCGAAGCGCGAATATTCTCGACGATAGCCGATTATGACTGGCCACATCGGTATATATCGGTAGTTTTCCAATTACAGAGCATAATGCGACTCAGTGGCGCACAATGCCGAATTATGCTGATGCTTAATTGGAACGTGAATTAGTTTTCAAATGCACCAGCAGAGTGCGCTAAGTTCATTGTTGAAAAAAAGAAATATTCATAGAGTTAGCAATAACCTCATTAATGTGTAAAAAATGTGGTATACATAATAATTGGTTGAAAACTATTTACGGTTATTTTAAGTAATTTGGATTTTGATTATTTCATTACCATTTTTTTGTTTTGAGTAATTTTTGTACCTTCATGCATACTTATATTTATTTTTTAACACAGTTTGAATTAACTTTGATTATTTCAAAAAAAACTACAATGAAACGAAAGCTTTAAATTTTTTTAACAATAAATAATATTACTAACGATTATATATAAATAAAACATTTCGATCAATGCCAACTTAAAGAAAAAACACTTGTTAATTTTCTGTCACTGAGTTGGTATAGATTGCACGCATCACACGAAAACATTGCTTTTGAGAGTGCTCGATTGTGCGAAGTGTTGCTGTAGTTGGAACATTCAACGATAAGCATTATGCCGCATAATGCGCTCTAGTGCTGTAATTGGAAAACTACCAGTGTGTCGTAGCACGATGCTTCCGGACGATAGGCGCAGGTGGGGCCGAAGGATTAGAAATAAAATCTTGTTTGCAAAAAAAAATATTTCCTACTTCTGTTTTAAATTACATTTGTCTAGTGGATTCTAGCACTTTTTGGAACTAATTTAGTGCCTGACCCCCTAGACAAGACGCATTTCTAATATCGCTAACTTTGCGTTTGCTAGAAGGAAAATGTATGCGATCTGACATAAGCCCTCGCTTAGCTTTCGAGCGCAATTGTCAAATCTCATACATTGTCGATTTAGCGATTGCGGTAGTTTTCCAATTACCGCACTAGAGCGCATTATGCGGCATAATGCTTAACGTTGAATGTTCCAACTACAGCAACCCTTCGCACAATCGAGCACTCTCAAAAGCAATGTTTTCGGTTGATGCGTGCAATCGATACCAACTCAGTGACAGAAAATTAACAAGTGTTTTTTCTTTAAGTTGGCATTGATCGAAATGTTTTATTTATATATAATCGTTAGTAATATTATATATTGTTGAAAAATTTTTAAAGCTTTCGTTTCATTGTAGTTTTTTTGAAATAATCAAAGTTAATTCAAACTGTGTTAAAAAATAAATATAAGTATGGATGAAGGTACAAAAATTACTCAAAACAATAAAATGGTAATGAAATAATCAAAATCCAAATTACTTAAAATAACCGTAAATAGTTTTCAACCAATTATTATGTATACCACAATTATTTACACATTAATGAGGTTATTGCTAACTCTATGAATATTTCTTTTTTTCAACACTGAGCTTAGCGCACTCTGCTGGTGCATTTGAAAACTAATTCACGTTCCAATTAAGCATCAGCATAATTCGGCATTGTGCGCTACTGAGTCGCATTATGCTCTGTAATTGGAAAACTACCTGCGTTAGCGATTATCGAAAGACATCTTGTCTATTCCGTGATTCCGTTCGGTTCCGTTACCATAGTGTAATGCCCCCTTTAGAGTATTTGTGTTCTGTGCTAATGAATGCCATAGGCGTACATAGACTAGACAGATAAATAAATTGCCGCTTAAAAAAATCAAACAAAGTCGATCGACCGAAGCGCGGCTGCGTATTTGCATCAAAAAATTGAGACAGATTTTTATTTCCTGTGTGAAAATAAATATATCAGATTATCTTGTGAATATATTTTGATCGTGTGCATTTTACTAATATTCATATTTCATTGGCAACAAGTGAGTAGGTATTCTTTGTGTGTATTACACATTGTTTTTACAAATTCACGATGTCTTTTTTCGTTTTTAGCCATGAGTACGTTAGATGTGAATAAATTAGACAATGAAGATGAAAACAAAACACCAGATAAACAAGAAATAGAAGCAGAGGAAAAAGAGGTAATGCTAAAACTAGAAAACAACTTAGATACAGATGAACAAAAAGCTGAAGGCGATGGACCTGTTAAATCTGCTCTTTCGGGAGACATTACCGATCAAGGGCGGGAAGTAAAACCGAAATTTATTCCAATAGGTGCTATTAAAATGCCTGGTTTTTTTACCAAAAATTCTGATAAAGATAAATCTAAGGTATGGTTCAACAGCTTTTTATTTTATTAACACCCTTGTGCTTGTGGTGTAAATAAGTACATCTTTTTATTTTGTCCTCTAGGATGATGAAGAAATTACAAAAGATGAAGATAAGATGGATGATGAACCACGGATCAAGCGTAACCGTTTACAATTTTTGCACACCTGTCCATTCACCCAGTTCTTACATAGGGCACCCAATGGTAACTCAACTAGCTATAATCTTTATTCTATTTATTTCGAAGCGGACAATACACAGCTCATAATGTTCAAGTAGAGATAATGTAAACATTAAAGTTTCATTAGAAAAAATGTGAACAGAAAATAATTACCTAATTACAGGTCGAGAAAATGGTCAAAAAAGAGCTATATTTAACATTAAATATCCGAAAGTATTCAAAAAACACACAGCCAATAATCCAGAGGCAGCATTAGCATCCATGGAAACTTTGGAGGATAAACTTGATACACCTAATGATGGCATGGAAAATATTAAATTGGACATGGTATGTTATAATAAGGTCTTGTTCATTCGCAACCATTATTTTAAGTAACTGTTAATTTATTCAAATCATCAATATTGAACACTGCTTTGATTGAATGCTTCAAGTCTCATGTTTGTGGGCTCGCTTGCATATACCAAACACTTAATTTCACTCCACAAGTAAAAGTCCACGGTCTACCGGAGTAAGGTCTGTGTGCTTGCGAGATGTGTACTAACTTTGAAACTAAAATTCCGAATGCGAATTTGAAGAGCCTTATGATACACATGGCTGGAAAGCTGATTAGAAACACTATTTATTATTAGTTAAATAAGCCACCCGTTTTTGAAAAAATGCAAAAAATGTTTTAGCAGAAACAAAACACTTATTTTCCATTTTCATCTATTTTTAGACTATGTGGACTATTTCTCGCAGTCACTAATTATTTTTGTTATGCGTAATTAACTTTTATTTTGACTTTTCATTAACATTTCAACTTCAATTCGTACAACAATTCCCAGTAAAATTTCAGTTCAGTTTGATCTTTGATTTGATTTTAACTTGATTTTGAATGCTCATAGAATGGGGCAAATATAAACTATTAATGTACAAAAAAAAATGTAAATTGTTTTATCTTTTTAATATTATAGGTATCTAATCATTTACACATATGATATGACTTTAGTTTAATCCTTGAATGTTTTTACAATTATTCTAGATCAATTAATTTTGCTGATAATTTATTTATATGTACAGGAAACGGATGAAGGTAAAGTGGCAACTAAGCTTCCTCTAAAAGAACGGATTCGTCAGAAGAAATTTATTATAGGTAAATATATTTCAGTTTCATACAATTTTTAGCTAACAAATAATTTATTTTAATTTAGACCAATATTCAGTATGCAATACTTATTTACCTTGTGTGTTCATAAGTTTTTAGACCAAGTTCTATAAAACAACTGAAAAACAATGTTATACTGGCAGCTTATTTTAAGCTTTTAAAGTCAGAAAAAAATATAACATTGAACAACACTTTCATTTGTTGTGAAAATCGCGCAAACAAAAGATTTGCGTGCAACTGTAATTCAGTTGTTTCAAGCTGGAATAACCAATGTAGATATTTAGTGAAATCTGATTTTTGGGATGTAGCTGAACTTTAGTGTGTTAAATATAATAAAGAGGTACTATAAGTTTATTAACTCCTTAGAAGACTGTGAAAGATGTGGAGGGCTGCGTTCAGTAAGGACTGTTAGGCCCACCAACATTAAACTAATAAGAGAGTGAATTCCTCAAACTTTTGTTGAGCTCAAAGAAGTTGTCGCTTAAGACCAATATTTCATGAATATATTATGTGAACAGAATACTTAAATATGATCTTAAATTAAAGGCCTAGTTGATAAGTGTATTAATTATTGGAGAGTCTATGTAAATTATGACTGGAATAATGTCAGAACCTTTTATAAGTTTCACTGGCAGAACAATAAGGTTTAGACCAAAAGTTCAAAGGACGTCCAGCCTTCTTTATTTGCCAGGTTTCAGTCAGAGTGAAGATTGGTCATCATAGAGCCTTGACTTGAATCCTTTATTCTTTATATACCGAATTGGAACTTAGGGCATGCAGAAAATCTTACCCAAACCTGGATTCTCTCAAGTGACCCTTATCAAGGAGTACAATCGGATTCCTTTTGAAAAGATTTGTGCCGCTATAGGCGAATGGCCCATGCATTTGAAGGCCAGCATTGAAAACAGGGGTGACCATTTTAATAAACTTATCATTATCCTAGTCCCCATGGTCACTCAGGTAAACTAAATAAGTGAACCACTGGCAATGAACTAAATCTATATATCAATAGTACAACTATATATACATGCTCCAAAAATATAGCATCTCATTGTTTTGCTCATCAAATAAGAAT
The DNA here is from genome assembly GCA_963935595.1 of Schoenobius gigantellus. NCBI lineage: Eukaryota > Metazoa > Arthropoda > Insecta > Lepidoptera > Crambidae > Schoenobius > Schoenobius gigantellus. The sequence goes on from OZ012545.1 coordinate 28,547,648, forward strand.
TAATCTTTTTATCAATAAATTTATTTATCGCTTAAGTATATTAATATTTTTTGATCCACTATTCTGTTCATTATTACGTATTTCTATAATATATTCATTATTACGTATTCCTTTCAACAAGTGCTGATAGAATTGGAGCGCAAAGGCTCTGAAGCCTTCGCGCGAAGTACAACTTTTCGCTCTAACCCCGTTCAGTGCCTTCGAGCCTGACAACCGGGTGAAACAACCGGCCCGTTCAAGACCTTGGAGTGTCGGCGCGAGTTACAACCGAACAACCATCGAATTTGATGGTTGTAAAACGCTCTGACGTTTATGACTGAAATACTCTTACGTGATTGGATGATATTGGCGGCCATATTCTATAATGTCATCTACTAGAAAGATAGAGAAATAAAAAATCATGTGAAAGAGGGAGATAAAAGATTTGGTTGCTGCAATCCGTTCAACCCCTCTGAGCGAGTTAAAAAACAACCAGACAACTATACAGAGGCTCGGCGCGTTCAGCGCCTCTGGGTGTACTTGTCCGGTTGTTTTTTAACTCGCTCAAAGGCGTTGAACGGATTGCAGCAACCAAATCTTTTATCTCCCTCTTTCACATGATTTTTTATTTCTCTATCTTTCTAGTAGATGACATTATAGAATATGGCCGCCAATATCATCCAATCACGTAAGAGTATTTCAGTCATAAACGTCAGAGTGTTTTACAACCATCAAATTCAATGGTTGTTCGGTTGTAACTCTCGCATATTGTTGGTGACAATGACGATTTGTTGGTGACAAGAAAGAATGCTCTTCGTTTTCGTAAACATTTCGTCTTTAGTTTTCCAATCCGCTCGTGAAAATGCTGCATTAGGACTGAATACCCAAGAAATCAGGCTATCGATTGACATACCTCCTGTGCCCCTCTTTGCGTTTACACACAGTAAACGAATATAAACTTTCTTTTGAGACAGCCTTTAATAAAATAATTCATTTTGGATATAACAGAGTAATTAGAAGATGTTGTTCACACAGATGACATAGTGGTATGTGCGTTAGCACTGTTGGTGTTGTTGGCGGTGATAGTGGGCATAGTCGTGGGTTCACGGGCTGGGCCGCCTGCGGAGCGCCCCCTTCGCCTGGGCCGCTACATGACCACCATAACCACCTGCGGACCTGTGGAAGGGTGAGTGAATTATATTCATCATCATCATCGCAGCCACATAAAACCATTAATGAGTACAGGCGTCCCCGACAAGCGAACACATTCTCTCTCCCACTCGCATTAGTTTGTTGCGAATGTGTGTGCAATGTACCACTGTGGAATGAAAGGTCCACAGTGGTACATTGCTAACGTGACACATAAGGCATTTCACTGCCTGTCTTAAAAGATCTATTCGACTCTAATATCTAAATTATATTTATAGTTGAATTATATTTAACGTTGTCGTAGCCACGCACAGGGGCTTATCGTGACCGCCTAATTAAATCAATATCAAGTAGTGAGAGCGAGATGATGCTATATGCTCCAATTGCAGTTTTCATATTGTTTTAGACTTAGTCTAAGCCATCATGGTACAGCCATGTACACCATGGTACAGTAGTTGCACCAAGTGATTTAGGGCCAATTATTTAGTTCATAAAACATTAATTAATGGTAATTTATTCTATTTTCAGTACACTCGATGAAGGCGTCTATAACTTCTATAACATTCCATATGCTGTACCACCTATAGGAGAAAAGAGATTTACGTATGCACAATCTTTGAATAACATTTCTATGTGCTGGAATGACACACACAAGGCTCATGCACCAGGCCCGTTATGTCTTCAATTTTTGGAAAACGGCACTATTATTGGAGAAGAGGACTGTCTGACCTTAGACGTGGTCACTCCACACGTTAGGTACGATTCTCCACTTCCAGTGGTCGTGCTTATCGGTGCAAACTCATTAGCAGGTGGTATAAGCCCAGCACAACCTTCTGCCTTGTATGCTCGAACTAAAGAAGTTGTATTTGTCAAGCCAAATTTTCGACTTGGACCTTTTGGTTTCTTGGCTCTTGAAATTTTATCCAATTCTAAATATCCACCGACTTCGGGAAACTATGCCCTCAGTGATCTGTTGGTAGCATTACAGTGGGTCAAATACAATATTGAACATTTTGGAGGAGATGCTAAATCTGTCACCCTATTGGGCCACAGAGCTGGCGCCACATTGACAGCAGCACTGACTACAGTTACAAATGCCCAGAAACTATATTCCAGAGTATGGCTTTCATCAGCATCGGTAATATTCCCAGGCGAGGAACTGGATCAATCACAAAAGGTTTATGAACAATTCAAATTGAAAACCAATTGCAATGACCTTGAATGTCTGCAACGCATTTCTACTACACAAATCTTAGCAGCCACGCCGGACATCTGGCTCAGCAATGCTGTTGGTACGCTGCCTGTACCTGATGAATTTCAGCATTCATGGCTGGTTTTAGATGGGGAGTATTTGAAAGTTCACGCATATGAAAGTTGGCGTGTACAGAAAGAATCCGGTAAAGAGAAAATTTTCAAGCCCATGGTCTTTGGCACCACACAACATTCGGGTCATTCGGACCTCCTTCAAAAGAAATACTTAAACTGGACATCTGACATTGTCGAGAGCATGATCGATGAAAGTGTCATAGGCCAGAAGAATTTGACTATGCAAGTCTTTGATTATTACAACAAGACTTATGAAGGATTAGTAGAACTGATATCGTCTCTTCGCACATTATGCCCTTTAGTGAGTTTGGCTCGATTGCGCCTTGTCGCACCTGTGTATGTAGTGATGGGCGCAGGCGGCGGAGCAACGGGATCCGGAATAGCTGGCATCAATGCAGACATTGAAGCTATACTTGGGACTTTCGATTCGGAAACACCGGGACAGAGGCGGTACATGGCCGCCATGCAGCAACTCTTTTACTACTTTGTATGGCATGGTCACTTGCCAGGCCCAGAAACAGGTTTGATTGCTGTTGGGCAAGATTCGCATCCCTTACCTGCCTTGCCAGCGTGCGACCTGCTCATTGAGAAAGATCTCGTGCCGAGGTATGCACATATTGATTAAGAGTTCTCATTGTGTACAAACACACTTTTTGTATTTTATCAAATACATTTGGCTGTACAAACAGTATTAGGCCTCGTTAGGTATGTTTTAATGATAAGTAATCAAACTAATCTGTCACTGCTAGTCTACCACAATGTCTGTAACATTGCATTTATTTAATTTACACCTCATATTTTTGAAGCAAGTACAAAACTTTTTGATAATGTATTTTATAAGTACATTGTTTAATAATTTTAAAGACTGATTTAATCCAATATAAAATTTGGAATCTCATTTTTTAGCAGTTTTTAATGAAGTCAGATAAAAACATAAACATTTATGTAATATTATATAATGTAGGTACAAAACCTAAGGAATTTCGAGATTATTGACATATTATTATAATAACTAATAGTATGACATAGAAAATATTATCCAATAAAAGAATGAATTTCCGATAAATTAGTTTCAAAGGTTATTAATTTTGATACCATGTGTTATATTGAATATTGTAATTTAATTAAAATTAGTTAGCATTTGTGTACATGCTTTAAGCAATACATTAATTGAAATGCTGGTAAATCAATAGGAAATATTGGAGATATAAATTGATGATCATCTAATAAAGTATTGGATTATTACAAGTGTTAACATTTTTTACAGTTTCAATTCAAAATATATTCCTTATATTGGGATCTCATCGCTAAGATTGGAGTGCTTTCGGAAAAATTTGCTTAATTTTTAAATGTTCCTTTTAGACATGGTTCCGTTTGTAGGAAGGTATGAAAAGCCCAGTGCGCACTGGAGAATACTTTTATATATACCTACTGACCCTACTGTCTAAAACCTATAACCGAGATAGAGTGGGTGATGTCTGTTGAAGTATCTTTACACACTGAAAAGTCTATCCGGTCGACTTCCCATCCTATTTTCGGGGTAATGAAATTTTATATTGTGATTTATTTAAGTCTGATTTTTGTATCCAAAGAGTGATTTTTGATTTTAATATTAAGATAAGTTAAAATTGTGTAAGCTATGTATTATGTGCAAGTGATGTTTTGGCACAATTAATTATATGTTCAAACACATAGTTATATATACAACTGTTTGTTTAAATGTAATGCAATAAGTACTTTATTTCCTGATAATGAGTGTCCTGTTTGGTGTCATTATTTCGATTGTCATATCATTAAGTCACGGTCATTAATAAACTCCTTCACTCTTCGAATTTTGAACTCCAAAGAATGGGAGTTTAACAAAAATTCCTTAATAATCGTATTTTTTTATAATCATTACTTCGTAATTTAAGCTTAAGGTTAAGACAAAATACTTAAGGCCTTACTAATAACCATTGTCTAAGCCTGATTTAGTCAAACAGTGTTTTGTCTCTTTTGTTCGAATTTGAAATGTCATTCGAGTGAACGTGACAAAACACTTTAACTAAATCTACTAATACAATGGTTATTAGTAAGGCCTTTAAGTATACAACTTAAGTACATTAAATTTATTGTCATTGTCATAACTTTTATACTCACCACAAGCTACTTATGTATTGAAATGCTGTCAAAAAAGGTGAACCAAATGTAAGCTAGACGATTTCTTCTATTGCACATGTATCAGATACTTATCATTAATAAGCTAGGTCTATACTATAATTAATATTAAATTTATATACCAAACAAGATATGGCCGGGCGGCGGCGGGTAAAAGTTCGGTATCTTCTCGTGCTTTTACTACTTCGAGATTTCTGCTGTAGGTATATGAGTTTGCGGTAAATAAACAGATTTAACTTGCCATTTGACCAAAGTTAGGCGAAAGCTAGACGTGTTATAAATATCGCGATATTTATGGAGCGAGTAGACTAGAAGTATTGATGGATTGGGATGGGATACGGATCATAGGATTTCTAGATTTCCGATGCTGATAAATTCAAATGTGTATACTTTTGCCTATGCTGAAGCCAATTCATTACCCATTGCTTCCACTTTTTAATCTTCTCATGGTAACGTCCGCGCTGTTCACACAGTAAACCACAACACTGACACGATATTTTGAGCCGCTAATTCTAGATATCTATAGTCAATACCAGCACCGAAGCTAGTTTCGAGGGTGGTCTTGGTAATTCCAGATTTATCTGCCCAGTACTTATTTTCAAATGGGACGAGTAACAATGCGGTCAGTCTAATAACTTAAGGCACTACTTTTCTGTTTTCAAGCCATTTCGATCTACTGTACCGCCACAAATATATAAAAGATAGTTCTCAAATTCATATATGATATTGTTGAACATATTATCTAAATATTCTTAAAGACAGGAACATGATTAATAATATTTCACTCGATAGAAAAAAAAGCTGTGAATCTAAAACTACTATAATAAATGGCAAATTTTTTACCAATAGATGTGCATGTGTATTGTGTAAAATATTGCAAAAATACATATTTTTCCAAACTTTTTTACTCCAGTTTTCCAAAAATCTAAGCTCTGCAATAGGCTAGATGACAAAAAATTTTTTTTGCTTTAATAGAAGCTCATTCTTATAATAAACAGAAAGAAAAAATCGGTTTTCGAATAACTATAAAAACAACCAAGATATAAGGTATTAAAGATTTTTCTCCATCTCTTTCTAGCAAAACGGCAATTTACAAGGAGTTTATATGGCCGTACTCAAGAATGACGTCACGGTTGATGTCGGATCTCTCTGTCTAATCGCCTTCAAATTAACAACTTAAAATGCTTGTATCTAATGTATTTCTAAGCCGACTTTAATTCTAATTTCACAGGACTTATTCTTTTTGCACGGTATTTTAATATTTAATGACGAAACGTAAAAATTAGAATTCAGTCATCATCCCAATTATCAACTATATTTCCTTGCAATAAAGCAGTCGCCGTGCACGAGTAGATTTTCTGGGAAACCTCGCCTTAATGTTAACCTACACATCCTTTCTGTGTGCAGTTTGTTTGAATTTATTTTAAAAAGTCATTCCATTTACAATTTATCTAGGAATTCAAAATATTGCATAGAATATCAAACATAAAAGTTACAAAAAGATTTACTTAGATTTGTAATTTAACAATAGTTATTGTATAGTTGTAATAATTGTGTAACTTATTATGTATTTGTATACCTATCAAGTGAATTATTGATCTGAATTAATAATAGTCACTAGTAATAAATTGTCTACCAAGCCAAATGTATTCTTGCCAATGCTTTTGTATTTTTATTGTTTGTAAGTGCACCAGTAGTAGTCAGTAAAGCTTTGTATTGTTTTGTAAATTAAATGAAATTGAATAAATATTGTGTCATTTTCCGTACCAAAAATTACGAGAAAATCTTTTATTTCAGTAAGGGAAACAATTTTGAGAACGTAAAGTATGCCGCTATAATGTTCAGAGTTTGTCGCTGGCCCTTTTCCGAGATATGAGTGGCTCAGCTGAGGTAACGTAACCTCAGCTGAGCCACACGGATCTCGAAAACGAGTGTGGGTGTGGCTGATCCCAGCTGGGCTACAAAAAAAAACGTGAAAAATAGATTGAGTATGCCGCTATAATGTCTAGTTTGTCAGAGTTTGTCGCTTGCGCGTTTCAGAGATCTGTGTGGCCCGGCATATTACCATAAAAGACTGCATTTGATTCGTGTGGCTGACCCCAGCCGGACCACAAAAAAAAAACTGAAAAATAGATTGTTTGAGTATGTCGCTATAATGTCTAGAGTTTGTCGGCAAGTTTCAGAGTTTGTCGCTTGCGCGTTTCAGAGATCTGTGTGACCCGGCTGGGGATACGTTACCCCAGCCGGGCCACACAGATCTCGAAAACGAAACCCTTTAGTCCACTTTCTTAACTATTTTTCACAACTAGTTAAGAAAAAACACTTTTTATTTCTTATTTGATAATTGGTTATTAAAATGGAATAAAACGTGGCCTGTTTTAACTGTCATTCGAAATTAGTTAAGAAAGGACAAGTATGATTCTGCTTTCTCAACTAGTTATGAAATAAGAATCTGTACTTACTCATATTTAACTAAAAACCTACTTGTTCAAATTACCTAAGCAATAGATCAATTAAAAATGGGTCTATCACTGTTGGACATTGTCTAGAAATTATATCACCATTTAAATATTAATTTTAGATGCTTAAGTACTTAAAACTATTATTTTAATGGTGGTATAATTTCTATAGACAATGTTCAACAGTGATAGACCCATTTTTTAACTTTGCTTTATTCGTCATATTCCTTGTTTCTTAAATACGATACTAATTGAAATAATAAAAACCCATAAACAATATTTCTTTATTTTTCTAGCTATTTAATATTTAATTTGGGCGTTTATGGGTTTAGGTAATTTAAACAAGTAGGTTTTTAGTTAAACATGAGTAGGTACAGATTCTTATTTCGTAACTAGTTGGGAAAGCAGAATTATACTTCTCCTTTCTTAACTAATTTCGAATGATAGTTAAGACAGGCCACTTTTTATTCCATTTTAATAACCAGGTATCAAATAAGTAATAAAAAGTGTTTTTTCTTAACTAGTTGTGAAAAATAGTTAAGAAAGTGGACTAAAGGAACGAAACGACCTAGTGAAAATGTGTTTGCTGATATAGATAGGCGGCAGTTTGTCGGACAAGTCTGAGTTTTCATCGGGCTTCGCATTTAAAGCGGGGAATTCACTACCAGACCGTCCGCGCCGGGCTGCCCGTCACGGGCAAGTCTGTCCCATGTCTGCTCGTGAATGCTAGGCAACGGGCACGGGCAAGCCCGTCGGCCCGTGCCCGCCGCCTGCCCGGAGAATCGCATTTTGTCTGCGCGGGCACAGACAAGTCCGAACGTGAATGGTCGCGCCGGGCAGCCCGCCTGCATTCACGCGTCAGAGTTCGACGAGAGCGCATGTTTGTTTTGAATATTTTGAATTGTTTAACATGAATCCAATTCTTCCAATAAGGACATATGACTGTATTCACACGTATTTCTCTCTAGGTAGCAGAGGGGCAATCGCACTATTTACGAACGTTTGAACCAAAACGTTACCGTTCCCATATGTTTTGACATCTGTCTACTGTCAAGGTGTTGTCAAAATGTATGGGAACGGAAACGTTTTTGATTTCGTTGAAACGTTATAAATAGTGCAATTGCCCTTCAGTTCTTGCACCATACTCTTTTCCTTTTTCTTTCTTCCATTGCAATTACACCTCCAATTATAGCAAGTCTCCATCTTGTTTCTGCCATCGTGTTGTACAGTTAACCAAACTGCAGCTCTCCGAAAGACTAAATGATGGCCCGTTATGTGTGTTCAATACAGGCAAGCGACTGACTTGGGCCGGGCCGGGCGCGGCCCACGGGCAGTCTGATAATGAATTCCCCGCTTTACCCCAGCCGGGCCACACAGATCTCCAAAACCAAACGACATAGCGAAAATCTGTTTGCTGATATAGATAGGCGGCAGTTTGTCAGTTTGTCGATCCACCGTTTCAGAGCTCACCTGCAGCAAAGTTGCTGCAACTGAGCTAGCTAGATCTCGAAAACAAAGCGACGTAGAGAAAAACTGTTTGCTGGAATAGTGAAGCGGTAGTTTGTCGGAGTTTGTCGAACAAATTCCACAGTTTGAGACATGCGCATTTCCGAGATACGCGTGGCCCGGCTGGAGAAACGTTACCCCAGCCGGGCCACCTGGATCTCGAAAACGAAACGACCTAGTGAAAATGTGTTTGCTGATATAGATAGGCGGCAGTTTGTCGGACAAGTCTGAGTTTTCATCGGGCTTCGCATTTAAAGCGGGGAATTCACTACCAGACCGTCCGCGCCGGGCTGCCCGTCACGGGCAAGTCTGTCCCATGTCTGCTCGTGAATGCTAGGCAACGGGCACGGGCAAGCCCGTCGGCCCGTGCCGACTAGTTAATTGAATTCAGTGATGAAACAGTAACCGTTAATATTAAAAATTATGTAAATCCTCGATGAGTTATTGAAATTTTTAAATGTATTATTTAAGCAACATTTGGCATCTGGTCTCCTTGTCTACCTATATGAAGTAATGTACAGTAGCGTACAACTTTCTTTTAAAAAGTAAGTTTTATGAGGTTTTGTTTGTTATTGTTTGTTTGTCATTCAACCCAAAATTTTCATGTAAATCATAGACATATGTCTATGATATACATGAAAATTTTGGGTTGAATGACATTACGTGTAAACACATTTTAATAATTATATAGTTTAAGATAATGCATTGATTTATTTATTGGTTATTATGAAACACCGTGTATATGCTGAAAAGAGTAATTTTTGTATAAAGCATCCATAATGTTTATTACGAATTCATTGTTTCATGTTAAAAGTTGTTGTCCTTCCATGCCCCCCACGGTGACTTTACAACGGAAAGCCTGGCTCGATTTTGATTAAACAAAAACTATTAGTAGGTATAGTATTTGCACGAGTACGCGAATGAAACGAAAGAAACTTGTACGCGACTGTACATTACTTCATATAGATAGACAAGGAGACCAGATGCCAAATGTTGCTTAAATAATACATTTAAAAAATATCAATCTCATTGAGGATTTACATAAATTTAAATATTAACGGTTACTGTTTCATCACTGAATTCAATTAACTATTTTACATTAACTTCGCATTGTAAGTAAGGACATAAAACATAAAAATAACAATACCTCGCACATTTGGGACACCAGGCTCCTAGACTATTTACCCAAATAAAGAATTCTTTCGTTCTTTGGATTGAGGCGTCGACAAACTCTGAATCTTTGAAGAAAGTATCGAAAAACTACCACCTATCTTTGTCAGTAAACAGATTTTTGCTAGGTCGGTTCGTCGGTCGACGAGACGCGAGTGTAAACACTGAGCTCGTGGCTCGGCTCGCGGCTCGTCTCGCCACTCGCAAGGCTCGCGTCGGGAGCGGTTTTTTGGGCACGAGCACAGAGTACTATCATATACGGGAAGGCACGAGTCAAAGGGGCTCGTGCGCGAGCGCGTGTTGACTTACACTCGCGCGCGAGCTACATATAAAATTTATAATTTTGCCTTGTTATTAAAACACTAATTTCACAAGTTCCACTTGAATCTTTATTATATTTTCAATCAATTCAATTTAAAATATAATAAAGATTCAAGTGGAACTTGTGAAATTAGTGTTTTAATAACAAGATACCATGGAGTTCCATCAAGAAATTACAACACAAAGCTTTACCTATTTTATAATTTTGCTTTATTTTTTACCAATTTTTTTAAAATCTTTAAATATTTCAAAGTTGGCTGTTGAATCAGTTGAATCAGTTACTTGAAATTGGTTGCGCGTTATCTTGAGTAGTTAATACTTTTTTAATAATCGTAAAAATGACATCATTTTAAAGGTTCAACTCTTTACTTTTAAACTGATACCGAATTCATTAAAAACAAGCCAGTATTTATGGAGCCATTCCGCATTAAGTGAAGGTGTATCGAAAAAGACGTGTTTCAATTGTTTGATACGTCACGAGTTGCGACCTATTGACCCCCAATAAAAGCACCTGTTATCGGATTTTCTTTATCAGTCGACTTTCACACGTTGACCGGTACACATCTCCGTCACTTTTGATCCTTTACCTTGTACGACAATGGAGACAACACCTACAGAAGCAGCACAAATCGTAGCCCTATTGCAAGAAGGGCTCAGCCAGCGGGTTGTCGCTCGTCGGCTCCACATAAGCCAATCCTGTGTTTCGAAAGTTTATAAGCGCTTTCGGGAGACTGGTGGCTTTATCCCGAGACCAAGAGCTGGACGGCGCCGGTGCACATCGGAGAGGGATGACCGTTTTATCGTGTCAACCTCTCTCCGAAATCGGCATTTGACTGGTGTCGACGTCCAACAGGAGCTCCGAGATGTTCGTGGGGTAGCAGCCAGGTAGCAGCCAGATTCGCTTGCTTGAGTCGTCGACGAATGGACAGTTCGTCGACGACTCAAGCAAGCGAATCTGACTCCAAAAAGGCCTGCCACAGGCCCGAAACTCACGGCAGCTCACCGACAAGCACGCCTTCAGTTTGCTCGCACCCATCTTGATTGGGAGGTTGAGCAATGGAGGCAAGTCCTGTTCTCCGACGAAAGCAGGATGTGTTTGCACGGTAGCGACAGAAGAGGACGGGTCTACAGGCGGCCTGTGGAGCGATTTGCACAGTGCTGTGTCGCTGAAACAGTGGCTTATGGGGGCGGCTCTTGTATGATGTGGGCCGGCATTTCCTTCGATGGTAAAACCGAGCTTGTTTTCGTGCCTGGCGGGGGACGAGGAGGCGGTCTAACTTCGGACCGGTACATTTCCGATATTCTCCTGGAACATGTCGTTCCCTATGCGGGATACATCGGTGATGACTTCCTCCTTATGCACGATAACGCTCGTTGTCACACTGCCCGTGTAACAACGGAATACCTCGAAGAAGTCGGTATTGCCACATTGGACTGGCCAGCGCTCAGCCCTGACTTGAATCCCATTGAGCACGTGTGGGATGAACTGAAGAGTAAGGTTCGTTCCAGAACTCCTGCTTCTTCATGTCTGAATGAGCTGAAATCAGCGTTGATTGAGGAGTGGGAAGGTATTCCACAAGAATCAATTCAGAAACTGATCAGGTCTATGAAGAATAGTCTTGGAGCAGTTATTAGGGGGGAGGGAAAACAAAATATTGACACTTATTTTTAAAGATAAATAAAATTTTTATTAAATAATTTTTGTTGATTTATTCATTCATTATTTTTCCCTATTTCCTTGTTTTCCTACCTCCTTCACTTAATCCGGGATAACTCCACAATTACGGGCTCGATATGAATTAATTTTATATCGATTTAAAGTGGACAGTTGCACCTTTAACATGATGTCATTTTTATGATTATTAAAAATTTATTTAGTAAGCAACATCACGCGGAACCAATTTCAAGTAACTGATTCCAAACTTATGCTCGCGAGTGTAGTTATAAAGAGTGAATAAAGATTACTTTGGTTAACAGAGTACAAAAGGTATCAATACAGTTGAATTTTCGTCAAGGCGTCAACACGGTATGTTGAAGACGCCGGTCCGATCCTTTCCCGCGATAAAATTTTTCTTTATTGATTTATTCATGTCTTTTATTTTTTGTCGTTTTTAAACATATGTTCCTTGGAGGAAGTTGTTCAGTTTCACAAGTAGAATTGTGTTATCTTTTTTCGGAAGCCGTTGCATTAAGTACATCCTTAATACAACATTAATAAGATAACATTAAGTACATCCTGTATAACAAACAAAACCGCATAAAACTTACTTTGCAAGCACTTTAAAAAAAATCACGCCCACACAAGGATTTTCTCCTGTGTCGTGGGTGCAGTTACAAACATAGAATATCACATGTACATACGCCCAGACCGGAACTAATTTCTGTAGACCATACAAAATATTTGTCGCGTACGGGAATCGAACCCGCGACCCGTTGCGCAGTAGGTGATCACTCGACCTCTGCGCTAACATAACTAACTTGGCAACAATGTGTGGTAAAATTAATGTAGATTCTACCTAACTCTGAAAAATATCCTTGTCCTGTTCCTCCTTCTATTCACTACATCATAAACATATTATGCTATTGAAGCCCGAGGTGAATGTGGAAATATGGCAAGAATAGAATAAGGAAGGGTGTATTCATTTATTTTTTGTGATAATACAAATAGCCTTTAAAAATCGTTAAGATCATACAACATCTCAAAAAAAAAACAAAACGCGACCGGAAAATATCAAACGGGAAACAGTGTAAAAAATTTTCAAAAATATAAACAGTATCATACCAACAACTCATGATACTTACTCGTATAATTATTACTTACGTATTTCTAAACATAAATAAATAAATAAAGTCAAAATGACGCCAAAAACAAATTGTCACAGCACGATAACGATAACAAAGGTTAGTACAGAAAACGACATGTCAAACTTTACAGTTGCCGAAAACCGCCGCCGGCGGCGTTACAAGTGACACGAGGGCGGTGCGGTCTCAAAGTCAATGTGTTAAGTCTGACTTGTTGTCGTATGTACCCACGGAACAGAAAAACGTGTGGAAGTGCGATACGATGATTAAACTATAACTAGCCCTATCGCTAAAATACTAAGAATATCACAAATAGTATACATACTTACACCATAAAATGTTTATTCTATATATGGTTTATTTATCAGAAACGAGTTTATTTAGATTTCATATAGGTAAATGAAAATACATACGTACTCCACGACGAACGTTTAGTTATCTATCATACTCGTAAATCGAGCTACTCTCATGTATTCAACTACAGATGGCGGTGTTTTGTATGGATACAATTTTTTATTAATTTATTTAACCATTGACGTATACGTCAAACTGATAAAAGTATTTCGCTTGTCCTAAAATAAATAAAATTCGTACTTACCAATGGTATGAAATAATCTCAATTCTTCAGATTTTAAGTTCTACTTTACAATCTTATATATTAATATAAAAATCAATGTATGTAAAATCCTCTATGCATTCCGAAGCCATTCATCAGATTGTAATGAAACTTTGGTATGGTATTGAGGACGCCCGTGAAAAAATACAAACCATACACCTTTCCCATACAAACTAAATAAATTATTTTTTGGTATTAAGTGCCGACAACCCTACGTAAGTGTACGAGGAATACTACGCTCACGTCATACAAACTAAATAAATTATTTTTTGGTATTAAGTGCCGACAGCCCTACGTAAGCATAGGTGGAATACTACGCTCCCTTTGTTCGCATAAGGACAGATATTCAAAAAGACAGATTCTCAAAAGGACAGATTCTCAAAAAGACAAAAGTACATATAAAATATAATACATAGAAAAGAAAAAACAAAGATTTTTCTAAAATCGCATTTTTCTTTCTAAAATCTTTTCCTTCTGAAAAGAAAATTATAAATAAATAATAATAATTAATAACAAAAAACTAATTAAAAAAATAAAAGAACAAATTTGTAAAAAGTAAAATCACGTTTTTTATCTCAACTTATGTTTTTTCTTCTGAAAAGATAATTATAAAAAAGAATAACTCATAAAAAACAAATTTATGAAAAAATAACGCTCTACACCAGGATCGAACTACTGTCACATAGATTTAAAGTCGAAATGTAACGCATAGACCAATCCTGACCTATATAAAGTAGTGAAATAAAAGATCTCATGATTTTATCTAGTGCGACATTTGTGATAGATAGACGGAAAATTTTCAGGCGATGTAAAAAAAGTTTCACTTTAAAAATATTTTAATAATTACAAGTTTATCCGAGGACATGTTCGGAAGCTTTAGCGCACATAGACCATATTTGACTATTATTAAAAATAAATTTAAGTTTTAATAATATTATATTAATATAATATTAATCAATGTATTACGGTAAAAGTACATAATGCTACAGGGAGTAAACGGAAACTTCATTATTATTAGGGGTACGGAATTTTCATATTTACGAAATAAATGCGATTAATGCGAAAATTTTAACAATTGCCAATAAATGCGAAAGATATAGATTTATGTATTTTTTTGTGAAAAAATCATTCAATCAAATATTTTTATGTAAAAATCAAACATTTGCTTCACAAATATGAAGACATTGAATAAAGAAATGCTGAAAACAGCAAATGACTAAGGTTTTAATAAACTCTCTACATGACAAAACAGTCCTTCTTTCCATATAAGTCAATTATTTTGCCCATCTGTAGCTGCAAGCTTAACTACTCGTACCTTAAACCCGAACATATTGCTGGAAAACTTTTCCAAAATTCCTCTTTTTAAAGCACTTGCACAAAATGAGCTGATTGATGGGTACACTCACTTTCATAGGTTGATCCTTTAATCAATTAATAAAAACAAACATCCCTAATTTCTACTGTGTGAGGGTGTGTGCAACTGTACCATTTCTGTCTTTTTGAGAATCTGTCCATATGAGAATCTGTCCTTTTGAGAATATGTCTTTTTGAGAATCTGTCCTTATGCGAATAATTCCTACGCTCACGTCTGTCACGTGTCATTTTGTGTTTAAATTTCTTTTGTGTTAAGAGCTGATTATGGTTGTCACTTGAAAA
The DNA here is from genome assembly GCA_963935595.1 of Schoenobius gigantellus. NCBI lineage: Eukaryota > Metazoa > Arthropoda > Insecta > Lepidoptera > Crambidae > Schoenobius > Schoenobius gigantellus. The sequence continues at coordinate 28,562,789 of OZ012545.1, forward strand.
TTTTGCTTTCAGTTTAAAATCAAATAATTCTGAAAGTATTGGGGTTCCAGGTCTCAGACAAGCATCGAAGGTCCATTCAGTATCTAACTTATATGCCCCTTAAATGTTATTGGGGTGTTTAGTTACATCCGGTATAACAGTACGGCATGGTTACCGCAAAATCATTTTAAACAGAGCAATTTACACAACTGTCTGGTGTGATATTCTAATTACGTCTGAGCTTAGGTACAGTAAGCTCCCATTCAAGCTTTACATTCACACTACAACAACCGCCACTATTACAAGCTACATAAAAACGATCCAAAAGTCAAACAGAATAAATAGCTTGACAAGGAGCTCGCTGTACACGCACACAAGCACACTGGTACGAGGAACACCGCAAACCTGTGGCACATATGTCACTTCACTTTTTTTTCTGTTCCATGTGTGTACCTTATGATTATGTTTTAATAACAAAATCTAACAAAAATTCTTTGGTTTTATTTCATCCATCAGTGATTTCGTTCACGTAATGGAGAAATAATAGCTTGCACATTTTCTTTTCCAATTTTATGACTTTTACGTATTACTGACGGAGACTTGGGTTTGGACTGTATAGACTCGTAGTCTTTCTTCATCTTGTCAATTATCGATGACTGCTTGGCCACGGTCATTGACAACTCTTCATTTTCTTGTCTGAGAAGCGAAAGTTCGACGACAAGGGATTGTTGATCTTCAATCTAAAATTTAAAGAAATAAAATATTACTCAACACGTGTGTGGACAATAATTATTAAATACATTGCACTTATATTTTTTGCTTTAAATGAACAAATGACAAACTAGGGCAGAAGTCTAGAATGTGCGCAAGGTACCGTTATCGTGCCCACTAGTTGGCGCCACTGGCGAGTAAGTAAGCAATGCATGGCATGGCGTACTATCGCAAGCACTTCCGCCTGACCATTTAAAAATTTATTCGCTTGAATCGTGCGGAAGCGCCTTGCTACGCCCCCTTAAGTTTTGGCCTATTAGAAAAGAAATACTCTTTCTCTCTCTAATCAGCGTTGGGGGGTTCCTCGGCGGCTCGGCGGCAGGCCGAAGAAGAATCTTTTATTTCATTATTCCATGTCTATTCGAGGTCGACTGGGTGGAGCTAGAGAGCTCTAGTGCAAACGAAAAGGAGCGTAGCGGTGATCAGGCGGAACTGCGCGCGATAGTACCTACCCGGTGTCCAATGGTATAATATAATTGTCACATTGAAAAACTTTTGTTTAATATATCAATCAATTCATATAATTATCAGAAGGTATAATTTCAATTGATATAACTTTATGATGCCTATATAACAAACTATGTGTTAGTATAAAATTGTTTAATATAACATATACTAAGAATAAAATCTCTTCATATAACATTAATTTAATCGACAGTCACGTCATATACAAGAACATTCAGTATAACTATTTATTTATTTAAACTTTTCGCACAACATATTAAGGGTGCACCGAAGGCGGACTTAATGCCAATAGCATTCTCTACAAAAAAGTCAATCCATAAATCTTTGTTTAAAATAATAAAGTTTGGTCCTCCGCTAAGGCCATTCCGCATGTGAAAGTGGAGGTGAGGTGGATTTTACAATATAATTGATTTTTACTTATAATTTTATCAAAGTGATGTGGTAATTTGTATGTAGCATGCAAGCGAGTATGCAGAATGCCAGCAAGCGAGTATGCAGAATGCCAGCAAGCAAGCATGCAAACAAGCATGCAACATGCAGTTCGATGCTCCGATGCTCCGCTCGCATCACCTACAGTTTTCAGATTTATCCTATAAGACTTTTTAAACCCAATTGACTATTTAAAATCAACTTCTTATTGTAAGAAAGTACACAAAATAAAAAAAATAATGAAGCCCCACCTGAGCCAAACATATATCTGAAACGCGCAAACGACAAACTCGGAAACTTGCCGACAAACTCTAGACATTATAGCAGCATACTCAAACAATCTAGTTTTCACAGTTTTTTTTTGTGGCTCAGCTGGGGTCAGCCACACCCGCATCATACACCGCGGACCGAGTTACGCAAACATTATTAAAATTACGATCAATGCAAACGTCGTGGATCTAATTGGATACGGTGATATTTGTACTGTTTGCACGCAATCATTTCGGACCACTTTAATAGTGCGATCGTATGCACTCCTGTCAATAATTAAATATTAAAAAATGAAAAACATAAAAAAATGATTTGGGCTCAAGCAAAGGGGCATGTGGTTTAAAAATAACGAAACCTTTAAGATGGCGGAAATGAAACATCTGCATAGGATGGAATTGACTAATGCCCCCATGTGCAAATTATGTGGTGTACACATGAATGCTATGCTCTTATCTACCGTACGAGCCAAGCTTGGGTAGACCTAGACTGTCAACTTATAATGTGAAAACTGTCTCCCAAGAAGTGTTTTGGCTATGTCAACGCCGCGGACCTAATTGGCGACCGACTTAAGGGTCTGCCACAATATGTCTGTCTGTATAAGTCAGGTACCCAAATTGTGAAATTGATGCTCTTTAGGAAAGGATGTTTTTTGATCTAGTTTTTCACCACTGATCGAAGAATTGAAGTAATTTCATACTTTACACATGATTTTTAGACGAAATAGAATGTTAGGACTGTTTTTAAATGAATATTAAAACTTTTCACAACCTTTAGCTCTCTAACAATATGTTGACCATCAATAGTATCCATTGTGCTCGTAATGCTCGTCAAAATATGATAAACTATACCAAATCATTTGCATTTTCTGTGGAGGTAGCAAATTGCCAAAAAATTAACTTCACCAAAAAAAATTTGCGATGGTGGAAACTCAACTCAGCCGAAGATATACAGAGTATGTATATTTGTCAAGTTATAACTTAATAAAAAAAGTTCTGGCAATCGAAGTTTACCTGCTGTTGATACCGTTCATTGTCAGCTTCGAGACGCGCGATCTCGGCCGCCGCTTGTGATAACAGCATTCTCGACTGCTCAGCGGCGGCAGTGGCCTGACCCGCGTGCTCTGTAGCGAGTTCACACAGCATCCTCTTATTTTCCACCTAAAACACCAAAAGTAAAAAAAATAGGTTTTTTGAGCCTATTTGATAATATATCTATCAAATAGGCTCAAAAAACTATTCAAAGTCAATTCAGATAAAATGTAGATTTTAACTTAAAGAAACCAAATAAAATTAATTATTCGAAAATTTTTAATTACAACAATCGTCTAGCTTTTGATCTTATGTAATTTATTGACTACGGGACAAAATTATGTGGATGTAATTTATACATGTATGTATACCATTATTCATACCTCTTCACGGAGCATTTGAATTTGAGTGCTTGATTCCTTTTTCATGAGTTCCACATCTTCAATAAGTTCACTTTTGATTGATCCCAGTTCACGATAGGCTTCTTTTTCTACATTTTGTAAGCTTTCAATCAATGAGACATTATGTTCCATAATACGAGTATGTTCTTTAGCCAGTGCTGCCTTCGATTTCAATATATTGACCAGAGCTTCTTTGTACTCATTACATTCAAGAAGTGTTTTGTTCAAGGTACTTTTATAAGTTGTGAGTTCATTTTCTAAAACGATTTTTGAATCAGTCAGTGCTTGTACAGTATTTTCCAAATCTTCAACCTCACTATCAGACTCCCTCAAGCGCATAGTTAAAACTTGAACAATATCTCTTGTTACTGACAGAGACATTTCAAATCTACTCTTTTCTTTAGCTGATTTGTCAATCTCTACTGTAAGTTTATTGATCTCATTTTCAAAGTCAATTATTTTCTTTTTGGACTCTTCCTTCAATAAGTCTATTTCCTTATGTATGTTGTACTTTTCCAAAAGGAGCATTTCTTTTTCTTTTTTTAAATTACTTATCTCTTCATGTAGCTGATTATTTTGTTTTTCAGTCAAACTTAGATTGTATTTCAAGTCTTTGGTTTCATTTTCTAAGAACTGAATTTGATTTTGCTGTTGGGACCAATGCTCCTGAATAGCTTTAGTGCGTTCTTCAAACTGAATTTCACAAAGCCTAAGTTTCTCATGTGTAGCTTCATTTATCTGATCCAATTTAGCTTTAAATTCATAATTTTTGGTGTCTAGTTGTTCTTGCAATTCATGAATTTCTTCATCCTTTTCCTTCAACATTTCATTTTTTATAGATACAATTAATTCATTATATTTCAACTTCAAATCATCCTGGTCACATTTGTTTTTGCTTATGATTGATTGTTTTTCATCTTCCATTTTTATTTTTAATGCTTCCAATTCAGCCTTATATTCCCGACGAATGCTTTCATTTGCTTCTAATGCTAAAGCATGATGTCCTTTCACCATCTCAAGGCGTTGACGAGTTTCTTCTAAGCATGATTCCACAGATGTCAATTTATCTTGCAGATCTTTGCAGAGGCTATCTCGTATAGTAATTACTTCTTCCAGCGCTGACAACTCCACCTGCTTTTCACTTACTTCTAACTCTAATTTATCACAATCCTTTTCCAAATGACCTATAGTATTTTTTAATTGTTTAATTTCATTTGTATAATATTGTTCATTAAAGTGAACACCATTCTCATTTTGATTCTCTAATTTGATTTGTGATAGCTTCAGACTTAGTGATTCATATCTATTAGAATCTAATGAGTTTGTAATTTTCTTCTGAAGACAGGCAATTTCACCCTTGAGTTCTTCAATCTGATTATTATATTCCATGATTGTGTGATCTTTATTCCTGTGAATAAAATTAATTAATTTTATGATGCAACATACAAAATATTGTTATCAAGCCTTCTAGTTTTTACCTGATTTCCACCTCTTGTGCTTTAAGAATTTCATCTTGATTGTCTTCTTTTTTTTGGGTCTTTTGAATCCCCCTATACATTATTTTCTTTACACTGTTTGTGGTTTTGACATTGAATGGCAATTTTAAAGATTTTGGCTAAAACAAAGAAATATTTGAGATAGCCATTATGCCTTACCCATTTCTAATGTACAGTATAGTCTCAATCAATAATTTGGGATCTATTAAATGTACTTAGTACACTCAAAATGCTATGAGCTTAAAAAATTATATGTTTCAATGTCAAAATGATTCTTACTTGCCCATCTTGTTGTGATTATCACCTAAGTGGGTGCCAAATTAAAAAGTGACCATGTAGGTATTTCATGCTGGCACTTCACATCACTGTTCAGTGTTCACATTCCTATTCGGCTTAGTTCTATTTGTTTTGACATCTGAATAAACGCATCCACACTATCCAAACATCATTATTAACAGTGTTTGAATATTTGCATATTTGTCTTGTATATGCAAACAATAATATCAATGTGAAGTGCCAACATAAAAATTGCTACTTAAATATGTGACACATCTTTTATCATTTGCTTAAAATTGACAGAGACAGAATAGTAATACATTTTGTGCTTATCATACTTAATGAGTGATGTACAGGTTGCCTGAAGTATTTCATATGGTTTCTTTTTCAATTTGAATGTATTTTAAAAGCATAAAGGAAGCAATATCTTTTATAAAAATTTTAACATTCCACAAACATGGTTGCCTATCCAAGATGCTTAATTTGTTTTGTGCATATAGAGTGGGAAACTATTGTATGGGGAAGTTTAAAGCTACACTGCTTATTTTAGCACCATACTCAATTAAAAAATATATGCTTACCAATAAAAGATACACATTCAACACTTCTAAATGATATTTTCTATGGAAATGTAATTTTAAACAAGTGTTCAACGGGAGTGTAACTCTTATTAGTAAAGGGGTTAGTTTATGGCAGCCGATTACTTATTTTGAAGTACCTTAGCAAGTTTTCTCAATATATCAATTATATTATTTTATTCTTCATTACTTACAGTTGAAAGTGACTTCACACTTTGTACAGAACCACAAAGTGAACGTGTTTCATCATTGTTTTTAGTCTTTGATGATAAAGAACTAACTGTAGTCGATGTTTTTTTAATTGAACATTTGCTAGTAGACTTTGTTTGTTTCTCAGGTTCACTGGTGGTTTTAGATTGTTTTTCAGATTCAGACTTCTTGACAGCCTTTGTCAGAGTTTTGGGAGGAGCTGTAAATAGACAGAGGTAAGGATACGAGAAAACATTGATTATCAAAAAATTCTGCAAGGGTCCATAATAAATAAACTATACACAACATGAAATAAATTATTATTTATCTACTTAATATTATAATATTTTTAATATAAGTATATATTTTTATAAAAACGGTGATTCAAAATTATTATTTCATTATGTACCACATTCAAAGTAATTTTAGAATGGTACTCACCTAACGGTTCAAAGCGCTTGGCTTTTGAAAACATTTTTGAAAGAGAGTAATATCTTTCTGTAAATATACTATTATTTATTTAATAAATTGAATGTAGTAGAAAAGCAGCAACTAAACTAATTGCAAGAAAAATGCACAAAAAATGGCGCCAAAGCAATCTTTTGTTTGTATTGTTTGTCTTCATTCATTCGGTCGTTACTTCGTTGCGCGAAAGGAAAATACAGAAAACGACCGTTATCTACTTATGGTTGCGTTCCAAAACGGATTCAGAGGCGCGTTCAGAGCCGCGTTCAGAGCCTTTGGGTGTAGTTGTCCGGTTGTTTTAACTCGCTCAGGGGCCTTACCATGAGCTTTTATAAAACCATCCATAATCCGTGCAGTTCTTAAGCAGGCCTTAAACAGGATTGCTTAAAATCGTACTATGAGCCCTGTTTAGGTGAACGGCTTATAGATTGCTTGAGTCGTAAGGTGAACGGTTATTTGTCTCTGGTCTGCTTTAATGTTAAAATGAGATAGCGCTATACAACTGTTGTATCTGACATCTCTTTTCTTCGGAAGCGTTCGAAAACCATTGAAAGATTAAAAACCGGTTGAACCGGTAAAAGAGAATATCTCAACATATTTCAATTATTTGTTATTTTTGTTGTTCGTTTTAACGTTTTTTATTCTTAAGTTATGAGTTATTATATTTTATAGTTGTCTTTATTTTATTACATCTTTACTCTACATACTCCAAGAATTTTCCAAGCTATTGATAGTGGAAGGAAATGTTCATAGCTTGTTATGAACGTACTTAACCTTTAATTTATTTATTATAAGTGGCAGAAAATTTTAAAGAATTACAGATCTTCGAAGTTTTGTATAAAATACACCTACCCATTGTACTTTCACGATCCATGTCAAGAAAGCAGTCTTACAAGGGCATTAATCCATCCTTCTGAAAAACGAAAACTGAGCAAAAATCTCGATTCTGGGGAAATCCAAAAGGGAAACACCACCAAACAAAAAAGAATTTTAGACAACGACCAATCGTGTTCTAAAATACAGATGTTTTGTTTGTATTTTCTTCTTTAAACAATCGATAGAAAAGTGTGTCGGCAGTTTTTTGTGTTGATTCTTCATTGTACAAAGTGTTTGCAAGTAATTTACATCGTCGTGCTTTGTACAGCGATAAGAACCAAGAATATTTACCTATTACTTCCAGAGATTTCTCTGTTTACTTCTGAATGAAATCAACTCGAATGGTATCTGGGTTCGTCAATGTTATAGATATTTTTTCGATGTTTGCATGACTTGGAAGACGTCTGGTAAAATACATATAACCAGTATATAGGTTTTAATAAGTCTGCACAAGCGAGAAGTGGAAAAAGATATGGAAAGCATTGCACAATTTATGTTTAGTAAATGAATAATAATTATGATGTTACTCTTCAACACCCACCAGCTTTAGTCATCTCATTACCATGAATACTGAAAAGCAATCCATATGTGGGGCTAAATTATTGAAATGTTTAAAACTAAATAGGTATATGCAAATAAATCCAAAAAGTGTAAATTAATTTGAATGTGTAGTACTCATGCGAATAAAAGACAGTTATTGTGAAGAAATAAATGTTTTATTATAAGTTGAATCTTAAAAACCTGAATTTTGTTTGCTTTATTGAAGAAACTCACTTAGAGACAGCTAAATTTGAAGAAGTACCTATATTTGTCATAGGATATCTGGTGAACAACCCAGAAGCGAACAAATTTCATGTCTGCCACAATAGATGGATCTTGCGCTGCAGTAGACGTTTGGTTAAATGCTTCTTGGATTAATCATGATTAGCTTCATTGCATAGTGTGAAAACAGAGGCAAAAATCTGGGCCAAGAAAGATTGGGAATAAACTGAAATGATTGTTTTATTTTAAGACTAACATTGTAGTATTTTTTTGTTTCTTGTGTTTGATTTCATTGTTTTGAGCCTAAGTTTTTATTATATTTTGGAAAAATGTTATTCGTTTTATTTTTACCAATAATAATAAAGCTTTATTATCTAGTGTATTTAAATTTTCTAAATTAGAGGATGATTTGTCCAAGTAAATGATTCGTGATTATACCCTAGATGATTTGCATCAACACATACATTGTTGTGATGTTGCAGTTAAACATTTTTTTGCCCGAGCATTTCTCACGAGTTAATTTCTTTCTCTCAATTGATCATCAGTTGACCCTGGTGAGGTTAACTGATGATCGACAAGACTAATCACACACCCTTGTAGGTAGCATAAGAAACCTAATAAGTGTTTATTATAAACGTCTTTATGGTGAAATGATATATCGTCATTGAAGTTCTAACACCACATAAGTCATTTTTGGCGGAAAAAAGACCACACGACGTTTTTTGAATACTTCGCATTAATCACAAATTCATACTAACATTATAATGGTTTTATATGCTAACAACAATGTGCATATACTTAGATCTGTCTGCAATGCACATCTGAAATATTTTTTTTTATTTAATAAATATGTAAGTTTTTTTCTATGTAATACATAGAAAGCTCTCACTTCAAGTTTTATATTATTTTTATCATTTCCCATAGCACAAAAATTGTTGAGAAGGTATTAATGAACCGTCATATTAATTATTTTGTAAACTGAGTTTTAACCATTTATTACTATTTTTCAACTTTAGGAAGTAGTGGGTACAATTTTTTTTTTGCCACAATATTAAATTCACATCTGCAGAAAGAAATTTTGTTTGTGGAACAAGAAGTGCCTTTTTGCCTCAAACTCACTTTCGCATTTATAATATTAGTTAGGATGGTAAGATATTATGTGTAGGTTTGGTAAAAGCTATAGAAGCATTTTTCAAAGTTAATGCTTATCCTTAATGATTTGGTGTAATGCCACCACCACTTCAACTCACCGCTGGGCACAGGTTTCTCCACAGATGAGGAGGAATGAACCTACTACACCATTATTCAAATTCAAATTCAAATTCAAAAATCTTTATTCAACATAGGCCTTTACAGGCACCTATTGACGTCAAAACAAAGCAAAACAATCTAATTTAAAGAAATTATATTAACCTTGTATGTGCATACATCCTAAATATACTCAAGATGTCTGCAAATACAAGTAGGAATGAAAAAAAAAAAAAAAGTTGATTCTACACCTGTTCGGAAATTGGGAGAGCCTTCTCGAGAAGAACAGGCAAGAAACTCGAAAGGTCTAAATTTTTTATCTCCTCTTTTAAATCGCCATTTACAATTTTGGTTTGTTACAGAGTCGTCAATTGGAAGCTGACCTCAAAGCAAAAGTTTGAGCTCAACTTCCATTACAAGAATAGATGTGTTAATTCACATTATATAAGCTATCTCTGAGAGAAGTGCGTGAACTTAGATTATAAATAAATTGCTCTCACTGAACGTTTCTTTGAAACAAAACGCAATACATTGTTAAATATTAGAATTGAGAGTTCAAACCCAAGCTTTTTTGTCCGTCATGTAATCAGACACTTTATAATATGCTTTTTTAATAAGTACATCTTTGATTGCAACTTTAAATTTGTTTAAGCTAAGTTCTTGTATACAACTTGGGATTTTATTGTAGAAACGTATACACAGGCCTCTAAAAGAATTATTAATTTTTTGGAGCCTGGTATTTGGTAAAGCTAACATATTCTTTTGTCTAGTATTAACTGAATGAATATCACTATTTTTACAAAACACATGAATATTCTTACGAACATATATTAGATTCTCATAAATATATTGCGACGCTACTGTCATAATACCAATTTCTTTGAACTTTTCTCGCAAAGAATCTCTCATTTTAAGGTTATAGATTGCTCGAATAGCCCTTTTCTGCAGTACAAAAACAATCTGAATGTCGGCAGCATTTCCCCACAACAAAATACCATACGACATCACACTATGAAAGTAAGAAAAGTATACAAGTCTTGCTGTATCAACATCAGTCAGTTGACGTATTTTCCATACAGCGTGAGCTGCAGAACTAAGTCTCTTTGACAATTTATCGATATGTGGGCCCCATTGCAGCTTAGAATCAAGTGTGATCCCAAGAAATACTGTGGTGTCCACAGGGTCAACACCTATATCCTTTATTTTTACAGTGGTGTGAACCTCTTTGACATTGGGTAAAACAAATTTTATACATTTTGTTTTCCCTTCATTAAGTGACAGGTTGTTCACATTAAACCAGTGAACAATTCTTGAGATAGAATTATTTACATCGTCATTAATTTGCACACCTCTTTTAATTTTAAATAAAAGTGAAGTATCATCTGCAAATAAATAAAAGTGAAGTATCATCTGCAAATAATGGGAACATAGTAGGTAAGGTAGTAAGTTCACAATTTGAATCTTATTAGCCTTTATTATACACACCTTAACTCATACACATTACATTCTTTTAGCATATTTTTGGAAACCACATTTATTTCTTATTTGCACATTGTTAATGGCATCAATTTCTTGTGATAAAACGGAAAACCTGTCTGTTGAGCAACATTTTGGGGTTCCCCAGTTGAATTTTGGTATGATCCATGTGCATAAAGATGAACAGCTGTTAAAACCCTGTAACAGAAAAGGTTGTTTTTGCTAAGCTGTGTTAAAGGTTGCTACAAAAAATGGTCCGAAGTGACCTTTGTTTCTAAATTTTAGTCATTTGAACTTAATTTTTACTATCAGTTGAAAGTATAGTAAAAATTCCTAACCAACATTCTAACCATTCCTTCTAACCGACCTTTCGTTCTAACCAAACATGGTTAGAATGAAAAATGTTACCTACATTATGCTTAACATTAGATAAAGTTGAACAAAATAAAATTAATGTAAGAAAAGGCAAGGGTTTTTAATATAATCAATAAACAACTAACATCCATCTATTATAATATAGTATAATAACACAAAGTTGCTCTCTCTGTTTATACACGTAAATCTTTAAACTATGCAAAGGATTTCAATGCAGTTTCAGCAATAGATTACCCTATCTATTCAAGAGGAAGGTTTGTATGTAATATATATACATATAATATTATTAATCACTCCAAACTGCCCCACATTAGTATCTACATTGCACCCGTGCGAAGCCGGGGCGGGTCGCTACGCTAGTTGCTTAATAAATTCATTTTCACAGAGTAGGTACTTCTTTATACTGAAATTCATTTTCCTGAATCAAAGGTAGGTATTGATTGTTCTGTTCTGATGGTATCATTAGCTTCTCTCGATGTCACTTGTTTTAATTCCGTGCGGTGTTCACTCTCCAAAAATTCAAATATTTCATTATCGTCACATCACATCTCAAGCAATATCTCAACCTTAATCTCAACTTTCAAGAGTAATAAACACTGTGAAAACTAATATAAAAATTAAAAACACTCGGCGTGACTCGGCTATTAATTATACGAAAATTAGGGGGTTAAAATTAGAGAAAAAGTCACTACAGCCGTTTGAAAACATCTTAAATAAAGTTAGTTTTAACAATTATCTTATGAAAATTCCACCAGATTGGGCCAAATCCACATAACAATCTTGTTACAGCCGCTGAAGAGCAACTTTTTAATGATTGCGTTATTTGACATTTAGGACGTTCAAAAGCAGTTTTCAAACTGTCAAACGGGCGGTCATGGTACGAAAGTTCATACATAAAAAAAGGTGAACGGTTTCGTGACGTCATTTTAAGCAGGCCTGCAAACGCGCTGCTTTAAGCCGGTCATGGTACGGAAATAGACAGCAATACTGTTTAAGGCCTGCGATAAGAGCTCATGGTAAGGCCCCAGAGGTGTTGAACGGATTGCAGCAACCATATCTTTTTTCTCCCTCTTTCACATGATTTTTTATTTCTCTCTCCTTCTAGTAGATGACATTATAGAATATGGCCGCCAATATCATCCAATCACGTAAGAGTATTTCAGTAAAACCGCCTGTCAGAGCGTTTTTTACCCCGAGGCTCTGAACGGGTCGATTGCTGTCAGAGTGCACTCGGAGTGCACTCGAGCGTAGGCTCTGAACGCGCCTCAGAACCTCCTTGGTGTACTTTTGTGTTTCATTTCATTAGCTTTGCGCGCGCCATTTTATTTTGACGTCGTATTGTTATAAATAAGAAACTTGAAAACAAGAAAAAAACTTATTATTTGTTAAACATAATATAAATATTTTCTGTAATACTTACCTAACATAATGTTGTAGTAAATATGTACCTAAACTGAAATAAAAGTATCTTGTGATTGTAAATGTTTTATTTTGCATTTTGTCATTTCCTCGTTAAGGGGGAATGAAAAGTTACGTGTTGCACTCGAGTGCAAAGATTTTTCACCTTGTTCTCTTTTGATTCCCTCGCTGACGCTGGATTCTATAGATTCCTTCGCTTGCTCGGTCATCAACGTTGAGCACGCGGTTAAAAAGTAACTTTGCACTCATGTATAACAAATAACTATTGTAAAATAACATTTCATTATAGATATGTGGAGCTAAAGATATGTTTAATTTTAGTTTTAGTTTTAGTGCAGTTAACTTCAGAATTACCCCCAATGTCGAATAATTTTTCTTTTGTGAAAAAATGAATTATAAATAATAAAATTTCTTTTCTATTATTTACAAATAAGATCAAATCTTAAATTAATAATTTCTGATAGTAAAATTAGTAGAATATAGCTGTTTTTAATGTTTCTAAACTATACCGGTTTTCTACAGCACTAGGTGTATTTATAATCTGTGTATTCAATTTAAGAAATTGTCAAATACAGTGTAAATTAAGAGAGTCCGGCGTTTCAGAATACGAATTATCTAAAACTAATTTAAAATTATATGTTTAATTTTGGTTTTAGTTTTAGTGCAGGTAACTTCAGAATTACCCCCAATATAACAATATTTCAAACCTAAAATTAAAAAACCGGCCAAGCGCGAGTCGGACTTGCCCATGAAGGGTCCCGTAGGATTTATGACGTATTAAGAAAACTACCTACTAGATCTCGTTCAAACCAATTTTCGGTGGAAGTTTGCATGGTAATATACATCATTTTTTTTAGTTTTATCATTCTCTTATTTTAGAAGTTACAGGGGGGGGGGGACACATTTTACCACTTTGTCCACCACCACCACCACGTGTCTCTCGCGCAAACTATTCAGTTTAGAAAAAAATGATATTAGAAACCTCAATATGATTTTTGAAGACCTATCTATAGATATGTATTTAAATATCACAGAGAGATTTTAGTGTTGACTCATTTTTGACAAATTGACATATTTTATTATCTGTTATGTGGCGGTGGGTTTTCAAAAACATCTTTCAGGTTAAATACAGTTATTGTTTTTAGGAAAAAAATCCCTATTTTGTAGAATTTGTGGTCACAAACTTACGAAAGAGACAAACGGTACAGTTATTTACCTCTCGCTCGGCACGCTTTTTTAAGCAAGAGCTCATTCCTGTTTGAGTAATAATTCCATGCAACCATCAAATTCGATGGTTGTTCGGTTGTAGTAACTCGCGCCGACACTCTAAGGTCTTGAACGGGCCGGTTGTTTCACCCGCGGCCGTACCGCCTAAAGTCTGGACCAAACGAACGCGTGCAGCGGTGGCGATCAGTTATTGTGTACGAACTTGTAGCGGACTGTTCACATTGTTGCGTCCTCATCAATGTGAACACGTCGCTACAACTTCGCACACAACAACTGATCGCCACCGTGCACGCCACCGCTGCACGCGTTGGTTTGGTTCAGCCTTAACTCATAGTGATCACTCGCTATCGCTGTTGTGACAATAGAACAATAGTTTTCATGTCACAGGTGACATTTGAGCTATTGCTCTAATGTCACGAAAGCGATAGCGAGTGATCGCTATGAGTTAGGCGGTAGCCCCCCCGGTTGTCACGCTCTAAGGCATTGAACGGGGTTAGAGCGAAAAGTTTATTTCTATATGAATAAAGACTAAACACTTGAAAGCGCAAAAGTGTGCCGAGAGAGATCGCAATAACTGTACCTTTTATCCCTTTCCCACAGTGTTGCTACTGTTGTATATTTTATAATTTAGTTATGAAACAAATATTGGTAGATGAAGATTTTTTATTATTGTTTATTTTAATTACTTTTAACGCCCAAAATATCTAAATTGTTTTTTTTTTTGTTGTAATAATTATAACATTAAATAAATTAAATTACCATGTTAGCCTACTATTCATAATTATAACACTATTATATCGTATGGTCTTGTCATTAATCCTAGCAAATCTCAGACAATAATTATAGGCAGTCCATACTTTGTTTCAAGGATCGATTACAGTTTGTTGCCTCCGCTGGTATTCGGCGGTACGGTTATTCCTTTTAGCAGTAGTGTTAAAAATTTAGGGTTAGTTTTAGATCAGTGCCTGTCATGGAAACCGCAGGTTGAGGCTGTTCGCAAAAATTTTTTTGCCGTGTATGGGTCACTCAACAGATTCCGCAACTTTCTCCCAATAAGCACTAAAACAGTTTTAGCACAATCACTTTTACTGTCTTTGCTGGACTATGCTGATGTTGCTTGGGCGGATCTGTCTGAAGAGCTCTTAGATAAGTTGGAACGCCTACAGAATGTAGCCATCAGATTCATTTTTAATTTACGAAAGTTTGACCATGTTTCTTCCTATCGCTCTCAACTCAAATGGCTCCCAATTCGACAGCGTAGAGACATGCATGTTCTGTGCCTTCTTTACAATGTTTTGTTTCATCCAACGTCTCCACCATATCTTAAGTCTCATTTTTCGTTTCGGCCCACTTCTTCAAATCGCATGTTGCGATCTCATTTCAACTTAATTCTTGATATCCCGCCCCACTAGACACATGTCTTGTCATGCTCATTCCCATCCTACGCTGTCCGCTTATGGAACTCTCTCCCAGAGAGTATTCGAAGTGCGCGTACGTTGGAGTCTTTTAAAAACCATGTTCGTGATCACTTCCTATCCTTGAATCCTTAGTTGCTTTCGTGACACTGATTTCCTTTCCCTATCACACATTTATTTCCGATTCCAGTTTCTGCACCCTTCCCCCGGTTGAATCTCCTGTGTTTATATTTTCCACTTCCGAGGTTGCCTGGAAGAGATTGCTCTTTAGCAATAAGGCCGCCTATTGTAACATTTCTGTTTTTATTCTTTTTCTGTTGTACTTTGTCTTTGTGTGCAATAAAGAGTATTATTATTATTATTATTATGATTTTACGTCCAGGAAATATTCTAGTGGTAGTATTAAAAAATGTTATATTGCAACATCGATTCTTTGTCAATGGACTCAATTCTGAAGCGGCCGCTAAATTTCCTAATTTTATTTAGGTGTCGCTAAACCATTTTCCTATTCTACGGTATCTGTCAAATTCAACTGACATTGCTAATTTGAATCTGACGTTTCTAATTTTAGACGGTCAATTCAACTTAGGTTTAGCCGGCCAAACGCTATTCCAGACGTGAGATTTTTTACGCGTAAACTTCCTAAACTGATTAATTTTAGCGGCGACTAAAATCATCCCGATTAAAATTAGAACCTTGCTAAAATCCGCCATTTTGGTAATGAAAAATACAAATCCAAATAACAAATTAGGTAGAAATGTTAATTTTGCCCATATTGACTATTTTCGCCTTAAATGAACAGGAAAATAAAAATATTTTTTTAGTAATTACAATTATATTGTTAAAAATAGGATAAAAATGTACATTAAATGTATTAACTGATATAAACATAAACCCGTTTTAGTTTCTTTAACAACAAGATCCATCCATTAATTTACTTTTAATATTTTTACGACAGCAACACAAACACAATTAAAACTAATCTTAGACATTTTAGAATTACGCTTAAACTCTGCCTAAATTTAGTTGGCCTGTCACCGTAGAATAGCACTTGCTTAACCGGCCATTTAAATTAAGTTTAAATTTAGAAATTTTAGTTTTAGGTTATTTAGACGGCGGGCACACAGAATTGAGTCCAATGTCAGTAATTTTCGTTGTCATTGTAGTAGGGTGACCACATGGTATGTACCTAACATAAATATTATCGCAATGTTTAACATTTTTTAATAAAAGTTATTTATATTAGTTTTTAGCTTACACGATGCGATGTTAAGTTATTAGAAAAAAGGAATTGGCATTAACATTCTGTTCAAGATATTGGTGAAACCATAAAAGTTTTAGATATTGTTAAAACAGTTCGACTCGATGTGTTTTTAATTCTTTTCTTCTTATAATATTACTCATTCTTTTACTAGGTATGTATTTGAATATCACAGAGAGATTTTAGTGTTCTCATTTTTGACAAGTTGACATATTTGATTATCTGTTATGTGGCAGTGGGTTCAACATAATATACCGATTGGAAAGGCCCATCTATTGAAAGACAATTATTGACATTCATTATTTTTTAAATAATTATTATGTTAATAAATCCTATCTTGTTTTGAAAAGCAGATATAAAGTTCTTTTGCACAACTCATTTTGAAATAATAGAATAAAATAAATATTTCTTTGTTGTATAACACCAATCAGTTTAAAGTCAACGTATAAATAATACACTAAATGTACAACCTTGTCCCTAAAAGCGATCTCTAACAATCGTGATTATTAAGCATATTATAATTTTCAAAAGCATCTTTCAGGTTGAATGTTATTGTTTTTAAGAAAAAACCCTATTTTGTAGAATTTGTGGTCACAAAACTTACGAAAGAGACAAACGGTACAGTTATTTATCTCTCACTCGGCACACTTTTTTAAGCAAGAGCTCATTCCTGTTTGAGTAATAATTCCATGGATATAAACGACAGCAATGACACGAATGACACGTATATCGATCTCGCTCACGCACGTTATCTTCGGTCTCGGTCGTACAAACACGTACCGGACGCCAAATCAAGTGTGATTTATTTGGGAAATGATGAAAATAATTAATAAATAGGTACTTAGTTACGCATAAAATGTAATTCCCTTAGATTTGTGGGTATTCCTCGAGTTATTAAAACATTTTCTAAAGGCACAGGAAGGCATATTTTATTATTTTACACTTGAAATTAGGGAAAAGAAAAAATGCATTTGACGTCCAACGCTCGGTGCTTTCTGCCCACAGAACACATATACCCAAGGGAAGAATGACAACTACATAGAAAAACACGTTGGACAAATTTTGACTGTACTGCCATCTTACTGTGGCCCCACGCACTATCTACGCGGTAAAATTCAAAAGCAGTGTAATATTAATTTTTTATTGTAATCGTAATTTATGGAAACTAGATAATATGCAATGATTTTAATTATAAATCATTGCATATTATTTTCTAGTTTCCATAAATCACGTCAGAATTCGTAGAATAGTAAAGGTAAAAATTAAATAAAAGTATGATAGTTTTATTTATGTTTTATTGTGTTCATCTTCTTTTTTATTGCTAGTTTTGAAGCAGATTCTACATATTCTCGGTTGTTTAATGTACAATACCTTTTAATAGTTATGTGAAAAACACTATTTATAATAATTTTTACATTTATTGAGACACTTATTTCTCACACTGTTTCTAAAAGGTGAAATTTATATCCTCACAGAGGTTTTTTAACAACAATGTTTTTATATTGATGACATTAAAGAGAAATTATCGCATAGAGTAGCACAATCTTCAACACATTTAATTAAATTTCTTGATGCATAAATTAATTTCTTCTTAATGTCGACATACTCTTTACATTCTATGAATGAATGTACATTTTCTGTCAACTTTAATATCTTCTCAAACACACCACAAGTCACATTCAGGTTTTCTTTATAATAAACCCACATAATAAGCACAAGCTTGCATTTCAGCTGAGTCAGTCATGCTTGCTTCAAAAGTGTGGTCCACTGAAGCTAGCATATTGATCACAATATCAGGGGCTTCTAGGGGTTTTACTTGTTGGCTTGTGTGTGGTGTAGAAAACATGTCCTTGAAATTATTTATTATTGTATAATAAATGTCTGTTTCACAGTTTCCTGACTCTATGTGGGTTAGAAATTATAGATGTTTTCAATATACCTATAAAATTGTGAGGCAGTAGGATTTCAATCCAGGCAATTTGTACAATTTGCCTGGATTGAGCCAAATAAATTTTCCACTGCATCCTGCTGTACCCGACGGGTTGACAGATATTTAATCCTGTTTTTCTTTAAGATTTTTAAATATTTGCAAAATACCTCTTAAAGTCCAGACCCACCCATCTTTCGAAGGTGGTGGGTGGTGGGCTCCGGCATCCAACAAACTACTTCCTCACAAAATTTTTCATTAGTTCAAAATGTTTGAAATGCGGCGAGTTCGTGGTTATGTTTGTTGAGTGTGGTTTGCCTCTCCTCAAAACAGCAGAGTCGCTATTTACGGCGACAATTTCCGCCGTTGTAATTGCACCTGCAGGCAGTTCCCCTGAAAATGTAATAAAAACTAAATAATGAAAATTGTCAAAACTATAGAAATATATAAACTAGGAATTCAGGCAATATTTTCCTAGGAGCCATCCGACAGTCCAACACTACAACTCAATCGACTTATTTCTTCTAGCTGTTTTCCTTATTTTGCATTGTTATTCACCCTCACAATGACAAATCTTACATTCCAACATCTGGATGAAATATTTTTATAAATAATCCTTTCAGTTAAAATCAGCTGCTGTTTGTTAATTTTTTATGAACTTTGTAGGAAATGTTTAAGTATGTCAAGGTATTAAACTTAACTAGAAAAAATTAATCAGGCCTGCCCCATAGCATGATCAACAAAACACACTATGATCAAACAGTTTAGTGCTTTATCATTCATATTGATTTATTGTTTTATCATAATTATTGTGTTTCAGTGTTCATGCTATGGGGGCTGGGGTGGGAATCGAACCCATGGCTTTTCTTAATCAGAACTCTTTGCTCTGAGCTATAAATTTTAGTTTAGACATTTTTCGGTATTCATATCAAATCTTTATAAATTTTCAGGTTCAGATTAATTGATATAACAATATAAATTATTACGTAGGTAAGTTTACCTTGGGATATTTTTGCAAACATGCCTGCAGCCACCGAATGACTCAAAACCTGAGCTGCCTGAGCTGACTAACTTTCATCTTTTCTTTGCAATTAGGGTTAAGGTGATCCTTCCTCAGTGATGGAGCAAACACGAAATTTGGATTTACATTATCTCAGTCATAAAAGTCTTGAATGTGACTCCACGTCTTGGCAATGCCTGTAAAGAAATAGAACTATTTTTAGAAACCAAGGATTTTTTTCTTGTATTACCTATTTATTTATTTAACAATTTTTGTACACATAAAATTAGACAGCACAAACAACACATAAGACACAATGTACAAAGGATCTGCTTATTTCATAAATGAAATTTCTTCCAGCAGACCCGCAATTTTCTATTAATTGATATCTTCTAGACAAGTTTTTATTGTATATTGTTTAAATAATATCTAACTGGCTTATTCATATCTAACTGGAGTTCCAAATTTTTAATTTATAGGACAGTAAGGAGTAGAGTATGGATGCATTGGTGGTGCTGTGGACTCGGCACTGTCCTTCTTATCGGGAGGTCCGTAGTTCGATCCTGCCATGTACCAATGTGTCTTTCGTTTTTCGAATTTCATATGTACATTTGTCGATGCTCCTATGGTGAAGGAAAACATCATGAGGCAACCTGCATTCATCTATAAAGAAATTCAAAGGTGTATATGAAGTCAACCAATCCGCACGAGGCCGGCATGGCTGACTTAGGCCTTACTACCCTAACCCTTGGGTAGCCTCGAGCCCCTCAGTGGGGACATATATTATGAGCTGTGATGATGATGATGATTGTAAGGAGTTGTAGTTTATAGTACAGCTTGCATAGCAATTGAAATTGATAATACAGACTTTATCCATTGTGCTCAGACTCGGACATTTGGATAGAGTGCACTATTGATAAAGTATGCTGTCTCAATTTGAAATGTAAAAAAATTGGCATTATCAATCAATAAATGAACCATAGTCACACCACTGAACTGTCTAAATAATCATTATTAATATGCAACAAGAGCATCAATAACTATCACAAGTCTTAGGATGGAGTGCACTCTCAGGACTCAGCATCCACACATTGAATGCATAAAATGCTAGAAATATTTATTTTAACACAGATATAAACAGGTAGGATATATACAAAAGCTATTTTTATTCACCTTGTCAAAACCAATCATATCTGGAACAGCATGTTTGGATAATCTCTTCTCCTCAACATTAATAAAGTCAATAGTATATATAATCTTATAATCCTTTGCTCAGCATATAATTTACGTTGGAAGTCCACAGATGACCAACTGTCATTTGGAAAACAATACTTGGCCCACATTTCACATCTGAAAAAGAAAATATTATGAGCGAAAGTTCATTTATCATTATGATATTTAATCTACGGAATTTAGAGACTATTATTATTTTGTTCTTGCAGTAACGCTAATAGAACTCAAAGAAGTGTTATCTTTTTTATTGTGTACATAACCGCTACCGCTTTAACAGGGGTCTTTTCTGTCTTTTTTTTTATTGTAGCATTTAGTCGTTAGAGAGGATAACAACCATTACTGCTAGTGTCAAGTGCCAGGATAGACAGTTTCATAAAATAATTTCGCGAATATTTAAGATAAGTTTTCAACGTCGTTGTTTGACAACTGCGATGAAGGCTTGTTGAATAACAAAAAAAGGACGTGGCAATGTCAGAAGTATTTAAACTGGTCAATTTCAACACTTACCGTCGAATATTTGTTGTTCCTGGCTTTGGAAAGCGATATAGTATAATGTTTGCAATTGCATCATCTTGTGGTGAGATTCCACACTTGAGACATTTTCTCTTCTGGTTATCAGGCATGTTCCCTGACAAACTATTGTTCAAATTGACACGTTTTAGAGTCACTGTCTCAGGAAAAGCAATTAAATCTAAGTAACAACACGAAAAAGAACTCAAGTTTAACACAAAAATCAAAACAAGTCACTGTCTCCAAACGAGTCTATTTCTCATGTAAAAACACAAAAAGACACTATCAAGAAAAGTCGTTATCTCAAAAGCAAGCACACTTCGATATTATTGCGTAAATTCGGAATGGAGAAACAAAAGGAAAACAATTCATGCGCCAGAAATATAAATTCGGCCATATTTGTTGTGAATGTATGTTGCCAGTTCTAACATTGACTTTACATCCATTATCCATTTAATAAATAATCTTCAAACTCAAGTCTTTCTGGATAATTTTAAACAAAATATACTTTAAAATATTAACTTTAGTTAAATAACGCAAATTTATGTTTTAAAAGATGTTTATCATCAGAAAATATGGTTAACATCTATGAATCTTTTGTTATTATTTACTACCATTTTAGGATTTTTAGAAACATGTTTTTTGAGGTAACACTCGATGTATCCCTAGTAGGTATGTCTCATTGCGCCAATAGAAAAGTCGACCGCCCCTGTTTCTGCCACAGACTACGACGGAATGAGTGAGCTCACTCTTCCCAATGTTGACACATTTTCGAGCGCCTTATGTATGGGAAGGGCGCATCTAACGATTTAAATCTCTGGTGCTGGGCATGATTCCCAGCAGTGGACTGGTATTAGACAAGACTGTTCAGCAGAGGGCTGGTGCTGGACAAGACAGTCCAGCAGTAGGCTTGTGCTGGGCAAGATTCCCAGCAGTTGGCTGCTACTGAGTATGATTCCCAGCAGTGGGCTGATGTTGGGCATGATTCCCAGCATTGGGATGGTGTTGGGCAAGATTGTTTAGCAGTGGGTTGGTGCTGCTGGGCATGATTCTCAAAAGTGGGATTGTGCTGTCAAGATTATCTAGCAGTGAGGTTGATAATGGATGCTTTACAACAGAAGTTTTAGTGAATTCTCAACATTTTTACTTATCATAAAGAAAGCAGTAGATAATAATAATAATAGTAACAAAACCGCTGTCACGCACGACAAGACGTGTCATTTGTATTTTGATATTTTATTTTGATTTTATAATTTACTTATCCCTTTTAATTTTGAAAAATTTACACCGAAATTCAAAATTAATAACATAAGCAACAAGAGTCGCATATTTTTAGGAAAAAATTACCAAAATTAATTACAAAGATCGAAATTAATATAATTTCATACAACATCTAGGGTTGGCTGGAAAGATCTAGAGATAAGCTCGCCCTTACGTACAACATTTGATTGTAACTATTTTGTTTTTATTTTAATTGTGAACAATAAAGAATATATCATTATTCAAGTACTTACTTAAATGTTATTTATTGCGACCAATGAAAGGTATACAATTTCAACAAAGAAAACCTTAATCTGCGCGATTTTTGTAACAGGCCTCAAGGGGGGCAGTTACGCAGTAACTATTATCATAGACGAAGTGGCTAGATAACAAAAAAAAAATTTTTGCTTTATCATTCATATAATAAACAGAAAGAAAAAATCGGTTTTCGAATAACTATAAAAACAACCAAGATAAAAGGTATTAAAGATTTTTCTCCATCTCTTTCCAGCAAAACGGCAATTTACATGGAGTTTATATGGCCGTACTCAACAATGACGTCACGGTTGATGTCGGATCTCTCTGTCTAATCGCCTTCAAATTAACAACTTAAAATGCTTGTATCTAATGTATTTCTAAGCCGATTTTAATTCAAATTTCACAAGACTGCATCTTTTTCCACTGTATTTTGATATTTAATGACGAGACGTAAAAATTAGAATTCAGTCATCATCCCAATTATCTAATCTGTGCCGTTGGGGCGAAAAGGTCCTCGAGTGGCGGCCGTGCCATGTCGCTTGTCGCAGGAGATGAGGAGACGCTGCGTTGGTTGGTAGGCCCTCCTCAAGGTAGATCATATTGTAATTATAATTTGTGGGTAGATCGATGATCTGGTGAAGGTCACAGGAAGCTGCTGGACATGGGAGACATTGGACCGATCGGTTTGGAGATCCCTGCGTGAGTCCTATGTTCAATAGAGGGCATCTCTTGGCTGAAATGATGACGATGATAATACAACAAAATGAAATAAAAAAATTCTGTATGACTGATCCATGTTTTAATTGAGGGTAAAAGAAAAATACTCAGTGTATTTTTCTTATTTTGGTTTTACATCTAGTACCTAAAGCTAGTTAGCCATCCATGCTCACCGTCGGCATATCTGCACACACGTTCTGCAGCCTGGACTAGCAAAATACCAACAGACATTTCATGTTTAAATTGTTGAGTCCATTCTGAGAATCTAAATAGAAAATATACTGGCAATCTAGTAAAACCAATTCTTCAGTTCAGTGAACTAAATTGTTCAACTGAATTAGTGGGAATGTTCAATTAATTTATCTGGAAGAACATTGTTTAAAAATTTAAGAAAATATATAAAACATACAAAAAGTTATGCAATTTAAAAAATATACAATCACACCTTCATTCTGGGGCCTTATTCTGCTAGCATTAACGCATTTGTGGCGTGTCAATAATGCTTCAATAGCATAGCCTTTTGTGACAGTTATCGTTGGTTAAACAATTACTAACTAAAACATTTGTCACTATTGACTTCTCAAGAAATTGTAGTATGAATAAATTGCACCAGAAAGTGCATATAAAAGCGACAAAGACAGTTTTATTGAAACACTATCAAGACACGATAACAACATTAAGATTAGCGAAATTAGGCCCCTGGAGATAATAGAGAAATCAGTTATTCATATCATATTTGATACAGAATTGATTTTATTGTAAAATGTAGTTGTTTTATTGTGTGACATTGCCTCATTAAATGTTTATATGATTATTAAAAAAGAGAATAAGTAAATGCTGATGGGGATAATGAATTTCCATTCAAGCAATACCTAGCAATAACTATATTACATCAAATTACATATGCAAGTTCATTCACAATTATACAACATTTGGTAAGGTTTTACATGGAGGGTGGTGGAGGAGGCACAGGCAATAGTGGTGGTGGGGGAGGCACACCCATTAGGGGTGTTCCTGGAGGTGGCGGTAAACGCATTCCATGAGCTTCCCACATCTTTGGTGGGGGAGGCATACGTAATGGTTCAATCTTAAATGCAAACTGTAGAAAGAACTGTTTGGTATCTTTGTTCCAATGAGTCCAAAATTTGGAGTCATGTTTTTCCACTTCACGGCTTGGCACTTTAAATGCAATTGTCTCATAAGGCTCAGCAGCAAACAATAAATACTGCCATCTACGGTCTGGGGGCTCAATTTTTTGTTCATAAGCTGACATGAATCGGTGTCTAGGCTGAACTCCTTCTGCAACTTCTGCAACAATTATTACATAAAAAAAATAAAATGAAAGCTGTCTTAATAAAATTTAATCAAAATGCTGATTATCTCAATAAAATGTTTAAACACAAACCAGGATAATCAACTTGAAATAGTAAGCTTTGTTGACCATTTTCAGGATCCTTTTGTTTAGTAACCCTGTAACCAGGACGTCCTATTTTTACAAATTTTTTGGGTTCGATTCTAGGCTTCTCTGGTGCAAGTTGTTGAGGGGCTTCTTTAGCTTCTTTTGCAGCTCTTCGTGCTAGATTAGCTTGATGTTTTTTTCCTTGCGTATGAGCCAAATAACTTCCTTCATTATTGTGAAGAGTTAAACAAAGTTTACATTCGTAGGACCCTAAAACAAAACCCAGCAAACGCATTTAATATTACTGTTTGTAAAAAATAAGAATCTAGCCTCCATAGCATGACTTTCCCAAAACACACAGTTTAACTGTAAAAATGTAAACTATCAAAATAAAATAATCACAAAAACACAATATGATAAAGCAGTTTATCGCAGTGAACTGTCAAATACAATACATTTCTATCGTTTTTTACGGTTTACCGTAATAAACTACCATATCATTATCGTGTCTTTGAGGCCATGCTTTGGATAGGTACGGTCGGTCTCAGAAGCAGATTGATATTTTAGTACCATGTCACACCAACTTTTATTTTGTATGGTTACACCTATATTGCATTGTTAATAGTTGATGTGACATACCTAAATGCTTAGAATAATAACGCATAGAAGGACAGCCCGGTAAAGAGCGCGATGATTAAAGTGAAGCAAAAATGACACTGCTGTGTGCAGTCGCTTACGCGCGAAACACGCACACTACTATAAAAATAGTATGGAGCTGCCGTGCCGGCGTAGTGAGCCATACATGGCTCACATTTAGTTGCATCAAATTGTGCGCGCCGGTTGGGTTTCTATGAGTTATTATTCTAAGCCCAAATGCTTATCTACTTTTGAAGCCGACTGTACTGCCCCCCTAGCATGACCACCAAAACATGATATGATAAAGCAGTATATTGAGGTGAACTGCCAAAATACGTTTTTATTGTATTTTGATAGCATATCGCGATAAACCGCTTTATCAATAGGTCACGTTACAGGGTCTGATATTGTACCGCTTCATCAACTTACGTAAAATGACAGCATAGCAACAAACCTAGGTGATTTTTCATAAAATAAGGATCCTTATTCAAATCGATCGTTTCTAAAGCAAGTTGACGAAGTCTTTCGCGTCGGTCTCTATTGCTTTCGGACCATGATGCTACACCTCCTCCGCCCGTTTTACCGCCTGGTCTATTTTGAAAATCCATTTTATGAGAATTTATTCACCAGGCTGATTCTAAAATTTTTGTTACTAGTTATAATCTCACTTATTTTGTATAATATACGAGATATAGGGTAATTTTGTAAAACATTACAAAGTGGGCTAACAAGTTCACAAACAGCACAGACCACAGATGAGAAAGTTTTTTTTTTCAAAGGTTTTACCGGCCATGGCTACAAAGGCCTTCATGTCGCATTTACACATGCGTGTTCGCCATTCCACGAAACATTCGACGAAACACTCGTGTTGGGGCGTTTACACATTCGTGTTCGTCATTCGACGAAAATTTCGTATACGAGTGCCACCGCAAACTACTGTTCACACATTCGCGGGTGATTCATTTTGATATGCGCACACGAACATGGGGGACGTGAAAATAATGGCGGCATGCGTGCTACATTTTATTTTAATGTTTAATAATTTAAGATTTAATGTTACAAACGGTTTGTACATATGGCGGACTTAGCGATAAACATCGCTCTCTACCAGTCAACCATTGGGCTAAGGAGAGAAAGTAAATGACGTCATAGGAAATGTAATAAATTACAATAATTGTTATATTCAAATAATATGATATTAAGAAAAAAACACATACATACACGCACATAACACACATATACATATTGTATGTGTGTGTGTGTGTATGTGTAAGAGTTATGTAAGTATTGTGTATGAATGTGTTTATACATACATACTTGCATATATGCATACATACACAGATACATAAATATATGATTAACTACTTATACTAAAATAAAATATTCAGATGAAGCTACAATTGAGTTTATACAATTTTTGAGATATCCCAATCCCATTCTAGTTGATATACGGTTCTATGCATCCTTTATCTTTTCTTTATTTTTTTTTATCCGACTTCAAAACAAAATATATTATACAAAAAATAAAAACCGACTTCAAAAATACTGAAAAGTTAAAAATAATATAAGAATAGGTATCTACAGACAACATCACACTTCTATACAAGGTTATTTTTTAATTAGCAAAAAAATTTTGTGTGCTTGTTCAGACAAGCAAACGGAACAAGTTTCACTATGGGATCAACTTTGAAATAGCAAAAAAAAATCAGCTGTTCCATACATCTAGGTTCAGTGAATGTTGAACATTTGTACGAAACAGCTGTTTTTTTTTCGATTTCAAAGTTGGTCCCATAGTGAAAGTTGTTCAGTTTGCTTGTCTGAACAAGCACACAAATTTTTTTTGGTAATTAAAAAATAAACTTGTTTATTGAAGTCGGTACGAAACGATGATCTCTTATAAAGTCTTAAAATTTGACACCGACTTCAATATAGAAGTGTGATATTGTCAGTACCTATTCTTATTTTATTTTTACCTTTTCAGTGTTTTTGAAGTCGGTTTTTATTTTGTGTAATTATGATTGCGAGCATGGAGCACCTTCTGTGCCATTGTGATGCTCTTGCCTGCAGGAGATTAATGCTGACGGGAATGGGATACCCAAAACCGGAGGACTACAGGGCCATGCCACCGAAGGACATCATCAGGCTCATGAGCACGATTGACTGGACCGAAGGTGGTGATGGCTTTAAGGACTAAATATGGGGAAGCACAAAAGATCCACGATGGGTCGAAGTGCGAAAGCTCTCTTGCTGAGCCACCCCTACATTAAGATAAGATAAGATGATTGCGATGTTTTGGGTTCCCAATGAGCATCCCTATAATAAAGTTCTAGGAATTCTAAAATTCGCACTTCACTCCATTCTATTTTGTCTTCTTCTTTTTTACTTGGTGGCGTTTCCCTTTTGGATTTCGCCAGAATCGAGTTTTTTTTGCTCATTTTTCTTTTTTGTCTACACCTTCGGTTGGGTCGGGCGCTAGCTGTCAACTAAATGCATGCGAATGTGTAAACAGTAAGTTCGTGTTCGCCATTCGTGCCCTTTGATTCGCGTCCAAAAAACCGCTCCCAACGCGAACTCACGAATCGCGAGGCGAATGGGCGAGGCGAATAGCGAACTTACTGTTTACACATGCGTGTTCGTTATTCGCCTCGCGATTCGCGCGAATGTGTGAACGCGCTATTTCGCGCGAATCGAGAGGCGAATAGCGAGACGAATAGCGAGGCGAATAACGAACACGCATATGTAAACAGCTAGTTCGTTATTCGCCTCGCTATTCGCCTCGCGATTCGCGCGAATGTGTAAATGCTGTGTCAGCCGAAGATGAGAAGTAATATGTTCACAGCACAGATTAGAGAGAATATGTCTAACCGTGCGTGTGTAAGGTGTAACCTTAGATAAAGAATGGAATAGATAGGACGTGACCGTATACCCGTAAGGGACAGACATAGATGACGTCATACCTGCCTAAAGTAGATGGGTATACCAGTGTTGCTTTAAATTTTACCCTACTTTATGTTTATAGTGGCTTTTACCACTATAAACATAAAGTAGGGTTGGTTGATCTACGAATTTTTTGAGACATTTTAATGAGCGCCCCTCGCTCAATAATATGTCTCAAAAAATAAAAGTAGGAGTAAGTTGCGAATTTTTTTATTGAATTCTTCATTCAACCTTCGCAGTCTAAAGTTATTAACACTTTTAAATAAAACTACACTTTTCGGATTTACTCGAGTATATTTAGTTTTAAAACATTTTACTTAATTATTTATTTAAGCTATTATGTAAACATCTTTACAAATATAAGAAAAAATATTAGGAATCATCATCATCAGCCCACACGCGTCCACTGCTGGACATAGACCTCTAAAAGTTCTAGCCACTGAGGAGCACGATCCGCGACCACTCGCTTCCAGCTTTTGCCAGCTAGGTACCTTGCGAAGATCGGCGCTCGATTAAGAATACAGCGGGCAATATCATTGTTTTTTCTTTATCTCTGCAGTTTATTTAAAATCCAATATTTATATATTTACTAAATATTTGTGAAGATTTAGAAAATGTTTAATATTAAATTTTAAATAAACATTATCTAAAATTAGATTTCAATAGCACCGTTATTGTCATCGAATAAAGGACTTCGGCTTACAGAGATAAAATTCACTACAATACAGGTAAAAATTCACTTGGGCTGGGTAAGTTCAAGAACCGAACTACTGATACCGCACTCAATATGGTGCTAAAAGCTCAAAGTTGGTAAGCTTGCTCACAATATGGAAAAAAGATCTGGCAAAGAACGCAAGATACCGATGTAGATAGCAGGTTATTCTTAGTTGACCATGTTGCCACCCCCAACCTCGCCCCCGCTGGCGGCAACTTGGAAATAGCGCAGGACAAGACCAATCTGTAGATCTCTGAGGAAGATTATGTTCTGTCAAGTACCTATATAATTAATTTGAAACACTTGTTCGGTGCATAGAAGGTGAATTAAGCAGGTGAATTAAGTCTACGAAAGGATATCTACATCCTATGTGTTCTTGTTTAATGTTCAGACAAAGTAGACATATGACTTATTTCATTTGGATTAAGCCAGATTACTAGCTATGGCACAAAATTGCTAATAAATCACAAACATTTTCTAGAGGCTGTCTACTCCTCGCCACTCACTAGCTGTTTTTGGGTGTGGTAAACACGTATTAAATTGCTTACGTACATACAAACTTAATTGCTTACATACAAAATCGTATGCCTTTGGACTTAAAAAGTGTAAGCACAGCGCGAATTTCCTTAAAGGTTCAGAATACTTTCTTTTGTCAACTCCTAATAATCTTTTCAGAAAATCTATATTGGTTCCTCCTACAGTATCTAAAATGTCCAACTGCTTATTTTGCATCATTAACTTACACTTCAAATCATTTTACACATTTTCAAGTGTGGCTACTTTTTTCCCAATCGTCTAAGCGATTGACGCACTGGCCGTAGTTTTTTATTTGATGACCTCGCTGATTGTTTCAAACGCAGCGTTCTGAAACAATATGTATACAGGTTAAAAATAAAAGCAGGTTCTAATTTTACAACACATTCGGGTATGCTTGGTTGGCTGCCAATTCAATCAACCAGTAGCTTTAACCCAACTGTTTTCGAGTAGTTATCTCCGAAGGAAATCTGTTAAATACAGACAAACAAGCAAATAGAAAGTTTCACTTCAAATGAATTACCTTTGTTATCTGAAATGCTCAAATTAATGTTACACAGAAACTAATATGTGAGTTCCCTTTCACGTAACAAATTACCTACGAATCAAGGAAAAATATTCGTAGCGTAACTGGTATCATTATAATCCGGCAAAATGTTATACGCGTTGGCTGTATACGTGGCCATATTGAATGGCGACATTCCTAGCTTGTTAGGTTAACAGTAACCTTACTACTTAGTTTGAAATTTCATGTTTAATCCCACAATATGATTGAGAAACATAGGAGAAGGATAAAATATTGCAATATAACTTGTATTTATAATTATAAAATTGTGTGTGTGTGTGTGTGGTGTATGTGTGTGTTTGTGTATGTTTGTCTGTGTGTTAGATAGTATATGAATGTAGTGATGATTATATTTGTGCTTATATGGCATTTAGTGTTAAGAAGGTCTCAAACAAGTCATAAAAATGTCTTCACCGTCTTTATATGTAAGAGAAAGAAGCCATTTAGTGGTGCAATTTTTACAATCACGCAATGTCATGGGATAAATTTTTATGAGTTTGTTAATTCGGTTGTATAATGTGGGGGATAGAAAATAATAGTGACGTCTTGAAACCATAAGTCTACACAATTCAGTTTTGCAAACTAAGTCAGTTCTACGCCTATTTTCCGTGTTCTCTGTATTAAATGGTAGTTGAGAGTGTTTTAGCAATACGGTCTGAAGAAAATAAATCTGCCTGACCGTAAGCAAGCCCGTTCCCAAATATAGCTCAGTAGTAGGGAATAGGATAGGTTTACAACTCATTACCTTTATTACGGCTCTTTGTGCTCTTTCTAAACGTAACAAAAGGATTTTTCCTGCGTTTCCCCATACAGATATGCAGTAAGACAGAATGGATTGAGCCAAAGCATAGTAGATTGTTTTAAGTGTGGAGAAATCAACCGCAGACCTCAAATTTTTAAATATAAATATAAGCTTCCTCACTCGACCAATAAGTACATTTATATGCACCTCCCAAGAGAAGACACTGTCAATCCAAACTCCAAGGTATTTGATACTTGAAGTACGTGTGATTTGCATACAGTTGCAGTTTATACATATTGAGGGTTGGAGTTTATGACCGTAAATATTAAAAGATCCTGGTGGAAGTGATGAAGTGTTGGGAGCAAAGGTAATGAACTTAGTTTTTTCTAAATTAAGAGTTAGCGAATTCCTAGATAGCCAATTCATAACCTCATTCAATGCAACCTCAGCACATGATTGGGTCTCACACCAATCCTTTCCGTGCACAATTAAAGCCGTATCATCCGCGTAGGTTATGATTCTGCAATTTCTTGGTGTCAGGTTACAAAGGTCGTTAATGTACACTAGGAAAAGTGTGGGACCCAGCACACTACCCTGTGGAACACCGTAGCTCAGCGTTGCATCTTGACTAATCATGTTACCTATTGTAACACGTTGTGACCGATTTTCAAGATAGCTCACGAAAATATCGTAGACAATTCCACGTATACCTATTCTGTAAAGCTTATCTAGTAGAATGGGGACAGAGACAGTGTCAAATGCCTTAGAAAGGTCTAAAAATAAACCCGCTGTCTTCAGCTTAGCATTTAAATTCTTAGCGACTATTTCGGTTAGATTCAGAACAGCTCCTTCAGTCGATTTACCTTTCATAAAGCCGTATTGGTTAGCTGCTATGGTGTTATTTCTGTTGAGGAAAGTAACGAGCCTCCTGTTAAGAACTTTTTCCAAAATTTTTGACAGTGGGGTTAACACTGAGATAGGTCTGTAATTATTAACACTAGCTCTGTCTCCACTCTTATACACTGGGTGCACAAGAGCCTTTTTAAATACTAATGGAAACACACCAGACACGAGACACAAGTTATAAACATGAACAAGCACAGGAACCAAACAAGATATGTTTTCCTTGATTAATAACGTGGGAATACCATCCCAGCCTACAGCAGAGGTGTGTTTTAGTTCATGGATGATATTTTGAATTTCACTATAGTCAGTACTACAAAGGCACATAGAATTTAGAGGGGTCTTAGATGTTGAATTTAAAGACGCATTATCCGCGTTGTGTTGGAGATCTGAGTTATGCATTTGAATTTTACTAGCCAAGTTCTTTCCAACATTAGCAAAAAACGCGTTCACATCATCAAGACCTGTCGTATTATTGGAAGACAACAAGTCAGTGGCTGGTATATATGAATGTTGAATGTTGCCTAACCTTTTAATAACCTCCCAAGTGGCCTTAGAGCTATGTTTAGCTTTTTGAAATTCTGCACGCTCATATTCCTGCTTAAGTTTTTTAACTAAGTTATTAACGTAATTTCTATATCTCCTATATATAACAATTGCCGTTTCATTGCATGGATCTTTTTTAGTTTTGTAAAACAATCTGTCTCTATTTCTCAGGCACCTTAGTAATCCCGGGGTAATCCATGGTTTTAAAATTCTTCGTCTGCTCGGAACACGTATAGTGCGTGTGTGTGCACGAACTACATTGGAGATACAATTCACTAATAACGATGCAGCTTTTTCGGCTTCATCGCAAGATAGAATAGATGAGAAGTCAATTGTCTGTAATTCTTTAGTACAGGCATCAATGTCAACATATTTTCGTGTACACTTGGCACCATTCAACTTCAAGGTAGTTTCACAGGAAAGGATAACTGGAGCATGATCAGTTATATATGAATCCAAAACCAATGTAACAGCATGATTTCTAGTTTTGAGGATTACATGATCGAGACAGCTTGCGTTTCTAGTTGCAAATACATGAGCAGGCAGCATACCATGAGAAGCAACAGCGCTTAAGTACATATCAGAGTTAGAGTTTTGACTATCAGGAGCAATGTTTATATTAATATCTCCAATAATGGCAATATTGCAGAACATATTAAGTGACGCAAGAGTGGTATCCAATGAATTTACAAAATTATCGATAGTTCTAAATGAAGGCGAGCGGTAAAGCGCTACAATAACCATTTTATTTGGAATCTTTAGTACTAGACAGTTCGCGTCTTTAATTTCATGTGTCTCAACAGAATGTTGGATGTTATTATTGACATAAAGCGCTACACCATCATTCTGAGCTACATGAACTGATTTATATGAAACATAGTTTGGTAAGGACGGCAACGATGGGCATTTACTCAACCAGCACTCGGTTAAAATAATAACGTCAATACGAATACTAAGGCGATGTAGCAAAGTGTAGGTGAGGAAAGTTACAACCTATGCTTCGTATGTTGACGTGAAAAATGTTTAACAAATTGCAAGATCGAGACACATACAGTTTACATTGCTCAGCCGTACAGTTGAAAGCTTTCGACACCTGTACCTGCTCTAGCTCATTCATTATATTAGCATTATCCAACATCGCAATTTTTTCCTGAACGTGAACTATATATATGAACTCTATTTGTCATACCAAATACATGCCAAGAAATCATATCAGGCTTGTCGTGAAAGATCATTGCCATAAACAAGTTGAAACATAGAAATGGTGTCACTGATACTACTAGAAAATAGTGGTTTTTGATTCCCATGGAATGCAGGTGTTGAGTATGAGGTATATTTACGTAAAGTCTATACCCACCTACAAAGAGACGTAATTTATTAAGTTGTAAAGATTGAACACGCTTATAAGTGTATAAAATTGTGTAAGGAAGTAAAAAAATATGCTCCGTATAACAATAACCACAGAACACAGAAAGAGGTTAGAAAGGCAATCATGCACCGTTTGTACGGGAACCGCTGTCGCCAGTTTTGCTCCCACTTCTTTTCCTTGCACCGCCCATGCAAAGTCGCGCGAAATCGGGCTGAACCAATCACAACGCTCACTGGGCTCCTCATTCACAGAAATTAACTGACGTCCAGAGCCGCGTGTACAAATAACATTATTTTAGTGATTGACATCGATTAATAGCTATCGATATTAAATATTGCCAGCAATTTAACCATTTGAAATATTTAGAAAACCAAAAAATAATTATTACTTTCATTATAAGTTTATAATTAATAATATTCAAGTAATATTTTGTTTCTATGTAACAAAATTAAAGCTTTTTAGCTCAAAAATGTTGTAGGTTAGACGTAAAATAAAAGAAAACTATAATACTATAATGCACCGGTCTGAAAGCATAAACTAGAATGGATAATCTGACAAACGGACGTGCGGTAGTTAAGTTGTTAGGATATTTTAGTTGGATGGAGAAGTAAATATGTGTAAAGTAAATATTTACCTGTAAATTTGTGTTTTTTAAAGTACTCAAATCTTTATGGTGATATTAAAAATTCTAAGTTGTAAAATTAGTTTAGAATTTGCCCATAATTGTTTTACTGATCGAACTAATTGTATCGTGAAAATTGAAATTAATTTTACAATTTTAATCTTTGATTACATCGCCGTACTTATATGAATAGGATGTTAGAAAGGGTAGGTGTTAGCTTCGCCAAACATTCTGTATTATCGACAAGTAATAATTATTATTATGGCATTTTAAGTGACAAATAATATGTTATTTTTACTTTATACAAATATTTTAAAATATACATTTATCGATAAAATGTAATGCGTGCGTTTTTTGATTAGCACGGCACTATCCCTTGTACTGCGACTACTGCGTTAATGCTCATTAAGCCAAATGCGTCACTACCGAAAGCAGTGTACTACATTACGCGCTCTAAGTAATATGGCAAAAATCGCGGGCGTACATTGCCGGTAATGTATATTTTTTAGAAAAATATTATGTAACTTATCGTTATGATCAGTTTTGGTGGATTTTGACATTATGATCTATGGAATATGGTCATTATGATTAATTTACTACTTACCGATGAAAAGAAATTCCTTCTTTAGCTACACTTGACACCTGACTTCTTGTTTTACAAGTAATTATAGCACAAGAAGGCATTTTTTTATATTTATAGCGCCGCGCTTCATGATACACTCACTGTAGTTGTCCGTCAGTGATTAAACAACGCGTTCGCGTTGCGGGGCCACAAGTATGAGCTTTTAGTCATAGTTGTGGCTACGCGTGCCCCGCCCACATAGCCCTTCTAACCTCTTTCTGTGTTCTGTGACAATAACTATATGTTATGATGTGTGTAGAACGTTTGTGTGTAATATTGTAAGTATGTAAATGTATTATATGTGTATATGTGTATATTTTTCCCAAAATGTATGGGATTTTTATATAAACATAGAAACAGACTATTCTTAGTATACAGGATGTCTCAGAAACAATGGATAAACCTTTAA
The DNA here is from genome assembly GCA_963935595.1 of Schoenobius gigantellus. Classification (NCBI taxonomy): domain Eukaryota; kingdom Metazoa; phylum Arthropoda; class Insecta; order Lepidoptera; family Crambidae; genus Schoenobius; species Schoenobius gigantellus. The sequence goes on from OZ012545.1 coordinate 28,598,099, forward strand.
CTGTTGATAGGTTTCGTCGTGACCTCTCTAATCTCAAATTTTGACTTTAGTAAAAATATCTCGGTTTTCAAGATATTTGATAGTTTATGATTTTTTTTAAAAATGCCACTTTTGGTTGGTTTTTAATGTGCCATTTTTACAAATACGGACTTTTTCTGATTCAGGTTTTTTTAGCTTCTAACGGAATAGTTCAGCTATCAATAACAGTGGTTAAAATTGAGCTAGCTAATCACGAAGTGCTTGGAAAAAACAATGTTCCAAAAAAAATTAAACAAGAAATTATTTTCTTCGTGTTTGGTCTGCTACCATGTAAAAAAAATGTATGACGCTCATCCTGCCCATTATCTTAAAAAAATGCTTAGTTATTCTAGTTTCAAAAAAGGTATGATAAACTTATGCTTAATGTATCTCTGAACTTTTATTACTGCTTGAATAGCAAATGGTATGAAAATTTTAAAAAGATTGTTTGTCGGATTAATTATTTTTCGGATTAATTTTATTCGGTTAATTTAGTTTTCCAGTATTAAGTTTATGCTTTCTTGACTTTCTGACTGGTTGAATAGCAAATAAAATGAAAATTTGAAAAATAAAAGGTTTTTTTTCCACTAATAAGCACTTAAAGCTTATTTGTAAACATTCGTTTGCGAGTCACAGAGTTGAGAAACGTGTTTTTTTTGTGGCCCCTGCCTGCCACATGTCTCATCCACTATGCGCAATCAAAAAGGAGCCTTATCATTAACAGCACATGAGTCATAAGCATTTGCAACCTTACCTGCTATCGAATTTCCTGGAAGGACTTTTTTTACCTGCGTCTGATCATTGGGTTCTTTGTTACGATTGTTAGTGTCCTTCTGAACCAAAGAGAATAGTAATACTACGGGAATAGAGAGCCCTCTCGTGGCATTTTTATGCATGCTACATTTGATACGTCAACTAGCGCCATCTGAATTTCTTAACTGGTACTTCGTACCTATACATACCTACCTATATAGTTAAAATATGGTGGCTTAAATTGCCGCCTTATTACAAAACATGACCTAAGTTTAGACTTGGTTTAAACCTGATGCTGTCTTTATCTACTTTAAAACACGTGCATTTAGAGCATCTAGTTTAAACCAAGACTAAATTTAGGCCCAGTTTTGTAATAAGACCGCATTTTTAAAACCGTTAATATAAAGGCAGGGGTTTTTTGAGGTTTTGCACCTCGAAAAGACTGTTTTATAGAGTTATCTAATTTCAACTTGTTTGTAATGCTTTTTTCAATTTCTTTTTAGTAAACTAGATCCAGATAAGAAAAAATCTTTAGATAATAAACACAAAATATGTAATATGTTTGAAATAAAACAAATCAAATCAAATACTTGCCTTTTATTTTCAATTTTTATGTTTAATAATTTTGTGCTGCTATTTTAGTTACATCATCTCCATTGTATGTAAGTTTTCCCAATAAAATCCGTTTAATCTATCGACGCCAACTACACACCAAATAAATTAGAACATTCAACATTGTGTTAACAAAAACATTGTTTAATTTTATTTTATGAATGCAACATTCAAATGGGTCATTATGTCAATTAATGTCTCTGCGAATGTATGATAGTTTGTTTAATTTCTTTGGCACGTCATTCTTAAAAAAAGTAATAGTCATATTTTGCATATCTTTGAAAAATATTTCTATCCGCACACACAACCACTTTATTTTTACATCTCTTGCGCATTTAAAATCATTGTTATTATGTCTAGAAATTTTTTTTTATAGTCTTTACACCCTTTTATATCATTACAGTCAGTAATGTCAGTACATCATTATATAACCCAACGATAAACATTATTACATTGACCAGCATCATTTTGATGGGGCTGGTCAAAGCAAATTCGGTTATTAAAATGAATATCCATTTCTTCGGAATCACTAGGAGCCTTTATTTGCAATGAACTTGGAGATGGAAATGACTGGCTGGCGGAATGCAGAATTCACCGATAGTTATCCATCGGTGAATTCTGCATTCCGCCAGCTCTGTAGTGGAAAACTACTTTATGATTGGTCGCCTGCAAGTCTAAAATTCTATCTTAACGCCTTCCAGGTGACTCTCCCAGAACAATGCAATCTAACAAGATGGGGAATAGCAACAGAAAAAACATGCTATACGTGTGGCGAAGCACCTGGAACAGCTAGGCACATACTGGTGGGATGCAGAGTTCTTTTAGAAAAGGGTAATTACTTGCGACGTCATGATAAGGTTTTGAGAATCATATGGGAAGCTGTCAGTGAAGCGGTCGCAAGAGCCCAGAAAGGGATGACAACAACCACAAGACTCATCCAATTCACCAAAGAGGGCTCTAAAACAAAACCAATAAATAAAACCTATTTGATCATAGGCTCGGCACCGGATTGAACCCTTGTGATGGATACGTATGATAAACAATACAAGTTTCCGTCTGACGTAGCAATTACTGCATCCAGGCCAGACATTTTACTTTACTCCCGGTAATAAAGGGCGTACTACTCATCGAACTCACCGTGCCGTGGGAAAATAACATTCTCAATACCACACATTTAAATTGAATAGATACTACGATCTTACTAACTATATCACAAAAAACGGTTATTATGTTCACTTATATGCGGTAGAAGTAGGCGCGAGAGGTATTCTGGCAAAATTCTTATACACATTGTGTTAGCTGCAATATTCCTAGCACCATAACTCCTAATGTTTCCGAAGAAAAGTGTGATTGACATCTCGTTGAATATAAGGCTACACAAATGTTTTGAAGGATCTTCGATTGTTCATTGATTTATGTGAAGGAAGTGAAAAATATTTACGTAACAACTGGATAGCATATTTTCTCTTCAATAGTGAAATGTCTTCCTTTCAGTTTCTTACTTGCTTGTTGTTGCATGTTGCATATGCATGAAAAGTTGAGCTGGTGTGGTCATATACTTGACTATTTGTTGAAATGCAACATTTTTCGAAATTTACTCTGCATTAGCCACCCGGTCTTTAAATAATTTGCCATTTCATCACAAACAATTTATTTCATTTCCCAGATTTCAAATTCTCTTTTGAAGTGGTTGAGCATATGCACAGATTCAGATACAGATATTCAGAAGTACCTGAAAAACAAATACATTCAAATTTAAATAATGTTAAATTAAAAAATGTTTCAGTTATATTTCTCTTGCTTTTGCTGTCTAATAAAACCTCAAAACAATATTATTTCTGTTATCTTACCTTGCACAGATGTTTTCGGTCTGGGTTTACTATAATTAAGCTCCATTAAAGTATTCACTTCTGCAGCAGTGTTGTGAGTTTCACCTGAAAATGAAAAACAAATAAAATTATGGCACTCATCTATATGAATTAATTTTTTACTATTAAAAAGTATTTTATTTGAAAGTTATAGTTAATAGTTTCATTATTTTCAACTCTTTGGACTAACTATTGCTTTGTCTGGAAGATATTCTGTTAGAGATAATTCCGCCCTTGTACTTTATATTTGCTGTATACTGTTATCAGTTTTGCCATATAATAAAGTATTATAATGTTAATTAATTTATTTCTCATTCTTATATCAATCATTTATTTTCATACTAAGTGCTGCTTAGTATGAAATAGAGATTACTATTAAATTGAGACTACAACATACATTGACTGTCTAATTCAGTTTGAGTGCATGGTAATTTTAATTTAAAAAATACCTAAACTTGCAACAACTGGAACAGAAATGTGACAGGAGGGTGTGGCGTTATTTGGACAATCAACAACCTGACTGAAATTAGGAATAAGTTAACTTTAAGTATCTAATTAAGGAAAACTGTGGTCAGTGAAATAAAGGCTATTCTTATTATTAAATATCAGTTAAGATGTCCTCACCCAAGCACTCATTGTAGGGATGTATTTTATATACCCGATAACAGGATCAAATATGCTAAACTGTGTTTTTGTACTGTGCACACCAATCACAAAATACGAATTTTCAAGAGGCAGATATACTAGTTTTCAATTAAAGTATTATCGAAATTGAAAACCTAATTAAATTGTTACATTAATTGTTGTTTGTAAATGATTCCTATGTATTGTTCTGTATTCAGATGTTGCTTAAAAGTGCTTTGTTTTGTTTTGTCCCTCTTTATTGTTGGCTCAGAATGAAATATATGAGCTGTTTGTGGACATTTTATTGGTTTATGTAGTGTGAATTTGTTAGTCTTTGTTGTAGAAGATAATGTAAACTTGATGTATGGTTCACATGTGTGACAGCCTTTATTATGTGGCCAATAGTACGTGTGCGAAGTCGCTTACAGTCTGACGTTCCTTTTTTTTTTTTGTCTTGACATTGACAATCTCTCTATCGAAATGTGCTTACCGAAGAAGCTGAAATATAATTTATTGTAATTATTGTAATCAATGTTCATTGTGATTATTCTGGACAATTTATACGTGCTGCTTTATTGGGAATAATAAACGAGACGTATACAGCAGTGCTACATTTTTATTTCGCTGCCCATGCCAGTATCTGACACCACTGCCTTAACAGGTTATGGGCCCAGGGACAAAGAGAATCCCCGAAAAGGAAAAGTAGATTACCTATCAGAAAGATTTGTAAAACGAATAACTGGCGGCGTCGGCAACTACGCATCATGGAAATTTGTCATGAAAAATCTGCTGTTACTTGAAGGTTTGTGGGGCTGCGTTGAGGGCACTGACCCCGATATATCTAAAAATCAAAGAGCATTGGCACGAATATGTTTATCGCTAACTCCAATGATGTTTCAATACGTGCGGAGTGCGGCGACAGCAAAATGTGCTTGGGATAACCTCCAAAATACATTAGAGGACAAAGGGCTGTTCAGGCGAGTTGTTCTTCTTCGCAGACTTCATAGTACTCAGTTTGATAAGTTTTATTCCATGGCGGATTATGTAAATGAAATTATGTCCATAGTACATCAACTATCAGACATTGGACGCATTGTCGACGACAGTGAAATCGCCGAGGTCTTACTTATGGGTCTGCCTCAGGAGTATGATACAGTTGTGACGAATCTCGAGACTGCAAGTTTGGCTGGCACACTTACGAGTGAAGCGGTTCGCGCCCGACTTCTTCAGGAAGAATACCGCAAATCAAATATGAATACCACCACAGTAAATGGTGAGAATGGCTGTGCTTTTTATTCTAGCCGTAAACATGCTGATCATGCTGATCTAAAGAAGAAGCCACAGACAAAATGCCATTATTGTGGAAAACTTGGACATATGAAAGCTCGATGCTTTAAGCTGAAGCGAGACAAAAAGAAGGAGATTGACAAAATGGGGACTGCGACTGCGTTTTTGGCACGGAGTGTTGCTGCTGATTTTTATATTGATTCGGGAAGTTCATGTCACATGTGCAATCAGATGGACTTGATTACGAAATCAAAAGACTGCAACTACACGGTGTACACTGCAAATAATGAACAATTGAAATCAAACTGTGTTGGTGACATAACTTTGGAATGTGATAACATGGTAAATAGCCTTAAAAATGTTATGTATGTGCCTAAATTGTCTGCCAATTTGATTTCAGTCAGTAAGCTTGTTGATGATGGTCATAGTGTGCATTTTGATAGGAACGGTTGCTATATTTATGTAGATTGTAAAATCTCTGGAAACTGTATAGCCAAAGCATCTTGTGTTAATGGTATTTATAAATTAAAAGGTAGTGTGTGTGGGTCAGTCGGTAACTCGCAAAATAAGATGCACTCTTTGATCCTGCGTGATAGGCAGAATGCACCGAGTGCTACAGAGGCTGTTTCAGCATTGGAGTTGTGGCATTATCGACTTGGGCATCTCAGTTTGACAGGTATGTCTAGATTACAAAACCAAACAACTAACAAATTGTTTCAGACTGAAGATGGTGCACTGAAAAACTGCACTGCTTGCCTAGAGGGGAAGTTATCGGCCGTACCTTACCCGAAAGGTGAAGCCAAGCGTGCAAGTTCTCCACTTGAGCTCATACACTCAGATGTATGTGGTCCAATGCAAGAAACTAGCTGGGGAGGTGCGAGATACCTTGTAACATTTACAGACGACTTCACACGCAAAAGTTTTGGATACCTAATGAAATGTAAGTCACAAGTACTATTTTACTTTATTGAATTTAAGGCTATGGTTGAAAAACAATTAGGTGTGCCTATTAAATGCTTACGATCAGACAATGGGGGTCAATATTGTAGTATAAAGTTTGTTAACTACTTAAAGCAGGAAGGAATCATTCACCAGACCACAGTCCCTTATTCGCCTGCTCAAAATGGTGTTGCAGAACGTCTTAATAGGACGCTACTTGAAAAAGTAAGATGCATGTTGCAGCATTCTGGTCTCTGCAAGCGCTTTTGGGGGGAAGCTGTAATGACAGCGATTCACTTAAAAAATAGATGCCCCACAGCGGCTTTGGCAGGAAGTATACCGGAGGAAGTTTGGTCTGGGTCAAAAGTTGACCTCAGTCACCTTCGGGTTTTTGGCTGCAGTGCTTATGCGTTACTGCCTGAGCATTCGCGTCGCAAATTGGACGCTAAGGCGAAAGAATATATTTTTGTTGGATATAGTGGGAGTTCAAAGGGATATAGGTTGTCAGATCCTATGAATCCCAGAAAGGTGGTTGTCTGTAGGAATGTAGCATTTATTGAGGAGAGGTTTTGCAATCGTATTCATAATGTTAGTCATAATAATTATAATGAATTTATTCCTTATTTATTGAATAATGAAAAAGTCTGTGATAAAAGGAATAGTGATTTAATTTTAAATAATGATATTGATAGTAATAATTTTTATAGCAATGATATTTGTAATAATTCCAATGATGGTGATAAGTGTGAGTCAGATAATAATATTACTTCATTTTCAGAAGGAGAGTATTGTACGGGTTCGAGCAGTGAAGATGATGTCATGTCTTCTGCTGGCGAGGCCGTTGGAGGGGAAGCTGCGACTCGTCCTGTGACCGTTGCTGTTCCACCTGGCCGCCCTACCCGATCCACTCGTAATGTACCACCACCAAGGTTTGCAGATTTTGATATGTCATCTCTTTTGGTACAACACAACAATTTCTCCTTGGATGAGCCATCAACCTATGAGGAGGCTATAAAAAGCCCGAACCATAAGCAATGGGAGGACGCGATGTTAAGTGAGTACAAGTCTCTTTTAGAGAATAATGTTTGGGAGTTAGTCGACAGACCCAGTAATGTAAATATTGTTGAATGTAAATGGGTATATAAAATTAAGCATGATGCATCTGGCAAATTTGATCGATTTAAGGCTAGATTAGTTGCCAGGGGATATTCACAGTGTGAGGGTCTCGATTATAATGACACATTTTCTCCTGTAGTACGTCACTCCACTATGCGTATTTTGTTCTCAATTGCTAATAATTTAGATTTAGATATTGACCATTTGGATGTAGCGACAGCATTCCTCCATGGTGATTTGAATGAGACTATCTATATGGAACAGCCAGTTGGTTTTTGTGAAAATAATAATAAGGTTTGCTTATTGCAAAAATGTATTTATGGTCTTAAGCAAGCGAGTAGAATGTGGAATTGTAAAATACATGACTTATTATGTGATCATGGTTTTGTACAAAGTAAATGTGAACCTTGCGTTTATATTCGCAAATCTGGGACTGATTTAGTCATCATCGCATTGTATGTAGATGACTTCTATTTATTTTATGGCCCCAATAGCTCAATTAAGAAAGATATAATTACTGTTTTACAGAATAAATTTAATATTAAGAATTTGGGTCCCCTTAAGAGTTGTTTAGGGATAAATGTATTAAGAGATAAGTCAAAGGGTTTACTAAAACTTGATCAAAGTCAGTACATAAGAAAACTGTTGACTAGGTTTGGCATGAATAATTGTAAAGCTGTATCAACACCTATGGAAGTTAATTGTAAGCTTCTAAAGTCTAGTAATGGTGAAAATTTACAAGACGAGATGTATAATTATAGGCAATTATTGGGATGCTTGATGTATCTGTCTGTATGCACGAGACCCGATATATCTTATGCTTGCAGTGTCTTAAGCCAGTTTAACAACTGCTTTGATAGAACTCATTGGTTAGCAGCGAAACGTATACTGCGTTATTTGGCTGGTACAATTCACTATAGTTTATGTTTTCATAAAAGTAGGGATTGGTCGTTGTTTGGCTATACTGACGCAGACTGGGCCAATGATTTAAATGATAGGAAGTCCTATACTGGTTATGTGGTTAAGTTAGGAAGTGATACTGTAAATTGGGAGTCTCGTAAGCAGAAGTGTGTAGCTCTTTCGAGCACTGAAGCCGAATATCTGGCGATCGGTGATGTTTGCAAAGATATTTCTTTTATCAAAAACTTGTTGTCTGAGCTCATACCTTATAGTTTGAATTGTATTATCTATAATGATAATCAGAGTGCTCAGAAACTATTACAATGTAAAGAACTCAGTCATAAAAGAACAAAACATATCGACTTGCGATATCACTATGTAAAAGACCTGATTAAGGAAAATGTTATTTGTGTTAGATACTTACCTACAGATAAAATGCTCGCAGATGTACTTACAAAACCACTGGGTAAATTAAAACATAATTGTTTTGTGGAGGCAATGAATATAAATTAATAATAGTTTTAACTACTGTCCTGTATTTATGTTTGTGTATGTTATAATTGACTTTGTGTACATTTATTGACATGTTTGTAGACTTATTTGTTTGTACACTATTTTAACACTGTGAACCATAAGGGGAAGTGTAGAAGATAATGTAAACTTGATGTATGGTTCACATGTGTGACAGCCTTTATTATGTGGCCAATAGTACGTGTGCGAAGTCGCTTACAGTCTGACGTTCCTTTTTTTTTTCTGTCTTGACATTGACAATCTCTCTATCGAAATGTGCTTACCGAAGAAGCTGAAATATAATTTATTGTAATTATTGTAATCAATGTTCATTGTGATTATTCTGGACAATTTATACGTGCTGCTTTATTGGGAATAATAAACGAGACGTATACAGCAGTGCTACATTTTTATTTCGCTGCCCATGCCAGTATCTGACACCACTGCCTTAACATTTGTTTACTGTAACTATCTGTGTCCATAAAAAGAAACAAATCTATAAATGATAACACTCTCTAAGAATCTTGCAGTCTGTTAATTATTTTACAAAAATATTCAAACTTACTTGGTAAATGAAGAGATGGCACAGCCAATGCATTCAAACGCTGAAATCGATTGCGATGGTCATTGATAAAATGAATGTCACAAATCCTCTTCTTTTAGTAAATTTCAAGGTTTGATAAGGAAGCTAGACCTGCACCAACGAGACTGACCCATGTTTAAAAACGTTCCGGAAACTTTTGAGGATTTGGAAAGACATGCATCACTGTATCTGAAATAATAATAAGACATAAGCAACAACCTTTCATCTGTTGCACAGATCCAGATTAGAATAGTTAAAAAGTTGTTTATATTTCAAGTCCCCCTTGTCATCTCTTATTAGTTAGTGCAACCAATAGAATTAATCTAAAATGAATGACAATACAAAACCATAAAACAAGTGCTAACTGTTTTTCAAGCTTGTATGGTAAACTAATATTTGGTTAGGGTGTCGTATGTTTAATAAAACTGCAAATTATCACCCAACAAGATTTTTTTACCTTACCTGTGGCCATACATCCAAATGCACAATGGTGAGGCATCGTAAAAAAGGATTTTTTACAAACAGCACATAAAATATACCGCAATTTTTTTTCACAATACAAAGTTACAAACTAAGTAGCGTCTTTGTCGCAAACAATACGAAAAAGATAATGAAAATTGACTTTGCGGACAGTATTCACACAAAAAATGGAGTAGCTTGATAATATCAACAAAACTGAATCATAGAAACACAAATTCAACAGAAAATATCACCAAAACACAAAACTCGCAAAACACTTCGAAAACTTCCGAAACAAGACGAACGGCCATTTTGTTGCCATGTAAAAGTTTATAATATTTTGTTGATTTTTTACGACTTTAAGTAAAGAAGTTATTTTATTATTTTAGATAATATTCGAACATAAATAAAATATTTGTACTCTAAATTCTAATAAAATCATGTTCTTAATGTAATTTAAGAGCTTCCAAATAATTCGCTCTGAGAAGCATGACATCTATTGAAATCTATCATCACTATTATAATGAAGTTGCAAGTTAAGAAAAGTAGATGGCGCCCGTTTCTTTATGGAAATACCTCACTGTATGGAAGTGTCCCCCCCCTGTTCTGAACTCCGGTTGTGACCCACGCGTGTTTTCTGTATTCGAGAGATTCGATAGAGCTTCGATGATTTTAAACGACATTTTGCTGTAATTTTGGACTTGACTAGCTTTGCGATTCGGATATTGTTTGTGCTGTGAAACCTATTGACAACTGGTGATCATATGGACTTGGCTAGCTTTACGATTTGGATATTGTTTGTGCTGTGAAACCTAACTGACAACCAATACATAACACTGAACATGCCTAGACATCAGTACACGTCGCGCGAATATGCAAACATGCATTTCGTTTATGGCGAATGTCGAGGAAATGCTAACGCTGCTGCTCGTCTGCACGCAGAAAGGTAAGATTATTTATTTTCTCTTTAATTCAATCAATCTTATTTTTTTTTAAATCACACACATTTATTGCAACTTTAGTTAAACGTATCAGGATGGGTCTTACATTATGTTATCCTTCTAAAAATAGTCACACGCCGTGTTTAATTAGATTTTAAAATTAAATGAATTAGTAAATTTAATAACGTCATTTTTTGTATTAGGTACCCCAACGCACGTCACCCGGACTATCGAGTTTTTGCTCGGGTACATAATTCGTACTGCGAAGGGAGGCTTCCAGGAAGAGGCATTGGTGGTGCAGGGCCAGGAAGACCAGAAAGAAACAACGATGAAGAAGTAGTAGTCCTCGACGAAATAGAAGAAGATTCAACACGTTCTTTGCGTGGAATTGCACGTCGAACCGGCATTAATAGAAGCAAAGTGCATCGCATATTGAAAAAATACCTTTTGCACCCTTTCCATATTCAAAGGGTCCAAACTCTACAGCCTGCTGACTATCCGCGCAGGATTGCATTCTGCAGAATCATGTTAAATAAAATAAGGGAGGACCCGCAATTTTTCAATAAAATTTTATGGACGGATGAATCCTCATGCCGGAGAGATGGATATTTCAACATCCACAATCTACATAGTTGGCAAGTTGAAAACCCACATTTGATGAGGGAAGATCGGTCCCAAGTTCAATTTAAAGTTAACTTGTGGACTGGGATTATTGACGGACAGGTGATCGGGCCATATGAACTTCCAGCTACACTGAATAGTGAAATTTACCTTAATTTTTTACAAAATGATTTACCCGGCATGCTAGAAGATGTCAATTTAGAAGTGAGGCGGAGAATGTGGCTTCAAAATGATGGGTGCCCAGCTCACTACGCAATAGTGGTAAGAAATTATTTAAATCAACACTTCCCACAAAGGTGGATAGGCCGGCTCGGCCCTATTTTATGGCCGCCCAGATCGCCGGATCTAAATCCCTTGGATTTTTTTTATTGGGGATGTCTGAAAGACCTTGTCTACGCGAGGCCAGTATCCTCAATAACAGAGTTGCGTACTCGCATACAAAATGCAGCTGCACACATAAAAACGTCTGGTTACGCGCGCCGCATCAAACTTTCTTTTATAAAAAGATGTAGGGCGTGTATCAGAGCGCAAGGACGCCAATTCGAACATTTATTGTAAATTTAATAAAAAATTAAAATTTCATGTTGTTTTATTTCAAATTCTTTATTCAAACTAAGAATTAATAACTATTCCGAAAAAAATCTTTTTAAAATTTCATACCATTTGCTATTCAAGCAGTAATAAAATTTAAGAGATACATTAAGCATAGGTTATCATACCTTTTTTGAAACTAGAATAACTAAGCATTTTTTTAAGATAATGGGCACGATGAGCGTCATAATTTTTTTTTACATGGTAGCTGACCAAACACGAAGAAAAATAATTTCTTGTTTAATTTTTTTTGGAACATTGTTTTTTCCAAGCACTTTGTGATTAGCTAGCTCAATTTTAACCACTGTTATTGATAGCTAAACTATTCCGTTAGAAGCTAAAAAAAACTGAATCAGAAAAAGTCCGTATTTGTAAAAATGGCACATTAAAAACCAACCAAAAGTGGCATTTTTAAAAAAAATCATAAACTATCAAATATCTTGAAAACCGAGATATTTTTACTAAAATCAAAATTTGAGATTAGAGAGGTCTCGACGAAAGCTATCAACAGTTAAAGGTTTATCCATTGTTTCTGAGACACCCTGTATAATTCAAAAAATAACTTATAACTAATGTATAACCGTAGTTTTTTATCTTCATCAAAAGGTATAGATAAGAAATTAACTTAAGTAAATAATAATAATAAAAGCTCCGTTCAACAAAACAATCATTGCCTTTTTTCGTAGTATTAAGCATTGTACACTTACTTAGTGGTTCATATACTAATATGTTTATTTTTGTTTTTATAAGATATCTATTTTTACTATATTTTATACCAATAATAGAAACAGAGCAACGCGCAGATAAAATTATAAAAATACAAAGGTCATACGACTGTGAGTAGTCGTATGAAGTTATGAAATAAGTAATTATTAATAACTTTTGGAGGGCTCTAACATATTCTAACTCCTTAACCTGGACTTTAAGACTTGTGTTCACTTGGCCTACATATTTTAAACCTAAACTATGTTTTTGACAGTTAGTAGTTATAATATGAGTTGAACAAAGATATTTTGAGGCAATGTATAAAAGCGTTAGTTTACAATGGATGACAAATAAACACAGCCCACATAAAATAATAAATAGCACTCTCACTATCACTAGTCAGGCTTGTTGTTCAAGTTTTTTCAGAGTCTCTTCCGAGTCGACACATAATTGCGGGGTTCCGTCGCTCTTTCGCAAGAAAATTCTGCCATTAACAGTCCAGCAATATTTAAAATTTTGAGCTGTAGCAAATTGTCGCGATAAAAAGAAGAGCCTTTTCATTTTAGGTGTTAGATTTTCTGACAAATAAACTGTTAATTTGGGCCCGTCAATATTTAACGTGCTAGTATCTAATCTGTTTTCCTTATTCGCTTTATTGTATATTTTTAAAGACTTCAGTATATTTTCTTTAGTTATAGATGAGGTAAATTCAACGATAATCGGTTTATTTCCCGACTTGCTGTTAACTCTAAAGATGTCTTTTATATCCGAATTCTGTATAGGTACATTCAACACCTTTCCAATAGTGGTAACAATGCCTGATAAATCTTGTTTATTTTCTGTGGACTTTACCGGAATATTCCTCATCTCACGCCGGTAGCACACCTCTGCCGCGGAACTGTAGTAGCGAAACCGCTAAACGATTTCCCCGCGTTGTCGTTTGTACGGCGCACGAGCTCTGGCGAGCTTGCCTGCTCTAACGCGGATATTTAACTATGGCGCTGTCTCTGTCGCGCGCGGTTCCGCCCGTCCTGCTCAAACGCCGTCTACACCTCCGCGTTCGATTCGCCGTTTTGTTTGTTCCTGACTATGCGACGCGGTTTCGCTTTGATAGTTTCGCGGCGGAGGTGTGCTACGGGCATCAATACTCGTCGAGCGTACTTGTCTCTCAAGATACTCAATACGATTCTCAAGGCTGGTAATATATTTACGATTTTCAGAGTGTTCAGCCTCCATACACTTCATTTTATCCAGTATTTCATCATATTTGGCCGCCGTGAACTCCACAGCTTGTTGTAGCTGTGTATTTTGTGTTTTTAGTTCATCAATGCTAGAGCGTAGTAATGCAAAGTTTTGACTCTGTTCCGTTTTTATGTCTTTAAACATGCCGAGTATTTCTGTTTTAAAGTCGTATATTTCTATGTGATCTTCATTAGAGTTTCTCCTTCTTTTGCTACGACTGGTAGTACTCGTTAATGACTCAGTGCTTGACATTGGATTATTTAAATTTGGTTCTGAACCAGTAAGTGGGGAGTTTGCTAATGGTACTAGAGATTGCGGGGGTGGCGTACGTTTCAATGGCATAATCTCGTAGCGGCAAGTACTAGGAAACAATAACCACGCAGGAGTTAGCTCTCCGCCAGTGTCGACCAAACAAGCAAAACCAAGTTTTCGGTCAACCGGCACCGTAGTACCGGCAAAAGTACTAGGCAACAATAGCCGTAAAGGAGTTATCTATCTAGGTGTACGAGACGGGTGCGTGTCGCGGCGGGCACCTGCGTAGCAAATCTAGCCGGTCTTGTATAGTTGATATTTGTTCGAAGCGCAAGCAAGTGAAACAGCGCAAGGTACTAGGAGCTGATAAACGTCAAGGAGCTCGCAAACGCACGAAGAAGTGCTGGCTGGCTCACGACTATGCAGTTGGTCGATGGATGTCAATGCGTCACACGGGCGGGCGGCGCTAAGAGGCGACGCCCATTTGCGGCTACGCAGTCGTTGGTCGTTTCAGGCGGGGCGAACCACGAGGGCGTGGACGTCTAACGGTACAGGCGAAATGGCGGTGGCAACCTCGTACTCACTGTTTGCTGCAAGTCGCGTACTGGCGCTGTGAAGAGCTCCTTGCCACTTATGCACTCCTATTATTTGTAACTAATTTTGAAAACTATAATTTTATTATTTTTGAAAATATGACGCGATACGTGTTAGAGACGTCTGCTCGTAGTCGAGGTCCGGAGGGAAGGGGATGGTTTACACTGACGAAACATCTACATAAAGACATGTTTTTTAAACATGTTTCTGTCAATGTTTATTACGCGTTTTTATTGTCAACACCCCAACAAGTTGCAAAACATGTATTTAGACTTTAATAGCCGAAAGTGCGAACGCAATCACGGACAAATCCATAAAAAACGTTGACAGACAACAAGTTTTGAGGCGACCCTAACGCAATCTGCAACAAATCTTAGGATTTGTAGCGAATCCAACATGATCTTAGGATTTGTTCCGAATCAACAGTGCGAACGCAAAAGCATACACAACAAGTTTTGAGATTTGTATCATACAACAAGTTGTAAAACATTGGGAATCTTTCATTTTATCGCAATTCCTTTCAACGATTTTCATTACCCATAAAACGAATCGCAGAACCATTTTTTCAATATGGCAACAAAGCGCGCGAGCCGAGCGAGTGAAGCGAGCGTGCCGCGGCAGCGGCCGGCGAAGCGCCAGAAACGACTTTATGTGTATTCTCGACTTTATGCATACTTATTGCTAGTGGAAACTGCTAATTTTGAGGTTCGTTTTTTCCAAATGCTCATATCTCTGGAAGTATGTACTTCCTCACCACTGCGATAAAGAGTTGTTATGTGAAAAACTATTATGGGTTTCGATACATATAGTAACATGTTTTTACGAATAGTTTCATCGATAACTTAATACTTTTACGAAATGTAAGTTCGATATACCGTTTTTTTAGACGGTCAATATTAATCACGATATTTATCAAAATCCATTTCAATACTTATTGATGGTTTTCAGTAGATCACGTCAATGGATTTAATATTAAGTCCATGACCGCGTCAGTACCTATCACAGAGTACACTGTCAGTCCCTGTTTTCCATTTAAGCGTCACCATTTTGTCACGCTAACATCAAATGTTAACCGTATTATGCGTTTCTTCTAAGAAATGTTAACATTTTTAATCGCGCTATTTTTCACAAAGGGTACCTAACCTTAAAATCAAGATATTCTTAAAATGGAACGCATTACGTAAACAATACGATGCCCTGCTAGCGTCAAAAGCTAATGAAACGCGATGATGCTAAAAATATTGAAAATGCTGCGAATCTGCGCTCAAATGGAACGCGCCTAGTATGTCTCTAATGGATGGATGGATCGCACGGATCACAGTATTTCTAGATATTTTGATTATCACAGTATTTCTAGATTGCTGTAGTGATTGTTCTGAGTTCTAGATACTTGTGTGGTGGCTGTACTGCAGTGGTGTCAAACGCTCCCGACTATTGACCTTATACTTGTTGTAGGGAGGAATTTTCCTCAATGGCTTTAGAATTCAAATTCGGTATGATGTTTGAAATTGTCATAATGATGTCATAATTATGTAAGTCACTGTTTGAAGATTTGTTGTTTTGGGAATTCGTTTTTAATTGTGAAAATTTATTGAAATGGAATTTTTAGCCTTTTAAATACATACATTTTTTATATAAGTGCTTTTGTTTTACTAAAATCATACATGACTAAGTTGATGAGACATTGAAGAGAAATATGATAGTTTAATATGATCCAGATTTCTGTATATCCAGGTGAGATTTAATTGCACTAAAACAATACACTTAGAGGTTATGGGCATCGCAAGCTTCTGACGATAGCACAGTTTAACTGTGACGATAGTGAAAGTTGAGTTTTTATAGAGCCTGTTTAAATCAAGAGATTCCAAAATGTCAGACGATTTTTCAAATTCTAATACTGATACTTTGAAATTAAATCATGAAAATGATTATAACATGTGGAAAAGGAAAATTAAATTACTTTTATCAGCAAAAGATTTAAATTCAGTCTTTGAAAAAGATGGCGCAAATGACAAAAAATTTACAACGAAGGATGCTAAGGCTAAATATATTATCATTTGTTCTGTTAGTGACAAATATATAAACCATATTATTAACTGTGAAACAGCAAAAGAAATGATAGACAAATTTGATCGAATATTTTTGGGAAATGAGGATACGCAGATCTGTCAACTATTGGAAGATTTTTATAATTATAAATTTACAAATACAGATATAATGCAGGACGTAAGTAAATTGGAAACAATTGTTATGAAAATTAGATCTCTTGGCTTCGATATTAAAGATAATCAATTGATGAGTAAAATCTTATTCAAATCTGAGAACAGCATGGGAGTCAACAAGCAGAGAGGAGAAAATGATTTCAAATTTAATGAACCGAATACTATTAGAAAATTAAATTAAATCAAAAATTGTTGAACCAAAAACAACTGAACCTGTCAAAATGACAGATGAGCAAAATGTATTTTTGACAGTTAAAAAATGTTATAATTGTGGAAAGAATGGACATATAGCGAAAAATTGCAAAAAAAACGGAAATCATTTCGGAAGAGATAGGAATTTACAATGCTTTTAATGTAACCGATTTGGACATAAGAACACAGATTGTTCAGAGAAAAAAAATTGTATATTTTGTAGGAATAATTCACATTTTAGCAAATTTTGTTTAAATAGAGGAAATAATTCGGTAAGTAATATTGAAAATTTTATAAGATATTGACAGCTGATGGTAATGTACATGTAGTAGACATTATTGGAGATATACATTGCCAATCTGAAAATATTATACTCAAAAATGTTTATTTAGTACCAAAACTGAAAAAGAATCTAATTTCAATTTCAAAACTAGTAGAAAATAATTGTAAAATTGAATTTTTCAGAAACAAATGTAACATCTTTGATGCATTTGATGGCCGATGTATTCTGACTGCCACCTGTGACCGAGATGGATTGTTTTACGTGAGACTTCGGGTTGCAAGGTATGATGTGCAGATTACAAGGTCAGTCGATAACTTTGTAAACTTTATAAAAAATTCTAACTTTTGGCATAGGGCATTAGGTCATGATTCAATATTGAAAACGAAAAATATCGTTAATGGAATGAATTCAGAAATAAAAAAGGAGGTTGACAACTGTGAAATCTGCATTCAAGCCAAATTGTGTAGGAAACCATTTAATACAGTTAGACATAGAGCCAAGCATGCACTTGAAATCATTCATAGTGTCATTTGTGGTCCAGTTCATGTAGAAACATGGGATGGATATAAATATTTTATTACATTTTTGGATGATTACACACATCTTACCAGGGTTTGCTTACTAAAAACAAAAGATGAGGCCTTTATCAAAATTAAAAATTATATTGCCTTAGCAGAAAATCATTTTGGCACAAAAGTAAAAACGTTTCGATGTGATAATGGGGGTGAATATTCTAGTCACAGATTTAAAAACTACTGTCTGGATAAAGGAATTATCACCTAAAGGAATTATACCTTATAGCCCACAGCAAAATGGCAAAGCTGAGCGCTTAAACCGATCTATTATGGAGCGAACAAGAGCGCTTTTGTTTGATAATGTTTTGCCAAAAGAGTTATGGGGTGAAGCGGTTATGACATCAGCTTACTTATTGAATAGGTCATCGAACTCTATTAATGATAAGACTCCGGCAGAATTATGGTTCGGTAGGGTTCCAAATTTGAAACATTTAAACATATTCGGATCTTTGGCTTATTTTAAAATAAACTATAAAATTGGGAAATTAGACTCTAGATGTAATAAAGGGCTCTTGGTTGGATATACAAATAATGGATATAAAATCTGGGATCCGGTAGATTGCAAAGTTTATTATTCGAGAGATGTGGGGTTTATTAATGATAGAGATAAGATTGAAATATTTTTAAAACAGTGTAGGAAACAAACAAAACGAAACGATTTGATGAATTTATTTGATGATAATGAAAGTTTAGAGCAGGAAAGGAGAGATAGTTTTGTGAGAGGAACAACAACAGAAAATGTTGAATTTGAGAGGGGACGTGTTAATTTTGAGAATAGAAATAGAGTTAGAAGCAGTGAAACAAGACGAAAGAGGAATACTATAGAGGAAGATGCAGATAGGACTGTCGATGAAGATAAGATTGTTGATGTAGAGGATATCTTTGGTGAAGATAGAATTTGTATTGAGGATAGAGTTTGTAATGAGGATAGAGTAGTTGATGAAGAAAGAAGAAAGAAGAAAGAAAGAAAGTTAGTGATGAAAATAATGATATTTTTATGGATTGTTGTGAAGAGGTGTTGATTGAGAATGAAACTGATTGTAGAGATGATAGGAATAGTAAGAATATTAATGAAAATAATGAAATTGTAGATAATGGTAGGAATGATGAAAATAGAGAAATTAATAGTTGCGATGAAAGTTTTATGAATGAGTTTGAGGAAAATTTACAAAGGAGAGTTTTGCCTGAGAGGAATAGACGTTTACCGAAAAGGTTCGAGGATTATGATTTAGATATATCATTTTTAACGTATAATGAGGTATTACAGTGTGATGAAAAAGAAAAATGGAAACAAGCTATTAAGGAGGAGAAAGACTCTTTAGATAAAAATAAAACATGGGTATTAGTAGATAGGGCAGAAGCCAAAAATAGAAAAGTTATTTCAAATAAATGGATTTTCACTATAAAACCGGGTGGTAGATAGAAAGCGAGATTAGTAGCTAGGGGTTTTCTTCAGAAATATAATATTGATTATAAAGAAACATATAGTCCTGTTGTTAACACTACTAGTGTGAGAATTTTATTGTCGATTGCTGGACAGAAAGGGTATAAAATTAAGCAATTTAATGTGAAAACAGCATTTTTGTATGGTGATCTAAAAGAGGATGTTTATATGGAAATTCCAATGGGCTATAAAGCAGAAAATAATAAAATTTGCAAATTAATAAAGAGTTTATATGGATTGAAACAAGCACCTTTAATGTGGAACATAAAATTAACTGATTTCCTTAAAAAGTTAGGTTTTGAACAATTAAAGTTAGATCCATGTGTGTTTAAGTGTAAAGGTAAGGAAATTTATTTAGCTATCTATGTTGATGATGGATTATTAATAGGAAATAACGAATCAGACTTAAATTCGATAATTCTTAATTTGGAGAAAGAATTTGAAATGAGAAAATTTGATAAAATAGAAAAATTTATTGGCTTTGTTATTTTGGTTCAAGATAATTACATAAAAATTTATCAAAAATCATATATTGAACAAATGTTAGAAAGTTTAGGATATAATCATTTAAAAGAATGTGTCTATCCAGATATTTTGATTGATGTACATCAAGAGGGGAAAGGGAATAGTGATGATGTACATCGTTATAGACAGTTGATTGGCTCATTATTGTTTTTAGTAAATAAAACAAGGTTAGATGTTTCCTTTCATTTTGGATACTGTAGTAGACATCAGGAATGTCCTAATATGAATGATTTCAATAATATTAAAAATATTTTCAGGTATCTAAAAAGTTCAATATATTCTAGTATATAGTATTCTCGTAGTAATGACAAAGTATTGAGAGCGTACTGTGATGCAGATTTTGCGGGTGATCCTGATACTAGAAAAAGTACGACTGGTTTTGTAATTCTGTATGGCGGCGGACCAATCCATTGGTCTTCACGGAAGCAATCTGTAACGGCCTTATCAAGTACAGAGGCAGAATATATCTCGGCTGCCGAATGTATCAAAGATTTATTATATGTACAGAGTTTGCTTAGAGAGATTACTGGTATAACTCCAAAGACAGAATTATATGTCGATAATCAGTCTGCAATAGTTTTGATCAAAAATGGAATCCTAAATCGTCGTAGCAAACACATTGATGTGAAATTTCATTTTATTAAAGAGAAAATTGAACAAAACTGCATTGAAATATTTTACTGTCCTACTAATGCAAATTTAGCCGATATACTCACTAAAGGACTAGACAGAACAAAGTTTTTGAGATTAAGAAAACACATAATGAGTGATAAGTGCTTAAACTGGACGCTCAGTGTTTTATTTTAATAGCTAATGTTAGTTTTAAGGTTGTTCAGGAACTTAATTCAAAATTTAGTTTTAGTATTAGGTATTTAAAATGATGATTAATTGGTATAATATTTTTTTTTTGTTTAAATAGGATGTAGTTTATTGTATGTTGAATTAGGGAGTATTATTTATGAGTTCAATTATTTTTACTGAGGAAGAGACTTTATATGAGGTGAGTCTATTATAATTGAGGGGAGTATATACAGTATGTTTTATTTTCAAGTAGGGAGTGATATATACAGTATGTTTTCTTGATGAAACAATAGGTGTTTTAAAAATTGATATAAAATTTAAGTTTATGAATGTTTAAACCTGATGAAAATTCAGAGGGGATGTTGTAGGGAGGAATTTTCCTCTATGGCTTTAGAATTCAAATTCGGTATGATGTTTGAAATTGTCATAATGATGTCATAGTTATGTAAGTCACTGTTTGAAGATTTGTTGTTTTGGGAATTCGTTTTTAATTGTGAAAATTTATTGAAATTGAATTTTTAGCCTTTTAAATACATACATTTTTTATATAAGTGCTTTTGTTTTACTAAAATCATAAATGACTAAATTGATGAGACATTGAAGAGAAATATGATAGTTTAATATGATCCAGATTTCTGTATATCCAGGTGAGATTTAATTGCACTAAAACAATACACTTAGAATACTGATAGTTTTGACCATAAATTATTGACATTTTACAATAATTCATTCGTGCTACTAGTGAGAATCGAATCGCTACAAAACCGACTCCATATAGTTTTGTTTGTCCTACCCCTAGAGCACGTAGGCGCGCAGCCCCCCTAAACAAGATGTTTTTCGATAATCGCTAACGCAATCACTAGTCTGTCAAGCGAGTCGTGTCCAATGAAAAAGACGGCAAATTCAACAATCTCAAAGGTGTTTACACTGACAATACTCGGAAAAATATGTTTGATACTTGAATTTTGTAGATAGAAAAAATCACAACTACACACTATTTGGAGGCACTGTGTGGCCCATACTGCTAGATGTGAATAATTGTGTGACAAAATGTTACCTAAATGTGGCTACACACGTTTTGAATTTCGCACTCAAATTGTTGATTCAACGTGAGTTGATTTAATATATTTATATTTTTATTAAAATAAATTTAACTAAATTATCAATTGTGCTTTTTCTTATTTCATCATTGAAGGTATCTGAAAAAAAATATTTTATTAAAAATGCAGGAAAACAGTCAAACAGCAATCTCATAAAGTGACTATCATTAGTATGTGCCCCGTAAGATGCCTCAAGACTACGATGTCAGAATCTAAATCCGAAATAGTTAACACTTATTTATAGAAGCAGCTAAATTATAATAAATAAAATTTGATAATTTAACTAAAAGTACCAAAGTAAGTATTAAAATGTTGTAGTCAACCTACTGGATATTGATAAGATTTCATCCATAAGCCGTCGTTTTTCCTTTATCACATTGTCAGATTCAATCTTTAAATGATTATACTATTATTAATCATGGTATATAACATACTCCCCTGACACTACTTTTTATAGGTTTCGCCATTATAAAATTAAATATCCAACAAAAACCGTAACATTAAGAGGTTAAAATATAAGACAATGACAATTCGATTGACGGCTAATAGTGTTGCCATTATAAGAAATCAGCAAAACGGCCGTGGTCACGACTCTCTTGACAGACTCTAATAGTGCGGTTCATAATCAGATATCAGTGCAAACGTTTGCATGCATGCAAACAACCCGTTCAAATCGTTAGCACTGCTCACGGACGTAAGCACTCAGATCAATTTTGAACCGAACTTTCGATCTGTGAATCTGTCAAGTTGACAGTTAATGTTATTTGAAAAGAAAAATTGGATTGATACGTATTGTGCCTCCAGTATCTTTACAGAGCAATTCTCTATTAATTGTAGATAATCTAATGAAAAAAAATCGAACAAACTCAAATAAAAATAAAACTGATGTTGACTTTGACATTGACAGTTCTGGAGACAGTGCATTACCTCTTTTCTGTTAGCACTGTCAGCATCAATCGGTGACGTCATCAATTACGTCATACCGCATATAAAATGGCAAATGCGCACATGAGCAATTTTGGACCGATTGTTTGCGTGCAAATAGCGCACATGAGCGCTGATATCAAATTATGAACCGCACTCTAAATGGATTGTCTTGGGGACTCTTTACGCCGGCTCCACACGTTGGATCAGGCGTACACACGTTGGCTATTATACTAGTTCTGTCTCGTCAGGGCCAACGTGAAGATGTCCGATACAGAAATCGAAATAGCTCTATGCACTTTTACAAATTATTCAATATGTTACTGAAAAAAAACTATATTAGCATTTAATTTAAAATATCATTTAACCAGTTGATATAATTCTAGTCCTAGTTACAATAAATCAACTTGTGAAAAATATTCAGATATTGTATTTGAATAAAAATATTAAGTGATATTTTCAACCAAAATTGTCGGATATTTTTATTCGACTATTTACTTTGAACTAATAATATTTTTCAACCATTAACGCCACCTGTAGTCTGAACCCTTAGACCACGGAGGTGGTTAGAACCTACAACTATTAGTAGGTTATTTAGGTACCTACATACGTAAATACACAACTACATATTAGATTATGTAATTTATCATAGTTAATGAGCTGTCCATGAGCTCATAAGCAAACCAAGGCTCTAGAAATTCCATAACTTTTTCATTTGTTCTTGCCGGTAGCGATTTCGTTGATACGGAAGCCAGTCTCGCTCGACGCACGCACTCGACGGGTGTTGCAACACGACTGAGCAAATCGCCAACGTGTGGACGGATCGCCGAACGTTGGCGCAGATTCCTTTGATGAAATCGACACGAGTGCCATTTTCTGCATCCACACGTTGGACGAGTGATGTTGGCGCCAAAACGTTGGGGCCAACCTCAGATTAACTAAACCAATGGATTCGCGATGTTATTATACGTCTCAAATAAATTTGCGTCCAGTTCAGTCCGCCATTACAAAGCACCGTGTTTGTTGTTGTGCTAAAATATCAGTCGGTGAGCATTATTTGTGATTGCACTTTACAGTTATACGTTTTATATTGATTTTTTTAATGAATTCTATAAAGAAAAACATAAAAAGTGTGGAATCTTGGATGCGGCGTCCCTAGTTTTTTTCCGCCATCTTAGAGCACCATCCCAAATGCTGGCACGCTTTTTTCGTAGGTATTTCGTGTCTATTGGTATCTATTGTCTAAGGGGCCAACGTGTGGAGCCGGCGTTAGACATATTCTCTCTAATCTGTGGAGAAGTGTTCTTTCTAGTATCTCTACCAACTTAGTCTGTGCCTTCTTTTGTACAGTGTCAAAGGTGCCGAAAGGTATTTGCTATGCAGAAATCTTGAATTATCTTATTAATCCTAAATAAATTTTTTGTGTCATTTATTTAGCACTTACCTACTTGTATCAAGATTAGGTTAAATATCAATATTTTTATTAATGAGTGTCAAGTCAATTTGAATTATAATTGTTTTAGGTACAACTTAGGTCAAGATGTTGATGCCAAAACAGAACCGTGTTTCTATTTACGAGTACCTCTTTAAGGAAGGTGTTATGGTGGCTAAAAAGGACAATCATGCACCAAAACATCCCGATTTAGAGAAAATACCTAATCTGCAAGTTATCAAAGCTATGCAGTCCCTCAAGTCGAGAGGTTATGTTAAGGAACAATTTGCTTGGAGACACTTTTATTGGTAAGGGATTAACCTATTTTTTGCCATCGATTTAATTCTAAATTTTGTAAAATGTTAAATGTAGAAATTGGATAAGATTCAAAATGTTATTTACATGATGTTTGTGGCGATTTGTACATTGTTAGTGTCTTCTGTCACATTTGTATTAATAATTGAATGAACGATAGAGCTGTTTACAATGTATTTATTGTTTTGGCACAATAACTAAATGCAAAATTGTATTACAATAACAACCAAGCTCAACTGTCAACTGAAAAATGTCAAGTAATTAACAGAGAAGCAAACTAATGCTTTCCAACAACCCCATACTTTTCAGAAAGGATACAATATTGTGGTAGAAAAGTAAGTTCTCTACAGGCAAGACTATTGTGTGTAAGTGGACTATTTTGTGATACACGATTATTAGCTTTGGTATAATTGAAAGAGAATTACTAGTGATTTGACTTATTTGAAAATCTCTGTGAGCAATTTTTTACATATATGATATGCACAAAGTACTTAAATAGAGACAGAAGGCTTGTTCTAGCTAACTTTGATACCGATTAGTATGTTGACCTACACTTTAAAGCAGTGCGAGCATTGTTGCTTGGTATGAGAAATATGCAATAAAAATGAAGTAAAAGACTGTGCGGACTGTTTTTTAATAGCACTGGTAAATTTTTTGTTACAATCAAGGAGCAACAGGAACAGAGTAAGAACTATTTTTGTACCTACTACTGCATACTGACAATAGATAAATACAGTGTATTGTTTCTATAGCAAATGTCACTTGATAAATTAAAATACTCAAGTTTTATTGTAATAAGTTCATTGGTACTTAAGTATCATGTAATCACTCAAAGATACAGTTTACATGCATTTTATTCTTTTTGATGATTTCTTAATCTGACTATCACGAAATGGAAATAGATCTATTTACTTTTACCTGTATAAGCAGGTGATGTGGCAGGTGGTGTTACTTTTGAAACAGGGGCCAAATTTTTTGTACTTGTTCAGACAAGCAAACTGAACAACTTTTACATATTATGAGACTTCGTAATCATTCATTCATTCATTCATCACTTGAAATTGTGAAAAAATTTCGATGTTCCATATGTCTAGGTTCATTTTTTTCACGATAAAATATTGTTAGATTATGGGATGACCATGCTTACATAATTTTATCAGAAGTCTAAAATTCTGTTAAGAAACTTAAGCACAAAGCTCCTTAATTCTAAAGGAGTCAACATAATCCACCAATTGTGCAATAAAATTTGGAACACAGAGCAGTGGCCAGTTGACGGGATGCAATCAGCCATTGTTCCTTTGCATAAGGATCCACTAAGAAATGTGAAAACTATCCCACTTTATCACTGATGTCCCATCCGAGTAAAATACTCCTCCACATAAAAAATGTCAGACCACCTTCATAGACCAACAGATACCAAATGTACAATCATGCTTTGTGGCTGGCAAGGGTACTAGAGCATAAATAATGAATATCCATATTCTTATTGAAAAATGTCCTGAATGTCATGGGTGATCCCCTCATCTTGCTTTTCTAACACAGAATTTATGTACCCGAGCGAAGACTCGAGCTTTGTGTAACTGAAGAATTATAAAACTGGACTTTTCTACATGGAATGACTTGTGCGACAAGGGTGAAATGAAATCTCCGGTGAAAAATTCCCTTATCTAAGATATGTGGAAGATACCACTATATTACCATCAAACGAAGAAGCAATGGTCACTATATTGAAACATTGAAGAAGAGAGTGCTAAGTTAGGTCTCAGGATTAACCACTCAAAGACCCAAATTATTGGTGGTAGACAGAGAATTATATTATGAATTGAATGCAACTCATCATAAGCAAATTCTATTTGACTGCTTTGTATGAATATTCATAAAATGGTCCCAATTGACACTTTAGTAATGCCTAATTTGTGGACCATGATACGAATATTCATACAAATCTGTCAAATCAGGGTGCAAGGATATATATCAATGGATATATATCATGATATATATCACAATATATATCAATGGATTTTTTCATAAAAATCATTGATATATATAAATTTTTTTGGTTTGCAGAAAACTGTTATAGTGTACCATGATTTTTGTTTGTTTATAAAAATTGCTTTTATATTTTTAATTACTTTTATTGACAATTTTTATTGGTTTTCAAAACTAAAAATTGTTTTTTTCTAATCTTCTCTAATGTAGCTTTGCCCGCGTTGTCTTTGTTTTTCCATGGGAATTTGATATTCTCCCGTAGGAAAAATAATTCTGTAGCCTAGATGTTAATCAGGAATAATGTAGCAATCTAATGGTGAAAGAATTTTTGAAATCGGTCTAGTAGTTTTTGAGTTTATTCGTTACATACTACATACAAATCTTTCCTGTTTTTATTGTATTAATAGTAAGGTTTTTATTGTGTTCGGAGTTTAGTAGTTTAGTTCTGTTTTTATTGTATTCGGAGGAGTTTGATAAGAAACTCCTTCGAAATGGCTTGACCACTTTTTATGAAATTTTTTGTGTATATTTGGCAGGTCTGAGAATAGGCCGTAGGCTATTTTTTATAAGGGTGGCCCTGATAATTATTATGGCGAAACATAGTTGCGGTCATAGATAGAAAATTGCATAAAAATTGCATAATGTATGAAACAAAATAGGAATAGTAATTAATAAAAGGCATGTAATAGTTTCTTTATGAATACAATGTAAGAAACATATATTTGGATATATATACTATATCTGATATATATTGGATATATTATAAAATCCGATTTTTTGATTTTTATTATAAAAATCGGATTTTTTCGCACCCTGTGTCAAATAGAATAATTGCTTATGATGAATTGCACTCCATTCAAAATGTGAATCATAATATGTTTTGTATGTGATGTGGCCTTTTTAGGTTGGAAGATTTGCAGTTAAATACCAAGTCTTTAAGTGAACTAATTTTTTTTAAATATGTACAATTCTTGTTGATCTATATGTGTATTTTGCTTTTTTGCAGGTATCTTACTAATGAGGGCATTGAATATTTAAGAATTTTCCTGCACCTTCCACCTGAAATCGTACCGGCAACCCTTAAACGGTCTGTGCGCACAGAAACTGTACGACGTGGTGCTGTCGGTCGGCCAGATGCTCCTGCGCGCGCGGCGGAAGATCGTTCGGCATACCGTCGTGCCCCAACCACTTCTGGTGCACCTCACGACAAAAAGGCTGATGTCGGCCCTGGCTCAGCTGATGTTGAATTCGTAAGTAATATTTTACTCATTTCAATGTGAGGAGGGACTCAAGTCCAGCAATAATGGGAAACATAATATTCCCAACTGTCTTCTCAGATGAGGACAAACTGGTCTACTACATCCAGTGATGTGCTTGCTATAAAAGACTAGATACACAAGCTCGCAGAAGAGTCTTAACTAAAAATTGTCGGAGACATACTGTATAAACGCAAAGTCTGCAATATTTGATGAACTAAACATGCTCTCAAATTTTAAACAATGTTTTTATCAAGAGTGTTATAGATACTCGCACCCACATCAATTAATATGAAGCTTTTACAGATTTGAATGTAAAAAAAGGGGGCAGAAGCAGAGTGGTACGGGCCTTGCGCATGTTTGCTGTTGTAAAAACTTTTTTAATTTTGTTGTCAAATTAATTATTATTAAATAAAACATGAACACTTGTGAACAAAGTTAATGCTAAAGGAGTACTTACGTAAATTCCATCCTTTTAAGTGCATTTCGCAAAGCCATAGGCACAGAATAGATAATACGTACGTGTGTAGTGTGTGTCGGCCATTTTGGCATGAATAATATACATATCCATACAAAATTACAGCTTTCTAGTACTAATAGTCTCTGATTAAAACCGCGGACAGACAGACATGGCGAAACTAAGGGTTCCTTTGTTTACTATGGAACCCTAATAAGGCGAATTTCATCGTCTTTTTAAGGACTTAGAGAGTGACGAAGAAAAATTTCATCAGTACTTTAGAATGAACAAAGCACAATTTGAGGAAATCCATTCGCTAATTGAAGGAGTTACTTTACACTTTGTGTCATATAAAACTTTTCGTTGATGTACAAGTTCAATAAGCTCTTCAGTCATTTTTCAGAAATACGCAGCAAATAAAATAAAAAGGAGTCCTCTAGATGTTCGCGTCACGAGCCACGCGCCCGGTATAGAAACACATTTGCCTGTTATGTCGTGTCGCGTCATAACCCCCACCACCGTTCTGGCGCAATCGGTGGCCAGCAGTCGGCGCCACGACAGAAAGCGTCGCGACACGACATGACATACAAATATGCTCCTAACCATATTAAATATATGAACCCGATATCCTACTGGCGCGTCACGACACGCCACGACACGTTAATATGTTTCTAGCCTTAATCATCTGCCAGAATTAATTCTTATATATAGTTAATTCTTTTAAAATAAAAATATGTCGGGGTGTCTGAGATTTTGTGTTACTTAATTAACAAGTTGTTTTTGTGACACTGAAAGTAGGTATTCGATGGTGCTGTGGACTCGGCACTCGCCGTCCAATCCGGAGGTGCGGGATTCGAGACCGCGTACCAATATGTTTAATTTAAGTTTCACCATCTGTACACGCGTCATAATTTAGGCGTGTCCAGATGACGCAATAATACGAGTAAGTGATACTAATTTTGAGTTTCACCAACTGGGCACACGTGTGTCCCGTTTTTCTTGTCCAGTTGGTGAATAACCCAAAAACTTCGTCAATGCGACACGTTGTTGCCACGGGACTGAAGGAAAACTGCTCATTTTTCACGCTGCACAGAGTTTTGACTCAGACATTTTTGTTTTACATGAGATTGTGTATCTATTTTAAATACAATTGACTCGGGTCTATTTCGCGGTTAACAATAACTATATTGACTTACTCTGAAGATCAAGCGGAGGGTAGTCGTGAAACCCGCGCTTTGCGAAGACGTCGCTGAGCCTCGGCAGTCATCCCGTGACCACGGCCTGATGTAATTCGGCCGAAACGTCGGGAAACAGTAAGTCAATATAGTTATTGTTAACCGCGAAATAGACCCGAGTCAATTGTATTTAAAATGTGTACAAATCGCGGAAGTCTAAAAACTTTGATTGTGTATCTAGTTCTTTTAAAATGTACATCAGTGACTATATCACATGACTAAACGGATGTAGCGTTTTGTTCTATGTTTTCCATGTCTTCACGGAGGATGTCAATTCAGTGAATATTTTTGATCAATCGCCGGTAACTGTGGCTCTTAGTCAGCTCTTACAATATCAACCAGAATATCAACATACAGGAGTGACATTTGTTTTTTATTATTAGCTCTAGTTAGTCATGTGAATTGAGATTATTATCCTATCGTATTTTAGATGGACTAGGTGCGCACTACGAATTATTCGCCACGCGGCGAAAATCCGCTGCAGCTTAACGTCGCACTGCAATATTGTATGAAAAAGTTTTTACTTTATTGCGCACCTTTAACGGTAAAACCACCGCAGCTACAACAGAGCAGTAGAGAGTTCTTTTTTTAAACATATTACTTATATTGGAAAAGCTTAAGACTGCGCACTGTACACACCATTTTGCTGTTACTCTTTATATTTTATTGTATTTTTTTTCTAATAACGATGCATTCTCATTAATTCTAATCATCTGGATATGATATTGCAAGAACTACTGGGAAATCGTTCAGTACATCAAATATTTTAGGAAGATGTACCTAAAATAGTATATTCCTTTTGCGAGCTCTAATTATAAGATAAATGCTATTTCTACCAAAACTATTTTAAAACTGATCACTATCGCATCAATGACCTAGTAAGTGTTTTAATTTTTTTTCTGCCGCAGGCTTTTTGACCGCCCAGTGAAAAATTCCTAGAGCGCTATAGATACGATGGTCTAGGGTCTGTATACACAGACTGGCTCGGAGCGCAGAGCAGATTTAGATCGCGACTGAAATGTCTTCTTTTGTGTTAATGGGGCTATCCATAAACATCACACGTCAGTGAGGAGGGTATAGACGAAGTGTGACAAGGGGTGCGTGGAAGAAGTCCTAAATTTTATGTCATCACATTTCAGAATAAAATATTTTAAGTTGATATAATAGGTTGGGGAAAAAGTTTCTTCGCATTTTTTAAGAAAATTCAAAACATTTTTTAATATAGTTTATTTACATTTAACTAAAGTATGTAGGTACCATTTTGTTCGATAACTTTTTGCCATCTTGTAGGTAGGGACATGATCCCATTGCTATAGAAATTTTGGGACTTCTGGTCAAAATACCGCGACAAGTGGTTTTGGCAGTCCTCTCGTGATGTTAACCTGACACTGCCTAAAGAATTCTGAAGAGACCGAAACAGGTGGAAATCTGAAGGTGCAAGGTCAGGACTATACGGCGGATGAATTAACACCTCCCAGCCAAACTCTCTTAATTTTTGCTGAGTGGCTAAAGATGTGTGAGGTCTAGCGTTATCATGATGAAAAACCACACCCCTTCTGTTGATTAATTCCGGCCGCTTTCTCTCAACTTCTTGCTTTAATCTCATCAGTTGTTCGCAGTAGAGTTCAGAATCGATGGTCCTGCCTGGTGGTAACAGCTCATAATGAATAATGCCCTTCCAACCCCACCACACACACAGCATCACCTTGTTGCGAGTTAACCCGGGTTTCGCCACAGTCTGTGAAGCCTGACCGGCCTTTGACCACGACCTTTTTCGCACGTTCTTGTCGTACGTGATCCACTTTTCATCACCAGTTATCAGCTTCTTCAAAAATGGTTCGGTTTCATTACGTCGTAATAAAGAATCACAAATGAGTACACGGTTCATTAGGTTTCTTTCAGTGAGCTCGTGAGGTACCCAAATGTCGAGCTTTTTTGTGTACCCAGTTTTTTTCAAATGCGCCAAAACTGTTTTGTGGTCAATTCCCAGTTCTTCAGCTACGTCGTAACTACTGACATGCCGATCTTGCTCCACTTTTTCAAAAATGGCATCCATTTTATCTGTAATAGGGCGACCAGAGCGACGTGCATCTTTGACATCAAAATTTCCGAATTGAAAACGCTTAAACCAAATTTGTGCTACTCTCACAGACACTGCACTAGGTCCATAAACATCGCAAATTTTTTTCGCGGCTTGCGTTGCATTTTTACCTTTTTTGTAGTAAAATTTTAAAATGTATCGAATTTCTTCATTAGATTCACTCATCTTGGCGGTACGAAAAACAAATGAAAATCACACATTTTCCTAATTTGAATTTGGAATTATGTTCTTTAAAATTTAAACTTTCAATGATACCAAAACCAGCCAGATACAAATAGTATAGCCAAAGAGATTTTATTACAAGTTTATACATACTATAATGCGAAAAGACTTTTTCCCCAACCTAATATATAATATGCGCTGCTCTGTGTGAAAAGATCGCCGTTCGATGCTCTCTGAACTGACCCCTTAGACAAAAGCCACACGCTAAGTTTTCCGCAGTCGCTCCGCAGAAAAAATGTATGGAGATGACATTAGCTGCGGTAAAATAAGCGTGAGGCTGTCACAGGCTAATGTCATTTCCATACATTTTTTCTATGGAACGACTGTGGAAAACTTAGCGTGTGTGTATATAAACACCCTGAACAGACAGTAGGTAGAGTGTTAAAATGCAATTTAACTTTGTTAAAAAATGGTTTTATTTCCAATTCCCAGTATGAAATTCTTTTGTATTAAAAAAATATACAGGGTTAACCTTCCTATACCCGCGCATTGGTCTGTGAGACCGACGAAACACATTTTTTTCAACTTATTTCTTTTCTCAAAAACGCTGGCGAGTTGAGGTTTTTGCTAGCTGCTGGATTTGTTATTAGCATTATTTTAGTGCACAACTTGCATTTGTGCATGATGCACGTGTGGGTGTATTTGGCGCCAGTTGGTCCGTGAGACCGACGCGAGTATAGGCGTAACTTTTGGTGTAAGTATAAAATTTATACATTATCACTTGCTTAGTGTTTTTTTGAGTGATTTGTTATGCGTTGATGTGTATTTTGACCAATTTTATTCATTACAAGTTAGACTTTACATCAAAATTGGGCGAAGAGCAAATCAAACGACTGTCCGAGGAAAAATGTTCTGACTCTGATTATGATGACGAAAATGACAGTAATGTGGAAGATTTTGTTGAGAGATGGGAAGAAACATACGATGCCGAGCAAGAGGGTGATGAAGAAGAAGCTGACGAAGAAGTGGAAGATTGTCAAAGGCCCAGAGAGTTTTGCATCGAAAGGGATGGACGGACAAGATGGAACAAGACTCCTACCTCCAAAATGTGCGACGTTACTCTAGGAACGAATAGATGGCCCATGGTAGTTTTTATAGCCTGAGGTAGGTAGCACACCTACGTAATATACCTGCAAATCAACCCTAGCAAGAAAATTAGTCGCAGGATCTTTCTTGACGTTTTGTCCTACAATCTCCTCAACTCACAACTCCAACGTCAAGTTCTCAGCACATCCTTAATTAGAGCAATCAAGCTGAGGCTCGCCAAAATATGTCGATTGGATGGTCCCGAGACTGCGGCAACATCTAATAATAATATTATTGGTGGCTGTGGATACTGTTCCTCAAAAAAAGACCGTAAAATGCACGTCAACTGCAAAATTCACTTTTGTTTGGAACATGCTATTATGCCCTGACTGTTATGGTAAGGCTAATAACTAAGTCTTATAATTAAAATTAAAATGTCGATTGATAAGTATTTTCAATATTTAAAAGGTATTTTTTGTTTTTTTTTTAATGAAAAATGTTTTTGTTTTGTTTTTGTAGTACCTAAAAACATGCAATTTTGAAGGCTGTTTTATGAAAAACTGATAGACAGTTGAATAATTAATAATAAAGATCTTGCATACCACAATGTTTTTTATTATATCCTATAATTTTAAAATAATATCTATGTAGGTTTTCTTAGAAAAAGAATATGAAACAGGACTCCAAATATTCGGTCCGTGACACCCCGCGCGGGTATAGGTGTTACAAAAATTGGCGCGGGTATACGAAGGTTAATTATTGTAAAACACCTGCAACCTCTCAGGATTAGATAGCTAACATTATCAACTATAAACGTTTATTCTACGAGTTTAACTCAATAAATTGAACAAAAATCAATTTTCAAGTTTTTATTGCACTGTTGTGACATTGATAACTCTATATTTCATTTATGTATAAACGACGACGAAAGACGACGCTACGCTCGTGCGCTGTCTAATAAAACTTCAGACTATGTACTTACGTACCTAACACTTTCTTCACTAGATTAATTTCATATTTAAAACAATTCCTTGCAGGGCTTACAGACAGTAGGTATTATACTGAATCTACAATCCCGTCATACTTTACCAGGCATAGGATTAGCTATGTTAAACAAAGGCAGTAGGTACACTGAATCTACAATATCTTCATACTTTACCAGGCTTAGGTTAGGACTGACTACATTAAACAAAGGCAGTAGATACACTGAATCCACAATCCCTTCACACTTTACCAGGCTTAGGACTGGCTACATTAAACAATAGGCTAGCTAGATGAATAAAAAAAATTATTTAATAGAAGCTCATTCATATAATAAATAGAAAGAAAAAATCGGTCTTCGAATAACTATAAAAACAATCAAGATATAAGGTATTAAATATTTTTCTCCATCTCTTTCTTCTAGCAAAACGGCAACTTACATGGAGTTTATATGGCCGTATTTTCGACAATGACGTCACGGTTGATGACGGCTCTCTCTGTCTAATCGCCTCCAAATTAACAGCTTAAAATGCTTGTATCTAATGTATTTCTAAGACGATTTTGATTCTTATTTCACATGATTGCATATTTTTCTACGGTATTTTAATATTTTATGACGAGACGTGAAAATTAGAATTCAGTCATCATCCGAATTTAAAACGAATACTTAGGTATCTAAACCACTAAAATATGTGAAAACGATTAACGGAATCTTTCTTTAACGTTTTCTAGTTATCCTGAACTTAAAATCACATTGGTTGGTAGTTAGGTACCAAACATAACATTCACATATTTTTTGATACTGAGGTACGTACGATAGATCGATCGATAAGGCATGGAAGATTTTGGCACACAAGGATGTGTGACGTGCGCGCATAAAGCTGCCGACTGGCCGCCGGTTGAGAAAAGTAGGTCAAGTTCAAAGGTGCTAGCGACGACCCGCCCCTATAGAATGTATTTCGCACAAGTTTGTTAACGTGATTCTGGTGCTGCGCGTAGAGTTACAAACATTCTAGAAGTATATTATATT
Source organism: Schoenobius gigantellus (assembly GCA_963935595.1). Taxonomy (NCBI): domain Eukaryota; kingdom Metazoa; phylum Arthropoda; class Insecta; order Lepidoptera; family Crambidae; genus Schoenobius; species Schoenobius gigantellus. Next base: position 28,632,824 of record OZ012545.1, read on the forward strand.
AATATTTATTTTTGTTTGAAAGTAAAATCTAACCAATTATCAAAAATCGCTAAGTTGCAAGTGTTTAACAAATAATCCTGTATAAAAAGTAGTAATAGAAATGCACAACAAATATTACACATAAGAATATTATTAGTATTCTGAATATAATACATTTTGGGTACAGAATCTTTTTTATATTATATTACCTATTGTGTGTTTTGTTTAAAGTTTTTTATTTGAATTTTTGGATACATTGATAAGATAGGATAGATTGATTGATACAAATAAATAAATAAAATTGAAGTGTCTGTAATGTCAAAATAACAAGTTTTTACTAAATGGATATGAATGTATATCGGGTACCAATAACAAAAACACAATTTAATTTTTTTTGTCTGTCTGTTTGATGAGCGTGGACGCTGTGGACTCGGCACTTGCCTTCCAAACGGGAGGTCCGGGTTCGAGACCGCCATGTACCAATGTGTTTTTCGTTTCGAATTTCAAATGTACATTTGTCTGACGCTCCTACGGTGAAGGAAAACATCGTGAGGCAACCTGCATACATCTGCGAAGAAATTCAATGGTGTATGTGAAGTGGACCAATCCGCACTGGGCCAGCGTGGTTGACTAAGGCCTAATTACCCTAACATAGGCAGGGTGTCCACATTCTGGAAAGTCAGGGAAAGTCAGGGAAAAGTCAGGGAAGCTCAAGGCAGTCAGGGAAAGTCAGGGAAATCGAGAGGCTACCTGGAAAGTCAGGGAAAATTTTAGATTTTACACTGTTTGGTTCCCAAATTTCCCAGTGATTGTCAAATGAGGAATATGTATACTTCATGCTTTTTGTAGAATGATTCCTAATCTTGACTATCGAATTATTTATGTCCAGGTTTGCACATTATATCATAATTTTGGCAGACAAATCAACCGAGCAACCCTTAACCCTTGAGTTCAAATGCAATTTCCTTCAAATGTATGAACATAATTTTGATAAGTGGCATAGTTAAGGTGCGTATAAAGACGTTCGACCGAGGTAGACGTTCATTTGCCGCGCGAGCCAATTTTTAGATAATAATTTAGCAGAACGCAGCTGCCGCGCGCGGCAAGCGATCCAGCTCGAACATCCCGCGGCGGATTCGTTCTTGTAAACCTATGAGTCGTCCGTTTTACGTAAGTACCTATGCGCTGCGCGAGCCAAATCCCCGAAACAAAACAGCGTCCCAACTGTGCGCAAGCGGACGACTCGAGCTCCTTTGATGCGGTCTCAAAAACTGACAATAGCGGTTCGTCACGCGTCACGCACGTTCGACCGCGGCAATGCTCGAGCTGCCGCGTGCGGCGACCCCGGCCACATAGCGCGCGGTCGCTGTGCGAGCCAATGTTCGAGAGTTTGCCGCGCATAGTTTATACGCACCTTTATGTTGTTAATTTTATAGGTTTTATTTTGAAAGTAAATTGTATGGCGTTAAGACAATTATTCTGCTCTATAGTGAAAAGTCATTTGAAACATAAAGATACAATAAAAAACAAAAATCTATGTATAAGTAATGTGTGTTGCTGCCTTCAACTTGGATAACTGCTTGCATATGTGAACCTATTGATCTTACCAATCTTACAATGATATCTTGAAAAATGTTGTTCCATTCCTCATCTATCGCCATTCTGAGCCCATAAGGTTTTGAAGAAGCCGGATCCCTATCTTAGGCCCTGTGCTTTAATTCGTCCCAAAGATATTCCATGGGGTTCAAATCAGGGCTCCGTGCTGGCCAATCCATGACACGAATGCCAACGTCTCTGAGTATAATATTGCGTATAGGGTCTTGCATTATCATGCACATTAGAAACATCTCATCTTAAATACATCCTTATTAAGGTACCACGAAATCTTCAAGAACATCAGGGATTTATCGTCCTGTAGCAAATCCGCGTGAAAGAGCATTGGATTCGATATAAACCATCTCTGTTTATGCTGTTAGGGAAATGCCGCCCCACACCATTATGAAGGCTCTATAATGGAGCCATCATAAGTAACAGTTTTTTCGATACAGCACTGAGCGTAACGTTTTCTAGGGCAACGGTACAGTCTCTGACTTCGATTATTTCTGAAAAGACACTCTTGCCTCGCCAGAAAAAATAACATGCGCCCATTGACCCATTGTCCATCATTCTATATGCTGACGAGCAAATTGAAAGCGTGATCTGCGTTAAGCTACAGTTAATTTTGCTTGGCTAATTAGTAGGCTAGCTCGGCAGTTAAATTGTGATTGGCTAACCTTCTCTTGACTGTACGCGCGCTTATGGCCAGGCAACTCCACGTTCGTCACGGACCTGCACTGCGTTTTGACGCTGATTCCTCGGGACATTTAAATGCATGTATCGATCATCTGCAGAGGATGTAACCCATGGCCTATCAGTTTCTGCGCGTCGATTGAAGGCTCCAGTCTTTAGGTATCTTCTATAGACGCGCTGCATCGAAAAACGCCTTAACATTTGAGCAACCCGGCGATGAGTAAGGCTCCATTGAAGTAATGCGACAGCTTGAGTATAGCTTCCTGGAGCGGATTATCTATTTTTAGGAACAAAAATAACCGTAATCTGAAGACTTAAAGACAAAGTAAGCAACTACGCAGAAAAGCCATTAAAGTCAAGTGAAATTCCACCTTTCCAAACGTGTTCCTATTAAAAGAGGTGTGCGACAAGGCGACACAATCTCCCCTAAGTTGTACACGGCGTGCTAAAAAGAGACATTTAAGGTCCTCGACTGGTCTGGTAGGAGTATCAACATAAATGGAGAGCAATTAACTCATCTGCGATTCGCAGATGACATTATCATTTCTGCTAAGACGGCTGCAGATCTTCAGCTGTCGGTGGGCCTTCGCATGAATACCTCAAAAACGAAGATCATGGCCAGGGATCCAAACATAGGACCCATAATGATTGCAGGAAACGTGGTTGAACAGGTAGACTACTACTAGATATTGGGGCAGCTACTTACCCTTGAAAAAAGTGGGCAAACACAAGAAATAGAACGCCGAATAAAACTAGGTTGGGGCGCGTTTAGCAAAATGTCCCACATTTTCTGGAGTGAAATGCCTGTATCTCTTAAGCGCCGAGCTTTCGAGCAATGCTCGTGATAGGGGCTGAGATCTGGACCTTGACTAGACAACATATACACGCCCTACAGGTAGCACAAAGAAAAATGGCTTAGGGTTTCTCTGGGGGAACGGATCTGGAATACGGAGATACGCAAGCACACCAAACTGATTGACGTGGCTCGTGTCATTGCGTGTAGAAAGTGGCGATGGGCAGGGCACGTGGCCCGCAGGACCGACAACCGGTGGAGCAATAAGATCATCGAATGGGAGTGGCTCCCCGGAACAGGACGAAGGAACGATAGTCGACAGCCGGCTCGTTGGTCAGACGACATAACAAAGACAGCGGGCAAGAACTGGACAAGAAAAGCCCAACCCCGTAGTGAATGGCGCAGAATGGAGGAGACCTATACCCACCAGTGGGTGGACATAGGTTGAAGAAGAAGTCAACCCTCAAAAGATTAATGAAAAGCGATTGTGTTTATTACGAGTATCTTAGTATTCAATAAGAGCCTTTTTGCATTTTTTATTTAACAAAGGTACAAACACTTGAAGGAAATTGCATTTGAACTCAGGGTGAAGGGTGCCTCGGTTTATTTTTTCGCTAGTGTACTTTCTACAGTGTAAAAATACTGTGCCTAAAAATATAAATTATCTAAGTAGGTACTTAAAAAAATGAAATCTATACTAATATTATAAAGAGGAAAGATTTGATTGTTTGTTTGTTTGTATTAAATTAAATAGGCTTCGAAACTACTGAACCGATTTTGATGAAAGTTGGTTTAGGGATAGTAGACCAGGGGAACATAGGGTAATTTTCATACAGGAAAAAAATTTCCCACGGGAATTCAAAAATAACGCGGGCGAAGTCGCGAGCGTAAAGCTAGTTTTAGATACAATTTGGTCTGAAAATTGCAACAAAAAATACTAAATATTTTCGAAAAAAAGTATTCTATTTTATTTTTCTGTGAAATGAATATATTTGGTCAGGGAATTTTGAAAAATGGTCAGGGAAAAGTCAGGGAATTTTTTTGAACATTAGCAGTGGACACCCTGATAGGGTAGGCTCGAGCCCCTCGGTGGGGACGCATATGAGCTGTGGTGACTGTCTGTTTGTTCCCGCTAATCTCCGGAACGACTGGACCGATTTTGACGGAACTTTCACTAAGTAAAATAATATATTTATTTTAAATGGTTATTTGTAAAATGATGTTAAATTCGTTAAAAGTAGCCGTATTTTAAAAATTGTAAGGTGCTTTCGATTCATCTACTGACTGTTCTATTCGTTTGTCTCAAACGAAACTAATAAACTTCATTTGCCTTACTTGCCGTGTATTCTCACTTTCATCAGCCGCATCCGTTACTACACACATTTAAAGAAATTTTAAAAAATCTTTTAATTGGTATTGCTGATTGAAGTTAGTAGGATATTAATTTATGATTGATGATATTTGCAACAAAATTATTATTTTCTTTTCAGAGAGGAGGCTTCGGACGTGGACGGCCAGCTTCTTAATGTAAGGTGTAAATAAAATTTATAAAATAGTCAGTTTTTTATTTATTGCTCCCAGTTAAGAACTACAAGGTCTGTTCAAAAAATATCCTAACTTTTGGGTTATTATTTTTCAGATTTATTCGTCCTTGTCCCATTCAAAGTACTCCCCTCCCCTATCTGCACACTTTTCCCAGCGAATGTTTAAATTTCGCAAAACTGTCTTGGATAGTTTCGTTTGAGATGGCCTTCAAAATCCGCAATGAATTTTTTAAAGTGAGGCTTTTTTTATCTCATGAACAGTCTCGAATGAATGACGTTCTTTGACCACCGATTTAAATTCGAATTATAAAAATCACAAGGAACCAGACCTGGCGAATACGCAGACTAAAGGACTAGGACTAACGAGGTTATCACTCAAATGGTATAGCACGATCCAATTTAAATCTGAATACAATGAATGCACTTTACAAAAATCGCAGACGCACTGAGGCGCGTCGTACTTAAAACAATAACATGAAACTAGGATCAGTAAAAAAGATGAAATCCTAAAAACAATAAAAATGAAATGAGAATATTACAATCTAAGAACACGTGTTTAGAACGTAAATGAAGCTGGAACAGTGTGCTACAAACCGTGATGTACCTAAATATCTCCGTTGGCGCGAAAAACAAATGTTCGGTTACTTTGTGAACAGACCTCGTAATTTAAAATTTGATGTAGGACTCGCTAACATTTGCAATATTTTTGTATAAGCAATATTTTGTACACATAAAATTGAATCATACAGTTATTGACTATTCCTTTAAATATCTTAATTTAAAATCCCATTATTATCGTGTCAAAATTTCTTCTAAAGCATCTAGGCGCGCCTAAAATAAATATCTTAGCAAGGCTGGGTTGCTGGAGGATCTGGTTTTTGGAATTCTCCAAGTTTGTCCATGTAGTATCGATAAGCACGGTATGGCTTAAGTTCCCATGGTACCTGATCTTCCATATGAGTAAGCTTTACGCCCAAGTCTTCCAAAGTAGGAACTCCCTTTTGGACAACGTCGGTGGTAGCTTCCTGAAAATAATGTGTAATTGATTTAAAAAAAAATGAAATACTGCACCGTCTATTAAGACGAAAGACTTCAATTCGTGCGTGTGACCATTGATGACGTACGGAACTGAGTAGTAGCCGATTGTAAGCAGCTACTACTCAGTTCCGTACGTCATCAATGGTCACACGCACGAAGGTATACTACAAAGGTAGTATACAGGGTTACTTTTAAAGTAGGAGCCAAATTTACAGTTACACTTAAAACTTTATTTTATTGTTAATAATCTATTTTGGTAGGGGCGTCGGGAAGGGGTTCGCCCCGCAACCCCTTCCCGATGCCCGCCCTAGTCCACCGGCTCCGAAAGTCGCCAATTTACTTTATTATAGCTTAATAAACTCAAACTCAAAAATCTTAATTCAATATAGACCTTTACAGGCACTTATTGACGTCAAAAAAAACAAAAATATTCAACCAAGAATCTAATTAACTAAATTATTTTCCTTGTATGTACAGTAAGCTCCACTATTACGAGCGGCATAAGGACGGTCCAAAGGTCGAACAGTATAGCTTGATAAGGAGCTTAGGCGCTTAACACATTGCCGCCGCATCCCGCTGCGGTGTACGGAGGGACGAAAACCGCATGCGGATGCGGCGGCACGAAACCGTGCCACCGTACGGTTTGCTCCGTATCACCGTCCGGAGCTGCGGTGCACGACGCCCCGCATCACCGCATTATCTATTACGCGTATGCACGTCCTTTCTACGCAAAAATCTGTACGATACTGCGGCACAGTGTGGCATACCCCGCGGACCGCACCGCATCACCGTCCGGGAGTGCGATGCCGTCGCGCGCGCCGCACAACCGCACGGGCATGCGGTGTGAGTGTGTTATACCCTGCGGTTTTTGTATACAAATTAAGATTCTTCAGTCAAAATTAAAAACCGCAGCACCGCACACCGGAGCGGTGTCCGGTGCAATGTGTTATGCGCCTTACTGTACACACACCCTAACCATTATTAAGATGAGTGCAAATACAAGTCAAATGAAAAAGTTGACTCTACACCTGTTCGGAAATTGGGAGAGCCTTCTCGAGAAGAACAGGCAAGAAACTCGGAAGGTCTTGTATTTTTTTTGTCTCCTCTTTTAAAATGCCAATATTATATTTAACAAACATTTTTATTTGCTTAAATAATATAGAAATGCCTGTTGGAGTGAGTGGAACAGTTACTCGAATGACATTTATACCATTATTACAAAGTGTTGACGTCAATTATTACATTTATTGTCAATCCCAAGCAGTTTTATCTGTCATATAATCAGACACCTTTTTTCATAAGTGCGCCCTTGATAGTGACTAAATTTATTCAAGCTAAGTGCTTTAATATTATTTGGGATTTTATTGTAGAAGCGTACACAAAGGCCTTTGAAAGAATTATTAATTTTCTTAAGTCTAGTATTGGGTAATGCTAACATATTCTTTTGCCTAGTATTTACTGAATGAATATCACTGTTTTTACAAAACGAATGTATATTTTTATGAACATATACTATTTCTCGTAAATATATTGCGACGCAACGGTCATAATACCAATTTCTTTAAATTTTTCTCTCAGTCTCTTATTTTAAGATTATAAATAGTACGAATAGCCCTTTTTTGCAGCACAAAAACAGTCTGAATGTCGGCAGCATTTCTCCACAGTAAAATGCCATACGACATCACACTATGAAAATAGGCAAAGTACACAACTCTTGCTGTATCAAGTTAGTCAGCTGACGTATTTTCCATACAGCGTAGGCTGCAGAACTGTCTCTTCGACAATTTATCAATATGTGGGCCCCACTGAAGCTTTAAATCTAAAGTAATACCAAGAAATACTACTGTATCCACAAGGTCCACATTTTGATGCTTTATGTTAAGTGGCGTGAACCTCTTTAACATTGGGTAAAACAAATTTTATACATTTAGTTTTCTCTTCATTGGGCGCAAGTTATTCGTATTAAACCAGTAAACTATTCTTGAGATAGAATTATTAACAAAGAATATATGAAGATCTAAGAGCTAAGAATTTCGACGGGGCTGGTAAGAACTCGGTGGCCTGGTTGATCAAGGCGTTAACACGGCATGTTGGAGACAAGGGTTCAAACCCGCTCGAGACGATTTTTTTCTATATTGATTTAGGTATTCATAATTTTGTCATGAATAACATCAATCTCAGCAAACTAGTCATCCTAGCCGACAAATATACTTTCTTTGTAGTAGTTAGGTAATAAATCCTTGTTAATTAAATTGCAAACCTAGGGGCCGATTGTCGCACAATTTGTAAAAAGTCCGAATTCGAGATTTTTCTCGAGCGGTAATCAGAGTTGAGCCATTCAGAACACAGGATAAGCCAAGCTCCGCCTTTTCTTTATGGAAAGTCGTTTGTATTTATTGTTTCGCGTGATCAGGAGTAGTCGAGACGTCAATTGCAAATTTATGGTATGCTGTTTATTTATTTTTCTTTCCTTTTTTTGTTTTATCTGAATGTATATTTTTTAATTTATTTTCAATTACATTACCTATATATTTATTGATGAAGAACTAGCTGTGCCCGCGAACTACGTTTCGCCATCAAAATGCTTAACTTTTATTTTAATGCTCTTTTAAGCGGAAATTAAACTTTAAATTAAATTAAGCCCATTAATTTGTTACATGCAATTTTTCCAAGAGTTCCGTACCTCGAAGGAAAAAACGGAACCCTTATAGTAGGATCACTTTGTTGTCCGTATTTCTCTTCTTCTCGGTCCTTTTTCTCGTGAACGCGTAGACATATCAAACAGATATACGTACAAAACATTTGGGTCTACGATCTCTTTCAGATGTGAAAAATAAATCATAATTGTAAGTCAAGGAGGTCAAAAGATATGACCATTTATGTTGCATATTTTCGCAAATTTTGCGATTTCATAAGGGAATCAAAACTATAGGGTACTTCCCGTTGACCTAGAATAATGAAATTTGCCAAGAAGCAAGGTCTTATATCACACGTTGAGGAAGAAATAAATGCTGAAAACCGTAAATATGTACATACGAGGGCGGGTCAAAAAGTTCGCGGAATGAGGGGCATGGAGGGGGGAAAGGTGACTTGTTACTACCTGCACTAGTTGTGACACTCATTAAGAGTATAAATACTAAGTTTAAAAAAAAATAGGTCATAATTACCTGAGCTACACATCAATCAACAAGTCAATCCGGAAGAAAATTTGCAACATGGAGAAAATTGAGTTTCGCGCAGTCATCAAGTTCCTTACCAAACAAGGAAAACCTCCCCAGACTATTTTGGAAGAGATGTCTTCTGTTTACGGGGACTCTTGCCCTGGTAAAACCATGGTTTACAAGTGGCACAACCTGTTTAAGCAAGGCAGGCATTCGATTGAAGATGATCCGAGGCCAGGGCGGCCTGTCGAGGCAACCACGGCAGAAAACGTCGAAAAACTTGAAAAATCATATTGGATGATGCCCGTTTAAAGAAGAAACAGCTTGCAGAAATGATTGGAGTATCAGCTACAACCATTTTGAACATCCTACACGACCATCTTGGCATGTCAAAGGTGTGTGCAAGATGGGTGCCGAGAATGCTCACGCCACACCAAAAGCAGCGGCGAGTTGAGTGTTGTCGCGAGTTTTTAGCGCTCTGTGGTGAACAAAAGGATGAAGTTTTGAACCGAATTGTGACTGGAGATGAAACTTGGGTTCATCATTATGAGCCTGAGTCCAAACAAGACTCCATGCAGTGGCACAAAAAGGGCACACCACCTCCGAAGAAATTCAAAGTGTCTCCGTCGGCTGGAAAACTCAGGGCTACTGTTTTCTGGGATTCAGAGGGAATCCTCCTTATTGATTATAAAGAAAAGGGTGTCTCTATCACTGGAGAGTACTACGCTGCACTATTAGAACGTCTGCGAGATGCTGTGAGAGAAAAAAGACGGGGAAAATTGACTAAAGGTGTGCTCCTTTTGCACGACAATGCACCCGTGCACAAGGCGCAAGTTGCGATGGCTGCTGTTCAAAGACTGGGCTTCGAAATCTTGGAACATCCTCCCTATAGCCCAGATTTAGCCCCAAGTGATTATTATTTGTTCCCAAAAATGAAATAAGTATAGGTAATTCTTTAAAAAATGTTTTGATGAAATATGTAAGTAAATCGACCAGATTTACTTACATATTTCATATAATAAATACTTATTTTTCTTAAACAGGTACACATACGACCATTATTATATATAATAATATAAACTTCTTTGGAATAAATCGAACTTGCACTACTAGGCCAAGCAGCAGTGGGTGCGAAGTCAGACAACCTCCTCGTGGTGCACCTCGGGCAACTCGCGGGCTAATAGTCTGACAAGTAACCCTCATGGCGAAGTCTCTCCTTCTTGTTGTAAGAAGGGGATTTGGCTTTGTCTGCTGTCGGGCAAACCCGTTACCCGCACTTAGCCAAGCCGGGGGTCCGACGCACTGAGCATCGGGCCGTCTGGTCCGTGTCGATGGGATGACTGGCTAGAGGGCCTCCAGTCCCGAACGGCCACCCTAGGGAGCTCGCCCTGCAAAGCGCAACATGGATCTTGGTGACGAAAAACAAATACACCAGGGGGTTTCAGTCTCCCCGTAGGACCGCGCAAGGTGGCTGCGGGCAGCCGTGCGTATCTGGTGCCGTGCCAACCGAGATCTACTTCAGATGCGAATCCAAAATGCGAACCTTTTGTTAAGATTGGGCCACCGTCGGTATCTGGGCCGGCGGCGGCGGAGAGGAAACACCGCGTTTAACGCGATCGCGCATCAGATCTGCGGCAAGTGTACAGAATAATATTAGTAATGTAAATAGTAGCGATAAGTCTAGCTCTAAGTATAGTAGCAAATCTAGTGCTAAGGATGTAGATAGTAAGTTGACGAAAACGGCGGTTTCGCTAATGTCAACAGAAGGGTCGAGGGTTCAAATCATCGAGATTACAGATGTACCCAATAAGGGAGAAAAGAGACGGTTGGACGATTCTGACAAGTCTAATGAGTCAGTGCAATCTATGATATCTTGCACTGATTCCATTAGAATGACGACCGGTGATGCCTCAGATGCTGGTGGTGCTGCTTCCGAGCGGTGACGGAAAGTCCGCAAGAAGAAAAAAAGAGATCGAATGGCTCAGGTCTGAGGACTTGACGAGGGAACGTGGTCGCGGTTGCGGTCGTCCCCCCCCGACGGGTAAATATGTCGGCTTGGCGCAAAATAAACGAGATCAAGCAGCTACTAAGAAAGCCGAAGAACAAGCTCGTCTTGACCAAGAGGTGGCGCTCATGTAACACAAAGGTAATGAAACCAGGACCCGTTGCATGAGCGACAGTGAGGTTCTTGTTAACTCATCAGGGAAGACAGCGATCGACTCGGAGGAGGTCTTCAAAACCAATTATCAGGTCATCCTAGATGTTGCTTGTAAATAAGGTAACGGAGACAACTATCCCGGTTCCCTCGATCCCTAAGGGAGACGCACGAGCCCCTCCCCCTTTAAAAGAGTCGGAAAGTTCCAATAAGTGGACTGACGTTCTGGGACGTAAAGCAAGAACCAAACGGAATCAGGAGCATGCCCAAGCCCTGGCGGCTATAGCAGCCACCCTTAAAGAGATAGCTTCCTTCTCTTTAAGGCCAAAATCAAGAGAGCGATGAAGGCCCCCCGCAATCCTGCAGTAGTACTTACCATCAGGTCTGAAGCTCAGGAGGACCTTACTTACTCTGGCATTATTGAAATGGCCAGAAGCAAGTTAAAGTGGGATGAGCTGGACGTCAATGACCTCTGATTCAGGGGAACTGCCACGGGGCTCGTCTTATCGAGCTTCCGAAGGAAACTCCCTCGGAAAAAGCAGTCTTATTGGTAAGGAATTCAAAAGACATCTTCCCTGAAAATGTTAGTGTTGAGACAGTTTCGAATCATCTTTATATCTAGTTTAGCATCTCCACGCACCATACCGGACTGGCAAGTCACGGAAGGAATGCTGGCTCCATTTTTCCTTGCTGGGCCATCTCCAGGATGAACAAGGAGCTTACTAATGAGTCAGCTGTGGCACAAGCCTGGCTTGCGAACTCACTATTGTTCGAGAGGGTCAATGCTGAGGCAGACTGGCTGCGCGACGCGCTCACCAAATTGTGTGATGCAGCTATGCCTCGAGTCCAGCGTCGTCCTCCAAAAAATCGTCCGTCCTCTACTGGTGATCTGGAGAACTGTCTGATATAAGCAGGCCCGCCGCTAGTTGTTTCATCGCCCGCGTGCAATACCGATTATGCCGCCCTACGACTATTTACTCGAGTTTTGTCAAAATAGGATAATTAATGTTGGGTCTCATTATGGTGGGAGAAAAGAAAAGCGACTTAACGAAGATAAAATATTTATTTTAATTAGGTACTTATTATTTTTGTTTACTGAAGTGTAAAACTATATACTTAAATATTTATATACAAAAATTTAACTCTTCTTGCCTTTATATTGACGACACGGTTAGCGCAGAAGGTCGAGTGATCGCCTACTGCGCAACGGGTTGCGTGTTCGATTCCCGCACGGGACAGATGTTTTGTATGGCCTACAGAAGTTTGTTCCGGTCTGGGCGTATGTGCATGTGATATTCTATGTTTGTAACTGCACCCACGATACAGGAGAAAATCCTAGTGTGGGGCGAAGTTTTTAAAAAAAAAAAAATTGCGAAAACTATAGCTAAAGAACTTAGTCTTTCCTGGAGCATTGTTAATTTTAAATAGTTTATGATTATTTTTAATTTTGAAAAGGATCTTTCGCCAGATGCAACTGAAACCGGCAGTGTAAGTAATATTCTTAGTGCTATTGCTGTGTTCGGAAATGTTGAAATTAAGTCATTGGTAAAAAGATATTGTAATTTGTGGATCATTGGACTGGTTTTCTACAAAATGCGACTTTAATGCAATGATTTTATTAAATAAATCAATACCGTCAATGTCAGATTCACTACTTGAATCATCTTTAAGTTTCAGATTTAAATCTTTGCAATGTTTCATTAACTCATCATTGGAGTAATTAAATAAGTTATTGCTAAGAAAACCAAATACGTCGGTAAATGTTTTTAACTCGTCGAATCTATCCTTTAAAGACGTTATGGTCTGATCTAGGATTCTAAAATAAAACTCTACTCTATATTTGATTTTGGGGTCTACTAAAACTTCATCACTGTGTTCATATTGAAATTGTTTTGATTTTTTCCCTTGCTGAGAATTTAAATGGCTACACATTTTAAAGGTTAGATGAAAAAAAGTGAACTTGGCCATTTTAGTTTCGGTGTGTGAGTGACAGCGCTCCGTGGGCGCTTGCGCGTGTGTGTAGTTTATTGATAAAATACAAAATTATCTATCAACATTATTGTTATTATATATCAAAATTATCTTTAGATAGTGCAGTTTTAATGATGAAATAATAGTGCAGTTTAAATTCAACCCTTTAAACAATATTTTAACGACATAAACGACCTTTGCGAAGTAATGGTATGCAATAAAGATTTTGAATTGAATTGAATTGAATTAACTTTTCACCTACTATTTTTATCCAATTTTTTGAAAAATATTTCTTAAACGCGCATTATTGATATTGCGAAAAATTTTGTGTATTTAGTAAGATTTAATTAGCAGTAATTATCTTACGAATTTCTGAATTGTCCCTGCAACAATTGTTGCTTAAGCGTTTTCGTTTGACGTTTACGTACGAACGTGATTATAATTAGTTCAATTATTAATTAAATGATTGTTGTTATACAGGGTGTCCCAAAAATAATGGATAAACCTGTAACTTTAGATAGACTTCATCGTGGCCTCCCTTACCACAAATTTTGACCTTAGTGAAAATATCATGGTTTCAGAGATATTAATCGTTTTTGTATTTTTCGAAAATTTCCAAGTGCGATTAGTTTTTATAGTGCCATTTCTACAGGTTTTTCAATTTCGTTTTTTTTTGATTTCACAAGGGATAGTTCAGCTATCAAAAACAAAGACTTAAATTTAACAGACTAGCGTAAAGTGTTTAAAAAAAATAAAACACAAAGAAAATTAAAAATGAAATTAATTTTCTCTCATGTTTGATCAGCTACAGTGTAAAAAAAACGTAGGACGCTTATCGTATTCGTGCCCATCATCTTAAAAACTTGCTTAGCTGTTCTAGATTCCAAAAAGGTATTAAAAGCCTAGGCATTCTAAATATTTTTAATATCATGACTACTTGAATAGCAAATAGTATAAAAACTTTAAATAAATGTTTTTCTCGTATTAATTACTCTAAGCTTCTGTGTTAATGTTAAGGTGTACGGGGGCGGGTGGTTCAACCTGCCGACAGACGATATTTGGTATTGCATCTTAGTTTTAACGGATGCCAATAGATGGCGGTGTTAACGATATTCAGTCCTACGCATTCGGTCGGATTTTTTTCCATGCGATGACATTTTTTAACGTAAGGTGGGGTGGGTATTATGACAATGACTTGAATTACGTGATGATTCGCACGATTTGCCGCCCCCCTGAACGTGCCGCCCGTGTGCGGTGCACGCTTTGCACGCCCGCTTACGGCGGGCCTGGATATAAGAAAGGACTGTGTCAAGACAAAACGGTTGCACGCCCGATATCGCCACAGAAGAACACGTGACGAGACGACTGAATACAATCTGTTAGAGTCCTACAAGTCTGCCAAGAGGGCTCTACAGATTGCGATCAAGGAAGCCAAAAATCGAGCATGGCAGGAGTTGTTGGAAGGACTAAACCGAGACGCGTGGGGACGGCTATATCGCATGGTCTGAAACAAGCTTCAGACACATGCCCCACCGTTAACGGAGTCTCACCAGCCAGACTTCTTAGACATGGTGATCACTACTCTTTTTCTTCAGAGCTCCTCAGATTTTACACCACCCCGCATGATTCCCGCAAGGAAGGTCCTTTCGTTGCCCTCCATTCCGACCATCATGGATGGGGAGTATGAAGCAGTTTTATTCAGGCTCAAAGCCAAAAAGACCGCACCAGCACCAGACGGCGTCCCTGGACGGACTCGGGTGGTAGCTTTACCTCCACTAAAGTCTCGGTTTAGGGACCTTATGAATAAATGCCTCACTGATTATTATTTTAGAGACCGAATCGTCCTTTACACTGACAGCAACGGACATGTTGTTCGAAAGTCCATGATGATCGGTGTTCCATAGGGATCGGTCCTTGGCCCTCTTCTGTGGAACATCGGGTATAATTATGTACTAAGAGGGAACTTACCCCGCGGACTGGAGGTAGTGTGTTACGCCGATGATACCCTTGTTACAGTTCGTGGGAAGAATTACAGAGAGGCTTCCCTACTAGCGTAGCTACAGCTGGCGTGGCAAAAGTCGTCTCAAGAATTGAAAGTTTAGGGCTCTCGATAAAACGGAGGCCCTAGTCTTTAATGGGTTTCGCAAGGGACCCCCACCGAGGCCCTATCTCATGATCAATGGGACACAGGTGGATATTACTCCACACTTGAAGTATCTGGGTTTAGTGCTGGACAGGAGCTGGAACTTTAGAGAACATTTTTCTCGACTGGCTCTAAAATTGGTATCCACAGCTATGGCCCTGGGGAGGTTGTTACCCAACACAAAAGGTCCTAGTGCTGTCTTGTGACGAGGGCTATCCGGGGATACCGGACTATTTCAACGGAGTCCGCGCGCCTTGGCATCGATGCCACCATGGGATTTGGAGGCTCATGTACTAACGGAGACTCAGAGAGGTGAAAAGTCGGCGTGAAGAGGCCATGAATTCAGTTATTGGGTCCACGTGGCCTTCAAGGCTCGAACGAGCAGAATACGGTTAGTGGATCAACGCGGCGCTCCATCCTGTCCTCCGTGACTGGGTTACAAGGAGATTCGGCACCCTCACCTTCCGCCTCGTGTAGGTACTGTCGGGGCATGGCTGCTTTGGCAGGTACCTTCACAAGGTTGCCAGGAGGGAAGATTTTGAGATTTCGATGCATTTTAATAATAACTGGTTACTATTTTTATCTGGTTTCATGACTTTTGATGTAGAAAACACAAGACAAATAAATTAAAGCAAATAAATAAATTATCGCGTTATTCTGTGAAGTTTTATTGAGCGTTGTTGGCTGTTGGGTCTAAGAATCTTTGTATAAAAGAAAATTTTACTTTGTGCTCTAGAACATAAAAAGCCTTTTTTTGCAGCCTATAAACGACATAGAGACGAACTTTGCGAGCACGCGAATTGAAAATTTATTTAAAGCCCTTACATGGTTACTAAAGATGTAACTCACTTAAGTTTTATATGAATTTCGATCCGGCACGACAAAAAGAATGCTATGCTAGATAAATTCATTTGAAAAGTATATAAAAAAATAGTCGGTATTTTTTATCGTCTAATGTAATGTCTAATTATCATCCATATATTATGGCTACAAAAGTAAAACCAAATGCTGGTTAGGTAATACATACCTATATCCAATGTGAAAAACATTACTAATTAATTATCGCCAAGATTTTTGAATCTAATGAAATATTATCGTATTATAATAATTATTGTATTAATCTGTGATCTCACTATCGCCCGGCAATGCTGTACTTGCGGGTTTCGCCAGTAATGTACGTAATAGATGACTATTTAATAGAGAACATGTTATAAAAATATATGAAAGTTCGAAAATTTATTGGATTATTGATAATTCTGTTTTAATATTAAATCATATAACATATAAAGGTATAAAAATGGACGGAGTAATTTTTCACATCATGTAATTAAGCAAAAAAAAATGTTTAAAAAAGAAAATTTATTGGATTCTTTAACAAATATATTTAAGGAAATAAGATCATATTAAAAAATAAAAATTAGCAGAGCAATTTTTCAATAGAAGTTATAGCGCAAAAAGATAAAAGTTCAATTTAGTGGTGCATCACTCAAAACGAAAAATTTTGGATTACTTTACATACTTGTTCTAACTAGTACATACGTACGTATACATAAATAATTTCAAACTGAGGAAATATTCACAGAGAGCTATGAGCGTTTTTCATTTTTAGGTAAAAATACCTAACTTCCCATTATAAATTTTGTTGGATTATTGTACATCTGTCATCTGTATAAGGTATCTTCACCACATGCCAAATTTCATAGACGGAAGAATTTTTCGGGTTACAAATGCCCCGTTGATTGGACTAAATTTGGTTGGCGAAATCCAGATGTCAGTCATTAACAGAAAATATTAAATTTTTATTTGCACTATGTGACAGACCAGACTTGTTAAAATAATTTACTGTGCGCCATGTTGATTTTCTACATAAAATATAAGCATTGTTTGAAAATTTTATAAGATGGCATTTTTTTACTAAAAATAAAAAGTGAATTTAAATAAATGAAATTATGCCTAAATGTTCTTCCAGAAAATTCTAAGCATTGTGGTGTAAGCCATATCAAATTCTGTCCAGTAGTTTCGGAGATCTTTCCGGACAAACAGACAAACAAACAAACAATTTTTCTAAAAACTATTCTATCGTGTTCTGCTGATTTTAAGGCAACCTGTGTATTTTTTTCTTAATATTTCGCAATTACAGATTTTTGTACCCCTACGATTTTATTATACCGGGTGTAACACCCCAATAACATTTAAGGGGCATATAAGTTAGATACTAAATGGACATTCGGTGCTTGTCTGAGACCTAGAACCCCAATACTTTCAGAGTTATTTGATTTCAAACTGAAAGCAAAAACTTTCAAGTGACAACCATAATCAACTTTTAACACAAAAGAAATGTAAACACAAAATGACACGTGACAGACGTGAGCGTAGTATTCCTCGTACGATTACGTAGGGCTTTCGACACTTAATACCAAAAAATAATTTATTTAGTTTGTATGACGTGAGCATAGTATTCCTCGTACGCTAACGTAGGGCTGTCGGCACTTAATACCAAAAAAATAATTTATTTAGTTTGTATGGGAAAGTGGGTTTGTTAGCTCTAATATTTTTCCTACAGAATCTCTACTTCTGATGGATACATACCCTTCAATGTTATTGGGGTGTTCAGTTACACCCTGTATACTAGCTGCCCGACCCGGTCCCGCACGGGTAGGTATACTAAAAAACCTATTGACAATACAAAAGTGTAAGAAACCATAGATGTGGAGTAGCCTGCATGTCAATCTGTCAAGTTCGTCACTTTTACGCTTAGAGCATTCATACGGGAGACGGCAAGGCTGGGCAAACCCCTCTGCCAATTTACGCTGACCATATGACCATACACGTTATATAAAACTAGTTGACGCGCGGCCGTTGCCATTTGGTGTCGTTTTCGTGCCGCACTAAGAGCTCCAAAAAAATGGTTAATTGTGCAGTTTCCTCTTTTAAAAGGCGATCCAGCTACTCAAATCTTCGAGATTATGGCGTTTCCTATCACATGTAAGTATAAAATATACATTACCGTGTTTCATTTGTTTACAATTTTGAAGTATTTTTTATGCCTTTACGATAGAAAAATACAATGGTACGGTGGTAGCTCAACACAATGCACGGGCATTATATTATCTGTGACACGGACATTTGCTTAGTGCTGGGACAACGTGAGTGAATGATGCTAATAAATATTTTTATTTATCATTCATTCACTCCGGAGTTTGTTTATTGTTTAACCAGATATAAGATTAAAATAGAAATTCAAGTGGAATTTAATTGAATAAAAAAATATCAAGAAAATATTACTTATTATTTTACTTCAATTTTGCTTTGTAGATTAAAAAAACATTTTCTATACAATATACTTACTCTAAACAATTTTTCGACTGCGTCTTACTTGATTTTAAGCCTATTAAATAATCTTTATTGGTATTTTACAAAATGCAATGTAAGTTAACACCTAGAGATGGCATCATAACTCGTGTTTACTCCAGATAGAAAAATGACATATAATGTCCTCTTAATTTTATGTTGTAGTTGAGGTCATAAGTACAAAAAAATTAGTAAATTTTTTGTACTTTTAGTTTTTTTTTGAAAGGCTGAAAAGATGCAAAATGTTCATAAACTCTCAAGTATATTTTATTCAACTGTACTTCTATTTAATTTTATACGTTGACTGCCAGACAGCAGACAAAATAGAAAAACTATTGTTTGCGGTCACCGTTAACCGCGTTTTCGTTTCGTTTCCGCGTTGCAATGCAGTTTCATGCCACCTGCTCTATGCAGCAAGTTGTCAGGGACATCAGTAAAGAGCACAAAGCAAGTGATTGTCGTCATCGTCGTCATCAGAGAAAATTTTAATAATGCAACATAATTTTTAAAATCACACAATAAAGCTTTTTCTACTTATTTGAGTGGCTTTTAAGTTTGTACGGCCAATGTAAACAAAAACACTTTCAACGTCACGTTATGACAAATGAATAACATGTCTTACTATATCTAAATAAAAACTTTCATAGTAGTAAACATCTACTAAGCTAAAATGGTAGAACTAACGCCACATACGTGTAGCAAGGAATTTTATGTTTACTTTAACTCACATTTTTTGGTGCAACTTAAAGGAAAATGCCCGATATCGTCCCAAGCATTATAACACGTTGGGCCCTATCGCAAATGAAAGGTTTTCTAAAATACTAATTTTGTTTGTATGGCAGTAAGTTGCTATCTCGTGCTTTTTACTTGCACGAGATAGCAAATAATTACCCTACGAGCAAAGCTAAATGAAAAAGTACCTACCTATTAAACATGTTTATAACTATGCAGATATATATTAAAATCAGAAATTAGTTCTTTGTATAATAACAATTCTCACGTAAAACATCTAAGACATTCCTGGTATAACTGCACCCCGCACTAACTTGTTTCGACGTGTTCAGATAGAAGCGTGGTGCAAGTCAAGTCACACTAGTCATTGTTTTGATTGCACTCCGGAGTGTCGTTCTGTTATTTGTTTACTGACTTTTCATGGTACCTTTATTTTACTTTGACCATAACTAATTACTTGACGTATTTTAATGTAAATAAACCAGTTACATTTATCATAGTGTGTGGTATTTTACCAGTTCCTTTCATTTGATACCCATATTAAGAGAGTTGTGAAAAAATACGCAATCCACCATTTTGTGGCGGTGGCCATCTTGGATCGATAGTCAGCAAACATACCTAAGAATGTTCCCGACTAATTCACCTTTCAAACAAAAAAAGAACAAAATCAAAATCCGTTCATCCGCTCGGGAGCTACGATGCCACAGACAGACACACACACACACAAACACATACACAGAGACACGTCAAACTTAAAATCAGAAATCAACGCGGACAAAGTCGTGAGCAGAGAGCTAATTTGAGTAGAGAGCTAAAGTCTGTTCCCCGAGAGCTGATAAAAAATATGATTACGCATCGCATATAATATCGTCCCCCCTCTCCCCCTTCCTCATTAAAACATTATACTTACGCCTATGACTGAAAATATATATTTATTTCAGTCGATCAGCTAAACAGCAAGTGAAATTGCTGTTTTAACACAAAAATCTAATTAAAGCATTTTAATAATTATTAGCGGGCCTCGCTTTGTACTAATTTAAGAAACCCTGTCTTCATTGTATTTTTATCAACTCTAGCCGAACAGGGTATAGTAATAAAAATAGAATTTATTCTAACATTTCAATCATTCACTCACGACGACCCAAATAGTTACTCATTCTTTGTGTCACATCACTAGGGACATTAATTCTTTGTGGTGGGGCGATTGCGTAGATACACGTTAATTTGTCGATGTGTGTGTGTTTCTTCATTGTAGGGTAATATTTTCATAGTGTGTGTTCGTAAACATAAGAACAACGTCTCTGTAAGTGTATTCTACATTTTCGTAGTGTGCGTGCGTGTTTACCTCGCCTCCCGCGAAAAGTGGCAGAAAAATTTACACTGCGATTTGTTGCGTACCGCATCCATAGGTTAAATGTACTAAGCTTTTACGTGAACATATTATTTTAAATTCATTTTTTTTCCTGTAATAATTTTTCAAATATTTTCTTTTATACAAACCTTGTCCCAACAATAACGAATCCATAAAACCAAGATTTATCCAATTTGGTGCAGTCGTTCGAAAGTTATGGGCGTACATACATTTCGTAGATCCATTTTTATTTATATAGAAGATATACTTATAAGATAAGAGATTTAGCTTGACATTTCGTTTGTCTAAATAAACACTTAAAACTTTTATTTATGTTAAATAAAATAATTTCATTGAAGGTTTATTTATCTAAAATAAATAATTAAGTAAAAAAATCGATCTTACTACCCGAGATAAGTCAAGCTACGTTCCCTCAATAAATGACGGACTTCGAATGTTTAGTGTTCTGATTGGCTTAGCTGTGCTGCGAGCTACCGCTGAAGAAAAAAAACCGAATTCAAACTTTATTCGAATGCGTGAGAATCAGCCCCCTGAATATAAGTAGTTTGTTCAGAATCGAGAGTAGAATCTATTCAATTAATAAAAATTATGTGTCAGATTTTATACAAAACTAGATTTTTAAATTACGCCGCTTTGTTAATTTACATAACTTGTGACGTCTACGTTTTATCGACGATGCAACGACTAAGCGGCAACATCGTATTCGCAGACGCGCCCCCCGTAGCATGAACACCGAAACATGCTATGATAAAACGACAAATCAATATGAACTGTCAAAATATTTTGGCTATAATGGCTCCCTTGAAATTTTATCGCCATTAATATATTCACAAGGCCAAAAATAACAATACCAATATCCATAATACTTAAAACTTCAAGATAACTAAAATTCCAACTTTATTAAACAGTTCATGTCGATATTATATCGTTTTATCATATCGTGGGTCATGCTAGAGGGATGCAACAATACAGAAATATGCTACATATTATCTTTGTATAAAATAATAATCTGCGCGAATTTATTAAATTCTTTTATCTAAGTACTTACACTATTATTATAAAGATGAAAGATTTTACATAAAAATCTTTCATTTTTTCGACCGATTTAAAAAATTCTTTCTCCATTAGAATGCTACATTATCCCTGATTAACATAGGCTACAAAATTAATTATTTTTCCTACAGGAAAACAAAAACAACGCGGACGAAGCTGCGTAAAGCTAGTAATAAAAATAATTTGGGTGTCTGAGGTGTTGCGTCAGTTAATTAAAACATTGTAGTAGCTGGGTAAATAAACTAAACGTGCGAAAAAATATGTGTTTTACAATTGTGCCCTTATTTTTGACTCTATCAAACACATCACGATTACATGTTTATACACGGTTATTTTTTTATCACCCTGGTTATTTTAAGGGTGGCTTCAGGACACGGTAGAAGAATTATTTAACCATTAATAATAAAATTTACTCACCTGTTTAATTAGATATTTATTATCTAAAATATCCAAAAAATACTGCACTGGTATGGACACTGAGTGAAGTTGTAGGCAAAACATTGAATGAACGCGAACTGGCAACAACGTCGCCGATTCAAAGTCATCACTGATTTGATCACAATTTCACCTTCCTACTTTACGGGCTTACTTGGGACCGGCAAAACAAAGTTTTTAAAGAAAACAAACAGTACTAGGTAGGTATTACGGTTATGGTAGGTTGTTTTGGCGTAGTTAAAAAATTGGAATCAACTTTAAATACTTACCTACCTAGGAAACAATTTAAATCAACTTTAGTTCTAATAACAAAAGAGTTCTAAATTTAAAGGAAGTCCTCTAACTCATACATAGTCGTGCACGTTTAAAACTATACATGACCACAACAACATATCACTTTGGTTAGTGTTTAACGTCTCGAAATGCAGTTTTCGCTTCCAAGTCTTACGTTTGTGGGTTCACTTTCTTACACCAAACACTTAATTTCACTTCACAAGTAAAAATCTACGGTCTACCGGAGTAAGGTCTGTGTATTCGCGAGATGTGTTAACTTGAAACTAAAATTCCGAATGCGCCCGATTGCCGCGCGTCAGGCGCGAGCGCGACATCGCGATACGTTCACACGCGCCGGGGTCAAAAAGCGAACTAAAGCCGGCCGGCTCGCGGCTCGTGCCGACAAGCGACAGCAAACAACAAAACGCCGCCGCCGGCGCTCAGCGCCGGCGCCGACTGTCTCTGTCTTTCACTATTGTAGTGTCTAGTGCAATAATAACTCTTATTTCAAACGAGTTGTAGATTGATCTTGCTTGAATTAATAATGCGACGTTGCCGCATTTTCCTAAGCCCGTAGTAGTAAATGCTTTATTCATTCATAATCTTACCTTATCTTGTAGTAAACAAGAACAATGTCTATAATTTAATATTATTGGCGGATAAAATTTAAAAAATATAACCACATGTTTTTTTTATTGATATGAGTCGTCTAGCGTCTACCGAGCTGCCTCTAAAATTTTCCAGTATGATAAAAAAATAACCGTGTATATTAGATACTTACTTTCACTGGCGCCAATAATTTTTGGATCATGAACATTACGTATTTATAAAAAACAACAAAACAAGCACCTAACGTCATTTCCAACTATATGATTATTCACAGTTTGAGTTACAATTTATAAAATTACAACAAATATGACGACCATGGAGCGTTTTTTAAAATTACGGTATAATAGCTACTAAAATCCGATTCTAGAGCGCTTAAGCTTTTCTTGGAGAAGTGTTTATTAAAGTAACAGTAAAACATTCAAAAATTGTTACAACAATTTCATCATTCCCGTAAATGTTCGTCAAACAGTAAATATTTCAGTTCCTGAAGGATGCTTAGTGTGTCGGCCCGCGCCGATGCCTTTCTTAGTTTTCTAGCGACCACCTGAATTCAGTTGACGCGTGTTCGTAGAGCGATTATTAAAAAATAAATTAAATTAGAAATTTAAAAAACGATTGTCACGCATGCCCATCATTTCCTTAAGGACGGATTACGAGGTAAGAAATATAATTTATCTTTTACCATTCACATATTTGCTTATTATTGGCGTATAATTTAGCGAGTGTCTTATTATAACCGTGATGCGATATCTTCGAACATATCTTGACCTGAAATCGAGAAAGTCATTTCCAGGTAAATCATCACCGGTAAAATGTTCAGGACGGAAATGATTTATGAGTACTGGTAATGACGACTATTTATTTATTGTTGCTTTGGCGTAAGTTATGTGTAAGATAGAGTCGATGGTTGCTCAC
The DNA here is from genome assembly GCA_963935595.1 of Schoenobius gigantellus. Taxonomy (NCBI): domain Eukaryota; kingdom Metazoa; phylum Arthropoda; class Insecta; order Lepidoptera; family Crambidae; genus Schoenobius; species Schoenobius gigantellus. The sequence continues at coordinate 28,656,637 of OZ012545.1, forward strand.
TAACTTGCTTTATTAATTAATCATGTAAGATAGGGCGACGACGTTATATCGCTGAAACTGTTTACAGTAGCGTTAGAGGATGTATTAAAGCTTTTGGAATGGAACGGACTCAGCACCAACATAAACGGCAAGTGCATGACTCAGCTGTATTTCTATGATGATATCTTTGTATGATTGAGGCCGTAAAAGACATAGGCACTATCCTCGAAGTTTTCTGTAGAGTTTCGTAACAAGTAGGTTTTGAAATGAACATTACAGTAGTACCCACTCATAGTAGGACTTTCTATGTTTCGAGATGTGACACTAATAGCATATGCTATGTGTAACCTTGTGCCTGTCATTAAATAGGATAACGCACCAACGGCCTGTCGGTAACGAAAAAATTACATACCATCTTCATCTTCGACATCTACCGTTTTGAGAATTGGTGTTTTAACAGGTTTGCATTTGTCCATATCGAATCTTTCTAAAACACGGGACGCATACGCGTTCTGGTGTTACAATGGTGTCGATTCAGACACACAACTTAATTTAACTAAACTAATTTGACAGGATTAAAACTATGGCCATCTGTCTTTTTCTCTAAAGGATTAAAAGTGACGGCTTTATTTTTAGACCTGTCAAATTAGTTTAGTTTAATTAAGTTGTGTGTCTGAATCGACACCATTATCGAGCCGTTGTGAAACGTTACTATTTCCATACAGAGAAAATAGCTTCCGGCTTTTTCTTTTACAGTTATTTTGACACGTGCTCTCATTTTTTCTATGAAAATTAAGGTGTCTTTCTCATGTGCGATCTTTTCCTCTTCACGCCTTGTAATAAAAATAATGACAAGGGTCAGACTAACTATTTATAAAACCAGTCTTCACTATGAAGTCTGATATACATCTATTCCAACAAAATGGAGCTTGTTGTACTCCATTAATTGCCATGTGAGTGACAGTACGAGTGATGCGCGACATACCACCTATCAGAAGGTCTCTTGGAGCTCTGTATTGGAGTGGCGATTAGAACTTGTGTCTGAAGTTGAGGATTTTTTGGGCGAGCCTCAGAATGGGGGAGATTGAATTTAGTTCACTTCAACCCCCCAAAGACACAAGTCTGCGCTCTCACTACCAAGGTCCCCTTTTCTATAGCGCCTCAGTTCCAAGATGTGCCCCTTCAAATCTCTGAAAATATCGGGCTCCTCGGTGACGATATCTCCAGCAAAGTCCAGTTCGGGAGTCATTTGAAAAGCAAAGCTATACTACCTAGCAAAATACTGGGTATCTTGAACAGAGCAAAGCGGTACTTCACGTCCCATCAACGTCTTGTACAAAACTCAAGTTCGTCCGCACGTGGAGTACTGCTCACATCTATGGGCAGGAGCCTCTAAATACCAACATGAACCATTTGACTCTTTGCAAAGACGGGTAGCTCGAATCATCGGTGATACTGATCTGCTGGACTCATTAGAGTCGCTGGAGTCACGGAGGGACTTCGGATCTCTCTGTGTCTTCTATCGACTTGTGGGGTATCTTAGAATAGTTTGTAGGGTAGCATAACACTAGTCAATAAAAATAATGTTAGGGTAATCTTAGATAATAAATTGTGATATTTTTGTATGTAGGTAGTTATTAATAATGGATTTCTTAAGTACCCTTAGAATAAGATTAGTATTAAGATACCCTCACTTGTAAATAATAAAAATAGGCTCTCTTTACGGTACTGCCCGCCGCAGGGGTCTGCGCCTAGAAATTAGTATATAAGGCGGCAGGGTAACGGTAGATGATCAGGTAATGCAGTATGTCGACGAGTATATATATCTGGGCCAAATAGTCTCCTTCGATAACAGGCAAGACAAGGAAATTGACCGTCGTATTGATAACGCCTGGAAGAGCTATTGGTCTATGAAGGACATGATGAAGGGCAACCTTCCAATATCTTTAAAAAGAAGGCTCGTCGACGTGTGCATTCTGCCCATCCTAACCTACGGTGCTCACAAAAGTCCAAGCTGAAGGTTTGTCAAAGGGCCATGGAACGCAGCATGTTAGGTGTAAGACGCTCGGAACGAATTAGGAACACTGATTTGCGTTCCAGAACCCAAATAGCAGACGTGGGTGAGAGGACGGCTTTGCTGAAGTGGGATTGGGCGGGGCATGTCGAGCGAATGCATCCAGATAGGTGGGCTCCAGTAGTCACGCAATGGCAACCCCGAGACGGATGTCGACGTCGGGGCAGGCCCAGAAAGCGTTGGCGTGACGACCTGGATGCTTTTCTTCCACAATGGCCGGAGAGTGCTAGGGATCGTGATCTGTGGAGTGGGTTAAGGGAGACCTTTGCCCAGCAGTGGGACAATATAGGTTAAATAAAAAAAATTAAAAAAAAGGCGGCAGGAATCCTAATAAATAATGAACAACCAGCCAGTCTTTAATTGAAAGTCGTCCAGTAAACTACCTCCAACACTTCCAACACAAAATTGGTGACCCCGTGACGTGATCTGTAACAAAATTGGTGACCCCTAAACAAGACTGGACACACAACGCAATCACTCAAGACTCGGCGCGATGTCATCTGTTGCTGCTTCACATAGTACAAGCATGGACATCGGAAACATGCAGTTCGAAGTTCTGTCGAAGCAAATCGAGAAGCTTACCCTCGAAATAGCAGAATTACGATCCGACAGAAAGCTACGACATGTTCATCACCGCACTCGCAGTCGACCACGTTTTCGTTCTCGCTCTCGCACACCAGCTGACAGAAATCGCAAACCTGGAGATCCGGAATGGCAATGTCGATACCATTACCGATATGGAGACAAGGCAAGACGCTGTGAATCACCTTGCTCAAGAAGGAAGTCGGAAAACTAAAGAAGACATTGACAGTGGCGGGCGTCGATGTTCCCTGTACAACTCACCGCCTATGTGTCACTGACATCAGAACAAGAGAAAAATTCCTGGTCGACACGGGAGCTGACATATCCGTCTTGGCAGCACGAAGTCACAAGAAAAATTTCAATACTACCCCACAATATCAACTGTATGCAGCGAATAACACGCCGATACGTACCTACGGAGAGCGTACATTAGAACTCAACTTAGGACTACGGCGCTGTTTTAAATGGACATTTGTAGTGGCTGACGTGAAGACTTCTATCCTGGGAGCCGATTTCCTTAGAAAGCATCGACTGTTGGTTGATTTACATCGCCGCAAGCTAGTCGACGGAGTGATCGATATCGCCGTGAATACAATCTCAATCAAAAATCAAGAAAGTCGCGTATACATGATCAATCGAAACCACGAATACCACGATATCTTGAAGGAGTTTCCAGACGTACTGCGACCAATGTCACTGAAGACACCAGCCAAGCATCAAGTCACTCACCACATCGAGACATCTGGACCACCTTTATATTCTAAAGCACGTCCATTACCTCCCGACAAGTACAAGGCAGCGAAACTTGAATTTGAGAAGATGATTGACATGGGAATATGTACACCTTCGAACAGCCCCTGGGCCAGCCCACTGCACATTGTCCAGAAAAAAGATGGATCGCCACGAGTATGTGGAGACTACAGAAGATTAAACGCTGTGACAGTACCAGACAGATATCCCATACCACGCATTCAGGACTTCACATATCAACTCAGTGGAAAGAAGATCTTTACAAAACTGGACCTGAAGATGGCATACTTTTGGATCCCCATTGAAAAAGACCATGCAGCCAAAACAGCCATAATAACACCATTTGGGTTATTCCAATTCAACTGCATGACGTTCGGACTTCGAAATTCTGCACAGACATTTCAACGATTCATGCACGAAGTTTTGAGAGGACTAGACGACTGTGTCTTCTGCTACGTCGACGATTTGCTGATTCATTCTACTGATCCAGAACAGCACAGAAGACACCTAAAACTCGTGCTGGAGCGCCTTAACAAATATGGAGTATCACTCAATATTGACAAATGCGAATTCGGAAGAAACAAAATTGAGTTCCTGGGCTATCAAGTTACACCAGAAGGAATACAGCCAACAGAAGAACGAACTCAAGCTATAGTCAATTATCCAAGACCGCAAACAATCCAAGAACTTAGAAGATTTCTCGGAATGATTAATTTCTATCGCGATTGTCTGCCACATCAAGCAGAAAATCAGAACGAGCTCAATAAATACCTACACAATACTAAGAAGAATGACAAAACCCCTATCGTATGGACGAAAGAAGCAGGAGATGCATTTGAGAAGTGCCGTCGAAGCATTCTCGAAGCAACGACGCTATCGCATCCCATAGCCGGCGCACCACTCTGTCTGATGACCGATGCCTCAGAAAAAAGTCTCGGCGCTAAACAGCGAATTGGCAATGTCTGGAGACCACTGGCATTCTTCTCGAAATCGATGAGTGAAACGCAACGTCGATACAGCGTATACGACCGAGAGCTGTTGGCCATGTATACAGCAGTGAAACCTCTTCGAAGACTGATTGAAGGGAATGACGTCACGATATATACAGACCACAAACCATTGACGTACGCACTCAATCGACCCCCTACCAGTAGTGATACACCGCGACGTGAAAGACAACTTCACTTCATCAGCCAGTTCTGCTCGAACATCAAGTACATACACGGAGACCGAAACCATGGCGCTGACGCACTATCACGCATAGATGACATCGATATATCGACAACCTTCAAGACCAAAGACGATAAAACTTCAAGACCACCTGCAAACACCACATTGATGAGAGCTCAATCGACCCCAAGATCAATATTGAAAGCAGCAGCGAAGCCATATACAGCAAGATCTTGTAGCATTGTCAAACATACGGTACGCTTCGCTTAGAGGGGGGTATAATGTAGGGTATCTTAGAATAGTTTGTAGGGTAGCATAACACTAGTCAATAAAAATAATGTTAGGGTAATCTTAGATAATAAATTGTGATATTTTTGTATGTAGGTAGTTATTAATAATGGATTTCTTAAGTACCCTTAGAATAAGATTAGTATTAAGATACCCTCACTTGTAAATAATAAAAATAGTCTTTCTCTCTTTACGGTACTGCCCGCCGCAGGGGTCTGCGCCTAGAAATTAGTATATAAGGCGGCAGGAATCCTAATAAATAATGAACAACCATCCAGTCTTTAATTGAAAGTCGTCCAGTAAACTACCTCCAACACTTCCAACACAAAAGACTTTTCAACGGTGAGTGCTCCGAGGAACTATTCGACTTGGTACCAACGTCACCTTTTTATCACCGTACCACTCGGCACCGCAGTACAGTACATCCCTACCACCAAGAAGCAGTATCGTTTAGCACGGATCGTTTTCAGCGCTCTTTTTTACCACGTACGGTTCAGCTTTTGAATGAACTTCCTGCTGCTGTGTTTCCCGAGCGCTATAATATGTCCATTTTCAAGCGAGGTTTAAGAAGAGTATTACATCCAAAGTAAGCAGCGGCTTGGCTAAGTCCCTTTTATTGGAAAAATCCATCCCTATCACTTACCACCAGGTGGGCCGTTTGCTCGTCTCCCTGCTAAAGCAATAAAAAATTCAAAATATTATTTTTAATTTAAATGATTTTTATTTTATTTATATTCAAAACCTTTTTAAGTTACGCAGCCTTCTGGGGGCTTCATAAACATGTCTTCACTTAAGGCTTCATATAATAAGGTTGTAGATCAAATTGTACAAGCTTCAATTTTTTTGCAGCGATACTTAAAACTGCCCTGACTGCTTCTAGCAACAGAAATGGACTGCATGTTTCATAAAAGTCTGCATCTTTTTCTGTGAATTCGACTTTACCTTTACTTTGAATTTATATTTGCTCGGGATAGCTTTTCTATCTTTGGCCAATTTTACTAGTTCCCAAGAGTCATTGTCTTTCAGAGAGCTTATCTATTAACAGCTTCTTGCCATTTTTCTGAATCTTAACAAGCCATAGCCTATTTTTATATACATGGTCCAAATTAAACCACTTGCTTCAAAAACCATTATGTAATCACGGAAAATAGCTAGGGGATTAAGGAATGTTCTATTTCTAAGTGTGTTTCTCTTTCAATTCCTTCTAGGGATAAATCAGAAAGATTGCCCTTTAAGCTCTTTTTCTGAGTGTGATGATTCATTTGAATCTACTCTTTGATCTTCATAGATTTGTGCTCTCACCTGCTTTGCGCTGGAAATATTTCATTTAGTATTTTGTTGTTTGCTCATTTCAGGTGCTATCGATTATTCATTAATGATTTCAATCTCATTTGGAAGGTTTAGCTCAAGATTCTTTTGAGGATGGGTCGTTGCCTTTTCCGGCGCGACTTCATCCTTTTCAGCCCCCCTAGACAAATGCCACACGCTAACTTTTCCGTAGAAAAAATGTATGAAAATGACATAAGCTTGCGACAACCTTACGCTATTTTTTCCGCAACTAATGTCATCACCATACATTTTTTTACGGAACGACTGCAGAAAACTTGGCGTGTGGCATTTTTCTAGGGGGGCAGGTTTTCCAAGTAACGAAGTTTATTTAAGCATTATGTCCCTTGACCTTATAAGTTTGCATGACTTTTCAAATTCGATAGCCGTCATCTTCATAGCCTACAAGTACTAATGCCATTTCAAGCTTTTTGTTTGAGCTTTTACCGATTAGGTTATGGAATAAGCGCAGGTATAGCACGTAAAGCCTAAAATTCTGAGTTGCTTAATCGACGGTTTATTTCCATACCACAATGACTGATTTTCCCCAAAGAAATATTTAAGTGCTGTTTTTTGTACGTACAACTCGGTTTAATGATTATTTATAAGCCTTAATTAATCTTAAGCTGTACAAATAAAATAAATAAATTAACAAAATCATTACCAGTCAAGTCACGTCATGTCCATCAATCAGGATATCATTTCCATCCTGCTATCGTCATTTCCTTCACTACACAATTTTTTAACTGATGAATATCTTCAAAAAAAATTGTTCTATATCCGTGCCTTTTACATAAAACACCTTTTTATCAGTTTAATAACCATTGTTATGTATAAAAAATTCATTTATCAACATATTAAAAAAATCATCAAAATAAATGGCGTAGAATCAAGTTTAGTTTATTTACCCAGCTACAGCTTTACGAATGTCCTATCAGTGTCCGTCCATAGTACTGAAGGTGCAGAAGTACACTGAGTTGCAGGAGACGAAGGGAGCGCGAAGCGCTCGCTTTCCGAATGGTCATTCAAATGAGCCATAGATAAACTAATTACTCTTCCTTATCAAAGGGTCATTAACATAAATGTTTATCACACGTTTTTGGGGCAAGAATCATTTGAATGATTATCGATTAAAATTTGACGCGCATCCCCAAGTAAGTGGTATGTGTTTATATCAGTCGAGGTCACTCGAGCTAGCCCTGAAAAAACTAGTTGCAATGTGTTACAGTTGGTTGGTGTGCACTCAGAATAAATAAAAACCAGCCGCGAATAACATTTATCACGACGAAACATACCTTTTCAATTGCTTCCCAATGCAAATTACCCAATGGGTAAGCTGGCGACAACATATTAGTCAGTGCTATTTTGATGGGAAACACAGGATCATACTTCATATCATATCGTCTAAAGCCCCAGTTTTCTTTATCCTTGCGCATTAAATTGAAGAACCAGTCCACCAAGTCTGCTAGCAGGTATCTCTTTGGTCTGAAATTAACTGGATGTTAATAGGTAGTAACTTTTATTAAAATCATATACCTGAGAATAAAAACTAAATAATGGAAATACTCATTCTCAGTTGAAAGAGTCACTGCTATGCGAAAGGAAGCAAGGTACAACCTTGTAAGAATCTTCTAAGTAATTTCAAGCATTGTAGGTGTAAAATTTATCAATGTTACACATACCCAACCGCTTGATAGACCTGGCATCTAGAATCATCATCGCGGATAGCATTCACAATACCTTGGGCGACATCGGACACAAATACAGGCTGCTTGATAGTTTCCATTCCATTTTTGTACAATGGCAAGTATTGCAAATAAGCGCGCCAGTTTGAAGCGAAACTCCTGTTGGCATAAAAAATAACTTTGTAATTTTAGGTACATGCTTGAGTACATAGTCCGCGTGTCAAGATACTATATTGTTACTATTTTCTTACCTTAGAAATCTATCTTCTGAACCATAAATATCTGAAGCACGCAAAATGGTGGCAGTAGGAAACTCTTCTCGTACAGCACATTCTCCTTGATATTTGGATATCTTGAACATGGATGGTTGGCGAAGCACCAAAGGTTTAGGGTTCTCTTCGGCATTAAGATATGAAAGATGAATAAAACGTTCCACTCCCATCTCACGGCAAATTCTGCAAAAGATTGTAGGCTCTATGCTTTTATACTTAACTAGCTGGGCCACCTGAGCTTTGTACGAATATATAAAAAAAATTAAATGTAAAAAAACCTTTTTAAAACATGCTTTTATTTAAATGCGCTAAAAAGAAAAAATAAACTTTTTTCTTTTCAGTGCATTTAAATAAAAATTTCACATTTGACACAATTTATATGACATAAAAGCTTGTCACGAGATTTACTTGTGTGTAGCAACTTAAAAGTACTTAAAAGAGTACTTTTAAGTACCTACTCGTATTTACTTAGTTTGAAAATTGTAATGTATAAAATTATTCAAATCAAATTATTTAATTTACTTGTTTATCTACAAAAGTATTTTTTGCTAAACGTAGTGTTTTCGCTTACAGAGGTAAAAGCTATCACACGTCACTTATTATTGCTGGCTGTGGCGGCTAGGCTTTATCACTGTCATGATTTGTGGCTGGTGGCTGACAGTGGTGGCAAGTGGAAGCAATCCAAATAAGATACACTAGTTTCTGACACTTTAAAATCATTATTTAAGTAGTGTTTTCCACAAGGAATGTATCACATGATAATTTTTTTTGTGCTTCGCGGTAATGCTATTGATAAAGATAAAGATAAAGATAGAGATTCTAGGTTTTACATTATACAATATTGTTATTTAGATATATTATACAATATTGTTATCTTTGGATTCCTCCCCCACTGTAGCCGAATCTATTTTAAAAGATTATGTTAAAACTTGTGATGATAAATTTAAATTTGCCCATATTTGTGCAAATGATTTAATAAAGTCATTTAAAACGCTGAATAAAAAGAAAACCGTGGATCTGTGGGGCAACTCTGTAGATGTTTCCCAATCTGTAATAGAAACAATAGCTCCAATACTTGCTAGTATTTTTAATGATTGCATTGACTGTGGTGTGTTTCCTGATCTAATGAAACTGAGTAAAATTATTCCATTACATAAATCTGGTAGCACATCAGACCCCAATAATTTTAGACCTATCTCTGTGCTACCTACTTTTAGCAAAATCTTTGAAAAAATAATGTTGGAACAAATGCAAAGCTTTTTTAACAGAAATAATCTTCTACACTGTAAACAATTTGGTTTTAGAAAGGGTCGCTCAACAACTGATGCTGGTGTTGAGTTAATACAAAATATATATGAGGCCTGGGAGGACTCACATGATGCGCTGGGCGTTTTTTGTGACTTGTCCAAGGCGTTTGATTGCGTTCATCATGACACCCTGATCAGGAAATTACACTACTATGGATTTCGCGACACTGTTCTGGATTTACTCATCTCCTATTTGACTGAGAGGATTCAGAAAGTAGACGTCAACGGGGAGAGGTCCCAGGGCGCCTCGGTTAAAATGGGAGTTCCGCAGGGTTCAATTCTTGGTCCTTTTCTATTTTTAATATATATAAATGACTTGCCTGCTTTTGTACAAGACAGGCATGAGATTGTATTATTTGCAGATGATACTTCACTTATGTTTAAAATTAAAAGACGATTGCAAATTTATGACGATGTAAATAGTTCTATCTCAAGAATAGTTTACTGGTTTAATGCGAATAACTTGTGCCTCAATGAAGGGAAAACTAAATGTATAAAATTTGTTTTACCCAATGTTAAAGAGGTTCACACCACTGTTAACATAAAGCATAAAAATGTGGACCTTGTGGATACCGTAGTATTTCTTGGTATTACTTTAGATTCAAAGCTTCAGTGGGGCCCACATATTGATAAATTGTCGAAGAGACTTAGTTCTGCAGCCTACGCTGTATGGAAAATACGTCAGCTGACTGATGTTGATACAGCAAGACTTGTATACTTTGCCTATTTTCATAGTGTGATGTCGTATGGCATTTTGCTGTGGGGAAATGCTGCCGACATTCAGACTGTTTTTGTGCTGCAAAAAAGGGCTATTCGTGCTATTTATAACCTTAAAATAAGAGACTCTTTGAGAGAAAAATTTAAAGAAATTGGTATTATGACCGTCGCGTCGCAATATATTTACGAGAATATAGTATATGTTCATAAATTCGGATTCGGACCGCAGCCCCGGTCGTGACTAGACGTCTTTTGTTAGCTTCGTAATAATTTTAAGTTAATTTATTGTATTTTCGACAAATTGCTGTAAATTAATGCATTTTTAGAATTAGTATTGTGTTGAAACGCGGTTGTATTGTTTGTGAAGCGATTCGCGGTGCTATTTTATGTTTATCACGACAAATTTATGACGACGATAACACCTACTGTCACGGATTTGAACGAGCCAACGAATATTTTCGAAGATCACGGCAAAAGGCTAAAATTTTAGTTCCAAGCCGTTTGATTATCAAGAGGAAATACTTGGAAAAACTGAAATCGTGGAAAGTATCCGTGGTACAGAGCTAGCAAGAAATTCTTCAAGCTAATCAGTGACGGCAGTTTTGGTGATTGACGGATTACCTACTCATACATAAACCGGGGGAGTATTGTATTTATTATTACACATTCATTCCTCATTTAGGGAAATCTTAGAACATAGGCACCTATCTTACTCTCCAACATAGGCAGCACACATTATTAAAAGCTATTGAGATTTATCCAGTTTTACCTTAGAACATTAAATTTTCTGTTACACGTTGATTGTTTCACTTTACATACAGTGAAAATAGGGTTCAGCTTTAGTTCAGACATTATAGTGACATTGGTCAAATGTTTTTATACCTACATTTACAAACAAATTTTATTAAGTAGGTACTTAGTAAATTAACTCTTAACAATTCTCACGTAGAGTGAGACACGTCCAGTATCACACTTTGGCTAAGTTGTGTCTCTCTTAACTTGACATAAAGTGGAAGTTAAAGTTGAGACTTGTCAACGCCTACAGCCTCAGACATAGCACCCTCCACACACTGCACAGATATTTTTCTGCTGAAAACTTTATTAGTATAACAATATAGTACATACATATATTATATTATAATTTATATGTTTGGGTAACCATTATAATTTTCAATCATACTTTAATTTAGAGTTTATTCATGAAGTTTTTTTTTCTTAATAATTCTAATACAAATAGGATAATGGTGACTTACTATACCTTACAAATGTAATTTGTGATTATATACAGTGCTCAGAGGCTGTGACAAACTGGGAACTGATATATTACATTTTAACTAATTATTAAAAATAGACTAAAAAGTGACTTTTCAAAGTTTCATAGTATAAACTGATTTCATTGTTCTATCTAACCCTAGATTCTATTGCTAAAAAGTCCTAGTTATTTTTGTCGTTTTTTTTTTCTCTCTTTTTCCTTTTCTAACTTTCAATAGTCTTGATTTCTCTCTGTGTTTTTTGCATCCCTATTTCTTTGCACAGTTTATACTTGAACTTAAAGGTATTTGTACATTTTTAGGTTTTCTTTGCTGAAATAGCAAAATGTTGACCCGTAAAGCTGCTGCACAAAACACTGAGGCAAAACTCAGACAGGCTGTATTAGAATTAAAAACCCTAAAGGATTCCCATGAACGGCTACTACAGGAACGCGATGACAGTGAGGATGAGATAAAGAAGATCATCGACAGAAACACCACTCTCAAAAGTGAGCTCTCAGCGCTTGATGCCAAATTTCAAGAAGTCTTAGAGGAGCGGCACCAGTTACAAGACCACATCAATGACCTTACTCTGTGCAATAGTATGTATGAGGCAGCACTGAATAAAATCTCCGAATTGGAACGGGAGCTGAGTGATGCAAATGGAAAAATCGGTAAACTTGAACAATCTATGCAAAATAGTGAAATTATACATACCCATAGTCTTTTTGAGGAGCTAATGCAATCTCCTGGTGGACAAAATCTCACACAGCAGTATTCGGGTACATCAGATAAGTCCATACCTTTCCATTTCAGTAGTAAAAATAAACTCAAAAAATATGTTAAAATTAATAAATTAATTAAGAAGAAACAAAAATTAATTAAGAATCATAACTCTTTTAAAAGTAATATTAAATTACGAAAGCAGCGTGCTTGCTTAATAGATTCGTTGGACATTTTTGACTCAAAATTGAGAGAGAGCAGAAACATGTATGAGAGGGACATACAAGAATTAAATAATGTCATTAATAACTTGCAAAATTCTTTAGCAAATATGACAAAAAATTATTACAATGCTCAAAATGAAATTAAGGAGCATATCCAATCAGTCACAGAGCTAGCTACACTTTGTCAATTTAATGAAGACAGATATCAGGCCTTACTGGACAAACACTCCTTAAGTTCCACTAATGGAAGCTTAACATTGGATAGCCAAATAATTTATAATGTTGTGCCTGATCATGCGTGTCCTGCTCTCAACATGGTATCTCAGCCACCAGCAGCTGACTATGCACAATTACTACAGACTTCAGTGGTCACAAGTGACAATATTGTTATGTTTAGTGATGACATTGGCATAGGCATGGGCCAACTTCTAACAAACATGGGACATTCAATAATGAACTATTGCATGCCTGGTGCTTCGTACTGCGACATACTAAAAAAAGTGATCGAATGTGAATTTAACCAGCCTACTACATTGTTGTTATTTATTGCAAATAGAGGTAATATGAACAAAAAAGTCCTGAATCATTTTTTAAATAAATTAAATAATTTAAATGTACAAAAAATTATTTTGTTCACATTACCTTATTACAACAACTTGTCACAAGAGGAAAATAGTGTAAGATATAAATTGAATTTAAAGTTAAGTACCTTATGTCATAATAATAAATTTCATTTAATTGACATCAATAATTATGTAAATAGATTGTATTTGACTAAAGATAATAGATATTGTCTATCAAATTATTATAAGAGACGAATAGCAAAATCGCTATCATATTATTTTTATATCTCAGCCAAGAACTTGGCTACAAAAATTGCTCCTATTGAGCAACGTAGAAGTAGGATGACTGTCAGTAATATTACTGATGTATTAGTTAGTAAGTCTTTAAATTAGGTATTGAGACAATAGAGAAATCCTCTTGCATAATTTTAAATAAAGAACAAAATGAACATTGTTTATTAGCTAATGTACTGGAAGACCCATTTGAATATAATAAACATGTAAATTTTATCAACCTGGTGCACCAGAACATGCAAGGAATGATGGGCAAAGATCTGGAAGTTGAGTTATTCATGAACAGTAGTAAAGTAGACATTTTTTGTATAACCGAACATTGGCTTAAAAGCTACCAGTTCATGTTTAATTTTAGCAACCACCAGGTTGGTAGTTCGTTCAGTCGAGAAAATGCAATTCGCGGTGGCTCATTAATCATATTAAATAAAAAGCTTAAATATAAAGATCGTAAAGATATTGTGAACCTCTCAGTTGAACGAACAATAGAAATTGCCTGTGTAGAGTTGGACCAGATTATTGTAGTGAGCGTATACAGGCCTCCTTCGGGATTGTATGACCACTTTGAAAATATAATGGATGAAGTTTTAAATAAAGTCTGTAAGCAAGGCAAACAAATATTAGTCTGTGGAGATTTTAATATTAACTTATTAGAAAACTCTAGTTTATGTATGAGAATTAAAAATTTGTTTCAGTCATATAATCTTAAAAACTTATTTCTGGAGCCAACACGAATTACTGAGTTTTCTGCCACATGCATTGATAATATTTATACTGACATAGAACCATTAGCACAAAATGTTTTTAATAACTTAGAATCTGACCACTCTGGTCAATTTGTTACTATACCTTACAAATGTAAGCTTATGGCGAAAAAGAATATCACTGTTGTACCAAAGACTGCTGGCCGCTTGGAGCGTTTCAATAATAATCTTGGTATTAATTTAAAGTATATCGATTATGACGAAGACCCAAATAAATTGTATGAAAACTTTTTTAACACATTTTGTTGTGAATTTAAAAATATCTTTGTTCCAAAAACCATATCAGTCAATGGTAGATTAGCTTTTAGTGAATGGGCCACACCAGGTATTCACAAAAGCAGAATAAAACTTTATGAACTTTACAATGAGCGTTCATTAAATACTAGTGATCAATTTAAATTGTATGTAAAAACTTATTCCAAAGTATTTAAAAAAGTTTGTAAATTTGCAAAGTCCAATTATTTAAGCTCTAAAATAAAAAATAGTAGTGACAAAATTAAAACGACATGGAACATTATTAATAATGAAACCGGAAGAGTAAAAACTAATAACAACAATTTTTGTTTAAATATTGAAAATAAGAAAGTGACAGTAGATATTGAGGTAGCTACAGAATTTGAAAAATTCTTTACTGACATTCCAGTTTCAATCACAAAATCTTTGGATTCCTCCCCCACTGTAGCCGAATCTATTCTAAAAGATTATGTTAAAACTTGTGATGATGATAAATTTAAATTTGCCCATATTTGTGCAAATGATTTAATAAAGTCATTTAAAACGCTGAATAAAAAGAAAACCGTGGATCTGTGGGGCAACTCTGTAGATGTTTCCCAATCTGTAATAGAAACAATAGCTCCAATACTTGCTAGTATTTTTAATGATTGCATTGACTGTGGTGTGTTTCCTGATCTAATGAAACTGAGTAAAATTATTCCATTACACAAATCTGGTAGCACATCAGACCCCAATAATTTTAGACCTATCTCTGTGCTACCTACTTTTAGCAAAATCTTTGAAAAAATAATGTTGGAACAAATGCAAAGCTTTTTTAACAGAAATAATCTTCTACACTGTAAACAATTTGGTTTTAGAAAGGGTCGCTCAACAACTGATGCTGGTGTTGAGTTAATACAAAATATATATGAGGCCTGGGAGGACTCACATGATGCGCTGGGCGTTTTTTGTGACTTGTCCAAGGCGTTTGATTGCGTTCATCATGACACCCTGATCAGGAAATTACACTACTATGGATTTCGCGACACTGTTCTGGATCTACTCGTCTCCTATTTGACTGAGAGGATTCAGAAAGTAGACGTCAACGGGGAGAGGTCCCAGGGCGCCTCGGTTAAAATGGGAGTTCCGCAGGGTTCAATTCTTGGTCCTTTTCTATTTTTAATATATATAAATGACTTGCCTGCTTTTGTACAAGACAGACATGAGATTGTATTATTTGCAGATGATACTTCACTTATGTTTAAAATTAAAAGACGATTGCAAATTTATGACGATGTAAATAGTTCTATCTCAAGAATAGTTTACTGGTTTAATGCGAATAACTTGTGCCTCAATGAAGGGAAAACTAAATGTATAAAATTTGTTTTACCCAATGTTAAAGAGGTTCACACCACTGTTAACATAAAGCATAAAAATGTGGACCTTGTGGATACCGTAGTATTTCTTGGTATTACTTTAGATTCAAAGCTTCAGTGGGGCCCACATATTGATAAATTGTCGAAGAGACTTAGTTCTGCAGCCTACGCTGTATGGAAAATACGTCAGCTGACTGATGTTGATACAGCAAGACTTGTATACTTTGCCTATTTTCATAGTGTGATGTCGTATGGCATTTTGCTGTGGGGAAATGCTGCCGACATTCAGACTGTTTTTGTGCTGCAAAAAAGGGCTATTCGTGCTATTTATAACCTTAAAATAAGAGACACTTTGAGAGAAAAATTTAAAGACATTGGTATTATGACCGTCGCGTCGCAATATATTTACGAGAATATAGTATATGTTCATAAAAATATACATTCGTTTTGTAAAAACAGTGATATTCATTCAGTAAATACTAGGCAAAAGAATATGTTAGCGTTACCAAATACTCGGCTTAAAAAAATTAATAATTCTTTCAAAGGCCTTTGTGTACGTTTCTACAATAAAATCCCAAATATTATTAAAGCACTTAACTTGAATAAATTTAAAGTCACTATCAAGGGCGCACTTATGAAAAAAGCATATTATAAAGTGTCTGATTATATGACAGATAAAACTGCTTGGGATTGACAAAAAATGTGATAATTGACGTTCAAAGGGTGTTAACACTTTGTGATAATAGGATAAATTTCATTCGAGTAACTGTTCCACTCATACCGACAGGCATTTCTATATTATTAAAAAAAAATGTTTGTGAAATATAATATTGTAATGTTGGCATTTTAAAAGAGGAGACAAAAAAAAATACAAGACCTTCCGAGTTTCTTGCCTGTTCTTCTCGAGAAGGCTCTCCCAATTTCCGAACAGGTGTAGAGTCAATTTTTTTTTTTTTTTTTTTCATTTGACTTGTATTTGCACACATCTTAATAATGGTTGGGGTGTGTGTACATACAAGGATTAAATAATTTAGTTAATTAGATTCTTGGTTGAAGATTTTTATGTATTTTTTTGACGTCAATAAGTGCCTGTAAAGGTCTATATTGAATAAAGATTTTTGAGTTTGAGTTTGAGTTTGAGTTTATAAAAATATACATTCGTTTTGTAAAAACAGTGATATTCATTCAGTAAATACTAGGCAAAAGAATATGTTAGCGTTACCAAATACTAGGCTTAAAAAAATTAATAATTCTTTCAAAGGCCTTTGTGTACGTTTCTACAATAAAATCCCAAATAATATTAAAGCACTTAACTTGAATAAATTTAAAGTCGCTATCAAGGGCGCACTTATGAAAAAAGCATATTATAAAGTGTCTGATTATATGACAGATAAAACTGCTTGGGATTGACAAAAAATGTGATAATTGACGTTTAAAGGGTGTTAACACTTTGTGATAGTGGGATAAATTTCATTCGAGTAACTGTTCCACTCACACCGACAGGCATTTCTATATTATTTAAAAAAATGTATGTGAAATATAATATTGTAATGTTGGCATTTTAAAAGAGGAGACAAAAAAAAATACATGACCTTCCGAGTTTCTTGCCTGTTCTTCTTGAGAAGGCTCTCCCAATTTCCGAACAGGTGTAGAGTCAATTTTTTTTTTTTTTTTTTTTTTAATTTTACTTGTATTTGCACACATCTTAATAATGGTTGGGGTGTGTGTACATACAAGGATTAAATAATTTAGTTGATTAGATTCTTGGTTGAAGATTTTTATGTTTTTATTTTGACGTCAATAAGTGCCTGTAAAGGTCTATATTGAATAAAGATTTTTGAGTTTGAGTTTGAGTTTTATATATATTTCTTTTCTTATTTCCTAGCTTGTCCACTGACATAGGCCTCCTCTAAATTCTTCCACTCACTTCTATTCCTGGCTTTCCTTGACCACAAGGATCCTGCCACCTTCTTAATTTTGTCTACCCATCTACTAATCCGCCTTCCTCTCTTGTGTTTCTCCCCTCTAGAATACCAGTTGTTACTTTTTGTGACCATTTTTCTGGGCCTCTTATCATATGACCTGTCCAACAGGTCCAATAAAAAAATAATGATACATTGTTATATTTTAACATTTCGTGAATAAAATTAACAGAGAATTTGTGATTCACATATACCCCAAAAAAAAAACTATGAAAGTAATCGAATTCTGACTAAAATTATGTAATAATGTAGGTTACTCCAAATTTGAATAAAAATGCTTCAATTATCATTTTAGTTAAAAGGATCAATTAATTAGGGTCAGCGCTCCAGTAGTTGACCAATTAAGGTGGATTTTTTAAATGAAAATCAGTATTTTTCCTGAACCTATAGGTATACAAAGTTAGTTTTTTATTATTACACTCCCTCTTTGTTGTATAATACAATAAACCCATTAAAATTTTAGTTAGTAATTTAACACATTTTCTATAACATTTTAAAAGAGAAATTACACCTTTGTGTTAATAGTTGACCAGAGGACTTTAGTGTTGGACTACTTTATGATCTAGTAGTTGACCATGCAAAAAACTATAGTGTTTTATGAACTATAAGTTTTATTTAAGCAAATTATTAAGTAAGCAGTAAATTATTAAGTAAAATCCAAAAACAGTCACATTGCAATTTAGAAAACATCTCATTTAGAAATATTATAATCGAGTGGAAACTTGCAATAAACTAAGACATTAATCAGCAGTTGCATCTGAAAGAATGAAAGCTTATATTCTAACCATATCATAACATGATTGGTTTGTAGCTTATTACTTTCAAAATAATACTTTGTAGCTAATCAGAGCACACATCCCTAACTAAGCTTAATATAGGCGTACAAATATAAAATTGGTAAACAACTGATGCATGGTCAACTACTGGAGCACTGACCTATATCTCTAATTTTACAATCACTGAAATATTTTGGAACACAGAGTGTAAAATCTCAAACTTTCCCTAACTTTTCAGGTAGCTCCTCGATTTCACTGACTTTCCCTGACTGCTTTGAGCTTCCCTGACTTTTCCATGATTTTCCCTGTCATTCCAGAATGTAGACACCCTGTTTAAATTTTTATGCAAGGCATAAATAAGTAATGTGGGATTAACATGTAAATAACTCACCTGGCCAAACGGCGCGTGCCATCAATGTGCACATCCTTGTATTTAAAGTTTTTAGTTTCATAGTCACGTCCAATTAGATTGATAACTACATTTGAGTGTCGAACAGCTTTGGCAATAGACTCTTCATCTCGCAAATCAAAGGGAGTAAAGAGCACTTGGCCTAGGTCACCAACAAGCTTCAGTCGCTGGGCATCATAGAAATCAGACCTGTATGGTAGAATGAGCTGTGGAATTGCAACAATAACATATCTCAATTTAAATGTTACTATAACTAATTTTATGGAGAAATTACGTTAAGGCAGTACAGTCTCTAATACTCGGGCTCAGCTAACTTGCCTCATAAAGAGTTAATAAATGCAATAATTTTGACACTAAACTTTTGTACCATATCTGTAGATGTAGTCAGTGTTTTAGCAGTTATTTATAATGCATTCAATAAACACAGGTGGATCAATAGAAGCTAGTAAAATAATAACACTATTGGTGTTTTTCCTTGCTCATCCTAGAACATTTCTCAGTGAAAAAACATGCAGCAACAAGCTTGCATTTTGCATGCCTGCTAAACCTCAGGAAGGCTTAAGCCCAGATAATGAAAAATGAGATCTGTGACATCAGTCACTATGGCTCTTGTACCTTTTCTTATATATGTAGCTAATCTGGCAAAGAAGTTAGGCTGCCCATCTGACACAATATCCACTTACAATGTAGGTTTAAAATAAATTAACTTTAGTTTGATATTTATAGTTTTGCACAAACACTGACATTTTGATATTGCGAAATCAATCTACTTTTCATTGGAAAAGCTAAACATTTTCCAGTTAGAGATACAGAAGTGTAATTTATTAACAATAATCTAACTTACCTGTGTTCCAATTTTTCCAAGTTTATTACAAACATACCGGCCAACAAAGCCAGTGCATCCAAATACAGTGGCTACGATACCGTTGAAGCTGCTTCGACCACCTGTACCTCTCTTGTACGTAGCCAGGTTAGGTTTACCATCAGAACTGTAATGCGCCGACTTGATATAAACGATTCCCAAGGATCCAGATTTGGCTAAAAGTAAAACACACTAAAGATTAGACACTTGATAATATTGAAAATCTGAATACTGAAAATAATGTAAAAGTTGTTATTGTGATAGGAATAATTATGTAAGATCTTAAGCTGTCAAAAGATACTACTAATTTTCTTTTAATTTACTACATACGAATAATCTTCGATGCAAAGTGGCCCGTTAAAGCTATTGTAGCCATTTCGAGGCCGTTTGTGGTCTCGAAATATTTATTAACAAAAATATGGGTTTTCGATTCTAATCTCCTCGCTCGACTCAGGGGGGTTATTGTCCAACATATTTTGATCTGTGTTATTGTCTAAAAAAAAATCTATCGCGAATATCGCGATTACTATCAATTTGACAGTCACAGTCCATCCATCGCCCCTTTATAAAAGGAAGTCGGCGCAGAGTCTAATGTCCACGGCGCAATGGCCGTCAAATTAAAGGTGGTCGATAATTTTTTCGTAGACAATAACCCCCCTGGAATCGGACAAATTGGCCCCGTTCCGTTTCGAGATTACACTACTCACAGTACTCAGACTGCTCACGCCCGGACCGAATCAATAGACGCGATAATGATGCCAATGGCATGCTATCGTCTCGGAACGATCGTGAGCGCGCTTATGTCAATAATATCAAAACAAACATAACCTCAAAAATAATTTAACTCGTTTCAATTGTTTTCTGTCATATTCAAGCTTTAGCAGTTTTTCATTGCCTTGTATCTCATCTTTTACCATTTTCTGCTCTTTTAGCGTCTTCAAGTGACAGTTTGAGGTAAACTACTTTGTTTCTGCTTCAACAAAAACTGGTAATTCTAATGTCGTCATTTTTTCCTTATATTTAATTCAATTTTTAGTATATTTGGCTTATTTTTGCCTTCAATTCAAATACAGAGTAATTTTCAACCATCGAATTACCGAATCAAAATAAAATGTCAACTCGACAATGACATTTGACTCACGGTGCTGACGAATTCGGCCTGAGCACTGAGGCGCGTTCAGCGCCTCTGGGTGTAGTTGTCCGGTTGTTTTTTAACTCGCTCAAAGGCGTTGAACGGATTGCAGCAACCAAATCTTTTGTCTCCGTCTTTCACATGATTTTTTATTTCTCTCTCATTCTAGTAGATGACATTATAGAATATGGCCGCCAATATCATCCAATCACGTAAGAGTATTTCAGTCATAAACGTCAGAGCGTTTTACAACCATCAAATTCGATGGTTGTTCGGTTGTAACTCGCGCCGACACTCAAAGGCCTTGAACGGGCCGGTTGTTTCACCCGGTTGTCACGCTCAAAGGCGTTGAACGGGGTTAGAGCGAAAAGTTGTACTTCGCGCGAAGGCGCTGAACGCGCCTCTGTAAACGTTGTTTGTGACGCAATCAATGACGTCATCACATCTAACGTGAACGCTGTTGTAGCAAAACGGGCCGCCTGTTAGCGCGCTCACAGTGCTGATAGTCACTGTCTGTGGTCACTATAATCGCGAAACGGAACACGGCCATTGACTGGTGACTACAGTGGACTACAGGCGCGTTCGGTTCGGATAGCATCACGATGTCAAAAATAACTGTTAAAAACTCAGAAGAATAACTAAAGTATAGAAGGGAAAAAGGGCAGCGGAAAAAGCGCGGGAACTTCACATAGTAAAGGCGGGCTCTTTAAAATATTTTATTTGTAATTTTTTAATTGTAGTCAGTTACTTAATAAAACACAAACAAAAGAGGTATATAACATATAGGCATTAAATAATATTATAAGCAGATATGGGGAAGCGGAGTTCGAGAAAAAGAAAAAAAAAGGAGGATGAACCGGAGTCTGGTGATGCAGATAGGGAGACAGATGAGGTAAGGTTGGTAGAAACGGATATGTCCTCTTCGGACAGTGATGAAGAAATAAGCAATGCAGATAGGTACAAGCCTTATTATGTTACTGACTATATACGCAGATATCCGGAAGAAATTAGCGGCACTGAATTTGTGGTTTTTGTTGAGTCATCAGACATCCAGAAACCAATTGGAACAAGAGATCTTCTTTCTTTGTCAACTTGTTTAAAGCGCTTTAACAAAGGCGTCAAATTTTTAAGAAATATCAATAAGTTTAAGATAGGTATTTATTTTGAAAAACCAGACTTGGCGAATGCCTTTTTAAATAATAATACCTTCTTGAAAGAATACAAATTCAAAGCCAGTATTCCTGCTGCTACAACTGAGGTGTCCGGAGTTATAAGAAATGTACCTACCATTATATCAAACAAGAGAATATTTACTATGATAACAAGTACAAAAAAAATAATAACAATAAAAAGAATAATGAAAAAAATAAATGTGACTGAGGGTTTTATATTACAACCTACAACTACAGTAATAGTGACATTTGCCACTTCCATTTTGCCAAATCATATAGATATTGGTGGTTGGAGACATGATGTGTCTCAATATATACCACCAGTTAAGCAATGTTACAAATGTTTGAGATACGGACATTTGGCAAAATATTGTAAAAATTCTGAAAAATGTAGTATATGTAAAGAAAATCATAACTATAAGACTTGTACAGTTTCTATCGAAAAAGCTACTTGCATTCATTGTGATGGCAATCATACTAGTGTGTCTCCAATATGCCCAGTTAAAAAACAGAAAATCATTGAAAATAGAAATAAATATAAGCCTGCTTCTTATGCAGATATTACAAATCCTTTAAATTTTCCCAAATTAGAAAGTAAGACAAAAAATAATGTAGATTTGTTTACACTGCTCAATACTGACAGCAAGTGTCTCTCATTATTAGTTGAAACCATAACTAAATGTGTTTCTTTGCATAATACTCAAAATACTTCTATAAATTCTAAAAGTGTTTTAGAGGTCTTAAAAAATACTTTTGGTAAGCAATCAAATCCCCACAATTCACCCCCAATCAATTGAATATCGTACAGTGGAATGCTCAAAGCTTATTAAGCAATCAACTTATTTTTACGAAATTTCTTTATGACCATTTTATTCATATCGCAATTATATGTGAAACATGGCTAAAGCCTCAGAAGCAGTTTAAAATCAAAGGTTATCATATTGAACGTAATGACTGTGGCAACAAGCATAATGGTGTTGCTATTTTAATCCATACATCACTAAAATATCAAAAAGTAACATCTTATTTTGACAACTCTCTTCAAACAATTGTAATACATTTAGAACTAAATCAGAACACTATTTCAATAGCCAGTATATATTGTCCAACAAATTGTATTCCCAGTTTCTCTAGAAATAAGTTTAAACATTTCTTGAATTCTCTCCATAGGCCGACGATTATAGCTGGTGACTTCAATGCTCATCACTCAATTTGGGGATGTCCGTTATCGGATTCCAGAGGTAAGGATATTCTTGAGTGTTTAGATGAATGCAATTTAGTCCTGTTGAATGATGGTCAGGTCACAACTGTCGGTTCTCATTCTTGGAGACCCAATGGTTTGGACTTGACTATGGTATCTCCTTCATTAGCTCTTCGCTGCGAATGGTCAGTTCACGACGATCCATTGGGCAGTTATCATTTGCCAACATTTACTAAGATTACATTCAATAGTAGTTCACAATGTTTTAACTCTCAAAACAATTTTCAGGATGAAAATTATTTTAACAATCGCATTAATCATAGATTAGTTGATTGGAAGTTGTATTCTTCAATTGTTAATAAGGATTTAGATAATTTTCAATGTAACCCTATTAGTAATCCAATAGATTCATACAACTTTTTTTGTCAAATCATTTTGACAGCTGCACAAAAGTCAATTCCCTCTCGTACCTCTCGGTCCGAATCACGTAACATTGCTACTCAAAACTTAAAATCAAAATATCGAACAGTTCCTTGGTGGAATAGTAATTGCGCTAAAGCTGTCCAGGAAAGCAAGCAAGCCTATCTTGATTTTAAGAATAATCCTTCTCAAGAAAAATATATTAATTTCAAAAGATTACAAGCTGCTAAAAAACTTACCATTAAGAGAGAAAGACTAAGTAGTTGGATAGAATTCTGTACAAAATTAAATCGATTGACACCAGTTTCAGTAGTATGGGGTAACATGAGAAAACTTACACATAAAACATATAAAAAGCAAAATAGTGATTTTTCGTGGGTCAGTGATTTTTTACGTAAATACACGCCTGACTTTGTGCAAAATAACAGGCCAATTGTGAAGGACAATAGTTTACCAGATAATCAGTCATTCCTCACTGATCCATTTTCTTTTGACGAATTAACTGCAGCTCTGAAATCTAGAAAAAACACTGCTTGTGGATTAGATAGTTTATCGTACAAGATGTTTCAGCTACTTAACACTGACAATCTTTATAAGCTTTTACAAATTTATAATATTTTATGGCAAGATTGCACAATTCCTCCTAATTGGAAAATGGACTGCTTGGTTCCTATTTTAAAACCTGGAAAAATTGCATCTCATCCCGATTCTTATCGTCCTATCGCTTTAACGTCTTGTGCTGGTAAATTATTTGAACAGCTAATCAAACAAAGATTGGAATTCTTCATAGAAAAGAACTCAATTTTACCTTTAAACCAGTTTGGGTTTAGGCGAGGACTTTCGGCTCAAGAAAGCTTAGCACATTTTTTTTTGGACGTCACTACAGCTCAAAAGAATATGGAGTATACAATAGCAGTGTTTTTTGATATAGAAGGTGCATTTAATAACGTTAATCATGGTATTTTGTTTGAATCTCTATTATCTTTCTTACCTGTAAAAATTGCTTATTAGATATATGCTTTTCTTACGGATAGAAAAGTGTATGTCAAAATAGATAATAAATTTTTAGGCCCTAGATTTTCGAGCAAAGGTGTATGTCAAGGAGGCATCTTGAGTCCTATTCTGTATATTTTGTATATAAGAAAACTAAATTCCATTCTTAATAATAATTTAGTCAACAATCTTCAGTTTGCTGATGACCTTGTCATTTATTGTAAAGGTACTAATGTATTAGATATTCAATTAACATTAAATAATAATCTAGTGAAGCTGGCAGATTACTTCTCAGAACTTGATTTAAATGTTAGCCTTTTAAAAAGTAAAGTTGTAATATTTTGCCCAAAATACAGTTCTCTACCTCTAATTAATATTACATACAGCAATCATACTTTGCCTATTGATAATTCAGTTAAATTCTTGGGTGTTATTTTTCACGAAAATCTTACGTGGGATTTATATGTTGATTGCTTGGTGAGCAGAGCTTTAAAAGCCACTAATGTAATTAGGTCCGTTACTGGATTGAAATGGGGTGCTGATCCTAAAATTGTGTTAATGCTTTATAAAGCTTTGGTCAGAAGTCATTTTGAGTATGCTTTCTTTTGTTACGCTTCCGATCCAAAATACATAGATGTTATTGATAAAATACAGAATAAGAACTTACGATTAATACTAGGTGCTATGAACACTTCCCCAATAAATTCTATGCAGGTCGAATGTCATTTACCACCAATGGTTATTCGCTTTGAATTTTTAAAACTTAAATTTCTTTTTAAACTCTTATCACGTTCGAATAACGATCTTTTAAATAAATTAAATGTATGTTCCACTAACACTTTTCTTTCAAAGAATTTCTCACATTTTATAAGTTTAAAAGAACAATGTAATATATTTTGTAGTACTACTTTACATTGTTATAGTGGCTCATATGCTAGTAAATTCTGTGACATTCATATTGTCCTACATAAAGATTTTAAAGATAAATATGATGTTTACGAAAGTCTACAGGCTTATAATGATTATCGATCAGTTTATACAGATGGTTCAAAGACGAATGTAAGTGTTGCAGTAGCTATGTATGATACAGGTAGTAAAACTGGACATAGTTTTAAAATGTGCCAAAATGCCAGCATATTTTCTGCTGAGGCGAATGCTATAATTGTAGCTCTTAACTACATTCATCAGTTCAGCCAATACAAAAAATGGATTATTATTACTGACAGCATGAGTGTGTTGATGGCTTTGAGAAATCCTTCCTTTTCATCAGTCACAAATCATTTAATATATAATATCCGAGATCAGATACATCATTTAAAAATAAATTATCAAATAGACATTATATTATTTTGGACTCCAGCTCATATCGGTGTATATGGAAACGAGGAAGTAGATAAACTGGCCAAAACTATGAACACTCTAGACGTACCTATAAAAAACATACCAATTTCATATACTGATTGTACAGCTCTAATCAAGAAAGAAATATTGAAGCTATGGGAAGAACACTGGAATAGTACTTTGCTCATAAAAGGGAAGTGGTATCGAGAAATAAATAATAAAATAAAACAACCCTGGTTCAATAGACACAATTACATAAACAGAAGATTTTTTACTATTATTTGCCGTTTGCGAATTGGGCACGGTCGATTCAATGACCATTTGTACCGGCTAGGCATGACTTCTTCCCCATCGTGCAACTGGTGCAACACCACCTTACCTCAATCTCTGCATCACCTTTTTTACGAATGTCCAATTTTTGCCCTGCAAAGAAACATTTTATTAGAAGAAATTTCAAAAATAATGAAACACCAGCAAGATCTACCGCGCTCTTTACAAAAACTTCTTTCCATTGAAAAATGCTTTGAAGCAATTTATGAATATGTAACCTCTACGTTTGGCGATTTGTGAATTCAAAAGAAGAATGAATAACAATAGTTTATTGCATACAGACTAGGCTGTATGGTTGACGCCTTTGCCTTTCCCAAATGGGATAAACAAAATTAAAAAAAAAAAAAGGAACATTAAAACAAGAATTCATTTTGTGTTATTTGTCGTTTTCTAACATACAGCACAAAACTGTGTAATGTAAGAAATGAGTAATATTTGTCTTTTTGGCATATCCCAAGGTGGTCATTAGATGAATTGTCATTTGGTTAAAATTGGTTAAAATATAACACGGCCGAGTTTGAACTATTTGAATTGTTCGTATAATCTTTGTTTGTGCGTCCCGTAGCTAGTAATATTTTGGTGATATTTTATTAATATTTAAGTGATTAGAATGTAAGAATTCATTAGGTATTTACAAAAAGTGTGTGTTTGCGCACTCTGTAGCACAATGTCTTGTGTAGTTTGGGGCTGCAAGTTTCATTCGTCGCGAAAGGAAAATAATCAAAATTTATTGACCTTAAATCGGTATATTTCTTAGGAGGCTTAATCGAGTGGCAGCAGGTAAACGGAGATTAGGCACAGTCAAACACCAGACGACTTGCAAAACAATTTATTAACTCTAATAAAATGTATACAAGCGAATCGGCACTTTAAATAAAATACAAATCTCATTAGCTAAAATAATGCGTCCGGCCAGTCCGATGACAGACAGGAAGAAGGAAATCAAAAAAAGGAACAAAGTTGCCAGCATATCAAAAATATGTCTTAGCATAGTCGATTAATATTTAAGGTATACAACACCAATCATCATAGACTATAAATCTAACACTTCCCCTTATACCTTACAATATAGTCAAAAAAAAAAGAAAAGTTATTATTATAACATCATAAATAGTGTCATTACTCTACAATGTAGAATCATTAGGTGTCATTCGAATGTTCATATTATCAATAAACCTGTAATGCTTTTGTTTACATAAAGGTTTAGTTAACACGTCTGCTATCATTTCATCTGTAGAAAGGTACTTTACAGAAATAAAGTTCTTTTTAATTAAATCTTTTACAAAATGATATCTTATATCTATATGCTTAGTTTTTCTTATGACAAAATTCTTTACATTGCAAAAGTTTTTGTGCACTCTGGTTGTCATTAAAAACTGTACAATTAATTTTCTTAAAAGATAGTTCTAAAAGTAAACTTTTTATGAAAGATAAGTCTTTACATACGTCACTTATAGCAAGGTATTCGGCCTCCGTACTAGACAGTGCCACACACTTCTGTTTTCGTGATTCCCAGTTAATGCAGTTATTCCCCAGCTTTATGACAAAACCAGTATATGATTTTCGGTCACTTATGTCATTACCCCAGTCGGCATCGGTATACGCCAACAAATCCAAATTAACACTTTTTATGAAACATAAAGAGTAATTAATGGTACCGGCTAAATACCGTAAAACTCTTTTGCCGCTAGCCAATGAGATCTATCAAAGCTACTGTTGAATTGGCTCAACTGGCTACAAACAAAAGATATATCTGGTCTAGTACACACTGACAAGTACATTAAACTACCTATAAGTTGTCTGTAGTGATAAACATTCTCTTCTAATTGTGTGTCTACATTAACAGAGTTCAATTTAGAATTTAACATCATTGGTGTACTGATATATTTACAATTTTCCATATTAAATCGTTTTAACAATTTCTTAATATACTCAGTTTGATCCAAACATAAAGTACCTTGTTCTTTATTTCTTATGACTCTCATGCCTAAACAATTTTTCAATGGACCTAAGTTTTTAACATTAAATTCCTTTTGCAAAATAGTTAACAACTGCATTTTCATTAAACTCTCTTTAGAATAAAATACATAAAAATCATCTACATATAAGGCAACTATGACAATATCATTTTTAACAATATTTGTATAAATACAAGGTTCACATACAGATTGTTTAAAACCATTTTCAGTAAGAATTTTATTTACTTTTTCATTCCACATTTTACTAGCCTGTTTCAAACCATAAATACTTTTCTGTAGTAAACAAACTTGATTAAAACTATCATTATTAAACCCTACAGGTTGTTCCATATAAATGACTTCACGCAAATCTCCATTTAAAAATGCAGTTGTCACATCAAGGTGATCTATCTCCAAGTCCATATCATTAGCCAATGAAAATAAAATTCTCAATGATGAATGACGAACCACAGGAGAAAAAGTGTCATTATAATCAATACCACGTTTTTGGGTGAAGCCCCTAGCAACAAGACGTGCCTTGAATTGATCAAATTTACCATCACAATCATGCTTGACCTTAAATACCCACTTACACTTAACTATGTTTTTGTTAGTAGGTCTATCTACAAGTTTCCATACCTGATTAGCCATCAATGAATCATATTCTCTCTGCATGGCGGCTAACCAATCTTGATGCTGTGGTGAAGTCATAGCTTCATCATATGACTGTGGTTCCTCAAAAGCATGTCGAGTCAACATCGAGTAATCGTATTCTCCATACCTTTGTGGTGGACGTGTAATACGAACAGAGCGACCTGACACCCGCGTCAAAGGTTCCTTCGCAACTGCCATCTCTTCACCGGAAGCTTGGCCAGACGACGTCAAGCGCTTAAGGCGCTCGTCATCGGCAGACTCTTCATCGGAGTCGGGCTCGGGTTCACTGCCTGTGCAGAACTCTCCTTCACTGCCAGCATCTGAAGATTGAGATAAATTATTATTACTATTTATATCATTATTCTCTAAAATATCATTATTCTCATTATTTAAATTGCAATTTGAACTATTAACACTATTTGGAATATTAAAATAATATGAATTATCACAGTCTTTGTTATTTAAATTATTAAAATTGGAAAATTTATTTTCAATAAATATCACAGTCCTAGACAATATCACAGATGTAGGTTTAGATGGCTCAATTAATCTGTAACCCTTGCAGGTTTCACTATATCCAACAAATATAGCCATTTTAGCTCTTGGGTCCAGTTTTTGTCGCTTTTGGGATGGATTGAGATAGTAAGCCAGACATCCAAAGACAAGCAAATGAGTAAGATCTACTGATGACCGTGTCCACAGCTCTTCAGGTACACAACCTGACAAGGCTGCGGAGGGAGATCTGTTTTTGAGATATATTGCAGTTTTAACTGCCTCTCCCCAGTACCTCATGCATAGTCCTGACTCTATGAGCATACATCTCACTTTGTCCATCAATGTGCGGTTGAGCCGCTCACTAACACCATTTTGTTGTGGACAATAAGGGATTGTACTTTGATGTACAATGCCTTCCTTTAGTAAATAATCAGAAAATTTTTTACTAAAATATTCACCACCATTATCAGATCTGATAATCTTAATAGATAATCCCAACTGCTTTTCAACACATGATTTAAAGATAATAAAATGGGTCATTACCTCAGATTTTTGCTTCATCAGGTAGCCAAAAGTTTTTCGTGTGTAGTCATCAGTAAAAGTAACAATATATCTTGCCCCACCCCAGCTTGGCTCTGGCATCGGTCCACAGACGTCTGTATGTATCAGTGACAGAGGTTCATTAGCTCGACTTGCCTCCTTGGGATAAGATGCGGCCGACATCTTCCCCTGAACGCAAGGGATGCAGTTCTTCAATTCTTCCTGAAACATAACACCACATGCACCTTCCCGTAACTGTTTCATACCTTTGATGTTCAAATGTCCCAGGCGTCTGTGCCACAGCTCCGTATTTGAGCAAACTGCTACTGCGGCGCTCGGTGATTCCTGACTATCACTCAGGAACAAAGAGTGCTCCATAGGCAAGTCAGTTTTGTTAGTTTTTACACAGACACTCACACTTACTTTATAAAGACCTTTCACACATGCAAAACATGCAATAGGATTACTAGTGGTTTTGCCTCTGTCATAAATTAAACAACCTTTCTTATTGAAATTAACTGAGTAACCTTGTTCAACCAATTTTGAAATTGAAATTAAATTACTAGACAATTGTGGAATGTACATAACATTGGATAAAGATAATGGACTCACCTCACTACTCAGACTCAATTTTAAATTTCCTACTCCTTGACACTTAATGATTTCATTATTGGCAACCTTTACAGATGAACAAGATGGTTTTATTTCATGTAAAAGCTTTTCATCTTTAACCATATGGTTACTTGCACCACTATCCAGGTAGAAGTCCATTTCATTGTGATTTGATGTCAGAAATGCAGATACCAGGTTGCTCTTCTCTTGATTTTTCTTCTGTCGTTTAAGCTTGTAGCATCTTTGCTTTGTGTGTCCCTGCTTCTTGCAAAAATCACATATTATTAAATTTTTCTTTGCTACATAAGAAGTCTCATTGCATAATGTTGACTTTCTAGAAAATTCTTGTAACAGTCTAGACTTGACTAATTCACTAGTGATTTGCTTGGTGACAGTTGCTGTAGCTAAGTTTGACACCAGAGTATCATACTCGGAGGGCAGTCCGCTTAGGAGAATTTCGGCTACTTCTGCATCCTCTATACTCCGTCCTATATCATGCAGCTGCTGCACAAGAGTTGTCACTTCATCAATATATTTTGCCATATTATTAAAATCACAGAACTGTATGCGATGCAGCTTCCGTAAGAGCAGGACACGGCGATATAAGCCGCTGTCTTCGAACACCACAGAAAGATTATTCATCGCCTCCTGAGGAGTCTTCGCATTTCTCACATATTGATAAAGATGAGTCTGAAGAGATAGGCAAATACGGGCTAGGGCGCGCTGCTGGTTGCTGGCATCCTCATCACGGCCTTCTACCGAATTCCACAAACCCTCCAACACTAATAAATTCTTAATGCTGAATTTCCAATTGTAATAATTTGAGCCATCCAACTTTTCAATGTGACCCGCATGAGACGTGGTCGTGACACGGCCCACATGGCCGACCGACTGTTCCGTCGCGGCCATTTTCCAACAATTTTCGCTCTAAATTGGTTACCTCAATCTTCTCAGGTTTATTTCGGCATCCGACGCAATTCTAAGAATTCGATTAAGTATTTCCAAAGACTGGCTCTTAATTTTCCGTTTTTGTAACATACCACGTTGCTGGTCCCATAACCTCTTAGGAGGCTTAATCGAGTGGCAGCAGGTAAACGGAGATTAGGCACAGTCAAACACCAGACGACTTGCAAAACAATTTATTAACTCTAATAAAATGTATACAAGCGAATCGGCACTTTAAATAAAATACAAATCTCATTAGCTAAAATAATGCGTCCGGCCAGTCCGATGACAGACAGGAAGAAGGAAATCAAAAAAAGGAACAAAGTTGCCAGCATATCAAAAATATGTCTTAGCATAGTCGATTAATATTTAAGGTATACAACACCAATCATCATAGACTATAAATCTAACAATATTGTTACTTGAATGTGAGCTAATAAGTCAATATAAATATATATGAAATATCGCTGAATCATTTTGTAAAAAACAAAACGTAATATTAACTTAACTTTTATTGATTTAGCGATTTTTAGAAAATTACTTTGAGGTTATCTTGATCATGCGTAGTGTTGTAAAATTTGGTCGATAATTTTATTTTACAGCTGGCGGCGTAATCGCGTAACATACACACAAAAAAAAACATACGCATCGAATTGAGAACCTCCTCCTTTTTTGAAGTCGGTTAAAAACAGTCCGTGTCCGATTACCTTCCCATAGAATTTGTGAATCTCTGCAATGGAAAAATTCCAACAATTTAGATAACGGGAAATACCCGTCATTTTAATAGTCCAATTTTTAGGGCTCCGCACCTCAAAAGGAAAAACGTCCGTTTGTTTGTCAAGACCCAATATCTCGGAAACGCGTGAAAGTATCGAGTTAAAATCCAAACTATGTTGGTTCTCAGGTCTATAGTCCCTTCAAGTTGTGGATTTTTTTTAAAAAAAACGTCGCCCCACACTAGGATTTTCTCCTGTGTCGTGGGTGCAGTTACAAACATAGAATATCACATGCACATACGCCCAGACCGGAACAAATTTCTGTAGGCCATACAAAATATCTGTCCCGTGCGGGAATCGAACCCGCGACCCGTCGCGCAGTAGGCGATCACTCGACCTCTGCGCTAACCGTGTCGTCTAAAGGATAAGGTCTTATATCAAGTAAGTAAACTTCTAAGTAACGTAAAAATTACTAATTACATTCCGATTAAATTTGTGAATCTCTTGAATGGAAAAATTTCATCAATCTAGCCAACGGTAAACACCCGTAACTTTAATAGTGCAATTTTTATCTTAGTACCCCAGATTTTTCAATCCTCATAGAAGACTTAAAAGGGAATAATTTTGGAATATTTTTTAATTATTTACTATCAACTTTTCAAAGCTATTTTTGAGTAATTTGTCGTCACAGACGTTTAAATTAGTCATCATAAACACCGAAAATCCTTCCATCCCTCAAAAGCCCCTTTACTCGTCTTTCTATAGCATGTCAACGTCCGCTTTTAGTCTCTTGACTGATGAGATTTGACAATTGCGCTCGAAAGTTAAGCGAGGGCTTATATCAAGTCCCATACATTTTCCTTCAAGCAATTGCGATAGCGATTATCGAAATGCGTCTTGTCTGGCTAGCTTGACCATACCAAAGGGCACAGCAGCTTTTAACAGGATGCGTTTCATAAGAAAATGTACCTTTTATGATTTATGTTGTATTATTTCTCGTAATAAAAACATTTTAGTAAGTATTAAGAATATATTTAATTCATAATATATCGACGTTAAAACTAGGTGAGTCATAAGAAGAACATCACTAGCAGAAACAGAAATTAGTGACCACCTACGAATTTTCGAAACATCTTACATAATATCTGTCTTTTTCTGACTAATTAAAGTCTGCCTAATGTCAAAGTGAGTCAAATATATTCAATTCAGTAGCTATTTTAGCAAGGTTTCTATGCTGTAGTTGTTGTTCTGCCCCCGTAGCACGTCCATCAAAACACGATATGATAAAGCGATTTTTCGCGGTGAACTGTCAAAATAAGACGAAACCTTATTGTATTTTGACAGTTCACCGCGATAAACCGCTTTCTCATATCGTGTTTTGGTGGACATGCTAGGGGGGCAGAGGTTGGCGGTTGGGGAGGAGGAGGCGTGCGTTTCTCAACGCACGCCAGCTCCCCTAGCAAGCTGGCGGTTGAAATGGCTCGGCCGGATGACCACCGGCCGAGAGATACTTTTCACCCCTAGCTTGGCCGTCTGGGGGGGTCGAATTTCTCAAGATACTTGTCGACCCCCTCCGTAGAGGTAAGCCCTGGCACCAGGCAACCCTCCAGGGGGCACAATCGGGGAATGGCCAACGCCGATCCCGATTGTGTCCCCACGGAGGTCTAAGTATCTAGAGAGTTTTTAGCCGGTAGTGGGTCTTCTACCCGAGTCCTGCATATCCAAGGGGTGGCCTAGTCAGCTGAATGCCCTTGTCGAATACCGTAAAGACTGTATTTTCTCTCTTGTAAAAAAAAAAAAAAAAAAAAGGGGGGCAGAGGTTAAAAACTTAGAGCATTCATTACGGGAGACGGCAAGGCTGGGCGAACCCCTCTGCCAATTTACGCTGACCATATGACCATACACGTTATATAAAACTAGTTGACGCGCGGCCGCTGCCATTTGGTGTCGTTTTCGTGTCGCACTAAGAGCTCCAAAAAAATGGTTAATTGTGCAGTTTCCTCTTGCAAAAGGTGATCCAGCTACTCAAATCTTCGAGATTATGGCGTTTCCTATCACATTTAAGTATAAAATATACATTACCGTGTTTCATTTGTTTACAATTTTGAAGTATTTTTTTTGCCGTTACGATAGAAAAATACAATGGTACGATGGTAGCTCAACACAATACACGGGCATTATATTATCTGTGATACGGGCATTATTGCTTAGTGCTGGGACAACGTGAGTGAATGATGCTGATTCATATTTTTATTTATCATTCATTCACTCCGGAGTTTGTTTAACCAGATATAAGATTAAAATAGAAATTCACGTGTAATATGATAGAACAAAAAAATATCAAGAAAATATTATATTATTATTACCTATTATATTGCTCAACTTTGCTTTGTAGTTTAAAAAATATTTTTCTATACAATATACTTTTTTTTCTTTATTTAATGGCCGTACACCTCATGGTTAAGTCGGCCATACAATATACATACTTACTCTAAACAATTTTTCGACTGCATCTCACTTGATTTTAAGTCTATTAAATAATCTATATTGGTATTTTACAAAATGCAATGTAAGTTTACTCCAGATAGAAAAATGTCAATAACGTCCTCTAAATTTTATGTTGTAGTTGAGGTCATAAGTACAAAAAAATGAATTATTTTTTTGTACTTTTAGTTTTTTGTTTAAAAGGCTGAAAAGATGCAAAATGTTCCTAAACTTTCAAGTATATTTTATTCAACTGTACTTCTATTTAATTTTACACGTTGACTGCCAGACAGCATACAAAATAGAAAAACTATTGTTTGCGGTCACTGTTAACCGCGTTTTCGTTTCGTTTCCGCGTTGCATTGCGATTTCATGCCACCTGCTTTATGCAGCAAGTTCTTGGGGACATCAGTAAAGAGCACAAAGCAAGTGATTGTCGTCATCGTCGTCGTCAGAGAAAATTTGAATAATGCAACATCATTATTAAAATCACACAATAAAGCTTTTTCTTCTTATTTTAGTGGCTTTGAAGTTTGTACGGACAATGTAAACAAAAACACTTTCAACGTCACGTTATGACAAATGAATAACATATAACATTGCTTACTATATGTAAATAAAAACTTTCATAGTAGTAAACATCTACTAAGCTAAAATGGTAAAATTAACGCCACATACGTGTAGCAAGGAATTTTATGTTTACTTTAACTCACATTTTTTGGTGCAACTTAAAGGAAAATGCCCGATATCGTCCCAAGCGTTATAACACGTTGGGCCCTATCACAAATGAAAGGTTTTCTAAAATACAAATTTTGTTTGTATGGCAGTAAGTTGCCACCTCGTGCTTCTTACTTGCACGAGATAGCAAATTTCTACCATACGAGCAAAGCTAAACGAAAAAGTGCCTACCTATTAAACATGTTTATAACTATGTAGGTAGATATATAATAAAATCAGAAATTAGTTCTTGGTAGTAACAATTCTCACGTAAAACATCTAAGACATTCCCGGTAGACCCCTACCCTCCCACTGCACCCCGCGCTAACTTGTTTCGACGGGTTCAGATAGAAGCGTGGCGCAAGTCAAGTCACACTAGTCATTATTTTGATCGCACTCCGGAGTGTAGTTCTGTTATTTGTTTACTGACTTTTCATGGTACCTTTATTTTACTTTGACCATGACTTAATTACTTGATGTATTTTAATGTAAATAAACCAGTTACATTTACCATAGTGTGTGGTATTCTACTAGTCAAGCCCTTTCATTTGATACCCATATTAAGAGAGTTGTGAAAAAATACGTAATCCACCATTTTGTGGCGGCGGCCATCTTGGATCGATAGTCATCAAACATAGCATCCCCGAGAGCTGATAAAAATTATGATTACGCATCGGAGCGCTTACTGTCTTTTGTCTTTCTTTAACTGAAAATATAAAATCGCCCCCCCCCCCCCCCCCTCCCCATCAAAACATTATACCTACGCCTATGACTGAAAATATATATTTATTTTAGTCGATCAGCTAAGTAGCAAATGAAATTGCTGTATTTGACACAAAAACTAATTAAAGCATTTTAATATTAACTCTAGCCGAACAGGGTATAGTAATAAAAATACAATTTATTGTAACATTCAAATTCAAATTCAAATTCAAAAATCTTTATTCAACATAGGCCTTTACAGGCACTTATTGACGTCAAAACAAAGCAAAACAATCTAATTTAAAGAAATTATATTAACCTTGTATGTGCATACATCCTAAATATACTCAAGATGTCTGCAAATACAAGTAGGAATGAAAAAAAAAAGTTGATTCTACACCTGTTCGGAAATTGGGAGAGCCTTCTCGAGAAGAACAGGCAAGAAACTCGAAAGGTCTAAATTTTTTATCTCCTCTTTTAAATCGCCATTTACAATTTTGGTTTGTTACAGAGTCGTCAATTGGAAGCTGACCTCAAAGCAAAAGTTTGAGCTCAACTTCCATTACAAGAATAGATGTGTTAATTCACATTATATAAGCTATCTCTGAGAGAAGTGCGTGAACTTAGATTATAAATAAATTGCTCTCACTGAACGTTTCTTTGAAACAAAACGCAATACATTGTTAAATATTAGAATTGAGAGTTCAAACCCAAGCTTTTTTGTCAGTCATGTAATCAGACACTTTATAATATGCTTTTTTAATAAGTACATCTTTGATTGCAACTTTAAATTTGTTTAAGCTAAGTTCTTGTATACAACTTGGGATTTTATTGTAGAAACGTATACACAGGCCTCTAAAAGAATTATAAATTTTTTGGAGCCTGGTATTTGGTAAAGCTAACATATTCTTTTGTCTAGTATTAACTGAATGAATATCACTATTTTTACAAAACACATGAATATTCTTACGAACATATATTAGATTCTCATAAATATATTGCGACGCTACTGTCATAATACCAATTTCTTTGAACTTTTCTCGCAAAGAATCTCTCATTTTAAGGTTATAGATTGCTCGAATAGCCCTTTTCTGCAGTACAAAAACAATCTGAATGTCGGCAGCATTTCCCCACAACAAAATACCATACGACATCACACTATGAAAGTAAGAAAAGTATACAAGTCTTGCTGTATCAACATCAGTCAGTTGACGTATTTTCCATACAGCATGAGCTGCAGAACTAAGTCTCTTTGACAATTTATCGATATGTGGGCCCCATTGCAGCTTAGAATCAAGTGTGATCCCAAGAAATACTGTGGTGTCCACAGGGTCAACACCTATATCCTTTATTTTTACAGTGGTGTGAACCTCTTTGACATTGGGTAAAACAAATTTTATACATTTTGTTTTCCCTTCATTAAGTGACAGGTTGTTCACATTAAACCAATGAACAATTCTTGAGATAGAATTATTTACATCGTCATTAATTTGCACACCTCTTTTAATTTTAAATAAAAGTGAAGTATCATCTGCAAATAATACCATCTCATGTCTATCCTGTACAAAATCAGGGAGGTCATTGACATATATAAGAAATAGAAAAGGACCAAGAATCGAACCTTGCGGAACTCCCATTTTAACTGCAGAACCTTGAGACCTTTTTCCATTGATGTCTACTTTTTGAATCCTCCCACTTAGATAAGAGATTAGAAGATCTAGTGCAGTGTCACGAAACCCATAGTGGTGTAATTTTCTGATCAAGATTTCGTGATAAACGCAATCAAATGCCTTGGACAAGTCACAAAAAATGCCTAACGCATCGTGTGAGTCTTCCCAGGCTTCGAATATATGTTGTATTAACTCAACACCAGCATCAGTTGTTGAGCGACCCCTCCTAAAACCAAATTGTTTACAGTGTAGAAGATTATTCCTATTAAAATAACTTTGCATTTGCTCCAACATTATTTTTTCAAAAATTTTGCTAAAAGTAGGTAGCACAGAGATAGGTCTAAAATTACTGGGGTCTGATGTGCTACCAGATTTATGTAAAGGAATAATTTTACTTAGCTTCATTAGATCAGGAAATACACCACAGTCAATGCAATCATTAAAAATGTTAGCAAGTATTGGAGCTATTGTTTCAATTACGGATTTAGTAACATCAACGGAATTGCCCCACAGATCCGCAGTTTTCTTTTTATTTAAAGTTTTAAATGACTTTGTTATATCAATTTCACTAATGTGTACAAATTTGAATTTATCATTACAAACTTTAACATGATCCTTCACTATAGATTCAGCAATAGCGGGGGATGAATCCAAAGACTTTGTGATTGAGACTGGAATATCAGTAAAGAACTTTTCAAATTCTGCAGCTACTTCTGTGTCAACTGTTACCTTCTTACCATCAACATTCAAACAATATTGATTATTAGTAGTTTTAGCTTTTCCAGTTTCATTATTTATAATATTCCATGTCATTTTAATTTTATTACTACTGTTTTTTATTTTTGAACTTAAATAATTAGATTTAGCAAGCTTGCAAACTTTTTTGAACACTTTGGAATAAGTTTTTACATAAAGTTTAAATTCATCACTAGTATTGAATGAGCGTTCATTGTAAAGTTCAAAAAGTTTTATTCTGCTTTTGTGAATACCTGGTGTAGCCCATTCACTAAAAGCTAAAGTGCCATCAACCGATATAGTCTTTGGCATAAAAATATTTTTAAATTCAGAACAAAATGTATGAAAAAAATTTTCATATAATTTATTTGGATTTTCTTCATAACCTATATAATTTAATTTAATACCAATATTATTTTTCAGCCGTTCTAAGCGACCAGCAGTCTTTGGTACAACAGTGATATTCTTTTTTTCCATGCTTTTACATTTAAGTGGAATGGTAACAATTTGTCCAGAATGGTCAGATTCTAAATTATTAAAAACTCTTCTTGCTAAAGGAACAATATTTGTATAAATATTGTCAATGCATGTGGCAGACGATTGAGTTGTTCTTGTTGGCTCCAAAAATAAATTTCCAAGGTTATATGACCAAAACAGATTTTTAATCCTAATAGATAAACTAGAATTTTCTAATAAATTAATATTAAAATCACCACAAACAATGGTTTGTTTTGTGGAACTACACACTTTTTTCAATACTTCATCCATAGTATCTTCAAAAAGGTCATATAATCCTGAAGGAGGCCTGTATATACTTAATACAATAATCTGGTCCAGCTCCACGCAGGCTATTTCTATTGTTCGCTCAATCGAAAGACTCACAATATCCTTACGATCCTTAAATTTCAGCTTTTTATCTAATATTATTAAAGAACCACCACGAATTGATTTTTCTCGACTGAACGAACTACCAACCAGATGATTGCTGAAATTAAACATGAACTGATAACTTTTAAGCCAGTGTTCAGTTACACAAAAGATGTCTACATTACTACAGTTCAAGAATAATTCCACTTCCAGATCCTTGCCTAACATTCCTTGAATGTTCTGGTGCACCAGGTTGATAAGATTTACTTTATTTTTGTTTTCAAATGGGTTTTGCAATACATTTACAAAGTTTTCAGTATCTTTTCTACCTAATGATAAGCAAGAGGATGTCTCTTTTGTCTCATTACTTAATTTAAAGATTTATTAAAAATATCATCAGTAACATTACTGACAGTCGTTTCACTACCACAGTATTGCTCAATAGGAGCAATTTCAGTACTTTGAGTGGGCTGCTCAATAAAAGCATTGTCAGAGAAAGAATTTATAGCCATGTTTTTGGCTAAAGTTTGTAAATAAAATCTTAGCGAAATAGCTAATTGTTTTTTATAGAATGTTGATAGATATAATCTATCTTCTGTCAAATAAGCTTTAATACATGTCAGTTTGTTGAAGTCAATAATATGGAATTTTTTCGAATAATTTGTCATTAAATCTAATGTCAAATTAAGTTTGTATCTAATATTATTTTCATGTTGTGACAAACGATTATGGTAGGGAAGGGTAAACATTATTATTTGATTAACATGTAAATTATTTAAATGAGAACAAAAATGTTTTAGTACTTTTTTGTTCAAATTACCCCTATTTCCCAAGATCATAACCAGTTTGTCATTAATATCAAACTTATAACTATTAATTTTATTTGCAATATCATGGAAACTTGAGCCAGGCATACAATAATTAATGACACTAAAATCCAACTGATTTGTCAATAACTGGCCCATACCTTTGCCTATGTCATCACAAAAAATAATACATTTAGGCTTAGACACAGACATCTTACAATGAAAACTAGATTGCTCATTGACTGGTGACTGACATACAATACTATGAGCGGAGGATGTATGACTGGGTGCATTGTTATTATTTGTGACATTGCATTCTGTTATTGAAATATTCTCACTTGCAGTCAAAAGTTGTTTGTCAAGAAGGGACTGATAGCGGTCCTCATTATGCTGACAGAGTGTGGCTAGTTCTCTGATAGATTGAATATGCATTTTAATATCATTTTGAGCCGTGTCATAATTTTCGGAGATAGTTGACAATTTGTGTTGTAAATTTCTAATAGTATTATTGAGTTCTTCAACGTCCCTATCATACAAACCGCTGCTCTCTTTCAATTTGCTATCATAAATGTCTAATGAATCTA
This sequence comes from Schoenobius gigantellus, assembly GCA_963935595.1. Taxonomy (NCBI): domain Eukaryota; kingdom Metazoa; phylum Arthropoda; class Insecta; order Lepidoptera; family Crambidae; genus Schoenobius; species Schoenobius gigantellus. The sequence continues at coordinate 28,697,294 of OZ012545.1, forward strand.
TTAGACATGCACGCTCTTTCCGTAATTTAATATTACTCCTAAATGAGTTATACTTTTTTAATTGGTATTGAGTCCTTTTTAGCATTTTCTTGATTTTAATATATTTTTTAAATTTTTTATTACTCATATGATTGTTCAATAAGGGCCTACCCTCTGTAGGCGAAGAGGATTCTGCTAAATTTTGTCCACCAGGTGACTGCATGAGTTCATCGAACAAGCTGTGTGTGTGAGCATTTTCTTGATTTTGTTTAAATTGTTCCAGTTCAGAAATTTGCCTATTCGCCTCACGCAAGTCCCGTTCAAGTTCTGTGATTCGATCCAATGCCTTCACATAAGTGTCATTACACTGCGTAAAACCGGTGATGGTGTGCTGCAGCTGGTGTCGCTCCTCAAGTACTTCCTTATATTTGACATCCAATTCGGAGAGCTCACTTTTAAGGAAGGTGTTTTTGTCTATGATCTTTTTAATTTCGATCTCACTTTCATCACGTTCCTTTAGAAGTTGATCGCAGGAATCCTTCAATGTCTTTATTTCAATGACAGCTTGCCTGAGTTTTGCCTCAGTATTTTGGGCAGCAGCTTTGCGGGTCAGCATTTTGTTAGCTCATCAATTGCCTAAAAAAGTTGAATTTTATTTTAATAGGAAGTATAAACTGGGTAATGAAACAAGACCTAGGAATTTAAAGGCAACTGATAAGAAAGGGATATTTTGAAAAAGAAAATAAAAGTAGAAAAATAAAGAAAATAAAATAACTTGTCAAGGAATAATATTATCAAACAAAAACAGAAAAGGTGATTTACAAATAGCAGAGAACAAAAACAAAAAAAAAAAAAAAGTAAAGAAACAGTTTATACTGTAAAAATGTCTCCTATATATATTTACAGTAAAATTTAAGATAAAAATGCAAATAAGTTCTTAATATGTCACAAGCTACTGCGCCATACAACTGCGAAGTAAGTACATTTCAATCATTCACTCACGACGACCCAAATAGTTACTCATTCTTTGTGTCACATCACTAGGGACATTAATTCTTTGTGGTGGGGATTGCGTAGATACACGTTAATTTGTCGATGTGTGTGTGTTTCTTCATTGTAGGGTAATATTTTCATAGTGTGTGTTCGTAAACATTTTCGTAGTGTGCGTTGCGTGTTTACCTCGCCTCCCGCGAAAAGTGGCAGAAAAATTTATACTGCGATTTGTAGCGTACCGCATCCATAGGTTAAATGATCTAAGGTTAAAAATGACAAAATTGACACAAGGAGCGTTTGGTTAGAAGAAATGTGAACAAAAGTTCACTTCACTTCACTTCTTTATATATTATGGCAATCGGTCGCTAGCACAACCATTACTGCCAAACTCAAGTTTTGGATAAAATACCGTTAATGAATTTACTTTTTCAAATATGGCCGAAAGGGTTAAAATGATATTGTTTTGGGTTACCTGAAAAAGGACAAAACAAGACGTCACAATAACGTAACAACATAAAAGCACAGATATCATAACTAAGTACAGTTACAGCTTAATATTATAAGTGAATAGTATATACAAAGTAATGTGAACAAAAGTTCAATTCAATTTTTAGGTAAAGTGGCTTCTGTCAGATTTGACTATTTCGCCAATTTCGAGTGGGAAGCGAAAACACGGATATACATTAAGAAGTTTAGCGGTATGATAGCTACTTAGCCGGTTGGGCTACCTGTGGACAATGCAAAGCGAACATTAAAATATTGTTAGTAGCGGCTAAGTTGCATTTTTATCTGTTTACGTCAACCGTTCGGATAGCTGAGAAAATGTCAAAAATGGCATTGTGAACTGCCAATTTCACCCTCGAAATGCGTGTTCGGGTCTCAGAATAACAACTAAAGCATAGAAGGAACATTAAAATAAGAATTCATTATGTGTTATTTGTCTCTTTCTATCATACGGCACAAAACTGTGTAAGTGTAAGAGATGAGTAATATTTGTCTTTTGGCATATCACAAGGCTCAGAACAATCACTACAGCATAGAAGGACGATTAAAACAAGAATTAATTGTGTGCTATTTGTCTCTTTCTAACATACGGCACAAAACTGTGTAAATGTAAGAGATGAGTAATATTTGTCTTTTGGCATATCACAAGGTGGTCAGTATATGAATTAATTGAATTGTCATTTTGGTTAAAAATATTAAAATTGGTTAAAAATATATAACACGGCTAAATTCTATAGTACCTTGTATCGAAGATAGACCATCCGAGTTTGAACTATTTGAATTGTTCGTATAATATTTGTTTGTGCGTCCTGTGGCTAGTAATATTTTGATGATATTTTATTAATATTTAAGTGATTAGATAGCAAGAATTCTTTAGGTATTTACAAATAGTGTGTGTTTGTGCACTCCATAACACAATGTCTTGTGTAGTTTGGGGCTGCAAATCTCATTCGTCGCGAAAGGAAAACAATCAAAATTTATTGACCTTAAATTGGCATGTTTTCTCATATTGTTACTTGAATGTGAGCTAATAAGTACAGTTATATACATATGAAATATCGCTGAATCATTTTGTAGAAAAACAATACGTAATATTAACTTCACTTTTATGTTTTAGCGATTTTTAGAAAATTACTTTGAGGTTTTCTTGATCATGCGTAGTGTTGTAAAATTTTGTCGATATTTTTGTTTTACAGATTTCCTAAAGACAATGTATAAAAAAATATGGATAAAGTGTATTGTCAGACGAAATTGGAGTCCAAGAAAGCATAGTCAAATTTGCTCCAGATATTTCCATCAGATTAATTTTGTATGTACTTAGTAGTAAAACTATAAAATGGAGACGTCATGACGTAAGTCAAGTTATTTAATGAAAGGAAATCTTTAAACTAAAATATTATTTATGAAAATAAAAACGTAAGTATTTAATTTCTTAACTATTTCTTTAAGGAATCCTTGACACGGATGCCAAGAACAACCAGTTCAGATGATTTTTTTCTAAGAATTAAAATATTAGATCAAGAAAAGAACTTGAAAGAGTCAAAAAGGTAAAATATCAGAACGCCGCCTTCGGAAAATTTACATTCTAAGCCCGGCCGCACATCAAGCGTAATAAATCTATCGAAAAATGTCTTAACAATAAAGTATGGTCAAATGTTAATGTTTTTAGTTTAATTTCGAAGCATATGTACAAATAGTAGTTTTAGCATTCACGAATTTATCCAAGGTTCAAAATCCATGAGGGTTAAATTTTCGGGTAAGTAAATTAAATATGAGATTAACCTCAAGTACCTCTAAGCGATGCGATAAAAAATGAATTAAATCTAAGCGATGAAATAAAAGCAGTGTGTCTTCGATTTCCATCCCATAGAATTTGTGAATCTCTGCAATAGAAAAATTCCAACATTTTAGATAACGGGAAATACCCGTCACTTAAATAGTCCAAATTTTAGGGTTCCGTACCTCAAAAGAAACACTGAACCATTATAGGATCACTTTATTGTCCGTTTGTCTGTCAAGACTATCTTGGAACCGCGTGAAGGTATCGAGTTGAAATTAAAACCACATAATTACTCAGTTCTACACTAACAAGTTCTAGTCCCTTGAAGATGTGAAAAAATCAAACTTCTAAGTTAACAAAAAAAGGTACGGCCGTTTATGTCGCCAAAAACGTATATTTCGACATTCTCACGGGCATCAAAATGTATAGGGTACTTTTCGTTGATCTAGCTAGAACTATGAAATTTGTGAAGTTATATAGTCTTACACTACAAGTCAGGGAAAATCTCAAACTCCATATTTGTAATTAAATCATAAAAAATTTAGTCTCTATTTAAAGTATAACCTACAATTTTATACGGGACCCTCGGTGGGCGAGTCCGACTCGCACTTCCCGCTTTTAGTCTCATGAACGGCCAGCCTGACCATACCAAAGAGACAGCAGCTATTAGCTGGATAAGTTACATAAGAAAATCTACCCTTAATTATTTATGTTATATTTCTCGTAATAAAGACATTTTAGTATTAGGGATCTATTAAATACCTACATAATATAATTATCGACGTTGAAACTAGGTGAGTGATGAGCACGACATCACTGGGAGAAGAACTGACAAGCGAGAATTAGTGACGACCTACAAAATTTCGAAACATCTTGCATATACGTGTCTCTGTCTAACTTCTACTATCAGCGCCTAATGTCAAAGTGAGTTAAATATATTTAGTTCAGTAGCTATTTTTGCTAGGTTTCTATGCTTTAGTTATTCTTCTGAGGTTCGGGTAGCCTGTGGTGGCGTTTTTAGCATTATCAAAATTGGCGTTGATGGAAAGCGTTCGGTTAGATTAGATAAGGTTATGACATTTTTGCCATTTTTGCTCCACACCCTAACCGAACGCTACATTATCAATAATGTCAATGTTATAAGTTATTATAACCTAAATAGAAGAAGAGAAGATTTTTTACTATTATTTGCCGTTTGCGAATTGGGCACGGTCGATTCAATGACCATTTGTACCGGCTAGGCATGACTTCTTCCCCATCGTGCAACTGGTGCAACACCACCTTACCTCAATCTCTGCATCACCTTTTTTACGAATGTCCAATTTTTGCCCTGCAAAGAAACATTTTATTAGAAGAAATTTCAAAAATAATGAAACACCAGCAAGATCTACCGCGCTCTTTACAAAAACTTCTTTCCATTGAAAAATGCTTTGAAGCAATTTATGAATATGTAACCTCTACGTTTGGCGATTTGTGAATTCAAAAGAAGAATGAATAACAATAGTTTATTGCATACAGACTAGGCTGTATGGTTGACGCCTTTGCCTTTCCCAAATGGGATAAACAAAATAAAAAAAAAAAAAAAAGGAACATTAAAACAAGAATTCATTTTGTGTTATTTGTCGTTTTCTAACATACAGCACAAAACTGTGTAATGTAAGAAATGAGTAATATTTGTCTTTTTGGCATATCCCAAGGTGGTCATTAGATGAATTGTCATTTGGTTAAAATTGGTTAAAATATAACACGGCCGAGTTTGAACTATTTGAATTGTTCGTATAATCTTTGTTTGTGCGTCCCGTAGCTAGTAATATTTTGGTGATATTTTATTAATATTTAAGTGATTAGAATGTAAGAATTCATTAGGTATTTACAAAAAGTGTGTGTTTGCGCACTCTGTAGCACAATGTCTTGTGTAGTTTGGGGCTGCAAGTTTCATTCGTCGCGAAAGGAAAATAATCAAAATTTATTGACCTTAAATCGGTATATTGTTACTTGAATGTGAGCTAATAAGTCAATATAAATATATATGAAATATCGCTGAATCATTTTGTAAAAAACAAAACGTAATATTAACTTAACTTTTATTGATTTAGCGATTTTTAGAAAATTACTTTGAGATTATCTTGATCATGCGTAGTGTTGTAAAATTTGGTCGATAATTTTATTTTACAGCTGGCGGCGTAATCGCGTAACATACACACAAAAAAAAACATACGCATCGAATTGAGAACCTCCTCCTTTTTTGAAGTCGGTTAAAAACAGTCCGTGTCCGATTACCTTCCCATAGAATTTGTGAATCTCTGCAATGGAAAAATTCCAACAATTTAGATAACGGGAAATACCCGTCATTTTAATAGTCCAATTTTTAGGGCTCCGCACCTCAAAAGGAAAAACGTCCGTTTGTTTGTCAAGACCCAATATCTCGGAAACGCGTGAAAGTATCGAGTTAAAATCCAAACTATGTTGGTTCTCAGGTCTATAGTCCCTTCAAGTTGTGGATTTTTTTTAAAAAAAACGTCGCCCCACACTAGGATTTTCTCCTGTGTCGTGGGTGCAGTTACAAACATAGAATATCACATGCACATACGCCCAGACCGGAACAAATTTCTGTAGGCCATACAAAATATCTGTCCCGTGCGGGAATCGAACCCGCGACCCGTCGCGCAGTAGGCGATCACTCGACCTCTGCGCTAACCGTGTCGTCTAAAGGATAAGGTCTTATATCAAGTAAGTAAACTTCTAAGTAACGTAAAAATTACTAATTACATTCCGATTAAAGGACAATGTCGAAAATCGCCCCATGACCAACAAAGATTTGATTTACGTCATAATTATGTGCCTATTTTATAACACTCATAACAAATATATGAATTCGACGGACAAATCAAAAATATATAAAAGTACTTTTACAAACAAAACCAAATGAAGTAAAATATAGGAATGGTTATTGTTACCTTCGCTCGACTGAATAGAATTGAGTCGATTTTATGTAGGTATGGACATTTATTTATTTCTATAAATTAGGATTTTCATAACTTACAACGTAAATTAAATTAAAACATACGTCAATTGACTACTCACGCACTATCGCTTGTTAGTTCGTTTTTTTTTTGACTTGCTTTATAATTTCGAGATTACTTGTTCTTCATTACGTGCTATAATATCGTTCTTTGATTGATTGCAATAATTATTATTTTAATAATCGTATAGGTATGGACTATGTGTATTGCTGTAACGAATTAAAGTGTTACTTCAACTAACCTCAAAATCTGATTCATTTTGATATTTAATTCGATTTCGAAGCTTGTCCGTAGTAATTGATGTGAACGTGCAGTATTTACTAATGTCTAATTATACGAAAATCATTTTTTCACTGCTGTTGGTATTGGGGCGAACAATGTATGGACGCAGAACAATGTCCTTTGTGAATCTCTTGAATGGAAAAATTTCATCAATCTAGCCAACGGTAAACACCCGTAACTTTAATAGTGCAATTTTTATCTTAGTACCCCAGATTTTTCAATCCTCATAGAAGACTTAAAAGGGAATAATTTTGGAATATTTTTTAATTATTTACTATCAACTTTTCAAAGCTATTTTTGAGTAATTTGTCGTCACAGACGTTTAAATTAGTCATCATAAACACCGAAAATCCTTCCATCCCTCAAAAGCCCCTTTACTCGTCTTTCTATAGCATGTCAACGTCCGCTTTTAGTCTCTTGACTGATGAGATTTGACAATTGCGCTCGAAAGTTAAGCGAGGGCTTATATCAAGTCCCATACATTTTCCTTCAAGCAATTGCGATAGCGATTATCGAAATGCGTCTTGTCTGGCTAGCTTGACCATACCAAAGGGCACAGCAGCTTTTAACAGGATGCGTTTCATAAGAAAATGTACCTTTTATGATTTATGTTGTATTATTTCTCGTAATAAAAACATTTTAGTAAGTATTAAGAATATATTTAATTCATAATATATCGACGTTAAAACTAGGTGAGTCATAAGAAGAACATCACTAGCAGAAACAGAAATTAGTGACCACCTACGAATTTTCGAAACATCTTACATAATATCTGTCTTTTTCTGACTAATTAAAGTCTGCCTAATGTCAAAGTGAGTCAAATATATTCAATTCAGTAGCTATTTTAGCAAGGTTTCTATGCTGTAGTTGTTGTTCTGCCCCCGTAGCACGTCCATCAAAACACGATATGATAAAGCGATTTTTCGCGGTGAACTGTCAAAATAAGACGAAACCTTATTGTATTTTGACAGTTCACCGCGATAAACCGCTTTCTCATATCGTGTTTTGGTGGACATGCTAGGGGGGCAGAGGTTAAAAACTTAGAGCATTCATTACGGGAGACGGCAAGGCTGGGCGAACCCCTCTGCCAATTTACGCTGACCATATGACCATACACGTTATATAAAACTAGTTGACGCGCGGCCGCTGCCATTTGGTGTCGTTTTCGTGTCGCACTAAGAGCTCCAAAAAAATGGTTAATTGTGCAGTTTCCTCTTGCAAAAGGTGATCCAGCTACTCAAATCTTCGAGATTATGGTGTTTCCTATCACATGTAAGTATAAAATATACATTACCGTGTTTCATTTGTTTACAATTTTGAAGTAATTTTTATGCCGTTGCGATAGAAAAATACAATGGTACGATGGTAGCTCAACACAATACACGGGCATTATGTTATCTGTGACACGGGCATTTGCTTAGTGCTGGGACAACGTGAGTGAATGATGCTAATTCATATTTTTATTTATCATTCATTCACTCCGGAGTTTGTTTATTGTTTAACCAGATATAAGATTAAAATAGAAATTCAAGTGGAATTTAATTGAACAAAAAAATATCAAGAAAATATTACTTATTATTTTGCTTCAACTTTGCTTTGTAGATTAAAAAAAACTTTTTCTTTAGGTACGATATACCTACTCTAAACAATTTTTCGACTGCGTCTCACTTGATTTTAAGCCTATTAAATAATCTTTATTGGTATTTTACTAAATGCAATGTAAGATGGCATCATCACTCGTGTTTACTCCAGATGGAAAAATGTCATATAATGTCCTCTTCATTTTATGTTGTAGTTGAGGTCATAAGTACAAAAAAATTAGTTATTTTTTTTGTACTTTTAGTTTTTTTTGAAAGGCTGAAAAGATGCAAAATGTTCATAAACTGTCAAGTATATTTTATTCAAGCTTTATCTACTTATTTTAGTGGCTTTGAAATTTGTACGGCCAATGTAAACAAAAACACTTTCAACGTCACGTTATGACAAATGACTTACATGTCTTACTATATCTAAATAAAAACTTTCATAGTAGTAAACATCTACTAAGCTAAAATGGTAGAACTAACTCCACATACGTGTAGCAAGGAATTTTATGTTTACTTTAACTCACATTTTTTGGTGCAACTTAAAGGAAAATGCCCGAATTCGTCCCAAGCGTTATAACACGTTAGGCCCTATCGCAAATGAAAGGTTTTCTAAAACACTAATTTTGTTTGTATGGCTGTAAGTTGCTATGTCGTGCTTTTTACTTGCACGAGATAGCAAATTACTACCATACGAGCAAAGCTAAACGAAAAAGTATCTACCTATTAAACATGTTTATAACTATGCAGATATACGAGTATTAGGTCCTTACCTATGAAATTGGCGTTTTACCGTACTGGCAACTGGCACTTTGATCTCAAATATCTCCTCTATGGTTAGGAATTCCAAATTCAAATTGATACACCTATTTACTCATGTATTTGTGTTTCGAAAATTATAATTCACTTGTTTTTTCCTTAATTATTTTGGTCTTTTCGATCAATTGTTTTGTTTTCATCTTTTTTGGAGTCAATTTTCGCTTGGGGCATGGTTTGGCTGGTTCGGCAGGATTCAGCCATTGCGATGAGCGCTTCCGATTATCGTACAGGACCCACTTTTCATCACAAGTAATGATTCGATTTAAATTTTTGAAACACAAATATATGAGTAAATAGCTATATAAATTTGAATTTGGAATTCCTAACCATAGAGGAGATATTTGAGATCAAATTGGCCAGAACGGCAAAACCCCAATTTCATATGTAAGGACCTAATATAATAAAATTAGAAATTAGTTCTTGGTATATTAACAATTCTCACGTAAAATATCTAAGACATTCTCGGTATAACTGCACCCCGCGCTAACTTGTTTCGACGTGTTCAGATAGAAGCGTGGAAGCAAGTCAAGTCACACTAGTCATTGTTTTGAATGCACTCCGGAGTGTCGTTCTGTTATTTGTTTACTGACTTTTCATGGTACCTTTATTTTACTTTGACCATGACTAATTACTTGACGTATTTTAATGTAAATAAACCAGTTACATTTATCATAGTGTGTGGTATTCTACCAGTCAAGCCCTTTCATTTGATACCCATATTAAGAGAGTTGTAAAAAAATACGTAATCCACCATTTTGTGGCAGCAGCCATCTTGGATCGATAGTCAGCAAACATAGCTAAGAACACTCCCGACTAATTCACCTTTCAAACAAAAAAAACAAAATCAAAATCCGTTCATCCGCTCGGGAGCTAAGATGCCACACACACACCCACACACACACACACACACACACACACCCACACATACACACATACACATACACACACACACACACACACACAGAGAGAGACACGTTAAACTTAAAATCAGAAATCAACGCGGACAAAGTCGTGAGCAGAGAGCTAGTTTTTTTTAAAAAAAAAACGTCGCCCCACACTTGGATTTTCTCCTGTGTCGTGGGTGCAGTTTCAAACATAGAATATCACATGCACATACGCCCAGACCGGAACAAATTTCTGTAGGCCATACAAAACATTTGTCCCGTACGGGAATCGAACCCGCGACCCAGGAGGTGATCACTCGACCTCTGCGCTAAACGTTTGAGTAGAGAGCTAAAGTCTGTTCCCCGAGAACTGATAAAAATTATGATTACGCATCGGAGCGCTTACTGTGTTTCTGTAACTGAAAATAGAAATTCGTCCCCCCCTCATCATAACATTATACCTACGCCTATGACTGAAAATATATATTTATTTCAGTCGATCAGCTAAACAGCAAGTGAAATTGCTGTATTTGACACATAAACTAATTAAAGCATTCTAATAATAATTAGCGGGCCTCGCTTTGTACTAATTTAAGAAACCCTGTCTTCATTGTATTTTTATCAACTCTAGCCGAACAGGGTATAGTAATAAAAATACAATTTATTGGGGGTAATTCTGAAGTTACCTGCACTAAAACTAAAACTAAAATTAAACATAATTTTAAATTAGTTTTAGGTAATTCGTATTCTGAAACGCCGGACTCTCTTAATTTAAACTGTACTTGACAATTTCTTAAATTGAATACACAGATTATAAATACACCTAGTGCTGTAGAAAAACGGGATAATTTAGAAACATTAAAAACAGCTATATTCTACTAACTTTACTATCAGAAATTATTAATTTAAGATTTGATCGTATTTGTAAATAACAGAAAAGAAATTTTATTATTTATCATTCATTTTATCACAAAAGAAAAATTATTCGACATTTATTCTGCGATTGTGATGGCTTCGCGCCTATGCTATGAAATAAAAAAAATTACGTGGTAGTCTGTAGTTGTATAGATAGGTACTTCGTGACTTCCTCTGAATTTTAAAATTGCGTATTTTGTTTCATTAGTAATTTTTGTTTTCTTTTCATAATAACCGCTGTTATTTATTGACAAATAATAGTAATTGCTAGGCAACAAATCTTAGATAGGCATACTTCTATCTGCAGATAGAATATTAATTTCTGTTGTAAGAGTAAATACATACATACATAGCCTACCTATCATCTAAATGTCAGTACTATTAGACTACTTGGGAACAAACAAATTACAACTCACGACTTGGCAATTGATGCTATAAAAGCCTTTCCTATTGTATAATAAGTTTCCTGGTGCTGTAGGGTGTGTCAGTGGTGGAGCAACAATACCAATATGTGTACCATTTTTTTTAACGTTGGGAAATGCGTTACGCATACCTCGCGCTTGGGTAGGTGCGAGGTTATGTCGGACTCTCCGCGGCCACTGGGGGCAGAGCGCCAGCCAGAAACCGCGGCCTACCGACTAAAACCCAACGATGCCCCCTCACAAACGCCTTGGCACGAGAACGTCCATCACCGCCGCATCCTCCCCGTCATCTGACGAAGAGGATACGTCGGGGAGGGACGCCCCGTCGCCGGACAAGGCCATGGGAACCCTTTCGGACACTTCCATGACCTCGTCAGCGTCTGCTCGCCTATGGCGAGCCCCTCTCACCTCCCTAAAATGGGAAGGCCGGCGATGCTCCTGGGCATTAGGAGTATCGACGACTGGCGGTGGCCTGTGCAATGCAGGAGTCGGGCTTCCCGGGCCCGCGTCCCGCTGGTCACCGTCAGGAGGAAGAAGGCGGGCGAACTGCCGCCTCCTCCGCCCCGTTCTTCTGCGGCGGCAGGGATCTGCCGCTGGGTCATCTTCTCTGGCCCGTTCTGCCACCTCCTTCTGTGTGATTACCTCCACACAGAAGGAGTTTGCTGCATTCCAGGCCTCGATCAATATGTGTACCATCAACAGCTCCAAGTGTGTTTGGCATTCCATAAATTTGTAGAAACCCAAATAGAAAAAGGACGGAGAATGTTAATGTATTTCTTAATAATTATTTCAAAATATTTTATTACAATGTAAGTAGGTGCTCGCTCACTCTGCCTTGACAAGGTCTTTCTCTATTGCTGTTTTAGGAAATTAAATTTTTTTGTGGAGTTAATTTGCGCAATATTAAATCAGTGACAACAGTGACAGCTCTGCATGACCGAAGGCTGGCTAAAACCTTTAAATGTTCCGGTAAGGAGCCAATCTGTACTTCAGTGCAGTCTATAGCTTCTATCAAGTTGCAAGCGGATTGGCGAGGAAAACGAAATATTTTTCTAAATTTACGTTCGGGCATAGTAAATGGGTCTGATTTGTCCCTCAACTTCCTCAATTTTACTTTTTCTTCTCCTATTCTATAACATAAATAAGTCGATACTTTACAAATATATTTTAAAACTATGAGGCAGGCATTAATCTAATTTTTTATATAAAACAAATATTTTACCTTTCTGAAGACTCTATTAATGCCATAACAACCAATTCATCATCCATTTGGCAAGTTGCACAAAAAAAAAATGCCTTCGGTAATGTTAGAAAATCGTTAAAAAGTAACAAGATAAATTTAGACGGCACCTAAAAGTTCACCTCCTAAAATTAGTTTGACATATTTAAAATTATAGGAAAAATTAGATTTAGGAAGTATGTCAGAATACGAAAATAACATCTAACACTAAATTGAGTAGTTTAGTAATGTCACTCTTAATTTTAGAGTTAACTTGTGAGTTCTGAATACCAAACGGTGATTGACATTTCTATCTCTAATTTTATTTAGTTATAGTTTTAGGTGGTCGCTTCAGAATCACCCCCATTGTAACATTTCAATCATTCACTCACGACGACCCAAATAGTTACTCATTCTTTGTGTCACATCACTAGGAACATTCATTCTTTGTGGTGGGGCGATTGCGTAGATACACGTTAATTTGTCGATGTGTGTGTGTTTCTTCATTGTAGAGTAATATTTTCATAGTGTGTGTTCGTAAACATAAGAACAACGTCTCTGTAAGTGTATTCTACATTTTCGTAGTGTGCGTGCGTGTTTACCTCGCCTCCCGCGAAAAGTGGCAGAAAAATTTACACTGCGATTTGTTGCGTACCGCATCCATAGGTTAAATGATCTAAGCAGAGGACCCATCTAATAACATGGATATTTGATGCTAGCATTTCGTGTTAAAAATGCTTAAATGAAACGCATGACAACCAGCAAGAAAAACTAGCATCACCGCTAATGAAACGCAGAGATGCTTAAAATGTTGATATTTATGGCTAAAAATGCTTATCTGGAACGCGTCGATAATGTATCAAGATAGGAAGGCTTCCCTGACAGGTCGAACTTTTCCGTATCATGCATACTAGTTTCCGTGATGTTAAAATATATAACATCTTCGGTTATTTTTATCAACAATGCAACAATTAATATCACATGAAATAGAAACATTAACATCAGTCCAGGTAAATATAATTATATATAATTCTGATAAAATATTTGTTTAATTAAGTATTTATTTGAGTAGTGAATCGGAACTTACTTATGAGCGCTCCACATTCACGCGAGATTCTCGACAAGAATCTACGCGAGAAGTACGTGAGAACCTCGGCAAGAACTTCTTGGGTACACACTTCTCGCGAGATTCTCGCGAGAAGGTACAAGGCAGGGTTGGCACAAAATCAGTGATTAAATCAAAATTCTTTATTTTTGTGAAGAAAAATGTATTTTTATGAATATCTATTTTCCGAGTAAATCAGATATTTCATATTTCAGTGTCATTATTGTAATTCTTGATTAAAAAAACTAATTTTCCAGGTTTTTGGTCCCTAGTCTGTTACGTAATTTCGAGTGAACAATGCCAAACGTAAAAAAACTTTCCACTGATGCTGAAGAGGCTATCGCTCCAAATAGTTGCCTCAGAACTGGGTAAATATTAAATTTTTCCTCTTCCTCTTTCGTTTCCGCAAAATAGTTGCTTACTTATTAACCCCTTCCTGCATGATTTTTTATTTTTTAGCGAAAAAAATATATGTTGTTTAATAAAATAAATAAAATGACACGTATTTTAGGAAATTTTATTTTTATCACAAATTATTAAGAAAATAGGGGTTTTCCACGTCGGTCTAAATATGGTACATTATGCAGAAATTACAAAAAACATATATAAATTGGTATGAAGAAGCAATTTCTACTATCATTCAGAGATAGGTTGGCCTTGCATTTTCTGTAGGTATTCTACATAGGATCTTCTGGTACAGTCTGGCACTTTACAACGTTGTCTGGATGCCCAGACAGGCAAGTGGTCCATTTGATCCAGACGTACATCCTGGGAAGGAATTACTGTAATAGCTCCACTAGATTTTTTTTCTTATATCGCACTTTCTATGAAATTGGGGGATGTCCGTCCACGTTTTGCACTTGTATTAGGCTTATTAGATATTATCAAGGCTTTAGCCACTGCTACCTTGAAGTCGCATAGCGGTAACCATGCATCGGCATCAGCATTTTTGCGTCTATACAGAAGCCATGCATTGACTGTCGTCATATCTATAAGATGAAAGAAAATGCGATTGTGAAGCTTACGAGATCTTATCTGAATCCTGTAGTAACCAAAGAGTGCATCTGAAAGATCATCACCCCCCCATATGCTTGTTGTATGTGATGACAGCTTGTGGACAGGGAACAGCTTCATACTCGTTTTCTTTTTTGTTGTATCCAAACATGCTGTCAGTAAACAAGAACTTAAAAAATTGCACAGGTGTTTCCAATTCCATGATATCAGCAGGTAAGTTTGTATCGCCAGAAAATTCAATGGCGGATTCTGATGTATGTAGTGAACCATCCCTCCATCTAGGTTTTGCGCTTCTTGCTGCACGTGAACTCGTGCTGGCAATATCTGATAAAGGAATATCATCTTCTGGTTCCGATTCAGACTCCTCTGATTCAGGTACTATTACGGGCGGTCGGTTTCGCGCTAATCTTCTGTAAGATTCATCATCAGACAGATCATCGTCAGTACTACCAACAGGAAAATCGGTGATAATATAATAGTATATATACCTCCGTAAAACCTTCTTGAATCCATATCTAAAAAAATTAAGCTTTCAAAAAGGGTAACATAACATCGCGACTCCAGGATCAAAGACTTAAAGATCGTAAAAACGTTCCCAATTCGGGAATCGAACCCATAAACTCAGTCTCTAATTGGCCAACAAAGTATTACATATCATTCTGATGCATGATGTGCCAAATATGGTCCAAGGGTGAAATGTATATTTCTGCATACTGGCACAAATTTGGTCCATACCTAAAAATATAATTTTATGTAAGTAAAGCCACAAAATTAAAAAAGAACTTACCTTTTCCCGATGAATGAGGGTATTTCCTATGCAAAACGTATTTTTTTGGTACGGAATTGGGACACCAACTATATTTTAACGAATTTTCAAATTGCTGTTGCACCGTGCACCGGTCGAAACCTGTTGGACTAACTTCTAACTAGGTTTTAGTTACGAAGCGTGCACAGAGATGGCGCGGTTAGTATTTCATATGGAAGCGTACGTGCCATTTATGATCTATCATGCAGAAAACCATCATTTCTCTAACAGTTGTTTGAAAAAACTATCTAAGAACAGTGTGGTTCATATTTGGACCAAAATGCAGTAAGGGGTTAAAATTAGTAACGATAAAAACGAAAAAATTAAAAAAAATCATGATAAATTAGGATTTATTCAATAAATCATGATTAATTGGATTTTATTAAAAAATCATGATTTTTTTCCAACCCTGGTACAAGGTTCTCAATATAGTTCTCGCGCCTTTGTCTCGCGCCAAAAAACCGACAAAAGTCGGATGAGCGCTCCACATTCTCGCGAGAATCTCGCGAGAACGCGAGAACAACACGAGAAGCGTGAATGTGGATCCGATTCGCATGTTCTCGCGTAGTTCTCCGACTTTTGTCGGTTTTTTGGCGCGAGACAAAAGCGCGAGAACTATATTGAGAACCTTGTACCAGGGTTGGAAAAAATCATGATTTTTTAATATAATCAAATTAATCATGATTTATTGAATAACTCCTAATTTATCATGATTTTTTCGTTTTTATCGTTACTAATTTTAATAAGTAAGCAACTATTTTGCGGAAACGAAAGAAGAGGAAAAATTAAATATTTACCCAGTTCTGAGGCAACTATTTATAATAATAATAATAAATTAATTTATTTGTCTTTCCATACATTATATTGTTGCTTAAGTACTACTTATAAGTATTTTACAAAGATAAAACTATTTGGAGCGATAGCCTCCTCAGCATCAGTGGAAAGTTTTTTTTACATTTGGCATTGTTCACTCGAAATTACGTAACAGACTAGGGACCAAAAACCTGAAAAATTAGTTTTTCCACGTTTTTGGTCCCTAGTCTGTTACGTAATTTCGAGTGAACAATGCCAAATGTAAAAATTACAATAATGCCATTTTTTCATTAAGAATTACAATAATGCCACTGAAATATGAAATATCTGATTTACTCGGAAAATAGATATTCATAAAAATACATTTTTCTTCACAAAAATAAAGAATTTTGATTTAATCACTGATTTTGTGCCAACCCTGCCTTGTACCTTCTCGCGAGAATCTCACGAGAAGTGTGTACCCAAGAAGTTCTTGCCGAAGTTCTTGCGTACTTCTCGCGTAGATTCTTGCCGGGACTCTCGCCGAGAATCTCGCGTGAGTGTGGAGCGCTCAGGAGAACTTCGCGAGAACATGCGAATCGGATCCACATTCACGCTTCTCGTGTTGTTCTCGCGAGATTCTCGCGAGAATGTGGAGCGCTCATCATATTTTACACAAATATTTTATTTGTAAACTTTAAACAAATATTTTTTCAGAATTATAATTTTATTTAACTAGACTGATATTCTTGATTTTATTTATTATGGAATTAATTATTGCATTTTTGATAAAAATAACCTAAAGAGATAAATTATATTTTTAAAACAAAATATTTTTTATCGCGGTAACTAGTATGCATGAAACGAAAAAATTCGACCTGTCAAGGGAACTTGAATGTACTATCTTATCTGTGGGTAGGGTGGTTGTGGGGTGGTTTTATTTATTGTTCAAAATTAGGAAACATCCTATTGATTTGATTATTGTGACTATCCATTCTCCTCAACACAGTTGATAATTAATACACGTAAAAAAAAAGAAAGATTATTTATAATGAATGGGGAAGAAATCGAAGTTTTGAGAAGTGACAACTTGGAAGCTGTGTATAAAGTCTTGCAAAACTTTCTCAGCGATGTAGGTCTAAGATTATTTAATTGAATAATATATTGTCTAGATTAAATAAAACAAATCTAACTTCATATTTCAGAATGAAACAACATTTACTTTTCCTAGCTTGAATGTAAATGAGAACAGAGTCATTTTGTGGACAGCATTATTTCAACAACTACAGAAAACGTCTTTTGAACCAATACACCATTTATGTTTGAGTACTATGAGAATTCTAAGGTAACAAACCTTATATTTAGAACTTTTAATACTGATCTCCAATTTGTTATGCTTATATGTATTTGCTTTTTGTTTGAAACTATCCTTTTAGCCGTGATAAAGAAGGATTGGATAAGATTCTCTGTGAAAAATGGATTACAATATTGGTGGAGAAATCAGGTTTGTATAATTATGTGAGCCTTGAAGAGTCAACCCCAACAGGGGAATTACCAAGGAAAGAAATTGTTCTTGAGTCTTTGAAGGCTCTATGCAACATATCCTTCAATAGTGAAGTGGCCCGCGACGCTTGCGCTCGTACCAGTGTTGATCAGGCATTGATTGGAAGGCTAAGGGTTTTCAAAGATGTGCCATTTAAGGATGAAGTAATGATCTATGATATGAAACTACTTTTTATATTGACTGCCTTCCGTGATGATCTAAATAGGAAAGTTAAATTTGAATTGCATGGTTTGGATTATTTGACAAGTGGTCTAAATGAGTTGTTGGTTGAAGCATCCATTGATGTCCCAACACCATCATCATCCTCTAAAAAAGATGGCATATTACAAGGACTCCATAGCTGGTACCTTCAGGTACTTTTTTTTATTTACTATAATTATATTACTATATGTCAATGAATATTATGAATACTTGCTGAAATGAAAATACATTTTACAGTTGCTATTTTTCATGTTTGATTTATTTCAAAATTACTTTAAGAAAGATAACTAAAACTGTTGAATTCTTTTAGGATGCTCAGCAAGCAATAGCATGTGAAATATTCAAGGTCCTGTTTAATTTGATAAGCCACACATATCATTCAGTGCAAGACGAAGAGGAAGAGGCTATGTATTTGAAACTTATGCCAGTTTTAACTTCAATGCTATGTGCCCAGACTACAAGTCATATCAAATTAATGGATTTGCGGAGTAATATTGCAAATTTATTAACAAGGTTAATTTCTATCTATACAAATAAATAAAATTGAAGTGTCTGTTTGTAATGTCAAAATAACAAGTTTTTACTAAATGGGTATGAATGTATACCGGGTACCAATAACAAAAACACAATTTAAAAAATGTTTGTCTGTTTGTTCCCGCTAATCTCCGGAACGGCGGGACCGATTTTGACGGGACTCACTAATAGATAGCGAATTATATAAGCTATAACATAGGCTACTGTTTATCAACTTCAACAAAAACTATTCCAAGCGGACGAAGTCACGGGCACAGCTAGTTTTAAATAAGTGGAGCTCAAAAAGTTGCAAAATGGGAATGTTGGATGTTGCAATGTAATCTCAAACTACTTTGCTTTTCAAAATATTCTCTAATATTCTCCTTCTCTATAATTGAAAAAGAAAATGTAAGAAATCTTTGGTGTAAAAAAATCTGAAATTAATGACTTGCTTTCTTTGTTGTATCTTAAATATTCACTTCTCTAATTTCCGTACTTAGGGAGGAATTTGATTACAGAGCAATATTAAATTATCTCCATACTGATTGATTTCCTCCATTTACTTTGTATGTCTATGATTAAAAATAATAAGATAGACAAACTGTCCATAAGTAACAATAAAAGTCACACATTAAAAACAGATCCTCAATATCTTACCAAAAAAATGGCTTTTTTCTCTGCCACAGGAACATAACATAATGAACATAATATTACTGCGTACATTGCATACATTCTACATTATAGAAAACAGTAATTTCTATGTTATCCTTACAAATCTAAGGTATTTCATGTACTGTACAATGTCATGATGTGATTGAAATGTTTTAGTAGCTTTAGAAACTTATTTTTACTGTTCTGTTTGATTATGTAAACGTGCACAAAAGCACAATGTGACTTTGTATAGGCCTTACACGTAGTAACACAAGCTGATGTGCTGCAGTATTCCGCAGTTAAATGGTGTACGGGGTGGGTTCAAATGTATGACAAAAATTTCCAAAGTCTACTTACAAAATAATTTTTATATTTTGATTCCATGTTTAGATAAATTTAATATTTTTAGTTATAACTATTAACCTCTATCAGTCATGTTTTTATTTATTGTCAAATTGACTTATCCACATTGTGTATAAATTGACCAAAAACTATTAATTTTATATGTTGTACCTAGAGTTGCCATCTCTAAAAATCAAAAAGCCGGACTTACCCGTAAAAAAAGCCGGACTTTTGGGTCCGAAAGCCGGACATAATGAAAAATTTTAAGAAATTGACAAAATTATCGACTAAATCATATATTTTAAAACCCAGACTTGAATACGCCCGACACTAAAAAAAGGCATTATTGATAAAAAAAAATGAAACACACGGTACCGAGCGAGTCAGCCAATCTCGTCTCACTCGCTCGTTCGCTACTGACTGAAGTGATTGATTGAATTGATTAAACGATAGTATAAAAATTCCAACAAAAGCCGGATGGGCTGGACGCAGTCAAATTTGGCCAGACAAGAGGTCAAAAAGCCTAACACTGTCCTGCTTTATCCGGACGGATGGCAACATTAGTTGTACCTAGTCAAGTTTAGTTTAAAGATAATTTTGAACATGATGAAAAAAGATTAGCTTTATTTCCAGTGTGCCATCAAATTTTTATTCATATTTGACTCCTGAATTAACGCAAGATGAAGTATGCCAGTGTGAATATGATGGCAAGAATATGGATGCTTTGCATTCTCTGGTGGAATTTTTGCAATACCGTTTGAATAACATTACAGTAAGTTCATTTTAAAAAATATATTTGAAAAGTATATACCTATTTTTCAGTTTTTATTAGTAAAATATTTAACAAACTTAATTTGTTTCTTATAGTGTATTGAAAAGCAGTTTGAGCAGTTATCTCCGATTGTAAGTGTAATGCTGAAGAGCGCCCGTGCATGTCGCTCACAAAGAAAGTATTTACGACAAGTAGTCTTGCCCCCGCTGAGGGATGTGTCCACCCCTCCAGAAAAGGGGGACACACTTCGCAACATGCTGTGTAAACTGTTAACTACGCCGGCAACCAAAGTCAGGGATCTAGTTGCAGAGTTTTTGTTTGTACTCTGCAAAGAAAAAGGTATGCACATTTGAAATAGTGATGGGACTCGAGCCGTGTTTCACTCGAGTCACTCGAGTAGCTTTTCTTTCACTCACACTCGAGTAATATTTATAACAACTCGATTTACAAGTGACTCGAATGAAATCGAAAGACTTGGGCCACTCGAGTGGCCTGCGCCGACTCGAGTGAGAAATTTAAAAAAATATATGTTTATAGTAGGTGTACCTAGTTAAGATTTTTCTGATTTATACACGGTGTTTCATAATAACCAATAAATAATAATCAATGCGTTATCTAAATCTGATTATTAAAATGTGTTTACACGTAATGTCATTCAACCCAAAATTTTCATGTATATCATGGTATCATCATCATGTCTATGATTTACATGAAAATTTTGGGTTGAATGACATTACGGGTAAACACAATTTAATAATTAGTTTTAGATAACGCATTGATTATTATTTATTGGTTATTATGAAACACCGTGTATAATATTTTAAATGCTTTTATAAGCAACTGAAGATAAAAGCTATGAAAAATCAAAGATTTGCTTTAATTGATTTATAATATTTTGTTTATTTTTATCTTAACCCGAGTGGCACTCCAGTGACTCGGCTTTGACAGGCGAGTAAATCGAATGAAAAAAAAGTAACTCGAGTTTTATTTTCATTCGAGTGGCACTCGAGTGTCTTGTTTTTCACTGGCGAGTGACTCGAGTGAAAAAACGTTACTTGAGTCCCATCACTAATTTGAAATGTAGTTCCGAACAGAGATTTAAATCTCTGGTTCCGAAAACATGAATAAAGACATTATTATGACACACTTAATTATTTCCATTTTCGTGAATGAAATTTTGGTAAGAAGTTTCATATGTTGATATTTTTCAGTGGGCCGCATGGTGAAGTACACCGGTTTCGGTAACGCTGCGGGCCACTTGGCCCAGAAGGGTTTGTTGGGCGGCGGCCGGGGTGCCGAGTACTCGTCCAGCAGCGACGACTCCGACACGGAGGAGTACCGGCTCGCGGAGCCCCATATCGACCCAGTGGTCGGCTGCACCAGGCCTCCGCGAGCCAACCCGCTGGAGAGCATGACCGATGAACAGGTGAGCTTAAAATGTCCCACTCTATTTCTGAGTACTAGTTATCACTAATCTCTTTTTACAGTTTCAATGCAAGTCCCTTAGACGGAAAAATAGGGAGATTGTTTGTTATATCAGTAAGTCCCACCCTATCCCCAATTACGCCAGATTCCAAGGTAATAAGCCTTTATAGATATATGAAGCCTGAATTGTCTTGTTGGACGCTCTGTTTAAAACAGTTGATCAGAAGAAAGTTCTAGAAAATTTGCAAATATAGTTAATGGTAAGGTTTCTGCTATCACAAATTTGCATAAATTTGTCACCATGAAATAACGTTACAACCATTTTGCGAAAGACGACAAGAAGATAGCTCGCTTCCAATCTTCGGCCTTAGCGCCACTTCAAGTAGCACGAATGCCAAGATCTTCACTGTTTTCATTAAAATATCTTTGCAGAAAGAATATGAGGCGATGAAGTTGGTGAACTTGTTCGATAGAATGCTGTCGGACGGCGTGGTGAAGCCGGCGCGGATCGGTCCCGATGGCCGCCCGCAGCCGGTGGAACACGTGCTGGAGTTGCGAGAAAACGCCCCCAACAGACCCCAGTCGTAAGCTGAAGGTACACGTGTAACTTGCATCGATGGGCCCCTTCTGAAACAAACCCACCTTCAGTTTCAATAACCTATCTCCAGTAAGATTCTGTAATACGCTTGTAAGGATTGTACGCTTGTATTGTACACATATGCCACGTTACAGATTCAGTGCGTTTTGACCTTTAGGTGTATCTAAGTTTAGTGTCTGAGGAGCAGTTTTAAATTCCTTATCATTAAGGGTAGGACTTCTAAGCCCGTTTTGCTAAATACTACTGTCTTACTTAAGTTTGTTGCCATAATAACTATGTTTAGCATTGTTATGTTCCGACAATTAGATTAGAGTCCAGATGAAGGTTGCTTCCACCTTCGGCCTTATCGTCACCTACCATCATCAGGTGAGATGAAGGTCGTATGTAAAAAAAGACAATATTAATAGGCATATTAATTAACAAGTGCAAACCTATAGATGACCTATTTCTTACTGGTAATAAGTTGTTGAAAGCGACTGTTAGTATTACAAGTATCTTTTATAGTGGACTTGTAGTTTTTGCATTTGTAAAGCTTCTTTGGAGTTATTAATTATACTATGTTTATTTTACTGTAACGTAAAACAATTTGGCCTCGCTTAGACTTATTCTATAGTGTTGCTGACACCATTCAATTGATACCCCAGGCCCATTAATAGTTATAGAAATATAAATGTTTTTAGCTGTTTTAAGTATTTATATAGCTCGCGACAGGTCAACGTGGTAATTTTTATTTAGGTTTGGATATTTAACTACGAGTAATTATGTGAGCAAAATCGAAATTGAAATAGTGCAGGTGATGTGCAAAAATGTGGGGGGATCTCCCATCCGCGCCTGATCTCATACCTCGATTGTCACCATGGTCTGTCGCAATCTGTGCATATAATGTTTGTAGTAAATCGTGTAAAATAAGTATTTGTATTGCTTTATTACATGTGATTAATGGGCTTTTGAGGTCCTAATAAACTTTACTATGATTATGACTTATTCCAACTCTCATGCGTAGTATCTTACTTCACGGCTACAGATAGCGTTGCAGTTAGAAGTAGGTAACATATTTAAGACAGCGCTTTATATTTAAGAGGTCCATATAGTATGATGGTTCTTACTACAAGTGGTTCTGTTCTATATTCTAACTACTAAATTGTTGACTTGCGGTATTTGTTAATTACGTTTAGCTACTTATGGTTTCATCTGATTTTTTTCGTAATATTGAAAGGGCTTCTTTAGGCCAATTGCTACTATTAAAACGCTTTCTTTTGTGGTCAATCCTCCAGACTGAAAAGAACTTACTGCAGCGACAATGAAGTATTATTTAAGTTTATCAATGAAACGACTAAGACTTATGTGCCTATTTTCTCATTTTATGTTTTGTTGACATGGTAATGTCAATATTGGCTATTTTATGCACCAAGTCTGATATAATTATTGTGTGATAGATACGAATAAATATTATTAAAAATTTTGCTAATGAATAAACTTAAGGTAACTTTTGTCACCTGTATCAATATAGGTAACCTGTATCAATATAGCCAAGCATTAAATCAATCAGAATCAATGAGCAATTAGGTATTATTTTCATATTTTTTTAAATAAAAGTATCAATGTTAATGATAGTTGGTATTTATTATTAATGTTGGTATATTGGTAAGAGTAACTTTTTAATAATGAGCCCCAAGGAGTACACTCTTTGGGCCTCATTATTAAAAAGTTACTCTTTACAACTTCGGATTAGCTATTCCATATTTTGTCATGTTCTCTGAAACAGAGGCTTGTATTAATAAACGCATCTCAAAGTTGAGATCAATCTTAAGATACAGTTTTGACATTTAACGTACGGATCATCTGTTAAAAACAACATCTCAAGATCGATCTCATTCTTGAGATGTAATGTATTAATACTAGTCTTAGACTGTCATAGGCAAAAATAAGCCAAAAAATGAAACAACTTTTCTGAGGATCATTGAAGGGTAAAGTTATTATTAACGCCGTGTGGTAATAAATAACCTATTTATGTTCATGCCATTTTCAGTAATATACGTACATGCTTTGTTATTTTAACTAGTCATATCAGTTGAAAAGTTTTCGCTTAATTTCGTGCTAACGGATTTGTATGTTTTACGGTTGCACATATGATAATTATAATAATTTTATGATATAAGTAAAGATTTATTTTATAAATTATATATAACGCCTGTTCCTTTGCTATGCAATTTTGATGCAGTAAGCAAGCATGCAGCATGCAAGCAAAAGCAATCATGTTAATTTTAAGGTACAGGCAACCTCGCAGGATTAGATAGCTAACATCATTAACCATGAAGCAAATACAAAGAGGAGATGTTATAAGCATCTAGGTCCAGCTCCTATCACCAGAGTCCTGACGTCACGCATTTTTAGTTTTAGCTACTTAACGCCAGAGGCGCTGACATCAGTCGATCTTTTTATCTGTCGGATTAGTACGTCGTACGCTCTTCTTTTATTTTAGTTTTAAATTACCTAAATACAAAATGAAACGTTGTATTCTATCGTGCAAAAGTTACACAGACGACAGAAACAAAGTGAACGAAAAAAAAAAATATCTTTCCATTTGTAAGTACATTAAACAAGCATTATTAATTTATTACTTGACGTATTGCTTCTAGAATGTTCGACGCCACATGGACGCTTCTGTTAATGTCCCGATAAAGCACAAAAGGCCCTCTAGTGGCGAGTAAAAATACTAACGAAAACGTAGGATGTATTAAGGGCGAAAACAAAACACGTGAATTAATATAAGCAGTTTTAACGATTTTTATTTTTAGATTATATTGACACAGCACCTAATAAATTATCTTTCTCCTACAAATGTATCTTTTAACATAATTATCTTTCTCCTACGAATGTATCTTTTACTGCCACCTAGTAATGTATAGCGGAACTTTTATGTTAACGTCAATAATGCTGGCATTTTAGTCTGTACTAGCACTGCTGCCACCTAGTAATTTATAGCGGAACTTTTATGTTAACGTCAAAAATGCTGGCATTTTAGTAATTCTACTCGCTACATGGTGACAGTGGCGTCGCGCACCCTCCCCCCGCACCCCGATTTCCGGCTTCACTTGATTTCATACGGAAAACGCGATAGGGCACCTCTTTGTATTTGCTTCATGTCATTAACTACGTTTGTTTTACGAGTTTTAAGATAACTCAATACATTGAACAAAAATCAATTTTCAAGTTGTTATTGCACTGTCGTGACATTAATAAATCTATGTTTCATTTATAATGAGCGCTCCACATTCTCGCGAGAACAAAACGAGAAGCGTGAATGTGGATCCGATTCGCATGTTCTCGCGATGTTCTCGCGTAGTTCTCCGACTTTTGTCGGTTTTTTGGCGCGAGACAAAGGCGCGAGAACTCTATTGAGAACCTTGTACCAGGGTTGAAAAAATAATGATTTTTTTAATAAAATCCAATTAATCATGATTTATTGAATAAATCCTAATTTATCATGATTATTTTGATGTTTTCGTTTTTATCGTTACTAATTTTAATAAGTAAGCAACTATTTTAAGGAAACGAAAGAGGAAGAGGAAAAATTAAATATTTACCCAGTCCTGAGGCAACTATTTGGAGCGATAGCCTCCTTAGCATCAGTGGAATGTTTTTTTTACATTTAGCATTGTTCACTCGAAATTACGTAACAGACTAGGGACCAAAAACCTGGAAAATTAGTTTTTTCATCAAGAATTACAATAATGACACTGAAATATGAAATATCTGATTTACTCGGAAAATAGATATTCATAAAAATACATTTTTCTTGACAAAAATAAAGAATTTTGATTTAATCACTGATTTTGTGCCAACCTTGCCGTGTACCTTCTCGCGAGAATCTCGCGAGAAGTGTGTACCCAAGAAGTTCTTGTCGAGGTTCTCGCGTACTTCTCGCGTTGATTCTTGCCGAGACTCGCCGAGAATCTCGCGTGAATGTGGAGCGCTCATAAGCGATGACGGAAGACGAACGCTACGCTTGAATCGCGCTATGCGCGTAGAGTTACAAACATTCTAGAGTTACCTATATTACATGAATATTTATTTTTGTATGAAAATAAAATCTTAACGAATTATCAAAAGTTGTAGAACAAACGTTGTAGTTAATGATGGTAGCTATCTAATCCTGCAAGGTTGCCGGTACCTCAAAATTAATCTATACAGGATTAATTTTGCACTATGCTAAAAAGGAGCAGGCAACGTTTTTACTCCGACGCTGCGGGGCTCCGGCGGCTACGTTAAACATCTCACGCGAGTTTAATATCGCAGATAGTTTTCGTTCATCACCGTAAATTCGGCCAGCCACCACACTCAACAGCGGCAGCGAACGTTGAAACCAGCTGCACGTCAGCACCGGGTCGCGCCACCACTAATTAGTAAAGCGCTGTATAGTGTCTCACTCACTAGACTGCCAGTCGCACTGCGACTAGTTGCGCCGCCATGGTGTCCCTGTAAAATATTGCCCCAAGAAACAATTTTTTGTTTTTTATGAATTAATATGGATTGATTTGTTGACTCACAAAGTTTTATTTATGTTAAAGAATATTAAGTGGTAAGTTATTATATTATTAATATGTGAAAATTTTTGATCAATGTTCATATCTCAAATACTTATTTTAATGTAATTAGTAAGATTTAAGATTATTGTTGTGTTATCTAACTTATTACTGCCAAAGGTGTTTCACACTTTTTAAGTATAGTACCTATCTTTATTGTAAGCTAGGCGTAAGCATTATGAGTTGTCTCATAATACCTATAATTATTGTGATTGAATTTATTTTTACCTTTGGTGAATAAGAAATACCATAATTATTATTTATTCAAATACTTACTTAGTAGAAAATAAATAAATAATCGAAAATAATTTTCAATTTTCATTACGTGTGCACGTTAATTTTTATTTATTTAGGACAACCAACAAGACACTGAGACATATACTTACATGAAAATCTTAATACATAAAGCTGAGCTGAGCGCTGTCTTAATAAAAGGTCGCCACGGCATGCATCAAGCCAAAGAATTAACAAAAAAAGCCAATAGAACAACACAGCACAACCAAAACATGAAAGAGGTATTCCAACTGGTCAATGAACGAATGCTAAAGGCTAAAGATAATAATGTTATATTTTTTGAACTCTTGTCTATACTATATTCTATATCCCGAGCGTCGGTGTTTTTCGTTTCACGAATTTCATACGTCGTGAGGAAACCTGCATACACCTACGAAGTAATTCAAAAGGTGTCTGTGAAGTCAACCATTCCGCACTGGGCCAGCGTGGTTTGACTAAGGCCTAATCGCCCTAACATGTTAGGGTAGGGTCGTGCCCCTCGGTGGGGACGTATGTGAGCTGTGGTGATGATGTCTGTACCTTCTGCTTTCCTCTTCTATTATGATAACAATATTGAGAAGAACTAGCTTTACGCAACTTCGCCCGCGTTGTTCTTGTTTTCCCGTGGAAATTTTATACTTTCCCGTAGGAAAAATAATTTTGTAGCCTATGTTAATCAGGGATAATGTAGCATTCTAATGGTGAAAGAATTTTTATAATCGGTCCAGTGTTTTTGAGTTTATTCGTTACATACTAATACATACAAATCTTTCCTCTTTATAATAATAGTGTAGAAGTGTACTAGGCCGCGTTTTCATCTGCAAGTAAACTCGCGGAAGTCTTGCGTGAGTTTCTTGCAATATCGTTTACATAAGTATCATATAAATTCCTGCAATTTATTCCTGCAATTGCTGTCTTGCAAGAGAGAGACTCGCGGATCTTACTGTCGCTACTTATCGCAGAGGTGTTTACACGCGAGAACTAATGGATGTCGCGATAACTATAACAAGCAATGTAGTTTATTATAGGTACTGTACAACATGCCGAGAAGACGCGAAAGTCTAGCAGCTGCAATAACAATATTGTTATTAAAGAAAAAAAAAGATCTACTTGGTTCGACAATGGATTTCTAGAAAACTCCCACGCTTAAAAACTTGAGAGCATCGAAATAACTCCAGCTGGATTTCTAAACATCATTTTGGCAACTTCCACTATTCTTCATCTCAGAGATCATCTTTTATAATTCATTTTGCCATTGACTTTTTAAATTAAGTAGTTTTCGGTCGTAGAGAACTCTTGTGCAATATTATTAAGTAGGTACCTACAGAGCTTTTTTAAATTCTGTTTTTATGTTCGACATGTCGGTTGTCCCATAAACAAGGGTTGCACTCATAAAATCCAATTAATTTTATCACTTTTTCCCGCGACCACTTACGAGTCTGTCAATGTGCCAGAGCCGATCGAAAACCTTCGCTATATCCCGGCTCATGGCCAAAAGAGTCAAAACGCCTGATCCCAGAAGAGATGTCTTCTGTTTACGGGGACTCTTGCCCTGGTAAAACCATGGTTTACAAGTGGCACAACCTGTTTAAGCAAGGCAGGGATTCGATTAAAGATGATTCGAGGCCAGGGCGGCCTGTCGAGGCAACCTCGGCCTGTCGAGGCAACCTCGGCAGAAAACGTCGAAAAACTTGAAAAAATCATATTGGAAGATGCCCGTTTAAAGAAGAAACAGCTTGCAGAAATGATTGGAGTATCAGCTACAACCATTTTGAACATCCTACACGACCATCTTGGCATGTGTAAAAGGTGTGTGCAAGATGGGTGCCGAGAATGCTCACGCCACACCAGAAGCAGCGGCGAGTTGAGTGTTGTCGCGAGTTTTTAGCGCTCTGTGGTGAACAAAAGGATGAAGTTTTGAACCGAATTGTGACTGGAGACGAAACTTGGGTTCATCATTATGAGCCTGAGTCCAAACAAGACTCCATGCAGTGACACACAAAGGGCACACCACCTCCGAAGAAATTCAAAGTGTCTCCGTCGGCTGGAAAACTCATGGCTACTGTTTTCTGGGATTCAGAGGGAATCCTCCTTATTGATTATAAAGAAAAGGGTGTCTCTACCACTGGAGAGTACTACGCTGCACTATTAGAACGTCTGCGAGATGCTGTGAGAGAAAAAAGACGGGGAAAATTGACTAAAGGTGTGCTCCTTTTGCACGACAATGCATGCACCCGTGCACAAGGCGCAAGTTGCGATGGCTGCTGTTCAAAGAGTGGGCTTCGAATTCTTGGAACATCCTCCCTATAGCCCAGATTTAGCCCCAAGTGATTATTATTTGTTCCCAAAAATGAAAAAAGAGCTTCGAGGGAAAAAAATTCCAGCGATGAAGAAGTAAAGAGCGCAATTTCGGCCTATTTTGACGACAAAGAGAAATCATTTTTTTTCGAAGGTATTAATAAATTAATTGATAGGTCTAATAAATGTATTAGAGTTAAGGGGGAATACATTGAGAAGGAAAAATAATTTTGTGTTTTATTTCTTACTTTTTACCCTCCATTCCGCGAACTTTTTGACCCACCCTCGTAGTTAAAGTACACACATACAAGGGTTCGGTTCCACGCAGAATGTAGCCGTTTTCGGTATATACCGGTTATTTTACGGCTAAAAAGTCATTGCAACTAGGCCAAAATATAAGAAAATAGTGGTCGAAGGCGCATAACACATTGGACACCACTCCGGTGTGCGGTGCTGCGGTTTTTAATTTTGACTGAAGAAACTTAATTTGTATACAAAAACCGCAGGGTATAACACACTCACACCGCATGCCCGTGCGGTTGTGCGGCGCGCGCGACGGCACCGCACTCCCGGACGGTGATGCGGTGCGGTCCGCGGGGTATGCCACACTGTGCCGCAGTATCGTACGGATTTTTGCGTAGAAAGGACGTGCATACGCGTAATAGATCACGACATAGATATTGCGGTGATGCGGGGCGTCGTGCACCGCAGCTCCGGACGGTGACACGGAGCAAACCGTTCGGTGGCACGGTTCCGTGCCGCTGCAGCCGCATGCGGTTTTTGTCCCTCCGTACACCGCAGCGGGATGCGGCGGCAATGTGTTAAGCGCCTAAGGCCTCGTTTACGGAGACGCGGGGCGTCGCGCGTCGCGATGAGCAGTGTGGCCCGTACTGAATTCAAATATATGGCGTTGTATGAGTGCCTTTACGGAGAAGCGATTTTACACGCCTTTGCTTGAAATGGCGCGTTTTTTGCGGCCGAGCCCGCGGGTGGAACCGACGCTTCTCACGCGGCATTTATCGCGGCGGCGCACGCAGCGACAATTCTCGATGAAGCGATGCCCGCATGCGCGGCAGCGATGCCCGCCGCGTGCTTCGCTACACGCTTGAGAATGCGTCGCGGGCGCCGCGGCGGTCACCGCCATGCATCCCGTCTCGCATCTCTATGAACAACATCGTATATTGCCATATGTTTGTGTTTACGCGTGCGATTATGAGTGCCGCTTCACGCGCCGTCCCACCGTAAACAGAAAAAACGTCTGACGCGCCGCGAGACGCCACGCCACACGCGACGCGCGACGCCCCGCGTCTCCGTAAACAAGGCCTAAGTTTGTTTGTGACACAAATTTAAAAGATTTCAAACTTATTTATTTACGTATTTAAGAAATTTTAAAAATTTTAAATCCAACTCAAAATCAACACACATCAACTTCAAACTTGGCAATATGTTCTCTCAACAAAACACAGATACAGTTATTTATGACTTGTTTACGAGTGGCTGAGGGCACTCGTAATGAAATCACATCCGTGACTAAGGTAGTCACATAAGTGATATTCAAAAATAAGAATTATTGAAAATCGGTGATTATTAGTCACATCGGTGATTTCGAAGTCGCAAAAATAATTAAAAAATAGCTCTCCGGCTACAGAAAGTTAACCGCGGAACACTTTTTTTTTTTTTTTTTCACGGGGGGAAATGCGTAACCGCACCGTACTCGCCGTTGGCTAGACAGCGAGCGTGTGTGGGGCTCTCCCGGCAGAGTGCCAGGCTTACCCACTAAAACCCCCCGGTGTTCTCCCTGCCCTTATGGGCGCGCTGGGTAAGGTCCACACTGCGACTCCACTACCCACGCGCCCGGGCAAGCCCGACCCACCGGTCGGGCTATCGCCAAGGGGGGATTGCCCGAGAACACCAGGGCAATCCCCAGACGGAGGGCCTTACGGCGGCGTGCACGGGGCCAACCGTGCACGCAGGCCTCTACAACCGCGGAACACCTAGGTGAACCACTTTGGTGTTCCACGGGTCAGAAAGGGAATTTTTGTGCCTCACTTTTGCCCACCTGACCATACGTAACACTAGTTTAAATCTCAATTCCTTTGATAATTGTGTGTTGTTTAATTATACTCGGCTTCGTCCTCGGGATTAGCAAGTAATACTCGTAGTACCGCCGTTCGTGGTTCGCCAGTCACGCACTATATTTGAGGGTATAAATAAAATTAAAAATGAATCTCACG
This sequence comes from Schoenobius gigantellus, assembly GCA_963935595.1. Taxonomy (NCBI): domain Eukaryota; kingdom Metazoa; phylum Arthropoda; class Insecta; order Lepidoptera; family Crambidae; genus Schoenobius; species Schoenobius gigantellus. Next base: position 28,728,870 of record OZ012545.1, read on the forward strand.
TCAACAAGGTGGGCGACCTATCCGCTTGCTTCATTCGCTTTTTAGTGCTCGCCACGATCTCACTCTCGCGTCTTAAAAGTTTTTACTTTAAGTGAGGTAGTGCTTATTTATAACGGCTAAGCGGAAAAGTGAGGAGGATTGTGAAAATACGTTGTGTAAGTTTAAAAAACTAGAACGGAAAGTGTTACGAAGATGCCGTACACGGAGTCGTTCCAGCTTGCCCGACAGGCGTTCCCGCTCGGAGTCTCAAGGCTAGTCATTGTGTGAATAAGTGCATTTATTAGTGACTATGGTCGAAAATGTCATTTGCTATTTGCTGCCCGTACAATGCTCGTTTGATAACGGGCAGAGGGATGATTGGACTTCTTGTTATATTCTCATAAGTAGTAGAGAAACTTAATAATAAACTAGAGAAACTTGAGTTAATGACCAATTATACCCATAATGGTAAATTTGTCACGTTATTATTTTTTTACTGGTTTCCTTTGAAATGAAGTTTTATAATCCAATGAAATAGTTTTTGGAAAGTGTTAAATAAGATTTTACCCGTGGGAGAGCCATGCTTCGGCACGAATGGGCCGGCTCGACCGGAGTGATACCACGGCCTCACAGAAGACCGGCGTGAAATAACGCTTGCGTTGTGTTTCGTCGAGTGAGTGAGGGTACCGGAGGCCTAACCCCCCTACCCCCCCTATGATGGCGCAGTTAAACAGATTGTTACCCCAGGAGGGTACCAACTGCGCTAGCGTTGGAGAATCCTTCTCTGGACGTCCACTTTCAGGACGCAATATACCTGGGCGTGGACGCCTAGGCCGCCCCTCGTATTCTGGGGGGGGGGCAAAACCGCGCTCAAACATACCTGGGGCAAGAGCAAACCCACGGCACCCCCTGCCACACTGACTGTGGACTTTTGCAACATCAGGGGACTTCACTCCAACCTGAATGCTGTCCACCACCACCTCGAGACAGTAAAGCCGGCCTTACTCTTTTTGACCGAGACACATATCGTCTCCGGCGGACACTTCTTACCTTTCCTACCCAGGGTACGGACTGGAACACCTCTTCGCACCTAAGGCCGGTGTGTGCGTGTACGTCAGAGACGATATATGTTCTCGGCGCCTCGGTCACCTTGAAAGTAGGGACCTCTCCACCTTATGGCTCCGTGTAGACAGCGACGACCATCCCCGCGTCTGTTCGTGCCTCTATAGGTCCCATAGCGGTGATACCGAAACCGACCGACTCATCGAGCACGTTCAAATGGCTGCAGACTTTGTGCAGCAGCAGATCCCACTCGCAGAGATCGTGATACTTGGCGATTTTAACGCTCACCACACCGAATGGCTCGGTTCAAGCAAGACCGATCATGCGGGGAGATCTGTTCACGCCTTCGCTCTTGCATATGGCTTGACACAATTGGTTACTAAGCCCACGCGAATTCCTGATGTGGAGTGCCATGAACCTTCACTGTTGGATCTTCTGCTGACTTCTCATCCCGACGGCTACCTCATATCTGTCGGCGCCCCTCTTGGCTCCTCAGATCACTGCCTCATTAGGAGTTCGGTGCCACTCACGTGCTTGCAACGACCTCGAGTTGCACGTAGTCGCCGTGTGTGGCACTACAAGTCAGCAGACTGGGATGGGATGCAGTCCTTTTTTGCGTCCTACCCTTGGAGGCAGGTTTGCTTTATGCCGGATGATCCCAACTCCGCCGCTGAGTCTGTTGCTGATGTGGTGTTGCAAGGTATGGAAATTTTCATTCCATCCTCAGTTATCCCCATTGGTGGCAGATTCAACCTTGGTTTGGTCAATCCTCCAAAAAGGCTTCTCGCTGGAAGCAGGAAACCTACCAAGCCTGGGTAAACACGGTGACGTCTCGGGATGGAAATACCAGCGCTTTGAAAAAGCAGTATAACTGTGCCTCCAGATCCTTCAAAAGGGACATTGCAAGAGCGAAGTCGGAGCACATCAGTAGAATTGGCGAGAGGCTAGAGCGTCTTTCTTCGGGGTCTCGTGCGTTCTGGTCTCTCGCCAAAGCTATTCAGGGAAATTTCTGCATGCCATCTTTTCCACCACTGCACAAGGATAACACTTCGTTAGCCCATGATGCTAAAGAGAAAGCCGATCTTTTAGGGAAACTCTTTGCATCCAACTCGACCTTGGATGACGGGGGACAGGAACCACCGACCATACCACGGTGCACGAGCTTAATGCCGGATATTCGGTTCCACCAAAGCTCAGTGCGTCAAGCACTAATCACCCTAGATATCCACAAGTCGAGTGGGCCTGATGGTATTCCTCCTATCGTGCTAAAGACGTGTGCTCCAGAGTTGGCACCGGTTTTAACGCGACTATTTCGGCTCTCTTATTCATCTGGCGTAGTCCCAACCTCATGGAAGACAGCTTTAGTGCATCCGATCCCTAAGAAAGGTGACCGCTCGAATCCGTCTAACTACAGGCCGATAGCTATAACCCCTTTGTTTTCAAAGATAATGGAATCACTAATCAACCGCCAGCTTCTCCGGTACCTAGAGGATCACCAGCTGCTCAGTGACCAACAATACGGCTTTCGTAGGGGTCGCTCTGCTGGTGATCTTCTAGTTTACTTGACACATCATTGGGCAGAGGCAATTGAAGCGAAGGGGGAGGCACTGGCAGTTAGTTTGGACATCGCGAAGGCCTTCGATCGGGTATGGCACAAAGCGCTCCTCTCAAAACTTCCTTCATATGGGCTTCCCGAGAAATTATGTGGATGGGTCACTAGCTTTCTAGCAGACAGAAGCATTAAGGTCTTGATTGACGGTGAATGCTCAGACCCAATGTCTGTAAATGCTGGTGTCCCCCAAGGATGTGTGCTTTCACCTACACTATTCCTTCTGCATATCAATGATATACTGCAAATCAGCAGCATTCATTGCTATGCAGACGACAGCACGAAAGACACCTTCTATAACGGCCGTGCGAACTCTTCTCGGGAAAACGTCATTGAGTGCCGGAATAAACTTGTGTCTGAAATCGAAACTTCATTAGAGAAAGTCTCTAACTGGGGTCGACTTAATTTAGTCCATTTCAACCCCTCAAAGACACAGGTTTGCGCGTTCACCGCAAAGAAAATGCCATTTGTCGTATCTCCTCGCTTTCAGGGCATTCCCCTAACTGCATCAGCCAATATTGGGATCCTTGGTGTCGACATATCGAGCGAAGTCCAGTTCCGTGGCCACTTAGAGGGTAAAGCTAAATTAGCTTCTAAGAAGCTTGGTGTGCTCAATAGATCGAGACAGTATTTCACTCCGGCGCACCGCCTTCAGCTTTACAAGGCGCAGGTTCGGCCTCATATGGAATACTGTTCTCATCTTTGGGCTGGGGCACCCCAATACCAACTTCTCCCACTGGACCGCATTCAACGGAGAGCGACTCGAATCGTCGACTGCCGGGAAATTTCAAATCGGCTTGATACCTTGGCGCTGCGTAGAGATGTCGCTTCGCTATGCATCTTCTATCGTATTTATTACGGGGAATGCTCCGAGGAATTGTTCGGACTTATACCTGCCGCCTCTTTCCGCCATCGTTCCACGCGGCAAAAAATCCATGCCCATCACTTAGATGGTTGGCAGTCCACAACTGTGCGTTTCTCTCGAAGTTTCCTGCCTCGCACAGTCAAACTTTGGAACGAATTGTCGCCTGCGGTATTTCCGGACCGATACGACTTTCAAACTTTCAAAACTCTCGACACAAGAGTGTAATAGGGACCTCAACTTAAAAAATAGTGTGGATGAAAAAATACATATAGATTCTTCTCTAAGCCCTCATACCACAGACATCCAGGCCGACGAACTGTCCGTAGGTGAATCCTTAAATGACCTGGGCAATTCGGATAACAAACTTCCAAAATTAAATGTTACATCTTCGTCTTCAAACGAGAATAACAAACAAGAACGTACACTACCAAAGCATACTTTAACGGAAAGAAAATCGATTCATATATACGGATCACAGCGAAGCGTAGGTTTAGCAATGTCACTTATAAAGTCAAGAATAAGGTCTCCATATCAAAAATACAATATTATGTCATCCACTAAACCCAGCGCCTCCACAGAAGAGATTTTAAGACACTCCCATCAAAATATAGGAAGCTCTGATATAGTTGTACTCTGCGTTGGTGAGAATGACGCCAATCGATTAAAATTTATTACAGACTTATACTCAAATCTGGAGAAGTTAAGAAATCAAACTGTTATTATCCTGGGTGTGGTAGAAAATGCATTCCTAAATGTGAGAAATCTTAATAGAGAAATAGAATTTGTAGCTAAGCAATTTAGAAATTGTCATTTTGTTGATAGTCCTGCGAATTACCAAAATTATCAAAATTATTACTGTAATAGAATCAATCATATTGTAGATTGCATATACTACAACGAGACTTTTTTGAATGTAAAGACTTTGACTAAACGCTTGCAGGAGTGTAATATAAACAAAACTTCAGCACAAACACAATCGATGCAAATTAAAGACTCGTTTTTTCGTGAACAAAGAAAGGCAAACGATTAACGCAAATAAACTTAATATCATACATCAAAATATTGCCGGTATTTTAAGTAAAGTGAAACAAATTGATATAGCTATAGATGAACTTTCTGTTAGTGATACATATATTGACGTTATTTGTCTCTCTGAGACTTTTATTAAAGCAGGCAATGAATCCAATGCTTTATTAAATGGGTTCGTTCTCGCTGATTGGTACTCTAGAACAAAATAAAAACGAGGAGGTACTATGATATTCTGTAGGGATTACATAGAGTATCATAAGTTGTTAATATTTGAAGACCTAAAATGTGACCTGACCTTTGAAATATGTGGTATTGATATTCCGTCATACAAATGTATTATAATTTGCATTTATAGGACACCTAATAGTAACTCGTTTACATTCTTAAATAAATTGGAAACTCTTTTAGAAATAGTACGTAAAAAAAGGAATAGAAAAATTATAATTACGGGTGATTTTAACATTGACATAACAAAACAAAATAATAAGATTGTTGATGAATACTACAGATTGACGCAAAATCACAATTTCGTTATACATATTAAAACCCCTACTAGGCTAAATTCATGTCTGGACCAAATAATAAGTAATTGTCGAGATGCTATAGGGAAAACTTTGCCACTGGCCTTATCAGATCATGATACTGCCCAATTATTTACAATGGAGTTAACCCAGAAAGACGTTCCCTCAAATATTGTCTATGGGAAAAAAAGGGACTTCAGCCAAGAAAATATATCAAAATTTTATAATTATCTTAAGGCGTTGTCTTGGAATGAAGTACTCACAGAATTAAACACAAACATAGCTTTTAATAAATTTTATGAGATAATGATTCTTGCATACAATCTGTGTTTCCCTGAGTATATATGTAGGAAAAATAAAAGAAATCGTAAAGGATTCAAGTGGTTAACAAAGGGTATTAAAATATCAGCCATTACTAAACGAAAATTGAGATTTAAATACTATAAAACAAAATCAAATACTGATAAAATGAAATTCAAAAAATATTGCAAAGTTTTTAAGAAATGTATTGAAACGGCTACTAAACACTATAACATATCATATATAAATAAGGCTGCGAATATCTCAAAGGCAACATGGAATATAATTAAAAGCAACACTGGAAATTCAAAGGAATTATCTACATATATAAAGGAAATAAAATATGACAATACTATAATTAGGGATCATGACAGTATTAGTGAAACTTTAAATAATTATTTTATAGACATTACAAATAACATTGATAATATTTCTAATCACATAAATGACATTAATATGAATAATATAACATCTAATAATAATAGCATGTTTTTATACCCAACTGACGCTTTAGAAATAGCTAATATAATAAGGTCTCTTAAAGATACAAGGTCTGTTGGACATGATATACTTTGTACAAAAATATTTAAACATTGCAAAGACATAATATCACCAATTCTAGCATATTTAGTTAATTTGTCGTTTGAGCAGGGAGTGTTTCCTGATCATTTGAAATTGACTGTAGTAAAGCCTATTTATAAGAAAGGAGACCGAAGAAACCCAGCTAATTATAGACCCATAGCCCTAATACCGATCTTGTCAAAAATATTCGAAAAGTGTATGCATATTCGTCTAATGAAGTTTATCGAAAAATTCCATATACTTGACTCAAATCAATATGGTTTTCAAAAAAATAAGTCAACGGGGTTAGCGGCTTTCAAACTCATCAATGAGATTGTTGAAAATGTAAACAATAAAATTAAAACTGCAGTAGTCTTTTTTGATATGAGCAAAGCTTTCGATTTTGTCTCTCATACACTCCTACTAAAAAAATGTGCTACATATGGTATAAGAGGAAACGCTTTACAATGGATATCTAGCTATTTGAATGATAGGCTCCAATTTGTGGAAATCACACATATAAGTTCTAATTTACAAGAGGTAACATCGAGATCAAAAATGAGATGCAATAGAGTTGGAGTACCACAGGGATCAATCTTAGGACCATTGTTATTCCTTATTTATATTAACGATTTACCAAAAACTACAGACTCTCATTGTTCGCTCTATGCCGATGATATAGCGATAGTTGTGAAAGACGATCCAAGGCAAAACTTTAACGACAAAATTAATCATGTTGTAGAAGCCGTTATAAATTGGCTTAGTTCTAATAATTTAACAGTTAATATAGACAAAACTAAAATAATTCAATTTATAAATAGGGGAGCAAAAAAAATGAACTTGAATATTAATTATAAACAAAGGAACATTACCGAAGTAAATCAAACCACCTTCTTGGGAATAGAATTTGATGATGTGTGTACATGGAAACCACATATAGAAAAGGTTTGCAATAAGATAAATAAATTTGCTTACGCTCTTTGGCAGCTATCAAAAATAAGCAGTAAACAAATAGCAATAAAAGCATATCACGGTTACGTTGTATCAAATATAAGGTACGGCATTGTTATTTGGGGCAACTCTGTTAAAATTAATCGAGTTTTTATTGCGCAAAAGCAATGTATAAGAGCCATAGCAGACGTTAATTCATGGACCTCCTGTAAGCCTTTATTCAGGTCTTTCGGATTATTGACGGTTCCTAGTATTTATATTTATGAAATCTGTATATTTGTTAGAATGCATAATTACTTATTCTCTACGAATAAACAGTGCTATACATTTAATACTAGATATCCTAATAAGCTGTGCAATCCCAACTCAAGGACCGTTATTTGCGGTAGAAATAGTATGGCAATGTGTGTCAGAATATATAACAAACTACCGGAACCATTTAAGACTTTTCCACTACGTATATTAAAACGACGCCTGCATAAATTGTTAGTAGAAAAGTCATATTATTCAGTTGACGAGTATTTGAATGACAAAGTATTAATTTAATGTGAATGTACTTATATGCTATTTTAGAATATTTTAATTCAGTTATTGTTTAAAGTAATTAATATAATGCGAATCCTAATGGTTGTTTATCGAAACAGTATTGAATTTTATTTGACAGAAGTTATTAAATTTGTATTTGTATTTTTGTAATTGACATTGAAATTAATTTATAAATGGTGTGTAATATGAATATAATGGTAATGTGAATATAATGGTCACAAAATGTTGCATGCTGTAGAACAGTAAAATATGTGTAGAACTTAAAATTTAATGAACCACCTATTTGTAACCATATTTTGTGCAATAAAGTTATGATTATGATTATTGAAAAAAAGAGCGTATTCCCACCTCAAAGGCCGGCAACGCACTTGTAACTCCTCTGGTGTTGTCCATGGGCGACGTTAATTACTTACCATCAGGTGATACGTCTGCTCGCTTGCCCCCTATACCATAAAAAAAAAAAGATTTATTTCATACCTACCTAGTGGGCTTATTTATACCCCTTTTGTATGAATTTTTATGACACTATTATCTCTAAGGAGAAATTTTACTTAATTATAGTTATTGCTACAGTGATTATTCACTAACCTGGGTTTGCGTACCTCTCTTTGGAGTCGACACTATGGTGTACCATAGTGTCTCTACCCAATAATAGTTTTGCGAACTGTATTTTAGGATTGTTCCTTAACTGATTAGCAGTAGGTAATTATAATTATCTAATCGTAACATTCGGCCGAGGGGTCGAAGTCCTGCTCGTTGGTCCGATCAAATTCGCTCCGCACTGAACATCACAGTCTGCGATGCTATCCACACTGCTGAAAATAGAACAAAATGGCACAAAATAGTTCAAGAAAAAGTACTCCAACGAGGTCACGACCCTCAACAATGAGGAAACACGACGCAAGGAGGAGGAGGAGGAGGAGGAATCGTAACATGCACCTACTTTTTATGATTATATACTAAAGAATAAATACAGTATATTAATAGTGGTAATGGTTACCTATCCGGGTTTGCGTACTTCTCTTTGGAGCTGTACTACCCTATGGTAATGGTAACCTATCTGGGTTTGCGTACTTCTCTTTGGAGCTGTACTACTGATATGAATGGGAGCGCAATGAAACGTCAATGGCTGAACCCTGCCGAACTAGCCAAATGATACCCCAAGCGAAAATTGACTCCAAAAAAGCTGAAAACAAAACAGTTGATTAAAAGTCCAAAACAACTGAGGAAAAAAACAAGTGAATTATAATTTTCGAAACACAAATACATGAGTAAATAGCTGTATAAATTTGAATTTGGAATTCCTAAACATAGAGGAGATATTTGAGATCAAAGTGCCCAGTACGGCAAAACGCCAATTTCATATGTAAGGACCTAATATTAGTAAGAATAGACAATTAGTAAATGAATTTAAAAAATAGGAGCATTATACTTAATAAAAAGTAATATTGCCACCTTCTTTGATTCAAGCCGGTTACGCAGAAGTTCATTAATTAAACTCGCACTACTAAATAATTGTTCGCTAGGAATACGTGGAGTGGATAAACGATAAATCTTAGTATTCCACAGCGCAAACAAACACGTAATGATTTATTTACAAGAAAAAAATGATGCACCACAACAAACGCGTCGGATCTTGTCACCAATTTTTTCGTTTCCATTGGTTAAAGTTAAATGCGAACGGCACGCGCCATTCGCCGGTCTCACCCAATTTCTTTCTTGTCGCAACTTGTCTTACATCCGCATCCGCATGATCATCCGCATTGATTATTGCGGATGCGGATGCGGATGCAGATGTCCAAATTCATGCGGAAGTTCCGCATTTGCGGATGCGGGTGCGAATATTCGCGACATCCCTGGTCCTTATCAATGCCCGGCCACCAAAATCTAGCGCGTGCGTTATGTTTTGTTTTTATAATACCTAGATGAGTGCTATGCAATTCACGTAATATACTTGAAATTAATTCACCTGGAACGACAACTCTGTGACCTCTCAATAAAATACCCTTTTCATATTGTAAATCTTTTTTACAAAAAAAAAAAATAAGGTAAAACTGACTGACAGTTAATTTTACGTGGCCAACCGTTATTCATATAGGAAATGACCGTTTGTATCGTTTTATCGTTGCCGCTCACTCGCTCGACATCCGCTAAGGTGACAGCTGGAAGCGCGGCATCCAAAAAATTCAATGCCCAATAAGCATCATGTGAATTGCTATCTATTTCATTTATTTTCACATCTAAGGGGGCCCTAGAAAAATAATCGGCGACTACATTATTCTTACACGGTGTATATTGAACAATATAGTTGTACGCAGACAAAATAATTGCGTATCTCTGTAACCGTAAGGCTGTAGTAACTGATATACCTACCTGTTGAACTATTGAATATAGATACTAACGGCCGATGGTCCGTTTTTAATATAAATGGATCGCTACGTCCATATAAATATTGATGGAAGTGTTTTACTCCAAATACAATGGCAGTTGCTTCTTTCTGTATTTGGCTATAATTACGTTCACTCGCTGTAAGTGAACGAGAGCCGTAAGCCAGCGGCCTCTCGCGCCCGCGTTCGTCGCGCTGCGACAGCACCGCGCCCAGCCCCGCGGGCCCCGCGTCTATGGCCAGCACGAGCTGCGCGCTCGGCTCGAAATGGGCGAGCACGCGCTCGGAAGCTAACTCCTGCTTTACGCGCTGCATTGCGCGCCTCTGCGGCTCGCCCCACTGCCACTGCACTCCAGCGCGAAGCAGTAAGTGAAGTGGACTCATTATTGCCGAAGCGTTAGGAATAAAATTCCTATAATAATTGACTACACCTAAAAAACGCTTAACTTCCGTTATACGTGTTGGTTCCGGGGCTTCCAAAATAGCACGAACTTTATCTGGAGAAGTGCGTAATCCGTTTCTATCAATCACGTAACCTAGATATGTTACACTTCGCTTAAAAAATTCGCAAAAACCTCCTGGAGTCTTTTTAAATGAGATATACTATCTGGGGTTGTTATACAAATATCATCTAACCAACAACTAACTCCCTCCACGCCTGAAAGGATGGTTTCCATAGATTTTTGAAATATAGCTGGCGCGTTAGCTAGTCCATACACTAGACGCGTATATTTGAACAATCCTTTCGGCGTTGTGATGGTTGTGAGTGCCTGACACTCCTCACTAAGAACGAATTGGTTATACGCGTTTTTTAAATCTAATTTAGTAAAGCGATCACCACCCCCTAACTTTGCAAACACCTCCTCGATGCGGAGCAGTGGATACTTATCGATGACGAGATCTTTATTCAATGTTACTGAAAAATCTCCGGCTATTCTGACCTTACCATTCTCTTTTAATACAGGTACGATTGGTGTGGCATACTGAGAATGGTTGACTGGCACCAGAACTCCTAAACTGACTAACCTATTTAACTCATGTTCTACTTTACTTTTTAAAGCAAACGGTATGGTACGTGGCTTAAAAAATTTCGGTGATGCATTTTCTTTCAGACGTAATTCAACTTTAAATTTATTAAAAGTTCCTAACTCATCGCGCCATAATTCGGAATATTGTTCCAGCAATTTTTGTACCTCATTATTATGTGACATGCTATTTATTATAGTTGTAAGAACCAATTTGAAAGCGGACATAAAATCACGACCCAGTAGTGGTGGCCCTCCATTTTGAACTACATAAACCTTTATTGGTTTAGTTTGGTTTTCATACATTATATTTGTTTCAAAATAGCCTAGCGGAGAAATTTTATGTCCGTTATATAAACACATTCGAATGAAACATTGATATAATTTAAAAGACGAGAAATAAGAGTCATACATTTTTTTAGAAATAACAGATGTGCCCGAACCGGAATCTAGTTCCATTGAGAGATATTTCTGCCCTAACGTTACCCATAATTTAATAGGCTGATCAGTCACATACCTCAAATTAAAGTTATGGCACTCCAAGCAACACTCGACGTCATCCTCATTTGCTTTTTCCGAAATTTCCAGGTTATTCACTCGAGTTTTTATTTTTCATTTTGCACATTTTTTTTAAATGACCTTTAACACCACATTTTTGACACCTATAACTTTTAAACCGACATTGATTTTCGTGATGATTTTTCATACCGCACACACCACAATGATACGATTCACCCTGCGAACGCATGTTTGACTTGACGATGACGCCGAAGTTATGATGGGTGCACGACGACCCGTTCCGTCGCGTCTACCTTCATTTGCTGAACGGAACATTGGTTCTTCTTTGAAGGTCTTGACCGCATCCTTGTACATCATAGCTTTTGCTTCACGCGCGCACTCCGCTTGCTCAGATATTTCCAATGCTCGTGCGAGGGTCAATGTAGCCGCGTCTTGCTCGAATAACTTATCGCGCTCCGGGCCCGTAGCCAGACCAAGAACAAAACGATCGGTAACAATCGCCTCTAACGCAGGGCCGAAGTCACAGTAACTAGCCAAGCCTCTCAATCTCGCCGCCCACTCACCTAAGGTCTTATCTGGATTTCTTGTGGCTCCATAGAACCTCGCTTTATCTGCATAAGAACAGCGCTTGGTCTTGAAATGTTTGTCCAATAGTTCAACTAGTTGAGTATAAGTTAACGTTTCCAATGCACTCGGGTATGCGATGTTACGCAACAACCGGAAAGACTCATCTGAAAGATGTGTGATGAGAATAGCGCTTTTGTTATCTTCTACCACACTATTTACTTTCAAGAACTGGGTCAGTTTTCCTTTGAATATAGACCACTCACACGTTTTATAATCGAAACTATTAAAATTTCCCAAAAAAGACATTTTTTTTTCGATAAATCCCGCGGTATTCAAGTTAAAAATCCTCGTCGCCACTGATATGAATGGGAGCGCAATGAAACGTCAAGTTGTGATACCAGCCGGTTTATTACTGTCAGTGCGTAGCACACGAAGAATCGTATGAGTAGTACAATGTAGGTAGGTAACTATATATCAACTACCCTATAAATTAGTCTCGCGAACAGTACTTTGGTCTGTTTCATGGCTAATGGAGATATCGGTGGTTTTCAGAACAAGACAGTAATAACAACGTTTCAAACCTGCAGGAAAAAATTACGATCTCATGGATTTCAAATGATATCATATCATATGATATCATAGTGCAAAGCGAAAATTATGATTTTCGTCAGATTTTTGATCATTCGTTCGTTATATCATGATGACATCATCGAAATTATGCCATAGTAATGATATCATTCGAGATCGGTAATACGAAATAAAGCATTTCATGATTTATTATGCCATGTCATAAGATGAAAGATTCATAATTGGCCTACTGCTCGATGGGATTATTGGTTCTGAGCCACGTTCGGAGATGCAGGTCGACCTGGACCCAGAACCCGCCGAAGAGTGGCTACGCTCAGTGCGAGCCCGATGTTTATATCATCTATCACAGTGGACACGTACATTACACTTCACGCACATACATTTACAATAACACAAGCAAACACCACACACTCCCATCACACACGCATACTTCCAAGTTATAATAATTTTCACATTTGAGCTCACACAATGACATCTTTACTTTACTCTAATATTATGTTTACCCTTTTGATGTTTCCATCTGGTTCGGATGTGGAGAGGCTGGTAATCTGTCATACAGGTTTCCTAGTACAGATACCAGTCTCTCACATAGACTTTAAATTATATAAGAAAAAAAAAATGTCATTACTTACTAAGCTATATGTAATTGTAATTGTCTGTGTGAGAGAATAAAATAAAACATTATTATTATCTGTGCCGCCCGTGATGGTCGCCTCCATGGTGGTCGCCGCCACCGCCTCCATCGCCTGCGCGCCGGAGTCGGTGACGGATACCGAGGAGCCTGGGTCAGCTAATGCGATGCTAAACAGCACAATACTTGAAATATTGGGCGAGGAACCTACTATTTCGATTACTTTTGGAGCCGACATTCACAAAGAGTTGGCAGTTAGGTCGGAACACACATTAATGTGAAATACCTTTCGCCGAGTAGGTACATAACTGCAAACTAATTAATGCTCCCGTAGTAGGTACTGAATGCCGAAATTAAGGCGGCTATCTCCGATATAAACGCTAAACGTTATAAAAATATCGAAATTAGGCAAAAACAAGTTTCTACGGCTATTTCATGCTTGAACCAAGCTATTAATTCGCTGACCTCGAAAAATAACAGTGGCCCAGAATTAATAACAATGTTGATGGACACAGAACGTATTCTCTGTGACTTACAGTACCGGATTTAGTCATACGACGGAATTTTATTCTGTCTTCCCTTAAAAAGGACATGAAAGACCAGCTTCAAAATACTTAACCATTTTTTATTCATTAATTATTAGGCGAAAACCTGACAGAAATTATTAAGACCGCAAAGGCGATAAATAAATAGGGTGCAGAGTTAAAAACTTCATTGCATAAGCCACAAACAAAAAAAAAGGCGCTTGCACCGACGCCTAGCACCTCCAGGAATAATTAAACTGGAAGGGCCCTTATCCTACTCGGAAGCAGCCAAATCGTCCGAAGACGAAGGAGCCCCCTGTCAGTAGAGGTCGGCTATCGAGCTCATCGAGACACTCGCAGCAGCCGCCCGCCGCCACGCGATCGCCGCAAAATCCAGTAAAATATGCAGGCACTTTGCCTCTTTTTATGACCAATGTTCTCTTATAACTAAGAATGCAGAAATTCTATCCTGCATCAAGGGATACGAAATCCCATTCACTAGTCCCGTTAACCAATTACCTGTTCCAAAGGTGAAACATTATTTAGCCACAGAAAGAGATGATTTCAATTAAGCTATTCATAACTTGTTAGCTAATGGTGCTATTTCAAAATGCCAACCTACTGAAGGGCAATTTTTATCAAGTATATTCTGGTACCTAAGCCAAATGGTAAACATCGTTTCATCCTGAATTTAAAAAAACTTTAATAAATGTATAAAAGCAGATCATTTAAAAATTGAAAATTTACGCTCAGTGCTAAAATTTATAACAAAAAATGGTTTCATGACAAAAATAGATTTAAAAGATGCCTTTTATTTAATAAGTATTCACCCTAATTCAAGAAAATATTTAAGATTTCAAATTGAACAAGAACTATTTGGCTTGAGTACTGCACCATCAAGGCAATGAAACCTATTGTCCGATTACTCCGTTCTGCGGACCTAGAATCAACTAATTATTTAGATAATTATTGGCTAATGGGACACTCTTACGATAGTTGTTTGTACAATACTATACAAACCAAAAAATTAATTACCTCTCTTTGATTTTAATTAACGAGGACATAAGTTTAATGATACCTAGTAATATATGTACATTTTTAAGGTTACGTTCTAATCTAGACTAAAATTTCCAGATCACAAATCAGAAATTTCAAAAAAAAAAAGGTTAACTCTTAAAAGATGTTGAATTCATCAATTCGCACAAATAGTCGAATTACTAGTCTCAGTTTGCCCGGCTTTAGAATACAGCTAGCCTTATACTAAAATATTCGAGCGCATTAAGTAATTAAACTTAAAATCATCAAATGATAATTATGATAAATTTATAAATATCCCTAGGAATGACGCAATACAAATACCGTTTTGTAAAATCAAACATGATACACATGATCTGGAAATTTTCTCAGACGCCTCAAATACGGGGCTGTACGTGGCAAAGAGAAGGTTAGCGGGTTGTGGAGCATTCAGGAGAGAACACAACACATTAACTACTAGAAATTCTAGCTGCTTTTCTAATTTATTAAAAGTTAAAAATTGTTCCCCAAAAATGTAAGTAGTTGTCAAATTTCTCCGCATCGACAACACTACAGTAATCTCTTACATCAATACAATGGGGGGTATTCAGTTCCCCCACTTCACTGACATCACTCGTCAACTATGGCAGTGGTGTGAATGTCGCAATTTGTATGTTATGGCTTATTACATTAGCTCATCAGATAATATAAAGGCAGATGCCGAATCAAGGCGGGTACATCCTGACATAGAATCGACGACACGTTTAGCGCAAAGGTCGAGTGATCACCTACTGCGCAACGGGTCGCGGGTTCAATTCCCGTACGGGACAAATGTTTTATGGCCTACAGAAATTTGTTCCGGTCTAAGCGTATGTGCATGTGATATTCTGTTTGTTACTGCACCCATGACACAGGAGAAAATCCTAGTGTAGGGCGACGTTTTTTAAAAAAAAAAATTGGAGTTAGCGGACTGGGCATATCAGGAAATTGTCTCATCGTATGGGGCACCTCAAGTAGACTTATTCGCTAGTCAAATAAATACTAAATGCACTGATTATGTCTCCTGGCATAGGGACCCAGATGCATTTCCTGGGCCGATTTTAATTTTTATGCTTTCACCCCGTTCTCTGTCATGGTATAGCGGGGAACTTATGCGGACGGCGTACCGCCGATATTAGCATCTATATCGTAAAGTTCCTTTAAACAATATAATGTTTAATTAAGGCGCTGGTTCAATTACTGTAACGACAATAATTGTGACTTGTATAATCCTTCAATTCCACAAATAATTTATTTCAACAAACTATTATGAAGAGGGAGTTCAATATGGCACGCTTAACTCCTATAGATCCGCGCTCGCCCTGCTTAGGGGAAAATAATTTACGAGAAGATGACAGAGTAAAAAGATATTTTAAAGGAATATTTCGGTTACGCCCTCCCTTGCCCAAATATGTGGGATATTATGTCAGCCAATTTTACGCCAATGAAACATTGTCTTTTGAAAAACTTTCGAAAAAACTCATCACTCTCATTGCGCTGTTGACAGCACACAAAGTACAAACCTTGTCCTAGATTAATATTAAAAATATTGAAATCTTTCCTTCTCTTCATAAGAGCGAGGTTATACCATCAGTATTTCATCAGTCTGATTCATCAGTCTGGTATGATTGACGCCAGACTGATCGTGTAACCCAGTGACTGACGAAATACTGATGAATTTTCGCTAGTCCAGCGGAGACTGATGAAATACTGATGCCAGACTGATGGATCAAACTGATGAAATACTGATGGTGTAACCAGAGGCTAAGTGCTAAAAAGCCTTATAATGCTGTCGGTTCCCAAACCTTAAGTCAGTGAATAAAGGACACCTTGCGCGATAGCATTTTTGATCTAAACATATTTACCGCGCACAGCACGCCGCTACATCCGCGGCTCATCACCTAGGTGTCGGCCTAGATCAAATAAGACGAACCGCTGGATGGAGCGGCTCTTCAAGCACATTCTATCGGTTCTATAATAGAACCATAAGTAATGTTAATACTAATGGAAATAATTATTTTGCCAGAACAATTGTTAATAATACGAGTAATTCAAATGATGATTGATGTTAATTCTTATTAACATAAATTAATGAAAATTCAGGAATAAACAAAATATTTCACACTATTATCTCTAAAAGTCTACAAGTATCATTTGCTAATCCCGAGGACGAAGCCAAGTATAATTAATGATTAAACGAACTTATCTGTACGTGAAGTTCAATCATAATTATACGAAGGCTTCGTCCGAAGGGATTAGCAACCCTCCCTCCCAACTACAAGTGCCCTTTTTTGTGTGAAATATTCCGGATGCGGCTACTCTTAAACTAAATGAAGCGAGCGGATAGGTCGCCCAACTTGTTGACGTGAGACTCATTTTAAATTTTATTTAAACCCTCAAATAAAGTGCGTGACTGGCGTATCACTAGGCGTTACTACAAGTATCATTTGCTAATCCCTTCGGACGAAGCCTTCGTATAATTATGATTGAACTTCACGTACAGGTAAGTTCGTTTAATCATTAATTATGATCGAACTTAACGTACAGGTAAGTTCGTTTAATCATTAATTATTCGCCATATTATTTCTTCGTTATTAAGTATGATTGTAGTAGTTTTTAGGGTTCCGTAGTAAACAAGGAACCCTTATAGTTTCGCCATGTCTGTTTGTCTGTCTGTCCATCCGCGCTTTACTCAGAGGCTATTAGTACTAGAAACCTGTAATTTGGTATGGGTATGTATATTAATCATGCCAAAAAAGTGGTTGAAAAAAATATAGAAAAAAAATTTTTTTTAGGGTAGCTCCTCTACAAGTAAAGTGGGAGTTAATTTTTTTTCTCAACTAACCCATCGTGTGGGGTATTGTTGAATCATCATCATCACAGCTCATATACGTCCCCACCGAGAGGTTCGAGCCTACCCTATGTTGGTGATTTGGCCTTAGTCAACCACGCTGGCCCAGTGCGGATTGGTCGACTTCACATACATCATTGAATTTCTTCGCAGATGTATGCAGGTTGCCTCACGATGTTTTCCTTCACCGTAGGAGCGTCAGACAAATGTACATATGAAATTCGAAACGAAAAACACATTGGTACATGGCGGGTCTCGAACCCCGACCCCCCGATTGGAAGGCAAGTGCCGAGTCCACAGCGCCACCGACGCTCATATTGTTGAATAGGTATCATAGACGAAGAATAATATAGACTGCCAATGTCATACAACTATAAGAAAGGTCCTATTCCCGCCTTATATCTAGATGGCGCTGACCTATAAGGTTGCTAACTTAAATTTTGTTGATAATTTATACTGAATCATGCCTGAAAATTAATAAAAAGTTGTTTTAATAATAGTAAATTACAAATAATTCTGCAATATTCCGCCAGAACAATTTTAATCTTTATCGAAAAGTTTAATCCTATTACACGGTTTCTACGGTTTCGCGCTAGATGGCGAATACAATTAAGCACGGTGCGGTCAGTGCGGTGCTTAGATTGTTATAATACTTTTTTACTAGATGGCGCTTAATTTAATGGATAATGTTACATTCAATAAATTTTTTTTAAAATTCTTTCTGTGTATATTATAGGAATTGTAAATGATATCTCATGTACACAAATATTAAAAGAAGTAACAAAAAGTGTATTTTAAGCTGTAAAAAAAAGAAAAAATACACGCGGAGAAATTAACTTCGTTATACCCGATGCTCCGATACATTTTAATTCTATCTTGATTCTAATGCACGGTAGGTACCTAAACTTTTAGGTGCTGAGTTGCAAGGCTTCTAGTCTTTTTTTGGAATGCGTTCGGATTTATGTGCCGATCGGTTATTTTTAGAAGCGACCTACTTTTATTATTTTTGTCTAAATGATAAGTTGATGATATCTTTAAAAGACTTCATTTTTGTTGTTAATGACATTATGAGTTAAAACATTATTTCTTATATTTTTTATTAAATGAGGCACATCAAAAATTGAAACAATTTTGCGTTCTTCACTATAGAAAAATGTTTTACAAAAAATAAAAACCGACTTCAAAAACACTGAAAAGTCTACAAATAGGTACAGCTTACAGACAACATCACACTTCTATATTGAAGTCGGTATCAAACGATGATCCAGAAAGTCTTAAAATTTGTCACCGACTTCAATATAGAAATGTGATGTTGTCTGTAACTATTCTTATATTATTTTAAACTTTTCAGTGTTTGTGAAGTCGGTTTTTATTTTTTGTAAAATATTTTTATTTTTAACTTTTTAGTGAAAAGAACCCTAAAATAATATAAAGGAAATTTGGGATTTCCCTCGATTTTCGTGAGATCCCATCATCAGATCCTGACTTTAGTGATCTTGGGGCCACCCCAGGAGTATACCTACTCTATCGAATACAAAAGGAATTTTGAAAATCGGTTAAAACACGTTGGACACACCTAAAACTTTAAGGGTTTCCCTCGATCTTTATGAAATTCAATCATCAGATCCTAACCATGGGACCACCCTTGGAGTATCCTCTATCGAATACAAAAAGAATCATCAAAATCGGTTCATAAACGACGAAGTTATCCGCGAACAAACATAACAAAAGCATATATACGGTCGAATTGAGAAACCTCCTCCTTTTTAGGGTTCCGTAGTAAACAAGGAACCCTTATAGATTCGTCATGTCTGTCTGTCTGTCCGCGCTTTTACTCAGAAACTATTAGTACTAGAAAGCTGTAATTTTGTATGGGTAATGTATATTAATCATGCCAAAAAAGTGGTAACAAAAAATATTGAAAAAAAAAATTTTTTTTTTGGGTGGCTACCGTACATAGTATAGTGGGAGTAACATTTTTTTCTCGACTAACCCATCGTGTGGGGTATTGCTGAATAGGTCTTTAAAAAACAATGTACGGTTCAGAATACCATTTTTCGATTTAAGGATTGCAAATTTTTCTTAGAGGTAAGTGTCCCCCCCCTCTAACTGCTAAACGGTTACACACGGTTATTTTTTATCACCCTGGAAAATTTTAGGGACGCTTCAGGACACATCCATTATTATATAAAAATTTAAAAAAATAGAAAAAAATTAGATAAATCTCTAAAATGCTGCTCTAAACTAGTGCAGCATTCTTTGAATTTTTTTGGGAAATTAATATAAAATTAAGTATGGGAGTTATTTTTTTATTCATAGGTAATTTAAATCATTCTGTGTGTGGAAACTATGTTTATAATAAATAAATAAATTCTAATACCATGTCGTGAAAAAAATTACAACAGTAGTATATGTATACAAGGTTATTTTTTAGTTATGAC
The DNA here is from genome assembly GCA_963935595.1 of Schoenobius gigantellus. Classification (NCBI taxonomy): domain Eukaryota; kingdom Metazoa; phylum Arthropoda; class Insecta; order Lepidoptera; family Crambidae; genus Schoenobius; species Schoenobius gigantellus. The sequence goes on from OZ012545.1 coordinate 28,748,878, forward strand.
AAAAATGTGTGCTTGTTCAGACAAGCAAACTGAACAACTTTCACTATGGGACCAACTTCGAAATCGCAAAAAAAATCAAAAATCTGCTGTTTCATACATTTAGGTTCAGTGAATGTTAAACATTTGTATGAAACAGCTGATTTTTTTTTGCGATTTTTAAGTTGGTCCCATAGTGAAAGTGTTTCAGTTTGCTTGTCTGACTGAACAAGCACACCAAATTTTTGTCATAGCTAAAAAATCAACTTGTATAACGAAGTTTAAAGGAAAACTATCAGAGTTGAGTATTAAGTACAAACTAAAAAGTTATATACGAAAAATTAGTACTGAATATAAATTTACGAACCAGGTGAAGTTAAGTAAATGTAAAATCATTGGAGCTTTAATCATAATAATAATTACTAATTTAATAGCAACGTGTTGTGAGGTGTGATGTGAGTGTGAACTCAAAGTTGGCATTTGCAACTACGGAACCCTACACTGCGCGCGGCCCGATACGGTTTTTTTAGAAGTCGGTTAAAAAAGGGTTTATTTTTTGCCACTCCTAAATTTTTTAGTAGCTCAAAAATAAAGAAAGGAGTTTTTGTGTTTTGCAACGCGAACTTGCTTTATTTTAGAACTGTTCTGCGCAAAGCTTTACTTACTATTTGCAAACTTTAACTTCTACATAAAAACGAAAGCCACTAATCACAGAACAATCATCTGTCAATACCAGGTAAAATTTAACGCTTTCTGGGGTCCACGAGAAATTCACTCCTGTCAGGCGAAAATTCCTCCACTTTGCTTCTCGAACGTTATCAATTACCTTGTTCTCGAATGAGAGGGAATGTCTGGCAGAAAGTGTCAAAAATGTATATAGCGCCATCTATCGTGCTCTTGTATAACTACATAAATCTATGTAATCACTGCTGTGTACCCTAGGAGCGTGTGTGCTTTGTTGCTTTTAGAAATATCGACAAATTTTGGATTTGATACAGCTCGCTCCATCTATTGCTCGTGGTTATAACTAATTTTAGAAATGTTAGACATTGACAATCCTTTCTTTATATCATCCTTGATAGGTATTTAAAAAATAATGTAAGGTTCAGAACACCATTTTTCGATTTAGGGATCCGTTTCTGAAATATTTGGTTTTAAAGTGCAAATTTTTGTTAGAGGTAAGTGTCCCCCCCCCCTCTATCTGGTTACCTATATATAGACACGTGAAAAAAGGAAAACTATCAGAGTTGAGTACTAAGTACAAACTAAAAAGTTATAGACGACTAACTTATAAAATGTACCTACTCGGAAAAGTAAAATTTCATTGAAAATTAGTACCTACTGAATATAAATTTACGAACCACGTGAAGTTAAGGAAATATAAAATCATTGCAGCTTTAATAATAATAATAATGCCTAATTTAATAGCAACATATTTAGTAATCTGTGGCAACGTGTTGTGAGACTTGTGAGGTGTGAGTGTGAACTCAAAGTTGGCATTTGCAACTACGGAACCCTACACAGTGCGTGGCTCGACACGCACTTGGCCGGTTTTTTATAGTGAAGTCTCTTTATCTTCTCTTTATAGTGTTTCCCACAATATTCTTCTCTGACGCGTTTACAGGTCTGCTGGAAGAGATCTCTCTTAGAGATAAGTGCATCTTTACTCACTATCACTATTGATTGTTTAAATTGTTTTGTACTGTTTTTGCGCAATAAAGAGTACAGGCAGTCCTCGACTTACGTCGTTTCGATTTACGTCGTTTCGATTTACGTCGTTTCAAGTTACGTCGAACAATGTTTTGACACTATTCCTCAAGCATACGTCATTTGTTTCGATTTCCGGCATAGGAGAATTCACTTGTCGCGATGTCAATGATCGTGGGGCCGGTGGGGCGCGGTGTCGGCGGTTAATAACAAAATTTGTGCAGCCTATCAGTGTTACCAAGATCTATATGATAGCAAGAAGAAAGAAGCGAAGCAATCTAGAATTGATAGTTTCTTTAAGCCAAAAGTTTAATTTATTATTTATCATTACATATTAAAGTTTTATAATTATTATTAAAATTAATAACACACAAATACCAAAAATAACTAGCAATTTCATAAGTGCATATATAATTATTTTAAGAACTTACTTTTGATAATAAAGTATGTATATCCTTTGTTATAAATGCAGTTTTTTTTTAATTTCGAGTCCGTGTGGATCCTAACCCTTGAGTTTTACATATAAACATATGAAAAAATATGTCTCGACTTACGTCGTTTCGATTTACGTCGCGTATTTCGAGAACCTAACATGCCGTAAGTACGAGGACTGCCTGTATATTAAAAAACTATTTGAACTGTGTATAATGCTATAAAAGTATCCCCAATTATTCCGCTTTCATTATTTACTTATGTCTGGAATTATTCAAACATGTTTAAGAAAGTGACTTTGCATTTTCTTTAAAAATGCTAAATAAATTGACAACTGAATAAATTAATACATAGAAAAAATTTCGTCTCGGGTGGGAATCGAACTCGCGACTTCAACATACCATTTTGGGTTGACGCTAAACTGGGCCACTGAGCTCTTGGCCTAGTGGTCAAATATTATTACTTCAACATACCAGTGCGGTATGTTGAAGTAATAATATTTTGCATATTGAACCAATTTGGTTTTACCAAAGGGTACTTAGGTAGGTACTTTACTTACACTTCAGATGCTGGAGTTGTACTTCTCAAACAATGTTAGCCGCTTGAGTACCTAGCCTTGAGTGCGTAAACAAGATGTAGATGTGATTGATATTTTTGTTACCCGTCGAAGGCTTTTGACCGCGTTGGTCACATCCTTACTATACTTATTATACTTAATATTATAATCGCGAAAGTATTTTTTTTTCCTAGTTGTTTCACATTGACGTGTGGTGTGCAAACGCTGAAGGGAGTGGAGAGGAAGCAAGAATGCGATTTGATACATTCTTTCTCCCTGTTGTTTAATGGAGTATGAAGGAGCGGTGGGTTGTTCACTGATTGATGAGAGGGAGGATTAGGATTAGGAGAGGGAGATAGAGGAAGGGAACTGGAAGAAGGAACTGTGGTTTCGTATATGTTTGTGTAATGTGCTTTTTGTGTGCTTGTGTGATTGCATGAGTGTCTTGGTTGGTCGGGAGACAGTGTATACACGGTTATTTTTTTATCACCCTGGTTATTTTAAGGGTGGCTTCAGGACACGGTAGAAGAATTATTTAACCGTTAATAATAAAATTTACTCACCTGTTTAATTAGATATTTATTATCAAAAATATCCAAAAAATACTGCACTGGTATGGACACTGAGTGAAGTTGTAGGCAAAACATTGAATGAACGCGAACTGGCAACAACGTCGCCGATTCAAAGTCATCACTGAGTTGATCACAATTTCACCTTCCTACTTTACGGGCTTAGGACCGGCAAAACAAAGTTTTTAAAGAAAACAAACAGTACCAAGTAGGTATTACGGTTATGGTAGGTTGTTTTGGCGTAGTTAAAAAATTGGAATCAACTTTAAATACTTACCTACCTAGGAAACAATTTAAATCAACTTTAGTTCTAATAACAAAAGAGTTCTAAATTTAAAGGAAGTCCTCTAACTCATATATAGTCGTGCACGTTTAAAACTATACATGACCACAACAACATATTACTTTGGTTAGTGTTTAACGTCTCGAAATGCAGTTTTCGCTTCCAAGTCTTACGTTTGTGGGTTCACTTTCTTACACCAAACACTTAATTTCACTTCACAAGTAAAAGTCTACGGTCTACCGGAGTAAGGTCTGTGTATTCGCTAGATGTGTTAACTTGAAACTAAAATTCCGAATGCGCCCGATTGCCGCGCGTCAGGCGCGGGCGCGACATCGCGATACGTTCACACGCGCTGAGGTCAAAGCACAAATTATATTACTGTTACAGATAGGAATCAACCCCTCTAGCGGCCGTTTCGTAGTGAAATGACAGCTCCGTAATGATAGTGCTGCAAAACTATCGACTGCTTATTATCGACATACTGAAAATTATCGATATAAATTTACAGCCCTAATCTACTTTTTTAATTCTGATAATATTTTAGGTTATTAAAAATCAAAACAACGAAATGCGATTATCTTTTTATTGAATTTAACATACAATATGACAAAAACGTACACAATGGAACTTATTAGAACCCACAATTCTCCGCCATGCAACGCTGTGCTTACTCTGCGATTCTGAAAAGATAAATAAGCATTTGTATAAAGTGTGACGACTCTAAAATGAAAAACAGTGAAAAACCTAGTAAAAATAAATAACCTGCCTCTCCATCTGATCTTAGTCTCTCCACTTCTCAATATCTGTACACCTGTTGATACAAAAAAGATAATTATATAAGACATTACTTTGTTTTTGAAAATAATTTTGTTTTATTGATTATTTACAAAACTTCAGATTGAAGAATTGAACTCTGCAGACAATGGCAAATAGTTTAAAACGTTTGAATACATTTTGAAGAAGTTAACATTAAAAGCAATTAATTTTATAGTAGGTAATCTAACCAAACAAATCAATCTAGTTTTTAATTTTGATGAATATGTTAAGGTCAATAAGAAATGTTTTCCATAAATTAATGATATTCATTCATATAAATGATTTTAATTAGAGTTTGAAAAAGCATTTAAAAGGAATGGCATACCCATTCCTTTTGTAATGCTTTTAAAATTATGTTTATCAAACTTTCACATTCTCTTAAATAATTGTGTCAGAGTTAAATGTTCCAAATTGGTTCACTAAACTCAAATAAAACTAGATTTATTAAATTCTCATGGCCAAATGTAAGGAAAGTGGATACAATCGAATCGTTGAACTCATCAATTGTAGTTACAAAATTTTTGGGTATTACACTTGATGCACGTTTGTGGGATCAACATAGTCCTTCGCGAACAGACCTAGTTCTGTTGTATATGTAGTAAAACAATTCAAGCATGTTACTATGTTGATACGGCAAGATAAATTTACTTAGTTATTTTCAGTGTCATGTAATTGGCTATTACTGCTGGGTTTCGGCTGCTAGTATAGAAAGTATTTTTGGACTTCAGTTGGTGCTATTTATAATTCACAAGCAAAGGTTTCTCTAAGAAATATTTTTAACTAAATTAATATATTGATTTAAGCTGAACAGTCTAATTATGAAAATTTGATTTGTCTATAAAAATTATAAAACCTTTGGTACCAATTTTCGATTTCATAATCTAAACACAAGAAATAGAAAGCCACTGTGAACAAGTGTGTATTGATCTGCTCATCACGTTCTAGTCATTTTCTGATATAACCATAAAAAGTAGGTGTTATAATAGCAACGTAACATCCCATTTTTTTTTTCGTCGTGACTATTGTGATTTTCAAAGCTTATTTACTCGCAAACTATAAGACTTGAGAGAAAATTGACATGAATAAAAAGTGTTAATTTTAAAGCTATTCTATATGATACAACCATAAAAATTAGGTGTCCTAATATCAAGGCAACATCCCAAAATATCCCATCCAGTTAAATATAATTATTTATAATTCTGATAAAATATTTGTTTAATTAAGTATTTATTTGAGTCATGAATCGGAACTTATACTTTACACAAACATTTTATTTTTAAACTTTAGAATTATAATTTTATTTAATTAGGCTGATATTCTTGTTTTTATTTAATGTGGAATTAATTATTACATTTTTGATAAAAATAACCTAAGGAGATAAATTATTTTTTTCATCACGGAAATTAGTATGCATGAAACGGAAAAAATCGATTTGTCAAGGGAACTTTCTTATCTTGAATGTACTATATTTAATTTTATCACTGATTAGCCTTTCAGAAACAAGGGGTTAATAAGCAAACATATTTATGTCAAAAACAAATTAATCACCTTTTGACAGCCCACTTTCTGTTATTCATGTCCTGTTCATTGCTTGTGCAGTGGCTTATGTTCTTAGCATATTAATAAAATTGATAAAATGAAATTCAGGTCCATGGTGAGTAACCAAAGCTTCTAACATATCGAGCTTCTCTATGCTTCCGAAGTCACCTTGCGCCCAGACATGTGCACCATCAGAAGATCAATTTTAGCAGAGCTTTGCTACTCTTTTTGAGAAGAAGTGTTTTTCATTTTCATTCAATCTAAAAAAAAATTACATGTAATTTTGAACAACAACATAGTGTAGGTTATTTAATGGAAAACATAATATTAAATTAATTTTAAACTATTGTTTATTTAATGAAAAAAATATTACACAACTTTGCTCACCTATCATTATTGGATTTTTAAGTATTCCTGAATTTATTTCACTTGGAGGAAGTTATTTATTGCATACTCAACTCAAGATATTCATCTTCAAGTATTTGTGTTTCAAAATAACACTAGTTTTTCTGTGTTCATAAGTTGTTTTTATCGATTTCAAAATTGATGTGCATCCAGAAATGTAACCTCTGTTGAAGCCGATGGTCTGTAAAATATTTTAGTGGATTCATAACAATATAAAGTTCGCTCGTTTTTTAGTATGGGAAAGTTCAACTTCATACATTTTGGTAAATAACTATTAGGCCAAAGATGAAAGCGTTCTTCACCTGGATTTGCCTACAAGAGAGTTGCTGGATGTCTGATTATCAGAGTAACAAGTTGTACTCTGCACAAGTTGTACTGTCACCATGGTGATCTGATAAACTTAAGTAAGATTATGGTAGCTAACCAGGTGGGCTCAGCTATATTAGCATGAAATAGTATGAAACAATGAAAGGTCAAAAAGTTATTAAGTTTAGAAAATCACAAGCAAACAAACCGATAAAACTGCCGAATCCCTTCGTACACACAGGTACTGTTATTGAATCAAGAACAGTGAGTGTCAAAAATCTTAAAAAACATGCTTAAAACACATAAAATCTGAAGATAAATTAGAGATTTAAACAAACCAACAATGTAATAATGAAAAATGAAATGCAAATGTGTGCGTTCTACTTCTATGATGAAATGACACGACACGACACACACACATGCACCCAAAAGCAAAATGGCGTCAAAAAAAATGGCGGAGACTGTCTCAGAGCCGCTCCACTAACGACCCGCTAGTTATAGGGGTGATTCCAACGCCTGGGTCAAAGGCGAACTAAAGCCGGCCGGCTCGTGCCGACAAGCGACAGCAAACAACAAAACGCCGCCGCCGGCGCCGACTGTCTCTGTCTTTCACTATTGTAGTGTCTAGTGCAATAATAACTCTTATTTCAAACTAGTTGTAGATTGATCTTGCTTGAATTAATAATGCGACGTTGCCGCATTTTCCTAAGCCCGTAGTAGTATATGCTTTATTCATTCATAATCTTACCTTATCTTGTAGTAAACAAGAACAATGTCTATAATTTAATATTATTGGCGGATAAAATTTAAAAAATATAACCACATGTTTTTTTTATTGATATGAGTCGTCTAGCGTCTACCGAGCTGCCTCTAAAATTTTCCAGTATGATAAAAAAATAACCGTGTATGTGTGTTAGCATGGTGATGCATGTGATTATTTATGTGTGATGATGAGTGGGGTGGTTTGTGATTCATGCAGATTGATGTTTTTTTTTGTAGGTAGTTGCCAGGTGATTTAATAATATAATGTATTTTATGATTTTAATCTTATGATTTTAGTTTTTTGTTATCGCTATGAATGCTTGTGTGATTGTGTGTATGCAATATGGGTGTATACCTATGTACCTATGTATAAAAGTGTATGTTATTGTAATGTTTGTTACTCTTTAACGCAAAAATTACTGAATGAATTTGGATAACATTTTGTAGGTTGACGGATTAAGACAGGGATTAACATATAGGCTACTTATTATCCTGGAAAAGTAAGTAGTTCCCGCGGGAAAGTAGATTTATATTTTTTCTTTGAACTTTTAAGGCGAAACATAGTTCGCGGGCACCTCAAGCATTATGGTGTCTCTGAAGAAGTAGTTAGCCTCATTGAGTATTATTGTCCATTACCCTATTGGTAGAAAGTTGTATCAAAACTGAATCTGCTGGTAATTATGATTATGATTACATGGCCCCGATTCTCATGGATTCGAAGAAAGTTTACGAATTATTTTCTGGAGCGAGTGGTAGCTACAGCTCAGTCAATCGTTCGTGTTGTTTGCGCAGAGGTACTTGCACTGGAAAACTATCAGTCAAACATAAAACTCCAATCTCCTTTCTAGGGTTCCGTAGCCAAATGGCATAAAACGGAACCCTTATAGATTCGTCATGTCTGTCTGTCTGTCTGTCCGTCCGTATGTCACAGCCACTTTTGTGAACCGCATTAAGATTTTCACACAAAAATAGGAAAAAGCAATAATGGGGGTTAACTGAAACTCAAAATTTTTTTTCATCAAATCCATACGTGTGTCAAAAATCATATTGAGGTTTCCAATATCATTTTTTTCTAAACTGAATAGTTTACGCGAGAGACACGTCCAAAGTTGTAAAATCTGTGTCCCCCCCACTGTAACTTCTAAAATAAGAGTATGATAAAACTAAAAAAATATATATGATGTACATTCAAACTTCCACCGAAAATTGGTTTGAACGAGATCTAGGAAGTAGTTTTTTTAATACGTCATAAATCCTACGGAATTACCCTTCATGGGCGAGTCCGACTCGCGCTTGGCTGGTTTTTATTTCATTTATTTCATTGGTTTTTATTTATTGTTATCTATAAAGAATAGTTACTCCAGTTCTCATAATGTTATATTGAGCTGAAAATGGAAAATTTCTAATAAGTTAGCAGTTAGGGGATAGTTCTTAAATATAATGGGAACGATTGACGAGTAGTTGTATTCTTTTAAGTGATTCAGGAGAACAGATAGTGGAAAGTATAACTTCTTAGCAATTAGGTCGTTAGGAGTTCGTGAATAATTCTTTTAAGTAGGTAGTACCTTTAAGAGCAAAAGATACCGTTTAGAGCATTTTAAGTTATTCTTGTGTTTGCCTCGGGCCAAATTGTAAAACACTAAACAGCGAAAATAAACATATGTTTATTTCATCTTTTATCTTTATCTACGTAAAGTGGGTTTATTCCACTGTAATCAACCGAATACCCACCCCAAACCCACATTTTTGTGTCCCAAAATCATCTGCCACCTTATCACCTGCGCGACTAACAATTTTGTTTGTTTCTATATCAGCTGGGAAAGGGAAAGGTGTCCTTTCATTAGTTACCTCCCCGACCCGACCCGGTTAGAAATTAATTTTATGTGATCAAAAAAAGGGAATTTGTAATGGTAACCTCTTATTTCGATCACATAACATTCATTTAGTTAGAAGAATGTTTGTTATTTTTCTGACATCGCTTCGGAGCAGATTGTTATGAGTTGTCTATTAGTTTTAAGTAAGGGAAGAACTTTTACACGAAGTTTATCTTATTATTTTTATCACATTGTAGATCATGTGTAATTGTTACGACAAGAATTGGTATACCTACGAGTACCTAATTTTCCCACGTGTCCACAGCATTATATCGTTAGTAAATAAAATTACTAAAAGTCTGTGCATGTGTCTAATGTTAGTAAGAACTAAAACTTTATTAGAATTTAATGTAAATTCCGGAGATGTAAATTCCATTCGGAGATGTTAGAACGGAATTTAAAGTAAATTCTAATTTAATTTAATTTACTTTACAACTACATAGTGGGTAACCTATTTAAGTGATTGAAACTAAATTTGACCTATTTTATCTCGGCGTACGGTGCACAACAGATAAATCAATATGCGCAGCACATTGACCTGTTGCATTTCTCATTTCCCTGAGTTCGCTATGCTTTTGATAGGGGTGTTAGCTTTATAACATCTATATTTACTAGGTAGCCTCTCTGTTCGCCGGCCGGATCGCCCAGTCCCCGGAGGGCGCTGTCTGAGGGCGGGCGTCGCGTCAATTTAACAAAATCCACCTGATAATATTAATTTGCAATTGTAGCGTAAATAATATTATGATGAAAACCTGAAATATGTCTTAATATACGGAAAACAGCGCGACCGTATGGAAATGATTTATCATAATACCCAAAGGTGAGTATAAAGCCTTTATTTGTCCAATTCAGACAAAGGTTGGAGTGTTTTGGCATCTCGAAGATAAATACGATCAACATGTTGATTTAAATACAAAGAGGAATTGATTGGATCATGGAGGCAAAAACAAACAACAAGTATTTTTAAAATCTTTTTTATGAGGGTTGTAGTTAATTTCTCGCAGTTTGATTTTCTTAGATTTCTTTACTCTTCGCTAATTATCCAGTATCCACGTATAAAACTTCAATAATTCTCTGATCTTCATAAGTATCTTATTAATTAAAAAATAATTCAAGTTGTTTAAACTTGAATTATTTTCTAATTACCAACACTGGTTGTGTTTTGATTTTATTGTTTCAATTATTATTCATTTTAATCTTAACCATATTATTTATTACATTTCGAATGTAAATTAAACAGCTATTATAGCAGTTGAGTAAAACTACCTATATTATATATAGGTAGTTTTACTCAACTGCTCTTTATAAAACAGAACTACTGGACCGTTATATAAAAAAATGTTGTATGAATCCCCGAATAAGCTTTCGAAGAAACAAAAATGTTTTTAAGAGAGAGTTGCAATATGACAGTTCAAGTTTATTTTCCCATTAAAATAACGAAATAGCCATTTGATTATAAATTTGTCGTTAGGTATGTACCTACTTAAATATTTTATAAAATGCAACTATTGTACTCTGTAGAATAAATGAATATTCTATACGGTGCAATTGTGTGCATTTTTTTTCAACTTCGATTTGGTATGTCATTTTTACAATAATCATAGTTATGGGATTACCAATCGTATAGGTAGAGGTATACTACTACTACTAGATAGCTCTATTATTGTTTTAAATTTTTTAATTTTACTGTCCACATTTGCATGCCGTGACAACCTATAATTAAGATCTCACTTAGAATAAGTCTTATTGATGTAATACCTATCAGATTGTATAGTGTTAATCTTGTTGGATAAATAAAATAAAATAAAAATAAAATAAATATTTTATTTTATTTTATTTTTATTTATCGCGCCCGCCCGACGCGACGCTCGGGTGCTACATATTGGTCGGTACCTAGTTGCGAATATCAGGATGAGAATCCGCAGCAATGATGCTCATTTTTAACGCTGAAATTCAAGCTGTAACGACCTTGCACAAGTCAGGTGGTGTTTGAATAGACCACAGAGAATAGATAGATATACCAAAATTTAGGTAGTCACTTGTGTTCTGTCTATTGTTTTGTCGGCGTAAATTGGTTTAATGTTATTGATAAGTCCACGGTTGAATGCTAGTGAATTATTGTGTGACGTGCGTGGTGTTATAATAACAGATCAGTAATCCATAAACCACATTTGATTTCATAAAGCGTTCAAAATGGTACATTGTGATACAAGCGCGCTATGTCGGCTATTGCGTACGAGGCGATATTGTGCGCGAGCCGCAGGCGAGCGTGATAAGACAGCAGAGTACGTAATGACCAATGCGCGCGTGTATCATACGACGTTTTTCAACACACTTGTGAGGAAAATAAAAGATCTTGTGGTATTAATATTTTTCTGAAAATGACTTTTTTATCAATCTTCCACTGTATGAAAGTATCGTATGCCGCCAAGTATTTATCCTTTGACTTTGGCGGCAACAAACTATTACTCGCGCTTTGCGCCTCCATAATTATTTCCGGCGGAGTTAATAATATGGATTCTTCTTCTCTTGGACTCGACATATTTGTAGATAATCAATTATCAATTACAACAAAAAGGCAAAAAAATACAATAGCGGGAAAATGTCGCGCGCCTTTTTTTTCGCGCGCTGCCCGGGCATGGCTAAACTCTTCATACAGCCAACAAAAAAGGGCCAAACTTTAAAATTTTAGTTTTTAAAAAACAAGTTTGTGTGAATTTTTAATAATTTATTTTAGTTATAGTTATTAATTATTGTTTGTTAATGTTTGTGTTTAAATGTCGTTGTTAATTTAATATTTAAGTATCCAGTAGTAGGCTGTTCATTTGTTTCCAATTGGCAGCCGCATAAAGTCGTGTTAAAAAAAGTATTAAGCGACTAATTTAAGAATGCGTACTGCACATGTTACATTTACTTTGCAATCTTGAACAAATTAGAATTTGTCGTGTTAAGATTACCGCACTTGTGCGATTATGTAAAGTGAAAAGCACTCGTGTTTAATATACTGAATAACGGGTCTAAATGCAAGGTAATAAGACCCACTTTACGAGCAAGTGTGTTGAAAAATATATTATAATTTATTCACGGTGAGATTTCCCAGGAAATCTACTCGTGCACGGCGACTGCTTTATTGCAAGGTAATGTAGTTGATAATTGCATAGCTTGTCGCTTACGCGTTGCGATCGAACTAAAACGTTACTTTTTACACGTTTTAAATGATTTTTGGAAAACTGGGGTACAAAATTTGGTGAAGCTCGCTTTCGTCTTCCGCCTTATCTGCCTTAGCTTCTGTGTTGTGTGTAAAAAAATATATGGGCGAATAAGTCAAACAATATGTTTATATCACATAAATTGCATGTGTGTTTTAAACATTCAGAACCTGTATTCATGCTTCACAGGAAAATGCTACTCATAACACTAAGTTTGTTGGGAACCGCTGTGGCTACAACGGTGCCCACAGTGCCTGAGCCTACAGCAACAGCTCTACCTTGTGAAAAGGCGCCACCGCACGCACAACCCGCTGATGCAATGTACCGCCTTAGAATATCAGGCGATCCAGACCTCTTCTTACCGGGAGAGTTATATATAGGTAAGCACTTTTCCTTTAGTTAGTTGATGAGTCCTTTAGGTGATGACTCTACTGTTAGCAGAGTTCGAGGTGCAGGATTGTGTTATACTTGTAGGATCGAGAGATAGAAATAATGTTAGTGTATTATTGGAATCTTTATTGTCAACTTAATATGGACAATACAATTTATGGATTTAACTCAATAAATTATAAAACACGTCTTGCAGAGAAAATGTCAAAGCAAAAGAGAAAGAACATAGATTAAAAACACAGATATTATATACCCTAGGCAATCCTAGTATAAACCATACAGCCATGCACATCAATCACTATTTTAACATCTACCCCATAAAATCAGCGATAGACTGATTGACTAGATCTTGCTGTTTCCTGCCGTTTTTTGGGTTCATGGAGGTTTATTTCATGTGTAATTTAAAATGCTCGGGCTCCATCTGCGTCGTAACGTAACGCGTTAATAATCGCAATAATTAGAACAATACACATATACAGTTAAACAGCTTAGCGCGTAAATACCTACCCATTCATGTCAAAAAGTTACATAATATAAAGCAATACGAACATAGTATAAAACCATATGAATATGACAAAATTTCAGGTAATTTTTAAAACAAACAGTACAAAACGTGCGAGCCAGCAGACTTAATTTGACCCACCATGTATGCCTCTACCCTGTATTAACCTGTCTTCAATCTTCTTTAAACTTTTTTTACATCGGCTTTGAATTTATTTATTGGTAATTCAACAAAATATTGACTGACAGCCAGCTACTTCAAATATTTTTCATTCCGCTGTCCACTGACCTCCCCCACTTCTACCAGGTCAGTTACTCACTGGGCCTTCGCTTGCTCCATATGAACGCAAATTTTTGGTTTCGATACGCCGAAAACAACGTTAAAACGTTAACGTTAAGAACGCCATCGGTTCTTCTCGCTATGTGTCCCGCCCACTGCCACTTCAGCTGAGCAATCCTCCGATCAATATCGGTTACCTTAGTTCTCCTGCGGATCTCCTCATTTCGGATCCTATCTAGCAGGGAGACCCCAAGTATTGGTCTCTCCATTGCCCGCTGAGCGACCTTGAGCCTTTGGACGAGACCCATAGTGAATGGCCACGTTTCGCTTCCGTAGGTCATAATCGCCATAATCGACACGCTTGGCAGGCGGGTTGGCGATCGCAGTAGGGCCATATCTCCCTTAGTCGCCTCGTACGACACCCACAGGAAGAGATGGGTTGGTACTATTCTACACACAAGGCGCTGACTGTTTGACTGTTTCTAACACTGATATATTCTAATTTTCTAACATCAGTATTTACAAGTAATTACGGCATAGACGAGGGGGCGCACAAGGAGGTGAGGAGCAATCGGTATTATTTTTTTATATATTAAGGATTAAATGTTAATTTTAGATTTTTTTATTGAAGAGTTTTAAAAAATGACATACCTACATAAAAAACAATCGTATATCGATTCAGAACAAGCTCATAAAGGGGTTCACAGGGTTTTTGTTACACACTGTATATAACATAATAGAGCCATGACACAAAAATAAGCTTACAAGCTCCATACAAGGATGTTGAAAAAAATGTTGTGGTCGCAGCTACCTGAAAATCGGCCAAGTGCGAGTCGGAATATGAACCAGCTCATGGTCGATTAATGGTTTCAATACCCACAGACAGATAGAGATTTGCAGGCTTATCGCAGTTTAGTTATAAAGCAATCTTTCTTATTTTTAATAAAATAACAAAAAATGCTTAGCAATAAAACTAAAGTAAGCTTAATTACTTCTATACGTAGATGGAATATTAAAACCGCTCGATAGTGGATTCCTACAAAATATATGAAGGCCTAACCAAGAATATATTTTTTAATTGCGGCAATGGATACAATATCATCAGTCTATCTCAATAGATCGTGAAAAGTCTATTAGGGTTGTGTTGTAGGCATGCCCGTCGTGCCTAGGGCATCGAGAACCGGCCCTATTTTAGGAACCGGTTCTTTCGGTTCCAAGCTCAAGCAGGAACCGGGTACCCGGTTTTTTCGGTTCTTTCGGTTTTTTGATAAATTCTAGTTGATAAGCTATGCTATCGTTTATATAGATTTTCTACAATCAAAATGAATAAAGGAGAATGGATCTTAATAAAACACACTTTATTGGAAATCACATTATTTATTATTTTTAAAATCAGTTCTTAAAATCACAGTCTTTTCGTAGTTGCGATAATACAACTCAAATCACACACAATTAGGTATCATATTATTGGATGCTAAAAAACAACGTAATGTGAGAAAAGATAAATAAATAGGTACCTACAACGAACGTTATCAAGACACGCGGGCGCGTGTCCAGCCAAGTCTGGTGACTCTGGCTGGTGTAATTATTATTCTATTCCGTCCAATATGTTTGCCCCGCAAGAGTGAAAGCGTAATACTTAACAGATTGCAATGACAATCAATCAGCCTATCGCAGTCCACTGCTGGACATAGGCCTCTCCCAACCTGCGCCACAACACTCTGTCCTCCGCCTTCACGTCCAGTCCATCCCTGCAACCTTCCTCAGGTCATCGTTCCACCTAGCTGCAGGACGTCCTACACTACGTTTGCCGATTCGCGGTCTCCACTCTAGGACACGTCTGCTTCAACGGCCATCGGTCCTTTGACAGATGTGGCCAGCCCACCCACTGCCACTTTAGTTTGCTTACCCTGCGAGCTATGTCCGTGACTTCAGTTCTTTTCAGGATAACCTCTTTCGGATTCTTTCCTTCAAAGAAACTCCTAACATAGCTCGCTCCATAGCTCGCTGAGCGACTTTGAATTTGTGGACTAGCCCCACTGTAAGTGTCCACGTTTCGGCACCGTAAGTCATGACAGGTAGGACGTTCTAATCAGACCTTCGACTTTAGGCACTGCGGTATAGGCGATGAAAAGACTCGACGTAGCTTGCGAAATACTGCCCATCCCAAATAAATTCTGCGGTTGGCTTCTTTCTTGAAGTTGTGTCTACCCAATTGGATAATTTGTCCAAGATAGACATACTCCTGCACAACTTCGAGTACCGAACCGTCAATGCAATTCGGCCCCGGCACGATATGTTCATTAAACATGACCTTGGTTTTATCCAAGTTCATGCCGAGGCCTACTCGCCTTAAGGTTAAAATTAGGTCATGCAGCATTCCGCCAAGCTGTTCCGGCGACTCTGCGATGACGACGATATCATCGGCAAATCGAAGGTGCGTGATGTACTCACCGTTTACGTTGATCCCTCGTCCTGACCAGTCCAGTGTCTTGAAGACATCCTCGAGCGCATTTGTGAAGAGCTTGGGCGATATGACATCACCCTGTCGCACTCCACGACGCAACACGATCGGATTTGTCTTTCTATCCTGGATCTGGACGGCCATTGTAGCGGTGTCATACAGACATCTTAGCACCTCGACATCGACATATCGCTAATCGATTCGACAATGCTGCAGGCTGTCCAAAACCACCCAGGTTTCGGTGGAGTCGAAGGATTTCTCGTAGTCCACAAATGCCATACACGGCCGGTTGTACTCCTGTGTTTTCTGCACAATCTGCCGAACAGTATGGATGTGGTCTACGGTGCTGTAGCCTTTTCGAAACGCGGCTTGTTCTGGAGGCTGGAACTCGTCGAATCTCCTAGCGCGGCGATTCGTGACAACCCTCAAGAACAGCTTGTATACATTTCTCAGGAGTGAGATGGGTCCGCAGTTCTTCAGCAGGTTTTTATCGCCTGATTTGAAGAACAGAACCACCGTACTCCTGCTCCATACCTGCGCTGTTAAACCTTGCTGTTTAGCGGCATTAAACAAGCTTGCCAGCTCATCCAGAAGTGGAGTTCCACCGACTTTAAGGAGCTCTGTAGTAATACCGTCATCACTCGGTGCTTTGTTGTTCTTAAGCTGCTCGAGGGCGGCCCTAACCTCGCTGCGATCAACGTCGGGGATGTCATCAGTATAGTGGCGCGTTAGTGGGGCTTTGTGGTCATTGCTGCTTTGGTGAGATGGTCTTTCCGACCGCTGAGCATATAGGAGTTTATAGAAACTCTTGACTTCTTTGAGAATCTCGAACTTGTTACCTCTCGAGAGGTAACAATACGGCCATCGACAGTCTTAAGTTTCGTCAGATGGGGCGTACCCAACTGCTGAGCGAAAACTTTCGATCCCCTGTTCTGCTCGATCGCAGCCTCTATGGCGTGGGTATTGGAGCGTCGGAGATCGCGTCGCATACTCGCATCAGATTTCGAATCAGTTGGTTTAAGGCGCTCCGGATCTAGCGAAGACATCTGAGACGGCGGCAACTCGCGTGTTTTTCTCATAAGTTCGAGAGTCTCTACCGAAAGTTAAGACTCCTTCTTGCGTTTCGCGGGGAAGAACTTTCGAGACACATCCTTTAGCGTTTTTATGTTGATATTTATTGACAACTAGCTGTGCCCGCGAACTACGTTTCGCCATCAAAATACTTAACACAGTGTTTAGTTTTTTCCTCCATTTTATTCCATAATGATTCAACTTTATTCTGCCTTTCTTGAGCATCGGCCATTTCGAAATTAGGACAATTTTCGTAGGTTCGTAATGCTCTTTTTCTAACAGTCAACAAAATTAAATACATTACATATTACTATAAACACTAAGTATTATTATTGTTTTAGAGACATTATTGATATTAATAGATTCTTCTTCAGTAGAAAGAACTACACAGTTCCAAGAATAATCTTTATCGTATTCATGTTTCGAATTAAAATAAACAATTGTTAATAAATTAGAACTGTATACGACTAAAGTTTAGATTTTATAATGGATGTTGGTAACACCAACAAAATATATTTTTTGGATATGACAACTTGGCCAATTTTGACTGGTCGTACAGTAAGCTCCTTGTCAAGCTATACTGTTTGACCTTTGAACCGTTCTTATGTCGCTCGTAATAATGGCGGTGTTCGTAGAGTTAATGTATAGCATGAATGGGGGGGTTACTGTACAAATACGTTTTCCGTATTCGATATCCGATCACGGAATACAGACACGGAGTTTCGTGAACGTAGCGCAGACGTTCGTTTCTTCTCATTCGGGATTTCTACCATTCTACCTAAACGTACGTACAGAACGTGTTCCGTTCGTAAAATAAAAACGAACGTGTGCGGCAGTCAATAAGTATTTTGTATAGATTTGATGCATTCGGATGCCCGCATTCAGAAAACGAATGCGAAAAAACGTATTTATGCGGTTAGCCTTAAAATGTCTTCCGTTTTTGTAACGTGTACTGTACGATAGTGTTGCTGGCATAGTTCGGTTAGCAAACCGGCCGTGATGACTAACATCCAACACACAAACTTGGAGTTATCGTTAGTTAGTTCACGATCGTTGCATTATCACGGTCTCGAAGGACACTAAACACAGGTAACATCTAACATCGAACATCCAATAGGCCCCGAAGCGGTTCTCAAACTTTTTTGATGACGTAACCCTTTTGGAAAGCGAAATACTTGACGGAACCCTAAAATAAAACAATAGTTTTTAAAAGTGTATTCTTTATTAATAAGCATAATGGAAGTACGACCAGAGAGGGTGTTTTGATTTTTCTAAATTATTGCGGTACCCCTTATAGGGGTAGTGTGGAGCCCTAGGGTTCCGCGGAACACACTTAGAGCATGGCTGCTCTAGGTACCCTTCAGGGCCTACTTTCATTTAATACCCCTATTGCTGGGTTTGAAAAGCAACTGTTATCCGTCTTTTTTGAGCGGCGGCCATGTTGAATTTACGTCAATGTTGCTACGTTTCCTAGGTTCATAGTGCTCTACTCTTCAAGGCCTTTCATTTGATTCCTATATTGCTAGGTTTGGAAACGAACTTTTATCCACCTTTATTGAGTGGCGGCCATGTTGAATTTATTTGTTTTGCTAGGTTCATAGTGCTCTACTCATCAAGGCCTTTCATTTGGTACCCATATTGCTTGGTTTGAAAACGAACATTTATCCTTTTTTTGAGCGGCGGCCATGTTGAATTTAGGTAGATTTTCGTAGGTACCTAATGCTCTACTATTCAAGGCCTTTCATTTGATAGCCATATTGCTAGATTTGGAAACTAACTTTTATCCACCTTTTTTGAGTGGCGGCCATGTTGAATTTATGTAAATGTTGCTAAGTTCATAGTGCTCTACTCATCAAGGCCTTTCATTTGAGACCCATATTGCTGGGTTTGGAAACGAACTATTGTCCAATTTTTGAGCGGCGGGCATGTTGAATTTATAGCAATTTTCCTAAGTTCATAATGCTTTACTCTTTTAGGCTTTTCATTTGATACCCATATTGCTAGGTTTGGAAACGAACTTTTATCCTTTTTTTTTTGAGCGGCGGCCATGTTGAATTTAGTTCGATTTTGCTAGGTTCCTAATGCTTTACTCTTCAATGCCTTTCATTTGATACCCATATTGCTGGATTTGAAAATGAACTTTTATCCATTTTTTGAGCGGCGGCCATGTTTAATTTGGGGCAATTTTCCTTAGTTCATAATGCTCTACTCTTTTAGGCCTTTCAGTTGATACCCATATTGCTAGGTTTGGAAACGAACTATTATTCTTCTTTTTAGAGCGGCGGCTAAGTTGAATTTATGTCAATGTTGCTAGGTTCATAGTGCTCTACTCATCAGGGCCTTTCATTTGATACCCATATAGCTGGGTTTGAAAACAAACTTTTATCCTTTTTTTTTGAGCGGCGGCCATTTTGAATTTAGGTCGATTTTCCTAGGTACCTAATGCTCTACTCTTCATGGCCTTTCATTTGATACCCATATTGCTAGGCTTGGAAACTAACTTTTATCCACCTTTTTGAGCGGCGGCCATGTTAAATTTATGTCAAAATTGCTAGGTTCATAGTGCTCTACTCTTCAAGGCCTTTCATTTGATACCCATATTGCTAGGTTTGGAAACTAACTTTTATCCACCTTTTTTGAGCGGCGGCCATGTTGAATTTATGTCAATGTTGCTAGTTTCATGGTGCACTACTCATCAATGCCTTTTATTTGATACCCATATTGCTAGGTTTGGAAACTAACTTTTATCCACCTTTTTTGAGCAGCGGCCATGTTGAATTTATGTCAATGTTGCTAGGTTCATAGTGCTCTACTCATCAATGCCTTTCATTTGATACCCATATTGCTGGGTTTGGAAACGAACTGTTATCCGTTTTATTTGAGCGGCGGCCATGTTGAATTTAGGGCGATTTTCCTATGTTCATAGTGCTTTACTCATCAAGGCCTTTCATTTGATATGCATATCGCTGGGTTTGGAAACGAACTTTATCGGCAGTCATGTCAAATTAAGTCAACGTGGCTAGGTTCAATGTGTTCTACTCTTTAGGTTCTTCGTTCGATATCCATGTTCCTTGGGTGGATCCAAAAAAATGTGATCCGTCATTTTAGACATTAGGATCAAGAGTCCCGTCCCGTCCCTCTACGCGTAACCCAGAATATTGCAGTCAGATATTTTTTTTAATTATCAATATTAATGTATTACTTTTAATAATGTTAAATGGATGAAAGAGTTTGATTCCTTAGTCCTAATGTAAAAACATATAACACCTTTCAAAATACCTTGAAAAGAGTATCTTCATTTTTCAACATTTCAAATATTTCAAAAATTGTACCGATTTTGTGAAAATTAGTCAAGAATTAAACAAATCTACAAATTTTATGGTCACTCGATAAGTATTATCATAAAAAATGCTTTATACATTGGTTGTATGGCTTGATCTTTTTGCCTTACCACCACGGTACGACATAAGAAAAAGACAATTTGGTTGGCGAAATCCAGTTGGGCACAGCCATTAACAGAAAATATTAAATTTTATTTGTACTATGTGAAACACTTCATTCCTGCCTTAATTTTCGAAATCCAATTACTTAAGATCAGGCTGTATGGCGTAGTTCCATTGCCTTTCCTTCGTGGAAGAAAATACCTTCTCTCTGTACTACTCAGAAGAATAGCTGTAGTGATTGTTCTGAGCTGTACTATATGTGACAGACTTCTCAAAATAATTTCACGTGCGCCATGTTGTTTTTCTACTTATAGCCAATTCGAAAATTTTATATGGTATTTTTTCACTAAAAATAAAAAGTGTTTTTAAACAAACGAAATTATGCCTAAATGTTCTTCCGGAAAATTCTAAGCATTGTGGTGTAAGCCATATCAAATTCTGTCCAGTAGTTTCGGAGATCTTTCCGGACAAACAGACAAACAAACAAACAAACAAACAAACAAACAAACCAACAAACAAACAAACAAACAATTTTTTTAAAAACTATTCTATCGTGTTCTGCTAATGATTTTAAGGTGACCTGTGTATTTTTTTTCTTAATATTTCGCAATTACAGATTTTTGTACCCCTACGATTTTATTATATATAGAGATAAATATTCTTAATTGATTGATAAAAATAATAATAGCAATATGCATTAATATTTAAAGTTACTCACTTATCTAATCGGCGTTAACAAAACAACAAACCCACTCACTACATTCGTTTGTGTCGAACTAAACAAAATGGCGACAGCGGTTCTACCAGTGTTGCCAACCAGAGATTGTTAACGTTGCCGCATCCCTTAAAAAATTCGTTATTTTCTAACATTAAAATAATTACGTTATTTATTAATTTAACAGTGAAATAACGGTAATTTTAATAACTTTTGTAGTGCAAAAAATTAATACATTCTCGATTCTTCACAAATCTAGTTGGATCCACACTTGTGGAATT
The DNA here is from genome assembly GCA_963935595.1 of Schoenobius gigantellus. Taxonomy (NCBI): domain Eukaryota; kingdom Metazoa; phylum Arthropoda; class Insecta; order Lepidoptera; family Crambidae; genus Schoenobius; species Schoenobius gigantellus. The sequence continues at coordinate 28,770,457 of OZ012545.1, forward strand.
AGTTTTATGCCATTTTGTGGAAGAGGCAAGTGAAAACAATATTATAATATGATAATAACTTGATATTTAGCATAAAGAGATGTATTTCTAAATTTATTTTAAGAAAGAACCGAAAGAACCGAAATAACCGGTTCTTCGATTTACAGAACCGGTTCTTTCAGGGACCCCCAGAACCGGGAATTCCCGGTTCTTTTGGAACCGGGAAAACCCGGTTCCGATGCCCTAGTCGTGCCCACAACGGTGGATCCGCGCTTGATGGCGCTGGCGTCTTAATGAAGAGGACACTCCTAATACAATTTTAGTTGTCAATGTGAATACGTTTTGTTTGTCGTGTAAGACATGGTAGTGCAGAATAGCGTTGATCTTGCTCAATTAAGTGATATGCAAAATGCATTCTGCGACTCACCTCATTAATGAGCTTTGACCATGGTAGAACTTCTGGGCCTAGGTTTACACATTTTCTGAAAAAGGAATTTTAACATGTCAAAGCAAATTTTTGGAAGATTGCCAATAATATTACAAACAATGACTACACTTGGCCATAGCCTTTGACTTTAGCGAACGATTTAGCCCAATCCTTGATCAATAGGAGATTCCGGTTAATAAGATTAATAGTTGAGCAAATATTTGCAGAGTTACTATGCCTTTGATTTGTAAATCATCCGTATACAGGCAGCAAGGAGAAGTTAGATTTTCCTGAGCTTATCTATACAAATAAATAAAATTGAAGTGTCTGTTTGTAATGTCAAAATAACAAGTTTTTACTAAATGGGTATGAATGTATATCGGGTACCAATAACAAAAACACAATTTAAAAAATTTTTGTCTGTCTGTCTGTTTGTTCCCGCTAATCTCCGGAACGGCTGACCGATTTTGACGGGACTTTCACTAATAGATAGGTATTTATAAAGCTATAACATAGGCAACATTTTATCAAGATCTTACAAAAAATCGCCTACAAAAATTAAAATGCTGCCAAAAGTTACTATTCCATGCGGACGAAGTCGCGGGTACAGCTAGTTAATAAATAAGTACAGAGAAGACAAGTGGAGAGAGAACACAGCCTTAAGAAACGCCGGCATTGAGTTGAGACCTTCGAAGACAGCTCATGACATATATAATAATAGGTTTCAACAATGAATTCAATATAAATTGTGATAATTGTTGGTATTTTAGACTTAGGTACTAGTACCTATTCGTATCAAAGTTGTTAGACTTCCGCAATTTGTATATGATCCTACAATGTTACCAATTCCTGAAACCAAATCCTTTTCCTTACTCTATATCCTAAATTCCTTTCTTTTGTATTATTAACATAGTTTCCCTACCTAATTTTTAAAATCAAAGTAACACCACTTTGACACTGGCTAAATGCTCTATGCGAAGCCATAGCATAAGAGAGAAAAAAAAATACATTTTAAATAGAATAGAATCGGGTCTATATCGCGGTAAACAAGAACTATATTTCTGACGTTGCTGAGCCTCGCCGCAGTCATCCCGAGACCACGGCCAGGGGCCGCATGATCGCTTATAGCAAGGTTAAAACAATATTGAAACAGAGACACCGCTCTTGCTGCGTATAGCGCCATCCCGCTCTCAGTGCGGCTTTAATATTGTTTTGAGCTAGGTAGCATGGTTACGAGGTTGGAGGTTGCAATTCGCCCGAAACGTCGGGAAACAGTAAGTATAGTACCTAATATAGTTTTGTTTACCGTGATATAGACCCGATTCTATTCAATTACTAGTACTACATATACCTACTATTTATTACCAATTTTAGTGGCCATACAAGGCGTGAATACCGGAGGTGGACCGTCGCCGTTTATAGGATTTAAATTTTGGACGGAACCTGTTGATGATGTAGTGCCGATCGAGACTACTGAGTTCCCCGTCACCAACGTCTCATTAGGCACGCTTCAGCCTTACGACGAACTAAGTAAACATCATGAGATATGCAATTCGACAGTCAATAATGCTACCTCACACCCCAAGACTGACGTACAGGTACAAATTAAATTGCTGTTTTGAATTTTTCCTATAAATTTTATTTTGTATCAATTATTACTAATGAATAATAACGATTAAATAATTACCACTTGCAATTCGAACCTTCGTCTTCATTGTTATTATATGTTGATAAAAAAGTGGCGTGCAAAAATGTAGATAAAAAATAATCATGTATTTTTTTTATTGAAAAGGTAAAAATTAAATAAAAATTAACGATTATTATCTATACTAGTTCGTTTATTTATAGTTCAGGGTTGTAATGAAAATAAACAAAAGCCGTACTGAACTAAAACTGACTTGTGGTTGTTAGGTATATAGATTTTATAAGTAATATTTAAATCGAAGTTTTTAACTTATTGAATAATTGTTTGCAATTATATGTATATAACTATTAACGAATACTTTAAATCTGTAGCAAATTTATCAAATTATTATTTTTATTAGATAATCTGGACCGCGCCAGTGCGAGCGCCGAACTCGTGCGTGCGTCTTTGCGCTCACGTTCTCCCATCGAAAACGAACCGCAGCTCCGTGCTCGCTCGCAAAATTTGCGCTGCGCCCACTGCGCCAGCCGTCTTACCTAAGCAACCGAACATCCTGGAGCCTTGCTGTGCTTGTGATGAAGCTAAGTTTGAGGTATTTGCGAGTGACCTATGTGTTGTGAGGCATTATCTTTCCCATATTCTGTTCCTACCTTGTATTTAAATGGATGGCTTTTGTTTATTATTTGTAGGATTATCTAAACATTTACGTATATTGTTATATTATTATGGTTATTATTGGATTGAGTAGAAAGAGAACAGGTTTACATAGTTCTTACCAATTTATATCGTTCTTTCTGCTTGAGTTCTTTCTAACTTAATCATCATCTTTTTTATAACATCTTCATTAGATTTTGGGTGTATTACCTAGCTTAGATGCCATTCGATCTTTCACCAAACTATAAACTTCACAAAGAGAAACGAAATGCTTTTATTGGGCATATAAGTAGTTCTTTACCACTTTATTCTGCTCATATTAGGTTACATTTGAGAGTTTGTGGTCCCGGAACACGCATCCACACGAGTTCCCGCCTGAATCTGCCCAAATACATGCTCACTTTGGTGACGTCATCGGCGCGTCACACACAGCGCGCTTCAGGGTTTGGCAAGAAGGGAGAGCGGCGACATTAGGTTTGAGAAGATTAGCTGAATTTGGCTCTACTACTGCTTTGGAGAAAGAACTGAAAGCCGAAGTAAGTTATTCATATATCACTTCAATATATACCTAGTTATAATAGAGTAGATCTCACGACTACAATTACTAATGAGCAAAGAAGGCGGGTACCGAAATGCAATCACATTCTAAAAAGTGTGCTCCTCTCCTGACTTTTAAATATATACATGTAGGTATATGGTGCTCCAAAAAGTCGCGATGATATTAAATATCAGAAATATTTCTTAAATTATAAGGAAGCAGTTCAGACCAACAAATTAAACAATATTCAGCTTGGGACCAATTCTAAAATCTAACTCTTATCTATCTCACAAGAACTACATGTACTTTAGGTTGGTTGTTGCCACTTACCATCAGGTAGGCAGTATGTATATATGTTTGTTTGCCAACTTAGTTGTATAAAGAAAAACAGAAATGGAATCAGCTATTTCATCTAAATCTACTTGACTTATTTTGGTCGAAAGTGAAAGTTATTAGAACAACCATTTTAAATATTATTACAATTTTTGAAACACCTAATGTACAACTTGCATTTGCATGTACTTTGTGAAATGGTTTCTCATAAAAACATTTTTGATGTTTGATTGATTACAGTTTATTCAGTTCTTGTAAAAAACCTGGTCAATGTTGATCAAAGTACCCAAAAATCTTTTATAGTGATAGGACGTATAAGTGATCGGGGTTCCAAGGACGTTTTTCTGTATGTATTTTAAAGGAAAGACAATATTTAACTAGAAACCTTACACTTATTTCGAAATAAATTCACTGTCGACAAAGCTAAATGCTTGTAAAACCATTGAAGGAGTTGTCTGTATTCATAATCAAATCAATATTACAGGGAAATATTTGTTATTTTTTTAGGATTCCGTACCTAAAAAGGAAAACGGAGCCCTTGTAGGATCACTTTGTTGTTCGCCTGTTCGTCTGTCCGTCTGTCTGTCAAGACCATTTTTCTCGGGGATGCGTAGAAATATCAAACTGAAATACTCAGGCAAGAGACCATAGGTCTCTTTCAGCTGTAAAAAAATTATACGTGTAAGTCAATGCAATCAAAAGATATGACCGTTTATGTCGTATATTTTCGCAAATTTTGCGATTTAAAAGGGAATCTAAACCTATACTTCTCGTTGACTTATGGCCGATTTCAATAACCATAACTTAGGAAGCCCCTAAGACGTATGTTGTCACTTTTTGTCTATAATGTAAAGAATGCGACAGCATACCACCTAAGAGTACCCTAAGCTAAGAAGAGGTTGGTGAAAATGGCCATTAGAATCATGAAATTTCACGAGACCAAAGTTTAGGAAAAAATCTGAAAACTGTAAATGTGTACGTAGTTAGGAACTTATTAGATAAATAAATTTTTACGGGGCCGGTTTCAATTAGTAACTTACGAACTGTTTAGATTTCGATTTTTCATACACAGTTCGCAACCCTATTATCTTTTGTTCTAGAGTGATCACATAAGGACAATAATAAAAGCGAAAGGCATAACTTGGCAGCAAATTACTGGATCTGTTATCCCGAACACTTTTGCCGTATTTCGAGTCGATGCCAAGAATCATTTGGTGTCCCTTGTATCGAAGTTGTCTCCTTCTCCTGACTGGATAGTTGGTGTTTCCGCCTTAGAGCTATGTAACCAAAACTGCACGTGGACTTCTTCGGCTTCCTTCCCGCTATACCCGTTTGACGCCGGTACGGATGAGGGTATCACTTATTTGGTAAGTTCAATACAAATTCATTGTATTCTGGTAGTATGTGTCTATTGTTTATTGTTAAATATTAATTTATAAAAATCATAAAATGCATGAACATTGAATCGCAGTCACGTCGACATCCAACAATACCACCGGCGCCGGTACGAGCTCTTAGACCTGACTGGCCGAACGATACACGATCACCATTTTACAGTACTACCGGAGAGATGCGCCCATTTGCGAGATTACGTCTCACGAGGTTACAACTATTCGAGAAGAGTTGTGATGCTCCCAGTAAGTATGACGATTATTTTGTTCGTTTGGTCCCGCGGTGGGCGCCAAGTAGAAAATAAAAGGCTCGAGTAGTTCTTACATTTTAAGCGTTTTTATCTTATATTTGACACAAACTCATAAGAAAATTTCACGTATAACGTGCCCAACGATTAAATGAAGCTTTACGAGGTCATTTAGTAGGTATAGTTGAGACATGCATTTGATTGTTACGAGTATGTCAGCCTTCTAGCATATTTGCAGTTACACACTACTTCGAAAGGGTTTAATATATCATTAAGCCAATTTCATCTCTTTATGGCGCACAGTGTTGACTAGGTACTGAAGTTCCGGTCTTCGTGGTGGAAGATGGCCCAAATCCGCCCATCTTGGGAAAATGCCCTAAGGACCTATGCCTCATATTGTAGCTGAGACAAAAACTTCATAACTTGCACTGTAATAATATATTCTACGACTTTATTATCCTATCTAAGTTAGCCACATTGTGACTATGTTATAGGAGTGATTAGGGTGGAGTCCATCTAGTGGCTAGTGTGATTACGGTGAGGGAACGTGTACATATGTACGTTCCCTACATGTGGTGCAATTGACTCCTAGTACTTTTTATTAGGTACTATTTCAGAAGTGAAATAATAGGCTCAGTAGTGAAGAAACTTTCGGGCGAGTGCAGCCCTAACAATTCGCCTGCCGGCGAGATATCTCCCAAACTCATAAAAATATCAAAACTATTTAAAGACGGTATAAGTGCTCGTACTATATCATATTTATTTGTAATTTAAATTTTCAATATTTATAAAAGTTTTCGTATTTATTTTTATTCACGCACGTGAACTACTCGTATCTTAAAAACTGCTGAAACACCTTTTGCCGTTTTCTGAGCCTGTACTTGGTTTGGTGCAGAGTTGAACGAGACGGGTACGTCAGCGGCCCCCTCTACTGCCAGCGAGGTCGACGCGGATAGTGCGTGCATCACCCTCCCATGGAGCCCTTGGAGCCCGTGCAGTGTAACGTGCGGGCGCGGGCGGACTTCGCGGCAGCGGGACTACATGTGGCCGGACCGCGCGCGGGCCGATGGGTGCCGCGTGTCCCTCACAGACCATACCACTTGCAACGGACCGAGACTTCACTGCAGGTTGTTACAGATTTAAAATGTATGCAAAAATTCGGTAGAGGGTATATTCACAAGTCTTGATTAATTCGTCCATTTAATACTTTATGTTTTTAAAAACCAGTCTAAACCAGCTTACTGATGAAACATAGATTTATTGCCTCGCTTTTATTACAGTTTTTACACAACGAAGTTGAAAAAAAAAACACAGATCGGAGATGCTCCTTGTGGGATGTTTTGTCCAGCACTTGGTGTATTACGACAGATACAATGATTCCGATAGATTACCTTTACGTGTGTGGAAGGAAGAAATGAAAATGATAGAATAGCTCGTAAGTAGGGTACATATTTTTTTTCGTGACAGGGCTGTGTCTGACTACGAGCCGGACGCGGCGGAGACGACGGGTCCGTGCGCCATGTCGCCGTGGTCAGAGTGGTCGCCGTGCGAGGGCTGCGGCGTACGCGCACGCACTCGTCACTACGTGGTACATCGCGCACACAAGCGGTGCCACGTGGGATTTCGTGCACGTGCGCCGCTTAGCCAGGCTATGCCGTGCGACGATGGACTCTGCTACAAGTAACTTTGACAGGATTTTAAATTCAGAATGCCCACCTATACCTGGCTAAGTAATTGCTAATTGATTAGCCGTAAGTAGTATTGATGCAATTCACGCAGTACATCAGCACGTCATATACATCATCATTATACATGCCCGCTAAATAACCTAGACAAATGCAGCACTCTAACTTTTCTGCAGTCGTTCCGCAGAAAATATGCATGGAAATGACATTAGCTTGTGACAACCTCACGCTATTTTTTCCGCAGCTCGTGTTATCTCCTCCATACATTTTTTCTGCGGAACGACAGCGAAAAAGTTGGCGAGTGGCATTTGTCTAGGGGGACAGTCCTGGAGGTTTACTTTATTTCTCCGAAAAACGAAATTTCGAAGCATGTCCGCATGTTCGTACCACGGTTCTCTTCGATTCAATTATTCGTTCGACCGAAAATAGTTTGACAGATATATTCTGTGCCTACTCTACAGTCTGATTTTTAATTCGACGGAATTCTGACATTTCAGAAGTGTCGCCAACATTCAAAAATTCTCACTAAAAAGGGAGAGCATTTTAACAAAAACTAAGACGTAAAAAATTACTGATAATTTTTAAATATTAATTACATTGTTTATTATCATATTATTGAAGTTACATTAATTGTCAAGGAAATTATTTTTCTATTACTGGGATCCCAGTTCAATAATCTCTTCGTTTGTAAAATTTTTGCTTCTTCTACGAGCCAATATAACAAGATGTCAAATATAAAATTATAAAACTATTTTCGCTGCGTCATGCATCGCAGTCCGAGTTGCGCAAAGTGAAACAATTAATATTAGAGGGCATATAATATCACAGCTGAAAAATGGCAAGAATGCATAAACCATATTATTAAAGAAAGAAGAGGATAAAATGTGCCCTCTTAATGATCTGCTGGATAGTGTGTGTGATTCTTTTACGAGTATAATCCGAGTTGATAATGATGACGACAGTGATGATATCAGTGTTGATGATTATTAAATATTTTTATTTCAGAAATATGTTGTTTTACTCTGTTTTTCCATTTAGCACTTTGAAATTTACATTCTAGCTAGTGTGCATTGAGTGCACAAAACAAACACTATTTACAATGTCATTACTTGATCCAATTCTGTTTCATATTTTTTGTTAAAAAATTCTAAGCACAAAAGGTTATTGATATCTGATTTGCCTATGGATGACATCTGTCAGAATTCCGTCGAATTAAAAATCATATTTTAGTTTACGAAAGTTCCAAACGAAGAAATGAATTTGACAGTTTATTAAAGTGAGACTTTTTTTACATCGCCCCAAATTTTTGTAGCCACTGAGTAGCTACTTTCAGACCACTTATTAACGAAAATATATTAACTTTCAGGCCACCTATTTACAAAAATTGGACAACAAACGATTGGTTTTATGCGGTACGTATCTTCTATTTTTTACTTTATTTTAGTTTATTTTTATGAATATCTATCGATATTACTCGTCAGTCAGTTGTCAAATCATTGCCGTCAGAAGTAGGTGATAGAATAGACTAACAAAATCTCAGAACAATCAAATGCTTTAGTTATTCTTCTGAGAACAAAATAGATATCAGAAACGACGATCTCCTAGTCTTAAAATTTGTCACCTTTTTTATGCCAAATTTTGGCATAATATACCTACTCAAATTCAAATTCAAATTCAATATCTTTTATTCAAATTGGATTGTTACAATCTCTTTTGAACGTCAAAGCAGCTACGCCATTGGTTCACAAGTCTACGGCGGGAGACCTTGTACTGGAAAGAACCAGCAAGAAAACCACTATTTTCGGAATCCTTGAATTTTTCTCTACATTTTGGTACACATGTACCTCAAAGTACAGACATGGGCAAAAATGTATGGACAATTGGGGATCTCCTTTGGTACCTTTTTTTAAGTCGAAGTTTTACTAGCTATAAAAGTCTAATAAAATACATATTAAAATTATATTAAGAAAAAAGATTTTCATCTCAAAAAATCAAAATCTTTTTTTTTGATCTTTTGAGATCAAAATCAAGTGTTAGAATCCTGAGTGATTCATGAGCCTCGATATAAATCCGTTTTATTCAAGAGTTGCATACTATACTTTATAGTATAAAGTATAGTATGCAACTCTTGAATAAAACCATGACGGTTGAAATAACTAAATCGCACATAAAAATTTGACGCACAAAACGCCACAAAATGTTAAAATATGATCTATGGTCACCGACACAGGAACAATATAATATATATATAAAACTAGCTTCCGCCCGCGACTTCGTCCGCGTGGAATAGTTACTTTGGGCTAACGCTAACTTTAACCCGCGACTTCGTTTATATAGGTGGGTAAGTACTGGGTCTTATAATCTTATATCATGTAGATTGTAGGTTATTCTCAAAAAAATTAAACTAATGTTATTTTAAAGTACTTCTGCGTACACTATATTTTTAGTTTTGTTTTCTTCCGGCAGAAGTAGATAGCTAACTGGGGCCACCGCCCTTCCCCCTCATGACTGCCCGCCGGCTTTGCACATTGTGCGCGCAGTACTCAATTATTATTTTGCTGTGATGTTATTTTAAAACTGCGATATCTCCTAAGATATTCATTTAAATCGAATGATGTAAAGGGCAATTATGTTTTAAATTAAATACTTGTGATGAATAACGTATTTATTTTGATAAGGATTAATATCATGTTTATAAAAACACCTTCGCAAATAATGCATTATTTTAGAACAAATTTGGTTAGCATAAAAAAGGTTATAGTGAGCTAACCTTAAAGATAGACATATGCTGTCGCGGACTTTTTTTTAGAACTTTTAAAGGGAAACAATTCTGTTATACATGATTTTTGCGAAACTTTAACCGTTTACGCAGCGCACGCAGCGGAAGCTCTCAATAGGAAAAACAAAATCCCCCGATATTGAAACATTCTTCATTAGTGCTCCGCTCCTATTGATCTTAGCGTGATGATATATAGCCTATAGCCTTCCTCGATAAATTGACTATCTAACACTGAAAGAATTTTTCAAATCGGACCAGTAGTTCCTGAGATTAGCGCGTTCAAGCAAACAAACAAACAAACTCTTCAGCTTTATAATATTAAGTATAGATAAGTATAGATTAGTTTCATCCAAAACTGCATAGATGGCATAGCTTATGTTTTGGTTTTAATAAACAGGAATGTAATAAATTAGTGACTCAATTTGTAGAAATAATATCGTAACTACTCAATGCTTTAGTTCAAAATAAAATACTGTTTTGGAACTAAATTCAACACCTTTTTAAAATAAAATAATGAAATTAAAAATCGCTTCTGTTGCAAAAGCACATTCAGTGCTTATAATACCTATTATACCGGGTGTAACTGAACACCCCAATAACATTTAAGGGGCATAAAAGTTAGATACTAAATGGACTATCGGTGCTTGTCTGAGACCTAGAACCCCAATACTTTCAGAGTTATTTGATTTTAAACTGAAAGCAAAAACTTTCAAGTGACAACCATAATCAGCTCTTAACACAAAATGACACGTGACAGACGTGAGCGTAGTATTCCTCGTACGCTTACGTAGGGCTTTTGGCACTTAATACCAAAAAATAATTTATTTAGTTTGTATGACGTAAGCGTATTATTCCTCGTACGCTTACGTAGGGCTGTCGGCACTTAATACCAAAAAATAATTTATTTAGTTTGTATGGGAAAAAAAGTTGGTTTGTTAGCCCTAATATTTTTCCTACAGAATCTCTACTTCTGATGGATACATACCCTTAAATGATATTGGGGTGTTCAGTTACATCCTGTATATTCGGTCAACTAGACCGCGTCATAAAAATTCATGAATCCGACAATAGATGGCAGCAATTTATATTGTTATACTATAAAAGAATAATATCGTCGTTCGGCCGTCGTTCGTTCGTTTACCGCGAATGTGAAAAAATTAAATTTTCTTTGGTTGTGTTTTCAGTAGTGGAATTCAGACTTTATCACATATTAAAATAATTAAATTATTTTGATATTTCAGAAAGTGATAATGCTATACTTTTTATTTTTAACAATAATCTGATAATTATTATATTTTATATTAACTGTAAATCAGTGTTTTTGCCTCTCCTGAAAAGTTACCATATTTGACATGCGCGGTTATGAATGCCCAGCGACGATATGTATACAGTGGTTATTATAGGGTCTCAGACGGCGTATTTTCTGACAAATAAAAAGGACTTTTAATCGTTTCCAAATAAGCAGATAAAAATAGGGTTGTTATGTTTTGTTCAGCGTATTATAGAGAATTTATTTCCATATAGTGTACCTCGGTACATCGATTGGGCAGATTTTGGCGACCTCATTTTATGACTTTCTAGGAGATCTTGGTTTGGCACTGACTTCAATATATGAATGTGATGTTGTCTGTACCTATTTTTATATTATTTTTAACTTTTCATTGTTTTTGAATGCCATTTAGCATCAAAACGTGCCTTTGTATTTAAAAAACTAACCTCTAACTCCTAAAAGTTAAGGATCTTTCCATCATCAGCTTGGTTAATGACTACCAGATGCAAATACTTGAATAGCTTCGGAAAAAGGAAAAACATAAAATAGTTAGACGTACTTATAAAATTTAACGGTTTCTCATCGATTTTCATGGGATCCCATCATCAGATCCAGACTTTGGTTACAATAGGTTTACCTCAGAAGTATACAAAAATAAATTTTCAATACTAATACTCTGAAAGTAGGTCTGAACTTGCCTGAGGAACGGGTTGAAAGTTATACTTTTCAGCCCTAGGGAGAATCACTTTCAACTAACAGCTGCTGTCAAATTTTAAAAAAGAAACCAGTTCTATTTTCACATTTCTATTGAAACCATTTTCCGACTTTCAGCACTCAATACAGATACAGCCACTCAATTACAGCACGGTGTAAAATTGAAATAATATAATGAAGTATTTAAAGAATTTATTTTTAAAATGACTTTATTAAAATTTACTTTCAACTATTTCTTTAAAATAACATAGATTTGGGCAAAATATTTACTATTTCATCAATGATAAAAATGAAAATAAAACTATGGCTGAATAGCTGGCCGGCCGGCTCTAGTCCGGCTCCGGGCTTATATGGAGTGTTCGGCGCCGACACTACTAAATAGAGTCCGGCTCGGTTAAGCGACCAACTATTCCGACTCCGCTCACCGAGTTCAGACTTATATGGAGTGTTCGGCACCGATACTTCTAAACAAACCCCGGGTCTGTATATATGCACATATATAATATTTTATATATGTACATATCAGGTAGGTTACAAGAAAGTAGGTAAAGGAGATTGGTCAAAATGGACCTGAGCACGTCTAAAGATGAAATGTACATAAAAGAATAGCTATTTTTTATTAATTTATATAGTAAAACTTTGGAATACATAAAACTTCAGGTTAAAAAGATATTTTAATTTTATTTTTGATTTAATTATGTACAGCCTAACATTTTCTAGCATTCTGAACGAAACCGGAAACCCGGAACAACAAAACGTTTCTTTTCACGATTTTCAATTCAATATTGAAATATGATTTAAGTCGCTTTTAAGTTTTGAAAACATTGTTACTGCTTATAGATCGTTATTTAATTAATATATTCGGTCATTTGGTAACCATACATATAACTAGGAAGAACAGTAAAGAAATATGCATAACAAGTTTTGATTCTGTTGTATGAAAGAAATGAAACGCTTAAGTCAATGTCAACAATGCGTCACTGTCACCGCACTGTCACCTTCGATCGGTGCAGGCAGTCTATCTTTGCGTTTGCTTCGATGCATAGATATAGAATGAAATAGATGGGCTATAAAAGCTGTCAAACATGAGGAAAAGAGATAAACTTATACACATTGCCAAAGGAAAGAAGAAGATGGCATCATTTTTTTTTGTCCTTGTTACCGTATATAGGTGAAACTGGTAGTGGGGATTGTTTATCACCAGCGTCTGGTGCTAAACAAATACGTGGAAGAAATTTGTTCTGTGAATTAAAGCTTACTGTGTAATTATTTAACACTTTAATTAGTGTAATTGTGAACTATTTGAACATTTAAATCATGGTGCACTGCTCCGTTTTAGTTTGTAATAGTGATAGTGCTAGAAAACAGGAAAATATAACCTTTTACAGGTAAGACCTAAATTGTGTCAATAAAAAGCGCCAAAACTATTTTTTAAATTATAGATACAAGTTATATTGCAATATTTTATCCTTCTACTATGGTTCTCAATCATATTATGGGATTAAACATGAAATTTCAAACTAAGTAGTAAGGTTATTGTTAACCTAACAAGCTAGGAATGTCGCCATACAATATGGCCACGTATACAGCCAACGCGTATAACATTTTGCCGGGTTATAATGATACCAGTTACGCTACGACTATTTTTCCTTGATTCGTAGGTAATTTGTTACGTGAAAGGGAACTCACATATTAGTTTCTGTGTTACATTAATATTGACATATTTAAGTATAAAATTTTGAGCATTTTAGATAACAAAGGTAATTCTTTTGAAGTGAGACTTTCCATTTGCTTGTTTGTCTGTATTTAACAGATTTCCTTCGGGGAACCTCCTTTTATTTTTAACCTGTATACATATTGTTTCAGGACGCATCGGTGTTGGATTTCGGTTCAAATTTGAATACGCCCCGAAAGAGAAAAATGCGGCTTCAAATGCTGGGTTTGAAACAATCAGCGAGGTCATCAAATAAAAAACTACGGCCAGTGCGTCAACCGCTTAGACGATTGGGAAAAAAAGTAGTCTAATTTTAGAAAATGTTTATTTAAAATTTAATATTGTACATTTTCTAAATCTTCACAAATATTTAGTAAATGTGTAAATATTGGATTTTAAATAAACTGCAGAGATAAAGAAAAAACAATGATTATTGCCCGCTGTATTCTTAATCGAGCGACGATCTTCGCAAGGTACCTAGCTGGCAAAAGCTGGAAGCGAATGGTCGCGGATCGTGCTCAGTGGCGAGCACTTAGAGAGGCCTATGTCTAGCAGTGGACGCGTGTGGATGATGATTCCTAATATTTTTTCTTATATTTGTAAAGATGTTTACATAATAGCTTAAATAAATAATAGTAAAATGTTTTAAAACGAAATATACTCGAGTAAATCCGAAAAGTGTAGTTTTATTTAAAAGTGTAAATAACTTTAGACTGCGGCGAAGGTTGAATGAAGAATTCAATAAAAAAAATCGCAACTTCCTCCCACTTTTATTTTTTGAGACATATTATTGAGCGAGGGGCGCTCATTAAAATGTCTCAAAAAAATACGTAGATCAATCAACCCTACTTTATGTTTATAGTGGTAAAAGCCACTATAAAAATAAAGTAGGGTAAAACTTAAAGCAACACTGGTATGTACCCATCTACTTTAGGCAGGTATGACGTCATCTATGTCTGTCCCTTACGGGTATACGGTCACGTCCTATCTATTCATTCTTTATCTAAGCTTCGATGTGTACTGTGCGACTTTGGATTTTTCTCTATTTTACGACCCCTGCTTTGTTTTATGGACTTTTGATTTCTGCCTTTTGTGACGACTCTTTGCATGTGATAACGGACTCCGACATTGCCTCCGTGTTTGGTTTTTTTGCGTGCTGGTTAAAACACGAACTTGGTTCACCGGAATTAGTCATGTCGAATTGGCAAGTTACTCTCCGGATACATTGTGTTAACTGTAATATAAATGTTAACCAACTCCATCGTCGTCTCGTATTCGATCTTGAAACGAGAGTAATTTCTTTACTCTGCACATGGACCTCTCCGATAATCGTAAGTTACCATAATTAACTTGTTACAATAAGCGTAGCCTTTGAAGTTTATACAACGTATATATATTTCATATGTAGTATTTTTGTTTAAGTAGATAGGATTTAATTTTGTAGTAAGAAATACTTTAATCTTTAGATAGTACATTTGGTTACCAATAACATAGTATTAATATTTTACTATCTCAGTTTTGCAGTGTGCACTTGAACGTTTCCTAAGGTTAAGCAATGGTGGGCCGTGGTCAGGCCTATGATGGGTGACCAAAACTGAAAAGCATCTCATACTCCTCCATGCTCGTTCCGGTCGTGTTGTATAACCGTCCCATCTGACTATGCTAGTGAAGGAACAGAGAGTGCACTTGTTTTTGTGCAGATTTTGTTGTTTGCGTTGACACTTATTGTGCACTTTAATAACTCGCAGATGGCTGGTTTCTCTTGACATTTGCTGCTGTGACCGAATATTGGTCAGGAGGACATATTATTATTTTATTATACATTTCAAAGAACCAATATTTTTTTCTTATTGTTTCAGATCACTGAAGATGATTATATTTGTGATGCATGCTGGCAGTTGGCAATGCAAACAGTTGATTCCAACTCCCTCAATGAACCTTCAAGCTCATCTTTGCTTGGCCATACTAATGTTTGCCTTCTTTGAGGGATATCTTTACTGAATCGTCAAAGAGATCCTATTGTGAGAGAGAATCCAACTGACTTGCAGCAAGCAATAAACATAGAAATTATAAATAGGGCTGAACCACGTCAGGTAACTTTTGATTTAATTTAATTGTGTGTCTAATAAAAAAATATAATTTTATAAATCAGCATTAATTATTAAATAAATTGTTTGTTATTTTTATTTTCATATGAAAATATGAACCTACTGACTAAAGTCAAAATAATTATAGGTAACTGCAACGGATCATGTGTGCCATCCTTGTTGGTTGAGAGTCAAAAGAGCAGTTCTACGAGCTCAGCCTGTCCCTGTGCCACAAATGGAGCAGCCAGAACTGGAGCAAGAGCCAGAATTTGAGCATGAGCCAGAGTTAGAGCCACAGCCTCAGCAACAAATACATGAACCAGGAACAATAAACTTGGATAATTATAAAAGGGCAGCTAATACAGCATCTCACTGCATTTTTGATACGTGCCAAAATAGAGATTTACACAGAATCTCTGATGCTCTTAGGGCAACAACAGTTGCCACCCAATACCCACAGAAGCAATAATTGGGATTTGTTGTTTGAATCACCTAACAGCATCTCAACATTTACATGGAACAAGTGGAACATGTCTTCACCTTTATAGATGCAATTTATAGGTTTATGGATTTTTCAAACATGGATACTATTGAACTAATAGATCCACATTTATTTGGGTACTGGCTAGGAATGACAAAAGATAATTTTAAAATTCTGATTGCCGAAGTACCTCGTGTCTTGGGCCTAAAAAGGGGCTTATTAGGACTAGGTGCTCTTATAATAAAACTGAGAACTGGAGACTCAGACGACAGATTGGCTATACTTTTACAAGTAAATAGACGCACTCTAGAACGATGTATGGACAGAGTAAAACATGTATTATTACAAGACTTTGTTCCCCAGAATTTAGGTATTAATCACATAACTAGAAACCAATTAAAACTGCGGAATTTATTAATGCCAAATGCCCTCTTTAATCAAAACAATGAGAATGCAATTATAATATGTGATGGAACATACATTTATATCAATAAAAGTTCTAATTATATGTTTCAAAAAGATACCTACTCACTACATAAATATAGGAATTTATTAAAACCATTCATGTTAGTAGCTACAGACGGTTATATAATAGATATCTTTGACCCGTACAAGGCTACAACATCGGATGCTGATATTATGAAGTCACTTTTTAGTAATGAAAACGCACCTCTCAGACAATACTTCCAAAATAATGATGTTTTTATTCTAGACACCCCTGTCTAGAATTCAGAGATTCAATTCCATTGTTAGAGGATTGCGGCTACAGAGCATTAATGCCGGAATCCCTCATAGAAGGGGAACATCAACTCACCACCCAACAAGCAAATAGTAGTCGACTGGTAACTATTTGTCGTTGGGTGGTGGAAGTAGTGAACGGTTACTTTAAAAGGGATTACAAAATATTCCGGCAGGATTTTTTTAACAAAATAGTACCTAACATGATGCAATATTTTTCTATAGCTGCAAGCCTCATAAACCGATTTGGTGTTCGTCTGCAAAATAGAGATGATGCTTTACAAATCATAGAAGTGATAAATGAAAGAATAAATTATCATAATAATTTATCAGATGTTGTTGAACAATTAAATATGAACAGACGAACATCAACTTTTGTTAGTATAACAGCGGATCGTGACAATTTATTTTCATTTCCCCGTCTAGAATATAGTGATTTAATACTTTTCGCCTTGGGAACGTACCAACTTCGACAAGCAAGATCTTATTATGGTGAACATGTACGTTTCCATGGCGGGTATAGAATTGAAATATGTAGAGAGAACATAAACATTTTGGAGCATGGTTTGAGAGGTAGTGATAATAACACTCTTATTAGAGGGAAAATTAAATCACGACATATATCAAGAAAAATATATTATGGCTACATATTATTGGAAAATAATATACCTGGAAGAGAAGGCATAATAGAATATTGTTGTAATTGTTTGGTGGGTAGACGAACTATAGGATGTTGCGCCCATACTATGACCATTGTATGGTACCTTGGATGGGCCAGGTATCAGGATTCCATATTAGCACCAGCTGGATTTCTTGACAATGTTGTTGTTAGGGACGACGAATATTAAAAACATAATTGTCTTTGTTTAATGAAATAAAGATATTTATACCTATGTCTTTTTGATTTAATCTCCACAGATTTTTCCTTTCAACACCTGAGACAGCATACGGGCTAAGCCTACACTATTAACCTAATTCAAGATTTAGAGATTTTCATTAAATGTTTTACATTAAATTACACTATTAACCTAATTCCTAGATTTACATTAAATGTAAACCTATTCTATCTATTGGGTAAGTAGAAATGGTACACACAATGGCATGACAGGCTACCCATCTCTGGTAATTTCCTTGCTCTAATGTGAAGAAGTGTCATTTGACAAGAGCGAGATATAAACCGGAAATAGGGTAGCCTGATGAACCGTTGACGGTGCAGTGAGCTACATTTTTAAGAGCATACACTTTTTAATGTTCAACCTTTATTTAGGATACCTATCTATTAACTAAATGTACAAAAAGAAACTGCATAGTGAGTTTGACATTTATGTTTTGAGGTTAGAAAACTGCTTAATTATTTCTAAGAATTACTAATTATTCTCGAGTATTATAGATATTTCTAATATACCATGATTTTTAACATATTCAAAGCTATTGAAATCTCAATCAACGACTTTTAGACGCGCTCATTTGGCTCAGGTCCACGCTAGTATGGGGTTTGACCAATGTTCTTTATAGTCACGTAAGCCTTACCGAGCTGATAATGACCGACTGCATATGGCCGGTCAGGGGCTGCGGCGAATTGTCTCATCTAAAATTCTAAACCGCTCCGGATCCGATGAGCTAATCTGGACCAATTCATTTCAATATCGTTTATTCGAATTGGATTATTACATAATCACTTTTGTACGTTAAAGAAGCTACGCCAATGGTTCACAAGTCTACGGCAGGAGACCATATACTGGAAAGAATCAGCAAGAAAATCACCAAGGGTTATTTTTTTTCAGTTAAGAAATCGACGGTACTGTTAAGGGATTGAAGTTCGCTCGTGGAATCGAATCACTTAAACCAATCGGATCCGGATTTACTCATGCTTATTCCACTAGATTTTGTGTTGCCTATCGCCGACTAAACGAAGTCAGCAGGAAAGACAGTTATCCATTTCCGAGAACCAACGATATTTTGGATAATTATGTCATTGTCACTCAACGTGACATAAGCTGGTTCTCTACTCTGGACCTAAAACGTGAATATTGGCAGATGGAAATAGATCCAAAGCACAAGAAGAAAACGGCTTCTTCGACTGGGAAAAGTCTTTGGCAATTAAAAGTCATGCCGTTTGGTCTTTGTAATGTTCCAGCTATCATTGAAAGATTGACGCAACATGTACTCGCTGGGCTATTCGGAGAAGCATGCCTGGGATACCTCGATGACATTATAATTGTCGGTCGAGATTTCGGTGACAACCTTTTTAGACGTTAAAGAGTGTTTTTAACAACTGTGTAGCGCTAACCTTAAGTAAAGTCTGAAAGAATGCCCTTTTCGTAAACCTTGACTCAATTATATGGGCACAGTATCCCCAAGACAATGGCGTGGAGACAGATCCTTCGAAAACTACAGCGGTGAACGATTGGACGGTACCTAACGACAAGGCTCAAGTACGAGTATTTTTGGGCCTCTGCACTTATTATTGCCGGTTCGTGAAATACTTTTTCAATATTGCAAAGCCCTTTCGGAGATTGACTAAGGAAAAACGACCATTTGAATAATATGAAGAATGGTTATAAAAGTGATTCATAAATCTCTCAATCATATCGCCATACTCCCTATAGCCATTATACTACTCATACTTTTTCAATTATATTTTAGATCCTTACGTACGAAAAAATTATCGCAATAACCAGTAGCCGTTTGAGAATACACACACACCACCCGAACTCATTCAATCATTTACTAGTACGACTGCGCTCGCGTCTACTAAGGCCCGTTTTCTATATTCAAAAGACGATTCGTTTTTGCTACGGATGGTTAAATTTTGTCATTTATTCTATGGAAAATATCTAAATATATATATATTATATGAATGAATGAGTTCGTAAGCAACATAAATCGTGTCGCGTGTTTCTCTGCCGCTCGCCGTACCCTCCCGCTAGCCAAGGCTATATAGCTATATACGAGTATATGAATAATGTGTTTCTATTCTTTGCATACAAATGTTTACTATTTAAACAATTTTACACACGTAAGTAGAGTATGTGTGAATAATTTGATAAGAATTATGCCTCAGTAACTGCTTATTGAAACACTATAAATTTATTCCAGTAGCCGGATAATTTGGGAGAATATTCGAATAAAACAAATACTCAAATAACCCGCGGCCGTACCGCCTAACTCATAGCGATCACTCGCTATCGCTGTCGTGACATTAGAACAATAGTTTTAATGTCACAGGTGACATTTGATCGATTGCAAACCTAAGTACATATCCATTTATTGACGTTTGGTTTTATTATACAATAATTGGCAACCTTAAAGCCTTATTTACTTTGGTCTAGGACAGTGACGAACAGCGACTACACGCAGGGTGGTGAGTGGTGAGCACAAGACTATCTCAGACATGACTATTTAGTTTATAATACAGCATGCCAAATGACATCTCCGTTCTAAAATAAAATACCAAAATAGTAATATACTGTTTATACTGTACAAGTGTACACACATAAAAAGAATATACTAACTCAAGTGTCACATGGGGGGTTGAGTTGAGCGCCAAAAACAGAATGTGATTCTCTTTTGGAG
The DNA here is from genome assembly GCA_963935595.1 of Schoenobius gigantellus. Classification (NCBI taxonomy): domain Eukaryota; kingdom Metazoa; phylum Arthropoda; class Insecta; order Lepidoptera; family Crambidae; genus Schoenobius; species Schoenobius gigantellus. The sequence continues at coordinate 28,790,716 of OZ012545.1, forward strand.
TACACTGTTGTTAACACGCCTAGTTGATGCGCTACTGTCCTTTACACCAGTGTATTTACGCAATGTTTTCGTCTAATCAACTAAACGTTGGATCAATCTAAATATTGTGTTGTCCTACTACAGGACCTGCCCAGCTGGCCGTGCAAAGTGACAACTTGGGGCGACTGGTCCCCGTGCTCGTCTAGCTGCGGACGTGGCCGCCGGATTCGCACGAGGCTCTACCTTCATGCGGATCTGCGCGCGCAGGCCGAGATGTCAAGGAGGCTCATATACATGTGGAACAAAAGATTTGCTGAGATTCAACAACTTGTGAGTACTTCTGTCTTAAGTTTTAATAAAATTGCTACTTGACATTTTTGTCACTGTGATGGTTAGTAGTTTTGATCTCATTTTACTCAAATAAATTCAAATACAAAAATCTTTATTCAAGTTAGGCCTTTACAGGCACTTATTGACGTCAAAACAAAGCAAAATATTCTAATTTAAAGGAATCATATTTAACCGTGTATGTGCATACATCCTGAACATACCTACTCAAGATGTTTGCAAATACAAGTAGCAGTGAAAAAAAAAGTGGAATCTACACCTGTTCGGAAATTGGGAGAGCCTTCTCGAGAAGAACAGGCAAGAAACTCGAAAGGTCACATTTTTTTATCTCCTCTTTTAAATCGCCATTTACAATGTTGGTTTTGTTACATAGTCATTGAAAGTTTAAAAAAATACAATCAGTATGCTTATACCGGGTGTAACGGAGTACCGCAATGGTGGTGCCCAAAGTAGACTCCACCACGTCGGCGTTTCACCGACACTATGATTTGAAACCGACTACCAGATTCTAGAAAACTTTGTGGCTTACCCCTATTCCAATTGGTCTCCGTACGTAGCCGGTGGACTTCCTGAGCTAGCTCGAAGGAAGCCGCGGCTCCCGAAGGGTTGGTGTCAATCCAACGATGGAGACCGGAGCACTACATAGGCCTATTAGGCCACCACTACCCGAACTTCACCGATAAAAGCTTTAAAGCATTTACACTTTCACAAGCGGACGTTCGCACATTATTTGGTGCGCCGCGCAAAACTCAATGAATTCTTTTATTCTCGAAAACGAACCTAACCTATTTCAATGTCATTCCGTATTCGACTCGACTGACATCTTACATGCGGCCGGCCGCCACAGACTATAATGCTGTGTTGCCACTCGCTCTGCCTCGAGCGTAAACATCCCCCCGCTCCGGACAGTCCCGGACTGTCCGCCAAATCAGTCTAAGGGGAGGCGAGAAAGAGTAGCGACCGCGCGCTTCAAAACAGAATCCCCAACTAGGACCTCGGCAAACCTGGGCACACCATCAGACCCTAGAGTAAGTTGGACAATGCGTCCGCGACGCCAACGTAAGGGTGGCAGGTTTGGGTCCTTCACTAACACGAGGTCTCCAACCCTCGGTGGGTTTGTCTTATCTCACCACTTAACGCGCTGTTGCAAAATGTGTAAGTATTCAAGGTGCCAGGGGCGCCAGAAGCTCTGGGTAAGCTGCTGGAGCAACTCAAACCGCGAAAGGCGTCCTGGATTGATATCTCTATAAGGATACTCGGGCAGGGCGTTAAGTGGTCTGCCTATCAAGAAATGGCCCGGCGTGAGGGCCTGCAAATCGTTCGCGTCGGTAGACAACGGACATAACGGACGCGAGTTGAGAACCGCCTCAATCTTATGAAACACCGTCGCGAGTTCCTCAAACGTGAGAATAGTCTCCCTAATAACGCGGCGAAGGTGAGTCTTGGCGGCCTTTACAACAGATTCAAAAATCCCTCCCCAGTGAGGGCAAGACGGCGGGGAGTATCGCCATGTTACCCCCCTACGGGAGAGTGTGGATCCGATCTCAATATTATTTTTATCTAAAAATTCACAAACTTCTCTTATATGTCTATCAGTGCCCTTGAAGTTCGTCCCACAATCGGACCGAATTAGAGAAGGCAGTCCCCGGCGGGAGACAAATCTGCCTAACGCTGCTAAGAAAGCGTCCATGGTGAGTGCACTCACCACCTCCAAATGAACGGCTTTAGTGGCCAAACAAACAAACACACACAAATAAGCCTTCTTAGTCTTAGCATTACGGAGTCGCGACGTTTTTATAGTGAATGGTCCCGCGAAATCAGTTCCAACTCCTAAGAAGGTCATCGATTCATTCACACGATCAGCAGGCAAATCACCCATTTGGGGCTGCATCGTCTCGGGGCGTAAACGATAGCAGGGCAGACATCGAAAGATAACAGATCGGATTATTCTTCGCGCTGACAAAATCCAAAACTCCCGTTGGAGTAGCGCGGTTTACATCCGGCATGAGCATTCTTCACATGGCGATCAATGATCAACAATCGCACCAATAGTCCGTCCTTGGGGAGCAACAGGGGATGACGTGATCTATAAGGCAAGTTAGCGTGCCTCAATCGGCCTCCTACACGCAACAATCCCTTATCATCCAGAAAGGGAGTCAAACGCACCAAGGGTCCCTTCAATTTGGACGTCCCGGTACGGAAAATCTTAAGTTCCGGTTCAAACGCTCTTGACTGGGTCATACGCACCCAATGCAAAAGAGCATCTTGGCGCTCCTGCGGTGAGAGGACCGGACACAAATCTTTGTCCTGAGGCCGGCGACAATTTCGAATAAATCTTCTTATCCAAGCGGTCACGCCGAGCAACTTGTCCAGAGAACTGTAGCGGTCTAATAAAAATTCCCGCTCTGGAGCCGCCATAGTCTCGACAGCGTGAACACGCAAGCCCGGATTTGGTACCTTCACCACAGCTGGTGTGGAAGGCCAAGACGGCTGTAACAACCATTCGGGACCCCACCACAGAGTGTGGTCAATAAGCTGAGGGGCTTCGCTGCCACGTGATGCACAGTCAGCAGGGTTTATTTCACCTGGCACGTGGCGCCAAATCAACGTGGCCTTCGAGGCCTGTATTTGGGATACCCGATTGGCCACAAATACTTCCAGGGAGTGGACGGAGTTCTTAATCCAACACAGGACAACCTGACTGTCGGACCAAGCAAAGAGCGACTCAAAGTCCACACTACGTCCCAGGGTGTCAACAACGTGGTTCATCAACCGAACCAGAAGAGTAGCTCCAGACAATTCTAACTTCGGAATCGTTAATCGAGTCCGAAGTGGAGCAACCTTACTCTTAGCAATTAACAAGTGGAGCTTAACAGCTCCTCTATCATCGACCGTCCGGATATATACGACGGCTGCGTATCCACTCTCAGACGCGTCACAAAAGCCATGAAGGCTGGCCGTAAACCGTCCCTTAGGCAGTATATGTCTAGGGATACTAACCCGGTTAATGTCGGGGAGAGACGACATGAAGGACTCCCAATCTCGCAGCAAACGGCCCGAGAGGGGCTCATCCCACGACACTTCGGCTGACCAAAGTTCCTGTAGAAAGCACTTCATCCAAAACACTACGGGACTAATCCATCCGTTTGGGTCAAAGGTACGAGCTACTGTAGATAAAACCAACCGTTTCGTCCAGACCTTGGGGCTTGGCAGCTCCAATCGATAGGTGAACGTGTCTTGGACAGGTCTGTATTGCACTCCCAAAACAGATAGTAAATCTGGAGTGTTGGCATTCTCAAAAATATGAGGCTCCTGCTGGTGGTCGTCTGGCAAGTCACACAAAAGCTGAGGTGAGTTGGACATCCACTTCCTCAGTTCATAACCACCAGCCCCGAGAAGAGCAATTAGTTCATCTCGCAAAATCAAGGCTTCCTCGACACTAGAAGAGCCCGTACAAATATCATCCACAAATGCATCCTCCTTGAGAACCAAGGATGCGCGAGGGTATCGTAACCGCTCACGTTCAGCGAGTTCCACAAGTGAGCGAATTGCCACAAAGGGGCTCGAACGCAAACCGTATGTATTGGTGTTCAGCTCGTAGACTAGCATGGGATCTCTGGGATCCTCCCTCCATAATATGAGCTGATATCGTCTATCGTCCGGGTGAATCACAGTCTGCCGAAACATCATCCGGATATCGGTCACAAAGACGACGGCATGGCGACGGAAGTTGGTCAATACATCACCCACCTCGTGGTGCAACTTCGGTCCAGCATGCAGACATTGATTCAGCGAAACTCCGGTAGACGTAGGAGCTGACCCATCAAAAACAACGCGTATCTTCCCGGTGGAAGGTTTCAAAACCGCGTGGTGAGGAAGAAAATTATGTTCCTCGTTTCGCCAGTCCAGTCGCGAGACCGACATGTGCCCCAGTTGCTCATATTCTCGCATGAAGTCGACATACTTCTGTTTGAAGTCGGAGTCTCTACTCATACGACGCTCTATGGACAGCAGCCGCTTCTCGGCCAACGGCCGGGAGCTGCCAAGTGAGGGGCGAACTGACAAAAAGGGCAAACGAGTGATCAGCCGTCCCGAGTGAAGGCGACCTGTATTGTTCTGGTAGAACAACTCACACTCCTCGTCTAAGGGGTTCACTCGCTTCACGGTAGGTGGCTCTTCCACCTCCCAAAACCGTTGAAGGACATCCGATAAGGTGGAGCTAACAGTTATGTAACTGTCCACCGATGGAGATGGTGGGTTATGCCTAACTGGTCCCATCACTACAAACCCAAGCGATGTAGATAAGGCTACCAGCCCACCCTTCTGTAACTCTCTCCTCTTCCCACAATACACGCGGCCTAGAACATCGGCACCGAGCAATAAGTGAATCGGACCGGTTCGGTGGAAGGAAGGGTCAGCCAAGGTCAATCCTGATGTCGCATCAACGACAGCGCGCGAAACGTGCTGTTGCGGAAGCTGACCAACAACCTTCTCATAAACAATCGCGGTAGCGCCAATTTTGGGCGCTGAAGAGAAGTGGGGGGAGAAGGAGAACAAAACCTGACCGATCGGATCCGGGATCCGCAGGTCTCCGATTCCTCGTACCGATTCAAGGTACGGAGATGTGTTCAAACTCAACTGCCGGACCAGCCAGTTGGAGGCAATGCAACCCTGAGCTCCCGTATCCAAAAGGGCGCGAACTAAAACAAAGGTGCCCCTCGGGCCCCACACCTGTACGGAGGCTGTTGGTAACAACACCTGCTCCTGTGGGGGGGTTGCAGCCGACAGTTGGTTTAATGAAAATCCTCCCGCATTCCCCGCAACGGGGGGGAAGGGGGGTCCAAAGAAAAATGCGTGCGCGGCGGCGGAGTAGCGCGCTCAAGGCGCTCGAGCGGGTCCCAATCCGGCACGTACTGGCCCCGATCAAAGCGGCATCGGGGGGCCGGGCGGTGCCCATGATGGGCGAAAGTTGGGGGAGCCCGTGATAAACGGGGTCTCTCGGGTGGCGCCTCAGAAGCGTCGCGTCGATCCCCCCGCCCGTAGGGGGGGTGGAGCGCCCAATCCTCTCACGGGAAGGGGGGCGCCTGTCCAATCTCCGCGGAGGGGTGGCACGCCCCTCCGATCTCCTCGGAGATGTGGGTGACCTACGAGGGCCCCCGCCCGTGTGCGAGTTCCTCTCTCTCACCACCTCACGAGTGTCTTTATTATTAAAGCACAAGAGGGGGTGATGGGCCCCTCCACAACAGTGGCAATCTCGTGGGTGGGGGAAAGCCGATGCCATATGAGCCCCCAGGCAGCGGTAGCACCAATTCCGCTGCTTGGCCATATTCCTACGCCCCTCGGTGCGTAGGCCAACAAATTTGGGACAGGCCGGCAAACGATGGCCATCGCGCTTGCAACACTTGCAAGGCATCGGCCTCTCCCCGTGTGGAGAGTTCTGTTGCACTGCAGTATACTGCTTGTACGGGCGGCGCTCTCTCCGTGGCGCTGCCCGGGTCGCCTCATAGCGGCCTGTACTCGGTCCCGGTATAGGAGCCAGATCCAAGTGGTCGGTCATCCGACACTCATCCTCCAAAAATCTGAGGAGATCCGAGAAGGGGGGGAGGTACGAGGCACTATTGCCCCCGTATCTTTGTTCAAAGCGCCCCTTCATCTCCATGGGAAGCTTATTGAGGATGTGGTGGAGCAATATGAAGGACCACTGGTCCACCGGTAGGTCAAGTCGTTTGAGCGCGTTAATAGCGCTTAGCAGCGGGTTCAAAATCTCCTTCCTCAATGAGGAGACCCGCGATACTCGTGGCAGCCCTAAAATGGCAGCCACATGTGTGTCCGCTAGCAAGCGAACATTCTGGTACCGGGCAGTCAACAACGCCCTTGCAATCTCATAACTGTCATCGTTGACAGGTAGATGCTGGACAAGCACACCAGCCTCTCCACGTAAGGCAGAGAGCAAATAGGCCAATTTCTGGTTAGGGAACAGGTCGTCCCTCGAGTGAACCAGGCTATCAAAGAGGTTAATGAACCCCATCCAAGAAGCCAGGTTCCCATCAAAGGTTGGGATGTCTAAAGTGGGCAGTCTGCCCCGCAAGCCGGCCGGGGTAGGCTTGACCTCCCCGGGCGTGCACGACTCACCCCTCCGGGCGGATAGGATTGCCTGAGCCTTGTTTATAATCACATCCGCCTGTTCAAAACACTGATCATAATCGGCATTAAATTGGTCGACTGCCCGCAACTCAGCGGCACCCTCGGCTGGGTGGTCGAGCAGATATTGTTGATGAGCAACGAAAAGCTGCTCCAATTCCTTCAAGCGAGCAGGTACTCCCTCATGCCGAATTAACAAGGCCTGTTCTCGGTCTGGTCGGTCTACCAAAGCGACGGCACTAGCAAACCATCTCAAAATCTTTTGTGCACCCGCGCGGGCACCACTAAGCGGGCTGACTGGCGGGACCATTTTGCACCAAAATTAATAAACACTATAATAATACACGGACAAACAGACCGACAACCGCAGACAATAAAACAGATCGGGAGGAACTTCAAAGACAGAACAAAATATATAAACAAACCAAAATCAAGTGTAAATGCTAGAACTTAACTAGAACAACAAAGGCATGTAACAACAGAATTTTTCAAACAAATTAAATTCAAGTATTAAGTCAATAACTTAACAAACATAATATTCAAAGGCAAACAAAACAAAATCAAATGTAAATGCTAAAACTTAACACAGCAAAATAGTGTATTACAACAACAGCAAAGTCATTTAGCAGCAAAATTTTTTAAACAAAATAAATTCAAGTATAAGTTTACAACTTAACAAACAAAATATTCAAGGGCAAAACAAAGATATGAAAAAACAAACCAAAATCAAATATAGGTAAATGCTAGAACTTAACTAGAACAACAAAAGGCATTTAACCCCAATTTTTCATATACAATGACAATGACAACTAGTTAGGGAGATCGGTCCACAAACGAGATTGTAGTCGGTTTAAAATCAGCAATCAAAACCAATTAATATGTATTGCCCGTTTGCACAACCAACAAGATTACAATATTAATTGTACAATACTAATCAAATACTAATCAATCAATGAAATCTAAGAACCACGCTCTGCTACCAAAAGATGGTGGTGCCCAAAGTAGACTCCACCACGTCGGCGTTTCACCGACACTATGATTTGAAACCGACTACCAGATTCTAGAAAACTTTGTGGCTTACCCCTATTCCAATTGGTCTCCGTACGTAGCCGGTGGACTTCCTGAGCTAGCTCGAAGGAAGCCGCGGCTCCCGAAGGGTTGGTGTCAATCCAACGATGGAGACCGGAGCACTACATAGGCCTATTAGGCCACCACTACCCGAACTTCACCGATAAAAGCTTTAAAGCATTTACACTTTCACAAGCGGACGTTCGCACATTATTTGGTGCGCCGCGCAAAACTCAATGAATTCTTTTATTCTCGAAAACGAACCTAATTATTAATTAGGTCTATTTCAATGTCATTCCGTATTCGACTCGACTGACATCTTACATGCGGCCGGCCGCCACAGACTCTAATGCTGTGTTGCCACTCGCTCTGCCTCGAGCGTAAACACGCAATAATATTTAAGGTTGTTGATTAACAAAAAAAAAAATGTTTTATGACTATTCTTTGTATTTTTATTATATGCCTACTTTCGATTTAATACGCTGAACTGTTAAGCGTATTAAATCGAAAGTAGGCATATAATAAAAATACAAAAAATAGTCATAAAACATTTTTTTTGTTAATCAACAACCTTAAATATTATTGCGGTATTCCGTTACACCCGGTATACACTTAAAATGTCAAAAAATAAGTTATAGACTTATACACTAATCATAATACAATAACTTAGTCTAATTCAAAATTAGTGTCAGTTCTTTTCTGACAAGAATATTTGTTAACATCAATAGCCATACAAAACAACACTATTATTGACATTATAACGAATAATAACTTCATATTAACACCAGGCATTGGCATCATTTAAATAATCGTTGACTTTATAATATCCTTTACTCATTAGTCTTTTTTACATGCGCATTAAACTTATGAAAAGGCAAGTCAGTTACACTATGTGGAACTTTGTTGTAAAAAGTTATACATTTCCCCTTAAATGAGTCTCTAGTTTTTTGGAGTCTGTACGTTGGAACGGCAAGTTTATTTTTATTTCTTGTGTTTAACTGGTGAACGTGGAAATTGGTTTCAAATGTATTATTATTCTTATAGACATAAATCAAATTTTCGGAAATGTATTGTCCTGCTAAGGTCTTAAATTAATTTCTCTAAATAAATCTCTTAGAGAATCCCTTATTCGTCAATTATAAATAGCGCGAACTGCTCTTTTTTGAAGTACGAAAATACTTTCTATACTAGCAGCCGATCCACACAGAAGTAGCCGATCCATACGACATAACACTGAAAATAACTAAAGTAAATCAATCTTGCCGTTTGAACATTAGTAAGTTGTTTTATTTTTTCTAACTGCATATGTCTGTTTGCCAAGGACTCAATATGTGGGTCCCACTGCAAACGTGAATCTAATGTAATGCCCAAAAATTTGGTACAATCCATGAATTCAATAATTTGATTATTCATTTCCACAATAGTATCCACTTTCCTCACATTTGGCAATGAAAATTTTATACATTTAGTTTTATTTGAATTTATACTTTAGAATGAGTACTATTTACAACGTCAGTATTTTTATTTCCTCTGTCAACCTTAAATATTAAAGAAGTATCATTTGCAAATAGTACTGTATCGCACAGATTGTTAGTGAAGTGTAGGAGATCATTAATGTAAATTAAAAAAAGGAAAGATCCTAATATCGATCCCTGAGGCACACCCATAGTTATAGATGCACCAACAGACTCAGTTTTGTTAATAACAACTTTCTGGACCCTATTGGACAAATAAGACTCTATAAGGCTAATTGCTTTTTCGGTGACACCATAATGTTTGTTTATTTAAGAGTCTGGTGACTAACGCAGTCGAAAGCCTTCGACAGGTCACAAAATATACCAATCACATCTTGTTTTCACTCCCAAGCGGCAAAAATGTACGTTACTTGAATCTGTCGCCCAGCGTAGACTACTGTAATAAGGCACCCAATTTATGTAGGTAGGTTGTTTAAGTCTGCCGCCCAATGTAAGGTTATTTGACTCTGACGTTCAGTGTGGGCTGTTAAAGTATGATACCCAACGCGCGTTACTTAAAATTGATGCCCAATATAGGTAGTTTTTGTCTAGCTCCCGATGTACTTTATCTTAGCTTCGTACCCAACACGAGCTTTTGAAATCTGACGCCCAACGCGGGCTTTTAAAATCTGGCGCCTAACGTGGGGTTTTTGAGTACGGAGATCAGTGCAGATTAATTGGCTACTTGACAGTTGTCACGTTAACATATGATATATGGTAAATGAGGTAGTCTATGGTGGATAATAATTATTAAATGTGATATTTTTTATAATAAGTAAGTATAAACATCTTAGTTTTGGAAAATAAATGTGAGTTTTTTATCTGTGGATTACGAGAACCGAAACGCGGGCGACCACCATGTTATCTATGGAGTGACGTCACATTACACCAAATAAACATTAGGGATGTCCAAAAAAGTATTTTATGTCGATATATCGTATCGCAATCGTTTGTATCGATACATGATATTATTATCAAATGCTTTTGTATCCATGCATAGGATATATTTTATATTTTTATAAATGCTAAGAAAATGAGATCAAAAGAATAAAAAGAAATCAAACAAGCATTTTTTTGCTGTGACGACGACTATGCTGGTTTAGAATTATCACCGTCGCTGTGATCCAATATTCCTTTATGATGTCGTTTGAAATAAGTTTGGGGATTTGTAGTATTATTTTTTGTTTGTTTTGGGTGGAATCTTGCAACTCAATTTTGAAGCGTTCCGACAAACGACCTTGCAACAATGATGCGTTGAATGAGATGAACAGACTGAAAAACGTGTCCAGTGGTAACTAAAAAGTAAAAAATAATTTAAGTGTAAAAAAACCTTTTTAAAAACAAGCTTTTATTTAAATGCGCTAAAAAGAATTAATAAACTTTTACACTAAAACTTTTACTTATAACGTCATTTCACATTTGACACAATTTATATGACATAAAAGCTTGTCGCGAGATTTACTTTTGTAGATAAAATAAAAATTAAATAATTTGATGTGAATAATTTTATACATTATAATTTTCAAAGTAAATACGAGTAGGTACTTAAAAGTACTCTTTTAAGTTCTTTTAAGTTACTACACACAAGTAAATCTCGCGACAAGCTTTTATGTCATATAAATTGTGTCAAATGTGAAATGACGTTATAAGTAAAAGTTTTAGTGTAAAAGTTTATTAATTCTTTTTAGCGCATTTAAATAAAAGCTTGTTTTTAAAAAGGTTTTTTTACATTTAATTTATTTTTATATATAAGATTACTGGTTATAGTGTAAAGAAATGTTGTTCTGTACAACTATTTACGTAAAAATGTAAATATAATAATTGAAATAATATAAATATAATGAAAATTTATTATAAATGTTGTTACTTCTGATTATACTGATAAGTTTCTTGTACCCATTCTCTTTATCAGTTAATAGATGTCCTGAATGGATGGTAGGTAAAAAAATTGACAATTCAAAATATATAGGAATGTGTATTATGTATAATTAATAATTATAAAAATAGGAATGTGTATAGACAATTTTTCAGGACATTTGACTGTAGTACTTCTACACATAGGTAAAGCACACGTTTTGTAGCTTGTCATTTTCATAATTGCCGCAAAAACAGTAAATACACTCAAAATATGCTGATTTAAGAGTAAGAAATGTCACCCGCAGGCAATTCGTCGATTCTTTGTTTATTTATGTAATGTGACGTCACAGCCAGCAAATGTCACGTGACGTGACCGAGTGTTTTCGCGCGAATTTCAAATTAATAAATAAATTTATTATTATTTTTTGGAGTAATTAACGTTTTTAATATTAACACCTTATTTATTAACATTAATTACCTTATGTTAACACCTTAAAATGTACAACATGGAAGCAATTGATAATGAAATAAATGAAATAAATTTACTATAAAATAATAATTGTAAGATACATAAAATAAGCTTGCGTAAATATTAAAATACTTTTCCGAAAACTGTCAAATAGCCAATTGAGTCGAGCCGACAGCTTGGGCTATTGATATCTGGCACCCAACGGGTTCCTGGAATTTCATGCCACGTATTTAGGTTTTCCTAAAATATTTTTTTAAATAAAAAATATTTTTCAGGAAATTCCATACCAAAATATGACGTCACCAGATCCCGAAGTAGAGGAAATGGTTCAGGACCAAATGAAAAAGTGTCAGCACACTTTGTCGCAACAAGAGGCACTCTGTGATGGAGACGATAGAAACTGTACTCAGATTGGTTCACCAAAGGGTGAGTTCGCAAATATGTAACTACTAATCTGTTTGCAACGCCCTCGAGATATATTATGCTCGCAGTCGTTTGAACACTAGGCACTAGGCACGCTTTGACGACTTTTTTCGGACAATAGCTAAAAATCAGTGCATTGTCGTTTTTAAGACAAAGAAATCACTGAGCTCGCACTATTTTGCATCGCTGTGTTTCACATACATCTTAGCGTAATTGGATACGACTTACGAGTATGAGTTTTAGTATGTAAATGTGAATGTGTACGCGTACTTTTGTAAATTGCTTTGTATGTGTGTTATACATGATGTAACTAAATGTTATAAGTATCTTTATTTTTAGGGTAAATAACAAAATTTTATCACTAGTACGTTATGTCATTTGCAGATGTGTGCAAACTGCCAATGGATGTCGGATATTGCCGCAGCTACCATGAACGCTGGTTCTACGATAATGACCGCGGAACCTGCGAACCTTTCGGTTTCACGGGATGCGGCGGCAATGCCAACAACTTCCAGTACCAACACGAATGTCAGAAGTTTTGCAATATGACTTCCGAGAACACAACGACTACAGCAGCTACTTTCACCACAAGCCCAACCGGTAATGTCACTTAAGAAAATAAATAAAATGTAATACAATGATTCTCTATTTTTTATATTCCTTCTATTTACTGCTTTCTCTACTTTTTCTGTTTTTTTATTTCTTCTAATTAATGTGCAAGGAAGTTAAGCGTTGAGCTAGGAAAAATTAACCTTTTATAGCTTACCTATAGCTCCTATAATCAATTACGTTAGCTTTGCTCAGTACAGCTTCGCTGGAAAAATACGAAGAATGTGCATGTCAGAAGGAGACGTGTGCGGTGGCGAACGACTAGGGCTGCCTGCACTTTTATAGCTCTGTACCCTGCCTTCATATAGGAATAGTATCCACTACGTATCTACACACCCCTTATTTACGCACCGTTTCATAGTCTAAAATCTCTGCTGAAAACGCCAAGGCACTACACTGCACAGTTTCCTAGCACGTACTTGGTGGAAATATACCGTAACTGTACATTTTATTTCGTACCCCTTATACAATATTACTAGATTATGTTTCTTGTGCCATATACAACGGATACAACCCTGTACTGCATAGATACAGAAGTAATAACAATGTAAAATTATTCTAAGAAGTAAGTACTGTTTTTTGTTTTGTTCACCTTGTCCTTGTTAACGATACGTCCATACGAATTTGAACTAACATTCATGTCACGTGTTTATTATAGGCACCATACTTAACTTTAAACTGCTCTAGAGCTGACTCGATTAAGTTGTGATTAGATTTTCGTGGTTGATATTGAGATGGAAAGCCCAATATAGCCCGATATATGCATTTGACCGGTTACTTATAAATACCAGCTTGAATATAAATGTGTGCGCGAGACTTTGGTATTCGTTAAATTTTATTAAAGTAATTGATGTTCGAATACCTACTTATCAAATTTTTGAATAGTGTATTTCGGTTTTTCATTCGGATAACTGCTGATTTTGAGTATATGATATCTTTAATTAGTAGGGTCTAGCCAGCGAAACATGATTCAAAAAAATTGCGCCGCAAAATAAGGAAAAATTAAAAAATACGCATAGAACGGATAGTCAAAATTAAAGCTACATTTAACATTTCGTGTTTGCGTTTTTAACCGAAGAGAGGAGTTTCCATGGGAACTTCAATTTGACAACCATTGCGCCGTGAACACAACACTCTGCGCCGACATCCTTTTATAAAGTGATGGATGGACGGCGACTGTCAAATTGTAAGCGGTCGCGATAGATTTTGTCTTAGACAATAACCCCCCTGGTACCATCGAGCTGCTGGTGTATCCAGAGTAGGCTCTCTGGCTGGGGAACTCTTCTCTGTCTTCGGCTAAAAGCACAAACACGAAATGTTAAATGTAGCTTTAATTTTGATAGTCCGTTCTATGGGTATTTTAAAAATTATAATTACGAATCGTAATCAAAATCAGGAGATCTAGTCTGTTTCTCCGAAACGAAACTTTCGTCAACGAACGAAGACCAAACGAAATTTCGCAAGTGTCTCTACTCTATTTCATTTTCGAATACACTCAATAATTTCGTTTCCAAAGATAACTTTCGTGAACGAATGAGGAAGGAATGGAATTCAGAGACCATTGCCGTAAAGTGGGGTGAATAGAGTGAAACAAGTATGTCTCCGGGGTCAATAGATTGATACAAAATATGAGGAACTAATGGAGTGAGACCATTGTCGTAAAATGGGGTGGATAGAGTAAAGGGTTTCCAAATGAAAACAATAAGGATTTCTTGGAATTTGAGTTTGTATAAAATAGAAGGTGAATAGAAGTTCTATAAGTGGCTTAGCAATGTTTTCGAGTATTTTTTATGGTCCGCTATCGCGATACATTTCTTAGAAAGGAATGTTTCAGTCGCAGATACATGTGTTGTGTTGTTTATTTTCAAATCAAGTATTCTAAATTGTAAGTAAGAATCTCATTGGTACTTATCAATAGGTATATTTTGAGCTTTTATGTAAATAATATTAATGATTATTGATTTTAGTTTAAAATGACAAGCTCCGTTACCCCATAGCAAATCGATGCTCTCCTTACTTTGAATTATTATTTTCAAATAATATTCAACTGAGTGCAATTTTGTATAAAATCCCAAGTCGGGTATCGACACTAAAGGAGGTCGCCAAAATCTGCCTGATGAACCGAGGTACACTATATGGAAATAAATTCTCTATAATACGTTGATTTTTTTTATGGTATAGGGGAACCCCCGTAAACGAGCAAAAGTATCACCTGATGGTAAGTGATTACCGTCGCCCATGGACACCTGAAACCCTAGAGGAGTTACAAGTACGTTGCCGGCCTTTAAGGTGGGAATACGCTCATCTCTTGAAAGTTTGAAGGTCGTATTGGTCCGGAAATACAGCAGGCGACAATTTATTCCAAAGTTTGACTGTTCGAGGCAGGAAACTTCGAGAAAAACGCACAGTTGTGGACTGCCAACCATCTAAGTGATGGGCATGGATTTTTTGTCGCCTGGAACGATGGTGGAAAGAGGCGGCAGATATGAGTCCAAATAATTCCTCGGAGCATTCCCCGTAATAAATGCGAAAGAAGATGCATAGTGAGGCGACATCTCTACGCAGCGCCATTTCCTGGTAGTCAACGGTTCGAGTCGCGCAAACTGTGTGTTTGTAGGGTTGAAATGGACTAAATTAAGTCTACCCCAGTTTGAGACTTTCTCTAATGACGATTAAATTTCAGACACAAGTTTATTCCAGCACTTAATGACGTTTTCCCGAGAAATGTTCGCACGGCCGTTATAGGTGTCTCCGGTGCTGTCATCTGCAAAACAATGAATGCCGCTGATTTGCAGCATATCATTAATATGCAAAAGGTATAGTGTAGGTGTTAGCACATCCTTGGGGGACACCAGCATTATAGACAGTGACTCTGAGCATTCACCATCAATTAAGATCGTTATTCTTCTGTCTGCTAAAAAGCTAGTGACGTAACCATATAATTTTTCGGGAAGCCCATACGAAGGAAGTTTTGAGCCACACCCGAGGCCTTCGCCTTCGCAATGTCCAAACTAACTGCCAGGGCCTCCCCTTTCAATTGCCTCTGCTCAATAATGTGTCAAGTAAACTACAAGATCACCAGCAGAGCGACTCCTACGAAAGCCGTATTGTTGGTCACTAAGCAGCTGGTGATCCTTTAGGTACCGAAGGAGCTGGCGGTTGATAACTGATTCCATTATCTTTGAAAACAAAGAGGTTATAGCGATCGGCCTGTAGTTGGACGGATTCGAGCGGTCACCTTTCAGTGACCGCTCAAAACCGTCCGATCGGATCCATCCGATAATCGGATGCACTAAAGCTGTCTTCCATTAGGTCGGGACTGCGCCAGATGAATAAGAGAGCTGAAATAGACGCGTTAAAATAACAAATCTATTTTCTTTTCTTGTTATTTAAAAATGTTTCTTTTCTTGTTAATTAAATATCCTTTTTTATTTGTAAGAAAATACGCCGCCTTAGACCCTATAACCACAGATTCCATATGCTTTATATATAACAATATAAATTGCTGCCATCTATTGTCGGATTTTTGAATTTTTATGACGCGATCAACTAATAAGGACTGGATGTGCTTTTGCAGCAGCCTCTTTTTAAATTCATTATTTTATTTTAAAAAGTAATCGAAAATAGTTTATTTTAAACTAAAGCATTGAGTAGTTACGATTTTATTTCTTTATAATTATGTAATGGAAGAGCGGAGTCCCCTGGAACAGGCATTCTTTTGCTTAAAAGGAGACTCCGGCTACTAACTAATGTAATGAAATCTTATTTGTGAAATATAATTATTATTATTATTATTTCTGCAAAATGAGTCAATAATTTATTACATTCCCGTTTAACACAAGCTATGCCATCTACGCAGTTTTGGATGGAACTAATTATACATTATTCCTGTGTCGGTACACCGCCGCCGTGACAAATAAATAAAGGAAGTAGTATATTTTTCGGAATCCTCGAATTTTTCTCTACATTTTTGTACACATTACCTGAAGGTACACACATGGGCAAAAATGTATGGACTATTGGCAACCTCCTTTAAATTATTCGCAAGGCAACATCGGGTCTTTCTACGTTTTTTACGTTCCTCACGCAAAGTAACATCAAGAAAAAGTATTCCAGCAGTTATTTCACATTAAGGCGCATAGTGCTCCCAATGACCTTGCGTCGATCGTCCCGCACTGATTACATAGGAGTGAGTGAGTGAGAGTGAGGGGAATATTCAAGCAAACATTTACGCGTAAGATGAATTATTTCAATAAAAAATTAATAAAGGCGAATAAGAAAAATCTAAAAAGACCATCCCCTAGAATATTGTTCACTTTATTTATTGAAATCGAAAGTATGTGATTTAACCTAATATTTACGAAGCGATTAGGTTTATAGTTTTAAAATCGAGGCATGTTTGGGTCACATTTTAACCAAGTTTTAATTAATTTATCAAAAAATAAAAAAGACCATCCTCTAAAGAATGCGTTGAATAATAACATATCTTTTTTAAAGATTTTTTTATTCAATATTTATGAAGAGAACCGGTTTTTTCTGCAGTGATTTTTTATGATTGACGTTACTATGCGCCTTAACTTACTTAGAAACTAACAATTACGAATATGAAAAAAATCCTACCACGGTTCTCTTCGATTCGAATATTAACCGAAAATAGTTTGACAGATAGGTATATTACTCTTGTTTACGAAAGTTCCAAACGAAGAATTGAATTCGACAGTTTGTTTTTTGTAATTTTAACCTCAAATTAACGAAATATTTTTGAAGTGAGAACTTCTTTAGCGGCGTTGTACACTTTTTTTGTAATGGGTAAAAAATGTTAAACTCGCGTCAGGACACGTGACCGTCAGGACACGTGACCCTGATCGAAAATTCGTAAGACGGATGGAGAGTAGCCAATTAAAATTGAAATGGCCGCAGGAACTGTCGAGGTGCGGTGAGGGGTCCACGTAAGCCGGCCGAGAACAATAGCGGCTGGCAAAAGTACTGGAAGTCACACGTTACTTGAGACAGTTTTAATCAATTTATTTACTTTGTTAGGAAAAATCTAAATTGTGCTTTTATTTGATTTTGTTGTAAATAGTAATTAGGTAAGTTAGTATAAATTAAATATTATTTATTTGTTATAAAATTACGTTTTTAAGTCAAAGTTGAAATTCAAATTCAAAAATCTTTATTCAACATAGGCCTTTACAGGCACTTATTGACGTCAAAACAGAGCAAAACAATCTAATTTAAAGAAATTATATTAACCTTGTATGTGCATACATCCTAAATAATACTAGTAGTAATATATATAGTAGTAATATACTAGTAGTAAATATACTAGTAGTATATTAATGTCTGTTTTGACCATATATTTAATTTAATTGTAAATATTTTGATTCATTATTACTAGTTATATAATTATGTACGCACAACGTTACAACAGGAAGTTGATTTTTCTGAGGGATAAACTTTTTAATGTAATATAAATTGTCATGTTTGTGTACGATAGCGCAATAAATAAATATTGTATTCTACCACATAAAAGATAGTACTTTTATTCTGATAATTAAAGCAATTCGTGCAAAATTATTCCATAACCATTCCAAAATATCCAAAACGCACAACGTTAATACTTAAGTTTTCACTTCTGCCGGCACTACCGGAGTGCAACCCGTATTTTTTTTTTCTGCGGAATGTTTCTTTTGATTTCTGCGGAATGCGACATTTCGTTCGATGTTTCGCATTCCGCAGATTCCAAATGTTCCATTTCAAATGCAAAACGATCAAAATAATTTGTTGTACTAACCAATGCCCCCCGATATAACAGTGAATATTGTTGTTTTTCTAGAAAAACTTTTCCCATTTGTTCCTTTTTCAGTTTATATTTATTAATTATGTTCAATATTAACTTCCCAACTGCACTTTTTATAGGATTCTTAATTTTCAATGGTTTGAAATCACAAAAACAATAATGACATTTACCAAACTGACAAGCATGTATTGAGATTTGACAGAAATTAAGTGTGGTCATTAAAGGGTCATTCGAAGAAAATTAAACATTTGCACAAGATCATGTTACGCTAGCTAGACTAATAATTTGTATACGTAAGTGTTCATTTTCGAAATTGCTAAGACCTTCGAATATCCGACAGAACCTTAGTGCTGCAGCTGAAGCATCAAATCAAAGAACGTATCGTATAAAAATAGACGACCTAATACACCGTGTTTGGTCAAACCCTATCAAGCCGAAACGTTTTTTACCTTACCTTTACGGGAGGAAGACTCTGTACCAGGGTCGCCCGCTTGGGTACCTCCGTCTTACTTATTTCTGCCGCAAAGCAGTAGTGCTTGCATTGCTGTGTTCCGGTTTGATGGGTAAGATATGGCAGTGAAATTACGGGGTACCGTGAGTTTAAATCTTATGTCACAAGTTGGCAAAGTACACTGTGGTTTTTGTGGTCGTTGCAGATTTGCTGTGAATCTCACAAGAGCCACATGCATTATAGGTGACTGTTACCACTTACCATTAGGTTTGCAGTACCTATGCTTGTTTGCTAACTTAGTTATATAAAAAACCTGCCCATGTTTACATCTAATAGATATATAAAAATTAACCGATTTTTATGAATTTTTTA
Organism: Schoenobius gigantellus; assembly: GCA_963935595.1. Classification (NCBI taxonomy): domain Eukaryota; kingdom Metazoa; phylum Arthropoda; class Insecta; order Lepidoptera; family Crambidae; genus Schoenobius; species Schoenobius gigantellus. The sequence continues at coordinate 28,809,747 of OZ012545.1, forward strand.
ATGTACATATGGTAGGTCTGAGATGGTCGTAGCTTATTTTTTGTACCCCTTGGTGATAAGTGTGGTCCTCTCCAGGGGGCTTAGACTAGTGGCAATCGTTTGATAACGATAACTAAATTCGTCATCGTGTCTGAGATAACGAAAATAAATTACTAGCCAAAGTAAGGATTAGCGATCGCCGTGTCGTGTGTGATTCTGAATAATACAACATATTGGTTATCTAAGAACTTAAAACTGAGAAATGGAGAAGTAGGTAATGGTGAAATAAATGATTAAAATTTCATATTTAATGAAAAATTGTTTTGAATATGAAAGTTACTAAAAAAAATTCGCCACTTCAGCGATTCGTTGCGAATCAATTTGTCTACCAACTTACATATCGATGACTTTGATCGATTGTCACGTTATTTAGCGATGACATGTCAATCTCATACTTTAACTTCGTTATCGTTTTTGAATAGACATTTTGTCTAGGCCCTTTGGTTGGTTGTCATATAAAAGTTACACTTATCATATAGTTATACGCACCATAAGAAATACTACGTCTATACAACATTAGGTACCTATTGATTTTTAAAATGTATGACATTACCTACCTTCATACCTCTTTGGAAGAAGTAATATTTGTTCGATTTTGAAAGGCAAAGGAATAAGCCATTCAGCTAGATCTTTTATCTATTTTTTTTTCAAGATTAGGTAGTAGTTTTACATCTCGTGGGTCATTTTTTACAAGGCCCTGGCAGAATACTAGCGCCTTCGCTGCACTTATTTGTAGTGGAAGATGCTGAGGCTCGGACCTTTTTTGGCCTTGCACGAAATTTGCACCACATTTTTTTTCAGTGTATTTTTAATTTAATGCTTGAATTTATTGTGTGGCCAGAATAATTATTTTTCTTTTTTTATGGCTTCATTGAAAATTCGATTATTATTTTACAAATAGTTGGGTCTGTTAATAGAAATACATATATGGGGAATTAGAAAATTAATTTACAATATCTTTTATATGACTATGTTAACATAGTAGGTAGGTTTCGACTTGATAGGGTATTGACTAAACTATTGACCAAACACCTTGTATAACCAAGGTCTAAAATTAAAATAGCAATATTTTAACATAACATATCTAAAATTACTTTAAAAATGTTAACATTGCAATCCTTTAGAGAGTTACAAATAACTAAATTAATGCGCTGATAACAATGGCATTATTATTGATGTGTTTCTTGTTTAAGTGAGTCAACAAGAGATCCCACCAACGGTTACCACGATGCCGCCGTCCGAGGTCATGGTCAAGAAACTGAAAGCAATGCTGTCGTCTGATGATAACGAAGTGCCACAAAGAGATGATCCATTGCTCTATAGTGAGTATTCAATGGAGAAATATTTTCTACCAATAGAGCAAGTCTAATATTGTAGCTGTGTCGCGAATGGTATATCTATAAGGTGTAACGAAAAAAATATGTTGATTTTTTCATTATAATTTACATTCAACTATTTCTCTAAAATAACATAGATTTGGGCAAAATATTTACCAATTTTTCAATGATGAAAATGAAAAATAAAAAATTTGGCGGGACAGCGGCAATCCGATTTTCATTTCTTGTTTTCGAGTTGCAGAGTTTTGTTTATACTTACTTTCGTATAGCAGAGATTGAGTTCATCTGATTCAGATACGGATTACGCCTTATTTTATAAGAGAAGAGGCTAAAGCAGAAGTTGTTGATTTATGTAAAAAAATTCATTCGTTTTTTCTTTAGCTAATTGATATTTTTATTTTTACTTTCCTTTTATTCGTAGGGAAAAGCACAGTGCTTACCTCGTGTTAAAGACTTATTTAGTCTCGAGACGGGGTTTAGCGTAGCGAGGGCGCCAATACTTCGAATAAATTACTTTCACCCCTAGAGTAACAATGTACTATTGTAGACTATGCGAGGTGGAAATGCGAGATGGGCCCGTGGCTTGGCTGGAGCGACTGTTTTGGCGAGTGCGGTTCAGGCGGGGTGAAGCTCAATTATAGACTTGTAAAGGTAAACAAAATTCAGATTTTTCATATACTTACCCTGATTTATCATATATTACTATGAAAATTCCCATATCAAATTTTGCAGCTGATTGCACAAAGCCGCAAAATCAAATTTTCAGAAGCGTGCGCTCCATTTTTACGGAAATTACCATATATGTATAATTTTCAATCACAGGATGTCATCACCACAGCTCATTAATGTCCCCACCGAGGGGCTCGAGCCTACCCTTAATAGGGCGCAGTGCCGAGTTCACAGCGCCGACGCTCCTACGGCTTAGATACGAAATGTAACTTTTAATAATTAGAAACTTTTCAAAGGGCATAATATAAAACTAAAAGAAACTGATGCTTACAGATTCTATGAACAGGAGCGTGAAACACCAATGCACCTCCTGTGCTTTTGTGAACCCCTTATTCACAAAAGAAACCGACAAATGTGGAGACACATTCTTGACCCAGACGATATAATAACAATCCAAGCTGGGAATATCTTATCATTCCTAGACAGTGCCCAGCTAAAGAAGCGCATGTAAGGCCTAATAAGTCTTACTTGGAGGCTAGTCACAGTAGATCTTTGCAGGTCTAAATAAGGGCTAAATTTTCTAGAAACATCGTCGTTATTGAAATTATCTCACGTTTCCACCAGTAAGTCCGGCTAAATTAGCGCTAAAAACAATTGGAATGTAAAATTTTTTGCATCCATTTGCATCCTTTGCGTCCATATATTGGATGCCCCAATACCAACATCAGTCAAAAATAGTTTTTCTATAATTCGTGCTTTTTCAATGTGGTTCTACACATTGAAAAAGCACGAAGAGCACTATCTCATAATAGGTGGTGTAGAAACGTGTAAAAATATGCTTAATATTATTAGGGTGGATGCAACTTTAATGAATTTTAGAATGACTTTTTCTCAGAAATGCTAAATCTCAGGGAAAAAATAACAAAAACAATTTTTGAAGATAATTACAGTCATGAGTCATGATCATTTTTGTAAGAGTAATTTTTTATCGTAAAACTAACCGTTTCGCAAAAAAAAAATCGAAAGAACACGGAGGCGGTATGTTAATATGCTTATTTAAATGCAGATAGTATTTACGTTTTAAATAAAAGATACTACGAAAATCTTTTATTTAAAACGTAATGTTCTCGCAGGTTGTTTTCTAAGGTGATTGTTATCTAAAATTTCTAGCCATATTTGCCGCTCTTATGTGTACAAAGTTGAGTGATTTAGTAAACTACTCAAAGCGAATGTACGGTCAAACATGTCAATCTTTAAACGTGCATTACGAAAATTGATACTATAACAAGCTGCTTATGAGCGGTCCAAATGTAAATTTAGGTCTAAATTGTAAAGTTTGGCCTTTGTTGTGTGTATTTCCTATAAACAGTGAGACTTTAACAGTTAATTGTAGCAGCATACATTTACATCCGAAATATGTCATCCATTTTTACATCTATGATTTTTGTCACTAAAATGTTAAATGCATTTAGATATTTATCAATTCCTTATCAACTCCTTACGTTGATGAGTCTGTGCTAATGCTACCCTGTTACGATAGAATACATCTAAGAGACCTCATCTGGTAACTTTTTTTTTATTATTTTTCAGAGCAAATTTATCATAACGGGCGGTCAATGCAAGAAGTTCGTGAAGAGTCGCAATTGCAAGCCAATACTTTGCAGCAGGCTGCTGAGGGCCAAAATAAGGCCGAAACAGGAACTGAAAACCATGCAAACTGCCGTTGTTCGCCCACTCACCCCCCCACCCACTAACTGATATGGGAGCGAATAGAGTCAACGGTTTTATTCAAATAATTTCCAACAGAATTTGGTATAGTTTGTATGTTTTTGTGATTCTCTTTCTCGAGGAAATCTTATCTTGGAACTGTTAGTTGTTAAGGTTTAGATACTGTATTATCATAGATATCTAAAATCAAAGTGCTAAAACAACATTTGTAAGTCTTTCACTTTTTCTACGAATTTTATGGTTTGTTCGAGAGTTGCAACAAATTCTGAGCATTTTCTAATGAACAAATTCCATCATTTTTTTATATAAAACTAACGATTCTTGTGATTCATATATCTGATTATATAGGACTCTATTCAGAAGTTAAGTATCTGTCAAATCATAGATAAGGATATCATTTTTAGAACCTTTTTGTATTAGAGGACTATAAAATTATTTATGACCACTAAATATTCAGATCTTCTATAGAATGTAACGCTGTTACTAGTATTTCTTAGCATAATAATATGTTAGCAATGAAGCGATAAAAAAATAAAAAAATAGATGTTTAAATAAATACATGTGTAGTGAGTGATTCAGAATAGGTTTAGTAAGCAAAACGGCTTTATCAGTAGGTAAACTATTTTTATTTATGAGCAATCAACTTTGTTTGTACAGAAAACACTTAACCTATTTATTATGTTATCTAAACTACATTATAACACCTTAAAACAAAATCTTATTAAGAGGCCTAACTAGCTTCCCTAACTAATACTGTCTAGGAACATCACAGTCACTTTTGTCACCACCATACAATTTTTCTTATTGTTACCTGACTTATTTGTTTAATTTGTGTTATTATTGTTCCAATAAATTATGTAAAATCTATTATAGTTTTTTTATCTTAATATATATGAACAAAGGCGTATGAATCATGGTCAGTGAAAGCAAATATTTTTGTTATTTATTATATTTATCTGAGATATTTAGAAGTGTTTTGTCTAAATGAAACCAAACAATTAATACACAAATCATCGTAATTAGAATACGGTTCCTTGGTTTATATTACTATACCAGAAAAAGAAAACAATTTAAAAACACACATTGTATTGAATTTTTTGAGCCATTTTTTTGCACAGCTCAATTAGATAGGTACCTATTGTAAGCGCCCATTCAAGCAATACATTTATACTACGAAAACCGCCACTATTACGAGCGGCATAAAAACGGTCCAAAGATCAAACAGTATAACTTAATAAGGAGTTTACTGTAACTATTTAGACAAAAATAAACCAGTCGTTTTGTTCGTACCCAAGGACAAAAAATAATGGAAGTGCGATATGGGCGTGCGCGAGTGCCACAGATGTGCGTAGTTCCGCATACCTACTTTAACTTTTTTAAAGTATTTTATTTAATTGTTTGACGGTATACGGTCGATGTTAACTTGTTTTTCACTTAGCCTTGTTTTTACCACAATAAATGCAAAAAAAAAAATCGATAAATCAGTGGAAATGTTTTACTTAGTAGTGTAATTAGAATTTGGTGGCGGCAGGGGTCCACATATTTGTCCATATACTGTCGTTTCGTACTTCTTTTATTTTTTTCTGTTCCTTGGTTTATATTACACCAACACTTAGGTCTGCTCGCCGTCGCCGCCGTCATCGTGACGTCAACAAGAACGAGATGACGGCGGCGGCGAGGTAGCTACACATACATTTACCATGGCCGCCATAGGCGTACGTAGAGAGGGGGCCGAGTGAGCCGTGCCCACCCCAGTATGATCTAATGCCCACCTTGGGATGTTAAGCTACCGATTCAAAATTCTAAGTATGATAGACACCAAAATACTGAAAACTTGACACAAAAATCATGGGCCGGGCCCAAGAAACTCTAGATACGCCAATGACGGCCGCCTGTCTTCCGCTCGCCCGTCGCCCGAGCTTGATTTCGACCTGCAATAGTCTAGTTCCCGTGGACGTCTCTGTGACTACGGTGGTGATTACGACCCTTAAATAATCTCACATTAGGTGCGAGTACGATTGATAATATCGTATGCGTTATTGCTGCAAGACGTTGCGATTATTTGCCACACAGCTGCGTTTTTATCGTGCCATATGTCTAACGTTGCGTACTGATAGTACTTACCTACTAACGTTATCAACACAGTCGTGTCAAATTGTATATGGCCTAATACGAAATGTATAAACTTATATCGAAATATCGCAGGACGGAGGAACGCAAGCGTTACACTTCAGCAGTGTTACTTTGTGGACGTCCTAATCCAAAATGTACTGAAAACAGATATTGCAATAGCGCTCACGCTATACTTAATGACCAATACTAACGCGTCTGTGTGTAGGAGAGCAGGAAATCGCAAACACTAATTTATTAGTGTGATAAGTGCCCCATTCATGGACGTACGCGTTATGCGGTGTACATTTCCCCAGGCCACTCATTAGTTGGAGGTCGGCTATTACACACGGGCTTAAATAATTGCCACAGCACAGCACTTCCCCACTTTCACAATAGTTTTTAGTCAAGGCGGTGATCCATCGAGTTTCAGGATTTGCGAATGATATAATTCTTTAAAAAAAACATAGAGCATTGACAAACTCTTATAATATATCTACGCACGAAGGGTAATTATTGTTATAATTATCAAATACAACTTAAATTATGCAAATAGGTAGGTTTAGTTTTGATAGCAAATTTTTTTCACTTCCATAGACGAAACAACTTTTAGTGGTTTCCTTTTTAGCTCGCTACCCACTCGTGCTCAGTTAGACTTTATTCGACCGACTTTAAAGTTAATACGTAATAAATTCTTTGGTGGCATTATCATTAAACCACTTAACAAACGTTATAGGCAAGTGTAAGTCGACAATAGAATCCCTAAATTACTACAAGAGTTTGTGCGGAAAGAGAAGCTGCTGTCCTTCAGTATTTTTTCGTTTCACACTTAAGACAATAGTGCATATTTAGGTTTGATTCTTTTGGCGATTCCTTAATTGTTTTTTGGATCATAAGACTAGAAACAATAAATTTCACGTGGAAATTACAAGAACGAATCAATATTACTCCACTGGCTTGCGTCGCCTGAGCTACGTAGTACCATAATCTATTCTGTGCCTGAGCTATTACTAGGACAAGGGCGTGTATTATGACATCTAAATTCCAGACAGTTTTCTGAATTGCTATTAGTGCCTTTCTTTTACTCATTATATCTACAAAGAGAAAGAAATGGTATTATAACAATTCAGAAAACTGCCGTAATACACCCCCTGCGGTAACGTAAAATCGGTATTGCGTTACGACGACGTAGTACCACTACACGCGGTAGGCGCCAATTTCACAGTCAATCTCGATCGCGATCCGCGATCAAAATCAATGATCTTGGATCACAGATCTAAGCAATAATCCATCAATCTGCTTCGTACATTATCAATTTGGTTCGTGATCATTGATTTTGATCGCGGATCGCGATCGAGGTTGACTGTGAAATTGGCGCCGTACTCGATGCGCCGAATTATTGCGTTTGAATGACGCAACGTTACATAACAGTGCAGTGTCACAATAGTTCACTTTTTGGGCGCAGCAGTTCTCTTTTCGCATAAACTGTACAACATACGTATGCACAAATTAAACAGCAAAACCCTTAAGGCACATAAAAAATCACTGCAGAAAAAACCGGTTCTCTTCATTAATATTGAATAAAAAAATCATTAAAAAAGATATGTTATATATTCAACGCATTCTTTAGAGGATGGTCTTTTTAATTTTTTGATAAATTAATTAAAACTTGGTTAAAATGTGACCCAAACATGCCTCGATTTTAAAACTTTAAACCTAATCGCGTTGTAAATATTAGGTTAAATCATATACTTTCGATTTTAATAAATAAAGTGAACAATATTCTAGCGGATGGTCTTTTTAGATTTTTCTTATTCGCCTTTATTAATTTTTACTTGAAATAATTCATCTTACGCGTAAAGGTTTGCTTAAATATTCCCCTAACTCTCACTCACTCACTCCTATGTAATCAGTGCGGGACGATCGACACAAGGTCATTGGGACCACTATGCGCCTTAACGATTGGTAGCTTTCCTTATTCTGTTGGATCGGCATGACAGTTCAATACGTAGTTCAACATGTAAAATCGAAACGGACAGTTGTTTTGTATTTTTCAACCTTTCACTTTGCACTTAGCATTACTTAAACTAATGCTATATTAGTTGCTAAACGCGTTATCACACCAGTTAAATGCGCGTTACCGATGGCTTAGTAGGCGGTTCACAGCAACGTGGCGCAGTGCATTCCTTTGCGCACGGGCAGTTGCACGCTAAATTAGCGAAGTCCACTGACGCCTTTTTCTCTTCATCACTACCTGTAATATGGAACGTCTTGTTAATGTTTGAAGTATATATAGGAAGGTAGAGTTCTCTTCGCGAAAGAAGCCCCCTCAATGCGGCGTTATACGTCAAGATATGCGCGCGAGGGTTGTTATATATTTTTCAACACACTTTCTCGTAAAGTGGATCTAATTTTACCGGTTTTAGTTACATATAGCAGCTCATAAAACACGCGTGTATTATAGCCGAGGCACGCATCACAGAGTCCGATTTGCCGGCCGCGCCAGTAATGTACCTATTTTTTAAAAGCTAGAGGTAATATGGATCAGAAAGACATCAACGAACTAGATGATTTTTCAAATGAAATATCATACCATTATTTAGTTTTGTCTACAAATTGACAATGATTTGTGTTATTTATTCCAAAAATTCAGTCTATTACGCATTTTTCCTCACAAGTGTGTTGAAAAAGGTCGTATGATATACGTGCGTATATTGGTTGTACACACTCGGCTCAATTACGCCCTCGACTTAGGCTCGGGCTGAAATTCCGCCTCGTGAGTTATAACCAACATACCGCACTTTTATCGTAATGTACTATTTTATCACATTTGCTCGTAAAGGGTGTTATTACACGCAGGCATATAGAGTAGCTATAGCCGATTTATCTCCCATAGGAGTGATGGATTTTTATAACTCTGCATTTTAATTACCCATGTGATTTGGTATAAACATAACTTTTTACAAATTTGCCAGTCATGTCAACAGTCCTATTAAGTATGTACCTATTTGAATCGTTCCGATTCACGATTCAAATAGGTATTTGTATATTTTTTCCTTAGAGCATTTACCCTAGGCTATGCTGTAAGATTTTTTCAGAATTATAAATAATTATATTCACTGGACTGATAATCTTGCTTCTTTTTGATTTGGAATTAATTATTACATTTTTGATAATAATAGCCTTAACACATAAGTAATAATTATTCTTAAAACACTCTTCTCGGGAATCTTCTCTTCTTATCCTGAATCTATAGATTCCCGTGGCAGTCGAAGTTTTCCGTTTCATGCCTACTAATTTCCATGTTTCAAAATATTGTTTTAATAATATTACTTATGCGTTAAGGCTATTATTATCAAAAATGTAATAATTAATTCTAAGGTTACTAACGGCGAATCGTACCTGTCGCTACCCTTAAGAAGAATGAGTGGACGAATCATTTTGTACCTATCACTAAACTTATTATGAGAGAGGTTTGTATTTTACCTATAATATCTGCTAGATGAAATTCTGGCTGCAACGTGACCAACCCAATTCCATATCGCTTGAATAGATCGCACACCAGCGCTGAGCTCCTTAGGTAGTCCTGAAATAAGATATTTAAATGGATATCTATTAAATTACTTCATTAATTAGCAACAATTTTGAAAATTGATCGAAATAAAAATTGTTCCTAAATATTATTGCAATTAAAGACGTCGTTCAGACTAGTGAGCGCACATAAGTCATGAAAGCACGAAAAAAATCAACTTATCCATACAGAAAAATTAGGAGAAATTAGTAGGACCACGAGGAAACAGCCCATTTGAGTTGAGTTGGTATAGGTACTCGTTTGAAGTTATTGTTGATTTGAAAGTTCTAGAAAAGTAGGATAAGTATGAAAGTATGATGATAGGGGTATTTACTGACAAAAGAATGTGTTAATATTCGTTAAATGATAGGATGAACAGGCTAATGGAACAAAGTCAAAAATATTGTAATTAGATGACCTATTTTTGTGCTTTATCAAAAACAGATAGAATAGAATAGATATTGAATAAATATCGTTCATTTTGTTCCGTTCACATGAAGTTATTTGTTTATTCTTACAGAGAACTTGGTTTAACTGATGTCAACATAAAAATAATATTTGTTAAAAAGTTTCAGAATTTCCAATGTCTGATGTCTGGTTGCGGCGCTCAGACTAAGCGAAAACAGGAGAGACTCAGAATTAGTAACATAGTATAATCACTACAATAAGTTTTTTCCTGCGCTGTTAAAAGTAAAAATCACGAATCCACTATTTTTAGATCTTTTTGAGTTTGTTCGACATGATTAGAAAGGATTATTGGTAGGTATATATTCACAAATACCTTGTGCGAGCCGTAGGCGACGTGTGCGGTGGCGACGAGACGGTCGCGGTGCAGCTGCCAGACGTGCAGCTCGTGGATGGCCAACACGCCGGGCAGCCGCAGCGCGGCCGCGCGCAGCTCGCACGCGCCCAGCCCTTCGGGGACGGTCTGCAGCAGCACCAGGCCCGCTGATCGCACTGGTACACGACAAATAATATACATATTTAATTGGTATAAGGTACACCAGAAAATATGGCTGCAATATCGGTTTTTTAGCGTCACGCAAACAATGTTTGATAACGCTTATGTGCTCATGTTATTTACATTTAGTTCATTTTGGAATTTTCTAGACTCGACCATTAGGCGGCGGCGAAGGCGATCGTCTGACGCGTTACAACACAACACGACACAATAGTTTGTTTCTAACTTAACAAATAAATAAAAAAACTGTTTAAATAAAAATTAAAAACTGTTTAACAAATATTTGATTGACAGGTATTCAGCATTACTGTCAAATTGAATTTGAATTGATAGATCTGTGACGGGTGTAATACAAAAGTTCGAAATACGCTATCTCGATGCACGTTAGCGCGACAAATCGCGACAAACCAAATCCCGATGCACGAAATCGCGACAAACTAAATTTCGATGCACGAAATCGCGACAAACCGAATCCCGATGCACGAAATCTCGACAAGTCAAATCTCGATCACTTACTGACGTCGAAAACAAAATAAAATAATTGTCTTCAATTCGTGCGTGTTGCCAGTGATGACGTACAGAGCTGAGACGTGGCCGTTTACAATGGGTCTTATCAGAAGGCTTAATGTCACTCAAAGGGCAATGGAGAGGACTATGCTCGGGGTTTCTTTACGTGATCACATCCGAAATGATGAGATCCATAGAAGCACTAGAGTTACCGACATAGCCCAAAGATTTGGGATGATGACTGAATTCTAATTTTCATGTCTTTTTATAAAATATTAAAAGACCGTAGAAAAAGATGCAATAATGTGAAATTAGAATTAAAATCGGTTTAGAAATACATTAGATACAAGCATTTTAAGCTAGTTAATATGGGAGCGATTAGACAGAGAGATCCGACATCAACCGTGACGTCATCTTTGAGTACGGCCATATAAGCTCCATATAAATTGCCGTTTTGCTAGAAAGAGTTGGAGAATAATCTTAAATACCTTATATCTTGGTTGTTTTTATAGTTATTCGAAAACCGATTTTTTCTTTCTAATAATAATTTGAATGAGCTTCTATTAAAGCAAAAAAATTTTTTTAGTCATCTAATTAATTTAATTTTTTGTATTTTTTTTTTACAGTAACTATATCAATATTACATTATCTAATATTTCTATAATAAAAAAAGTGACTTGGAAAAAGTTCTAAGGCAAAATTTTTGAGTTTCAGTTCTAAGTATGGGGAACCCCCTAAAGTAATTGCTTTTTTTTCTATTTTTGTGTGACACCCTTTAGTACATGTTATGTTTTTGATGAAATCATATTTTATAAAAACACGTTTGTGCCAAAGCTCATAAAAATGAGAGAGTAGACATTGTTTCTTTTTGGGATATCAACTTTTGTAAATTTCGTTTTTTTAAATGATTGTACATTTATTCTTTGTATTGTGTGTTGCGTATGATGTTGCTCTTTTTTAATTTCGTCGAAAGTTTTATAAATATTCCATCTTCTTCGCGATAAAAGTGCACTGGTGTGACTGTCAGGACAAAAATTCTTCTGTGTCACACTGGTATGACAGAATGGTGTGACAGAGAGTAATCCCCCAAAAAATTCATAAAAATCTGTCAAGCCGTTTTATCTAATAAAATGCAGGTTACAAAATGTTAAATAAAATATAAATAATTAAACATAACACAATATTAATCTTTACAATTTAACTATATATCAGTCACCGATATATCAACCAAATGTACAGGTAACCATTTGGTTTGTCGCGATTTGTCGCGCTAACGTGCATCGAGATAGCGTGTTTCGAACTTATGTATTACACTCAACCTAAAAAAAATGACTATGTTTTGTCGCGATTTCGTGCGTCGAATTTTCGTATTACACCCATCTGTGACTGCGGGAATTGTGATTTTTTATATTGTTTAAACAAACAGAAAATCTTGCAAGTTGGTGTACTAAAAATATATTTTAATTGGCAACATGACTCCGGAGCCGAAAATAATTGGTCATCCAATACACTTCCCCAAAACACTCATGGGTTACTTTAGAAAAGCTTGCTGGCATATTCCAGAAATAGTTGGTGCTACAGCTATGGGAGTCATTGGAATCGGCATGGGTTTTATAGGAGTGTACAATTATACTAAAAGCGACGGAGATAATCGGGAGTATAAGTGGACTTATATTGTGGTTCGTCCGGACGATCCGAGAGCGTGCCGCTTGAAGAACCCTGTGTATACTGAATATAAATGTTAATAAGGCACCTTTCATTATTAAACATTATTAATATAATTTGGATACAAGCCAGTGTTCTTTTATTATCATTCTGAAACTACGAGATTCGACTTACGAGTATAACTGCGTTTGTTAGTATCTCATTGATCTGATGAATGGAACGTCCGACCTTAATTCAAAATCTGATGGAAAACCCATGTAACCATGGGCCATACTTTGTTTTGTAAATTTTTCTTTAGTTTTACCACGTCCATATTCGACTGGAGGCCGACAATCGCTTTAGCCAGTTGACCAACCAGGGCCTAATCCGCTAATCTTAACTACGTTGTCGCGTCTTGATAGCGTTTCAATAAAACTCCTTTGGTCGCTTTTATACACATTTTCTGCTATAATTTATTTGTACCACAATTTCTTGATAAGTCAATAGTGACAAATGTTTTAGTTAGTATTATGTTAACCGACAATAACTGTCTCAAAAGTGTTGCTATTGAAGCGTTATTGACACGCCACAAATGCATTACGCTAGCAGAATAAGGCCCCTGATCTATTGAAAAATAGAGAAATTCCGATCTCGTTCGAAAATCAATAAATATAGAGTGCTCGACGTTAGACGAATGATTCAATAATAGGGCCAAGGATCAATATTTTTAAATTGTTCTTTGTAGTCGCATACGTCGCATGCCTTTTCATTGCTCGACACTCGCCTAGTGATAGTTGAGCCCCCTCGTTGCATTCTATCGATTTTTTCGGATATCCAACGGATGTCCAACAAAAGCCGGTATTAAAGTAATCGAGTGCTCGGTGCCAGATGAATAATGTTGTTTTAAATAAAGCACTTTTAATAACAAAATAATGTTTTATTTAATTAATAAGTCACAAATCTCTGCTTACACATTATGCAGCTACAGTACACGAGATCAGAGAGAGCCAGAGAGGTTATATACATTTTTTTTTAAATCATTATTTTAGTGACGGGCAATGTCGCTAGTGCTGTGATGGTCTGCGTTTACTCCAACACCCTCCCTTGAACGCAAACCCATGACAGTAGTGAAATGACAGTGCTTGGAGCCTGGAAGTCCTTTAGTCAATATGTCAGTCACCATCTCTTCAGTGCATAGGTACTCCACGCGTATTTGGCCAGCTGCAACCTTTTCCTTCACAAAGTGGTATCTGATGTCTATGTGTTTACTGCGAGCTTGGTAGGCATCAGAACCTGAAATGCTAATGGCACTTTGATTATCACAATACATAGTCAAAGGTAAACCAGAAATATTTTGAGAAATGTCCTTTTCAAGCTGTTGAAGCCAGAGCGCTTCTTGCACACCGGAGGCCAAAGACATATATTCAGCCTCGGTGCTAGAAAGAGCAACTGTTGTTTGCTTTTTCGAGCTCCAGCTAATACATGCACCCTGAAAAATAAATAAATATCAATTTTCAGCCTTTTTTAATCGTGTTCCTGCTTCAAATGGTGTTGGTACAGACTTACAGTCAAACATTTGAAATCGGTGTAAAATTTTCTCAATATAATGTGATTGATCTAAGGATATTTCATTAAGATCTTTACATTGTGAAATTTTCAGTCCAATACATTGTTGTGCTTTGCCAAGATCCTTAATTTTGAAATTTTTTGGTAATTTTTCTTTTACATAATGATGCCGATTTTTTATAGTTGAAAAAATAAAGTAAATCATCAACATATACTGCAATAAGTAATATATCACAGTCATTTTTGATTCTATAGTATATGCAGGGATCCAGCTTTGATCTTTTTAAGCCAATCTCTAACAGAGCGGCATTAAGCTTTTTATTCCACTGGCGGCTAGCCTGCTTTAACCCATACAGAGCTTTGTTAAGTCGACAAGCTTTATTTTTCACTTCATAACCAGGTGGTAAAGACATATAAATTTCTTCCTCGACTTCTCCTTGAAGGAAAGCCGTAATAGCATCCATTTGATGGATTTCTAGTTTATATTTTGCTGCCAACCCAAATAAATATCTTAATGAAGTGAGGCGGACAACAGGAGCATAGACTTCGTGATAGTCAATACCTTTCGTCTGTTTAAATCCCTTGATGACAAGACGAGCTTTATATCTTATTATATCTCCATTATCATTTCTCTTTCTTTTAAAAACCCATTTACATGGAATTAATTTCTTGCTTGTAGGTATGTCCACTAATTTCCAGGTGTTATTATCAATTAATGATTTATATTCATCTTCTATTGCTTTTTTCCACAGATCAGAGTCTTCTCCGCTTAATGCTTCAATGTGAGTTTGTGGCTCATTATCTAGGAGACTCATGGTAGACTCAGAGTTTATACATAAAAATGAATTTAATTCTGAATTAATAGTTTGTGGAGAACTTTCACCTTCATTGTCTATATTTCCCTGCTGATTTTGTCCACGGGGTCTTAAGTTCACATGGCACATACTTTCTGGCGAACTAAAACTATCTGAAGGTATATAACTCTCGTCATTGAGATCTTCATATGTGCTTGAATCATAGTCAGTATCTCTTATTTCAATGTTTGTGTCTTCAATGTTTTTGTCTTCAATGTTTGTGTCATCAATATTTATGTTTTTATTATTAGAATAGCATTCCCTTTCTTCAAAATGTATATTGTTAATACTTTCTTCTAAAAATATTGCATCTCGGCTCATTACAACTTGTTTGTTTTTTTTTTATCAATAAAACGATAACCTTTAGTGCAGTCGCTGTACCCAATAAATATCAACTCACGTGACTTCGGGTCTAATTTTTGACGTTTTTCCTTAGGAATATGTACCATTGCTCGGCATCCAAATATTTTCAAGTGGCTAAGGTCAGGCTTGCGTCCAGTCCATCTTTCTTCCGGAGTAATATTTGACAGCGATCGAGTTGGTGATCGATTGATAGTATAGGCAGCAGTAGCTATTGCTTCTGCCCAATACTCCTTCTGTAAAGAGGCATTGAATAACATACATTTGGCCTTTTCTACCAATGTGCGATTCATACGCTCACTTACACCATTTTGTTCTGGTGTGTATGGAGTACTAGTCTCATGTTTTATACCAAAATGTTTTAGACATTTATCAAATTTGTGATTTTTGTATTCTGTTCCATTGTCACTTCTAAGTATTTTAATTCTACAGTCTAATTCATATTCTACTTTATTTTTAAATTCTATAAATTTTTCAAACACCTCTGATTTTTGTTTCAGAAAATAGACAAATACTTTTTTAGAAAAATCATCTATAAAGGTTAAAAAGTACCTGGCTCCTCCAATAGACTGATTCTCCATTGGTCCACACACATCACTGTGGATGAGTTCTAATAATTTTGATGCTCGGGAACCTTCATGCTTAAATGGTTGCCTGGTTTGCTTTGCTTGCAAACATGAAGTACAAGTTATTTCTTTATTTTGTTTAGACATTTTCACACCCAGAGTACAATTAGGTATCTTGTTTAAATCATTAAAATTAAGATGACCGAGTCTTTGATGCCATATGTATTTGTCTTCAGTGATGGCAGAAATTGCTTTGCCAGTATCACATGTTAATAACTTGTATGTATTATTCACTAATTGTGCATTGGCCACTACATTTCCATGTGTGTTCATTACTGAACATCCATTTTCATTAAACTCGACTCGGTTTCCATTGGAAATGATTTTGCTTACAGATAACAAATTTGTGGATAGGTCTGGTACATATAAAACATCATTTACCTGAATACAGTCAGGAATTCCAGTAACTTCATTCTTTATTTTAATTGTAACCGTACCACAGCTCTGCACATGAAGTACTTTATTATTGGCAATCCTGATTTGATCAACAGGCGGTGCCCTTATATTCTCAAGCCAGCACTCATGCATTGTCATGTAAGCGGATCCAGAATCCATATACTAGCTGATGTTGTCATTTAACAATGAAGCCGAGAACGCCGCAACAAAACTGTTTTTTCTATCTTCATTTTCTTTTTTCTTATTTCTAAACCAACAATGTTTGCTTACATGACCGTGTTTGTTACAATTAAAACACCGGGATCCTTTAGGTTTTTCTGAGTGACTTGACTGATTTTAACTTTGTTGAGAGTTTTTGTATTTACTTGATATCACATAAAAAGCAGTAGTAGTATCTGATTTTACTTCTTGTAACAATTTAGTCTTAATCAGATCGGCACTGATCTTTATTCCAGAGCTCTCAATTCCCATTATCATCGGTTTATATTCTTCGGGCAACCCTGCCTTTTTGCTATTTTTCGCGCTAGGTAAGGTTAAGGGCGCGCTAGGTAAGGTCCACACTGCGACTCCACTACCTACGCGCCCGGGCAAGCCCGACCCACTGGTCGGGCTATCGCCAAGGGGGGATTGCCCGAGAACACCAGGGCAATCCCCAGACGGAGGGCCTTACGGCGGCGTGCACGGGGCCAACCGTGCACGCAGGCCTCCATGGCAGGGTCATTAGACGGGCATCGCTTGTGCAAACGCAACCCTGCCAACATCAGTGTACCGAGCCACTCATCATCAACTCGGAAACCTATTGCTCTCAATTTGTGTGCTGCCGACATAATCTTATTAATATAATCTTCTACATTTATACTTGAACTGAGATTTGTATTTATTAGATCTCTTAGAAGCCCAACTTTTCGGAGCAGGCCAGAGTCTTCAAATGCTTTAATTAATTTGTCCCATACCATTTTTGCAGTTGTGGCATCTTGAACATGTACATATAACTGTGGGTCTATTGAAAGTATAATCTTAGACTTTGCTTTTATGTCTTGTTTCGCATCAGCGGAGTTACCGGTTATACATTGCCACAAGTCTTCATGTTGAAGATAGGCTTCCATTGCAAATTTCCAGGTGGAAAAATTATTTCTTCCCATTAGTTTTTGTATCGATAATAGGTTTGAAGTCATTTTAAACGATTTTTCAAAAGTTATGACTAAAAAAGAAAACTTTCACCACGCGGTATTGAGGTTATGAATTGAACTTTTTTGACTAATTTTACAATTTTATGCAGGATGGGACGGCCCATAACCTGTTGTATTAAATAAAGCACTTTTAATAACAAAATAATGTTTTATTTAATTAATAAGTCACAAATCTCTGCTTACACATTATGCAGCTACAGTACACGAGATCAGAGAGAGCTAGAGAGGTTATATACATTTTTTTTAAATCATTATTTTAGTGACGGGCAATGTCGCTAGTGCTGTGATGGTCTGCGTTTACTCCAACAAATAAATCAAAAATGAGGCCCCGAATTTCGCTATGGTCGTGTCGGTCAACCGTCACGGTTACATCATCACATCTCATATAAATGTCCCTACCAAACTAAGGCGCGCGAGCTTACTCTAAGCTAGGGTGTTTTAGGCGCTGACCCGCGGATTGGACTTCATATACACCTTTGAATTTCTTCGCAGATGTATGCAGGTTGCCTCACGATGTTTTCCTTCACCGTAGGAGCGTCGGACAGAGTAGGTACATATGAAATTGGACAAGCGAAACACATTGGTACACGGATCTCCCGATTATAAGGCCAGTGCCGAGTTTACAGCGCCACCGACCCGACTGATTAGTTTGCGCAGACATTTATGCACTTACCCCCCTTTTTTTTTTCGCGGGGAAATGCGCAACCGCACCGTACCCACCGTTGGCTAGACGGCGAGCGTGTGTGGGGCTCACCCGGCAGGGTGCCAGGCCTACCCACTAAAACCCCTCGGTGTTCTACCTGCCCTAATGGGCGCGCTAGGTAAGGTCCACACTGCGACTCTAACACCCCCACCCGTAACATGACTTCATTATTACTATATTCTGTAGTATTGATAATTGGGCAGTACTCACTGAAGGGGTAGTTGAAGATGACGAGCACCACAGCCGCACACGCAGAGAGGCCGGGGTCGGCGATGCGGGCGATTTCCGGCTCCCACTCCAGCGTCAAACCCGCGCCCATTACGAAAAGGCTGCCTGGAATAAAATGATTAATCTGTTTAACTACCTCCCTGAATGAAAAAATGAAAACACGAATCAAATCATTCTATTTATTACATATGGCACCTAACTATCAAAGTGGATCGCATAACCAAATGGTGTTTTCTTCATTTCTGTTCAATAGTAGAACTAAATGAACTCTAGCTATATTGGACTACCTACATGAATCTATCAAGGCCAAGTCAGTTCACGAAATCTACTTTCATGGTACCTAAGCCAGGGAGAAATTATTAATATATTTTTGTATTTAAAAGAGTGTGTAAATCTCAAGTTGTATTTTAAATAGGTGTTTTAATTTGAATTTGACAATGTTTTTATTTTAATTTATGATTTTATTTATTTTCTTTAAATTTTATTTTAACTGACATTTATTAATGACAATTTATGATATGTGTATTATTTTTATTTTTTATGACATTTAATTTAGTTTTATGTATCTAATATTTATTTATATATTCATTGATGCTGTGCACATAATCTACTCTTATTTCATTGTCATCCATGTCCACCCTAAGGTTGTCTGGAAGAGATCGCTCTTAGCGATAAGACCGCCTTTTGTACTCATGTTGATTTTTTGTCTATAATGTTTGATTTGTAATGTCCATGTGTGCAATAAAGATTATATCTATCTATCTATCTATTCTATTCTATTCTTTGGGTGGTGGCGCTGTCCTTAAGGATTCCGCCAACATCGAGTATTCCGCTTAGATTTTTTCATCAATCTATCTTAATTTTAATTTAATTGGTTATTTTTCTTTGCAATTTTGTGTTTCAATATGGTTATATTTATTTATGACATTTAATTTTGATTGATGATTTTTGATTGTAATGTTCTGATATGATATGATATGATATGGGTCTATGTAACCTGAAATAAATGAATTTGAATGGAACTAGCTTTGCCATATGGTTTATTATTGCATAGCTCTGAGACGTTCGCTTTGCAAGGTTCCGTAATGGAAACATTATTGTTTGTACACAATTCGATTCTTGGAAAGCTGGGTCATTTATTTTTTTATTAAAAATATAAATGTACAAAAATATGTCGACATGGAAATCATATCCATCGACATGGATTTCATGGTTAAATTTGGGATATTTTACAGAATTGCCAACCTAATTTTCAATATTATTTTCGGCTATTGTGTTTCATTTTCAGTCTACAATAAATTTTATGTAGTGGAATTCCTCGTCATTTCTACTGGAAGTATATTCCTTTTTGCTAGATTTCGTCCACTGGCATGCTCCCTTGGGCAAAGGCCACACGCTAATTTTTACGTTGTCGTTCCGCAGAAAGAAATGTATGGTAATGAATGACATTCGTCTGTGATAACCTCACGCTATTTTTTCCGTAGCTAATGTCGTCTCCATACATTTTTCATGCGGAACGACTGCGGAAATATAAGCGTGTGGCTTTTGTCTAAGCCTCCGGGTTTGTCATTGAAGTTTTGGACAGGTTGCTGACGCGGGAACAGCGAACGCATCTATACAGTAGACAATGGGCATCACAAAATGTTAATATGTAATGTACCTCTGGCGTGTCCAGCACTTTAACTGATGGGCCAACGAGGTCATCAACTGATAGTCTGAGTTATGTACGATAAGCCTAAATACATATTTATCTAAGTATGTTATTGACAAATACATAAATCTAAGGAAAGTTGTCGTAATTTATAGGCACTTTAATAATATTATGCTGTCAAACATTCGATTGGTTTCGACTTGCCATATTTATTTACAAAATGCACTTATCGGTTTATTTGTTAAACAAACTCTTACGACTATTGTTATTAGCGGTATCTTTGCGATTGTTGCCTGTGTAAGACTGTTAATTTTATATCCTTTGCTAATAGTGCAGTAGTAAGCTGTTAGAAGAGTGATTAAAATCTGTGGTTATTACTTCCACAAAAAAAACATTGATTATATACGAGATTATATACGAAACAGTGATTATATACGAGAATTTAAAGGTTAATGGCAATATAATAAACATCAAAATTTTTTAATAATCACAAATGTTTACAGTTTAGACATAACTTATATTATATGGAATATATGTGTATATTTTTTCTTTATTCATATATATTATGCACACACATCCAGTCCAGCGAAATCCCCGAATGGCGTTAAATTCCGGTCAGAAGCTCGCCGGTCGGTGGCACGGTGAATTGAGTTTTCTGACTCCGGGACCACATGACCGTTTTGAGTTAATAAAACATTTTACATATTATTTAAAAAAGGAAAAAATTTAAGGACTCCAAAAAATAAAAGCAGTCCACAGACCTAAGCGTAGAATGAGAGCTTCAATGAAATTTTGAGCCCGGTCACCGGGCCAGCTTCTGACCGGGATTGAGTACTATTAGGGAATTACGCTGGACATAGAGATAGTCCTGAGACATGAAGACACTACCGCTGGGCAAAGAGATAGAGCCGTCCGCCTCAGAATGTTACATGCTCTCCAGGACTCGTTGCAATGATCATGAATCAATTACATTACTGTTTAATATAACCTATTATCTAACACGTGGCTCACCACGGCACAGTGTAATAATTAACATTCATAATGTTATTATGACATAACCAATTGCTGCGTTCATTATTTATTCCACGCACAGGTGATACCATTGTTTTGGTAACGTTACTTTCGTTGCAAAAATGGTTACAAAATGCACCGTGGTATCGCAATTGTTGCTATGCTACGGTCCATTTTGTAATAATTTTGACCATGGGCCATCTGTATTTAATAGGTTTATCTTAAGAATAAATCTTCTTATATATAAAAATGAATCGCAAAATGTGTTGGTAAGCGCAAATCCCAGAAACTACTGGTTCGAATTGAGAAACTCTTTTACCATTAGAATGCTACATTGTCCCTGATGGTTATAGGCTATATTATAATTTTTACCGCTGGAAAATATTTCTTTCCTATGGAAAAATTCGATAACTACTGGGCCGATTTTAAAAATTCTTGCACCATTAGTAAGCTACATCCTTCGTGAGTAACATAGGCTATATTTCCCACGGGAAAAATATGACGGGAATACCACGGGAAAAATATGACGGGAAATCTATCGTAAGGCGAAACGAAGTTCGCGGGCACAGCTAGTTAAGAATAAATTACTGTAATCATATCCCTCTTTGAAAATAAGAAAAGGGCTAAAATACTATAGTGAAATGTGTAGGTTGTTTATACATATTTAGTAATTAAATACTCACTAAAGTATAGACTTATGGTATCTATACTAATATTATAAAGCTCAAGTCAAGAGTTTGTTCGATTGTTTGTTTGTTTGTTTGTTTAGTTGAACGCGCTAATCTCAGGAATTACTAATTCAAATTGAAAATTATTTTTGTGTTGGATAGTTCATTTATCGAGGAAGGCTTTAGGCTATATATATAGCATCACGCTACTATGAATAGGAGCTGAGCATTATTGAAAAATGTTGCAAAAACGGGAAAAATATATGGCGAAACGTAGTTCGCGGGCACAGCTAGCAATAAGTATAAATTAATATCAATACTTTGAATATCGTAAGGAGTGCGTAAATATATTAATTAAAATATCATTAATATTGATATCCTATGAGCATAAAATCATAATATAGATAGTATTCTCAAATCAAGAATATTATGTAGTATCATCATGCAGCTTGAATCTGACAGTTTATATGAAGGAATAGTATATATTACATTAAATTGTTACTCTAGGCAATTAAGTAATCTGTGCTCTAGGGCTGAAAGTAACTTCGGGCCAAACAAAATCGGGACAAAATTAGTCTTTAACCCGAGATAGACTCTATTCTTTACATTACGAATACAAGAAAAGTAAAAATAAAAACATGAATTATCTAAAGAAAAAGTGAATTTTATTTTCCGCTACTGCTTTAGAGTCTTCTGTTATGAAATCAGGCGTTAAATCCATATCTGAATCAGACTAACTCATTGTGTAAATACAAATCTCTGCTATACGGAAGTACGAGTATAAACAAAACTCTACAACTCGAAAAAATAAATGAAGACCGGATTGCCGTTTTACCGCCTATTTTGTTTTTTTTCTGTGGCTGGTTCAGTCATTATTTTTCATTTTCATCATTGAAAAAATAGTGAATATTTTCTTCAAATCTATATTATTTTAAAAAAATAGTTGAAAGTAAATTATAATAGTCATTTTAAAAAAATATTCTTTAAATTATACTTAACGTTATTTCAATTTTACATCGCGCTGTAGTTGAGTGGCTGTATAGAAGGTTGGAACAAGGTTCAATAGAAATGTGAAAATAGAACTACTTTTTTTATTTTTTTACAGCTGTTAGTTGAGAACGATTCTCCCTAGGGCTGAAAAGTTTTACTTTCAACCCGATCCCCAGGCAACTTCAGACCTACTTTGCGAGTATGAGTATTGAAAAAATGTCTGCTTCTTTTCTGATTTTTATACATCTAAATGGAAATATAGTATACCTGCATGTATTGGCACAGATTACTTAATAGTTACGTATTGGTTTCATTTCGACGGGTATACTTGTTAAAATTGTGGGAAGCTTTTCTCGGAATTTCATTGCGTGGTAAATTTTCTTTAATGGGTAGACTATTTAGTACATAAATTTCAGATTGGTGTGTATTTTTCATAATCATGGGTTTTCCTAAAGCCATTGTCGATTATAGGAAAATTATTAATCCTAGCGTCGAGTTTATCGTTTTTTTTATAACAAGGGAAACCTTTTAGCTTAAAGAGTCGGGAATAGCGTAGTATTGCCAAGTATAGTAGACAGGTTAAGTTATTTAACAAAAAATTACTTAACAAATTCGCTACTTACTGGCGATGTCAGTTGGAGCATGGGCTAAAATCGGTTCTCCGGCACCCATTTTGAGGATAACTCCTCCTCCCTCCGTCATACTAAGTCTCCTGCTGTAGCTGAGTTCTCGCCCTGGTGACATTGTCATTAAATTGTTATGCAATATTCGTAACTAAAGATTCATAATGTTAGCATATAAAATATTAGTACATTACTGCCGCGGTCTATAATGACTACTTCGCTGGTCGCGCTGATGATGGCCGACAGCGCAGCGTAGCGCAACTCCAGGACGACACAGCGCGGTCAGTGTGCAGCACTTGATGGACGAGCTGAGATAAAGGCAGAGACCGTAGGTCGAGGCCTTTACAGTGAGGACAGCAAGGGCTGCAATGATGGCCAAGCTGAAAGGCCTAGAGCGTAGCTAGGCTAGCTCGAGGCAATTATAGCGTAACCAGCGAAGCAGTCATTGTGGGCCAAGGCTTGTATAGTGCTTTACTCAAAAATGCAAGTACCTAATCTAAATAAAACCAGCAAGTAATTTAAATAAAAAATATATTAATTAACTAGAAATTTAATGCAAATGACAAGGTCGACTTTGCTCAAACAAGGTTGTCAAAATAATGACCACATTACATGCATTTTTGAGTAAAGTAGATTTAATCTGGTGTCTGAAGTGCGAAATTGTATCTTATCTGTAGTCGGCAATCGCAATTAATTGACTGTTTTATTCGATTGAAACCGATCATCGACAACATTTGATACGTATTTTGGAACGTTCTAATAGCAGTACATGTCGAATGAATTGATGACTAACAATTGCTCTCAATATCCTATCTATCTGTGGATTTGCTTACTGGAGATAGAATTTTGACGTATTTTGTATAGAGCTAATGTCAAATGCCTATCGCTAGTAACCAAATCCACTGATAGACTGATATTGAAACCGGTCATAAGCCGACATGATGGAAACGTTTCCATAGACATTTGATGGAATTAAGGCTCCCGTATCTTTTGCTCTTTTGAAATCGCAAAAATTATCAGCTGTTCAATCCATACAAATGTTCAACATTCACTGAACCTAGATGTATGGAACAGCTGATTTTGTTCAGCTGTTCCATACACCAGTTCTTGTATGGGACATGTAATTAGTAATATGCCTACACGAAGGATTCGATGACAACGCTATTAGCTGCAATCTGTTAAATCATTTACGCGGTACGCCACTGATCACCTGCCAGGGGCCTAGACAAAGAAACAATTCGAAAAAGATCGAGTAGCGAGGTTAGAAATGAACCAAATGTATGGGAATGATTCCACATCACGAATCATTCTCAAAAAGGCATGAATGAGAAAGATTCTGTTCTGTTTTGTTATTTTCTAAGTTCGTTTTTGAATTGTTACTTTAACGAACGCGAACGATACTTTGGCTACAAGCTCGGAATGACTACATGCAAGTTTTGTGATATGACTATGACTAACTCACCAGCGAGCAACATATAGTTGATGGCGTGCAGAAGCAGTCCTATTACCGCGCAGCCGACGATGACCTTGGGGTAGCGAGGCGGCTGGCCATGCGAGGAGTGCACGCCAAGTTGCAGCGCGTTCACGACGAGCGCGAGCGCGAACGACGCGAACAGCACGTGCACGGACAGCCGGCCCACCACCTCGATGCGCGCCCACCCGAACGTGTTCCGCAGACGGCCCTCGCGGCCCACACCTTCGTCGGCCCTTTCGTACTGTATAAATGGATGGGGCCCGTGAATGAATTTACGTAAAAAGTAATATTTAATATAATAACTCAGTTCAGGTATATCAAGCCGAGAGGGTGAGAAAGTACGCACAATAACTTTTGTTTTAGCACTTTCAATAAAAATCGATATTTTTGGTGTAAAGGATTTGTTTAAGATTACAAAACATCTACGCTGTGGCAGCCCTAGCCGTCAGCTGTTGTCTGTATATATTACGGTCATTCCAGGGTCAACAAAATGGTTTAATTTATCTTGTCTCAATCTACGCGGTATGTTAAAAAGGACGAATACCTGTCACTTCCAATATTTTATTATGCGTAAGTGCCGCCTTAAGTATCGACCTAAACTCCGCCCACTTTCAGGGTTGTACATTTTAAAAATTTTCACTGCAGTCCCAACATACCACTGACCATACCCCTGGGGGTAGGGTGGGATTGATACCTACTATGGTAGAGAGTAAAGCAGGGGTTCCTAACAACACTTCTTACAGTGCACACTGCCAAGGCAGAACGAGACATTGCCTGCACTAGACAAGCGTTGTGGTAAATACCTCGTTCTCCTTTTTTATGAGAGGCTTATAACCAGATCACTTTCAAATAGGCGCTTTTTGTCACAGGTTACGGCTGATAGCAAAAAGAAGCATTTTTCTAGTATACCTGGCCGTTGACCATTCGTAGAACCTGTCCCAGTGAACATCTGTCCATAATAGAGACAATAGCAGCAACTCAAACATCGATAACTTTCGTAACTATGAAAAATCTGTCACATGGCTACCGTGAGTAGCATTCGAAGGTACTCGAATTTTCGTAATCATCGCATATTAGTAGGACAATCGCGATAGCGCCCTTTTGTAAGACGTCCTTTGCTGAGTACCTACGTGGCATTTATTATCTGTTGTTTTGGTTCAGTTGTGAAGAGTTAATGAAGTACCTACACGACAAGGTTTGTATCAATAGTTTATTTTGTGTGCAGTTAAAGCAATGACGTAGTGAGCAAGACATAAAATCTACTCTGGAATGCGGAACACCCTGTCAAATTAGTTCCAAGGACTACCACCAGAGGCAGTCTTGTAAATTAAACAAAGAAGTAGGTACTAAAAAATAAGTCCATATTATTCAAATTGTGAAAATGTATTATTATGAATTGTATTATGAGAATGAAGGAGTTCAAAGAATTCATGTCTTTCCTTCAAATCAAGAGGTCAAGACGCCGCCGTGACAGTTCTCGAAACCAGATATTATCGAAATATTTCACTTTATGTGCTGACCATTATATACATAAAAACAAAAGAGGATTTTTTAAAAGTTTGATCTAATCCTATAAATGTAAAATTTTGACGTAATTTTTAAATTATTCAGGCCACAAAAGATAATATTTTTGTTATAAGTTTCATCTAATCCTAGTAATTTTCGATATATTTTTTACATGTCTTAAGCCGACCTCATCAGCTCTCGGGTAATTCAGCTGACCAATGGACGAGGTTTTGCTTTGGCACTCCATAAAACTGTACTAGATCACCTTTTTGGGGTACGCTTGCGTCCAGTAATGGGCGTAATATGGCTTAAATGTTGATGATGCCAGCAAAACGGTTAGCAAACCATTTCAATAGGTACCTTATAAGCTAGAACTGTGGTAATGAGGCCCACAAGCCTGCATAGCGTGTGGCAGGTGTCGACAAGAAGAGTCGGCGAGTGGGTGAAATGTGAGGCGAACAGCCGCCCGCTGAACCCCGCCACCGCCAGCAGCAGCGCTAGCACTGACCGCGGCGGAGGCAGCCACTGCAGCCACTCTTTCATCGCCATTCTTCAACCTGTAATAGGTACCTACATTACTTTGAATAGTATTTTGACAATTCGAAAGAATGATTCTGTGAGCTCTATTTCACTCCTTGGATCATACTAGGATTTGTTACTCCGTGTTTTGTCTTGTTTCCGCATGTCGGTTGTAATATGTCAAAATAAGACAAAACATTGAGTAATTAATCCGAGTATGATCCAAGGAGTAAAATTTTTATTAATTTAATAACAAGGATCGCTCTCATAGCTTACTGGTCCTCTATTTCAATCGAATCGACTATCAGCGCTTTAAGCGTCGTTTAAAGTTGATTATAGCAGCCCCCGTAGCATGAACACCGAAACACGATATGATAAAACGATAACTCGATATGAACTGTCAAAAATATTTAACAAAAAATAAAAACCGACTATAAAAACACTGAAAAGTTAAAAACAATATAAGAATAGGTACAGACAACATTACACTTCTATATCGAAGTCGGTGCCAAACGATGATCTCCTAGAAAGTCTTAAAATTTGTTACCGACTTCAATATGGAAGTGTTTTAACTTTTCAGTGTTTTTGAAGTCGGTTTTTATTTTTTGTGAAATATTTTTTATTTTTAACTTTTGAGTGAATGAAATCTTTTTAGTGAAAGAATTCCCTCGATTTTCATGGGATCCCATTATCAGATCCTGACTTTGGTGACCTTGGGACCACCCCAGGAGTATACTCTATCGAATACAAAAAGAATTTTGCTAATCGGTCCACAATTGGCGGCGTAATCGCGTAATATACACATAAAAAAAACATACGCATCGAATTGAGAACCTCCTCTGTTTTTGAAGTCGGTTAAAAATGTATTAGATATAATGGCCATATTGAAATTTTATCGACCTTAATATATAAATAATGCCCAAAAATCCAATTTTTTTACAGCTTATATCGATATATCGTTTTATCATATCGTGTTTCGATGGTCATGCTAGGGGGGCTGGCTGGCAAATCATTATTAGCTATAATTTAAAGGGCTTTAAGAATCACTTTAAATTATAGCTAATAATGATTTCCACATAACTACATGTAACTTGGATCGACTCGAATTTAAATAAGTGATAATTAACCTCACTCAAGCGAAAGTAAAATCACACCGCAGAAATAGAAAGCATCCCATAGAGTTACAATAACGCTATTGTGCTTGAAGTATTTTTATGTGATTTTACCATATTCGTGGGAATATTGTAAAATCACGAATGTTACTAAAAGTTGTTGAATAATAGCGTATCTATCAACATTTTTATACTGTGTATTGTAACTGTAATGCCTTGTCTAACCACCTCCGTGGTCTATAGTGATTAAAACCACACGGTATTGATCCGGAGGTCCGGGGATCGACTCCCCATGGGGGCGGAAGATTCCTGCTTTTTTTTTGGTAGGGCTTCTGAGTCCGCCTATCTAGCTGTCTGTCTTACCTAAGTTTGTCGCAATAATAACAATGTTGTGTTCCGCCAAATACAGTCAGCCCCTCTAGCACGACCACCAAAACATGATATGATAAAGCGGTTTAACGCGGTGAACTGTCAAAATACAACAGGTTTCATCATATTTTGACAGTTCACCGCGATAATTCGCTTTATCATATCGTGTTTTGATGGTCGTGCTACGGGGGCAGGTGTTAAGGAGTCCAGGTAAAACTCGCTTCCATTTTCGACCATATCGTCACTTATCATCAGGTGAGGTGACGACCAAGAGCTACCCTGTTATGTGTGAAAAGTAATAGACTGCGTTCGATCTAACACGCTAGCTAGAGCAACAAATTAATATGATTGGCTATTAAGAAATTGGAATTTGCACAAAGTTACAAAAGTATAGAAATTTCCGAATGCATACGTATTTACTCACTAGCGGCCTTACAAATAAAAACTTATACCGAGGATAATCCTCGGAATAATTTATTCTGTGTTTTGTCTTGTTTTAGCACATGTCAGATGTAATATGTCAAAATAAGACAAAACGCGGAATAACTATTCCGAGGTTATTCCTAGGAATAAGTTTTTTATTTGTAAGGCCATAGGACTACAGCTTCGGCATTATAGCGTCGATGGCGTAGTGCGTAAGGCTGTCGCCTTCCAATCGGGAGGTAGCGGTTCGAACCACGCCACGTAACGTAACAAGGTGTTTTTAAATTTTGAATTCATATGTACGTTTATTCGACGCTTTTACGGTGAAGGAAAACATTGCGAGGAAACCTGCACACACCTGTGATGAAAGAATTTCTTTACAGGTTGTGTGTGAAGTCGACCAACCCGCACTTGGCCAGCGTGGTTGACTAAGGCCTAATCGCCCTAGTTTAGGGTAGGCTCTAGCCCCTCGGTGGGGACGTATATGAGCTGTTGATGATGAGGAAGGCTAGATGACTAAAAAAATTTTTTTGCTTTAATAGAAGCTCATTCATGTAATAAACAGAAAGAAAAAATCGGTTTTCGAATAACTATAAAAACAACCAAGATATAAGGTATTAAAGATTTTTCTCCATCTCTTTCTAGCAAAACGGCAATTTACATGGAGTTTATATGGCCGTACTCAACAGTGACGTCACGGTTGATGTCGGATCTCTCTGTCTAATCGCATTCAAATTAACAACTTAAAATGCTTGTATCTAATGTATTTCTAAGCCGATTTTAATTCTAATTTCACAGGACTGCATCTTTTTCCATGGTATTTTAATATTTAATGACGAGACGTTAAAATTAGAATTCAGTCATCATCCCAATTCTAAATTCGATTAATAGTTATTATGAGCATAGACTGAATATACTGGTACAGTGGCACACCAGTATATTCTAAGATTCTAGTCTATGGTTATGAGAGTGGCCCTCCAGAGAAGTGAACGCCGAGAGTTCAAATACCACGCCCTCTACCGAGTTTCTTATTTGTTATCATTGTTTTGTGCACACTAAAAAATAATTTACAACACTAAAAATTGATTATTAGAGTGAGGTAAGTATGTGAGTATTATTATGAGCATGTTAATCTTTCACATTACACACATCGATATCAAGATAACAGCGTCATAAAATTTTTTTTATTGCATTGAATCAATTCCAAGCTCAGGGAGCATAAAATCAATTACATGATTCAATAGATAAAAGAGAGAAAAACACGTACAAAAGTACTTTACTTATTCAAAATCACAAAAAGAAAAAAAAGATACGGTCGAATTCAAGATCTTTGTATAGTCAGCTAAAAATTTTAATTAGATTGTTAGATATAATAATTGTTATTAGTCCAGGAATTAATATAATGAATTACAATTAATATAAACAATTTCTTGTAGTTAATAGGCGTTTGTTGACTCAATTCTAAATATATTTAAATCGACGCTGGGCAAATACTTACTCTGATTAGAGTACACTGCGATAAAGCGATTTATCGCGGTGAACTGTCAAATTACGACGAAACCCTATTGTCTTTTGTCAGTTTACCGCGATAAACCACTTTATCATATCGTGTTTTGCTGGACGTGCTAGGGGGGCAGGAGCTATTGATTAAGAGACTTGTCAGACATACATATAACAGACTTATCCCGTTCAATTTCCTAGGCGGTCCTTAGGTTAAAATTCCATGGCGTAGGATGAACTGCTGAACGACACCACGAAGCCAGACACCTAAATTCAGCTATAAATAGTAGTACAGATGTTAATAGAACGTAACTGGAATCATGAGTAGTTTGTTAGAGTAGGTAGAAGGTTTATTTTAATTCTTATATCTTACCTTCTACCTATTCTGTACAACTACGATTAACCGCAATCATTGTTACATTGTAAGGGACCGCAAGCGCGGTGAAGAAATTCTGTTTTTGCTCGAGTACAAACGTGTAATGAAAGTTGTTCTGGAATAGCACCATTTAACGGATGCCACCTTATACGGCCGGGTAGTGTTTGTCTTGGTAGTGGTTAGATAAAACTATATTCTTATTCATTACTCATACTCTGAAAGTAGGCCTGAAGTTGCCTGAGGAGCGGGGTGAAAGTAATACTTTTCAGCCCAAGGAAGACTCGCTTTCGACAGCTGTCAAAGTATAAACGAAAAACTATTTCTATTTTACATTTCTGTCATGTAAAATTGAAATAACATAAAGTTGAAGTATTAAAGAATATATTATTACTTTATTATAATTTATTTTCAACTATTTCTTTAAAATAACACAGATTTGGGCAAAATATTTTCGATTTTTTCAACGATAAAAATGAAAAATGATGTCTGAATAGCTGGCCGGCCACAGAAAATAAAAACAGAATATGCGGGAAAGCGGCAATGCGATCTTCATTTGTTTTTTCGAGTTGTAGAGTTTTGTTTAAGAGGCTGACAACGCTGAGCTGCGCTCATCGAGCTCCACTTAAAACTTTTTTTACGAAAACCTGTTTAATACACCGCAGTAAAAAAAATATATGTTACTCTTGAAAATATTTTTGAGAATATCCATGTCCCCAAAATAAATTTGAATCAAAATTTCTCGTTAAAAAAAATGCCAAATTCACCCATCAAAAACAGCTTCCAGAAGAAAATCCGAGTTATTTAACAAAGGTTATTTAATGATTTTCAGGGAATTAACTCGTTACACTTAATTTGATAATATTGATGTTTCATATCTTGAAATAAGTTACTAGTTTTTTTTTAATATATATATTTTGATTTTTTCGCTCAATTTCAATAACGCACCGCGCCCGTTTTCCAGTACAAATCATGTCTCAAGGTCGTTGGCGTTACTCAGCCTCTTAACTATCGTAAAGATTTGAATTAACATACTGAGTTCATATGATTCAGATATGGATTAAACGCCTGATTTCAAAAAAAAGAGGCTAAAGCAGAAGTGGTCTATTTATGTACAATAAAATTTACTCATATTTTCTTTAGCTAATTCATGTTTTTTTTTTACTTTCCTTGTATTTGTAATTAAAAGCACAGTGTTTACGTTCATGTCATATTTTTTTGTTGTGTTATATTAAAGTGAAACTCTTTTTGCATCGTCTCAATTACGTCCATCAATTGCATGTTGCATTACACAAAAACATGAGATCTTTAATTTTACTACCTCATACCGGTCAGGATTCGACTTTAAATCTATGTGGCAGTGGTTCGATCCTGATGTAGAGCGTTATTTTTTCATAAATTTGTTTTTTCATTACTTTTTGTTTGTTTTATTAATTTGTGTTTATGACTTTTTTGTTTCTTTATTATTTTGTTTTTTTTATTTATAATTTACTTTTCAGAATAAAAAGATTTAAGTTAAGATTAAAAACGCGATTTTAATCCTTTCGGCGGACAACGTCTTGTCTACAATTTGTGAACTTCCTATAATGTACACGTGCCCTAAATGACAGCATTTCACAATGTTTTTTCACGAAAAGTTATACTTTAGTAAAATTACCATTTAACTTTTTTTAAAAATTGTTATCTTGCCACTATTTAAGTAATATGAGTTAGTTCTAGCAGTCTTACAATACTAGCACCGTCTCTACACCTATTTCAGGTAAACTTAACTTTTATCTGTAATTATGTCAGTTGAAAAACAAGTCATGAAAATAATCTAAAGAAGATTCAGTATCAGTTAACTGTAGTTTTAATTTTCACAATAGTGAACAGACCTTTAACATTACATGTATTGAAAACGAATACATCTATCGAAAAGTATTTGGGAGAGAATCATTCTGTAGACAACCGAGTTGATAGGTGGGTATTAAATGGCTTATTGTTATTCAAGGGGTCAAAATTATCAATTACATATAAGGTAGTTTCTACTCGCGAGCTTGAGCGAGGAAATCAATAGAAATTGCATTATAATAGGTTTATAGCGTCGTGTGTTACACTCCAATTTTCACTACAATTGCGGGAAAATATATAAGCTATAGCGTCCTGAATGCAGCGAGGCATTAAAGTTCAATCTCCGAGAAAAATTTTTACTCTACTTTTCGCATCACTTGCGAGAATATAAAACGAATACGTAGGAAATACAGTATTTATCACATTAATTTAATAATATTAAATCAAAAACTATTTTATTACCTAAAAATATTTTACAAAAAATAAAAACCGACTTCAAAAAAGTTAAAAATAATATAAGAATAGGCACAGACAACATCACACTTATATATCGAAGTCGGTGCCAAACGATGATCCCCAAGAAAATCTTAAAAGTTGTCACCGACTTCAATATAGAAGTGTGATGTTGTCTGTGCCTATTCTTATATTATTATTAACTTTTTAGAAGTCAGTTTTTAATTTTTGTAAAATAATTTTTTATTTGTAACTTTTTTTTTGAAGTACCTAGTTAAAGAAGTCGGTAAAAATTCCCTATCTCAAAAACTACTGAACCGATTTTGATGAAACTTGCAGTATTCCCTAAGTTGAACAATACTTAGTACAACAAATAAAGAATTACTTAAATCGGTCTGGTAGTTCCGGAGATATGCGAACACAAACATAAAAACATACATACATACACTTTTGAAATTTGGCACATTTGTTCAGACGCTCATATAGACGAAAACTGGGCAGTTCTGGAAATATTACATACTCGTACATACGGGTCGAATTGATAACCTCCTTTTTTTTGAAGTCGGTAAAAAAGATATAACTTTTGTATTAAAAAAACTGCAAAGTCGTCGTGGCTATATGTGCTTGGCGAATTTACAAAACATGATTTTTAACTGTTACTTCAGTAAATCCTCATAAATATTCTTTATACAGATGTTCATTAAAAAAATAAAATCGTGGGGCGTATTAATATGTAAATAGCATTTTTATAATGATATGAGCGGTTGTCTGTTGATAGAAATTTCAAGCGCCGCACGAATTAATTTTTTGGCCGATCAATGCCCCAGATTGATGAGGAGAGTGATGTGATGACTGGTACCTTTTTTTTTTGATTTCGGGGGGAATCCTCATGGATACCCTGCACTGGGGGGTACAGGGTTATGTTGGACTCCGACGAGAAGGTGACTCGCCGACCTACCAACTAAACCACCCCGGGGTTCAGCAGCTCGCCAGGTAGGCAGGGAAGGGGTAGTTGCACGCTGGTACATTTATCCCCGTTATACCCCGCCCGGCTTTCGCCCGCAGGCACACCGCTCTCTGTCCGTCAGAGGCATGGGGGGTCCGTGACACCCCACGGAGCACCCCCACCATCGCAGGAACCTGTGCAATGCAGGCAGCCGTCACCCCACGGACGACTACCCGCAGGCTCCCACTAGGGCACCGAAGTCTGATGGAACCACCTTCTCCGTCGCCCTGTCCTCCGACGTCTCCTCTCATCTGCGAGAGGATCTTCTTCTCTTCTACGTTCAGCTGTTTCTTTTTGCGATATAACAGACTCGCAGAAGTAAGCCATCGCCTGCCACGATTGTCTGTGGGCTAGCATCCCTCGGATGACAGTTGGAAGAGCCACGTCGTCACCAATTACCGCCTGAAGAACTTGCCTCTCTTCATTCCAGGCGGGGCAATCGCACAATGTGTGCAGTGCGGTGTTATCCGCACTCCCGCATGCGTTACAGATCGGGCTCACTTCCCTCCCGGCGATTTGGTACAAGTACTTATCAAAGCAGCCGTGCCCAGATAAGATCTGCACCAAACGATAGGTAAGTGAACCCGACCTTCGCTCCACCCATTCCTTCAGCACCGGCTGAATTGCCGCGATGGTCCAGTGGCCTGCCGTCGGATTAAGCAAGGACTCCTTCCACTTCTCGACAATGACGCTATGGGCATCACCCACCCACCGTCACGTACCTCACACCTCCTGTCGTACACTGAGGCCAACACCTCCGCCTCCAGCTCCCACGGGGGGGGGGGGTACCGGCAATCGCACATGCTGCCTCAAAAGAGATCGTGCGATATCCCCTTATTATACGTATGGCCACGATACGTTGTGGCCGCCGCAGAAGCTGTCGGTTATTCCTGTTGAGGGCATGTAGCCAAACAGGAGCCCCGTATAAGGCCATGGATGCTATCACCCCTACAAAAAGCTTGCGGCATGTGGCTCCCGGTCCACCGACGTTGGGAAGCAGCCGACCGAGAGCTGATGCCGCACCGACCAATCTTGGGCCCATTCGCTTGAAATGTTCAGCGAACTTCCACCCGCTGTCCAATATGAGACCCAGGTAATTGAGCTGGGCCTCGATCTTAATATTAACTCCCCCAACTACAATCTGAGCATCAGGGGGAGGGTGCAATCTGGGTCTGTGGAAACAGACGGCCTCCGTCTTTTCAAGAGCCACTTGGAGACCCAAGGCTCTGATCCGCTCCACCACGTGAGCAGTGCCGACTGTTGCTAGTAAAACAGCATCCCTGTACGTGTCACCACGCGCGATAACTAAGGTGTCATCGGCGTAGCAGACGACGTACAGCCCGCCCAAGAGAGCACCTCTGAGCACCCAGTCGTAACCAATATTCCACAGTAGTGGACCCAACACAGAACCCTGGGGAACCCCCCTGCTCATCGCTCGTCTTCCGAGTCGGCCGTCTCGACCTTCATACACCACAACACGCTCTCGCAAATAGTCGGCGATAACATTTTGTAAGTATGGCGGCACTTGGTGGTATTGTAATGCCGCCATAATGCAGCTAAATGGGAGCGTGTTGAAGGCATTTTTAATGTCACCGCCAAAGCTACCCCGCCTCTATTTGTGATGTCTTCAGATAGTGCCTTAACTTTTAGTATGGCGTCCACCGTCGAACGGCCCTCCCTAAAGCCGTATTGTCCGCCAGGTCGTGACCTACCGTGCTAAGGTGTTGGCAAATTCGAGAGGCCAAGATTTTCTCAAAAGCTTTGCCGGCCTCGTCGAGTAGCACGATAGGTCGATACGCCAATGGGGAGTTTTCTGGGCGTCCTTCCTTCTTCAGAAGGACAAGCCTACCCTTCTTCCATGTTTTGGGGAACCGTCCGGTAGAGAGACACGCGTTTAGAAGGCGTCTGAAGGCACCACCCATTTCGTCGAGAGCAATAGCGAGAACTCGCGCGGGTACACCAACGGGGGCCTGGGGCGGTCTTTTTGCCTCTTAGTCTAAGCAACGCGGCGGCGTACTCAGCGTCGGATACCGGAGGAGCACTCTCGTCATTGTCGGAGTCAAGGTGGGAAATCGTCATTGGCGGATTAAAAGTCTCTTGTTCAGGGAACAAAGTAGCCACTGTTGTCTCCAGTAACTGGGGATCCAGTGTTTCAGTGACGGGGGGCCCTCGGTTTCGCAAGCGATTGCGAACCATGTGATACGGTCGTCCCCATGGTTCCCTGTCCAGACTCTCCAGGAGTTCAGCCCACGCCAGCTCCCTAGCCTTCATAATGGCCGTTTGGAAGGTCTTACGAACGGCAAGGTATGACTCCACCAGTCGCCGTTCGAACTCTTCGTCCCGGGATCTCCGCCTACGATATCTAGCAATAGATTTCTTGGCTCGTCTACATTCTTGTTGGAGGTTCGCCAGATCTTGCGACCACCAATAGATGGTAGTGTTTGGCGGAGGCCGTCTGGCGCGGGGCATTGCGGAATCGCAGATCTTGGTAAGTGCCCCGCGGAACCTATTTGCTGCTTCGTCTACTCCGAGCTCTGGATTCGATTCCAACAACCACGCCTGCATCAAGGCTGCTTCGTTGGCAGCGTCCCTGTTGAGACGAGTCAACGACCAGTGATGATTGGTACCTAGGATCTACTGAATTATTTTTTAGCTTTTAGTATATTATCTACATCATTATCTTTATTTTCAATAAATCCGTTTAACTTAATTTTTTACTTATTTTCTTTCTTTTTCATTGTTGTTATTTCATTAGTGTATAGTATTCTACAAGTCAAGTCCTTTTATTTGATACCTGAGGGATTTGTGAAGAAATATGTAATCCGCCATTTTGTAGCAGCGGCCATCTAGGATTCACAATATAGTGATAAAATTAAATTGTACTGTCATCAGAATTAAAGGTATGCACCAAATATTAGATCAATTTATCAACAGGAAGGGGGTAAAATTTCAACGACTAAATTTGACCTTAACAAACAGGACATGCTAAATTAAACCGATTAATAAAAATTTATAAATTTTAAATCATGTTCCAGGACATGTGAAATAATCCTTATGCACAATATCGTAACATAGGTCCGAGGAAGATAGCAATTTATTGTCGTAATAGATTGTCTCCGGTTGGCCGGAGTTGACGAATACAAACTCAGTTAATGTTGCTCGTCGTCGTACGTAACACAAGTACCATACCTATCGATCCTCTTTGTGTAAAGATAGATACAGTCGCGGTTTCAAAAAGTTAGATGTTATATTTGCTATGCCTATAATTTCGGTAGATTCAATTTTAATAAGATGAAAGTTTTCGAAGTTTTTGTAAAAGTTATTTATTAGTCGTAATATTTTTTAAATGAGCTCAGACAAAGGGTATTAAATCCTACCTAGTAGCTACCGAATTTTGTATCATTAGTAGTAGCTACTACTAATGACACAAAATTCGAGGCCAAGTGCGAGTTAGACTCGCGCACTGAGGACTGCATAGGGGAAGGTGGCCTAAAATGGGTAAGCTAAGGAAATGGTTAATAAAATCTATAAATTACCTTTATAAGAATGATTTTTTTACATTATGAGATAGAATATTTATCGAGCATCAAAATAAAACATAATATGATGGCACCATATATCAAATATATATTAAATAAGATAAATACAAAACCCTTATAGAAACCCGTTTTGCCCGCATGTGTGCCTAAAACGGGTAACCCCCTTCGGGCAAAACAGGTATGCTTAGGATAGAGTCATATTTGGACAGGCTATAACATGTATATATATATATTATAATTAGTAAAAAACTGAAATTGTAACATATTTTTGCAGGAAACTGTTCAGAAATCTTTTTACATTGAAAACTAACTTACTTTATGTTTTTTCTAAATAAAGAAAAATATAAACAAATGTAACAAATGTTAATTAACCTACTTATAACAAATTCAGTCTTTAACCATAACATTTTTAAATAATTTGAATCTTTAACAAAGAAAAATCAAAATAAGATGAACTTAACACTTTTCTATAGCATAACGGGTAAGTAGTAGGTACCCGTTTTGCCCTACTCGTTTTGCCCAAGGGCACATGTTTATGCAAAATTACAATAACCTCAAATTGGAAGGTAATACCGGTAAACTTTCTACCTTAATTTAATGTTAAATAGTGCTAAAATAAGATGGTAACACAAATAGCATGATTCGTATAAAGATTTTTGACTAATCTTAAGACACTTACCTTTATTTTTTTTAATAAAGTCACGAAAAAACTTTCGTTGCATACACCTACGCTATTACACGACTCCGGCATCCGAGCGAAACTGATCGAAGTTCGTCGACGTTCGGGAAAAACGTCTAGGCACACGAACACAATAACCCTAACGCTTGATACAGCAGTGTACGAGTACTTACCCGTTTTAGGCGGCCTACCCGTTTTAGGCTACCTTCCCCTACGATCTTATCAACATAACTTCCCAGCGACTTACATATTTACGGTTTTCAGATTTTATCCATAATATGTGTTGTAAAGGCATTGCTGACAAATTTTATGATTCTAATCAATGGGAAGTAGA
Organism: Schoenobius gigantellus; assembly: GCA_963935595.1. Classification (NCBI taxonomy): domain Eukaryota; kingdom Metazoa; phylum Arthropoda; class Insecta; order Lepidoptera; family Crambidae; genus Schoenobius; species Schoenobius gigantellus. Next base: position 28,848,295 of record OZ012545.1, read on the forward strand.
ACCCCTAAGGTTTTTAATACCCTTCTGAAATTGTGAAATATGCGGAAATATGGGACATATATAAACGGGCATATCTTTTGATCGTATTGACTAACAAGTTTAATTTTTTCACAACTGAAAACGATAAATATGCGAGTAGTAAGGATCTTATATATACTTGGATAAGTTTACAAAGAACCCTCAGTGAGAGAGTACACAACTGGAACTTTGCCAGATTTTTTTATGTTTGAGCAAAATTTTTAATTTAACCGTTATACAAGTATGTTTGTGTTGTTATGAGAACAATCATGAAAAACTCATACATAATATCTACCTGTATGAAAGTACGTAAGACAGTAAACAATTATGTCGTCAACTGCTCACCATACGATATTTGGGGAATGTAAATTTGTGAATGAATGAATTAGAAATTTGATGGTGTAATTTAAATTCGAAGGACGCAATTCACGAGACACTTCACATCATTGTTTGTCACAAAATGTCAGTAACATTCCATCTTGTTATTAACTTTAGGTATCTTTTTTCTTTTATGGGAGAAACTTCTCGGTCTATTTACGCCGAGATCGACGCTCCACATTTTTTTGTTGCTCGACAACGACAGTTAAAAGGCATTGGAACTTTAATGACTACGACGGAAGTTTAAAACTTCTTTATTCGAGATATTTGAATTTGTGTTTTTACATTGATATCTATGCGTGTCAAGATTTCGAGTCAAGCATTTTTCCTGTATTGTCACAGTAGGATTAGATTTTGGACCCCACAGGGCGTGATGAGTTTGCAGTTTATCTACCTATATTTATATATAGGTTATATATAGGTTTAGCTCGATCGAATAAAGGTTCATTCACCCATTTCTATTAAACGACGACAGGAATATGACAGCAGCATAAACGAAATACTGATTACACATAGGTACTGAATACTATACTAGTGAATATAGAATATCACGACAACATTCACCAGCAATAAGAATTTACTGAACAAATGAGTGTTTTGAGTAATCTATATAAATAAAAATGAATCGCCGAAATGTATGTATGCTCTGTCTCTCTGTTATTGTCAGGATAAGGTTTTTAATAAAGAAAATTTAATAACATCTAACATCTAACAGAATTTTTTAAGACTGTGAGAGATCCCTAATAATATTGCGAGATTGACGTTCAGTTGTTTAGCCAGCAGATGGTAACTTCAAACAGATCATTGGCACGGTAATTATATACTATTACCGTGTCATTGGTATTTCGAAAATATTCACGAAATATAAATATCGCAGTACGAAGTTCGCCGTGTCAGCTAGTTTAATATACAATTGACACAATAAAAAACATGTAAAACAAATAGCTCCATGATATGCTTGATAATGATTTTGTACCCATTTAATCCGATTAAATAGTTCTACTAAGTAAAATTTAACAAGCGTTTTATTTTCAAGATCGCATTGGCATTTTTTGCAAGACATTCCAACAAGATAACTTCTCTGATATGTGTGAGGTTTTCTGACATGAACAAGAACCTTGAATATAAAAATGTATCATGTATTAGAGATATAAAAAAAAACATTTTGGTCTGGAGTTAGAAAATGAAAAGAGATAGAGAATGCTATTAACCTAGTTTGAATTTTTATTATAGTAACACCGTGATATGTAGAGCGCGAGAAACACATCTGCATGCTGATCTAAATATTCACGAGAGTGAAAAAAATGCTTTCTACAATCAAATTGATTACCTATCTATTTACAGGTTTACTACTTTTGAATCTTTTTATAGATACCTACTAATATTAAAGTTTGTTCAAAGAAGAAAGCATTTCGAGGTTAATTGAGTACTGATTCAAATTTACGGCGATCTTTTACAGAATTGGGGTGACAGCTAAGAGTGTCTTTAAAGGCGTGTCGCTGTTTTGTACGCAAATCATCGAAACATTGGGAGGGATGTAGGTACCTAAAAACAAATGTTTATTTCATGTTTTCTTGGTAACCATAAAAAAGTAACGTTCTGGGAATGATAAACAGCCGTTGGAGTCACTTAGCACTAACACTATGTATGTATCTAATGTAACTATGAATACGATACATTTTTTCAAGACTTATATACAGACCAAACACGACTAAATCACGTGAATAGGAAAAACAAGTGTGTCAAATAAAGGCACAGAAATTTTCTATAGCCTGTGTAGACTTAGGGTTAACGCTTATGCACGTTTCCAAATAAGTAGGATTGTATGTTATTTAGCTTGTCGAAGTAGCAAACCACGAATTATCTGCGTCCATTGATTACACATATTAATATAAGCTTAGTTTACACGTATTAATGATGTTTAAATACCGTTCTTGTGTTCGCAGCGTTATCATTGTGCGTTAGAGCTATTAAGTAATTGGGTTTTTAACTTGAAATGTGATAAGCATTAGCACTATCGTCTGAGTTAATTTTATATACTACTGCAAATGTATTGTAACGTTGAACATTATTTTTTAACTGAGACAATTATTTTGTTTATAATATACAATTATTTAAATATGACCGTTTACGTCGCATATTTTCACATATTTTGCGATTGCATAAGAGAATCAAACCCTTTAAGGTTACCTAGAAGATTACTTCCCGTTTACTTAGAATCACGAAATTAGTAAGAAGCAAGGTCTTATAGCACGTGTTAAGGAAAAAATCTGAAAACCCTAAACACGTACAGTAATCGCCACGTTAAGCTTTACATTTGCACTACGAAAGCCGCCTCTATTACATGTGACATAAGAGTTGTCCAAAGATCAATCAGTATAGCTTGACGCAGCGCTAACTTTACGTAGTTAGGAACTTATATTAGTTTTTATAGAACCCTCAGCGAGCGAGTCCAACTCGCATTGGGTCGGATTTTTATGTACAGCCGGCTTCATAAGTAGATAAGCATTTTTAGCAGATTTAGTACCATGTCGCACCAACTATTCCTTTTATTTAGTATGGTTACAACTATATTGCATTGTTAATAGTTGGTGTGACATGGTACTAAAAAGGTTACCTATCTAATTTTGAAGCCGGCTGTACATTATATCAAAACAGTATAGGAAACAGCCGTTTTCTATTTTGGCGCGGAGTTTGAATTGCATCTGTTATTTAAATTAAATACAGTACTGTCTTTAATTAGATCATAATTAGTGTGACTTGCAAATTTCATAATGTCCACAAACATCGAACAAAGAGTTTGTCTTAAATTTTGCATCGCCAATGGAATTTCGTGTTCGGAGTTACTGAAAATGTTAAGGCTTATTACGGTGAATCGACTTAATCGAAAACACGTAGTACTTATGAGTGGAACAAAGTGCTCAAAAGCGGTCGAGATGTGATGGAAGATTTGCTGTGATGGAAAATCCTCATTCAAGTTTGAGAGAAATAGTTTTGTCAGAAGGTCAAACGGTATATAAAGAATGTTATTTGAACATTATGCGGCATTTAAGAGATCAAATTCGACGAAAAAAACCAGATTTGTGAAAAGAATATTCTTGGATTTTGCACCACGATAATTCGTCTCCGCACAAGGCCATCATTGTGATCGAATTTTTGACCAAAAACTCAACAAATACCATCAAGCAACTACCTTATTCGCCAGATATGGCTCCAGCGGCTTCTTTCTTTTTCTTAAATTCAAATTTACACCTCGTGGCACCCGTTTTCGTTCGGTAAAAAACATAAAGGGTAATTCGTGGCGAGGATAAGGATTCTATCCTCAGCTCTAGAAAAAGCGTTTAAAATGTTTTGATGATTGATTGGATTATTCGTTGGCGTAAGTTTATTGTTTCTGAAGGAGCTCATACTTTGAAGGCGATAAAATAAAGAATGAATAACTAACATTTTGTGTATTATTGGTCTTTTACCGGTATTTTCTTGACAGAGTAGTATGTTCACCGATTACTCTGCCAATCATTTATTGTAAACCGCGATTTCCAAAATTCTTTTTGCATTCGAAAAAGAAGTTATATAGGTAGCTAAGGTGGTCTAATTGTCACGTAATCTCGCAGAAGGAGGCCGCGGAGAGGGAGCGGGAGGCAGATCCTCAAGCCGCTCCCATCCGCCGCAGACGGATAGGCAGGCGAAGGCGGGCATTCGCACAAGCGATGCCCATCTAATGACCCTGCCGTAGAGGCCTGCGTGCACGGTTGGCCCCGTGCACGCCGCCGTAAGGCCCTCCGTCTGGGGATTGCCCTGGTGTTCTCGGGCAATCCCCCCTTGGCGATAGCCCGACCGGTGGGTCGGGCTTGCCCGGGCGCGTGGGTAGTGGAGTCGCAGTGTGGACCTTACCCAGCGCGCCCATAAGGGCAGGGAGAACACCGGGGAGTTTTAGTGGGTAGGCCTGGCATCCTGCCGGGAGAGCCCCACACACGCTCGCTGTCTAGCCTAACGGCGGGTACGGTGCGGTTACGCATTTCCCCCCGAGAAAAAAAAAAAAAGGATCTAGTGATGGGATACTAGGCAAATCTATCAAAACTTACACAACGTCCAACATGTTATATGTCTTTTTTGAAGCTATTCTTTTTTTAAACTCATCAGGTCATGTTACTGAGCCGATGATAGAAGGTTTCTTGTAGGTTGGGGGCTAGTAGACACTGCTTTTAATATAGAACATAACGTGAACGTATAAAAACGTAATTATATTCTTTTAAGCGATTAAGGTGAGCTGATAGTGGAAAGAACTACTGCTTAACAATTAAGTTATTAGGAGTTGGGGCATAATTCTATTAGTACTGCTTAGAGCGAATGAAGTTTTAAGTTTTTTTTGTGTTTGCCTGTTTTCAAATTCTAACGTGCATGCATTAAATTCACAAAAAAGTTTAAAATTAAAATATTTAAAAAAACACAAAGAACCTAAAAAGGTTAAAAATAATATAAAAATACCATACATTACATTTTTAAATTGAAGTCGGTAACAAGCCTGGTAAAATGTAAGAACTTATAAATGTACCTAGTTGCTAAAATTTGTCTGGCACCGAATTATAATGATATTAGTTGAACGAAGAGATAAAAAAGTCGCGAAGCAATAGGCTAGATGACTAAAAAGTTTTTTTTTGCTTTAATAGAAGCTCATTCATATAATAAACAGAAAGTAAAAAACCGTTTTCAAATAACTATAAAAACAACCAAGATATAAGGTATTAAAGATTTTTCTCCATCTCTTTCTAACAAAACGGCAATTTACAAGGAGTTTATATGGCCGTACTCAACGATGACGTCACGGTTGATGTCGGATCTCTCTGTCCAATCGCCTTCAAATTAACAACTTAAAATGCTTGTATCTAATGTATTTCTAAGCCGATTTTAATTCTAATTTCACACGATTACATCTTTTTCTACGGTATATTAATATTTAATGACGAGACGTGAAAATTAGAATTCAGTCATCATCCCAATTCTAGTTGTTAAGTGATAACTCTATCAATATTTTGTTAAATCTTAGATTTTTCTAATAAAACTCTAAATCAAATAGGAAAAACGAGCTCTGCACACACAAATAAAGAAAACGGATTTTTTATCTTATCTGGGAATAGTTAAGATGTAAGTAGCTTGGCAGGTTTAAGTAATTTAATGTCAAGCATGGAATCCACATTGAAATCAATAAGCAATACTCATTATCCATTTCGGTTCACGGTATCTGGGGGGTGACTTTGTAACTCATCGGCAATCGGCCATCGTAAAAATTTGATAATTCTGTTCGACTGAAACAGACTTCTAAAACGTTCAACATTTTTTAAAGTCGTCGTCCGAGCGGTCTTGTCATATTTGTCGAATGAATCAACCAATACCCATGCTAGTGAACATAATTCCGCTTTTTCATTAAATCATCTAGTTTGGTAAAAATTGCCGATCAATCGATATGTTACAAAATCACCACCCTGGTCTATATTGTTCAAAATTCTTTTGAAATTATTATGTTGGTATACAGCAATACCTGATTACGGATCAGCAGCACATCAAGGCTTATCATGATGAATACTCTTATCAGCCCTATTGATATCGGGGGCCTTACCATGATCTCTTATACCAAGCTTAAAACAATCTTGAAACAGAGACATCGCTCTTGCTGCGTATAGCGCCACCCTGCTCTATTACAGATTAGAAACACATTAAGGCTTATCATGATGAATACCCTTATCAGCCTTATTGATATCAGGGGCCTTACCATGATCGCTTATACCAAGCTTAAAACAATCTTGAAACAGAGACACCGCTCTTGCTGCATATAGCGCCATCCCGCTCTTAGTGCGGTTTTAATATTGTTATGGACGATCATGGTTAGGGGGAAGGGCAAAAACGTATGGCCAATTTCAGCAACCTTGTCTTAGCTTAGGATACTCTTAGGTGGCATGCTCTCACATTCTTTTCCTTATAGACAGAAAGTGACAGCATATGTCTTAGGAGTTCCGTAGGCAAAGATAAGATTGGTGAAATTGGCCATTAGACTACCATCAGCCAGCGCGTAGTATCAGCATTACGTACTCAAGTATTATCATTCTTAAGGACAATAGCATCGCTACTTGCGATACCCGATCCGATTATCAAAAGGGGTTATTGTGTTGAAATCGTTGAGCCAATTCCGATTATTAATAACGACCGATTAATTTCAAGTGTTTACGAGCACGTCCTCCACTCAATATTTGGTTTATCAATACGTGTTTACAGTGTGTATATGAAGAGTGAGCTACCTAAGTTATACACGCTGCTCCAAAATGTGTAGTGGTAAAATTATAAGAGGATATTGAGTAATTTCTACTTTGAAATCCATTGAAGGGGTCTAACTCTAAGGGATCAACTCAAAAAAACCTAATCAAACAGCTGTACGCTGATTCTGCTAACGTTTAACCAACAATGGCATACCAAAAACATTTGAATATTATCTGCTGTAACATAGTAATTTGGTATTGAAAACATGAGATAGAAAATCAAACTCAAACTCAAAAATCTTTATTCATTATAGACCTTTACAGGCACTTATTGACGTCAAACAAAACATTAAAAATCTTCAAACAAGAATCTAATTAACTAATTATTTAATCCTTGTATGTACCCACACCCTAACCATTATTAAGATGTATGCAAATACAAGTAAAAGTAAATTGAGAAAAAAAAAGTTGACTCTACACCTGTTCGGAAGTTGGGAGAGCCTTCTCGAGAAGAACAGGCAAGAAACTCGGAAGGACTTGTATTTTTTTTGTCTCTTTTAAATTTTCAACAATACAAATATTTTATTTCACAAACATTAAAAAAAAATATATAGAAATACCTGTCGGAGTGAATGGAACAGTTACTCAAATGAATGACATTTATTCCTTTTCACAAAGTGTTAATACTCTTAATACCCTTTAATCGCCAATTATCACATTTTTTGTCAATCCCAAGCAGTTTTATCTGTCATACAATCAGTCAATCAAAAAATATCCAAAAAATATTCAAATATAACTTGACAGAAGGCTCTTTTTAATCGTTTAATATACATACGATTCACGATTGATATATCGAGACACCATTGCATTAATTAATAAGATCTTGGAAAGTGTAACATAATGTCAAAAAGCAGTTCCATTGATGTGGTATAGAAACACGATAATGATATTAACATTAAAGTTAGCAAAATAGAGGCCCTGCTGGACTTGCGTTGAATGTTTAATTTCTTCCAATCAAACATTGAAGGCCATACTCGCTTCTCGGCGGAGGTCTATCAATGTTCAGCAGTGGACGTATCACAATACGTCATTAATGATGTTATAACTATGTCGATAATAACATTCAATAGTTTGAATTTTTTCATACAACTACAACTTAGTTACTTAGCAACTTAGTTTTTATTTAAACAAAAAGATAAATAAATAAAGCAAATAAAAATAAATCAACAAGCAGACTACCCACCATAGTAATGGGGCTACAGTCTAACGAATTAACTCAAAAGCTACTGAGCCGATTTAAAAATTTCTTTAACCATTAAAATGCTACATTAACCTTAATTAACATAAGCTACAATGGTACATTACTGCAGAGGCCGAGAAGTTAGGGATTGACGGACGAGTAATGCCTAGACTATAATTACGAGTCCGGCAATCCCATTCCGGCCGAGGTACGAGGGCGGGTCAAAAAGTTCGCGGAATGAGGGGCATGGAGGGGGGAAAGGTGACTTTTTACTACCTGCACTAGTTGTGACACTCATTAAGAGTATAAATACTAAGTTTCAAAGAAAATAGGTCCATAATTACCTGAGCTACACATCAATCAACATGTCAATCCGGAAGAAAATTTGCAACATGGAGAAAATTGAGTTTCGCGCAGTCATCAAGTTCCTTACCTATCAAGGAAAACCTCCCCAGACTATTTTGGAAGAGATGTCTTCTGTTTACGGGGTCTCTTGCCCTGGTAAAACCAAGGTTTACAAGTGGCACAACCTGTTTAAGCAAGGCAGGGATTCGATTGAAGATGATCCGAGGCCAGGGCGGCCTGTCGAGGCAACCACGGCAGAAAACGTCGAAAAACTTGAAAAAATCATATTGGAAGATGCCCGTTTAAAGAAGAAACAGCTTGCAGAAATGATTGAAGTATCAGCTACAATCATTTTGAACATCCTACACGACCATCTTGGCATGTCAAAGGTGTGTGCAAGATGGGTGCCGAGAATGCTCACGCCACCCCAGAAGCAGCGGCGAGTTGAGTGTTGTCGCGAGTTTTTAGCGCTCTGTGGTGAACCAAAGCATGAAGTTTTGAACCGAATTGTGACTGGAGATGAAACTTGGGTTCATCATTATGAGCCTGAGTCCAAACAAGACTCCATGCAGTGGCACAAAAAGGGCACACCACCTCCGAAGAAATTCAAAGTGTCTCCGTCGGCTAGAAAACTCATGGCTACTGTTTTCTGGGATTCAGAGGGAATCCTCCTTATTGATTATAAAGAAAAGGGTGTCTCTATCACTGGAGAGTACTACGCTGCACTATTAGAACGTCTGCGAGATGCTGTGAGAGAAAAAAGACGGGGAAAATTGACTAAAGGTGTGCTCCTTTTGCACGACAATGCACCCGTGCACAAGGCGCAAGTTGCGATGGCTGCTGTTCAAAGAGTGGGCTTCGAAATCTTGGAAAATCCTCCCTATAGCCCAGATTTAGCCCCAAGTGATTATTATTTGTTCCCAAAAATGAAAAAAGAGCTTCGAGGGAAGAAATTTTCTAGCGATGAAGAAGTGAAGAGCGCAATTTCGGCCTATTTTGATGACAAAGAGAAATCTTTTTTTTTTCGAAGGTATATATAATATTTCGAAGGGATAAATTAATTGATAGGTCTAATAAATGTATTAGAGTTAAGGGGGAATACATTGAGAAGGAAAAATAATTTTGTGTTTTATTTCTTACTTTTTACCCCCCATTCCGCGAACTTTTTGACCCACCCTCGTATGTATAGTGCTTTTCTCAATAATTGCGAGGAAATAATGAAAGACGTAATACTGGAATTAATTATGAAATTCAGTGTAATAGTAATATACCATATAAATAAAAACCAGTCATATTAAAATATTGTTTAATGTTGTCTATTTATTAAAATATTTATAATTGCCGTTATTTCGAATAATTTAGCTTTATGATCTGTAAATACGACAACAGTAGGTACCTAATAATAATAAGCTTCCTCTCTCTTGTTCAACATTATGGTATGCATAAAAGATGTTGAATTGAATTGAATTGGAAACAAATGAGTATAATATGAATAAAAAAACAAATCAAGCAATTAATTAATTAGGTAATTCATTATAGTAGCCTAGCATTTAGTAATACTTTTTATTTTCAGTTAGTGCAAAGGAAACAAAGTGCATACAGCCCAATCATATTTTACGCAAAAAATGTAATACTGCAGATTATGACTTTTTTCTCTCGCAACGAAATTAAGCATATGTTCGTGTAATTTCATATCAACATTTTAATAAAATTGTTGTCATATTCATAATACTTACAACGTGTCTCATAATAACTCCCCATAAAAATTATAATATTAATTTAACGGAAAGAATGTGTCAACTTTATTAACTTGTCATAACAATCGAATTTAATTGTCAAATTTTTGAAAATTTCGTTTTAGATTGGATTTTTAGGTTGGCACTTTTGATAGTTTAAATAAAATTAAATATTAAAAATTTTTATGGGGAGATATAAGACATGTTGTATATGCTCGAAGAGTGCATTTTTTATAATGTGGTAGCAATTGGCTGTATGACAAGTTACATAATTCAAGTTATAGATAAATTAAAAAACATTGGAGCAGCGGCCAAATAGTTATTTGTTATACATGAGTGCAAAGTTGCTTTTTAACCGCGTGCGAAGGAATCAAAAGAGCACAAGGTGAAAATTCTTTGCACTCGAGTGCAACACGTAACTTTTCATCCCCCCTCAGCGAGGAAATGACTACAAAATGAAACATTAACAATCACAAGATACTTTTATTTCAGTTTAGGTACATATTTACTACAACATTAAAATAAACTTCTTCGTCGCTGGAATCACTCATTTTCGTTTTTTTACTTGTTTTCAAGTTTCTTATTTATAACAATACGACGTCAAAACAAAATGGCGCGCGCAAAGCGAATTAACAACAAAAGTACACCAAGGGGGTTCAGAGTCTGAGTTTTGAACAAATTTTAAAAAAGTTGTATGATAAATTCGGCACCATGGAGATGGAAGTAAATAGGTTTAATGATGTTTTGAAATCACATACCTAGTGCATGCGATGTTCTAAATTCAAATTTACTTTAACCTCAAGCGGATAAAAACGGCTTTGGCGGTCAGATATCGAATAGCAAAAATACTCTTTTCTCAAACATGCTCGGAAATGTAGGCATTATTGTACTAAAAAGAAGACAAGTTTGTAATTCTTGGCTCATGCATTACTTTCCCGGCCTAGGCCAAGAAAGTAAGTATGAAAATTCATTTTTGGCCGCTGCTCCAATGTTTTTTAATTTATGTATGTATGTATTTTAATTTATAACTTGAATTATGTAACTTGTCATACAGCCAATTGCTACCACATTATAAAAATGCACTCTTCGAGCATATACAACGTGTCTTATATCTCCCCATAAAAAATATAATAGGTAGGTATATAATTTTATTTAAACTATTAAAAGTGCCAACCTAAAACTGTTCTAAAACTGAATTTTCAAAAATTTGACAATTAAATTCGATTGATATGACAAGTTATTAAAGTTGACACATTCTTTTCGGTTAAATAAATATTGTAATTTTTATGGGGAGTTATTATGAGACACGTTGTAAGCATTTTAAATATGACAACAATTTTATTAAAAACTCTCATTAAGAAAGAAAGCATTACTCTTCCGGCAATCCCTAACTTCCCGGCCTCTGCAGTAATGTACTATTCCGAGATGGGGGGATGAAAAATGAATTTTCATACTTACTTTCCTGGCCTAGGCCGGTAAAGTAATGCATGAGCCAAGAATTATAAACTTTGTGTCTTCTTTTTACTACAATAATGCCTACATTACCGAGCATGTTTGAGAAAAAATATTTTTCCTACGCGAAAATATGAAATTCCAACGGGAAAACAAAAACAACGTGAGCGAAGCTGCATAAAGTAAAGCGAATAGTATATATGGTTCCTATAAGCACTTAAATGTACGTTGCCAACTTGTGATATACTTAAGATGTCAAGTCATAGTACCCGCAGTAGTTATTTGTACCTAATGTTTTTACGGAATTTTTAACCTAGTTAATTAAATTTAGATGGGTAGGTATATTCACAGCTATATTTACACTAAAGCACAACTGGAGTTAGCTTGTTCTACTAGTGTCAAATATACATGGGAAGTTATAAATAAAACGCGTTACAAAGCAGTAAAACAAAATCATGTTAACCTACTGAAACTTAAAAATGATTCAAATGAGGCTGTTAACGATATAAATAATTACTTCTCTACTATAGGAAAGACTTTAGCAAATAAAATAAAAGAACAACTGCGATCACTAAATACTGCGCCCCCTTATGGATCTACAACAAAAAATTCATTTGTTTTACTGAGCACTAACTGTAAGGAAGTAGAACTGACTATAAACAGCCTAAAAACTAGCAGTGCTCCTGGTTGGGACAATATTTCGAACAAGATTTTAAAAGATAACGCATTATTGTTAGCGCCAATGATTACTCATATATGTAATATATCTGTTTTGAATCTTCTATAATACCGACAGCATTTAAACTTTCTCGTATAATACCGATACATAAATCTGGTGATATTGAATCTATTAATAACTATAGACCAATATCTATATTAAATTCATTATCCAAAATTATAGAAAAGTTGATCAATAAAAGACTAGTTCAATATCTCGAAGGCAAAAACCTTCTCTCGCCGAACCAGTTTGGCTTCCGAAGAGGGAGATCAACAAGTGATGCGGTGTCGGAGTTAGTGGATTTCTTGGCCAAGGAACTAAATGACGGAAAGAAATGTATCGGGGGTTTTCTTGACCTTGCCAAAGCGTTCGACACCGTATCTATACCTCTTCTTCTTCGGAAGCTTGAATGCTTTGGTGTGAGGGGAGATCAACTTAACCTTTTCAAAAGCTATCTAAGCAACAGACAACAAACAGTCAAAATAAATGACGCTATAAGTGAACCTTGTATAATGGAGTATGGTGTTCCACAGGGAAGTGTGTTGGGTCCCACATTATTTATCATATATATAAATGACATTATTCAATATAAATCAGAAAACGGTAGAATAATGGCATTTGCAGATGACACCGCTCTCGTATTCAGTGGTAAAAGTTGGGAGCAGGTATTTATAGACGCACAAATAGGCTTTAACGATATGCAACATAAATTAACTAGCAACCTACTAACTTTAAACACTGATAAAACTAAATTTATAACATTTACAATTAATAAAAAAACTCAACCTTGTCCAAATTCTTTTTTCTCATGGCTCATCGATTAAATTGTCACTTTAAAACTAATAACACTTGTGATTGTTCAAAATTAGAAAACGTATCAACATATAAATACCTTGGCATAACACTAGATTCGACACTAACATTTACTCCTTATATAAAAATTATGTCACGTCGAATCCGTAAACTTACTTCAGTTTTTAGAAACATTAGGCATATTGCTTCCGAAAAATTATTAAAAACCCTATACCTTACCTTGTGCCAGTCTATATTGTCGTATTGTATTCTGGGGAGGGGCTCTAAAAACAAACCTGCTACCGCTAGAAAGAGCGCAGCGTTTGGTGCTAAAAGTGATGAATTCTCCGCCCTTTAGATATTCTACTTCAAAGCTATACGCACAAAATAATGTATTAACTGTAAGACAGTTATATTACCTAGAGCTTATTTTAAAACAACACAAACAATGCGAGCCAAATAGTAACCTAAATTCCAATAAAAGACGAAAATACATATATTTTAAAAGTACCTCTGTGCAAAGTAAAACCAAATTTGCTCATCGTTTTCCATATTTTGCAGGGCCATTTTTATATAACAAAATCAACAAAGAAATTGATATACATGACAAAAATAAACATACGTGCAACTTAATTCTAAGGCAATGGCTTTATAAATTAGATTATAATATGACAGAAGAATTGTTAACTAGAAATCATTAATACTACACTATTTACATATTATTGACTTATATTGGGAATAAGTTAGTGTTTTGTATATACATGTCTATCCATGCACTGTGCATATATATATGTATGTGTGTGTATATATGTATATGTGTTTGTGTGTGCGAATATATGTGTGTATATTGTATATCATAATAGCTAGGGACAACATGCACAAGCAATAAACCTTTATCAGCAGATAAAAGAGCATAAGTACCTATAAGAACAGGCTAGACCTAGTTTAGATACTTAAGTAACAAACATGTAGTAGTGTAAGGTTTTGTATAGAACAATAAAGGATTATTATTATTATTATTCTTCAGTAAAGACAAAATTGCATGGCTGACTGTATGACTAATATAAATATGATGTTGGTTACAATTTTCATGATAACAAAATGTTTCGATATCAATCTTGTGGTTTTAAGACACGGACTGATAGTGTGTTGTTACCACAACATGCTTTTACCATAATAAGGCCGTTGAATGTTTATTATCAGTGGTACAAAATTTGATTTGTTTGTTAAAACTGCCACGTTGGCACATACCTTATTTTCTTTTAGATAAGTTCTACAAAAAGGGTTGACTCTACCTGTTGTGGAAGTATTCGTCATTGTGTTAATGATCTCGTCTGGCCGCGATACACCCCTCCTTAAGAGGCTGAGTATCGCTAACGACCTTGAGACATGAGTTTCTACTGGATTACGGCCGCGGTGCGTTATTGAAATTGAGCGAAAAAATCAAAATATTTTTTAAAAAGAAACTAGTAACTTACGAGTATTTAAAGATATGAAGCATCAAGATATGAAGTAACGAGTTAATTCACCGAAAATCATAAATAATACATTACGATATAAGTGCGGTATGTTGGTTATAACTCACGAGGCGGAATTCCAGCCAGAGCCGAAGGCGAGAGCGTAATTAATAGAGCCGAGTTTGTATAACCAATATACGCACGTTATCGTACGACCTTTTCAACACACTTGTGAGGAAAAATAATTATTAAACTGAATTTTTAAAATAAATAACACAAATCATTGTCAATTTGTAGACAAAACTAAATAATGGTATGAAAATAATCGCTTTAAAAATCATGTAGTTCGTTGATGTCTTTTATATTACCTCTAGCTTTTAAAGAATATAGTACATTACTGGCGCGGCGGCAAGTGCAGCATTGCCGGACTGTGATACGTGCCTCGGCTATAATACACGCGTGTTTTATGAGCTGCTATATGTATTTAAAGCCGGTAAAATTAGATCCACTTTACGAGTAAGTGTGTTGAAAATAACCTTTGTTAAATAACTCTGATTTTCTTCTGGAAGCCGTTTTTGTGGGTGTCTTTGGCATATTTTACAGAGAAATTTTAATTAAAATTTGATTAGGGGACATGGATGAATATGCATGTCCCCTAATCAAATCCATGAAAAGCAAAAATAATTTCAAGAGTAACATATATTTTTTACTACGGTATAATAAACAGGTGTTACTCAAAAAAGTTACGTTCTTAACGTGTCTTCCGCTCGATGGGGATGATGGATGTGGTCGCACCAAGCTGCACCGCTGGGTTTGTTGGTAGGCCGTGGTTATTACGCTCTCGTTGGTTGGCACTCTACCTCGTTATAGCTACGGAGAGTCCGACATAGCCACTTGCCCCATAAGTAAGCGTTTAAGCGAAAAAAGTCTTACCCTGCCAGGGACATGCTCAGGCTTAAAACTGACTTAAGACTGCATATAATATGAAACATTACGTAATTTTTCATTGAAAATTAGTTTGGTAAGTACCTTTGTTATATGACTGTATGGCGACGGGCACCCATTGGTACTTACACTAAATTGGGTATTGTACTCGTAGTTTTAGCACGAAGGGGTAATGTTATTTGGGTATAATTTTCAGCAGGCTGTTCTTTTATTTTTGACTAAATTATTAAATTTAAATTCTTCTTTAGCTTAATAAATATGCACACATTTAATAGAATCGATTTTTAAAAGCAATATTGAAATCCTTTCTAATAAGCTGTTCTAATTCTGATTTTATTATAGCATTGTAAATACTTACATTCATTCACCTAATCTACATTTGTTAAACATACCTAAGTATAGTTAAACAAATATTAGTGTGTTATTGGTCTATCGTTTAATTATCTTCGAGTCAGCTGTTTATGACAATACACATAATATTATCAAAGAGAATATAATGAATAATGTGACTATACATACTCTTATTTAATATCATCACAGCTGTTACTGAATCGACAAGGTGAAATTATTAGCCATGCATTCATATAGACTAAATAATATGACGTTAAAACGGAATTTTATAAAAATGACTAATTAATTCGACCTATAAGTATATGTAAGTATAATTTAAACTAAGAAGTAGCTTTATAAAGTTTTAGTTTTCGAATTAGACGACATGGTTAGTAGAGTGATCACCTACTACGCAACGGGTCGCGGGTTCGATTCTTGCACGGGACAAATATTTTGTATGGCCTACAGAAAGTTCCGGTCTGGGCGTATGTGCATGTGATATTCTATGTTTTGTAACTGCACCCACGACACAGGAGAAAATCCTAGTGTGGGGCGACGTTTTTAAAAAACAAAAAAAAATAATTAGATTAGTCATATACAGTTTATATGTAGGCAAATAAGATTAACAAAGGTTAATTTCCATATAAAATATAATTCAACATACACATTTCTCCCCTAATTGTTTTGTTTTTAAAATTCTTTTGACACCTTTTAGACGTTCCGTTGTCTGATAATATAGATACGCTTATTGGTTTAGTGAGATGATAATCATGGCGATGAATGTAATAGAGTCGGGAGAAATTAGAAAGGTCAGAGAAAATATTTACGTGTCTAGTGCGGTTCAGAGAACGCGCAGACCGCACGCGTACGCACGCATTCGGCAAACCGGCGCGTGCGCGTCACCATTGTCAGTCAATAAACAAACTAAGAGCAAGCGGGGTCGGCGCTACGTTATTTTTATTTTTTTATTGGCACTACGTATCGGCTAAAATCTAACGAGAATACTGGAGCTTCGTGCCATTTTTTTACATAAACTGCAACAAAAAGTAGAGCTTACTAACACCACGAAAATTACTTACCAACACAACTCTTTTTTCCTTCAAAATGAGCGCACTAGTTAAAGTAAAAACAATTCCTGTCACAACATCAAAGTTTATTAAACACGCGCCGTCTACGATAGTTCAAGCACATAATATCAGCCGTGTAATATTGTTCATAGTTTGAAAACTTCGTACAGTTTTGGTATGCTCGCCTGCGGTGGGTTGGTGCGGCGGCGTCGACGGCGGCACTGACGAAGTGCGCGCGCGCACGGCGTCTTATCGCGAAACCTCTCACGCCGATAAGCGAACTGTCGAACTGTTAAACACCCATTTTGAAATGGTCTGAGAACGCCTACGCGCACTGTAACGACTAGGGAATCGTTATAACGCAGTTTCTTATAGCGATAACGACGAGTCTTACCCGTCTTGCGCTGTTCAATGCTGCAGACGTAACCAAGTCTTAGTGACGCGAGATTAGTGGAAACATTTGAAGACATGACTACGATTAGATAAGGAAAATCGGTCTGGTAACTTAAACGGTTCAAAATTTTTTATCAAATAAACAAATACATACTTATACATATAAATAAATTATTAAACATAAATAATGGATTATGAAAGATTTTATTTTAGTAGGTACACGTAATACATGGTACTTATGAAACACTCTATTTTTTATTACGGTTTTAACTACGTATAATGTTGCATATTTTTGTTAATTAAAGACTTTTTAATCATCAGCTCTTAAGGTATACATATTTGATATTATAGTTAGAAATTTTAAATTCATTATCGAAAATCTATCAAATCAAAAATAAAATGAGATAGGTATGGACACGTCATTTTTCTGTTTTTATACAACGTGTCTAAAAACTCCCCATAAAAATTATAATATTTATTTAACCGAAAAGAAAGTGTCAACCTTAATAACTCGTCATATCAATTTAATTTAATTGCCAATTTATGAAAATTCAATTTTAGAACATTTAAGGTTGGCAGTTTTGATAGTTTAAGTATAATAATAATGTTTATTTGTACTCTTACAATATTGGGCATATTATTGATAATTTGCTTAGACTATAAATTACCTATATAAGTAACTAACCACGTCGAATACAGAGAGTATCAATACGATTAAATATTATAATTTTTATGGGGAGCTATGAGACACGTTGTATATTTATTTGTTTATTAATGCTTTATGTACAAATATTGTTGTAAAGGCGGACTCAATACTTGAGACATTTTCTGCCATTCAAGCTTTGGCTGATGCAGAGAAACAATGAGGTAGATGTACCGAAAAAGCAAAAAAAACATTTTATATACTATATTATTGTATATAAAATAAAACTGAAATCCTAATACACCAACAAAATATTATATAAATTACACTATATTTTCCTAAAATTTATGAAACTTCATGCTTTTGTTTTTTCATTCAAAGAATGTTTTTGGTATAATTATTATGAGCAAAGTTTCGTTTCTCACAGAGTTTGCTCATGTTCCATGTTCTATTTCGTTAAGGGGTCACGGCCGGCCGCCGTTATTTCCGCTCCGAGCCGTTCCAGAAATATCGCTATTTCTCCTGCGAAAACTAGAGATTGAGTCCACTCGCTCGGGGCAACACACTACAATCGGCGTATCGTATAAGTTACCCGAATATGTAATAAATTTGCTTGACAACCGAGTATATCTTAACCAGTTCCCCATATTGTGTAACCTTAACATCAGTGAGTTTGCTAACTGCAATACAAGGCTCCGTAACTATTGTCTTTTTGTAGAGCAATGATGGATTGTCAAATTCAAAGCATTTGTGAAACATTTTGAGTTGATTAAGGAGTAATTTATATTACCCCTTAATAAACTCAAAATGTATTGATTAGTTAGTTGTCGATGTTTTTTGTCCCAAGGTGCAATCTATATACAAGCTTTTTTTATCTTGCCAAATTTGATCCGAACATATACTTATGTTCCGGTCAAATCTTAAATATTTGTTAAGATAAACGGAAATACAGTACGGAATATAATACGGAAATACGTTTCATATTGAGTTATTCTGGTGTTTGCCGCGGGTCATTTCTAATACGCATATATTAACTTTATTTAAAAGATCTTTTTTTTACAAATAATAAAAACCGACTTCAAAAGCACTGAAAAGTTAAGAATAATATAAGAATAGTACAGACTACATCACACTTCTATATTATTAGCTGGTATTAAGTTCAGGTCCAGGGTCAGTGTCTGGTCAAGGTCAAAAGTTAAGGATAATTCGATCATTAACTCGGTTCATGACTACCAGACGCAAATACGTGAATAGCTTCGGAAAAAACACTGAAAAGTTAAAAATAATATAAGAATAGGTACAGACAGCATCACACTTCTATATTGAAGTCGATGCCAAACGATGACGACCACCGACTTCAATATAGAAGTGTGATGCTGTCTGTACCTATTCTTATATTGTTATTACATTTTTAATGTTTTTGAAGTCGGTTTTTATTTTTTGTAAAATATTTTTTATTTTTATCTTTTTAGTGAATGGAATCTTTTTAGTGAACTTGATACCAGCTCACCTTCCAAACCAAATTCAGGTTAAGGTCAGGCTAGTTCAGGTCAAGTCCAAAAGTTAGGATCCTTCCATCATCAACTCGGTTCATCATCTACCTTCATCTACCTACCTACCATCAACTACCAAACGCAAATACGTGAATAACTTCAGAACAAATAACACATTAGACGTGCCTATAAAATTTAAAGGGGTCCTTCGATTTTCATGGGATTCCATCATCAGATCCTGACTTTGGTGTCCTTGGGACCACCCCAGGAGTATACTCTATTGAATACAAAAATACATTTTTTTTGAAAATCGGTTTATAACTGGCGGCGTAATCGCGTAACATACACACAAAAAAAAACAACATACGGGTCGAATTGATAACCTCCTCCTTTTTGAAGTCGGTTAAAAACATGAAACACGTTGGACAAACCTATAAAATTTAAGGATTTCTCTCGATTTTCATGGGATCATCAGATCCTGACTTTGATGACTTTGAGACCACCCCAGAAGTATACTCTATCGAATACAAAGAGAATTTTGAAAATCGGTCCACAATTGGCGGAGTAATCGCGTAACATACACCTAGTTATAAAGTCATAAATAATATAAGCATACACACAACTTCAAATTTTGATATTGAAGTCGGTGCCAATTAATTAACACTTGGACTGAAAACTCATAAAATAATGTAATTTAAGAACAATTATTAATGCAGTTAGTTGCAATTTGTGTGCTTATGTATGATTATTTATGACTTTTTGGTGTTTTTTTAAATTGGGATTATTTTTTTGTATAATTAAAAAAAAATTTTTCGTATCTGATTGTGTCATTAACATTCCTATTCGACAACCGATTGTGACAGTCATACTATAAATTATTTCACTGCGGTGTTCAGTAGATAACAAAAAATCTAATTTATTTTAATCAATCCTTGATCAAAAGAGATTTGATAAAGTGATTTACTTTACAAGTGCGACTGCTTATCACTAAATAGCATATGAGTAGGTATATAATCAGCAGACGAATAGGCAGGCGAAGGTGGGTATTTGCTCAAGCAATGCCCTTCTAGAGACCCTGCCGTGAAGGCCTGCGTGCACTGTTGGCCTCGTGCACGCCGCCGTAAGGCTTTTACGTCTAGGGATTGTCATGATGTTCTCTTATGGTCGAGCTTGGTCGAGCTAGTCTGGGCGCATGGCTAGTGGTATCGCATTGTGAACCCTACAACGCGCATCCATAAGGGCAGTGAGAACAACGGGGTGTTTAGTGGGTAGGCTCGGCACTCTGCTGGGAGAGCCCTA
This sequence comes from Schoenobius gigantellus, assembly GCA_963935595.1. NCBI lineage: Eukaryota > Metazoa > Arthropoda > Insecta > Lepidoptera > Crambidae > Schoenobius > Schoenobius gigantellus. The sequence continues at coordinate 28,868,852 of OZ012545.1, forward strand.
CACCACCATCCACTAGCCAACGGCGGGTACGGCGCGGTAATGTATTCCCCTCGAAAAACAGGTATTAGCAACTAGGACTTCATTTTCTTAATTTTTATTTTTACCAATACATTAATGGTGTAAATAAACGACAGGATTGCATATTATATTATTATGCCAATTATTTACATACACATTGCGTGTTTTCAGACTGAAGTCTTATATTATTTCAGCTGATTGTTGATGATAATGTATTTTTTTTTATTTTCTTTAGTTTATAATAAGCTGCCTTCTTGGTATAGAGAACACCCACAGTACCTAAGTACATATTAAAACAATGGGATTCTTTCATGATTATACACGGTCGTCAGTTGAGACAAACGCTGTGAACAACTGTGGAAAATGCGTCAATATGACAACTTGCCGTACCTTATTTGAACATAAATACATAATATATTACACATGACACAAACAAGCAAGGCATAAGTTGCACAATATTATTTTCAAACCTTTGTGGTCTAATGGTTGAGACCACCTGGTTTGGACCGAGAGGCTCGGGGTTCGTTCGATTCACCACAATGGCAAAAGTTTCTGGCTGGTGGTATAGGGCCTCTGAACCATTTTGGCTAGTTTGTCACCATAATAACTCAATGATGAATGTAATTATATGTATAATACATCAATCATATAGACAAATGTTTTAATATAATTTTGTATTATTTAAACATTTTGTTCACCGATTTGCCCGTCAATTGTGGACCGATTTTAAATATTCTATAGGTATCGAAAGAGTACATTGCTGAAGTGGTTCTGTTGTCACAAAGTTAGGGCATGAAAATGGGATCTTAAGGAAATCAAGGGCAAAACTCAAGTTTTATAGGCACGTACGACGTTTTATGTTTTCTGTAATGAGCGTCGGTGGCGCTGTGGCCTCAGCACTGGACCTTGCGCCGAGTAGAATCGGGAGGCCCGCGATCAGTCCTGCCATGTACCAATGTGTTTTCCGTTTCACGAATTTCATATATGTACATTTATCTGACACTCCTACGGTAAAGGAAAACATCGTGAGGTAACCTACACCGAATTCAATGGTGTATGTGAAGAAGTCAACCAATCCGCACTGGGCCAGCGTGGTTTGACTAAGGCCTAATCGCCCTAACTAGTTATTACTTATGAGCTGTAATGATGATGAATTTCAAGCGTTTAGTTAATGATGGAAGCCTCCTTGACTGTAAGAATTAAAGGCTAATTCTTATATTATAAATACTTAATTGACCCTTCGTTGGATTCAATTATATTAAGCTGTAACTAAGTTTTACCATGGTATGCATAATTATTGTCCAAAAAAGAAAGGAAAAATTTCTGGAAAGGGGCCACACTTATCACCTAGGCCTAGGGGTATAAAAATAGCCTACGATCTTTTCTTTCTCAGACATATCAATATTCACAAAAAAATCCATAAAAATGGGTCAAGCCGAAACGGTTTGACCCATTTTTATGGAATTTTTGTATTTTTTATGGAGCTTTTAAGGCAGCCTTATGATATTAGGCACATCATTTTAACAGTTAGGGAATATTTTCTTAACTACTGTCAGATCTATAAAAGAATTCTTTCAAGTTATTCAGGTGTTAACATCACGTCGAATTCTAATACGCATGAACTAAATTCACAAAAAAAAATTGAAATCAAAAATAAAATTAAAAAGCTAAAAATAATATTAAATCGGAAGATTTTAAATTGAAGTCGGGTCCAAGTGATCTACTGAAAAGTATAAAAAATACAAAAAATGAAGCTACTTAAAAGTTTAGTACCGACTTCAATATGGAGATCAATGACAGTGACCTGTGGAACCTATATTTTTTTTCTATGCCGCTCAATCAAAAAATTCTCTCTCTCTCCCTGCAAGGTACTTCTTCACGCCTCTTTTAAAGGACCCGGGATTATTAGAAGATGAGAACACTTACACAATCCCGGGTCCTATAAAAGAGGCGTGAAGAAGCACCTTGCAGGTCGGCAAGGTGAGGATGGCTAGTATAGCGTGTATTCTCCCTCGCACTAGCTTTTTCGTATATGAACTCTACTTCCATTTACCACCAAATGAAATAAAGTCATTTGCTATGCCTACTATAAAAAAGTTAAACAATGCTAATACTTATTATTTAATAATTTTTTTCGTTTTATTTTATGTAATTAAAATATAATACAACAGATTTAAAGGTAAGTACACTTTTTTGATCATACTTATTATAAATTTTTTAAATAGAAATAACAATGAATATTCCTTAAAATTATCATATCAGTTTGTAATACACATAGGTACATTAATTTTATATTTTTTTATTTCTAGACTTCTATCAAAAGTGATTTTGATTAGCATACAGAGCATTAAATCAATTACATTGTAAAAGTGAGCAAAGCGCTTATCGTTCCAATAAAATGTACGACTGGGGAAGTACCTTTACCATACCAGAAGTCCCAGAAGACCATGTTCTATCGTCGTTGTGCACCCGAGTCCGTGCATGTGTGAGGTTGCCAGAACTCAGTAGGAGGATGTTATCAGAAGGTACTTTACAGTATCAGATTTTGGAATGCTGGAAGCATGAAATTCGGTACAGGGAATCGTGCTGTATATGTAACTCCTTAACATCTGTATTTATAAAAGCTTTGGTGACTGACTGACTGAGGTATCAACGTAGAGCTCAAACTACTGAAGCTAGAAGCATGAAATTCGGTACAGGGAATCCTTAAGCTTTAGGCTCCTACTAAGGTAGGATTTTTGAAATTCCTACAGGAAACTGAGAAATCCTCATTCAAAACATAAGGACAAAATGATGTCAATGAACTAAAACAACACGGCGGCGGACAATGGCGGGCGTAAAATTCTTGTGTCAAATCTCTTACATAGGTACCACGGACTTATCAATCAAAAAAATTGAATTTTCACCTCAGATTTTCACGGGAATTTTCGATTGATATGACACGTGACATTAACTATATTTTGAGTTAATGTCACGTGTCATATCAATCCGTGAAAATTTTCTTTAAATCCTTGCAGTGGTAGACAATAGAATCAAATCCATTACAACCATGGACTTAATAATCAATTATTAAATCCATAATTACAACCAATTTGTTTACTCATGTTAGTTTTTATTTTTATTGTTTGTTGAAAGTTCTCACTTTATCACACAATATAATACAATAATATTTTTTTCTATATTTTAGTTCTATAAAGTAAAGAAATTAAAGAGAAATCAATAAAGTTGAAATTTCGTTCGGGTTGCATAAGTCCACGCCGGCGGGCTTATTGGCTTTATTTGATGAAAATCTGAGCTGTTCAAAAGTTTATTGGTCGTCACTCATCAGTTTTTCTTCGTCAGCAGGGCGCACTGCATCCAGAAAAAGTAGCAGTGAGTTTGTTTACATAGCGGTTTTCCGACTACGTTGTATTAAAAAACACAAAAAAATATTTTTCCCTTTTCAAGGAGCTGTATGAATATGTCGTGGTTTTTTGTTTATAAAATTAGCTAGACCATCCGATTATCTAATGTATCTGGAGTAATTTGCAATACCTACTCTCTTTTGATGATTAGTTGTTGTATAAACTACACGCGTACGAAGTGGCGGGCAAAGACTATAAATATTTTGCATGGACATACAGTAAGTAGGTCATGGATTTAATAGTTTTGATTATTAAGTCCATGCAGCAGGTAGGTACACATATAATCTGAGCATATAATACTTTTATGTTTTTCCAAACTGCATTACGGCCTGTATACCAGTCCTTTAGGCCATGTCCTAAATATTTTTTGCATCTTTATCATTACCTATCCAATTTACAAAGTTAATTATTTTGTTTAATAATAACATATCTTAGTGATATCAATTAAAATAAAAAAAATGTTAGTATAACTATAGACTTCGTCGTCGTTTGTCAAAATTATGTTGACAACAAAACCTGTTTTATCTGCAAATATTTAGATTAGGTAAAAAAGCGCAAATATTAGACTACATTTTTTGAGTATGAAAGTTCGAGGAATGAAACCGAAATTTAATTTCTTTAATAAGCATGTAGGTACTATCATTTTCGTTCAAGGTAATAAAATTGCAAAACTGATTGAGTATTTCATATGTGACCTTACTGTAATTTACAAGGACTATGATAAGCTATATTATCATGTTTTTAGGCAATCATAATACACAATATGTGCAAGTATTTTCTTGAAGCATATTTATTCAGCTATACTTAATGGATAAAAAATATGTCAAGGTAACTTTTAGTATCATTTTTATTTACGTAACGTATAAGGTTAGATATCATTGTTATCATGTTATACCTATACAATAAACATATAGGATAATATTCCTTTTAAAATGTCATAGATGAAATATTTCTTTAATAAAACCTTTATTTTCCTAAGTTTGTCATTAAAAATAACAGCTCACTTAAAAAAACGTAAAGTCAAAGTGACAGTTATACACAAATTGTAAATTTCTTGTGAATTTCTCAAAGCTTTATAAAAATACTTCACAATGCTGAAAACAGGAACGCTTCCACTATCTACAGGCTTAGGTGAAGTAAAAAACATGTCATTTCCGGAAAATTTTGTTAGTAACTTTTCATCGAGGGCACGTCTCGAGGGATGGCAATGACTTTGCGATGCCGATGGCGGTTGCGTGAACAGCAATTTTTGGGATATATTTTTGAAGAAACAGTTTCTTCTCTAAAATCTATGTATTTATGACGGTTATTGGTTACATTTACCTATATATTAATTTATTAAAACGTTATTGCACAGTTAGAATAATATACAATTTTCCGACTTAATATTCCATATCGAAATAAGCTGTCTATCCCACTAGTAGCAAGTTGGTGACTAAGTTGGTGTAGAGTTCTTATGGAAGGCTTATGTCAAGCTGTTGGCTTATGTCAAGTTATTACTGGGGTGATGAAGTATTATCCAAATCCAAACAGCGATTTACTTGACGATTAAGTTTTACTATCGCAACCACCCCGACTAGTGTGTGAGTGTACTTTATTATTCCGGTTTACTACGAATGTATACCACCAAATACGCCAGATATACTTATACCTACCATCAATAAACACACCGGCACAATCAACGAAACAAAAAAAAACATTATTTTCTTCATATTTCATTAAAGACTGACCAGTTATGTTACCTTTATATTTAGAACGTTTATTTTAAAATGGAACATAAGGCGACATAAATTTTTTCATCGATTTGTTTCTGTTTCCCGCTAATACTGGCTTGTTAGTGGTTCGCGCTCAGTCTGAGTAGAAATTTAACAGTTTATAAATTACATAAAACATTTTTCGATAGTAGTAAGTTTCAATAGTAGGTACCTTAGTTGAAATAAACTTAAATTTCCTGATTTAACATCACCAGGGATTATTAAGGCAGATGAAATGCGAAGAAATGGTCTTAGCTAAAGATCTATTGCCACCGGACTTCAGTAATCAATTTTAACGATTTATCGTAGTATTCGATAGTATACCAGTTGACTGATTCTCTTGTGAGAAGACAGAAAAAGGTGCACTTGGAGGAGGATGACCATTTTTTACGACTTCGAGCTCGCAGTTACACGCGGGTAACGGCTGTGCAGGCCCGAAATGAGCTTGAAGTCTTAAGTCGTATGATGCGAGGAGTCCGAGTGAGCGAGCGCACAGTTCCCAGAAGATTTAAAGAAGTGGGCATAAATTTGTATACATACCGGCCAAAGTTTCAATTCTTGAGAGATACCATCGTGTACATCGGTTAAACTTTACACGAACATCGTTTTTGGGTCATAAACTAACGGGGAATGGGTGCTTTTTACTGATGAGTGTAGAGTGCTCTTAAACCAGATCGATGGAAAGCAGAGAACATGGAGACGCAAAGGAGAACAATATATTCAGACTAACTTTGAAAATACGATGGCATATGGGGGCAACTCCAGTTATGGTGTGGGGAGGGATAACTTTTGGAGCTCGTACGGAGTTAGTGATGGTCGATGGAGGGAATATGACTGCAGATGTACATTGGGGATATTTTTAGGAGAACACGTTGCGCTATTTGCCCCCTCTAATGATGACGACTTTATTTTGATGCAGAATAATGCTCGGGCTCATTAAGTTTTATTATAATACTAGCTGTGCCCGCGAACTTCGTTTCGCCTTACGAAAGATTTCCCGTCATATTTTTCCCGTGGGAAATATAGCCAATGTTACTCACGAAGGATGTAGCTTTCTAATGGTGAAAGAATTTTTAAAATCGGCCCAGTAGTTATCGAATTTTCCCATAGGAAAGAAATATTTTCCCGCGGTAAAAATTATAATATAGCCTATAACCATCAGGGACAATGTAGCAATGCTAATGGTAAAAGAGTTTCTCAATTCGAACCAGTAGTTTCTGAGATTTGCGCTTACCAACACATTTTGCGATTCATTTATTATAAGAAGATTTACTCGTACAAAGTTCCGAAACAGTTGTTGAGGAATTCGGTTAAAGTTGCCTTCCATCTTTAGTATTGCTGATTATCAGGAAGTGAGATGAAGGCCACGAGTTTCTTTGTCATATGTTTTTACGCATGACAAGGAAAAGGCATTATTTTTATAAATTATTTTTAATTAGACCAGAGCACAGCAGCCAAAAAACGTGCGGTACGGTCGCCATTGAACAAGAGGGCACATTCCACTGGTCCTGCATCGCATCGAGCTCAGGTGAACTAATTTCGGTTACTTATTATATCAGACACATTCAGAGTGACCGGATGAGAAGTCGCGGAAGTCAAAAGTAGAGCCTTTTGCTTAGCAGTGGTTGCGTAGAGTCTTCGTTTATATATTATTTACGAGTTTTTGACATATTTCTTTTAAAACAACTTCATTCAAGGTTCTCAATTCGACTAGGTACTTATATGTTTTTTATGTTTGTTTTCGGTGATCTTTTGATTTTTTTATTAAGCGAAATATTATCAATCATGATTCTGTCTTTAGGAATGTTTAGATAATATGTTTAATATCATATAAGATTTGAAATTTAATTGTATGTTGTATATTTGTGGCGGTACAGTACATCTAAATTGTTCGAAAACAGAAAAATAGCATCTTAATCCGGAGACTGGAAAACATCACGAATTTACCGCAGAAACACAAAACCAGTAAACTATGCTATTCGTCTGTCGAATTCAAAAGATTGCTCCATAAAGGATCTCAACTGTAGTTTTGTTTCTTAATTTTTTTGAATATTAACCCGTTTAAATTTAGAATTCTGATAACTGACCGAGGCTTACCCATCTCTGTTTAAATCATTAAATAATTCTTTTATTTTGACGTGAAGGTATGCACTGTGCATGTTCCTTTGGTTATATAAATAATATATATATACACGTTTTGAATTGAGGATTAATTTACACTTTGGTGGTTCCGCAGTTAGCACGTAAAAGTCAGTTATGATGGGTAGAAATAATGCGATATTTATATTCGAAAAAATATAAAAAAATATTTCTTTAAAGTTTGATTAACATCAAGTTCCTATTATCATTCTGATCGGACATTTTGTTTTTAACATGTTTAACGTTGGTGGTATATGTATATTTCTGTTGCTATAGAAGTTTCATAAGTATTTAGTTTATGGAAAAATTGCACTTGTTTCTTATTTACACACAATTTTAACAAAATTCGTCTATATGTGACTATTGTGTTGCTTTTTAAGAGTCCTATTCAATCAAAGGAGCCAGGGAATGACAGACGTTGCCAAAGTCTATCTCCGTCTAATGTAAGTGTTTTGGAATATTATGTTCATTAAAAAGTGGCTATGTACAGTCTGCAACACGTCAAGCTTTACATTTGCATTACAAAAGCCGCCGCTATTACGAACGACATAAGGGCGATCTCAAGGTCAACATGTAAAGTGTTGCTGTGTGTATATAGGTACTACAGGTGAATTCAATTTCATTTTTTCTTGGATTACTCCAACTTACGAATTAACTATTTTGAATTTTAATTCCTTAGCAAACTTCTAAAAAGTCGTTGGACCAGTGTACCCTGGCGCCTAAGTCTGCATCTGCGCCAGCGGCCGCCAATACACAAAACGACACGAACTCTGAAGCAGGTACTTCTGAGCAAAGTATACGTAAGTCTTGGAATTTTTTTATATGATTATATATTTTAGTATGGTATTTCGTAAATAATGGTTGCCGAAACACGATTTTCTTACTACAATGACTTTTTTGAGGTACCTAAAAGATCGTATTACTACTAAGTATGTATCACTCTCTCATATTGAATCATCTTAGTGCGGGTTTCGCGATTTCAAAGCGGGACGCCAAGCCCAGACAAAAAGAACATAATATTAATAACAATTTGATGCAAAATTTTTAAGTGTCTGCATGATTAGATCAAGAAATAAGTATATTGCACTTAACAATGACAACTGGAGTCAATTACATGATGCAAAAGAAAAAAATACTTAGTATTAGTCTATATTAATATTATAAAGAGGAGTGATTTGATTGTTTGTTTGTATTGATTAGGCTTCGAAACTACTGAACGGATTTTGATGAAAGTTGGTATAGGGATAGTTCGGGACCAGGGGATGGACATAGGGTAATTTTCCTACGGGAAAATCCCACGGAAAACAAAAATAAGGCGGGCGAAGTCGCGAGCGGAAAGCTAGTTTTTTAAAAACTTAATAACATACCTTCGTGTTTCCGAAGATGATCAACACATATATGCTGTATTATAATGATATAGAGCTGCTTTTGTAATTGTAAATGATTTTTAGGGCCAAACAACTTTATTTCAATTGCCTTTGATAAGTTAGAGGATTGTTTCCGATGTTTTCCGATGCCTTATTTATCTTGATGTACTGTACAAACCTATAAATAATTGATATCCATAGAAAAAATAGTAACTTTTTCAAACAACCATAAAACGTTTGTACGTACAAAATATTCGATTTGTTTAGAAATAGAACCGGCGCTACCGCAGTGCGTTGTGACAAAAATGCTACGGAACCTGGCGACGAAGAAAAGAGAGTTTATTAAGTCGCGGAGGAGCCTCATCCATCAACAGGCTAGTTAAGCTTTTCATATTATTAACTTATTCACATAGGTTTTTATCTATAATACCATCTTACATTGATGTGTGAACTGTCATTTTTATTATTTATCTCTTTTTATATCTCATTTATGTATTTTTTAAGTCGAATATCTGTACTACGGTAATAGTATATACTATTACCGTGTCTGTATACTGTCTGGTGTGTAATTTTGCCACAGTTTTTGCTGTGATTAGAACCTATACGATGTTTCCCTTGATACAAAAACGAAAGTATGAATTATTGGTTGTGGTGTTCTGTGAGATGAGGAGTCTTTTCCAGCCGGCTAGGCTGCTACAACAATCATGCAGTACTCGGCAGAAAATTATGCACGTTGTATGAGCAAACCCGTACATTTTAATATGTTCAGCGTAATTTCATGCGTCGGTCGGCGCTTTGGGCGCGCACCGGTCGCATTGCATGAACTATAAATTCAGTATCAATAAAATACTCGCACGGCTAACGTCGTGGTATCATTTATTATCATTATCATTCCATATGTATGGTAAACATACCACACACACGTCAAAGTGTATAAAGAGTTAATCACCTACCTACTATGTATATACGAGTACGTTCCCTATCGTAGAGCGATGTCTCCGTCGCAAGAAGCAATAACCATGGACTTATTAATCAAACAGGACTGAGCTTTCTGACTAGAAAATAAGCCGAGAAGAATAGCGTGAACACAGGTCGTTTGTCCCTTTTTCATAGGGTGACCATAATTTCTGTATTAAAATATTAGAATGAAAATCCATATTAATAACAAATAATCACCAAAATGTTTATTTTAGTTTTGGGTACATGATTAAGATGAATATTTAAGTACATAATTATTTTAGTTTTTAAATAAGTAATAATAAAACTTAAATATGCAAAAAATTATTCTTTACCCACCTATTTGCAATAATTATTATCGTCCAGAGGCTATTTTCTTGTTAGATTGAAACCAAATAACCAAAAATAAATTTATAGTAAACACATCAATTCAAATAACATCAATCACCAAAAATAAATTTATAGTAAACAACACATAGAGAGGCACTGCGTGTAAAATAAAAAACATCACGTAGACCTACAAATTAATGACTTTCAGATTTTATACTTTTATTTTATATTTTTGGTATACCTACTGAAACAATAAATCCACAACATTTACTGAAAGAACTAAATTATGGATACCCTAAAACTGATTTTTATTAATTTAGCTTACCTGTGAAAAGATACGTTGCAACCACACTGATTTACTTGCACAGTATTTTATGCACAATCACTCCAACGTTCATTTTCACTATTGTTGCCAACCTTAAGCACAGAATATACGTATAATAGTACTCCATACAGAACGGCCACTCACCTCCCCGCACTCATTTCAAATACCTCACCCCACCCCGCACTTCGTTGTACACATCACTGACACATAAACAAGGGCGCGCGCGACCGCTCTCGGGTGAGTTGACGTGCGAGCGCCGGCCGATAATAAAGACAGCGCTACGCGGGTAAAAGAGAAGGCAGTTGCTGCACTTCCCGCGTCATTCAGTCTTACTAGATTCCACGCACACATTTGCGCGTGTACAAACGTCATTTGCTTAAGTAGTAGTATAGATAATTGATTTGCGAACGTTGTATAGAGTGTCCGGGGTGTGCCTTAAGTTTACAATTGTTACCTTTTAGGATTTAAGTTAAATAAGCTTTTTTAAAATAATTTATAGGTACATAAATAATTGATGGATTTCCTCATCTAAAGTCATTGAATAGTTGAATCTCAAAAAATATAGTTATCAGTGTTTTTAAAAACTAATCAACTATTTCAATGTTTTTTCAAATTGTAATGAACGGGACAAACGGCTCCTGATCGAACTATCCCTTTCGGATCGTTTTTGCCTCTATCATGTTGGTGGCTTTAATTGAGTCATAGTGGAATGGGATATATTTTCGCATACGTCATTTTTGACGGAGCTCCGTCCTGTGTGATTAATAAGTCCACGGCAAAAACAGTCCAGTATCTGTAAGGGCTGCTAAAACAAATGCAGATTTTTTAATAATTGAAGAAAATACTCATTATTTTAATGTGTTAGATTCTCTTGCAAAATATGTTTATACATTAAAGTAAAGGTTTCCCTTTTTCAATTTGCTAAAATGCCATACAGTTTTCACAACTCTGTAAATGTATGTGTTACCCTCACATAGTTACGTATGCAACAGAGATAACGTTTTACGAAGCCACGGAAACAAGCTGTTTCGCTTTTCATAGCTCGAAGTGCGACTTTTACTGCGACCTTTTAATAGGTCTCAAATAATAAAACAGTCATTAAATGCTTTGTAGAATTCACTATTGGAGCAATACGCGGCTCTGAAAGACCTGGAGTCGCGTGCGGGGGTCGCAAGCGGCGAACCGCTCGGCGAGGTCAGAGTGGTGTCGGTCACCAGCTGGCCGGCACACGACCTGCTGCTGCTCGTGCGTGATGATCTCCAGATGCCATTGAACTCGGAGATAAGCGGCCTCTTCGGTGAGATACTGGTTTAATCATTGCCAATTAGAAACAAGACGCGTTTATAGGAAACATGACGAGAACATACAGTTACAGATTGTCTGATGAAAATTGACAATATGTGTCAAATTAACATTTGTGTACACACAGAAATATAATTATCAATTTAATATACAATATCTATACTATTACATGCGAAATATAACATTTAATGCGGACATTAACTTTTTTAATTGGAAATAATCAAGTAGTAATTGTTAATCAATTACTACTTAATTATTCGTGAATTTTTAGTTTCGCAAGGTCTATTTGAGTTTTTTAAGTTTATCCTATTATAAGATATTTAACTATTTTATATAAATGAAGAAAAAAACTGTTTTAACCACGTGGGGTATACCGAAAGCTCTTTATGTTAGGCAATGAAAACCCTACTGTCTTTAAGGTCCTCAAGTACTGCAGCAGTTGAATGCTCAGTTAAATCCGATCCCTGAAGAGGTTCTGGGCATGGGAGCCGAGCTGATGGCGAGGCGGATCGAGCTACTCAACCTGTTGCGTGGCAAGCACCGCGCCGACCGTGCCTCCCACCTCACTGTAAGTAATAGCTCTGAAACAAGCTCAATCAGACATCATAACATATTCTCAATAGTAGCATGCGAAATCATGCTTTGTACAGATAGACAAAAAAAACATGCTTATCACCATAAATAAAACGATTTTCAAGTATGCTTCTCCGTAAGCATGCTAATTTTTAAGAAGTTTCTAGAAATCAGCATTTCTTGTCTGTTTTGTGCATCACTGGCCTACTTATCGATGGTCAGAGGCAGCCTCTGTACCAGAGTCGTCTGCAATTCTGCATGGATACCTTTATACACTTTTTATATATAACGAATTTTGTATACATATAAGTAAGCTTAGTCATGCTTATAAACTTATCGAATTGATCAATATTATATAGACTAAAACTTTTCATACGGCGAATGGTATTAAAAAACAAAGGTTACTGATTGAGGTAACACAACACACACAAACGAAAACTTTCATAAAAAGATGCGGTCATTTGTATTATGATGCAGTTAACAAGACGATGATAATAATAATTTATTTTAGAATTTAGAATGGAAAACGAAGAACACAGAATTTGATCAGGAAACGGAAAAACTACATCGAATGGTGGCAGGCACTGCGGAAAATCTGAAAGCTAAAGTAAATTATTCATTGGAATTGGCCAGGTAAATTTTATAACGTTTCTACGAGTATAATTAAGGTGAAATCGACGTTTTTGGATTTTGAAAAGTATTTGGCATATTGCCTATCATGTATCTGAATGGTAAGGTAATAAAACGATAAGGTTAATGCTGAAAGCGAGCTAGGGTGACGAGCCCAGTAAATGAACGGTACCCAGTAGATGAACAAAATCAATATTTTCTTATTTTGTAAGCATTACAAAGTTCCTATAACAACGGGCTATATTTTTTTTTGGAAACGGAATCACTAAATAGTTTAATGACAGTTAGTGAATCACCAGTCTCGCTTGTGATGTTCCAACGCGAAGCGTGTGAACATCATTTCCCGCCATTTGTATGGAAAACTCCGTAAGGTGAGTTATCCCTTTTCGTAAGGTTCTAAGTAGGCTATTTCTTAACATAAAATAATTAAAATGAGGTTTTAGGTAAACTTTATTCATTGTTCTACCAGGAAATTAATGGAAATGACATAATTTACCACCGGTTTTTGTATAATTTACTGTTCATCTATTGGTCTAACATTTTAACTATTATTTTATTTATGAACGGGTGTTCAGATACAAGATTTTTATGAGAAATTACACTTCAGATTTTAGTTTTCCCGTATGTTGTAAACATGTTAAATCTAGTTTTTACTGTATATACTTCTATCTAAAATCTAAAAACCAATAATTGAACAGTATTTTTGCGACGAGTAACAGTGATTTAGTTGTTCATTTTTGGGGTGTTCATAATTAAAACAAAATATTCTAATAGTGAACTAAATAATATATGAGTTCATAATTAGGTTTTGGAGTTCTTATTATGAACATAATGTGAACATTATTTTCATAGTAAGAACTGCAAAGCATATCAGGTATCATCATCATCACAGCTCATATACGTCCCCACCGAGGGGTTCGAGCCTACCCTATGTTAGGGTGATGTTAGGGTGATTAGGCCTTAGTCAACCACGCTGGCTCAGTGCGGATTTCAGGTATGCGTTCAATTAATTAATGATTCTGAGATTTAGTTAATGATTTGGTATCGTAGGTACTAGGTATATCCTATATCTATTAATCTTTAATTTTTTTAGATGACTACAAACAACCAGGAAGAACACTCGTGTTAAAACTTATACACAAAACCAATTGGAACTTGCCATAAAAGTTCTAAAACATAATAAAATAACCTCAAATAAGGCTAGCCAAACATTAAAAATACCCAAAGGAACGCTACACAATAAACTACATAATAAAGTGCCAATTGTTACGAGAAAAGGACCCAAAACTATTCTTACACATGATTAGGAATTAAAAATAGCAATATGAATCATACACAAATCTAGTTAGGGATATCCGTTACACCCCGATAATGTCAAACATACAGTAAAAACGTAAATAAAAAAAACTTGTTTTGTAATAAAATTTGCCTATTATTTTTCAAGTTCATAAATGGAGCCGAATTTGTTCAACATTGGGTCAAGATTGTTCATAATTAGCTCCAAGCAACAATTTTCGATATTTATCAATTTTTAAAATTATTTTACAATATATATATGACAAAATTTTACGTTAGAATACATACAGACTAATTTTCTGCCCATTTTGATTAAAATTTTCACAACTATTGCGATTGGTGATTTTTTATAAAATTATATGGTGTCCAATCCGCTTAAATGTTCATCTATTGGGCTCGTCACCCTACATACAGGTTCGTCAGATTAAACGATAACATTAACTAAACCGATCAAAAATTTGTCTTTATTGTATCCTGAGCTGTAACTTATGTTCACGAGCATCATGACACATTCAATAAAAATAGCAATTTCCATAATATAAACACAAAAATAAAAATAAGCTTGCCGTTCCAACTTACAGGCTTCATAAAACTAGTGGCTCGTTTCTGGGGAAGTGTGTAGCTTTTTATAATAAGCTTCCACAAAGTGTTACTAATTTACGAATTCATAAATTGAAAGTTCATCTCAAAAATACTCTTCTGAGCAAAGGTTATTATAAAGTGAGTGATTATTTAAGTGACCACACGATATGGAACCAGTTAGACTAAGTTATCATAATAATACGTCATATTTGGTAAGAACATAATTTACATGCTTAGTTTATATGTTTATAATATTTTTATTGACGTTTTATGTGTATGTTAGCATACCGATTGTATTTTATTAATAATTATAATGACTATGTAATAAAACCAATATTGTAAATGGCGATTTAAAAGAGAAGATAATAGTTATTTGTTATACATGAGTGCAAAGTTGCTTTTTAACCGCGTGATCAACTTTGATGACCGAGCAAGTGAAGGATTCAAAAATTAGAATCCTGAGCGTTAGCGAGGGAATCAAAAGAGCACAAGGTAAAAAATCTTTGCACTCGAGTGCAACACGTAACTTTTCATCCCCCCTCTGCGAGGAAATAAACAAAAGTACACCAAGGAGGTTCAGAGTCTGAGTTTTTAACAAATTTAAAAAAGTTGTATGATAAATTCGGCACCATGGAAATGGAAGTAAATAGGTTTAATGATGTTTTGAAATCACATACCTAGTGCACGCGATGTTCTAAATTCAAATTTACTTTAACCTCAAGCGGATAAAAACGGCTTTGGCGGTCAGATATCGAATAGCAAAAATACTCTTTCCGAGATGGGAGGATGAAAAAAATATGAGACCCTGTTCTTCTCGAAAGGCTCTCCCAATTTTCGAACAGGTGTAGAGTCTACTTTTTTTTTCTTATTCCTACTTGTATTTGCAGACATCTTGATTATATGCAGGATGTATGCACATACAAGGTTAATATATTTCCTTTAAATTATAATGTTTTACTCTGTTTTGACGTCAAAAAGTGCCTGTAAAGGCCTATGTTCAATAAAGATTTTTGAATGTTGTATGAATTTAACTCTGGTTATTTGTCCATAAACTCGAAACTCATTAAATTTTTGATGAGTTTCGAGCGTTCATTCAAAAACATAGCAACATCCGATAACGATAAAAAGAATTATGACGATTTGCATTTTTTTCTAGAATGCCATGGTTAGATCGGGCAACAATGGTGAAAAAAATTGAACGTATGCAAAAGGAGAATTTGATATTGCAAAATAAAATAGAAGAATTAAGTAAGAAGGAAAATCTTGAGAGTAAAGACAAGGAGGGAGGTTTATTTGTTGACTCCACTTCAGCTGACTACCAGGTCTAAATTTTACAATTTTTTATCTGATTCACGTGTAGTACTTCCTGGCATGACTATGAGATATTTCTATTTTGTTCGGTACAAATTCATGAAATAAATATTACTTTTTGTACTTATGAATTAAAAAATTGTAAGGCTGGATGTGCTAGGTAGTAAGAAGTAATTTTTAAGAGTTTGGAGCACTGTGTTCAACTTAGGGATGATTAGAGGTACAAATTATAGAAAACCATCATCACCATATCAGCGCATGCACGTCCCACTGTTGGGCATGTGTTTATCCTCAGATGAGGAGGGATTGGTCTACCACACCACGCAGACCAGACGGGTTGATGTAGTGTTTTGTTTCGAGTTTTTCATCTTTTCGTAGAGGTGTCAGTGCCTTTAACTCCTTTAGTCGGCTCTTACGACATCCACCGTTACTAAAGAGCTGTGAAGAAAACTAGCTGTGTCCGCGAACTACGTTTTGCAATTATAAAGCTCAAAACTGTAGTTTGGGAACGTGGGTGGCGCTGGGCCTCGGCACTGGACTGTGCACCTAGTAGAATCGGGAGGCCCTCGATCGAACCTGCCATGTACCAATGTGTTTTTCGTTTCACGAATTTCATATGTACATTTATCTGACGCTCTTTCGGTGAAGGAAAACATCGCGAGGAAGCCGGCATACACCTGCGAAGTAATTCAAAGGTGTATGTGAAGTCAACCAATCCGCACTGGGTCAGCGTGGTTTGACTATGTCCTAATCTGTGCTCTACTGATTTTAAGGTTTTACCTCCGGTAGTTTGAGTTCTACGTTGATACCTCAGTCAGTTAGTCAGCCACCAAACCCTTCTATTAATACAGATAAATTTATGTTCCTACTCTACTCGTATTCAGCGTTACACACTACTGTGGTACGGGTTTTTAGTGGTTTTGGCGTACCTACTAATTTGTTATTTATGACAATAAAATGAATATTTTATAGCAAAATTTACCATGCGATTTCAAGCTTTATGAGGCGTTTTGAACATTTAGATGATTTCAAAATATTTTTTTGTATATTACATACAACCACAGAATCATAACGTGTCTTAAGGTACAAGGTTATATAATTTTTTACTATATTTTGATAATACTTTTTGAAGAAAAGCCGGTTTCTTCTAAACTAATCAGTTTAATTGCAGAAAGAAACCGTATTACTTGTCTCAATCACAAACTTTTGAAATAAAATTGTAAGTATCGACGCTTGCCTCTAAGTTATTAGGTAGAGTTAACAACTTATCAATCTATACATCTATACAAATAAATAAAATTGAAGTGTCTGTTTGTAATGTCAAAATAACGAGTTTTTACTAAATGGGTACGAATGTATATCGGGTACCAATAACAAAAACACAATTTAAAATTTTTTTGTCTGTCTGTTTGTTCCCGCTAATCTCCGGAACGGCTGGACCGATTTTGACGGGAATTTCACTAATAGATAGCTAATTAGGCATATGCATAGGCTACAAAAATCAAAATGCTGTCAAAAGTTACTATTCCACACGGACGAAGTCGCCGGCACAGCATGTAATGATATAAAGTATATATTGCAGGCTCTGGTCGATGCACTTTCCAAAGAGCGCGCAGCCCGCGAGGGTTTGAAGGAGGTGGTAGCGTCGGCAGAGAGCATGTTGAGGGTGGCCAGAGCACGTATCTCCAATCTCGAGCGGCAGCTGAAGGAGTCCCGCGCGGAGCTGGAGGCTGCCCACCGCAAACACAAAGACCTCGAGCAACTCGTAAACAGACACGAACATTCGCATAAGACAGTGAAGTTGTGGTTGTGACACTAATTGCGGCTCTCGGGCCGAACTTTGTTTTCATTTTATTCGTTAAGAGAGATTCATAAAGGAAAAGGGAACATGATTTATGAGTGAGCAGCATCACGGGAGGGGGGGAGGGGAAGTACCTTTACCTTCAATTATTACGTAACGCCAAAGGGGTGGGCAACTCATTTCGTTTATGTGTTCCCTCGACTGCATTGTACGTAATTTTATGGTTTTTTATAATGTAATGTCATCAAAAAAGTGAGATTTGCAACATAAGCTGTTCAAAAATGTTACTGCGCGTTACGAAGGGGGGTAAAAAAAAATTGCGTTACGTTATACTTATACGTCCCCCTTACAGAAGACCGTAAGCAAACACGTTAAATAAGTGTTCCTGCGCATAAGTGAGCTGGCCAGTTCTTAATGGAGGACGACAAAGACTTCTTTCTATTTTTGGGGGCGCAGTCAGTATGCTAGTGGTGTAGGGCCATGTTGCTTATATATCCCAGCTCTTCGGCTCCGAAACGTCAATTTAAATTATACTTGATATCCTTTGCTGCTATTATGAATGTAGCCGAATAAAAGTTATTTCTTAAAGAGTAATGGATATTTAGTGTACCCATTTCTGCATGAGTGATGTTTAGCCGAAGTGTGGCTGAGGATTGGTCAGATCATAGGTTAGCCCTACCCCCTCCATACCCTCATAAAAATGATATTTAGTATATTTATTTTTATTGAGTATTGTTCGAATCTCGGACTCATAGGGACTTAAATAAAACAGATCAATTGAATTGCTTCGAAATTCAAGACAAACTGTCAGTTCCATACAACATAGTTGTTAAATAATACAAGTAATAAGAACTCCTGAAGTATTCGTATAACGGTGTTCTAAGAATTCTGAAACCAGCCGGGCTCACCTGCATGTTTTTAGCACAGAGAAGGGACCCGGAATAAGATTTACATAATAAAGTTTTATTTAAATTATAGAATATTATTTTGAATTCAGTGTCGCAAATGAATAAATACAACTGTAATGTAAGTATGGAATTGGCTCAAGTTACATGGAACTTGTTGTAGTTATATTATTCTTAAACATCGTTATATTTTGTGACATTAATGTTAAATGGAATTCGTAGTAGTCTTATTCGAAGAATATATTTATGGCATAGGATTTCTTTTCCGCATATGCGATGTAGAATGTAATTTCACGTTTTTCTTTATTGAATTCTTTGTGTAAGCTTATTATTGCATCCAACAAAGAATAACTTAATAAAAAATTCGGTTACAGTATCGCCACCGGGAATCCAGCTTTGATACGCGCTCAAAGAAATTACTTGAAGTGTCTAAAACTGGAGAAATGACAATAGAAGCATTGTCGCGTCAACGAGATGCTCTTGAGCTCAGGTTCTTGAACAAATTACCTACTCAAATTTTATAGAAGTTTTGCTGGTACAATATTTATAATTCTGAATTTAACATTAATTTCATTTAAAATCTGTTCAAGCTTACCTACTATGTTCTATTTGAGACTTTCCTTTGGTACTTACTTGAATTATTCGCATTATACATTGCCCACATAAAAATTAATTAGCGTACCCTATGTAATTTAATTAATATTTCCAACACTTCCCTCCGTTAAAATAAAAAAAACCTTAGAGGAATAGAAAAAAGGAAACGTTAATATTGACCACGCAACTGGTGTTTCGGGATTTTGTTGTTGTCCGTGGACAACTCTAATAGACAGTCGTTGTTATAATTTTAAACAATATAGAGTAAAGGAGCTTCGTGAGCAGGCCGAGATGGCTGAACACGCTGCGGAATCACGAGAGGCGGAACAACGAGCCCGCGCCGACTCCTTGCAGGCGAAGGTAGCGGAACAGGTGCTTCCTACTGATCTGCATTGAAAATAAACTTAAAACATGTTTGTTGACGATCGTGTTTATCTAATGGTGTCACTGTTGCAGGAAAAAACTAAAATGGCCGCAGAAAACCGTTCTGAGGAATTGGAAGCACGTGTTCGAGAGCTTGAGGAACAGCTGCGCTGCTTACGAGAAAAGTCTGCTAGACTTGTTGACATGGAACGACGGCGATGTCTGGAATACGTCCCTTCTAAAGGTATTTTTTTTGCGTGCATATACAGGATCAATTTTAATTAATCTGCAACCTCGCAGAATAAGATAGCTAAAATCATAAACAGCAACGTTTGTTCTACGACTTTTGATAATTCGTTAGATTTTACTTTCATAGAAAAATAAATATTAATTTAATATACTTCTAGAAAGTTTGTAACTCTACGCGCATCACCAGAATAACATGGGGCAGCGCGCGAGCGTAGCGTCGACTTTCGTCGTCGCTTATAAATGAAACATAGAGTTATCAATGTCACGACAGTGCAATAAAAACACGAAAATTGATTTTTGTTCAATTTATTGAGTTATCTCAAAACTCGTAAGACAAACGTTGTAGTTCATGATGTTAGCTATCTAAACAAGCGAGATTGCAGGTGCATTAAAATTAGCCCTGTATAGTATATGCATAATAATATAATTAATTATAATATGCAATTCTACTATGTTACAATCAAACATTGAACTTTATTGTGTGCAATTTATTTATACATACATTTTTATTTGTGACTAAAAATCTAAACATAAACAAAGTCAGTCCCGCTGTCATTCAAGAAGAAGGTTTATATGTATAATACGTAATATAGCAGAGAAAAGCAGAGTCATTCAAAGAGATCTGTCATCTGTTAAGGTTATACGAAGTTTACCGGGTCAGCTGGTTTT
Organism: Schoenobius gigantellus; assembly: GCA_963935595.1. Classification (NCBI taxonomy): domain Eukaryota; kingdom Metazoa; phylum Arthropoda; class Insecta; order Lepidoptera; family Crambidae; genus Schoenobius; species Schoenobius gigantellus. The sequence goes on from OZ012545.1 coordinate 28,889,421, forward strand.
AAATAAATTGAAAGATGATTAAAATCAATTCTAGAAAAAAATCATCTCGGGCATGATGCACAGATTCCTAATAATACAATAATAAGGGTCGCTTAGTTCGTGATCATTTTTGCGTTAGTTTTCTAGACTGGCACCCAAAAACATTTGAATTTGACTACGAAGAAGAGGTTATAAAGGCAATCAACAATAAATTTTCCGATATTAGTAGTGACACCCACTACTATTTCCGAAAATATACCTATTTGAAAAAGAGGAAACGACATTATCCTATATATAATTGTGAAGTTTTCTATTAGTATCACTCCATTCGATTCTTCTCTAAATACTTCTCAATACTACTCTAAATACTACTAAACATTTTTTGGAAATTTTGATTTTTTTATGATTTGGCATCAACAATACCAATAACTCGTAAATTTTCACCCTTCTACCACCTACATTTTTTAATAGAGATATTTGCATTTTCACTTGCGAAACGTAGCTCGCGGGCACAGCTAGTAATTTTATAATTAAATCCTTATCTAACGGATGCGCAGGTAACTTTATAATAAAATAACTGATTTTTAGAACACGAGCCATCCGACAGAGAAACAGAAATTTGGAAAGAACTTCAAGTGACCAGAGTAGCCCTATCACGAGCGGAAGAGGAGCTCCGGCAAAGTCGTGCAGATAAAGATAGCTTTTTAAATTCGTTATCGAGAATTGCTGTAAGTTTTGTCCGTTTACAAATGTTATACAAACATTTGAATTCTTGAGAAAATCTGTTTTACGTTCAGCAGGAAGAAGGCACAGACAATTTTCAAGATAAAATGTCTACTGAACTTTTGGACAGAGAGCACAAAATATCCAAATTACAGCAAATTATTGATGAGCACCAAGAGAATGAAAAGTTGATGTATGTAATAAATAGGTACTTGGGTGATTATGTGAGAGTAGTGAAGTGATAGTAAGAATGTACATTTTAATTTACAGGGAACAAGCAATGACTCAATATGAAAATCAATTGGCATCGTTACGTTTAGAAGTAAAGCGTCTACGGAATTATGAATGTTATTCTAAAGAAACACCGTATCAGGAGCTAGAAACTGAGGTGATTTAGGGATTGTTAATATTTTGCATTCATGTAATCTCTATATTTGAAAGAAGCATGTCAGAATAGCTTGGTAGTCACTTTCTTTCTCATGGTTACATTTGCACCATTATTCGCACTTTACCAGTTCACTGGATTATAATAACAACGTATATAAGTAAGAACATATTTAGCAAGTATGATGATTGATTGATTGACTTGATTAGGGTACGTTAAGTTTACAAGATTTATTAATAAATTTAACTAGTGATTCATTTTTAAAAATAGAATTCAGTAGGTTTTTTATTAAAAACATCATCGCTGAGCCTAAACTATTAAAGCTCAAAAATAACGTCAATATCCGTTAAGAAAGAATGTTTGGAAATTCAATCCTCATTATGGGTCGAAAAGCATGGAGCTTCGATATTCTTTTTTAGGCATTAAAAGGAGTAAACACGTGTTCCTTTTTGGAAAATTCCACCCTTATGAGGTGAAATGGGAGTTGAAAGTTTTGTTTTTTGTTTGAATACAAAACTAATATGTAATGTGTAGGTACATCTAAAAGGACATATTTTAAGGCTTCTGCTCTATAGGTCGTATTGCTTTTTCTGAGGAAAAGCTTAAATTTTCACAGAAAAACAAAAGGAACGCGTGGACGAATCTGCGAGCGAAAAGCAATTGCAAAATTTAACTGTCTGTAGCAAAAACGAATAAAGCAATTAAAAAAAAAAACAAAATAATAGAAATCAAAAACAGTGCTCTACACCAGGATCGAACCACTGCCATACTGACTTAAAGTCGAAGATCTAACAAATAGACCAATCCCGACTTATGTAGTGAAATTAACGATCTCATGTTGTTGTGTAATGCGAAATGCGCTAATAGATGGACGAAAAATTTGAGGCGATATAAAAAAAGTTTCCCTTAAAAAAACGATCCGTTTTTGCTACGCACAGTCCATAGAATAAATGTATATTTAAAAGCTGATGGAGATGCACATGCGAGTGGAGACGTTGTCGAGGGAGCGAGCATCGCTGATTTCGGCAGCCGCGTCGCGGGCGCTCATGCTGGAGCGCCACGAGCGGGCTTCCGAGCTGTTCTCGAGAATGACGCGCGCCCGTCGGGACCTCGCCGCATTGTTGGATGGTCGGACTGAACCACCGCCGATCGATGAAACTGTTAACGCCGAGGTTTGCTGACCCTACTGAATTATTTTGCACCATAGTCCATATCCCATGTTTGTCCATATTATTTCATCACCTGACCTCACGTTTGTCCTTAATAATTCCATATTAGATACGTAACTTATTTTTAAAATACAGAAACCAAGATTGGCACATACGATAGAAATAGAGAACGCAAACCTCCCGAATGCACCAAAGGTGATGTGTATCTGAATTGAGTGATTCTTTTTTTTGGTTAAAATATACACGTACATTCACAAAAAAATTGTGTTGACTCATTATAGAAATTATAAAGGGGCTATATGGGCGAAAGTTAAATATCAAAAAGTTGTAAAAAATTTACACATTTTCTTGCAGAGAAATCTCAGCACTAGGATATATTTCTAGGAGGAAATATAATCATAGTGCTGTGCTTGTAACGGTATTTAAGTATCACTCATTAATTCTCGGTATATGTTTGGTTGGATTGATAATGATTGATTTGATCGCGGATCGCGATCGAGATTGACTGTGAAATTGATTCCTCCTAGTGCTTTGGTTTCTATGCAAAAAATTTTACATTAAAAATTTTTTTTTCGTATATACTCGTAACTTATGGTCGTATATTTATAATGACTATTTATCGAGATTGATTTTAGATATCTTTTTCAAAAGATCTGTATTGCGTGATCCATCCGTGATCCGTGATCCTGAAGAGTGACACATTTTTGAATTTCATTTATGAGTTTTCACAATTTTTTATTAAATATACATGCATATTTTAACCAAAAATAAAAAAGGATCACTAAATCTAGATGCACATCCGAAAGCGATTGAGGAAAAATAAATAATTTTAAGCGATCGTCAAAATTTTTGGTTATGGTGGTTAACCCTCAACCACTGACGTACGTATGTGGTAGGTCGACAAATCGCGGTCGCAGAAAAAGCGGTCTAATTCTTCTTCCGGGCCAGCCATCATTATTATCATCGCAGCTCATATACGTCCCTACCGAGGGGCTCGAGCCTACCCTATGTTAGGGTGATTAGGCCTTAGTCGACCACGCTGGCCCAGTGCGGATTGGTCGACTTCACATACACCTTTGAATTTCTTCGCAGATGTATGCAGGTTGCTTCACGATGTTTTCCTTCACCGTAGGAGCATCAGACAATAAATGTACATATTATGAAATTCGAAAAACGAAAAACACATTAGTATATGGCGGTCTCGAACCCGGTCCTCCCAATTGGAAGGCAAGTGCCGAGTCCACAGTGCCACCGACGCTGTGGACCGGGCCATCCACAAGGAGAAAAAGTCATCGAAATATTAAAAAGTTCCTGGAAGTAAAGACTATTATTGTGTTGATTTTTTAAAGAAGTCTATGTTAATTAATAACTTTAAAGCTAATAAAGCTTTATAGTTATTAATTAACAAATAGTTTTTATTACTATTTTTTGTATTTTTATTTTATCCCTACTTTCGATTTAATATGCTTAACTAAATTGAAAACAATAATCACAAAATTTACTGCATACAAAGGTCTTTAAAAATACAGACGTATGTCATACGTACGTCAATAGTAGTGTAACAAAATAACACGTCTGTGGTTAAGGGTTAAGAATTTTAAAATTAAGAGGATTGTGAACTGTAAATTTTCATATAATATCATTGATATTTATACAGGGTGTCTCAGAAACAATGGATAAACCTTTAACTGTTGATAGGTTTCGTCGAGACCTCTCTAATCTCAAATTTTGACTTTAGTAAAAATATCTCGGTTTTCAAGATATTTAATAGTTTATGATTTTTTTTAAAAATGCCACTTTTGGTTGGTTTTTAATGTGCCATTTTATAAATACGGACTTTTTCTGATTCAGTTTTTTTTAGCTTCTAACGGAATAGTTCAGCTATCAATAACAGTGGTTAAAATTGAACTAGCTAATCACGAAGTGCTTGGAAAAAACAATGTTCCAAAAAAAATTAAACAAGAAATTATTTTTCTTCTTGTTTGGTCAGCTACCATGTAAAAAAAAGTATGACTCTCATCGTGCCCATTATCTTAAAAAAATGCTTAGTTATTCTAGTTTCAAAAAAGGTATGACAACCTATGCTTAATGTATCTCTTAAATTTTATTACTGCTTGAATAGCAAATGGCATGAAATTTTAAAAAGATTTTTTTCGGAATAGTTATTAATTCTTAGTTTGAATAAAGAATTTGAAATAAAACAACATGAAATTTTAATTTTTTATTAAATTTACAATAAATGTTCGAATTGGCGTCCTTGCGCTCTGATACACGCCCTACATCTTTTTATAAAAGAAAGTTTGATGCGGCGCGCGTAACCAGACGTTTTTATGTGTGCAGCTGCATTTTGTATGCGAGTACGCAACTCTGTTATTGAGGATACTGGCCTTGCGTAGACAAGGTCTTTCAGACATCCCCAATAAAAAAAATCCAAGGGATTTAGATCCGGCGATCTGGGCGGCCATAAAATAGGGCCGAGCCGGCCTATCCACCTTTGTGGGAAGTGTTGATTTAAATAATTTCTTACTACTATTGCGTAGTGAGCTGGGCACCCATCATTTTGAAGCCACATTCTCCGCCTCACTTCTAAATTGACATCTTCTAGCATGCCGGGTAAATGATTTTGTAAAAATTAAGGTAAATTTCACTATTCAGTGTAGCTGGAAGTTCATATGGCCCGATCACCTGTCCGTCAATAATCCCAGTCCACAAGTTAACTTTAAATTGAACTTGGGACCGATCTTCCCTCATCAAATGTGGGTTTTCAACTTGCCAGCTATGTAGATTGTGGATGTTGAAATATCTATCTCTCCGGCATGAGGATTCATCCGTCCATAAAATTTTATTGAAAAATTGCGGGTCCTCCCTTATTTTATTTAACATGATTCTGCAGAATGCAATCCTGCGCGGATAGTCAGCAGGCTGTAGAGTTTGGACCCTTTGAATATGGAAAGGGTGCAAAAGGTATTTTTTCAATATGCGATGCACTTTGCTTCTATTAATGCCGGTTCGACGTGCAATTCCACGCACAGAACGTGTTGAATCTTCTTCTATTTCGTCGAGGACTACTACTTCTTCATCGTCGTTTCTTTCTGGTCTTCCTGGCCCTGCACCACCAATGCCTCTTCCTGGAAGCCTCCCTTTGCAGTACGAATTATGTACCTGAGCAAAAACTCGATAGTCCGGGTGACGTGCGTTGGGGTACCTAATACAAAAAATGACGTTATTAAATTTACAAATTCATTTAATTTTAAAATCTAATTAAACACGGCGTGTGACTATTTTTAGAAGGATAACATAATGTAAGACCCATCCTGATACGTTTAACTAAAGTTGCAATAAATGTGTGTGATTTAAAAAAAAATAAGATTGATTGAATTAAAGAGAAAATAAATAATCTTACCTCTCTGCGTACAGACGAGCAGCAGCGTTAGCATTTCCTCGACATTCGCCATAAATGAAATGCATGTTTGCATATTCGCGCGACGTGTACTGATGTCTAGGCATGTTCAGTGTTATGTATTGGTTGTCAGTTAGGTTTCACAGCACAAACAATATCCAAATCGTAAAGCTAGCCAAGTCCATATGATCACCAGTTGTCAATAGGTTTCACAGCACAAACAATATCCGAATCGCAAAGCTAGTCATGTCCAAAATCACAGCAAAATGTCGTTTAAAATCATCGAAGCTCTATCGAATCTCTCGAATACAGAAAACACGCGTGGGTCACAACCGGAGTTCAGAAGGACACTAACAATCGTAACAAAGAACCCAATGATCAGACGCAGGTAAAAAAAGTCCTTCCAGGAAATTCGATAGCAGGTAAGGTTGCAAATGCTTATGACTCATGTGCTGTTAATGATAAGGCTCCTTTTTGATTGCGCATAGTGGATGAGACATGTGGCAGGCAGGGGCCACAAAAAAAACACGTTTCTTAACTCTGTGACTCGCAAACGAATGTTTACAAATAAGCTTTAAGTGCTTATAAGTGGAAAAAAACCTTTTTTTTTTCAAATTTTCATTTTATTTGCTATTCAACCAGTCAGAAAGTCAAGATAGCATAAACTTAATACTGGAAAACTAAATTAACCGAATAAAATAATCCGAAAAATAATTAATCCGACAAACAATCTTTTTAAAATTTTCATAGCATTTGCTATTCAAGCAGTAATAAAAGTTCAGAGATACATTAAGCATAAGTTTATCATACCTTTTTTGAAACTAGAATAACTAAGCATTTTTTTAAGATAATGGGCAGGATGAGCGTCATACATTTTTTTTACATGGTAGCAGACCAAACACGAAGAAAAATAATTTCTTGTTTAATTTTTTTGGAACATTGTTTTTTCCAAGCACTTCGTGATTAGCTAGCTCAATTTTAACCACTGTTATTGATAGCTGAACTATTCCGTTAGAAGCTAAAAAAACCTGAATCAGAAAAAGTCCGTATTTGTAAAAATGGCACATTAAAAACCAACCAAAAGTGCCATTTTTAAAAAAAATCATAAACTATCAAATATCTTGAAAACCGAGATATTTTTACTAAAGTCAAAATTTGAGATTAGAGAGGTCTCGACGAAACCTATCAACAGTTAAAGGTTTATCCATTGTTTCTGAGACACCCTGTATATATATATATTTTAATGTTGCTTATAATTAATGTAAAACCGGTTTTATTTTAATGTTGTACATCTACTTCTTTTCTCTGCATCACCCAAAGGTTGACTGGTAGATAATGCCTTCGGCATTAAGTCCGCCTCTGTACACACATGTACTGAAAGTATTAAATAAATAAAAATAAAAAGCGATAACGCTTTGCTCCCTCTTTATATATTCTAATTTTCATAATTTTTGGAAATGTAGATTTAATCAAGATCTAGGTATGTAGGTACATATTGATTCTGAAGTGCTCAGAAAATTTATTTATTATAAACATAGTTTCCACAGCATAATTCTAGTTACATTTCAATTTGGTAAAAACATCTCTGTACATAAGCCAATAACGGAAACTTACTTTGTTAACTAAAAATTTAATATAGTATACAAACATAAGGTTAAGTTGTATTAAAATAAATAAATATTATTCCACGAAAGTGAAGTACAGTCCATTAGGAAAAGGTTAAAAAAATACAAGTAAAAATGTTCTATAAATGTGTGTGTATGTGTGTGAGTGTGCGTGTGTGTGTGGCTGTGCATCACGTGAGTGGTTTTAATAATATTAGTGCGCAACTTAGCTGCACATTCGCAGGAGTTGGTCTTACAATTCACTACAACTACAATAAGTATGAGTATAAGTGTAGGCTTACGTGGCATCTATAAATATAGTTAAAAAATAAACTGAAACATATAAAAAATTAAAATTGAGATTAATAAATAAATTGTATTCTTAATAGATTCAATTATTATTTTAATACTTATTAATTCATTTATAAGTTTATATAAAATGTCAAGATTTTAAGATGTTACGATTTTATAAATAGAAGATTTGAATGCATTCTTAGAGGAAGAAAACAGCTCAGTGTCAGAAAAATATTTATTAAAAGTTTTTGGTAGCCTCATAATTTGTGCGCACTGTGGGAACGTATAAAAGTTGAGTATGCCTTGTTCTTCTTTGAGGCACATTCAAATACATGATCTTGTTAAATAATTCAGAACAATCTATTTTTCCAGAAAAATATAGATATTTAGATGCTAATCTATATTTTAGACTTAAAATCTACCTCGAGCATTTTTATCTTTTTTTGGCTAAATTATACTGAATCACAAAAGAGCAAAACGTACAAACATAGATTAAGGTATACTTACTGAATCTATTAAGACCTAATTTTGTAAGGTTTAGGGGGGTAAAACTGTTATCGCCCGAAACAATATTTCAATAAGAAATGTAGGTACTTGCCTCGGACTTTCAACTCTAAGCGGTGTGCAACAAACTGCATTTTTGAAAGTACATAGTCGAGCCATGATTGGCACTTCACAGTACTCTTAAAATTGTTCGGCATGTAACATACTCGTATATGTATGGATCTTATGAATTTTCTTCTATAAAATTAACAAATTCCTAGATGAAGAATCCTAATATCTGACAAAATTATCATTTTATATCATTAGCTTTCAAGGTCATTGTCATCGGTGTGTGCCAGCGCGGCTGACACATGGACTGCGCTTCGGGCGGAGAGGGCCCGCGTCCTCAGCCTGGAAAGCGCCGTCCTCGCTCAAAGCCTCCAGCTGGAGCGGGAGGGCAGAGTTCGCACACAACTTGAACGTCGACGCACCTTGCTGGAGAGGGAAATACTAAACGTACATCGCTCGGTGTCGTCGGGTCACACAGCCACGGGCAAGAATCTAAGTTTGGTATTTAATAACATAACCATGTCTACGGAATATCACATATTGTTTGCTAATTGCACCAATTAATCGATCTTTTATGTAAAAGTTTATGTTAGCTAATGTCATCAGGGGGTGCGTTCGGTGAATTGGCCGTAATAAAAATGCGATTAATTGCACTTACGTCTTTTAAGTTCATTTCGCATTTGGTGACTTATAATTTTCTTCACCTCGCTCATTTAGTCTACTTCGATCTTTCAGTTTAAATAAAGTTCAGTGTAAAATCAGAACATTTATACATTTTATATTAAAATGGGAATATTCTAAGATCTCCTACCAATTCAAGTATTTATAAACCTGTGGTTTGTTTTGTACCACTGACTAGCATCATTAATGGTCCAGATAATACCTACTTGCGTATTTGCACCATTTATATTAACACAGCCTTTATTTTCTCTTTTATTTTATTTGAATATTTTTATTCTACTTAACCAAAAAATGGCTGTTGGCTGCACGACGTCCACTAAGATCCATTGAAAAAATCCATCGATGGATCTTTTTCCACTTTTATGTCCACTTTAATACATTATTGAGAACCGCTATGCATAATGGATTTTTGTGGAAGAACGGGTGTCTAAAAATCCATTATGAAAGTAAAGGGCATGATACATTCAATATTCTTTTGTTTATTACTACACGTCTTTTCTATCAACACTTCAACACACCTGGCCTAAAAATGATGCCTTCATACAGGATTGTGGAATGGAACTGGTAAACGGAAAAATATCTGTTGGACACTTCCTAGAAAAAAAGTAAAAATAACGAGTTTTATATGTATACATACATATAATAATATGGATATACAGGATGCAATTACAAGGGGGTGCCAAATTTTAAAAATAAGCTTAAAAAAATAAAATTAAATGTTATTAAATCGTATATTTCTCGAGCCATTACTATCGTATTTTTGTAGTAAACTTGTTGGGAACATCGTATCGTGACGTGGTAGATACGTATTTTTTAATGAATGAAGTAAATTGTATATGGATGCTTAGTTTTAACATCGGATGGAAATAATTAAAAATGAAAAAATATTTTTAATGTCAATTGTTACACCTAAGGCCGGTTTTTTATGAGGCGTGCGTAGGGGTACAGATCTCCGATCAGAAGAGACTTCGATCACCTGCCTTTTCAACGTCTGTGACTTGCCTGCCACTTACTAAATTCCGATTCTTTTAAACAAGGAAATCGCTAGACAGGTTGTACTAGATGGTCCCTGGCCGTTTACCTCTTCATTCTGCTCATTTTTATTTTTGCTTAAGCCCATCGCCGGATTTAGGGGAGGGCAACCGGGGCTACAGCCCCGGGGCCTCCACAAAAGACTTCGGAATACAATAGAGACTTCGGAAAAAAAATTCAGACTAGTAAACAATTTTTCCTTTCATTTTTTTCTTCGCATTTTACCTTTACCTACAGTTCTTTGTACAAACATGATTACATTAAAAACAATTGTTCATTTTATTTGGAAAATAATTTGGGGCCAAGGGGCCTCCAGACCTTTAAATCCGGCCCTGCTTAAGCCAAAGATCGCAAGTTTCTTAACTTATTATTCTAGTTTCATAAATGAAAATATCCGTTATTTTTATGTGTATCATTGCCCTATAATGGATTTTTAGACACCCGTTCGTCCACAAAAATCCATTATGCATAGCGGTTCTCAATAATGTATTAAAGTGGACATAAAAGTGGAAAAAGATACATCGATGGATTTTTTCAATGGATCTTAGTGGACGTCGTGGTTGGCTGATGGTACGTGATAACCGCCGTCCATAGACTTTTCCAATATCAGGAATGTAGCCAAGTCGCTGCTTATTTTGAGTGTTATATTCCCCTAGACCTCGCTTGATGATGAAAAAAAGCGCTATGGAAACTCGTAGCAGGAAATTCATTCCAAACGTAGCGTAGATATTGAATCAGATGGTCAGCTATAATAGCCTGTAGATTATCTGTGACATTATGTTAATGTAACTTACGTCACTTTCATGGTAAAAAACGCAATGAACAGGCAGTCTAGAAAACATCAATCACGATCGTTTTTAATTTGACAGTAATTGCGATGATGGTGACAGATTTAAGTTACACAATTACCGGCGTTTAGGGGTTAACGTCTGGGAAGCAGTTATTTTGGAAAAATCTTAAACGTTTTTTGGGGAAATTACTCTTATGAAATATTAACATTTTGAAATTACATATAGTAATTTTGAAAAGTAGTCCATTTAAAAATATTTACGTTTTTAGACAGATGTCATTTCGGAGATAAGCCAAAAGCTCACATTATGAGAGAAATTATCTCAGTTGCAACTAGTCCGTGGAAACCAGATGTCAAACCCCTAAACACCTATTACTAAGTACGGGATTGTAAAAATACTCATCTAATAGTGTTAACACGTCGGTGGTCTTGACCAAATGATTAGAGGTTCGATTCCCATGGGAAGAGAAGTGGTAGGGCTTCTGAGTCCATCTGCACAGCTACGTTAATGACTATATTAAGTTCGTCGCCATTATACGAGTAACAATGTTTTAATTACATTGTTGAGTTCTGATAATTAGAGGTGATTCTTTGATTGTGTTCAGTAAATTTTTTTCTACTTTTGTATTCGATAAGAGTTTATAAGCTTTTCATTTATACATTGGCAAACAAGCGGACTGCTCATCTGATGTTACTAACTTAGATGCTAGTCACATATGTAGTACATGTGGTTCCAGTAAGATTTACAAATCTTTAACTTTTGTACACACCATAGTATGCAATGCCAACTTATGACTTAAGAAGTCTAGTTAGTTCAGTGACAATACTCAATAATTTCGTTGCTTTTCTTGCCGTTCAAACTGGATTACGGCTAAATTTTGAGTCTCTATCTGGTAAGTACCAAAAAAATCGGCGAGACTGGTCTAGTACTCTAAAGACTTTGAACCGTTTGTTCTAACAATATTTTAAAATTTCAGACTCAGGACATTTTTTGGCGTGAACAGAAGATGACAACAGCTATTGTCTTCATTTGAATATTATACTCGTACTTAGTGCTTAAATAATAAAAATGTTTAAAATCTGAGCGACAGCAGTTTTATTCATAAGTATGAAAAGTAAATTGAAAATAATAAGATTACCAAAACAAAGTATCACTAAATCTTATGACGAGCAATTTTATACATTTTATTGTTTCGAAGTTGTACTGGAGAGGAAAAGTTAACATTTCTTGTTAAATAAATTTCGCATCTTTTATTTTTGAGAGTATTATTTATATTTTTAGTTGCCAAAGATTTCTGACAAACATGTTCAGGACGATTAACCCATTGCTGAGTGTGACTTTTATCATCTTGATGTTTCGTTTCATGTATTATTTTGGTCGGGAGATTTGGGTTCTCTTGGGAATTGTTCGATATTTCACAAAAATAATTTTGATTGTTGAAGAAATTATCCATCAATAAATTTGCTCTCATTGGGGCATTTAATTCCTCCTCAAGTATGTTAATAATATTATCTAGATCTTGCGCAGGTGATTCAGTACATTGAGTGTGGTCGAGATGAAAAGCTTCATATTCGGTTAATTTATTTTCTAAATATTTTATACTTTCTTGGTATTTTTCACTTCGGGAACTAGCTTTATTAGTTTGGTCCTCTAATGTAAGTATTATTTTTTCTAGTTGATTGATCTGTTCGTTTTTTGTTTGAAGCTTTTTTATAAGAGAGTCTATTTCTGCATTTTTTTCAGCAATCTGTTGATTGGCCTTTGGAAAATGATATGTTAATTGGGATTAAGTTACTATTTCAGCTACGCATCGCTAATTAAACAAAAAGCACTTATTATATAGGTATATAAATAAAAATGGATCCCCAAATGTGTTGCTAAGCGCAAAACTCGACAACGGGTGGACTGATTTTGTTATTTTTTAAAATATTTTCCTTAAGGTACAAGAAAGGTTCTTATGGAGAGAAAAAACGTAAAAATTGCGTGGAAAATAGTAAAAACAACACCTTTCTTTTCTCATACAAATCATAGAGTTAATAACTTTTGCCGTAGTCTGTCTGAGCAGCTAGTTCATAATAACTATCAGTCTAATCACCAGGAAATCCCGTCGTAAAATAAGATCATATACCGTCGTAAATTAAGATTGTATACCTTTCTTATACATTAAATTTCCCGTAACCCCATTTCCTATCTCTATACGTTCTCTTACTTGAACTTCATCGGCCTTATAAATAAAAACTTTACTCCTTGCATCATCCTCGGATCAGTTACTCCGTGTTTTATCTTGTTTTGACATATGACAGCCGACATGTGCGGAAACAAGTCAAAATACAGAGTAACTAATCCGAGGATGATCCAAGAAGTAAATTTTTTATTAGTAAGGTCGCATCTGTTTTACCGAGCTATTTTCGATATCTTTTCCAACTGACACGATTGTCTCATTTGACTAGCGATCTTTGATTTTTATGACTAGCGTCGTTAGGGAAAAATCAATTCCTTGATAGAACATCGAGGTCGTCCACCAGGATCCTCTAGCCCGATACTCTAGGGAATCCACGTGAATTCGTCAGTTCATCAAAATCTGAATCACAATTTTGACAAAGTGATTATTTCTGCAATAGATGAACCTGCTTCTCTATAGAACAATGCAAACCAACTATTTAAGGTTTCGCTATCAACAAGTAACCTTTACAGTTTCGTCATATCCATCTGTTTGTCTCTTAGATCATTTAGCCTATGCTCTAAGGTTTGTCTGTGTGTTCGCGGTTAAGTTTAGAGACCTGTATTACTAAAAGCTGTAATTTGGTATTGGTAAACACTTTTTAGGATACTTCCCCTACATGTAAAGTGGGGATGATTATCTTTCTCGTCGTACCAATATGTGGGGTAGCACTGGATAGTCTTTCAAAAATATTGTGGGTGTGTGGACACCATTTTTCGATTCAGCTATCCGTTTGTGAGATAAATTCCATTGAATATTAGTTAGATATAGTTGTTAGTTTAGTAAAACAGGTAGTAAATATAGATGAATCCTGTAAAATTATTGAAAAAACATTGCGCGAGCTCAACACGCACTTGGTCGTTATTATTAAGTTTTAATTTGATTCCTAGTTCGCCTCCATTTCTGTCATTATAGGTTTTGTGTTTTGTAATATTATTAATAAATATTAACAAAAATAATTTTATGAAATTATTATTAATTCTATACTTAATACATTTTATACATTTACAAAATGGTGACGGATTAGAATAGATGGCTAGATTGTCACGTTTGTTTTTATACTGTGAGTGCTGTTTAGCGTTGTTTTGGGGATTTTGATGAACTGTGTGCTTTGTTTAGGGATTTTGATAAATGAGTAGGGGTATTTTTAAAAAACTCAGCGCAGCGGTCATGAGACTCGTATTATAAAATATTCGATTTTAGCATGAAACCTATTCTGTAACTTTGCTTTATAGCATATCTGTCAAAATAATACATTCAAATCAAATCTTACATCAATATCGGCTTGAGTTCTCATTTCTACATTTTTCCTTAATAATTTTATTATATTTGTGTGTTCTTCTTCTTTATCTGACAACATTCTGATTATTCCATCTCTTTGCTCTATTGCTTGTTCTTGCTCAGTAATGCTCTCAACATATTTATCCACTTCTGAGTTTTTATTTTTTATTGTTTCAGCTAATTCAATGCTATGTTTTATGGTCTCGTGTAATTTGAATTGTTGTTTCTTTATCTATAACAATAATTTATATGATTACACTACACGTTAAAAAGTGCGATAGGCATAGTATGGGTGTGAACAACTGACGCCCAACTTATGTGAATATTCATGTTATACATGGTTGTACAGCCGGCTTCAAAAGTAAATAAACATTTTGGTACCATGTCACACCAACTAATAACAATGCAATATAAGTGTAACTATACTAAATAAAAGAAATAGTTGGTGTGACATGGTATTTAATCTGCTGAAAATGCTTATCTACTTTTGAAGCCGGCTGTACATATTAGTTTGCACTTTGTTATTTAAACTTAGTTAACACTCGTGACTCGACTTAAAATATCATTGCCAATAATAACTATGAATCATTACCATTTCACCAAGTTCGCTAAAATTTTCGAATTCACCAAAATCATCTTGTATTTGACTAAGGTGCCGTTTGAGCGAAGACAACTGCGCTTCATAAGAGCTTTTTTCATATTCTCTGAAAAATATTAATATTCGATGATGATGTATCTGACTGTTGAGAGCCTTTAATTACTATTTCAGGGCTTATATCTACCCCTTTCAACAAGAGAATAAACATTTTAAAATATTAAAAATATTAAGTGTAGATAAAACGTGGATACATTTGAGGAAAATTAATATTGTTGTATTTTTATATTCAAGAGTCTCATCAGCACTATTGATGTTGACGGTGCAAGAAGCGAAACTTCGCGTTTACATCAAACTAGCCCAAACAATATAAACGGCCTTATTCATATAAATATCAAGGTTTAGCAGTGTCTGTCTCATTACAAAAAAAACATCGAAAGTGACAGCGACATTGCTTTATAGCAGATTGTTTTATAGGGGCTGAACAGCACCCATTATCAGTCGAGATATTTTGGCCCTATACTTACGTAAACAATGACCTACTTACAGAATATGAGAAATGAAAAAAAAATTATCACATCTATTCGAAAATGGTTACTTGGTTCCCCATACACAGGGACCAAAATAGCTTTTTAGTACCTCGGGGACTAAGTGATTTGAATTTAGAATGTGGATATTGTGAGTAAAAGTTTTAATCACCAAAGAGATCGATCGCGAACGACGCGAACATTGTATGAAATAGTTACTGGCAGCATAATAAGTAAGAAGCGCGCGGGCTTAATTTCAAAAAAAGAAGTATACGTGAAAAAGTAAAAACGCACAAAATTCATTCTGCTTTTTTTATAGTTCGTTGGTGATTAGGTCATCCTAACTGACATTTGAAATTTTATAAAAAATAAATGTCTTCCTCAATTAATGACGGTGAAAGTATTTTATTGGGCGCTAAAAATGTGATACAAAGTCTTTTACCTACAAAATCCGGTGAACAGTATATGAAAGCATATACAACGTGTCCCAAAATTCAACGATAGCGGGCACCAGTAGGTAGGCCTGCTCAAGACTCCTCGAGAAAAAAATAGAAAAAAAATATTTCTTAATTTTTTTGAATGTACAAAAAAAATTGGAATCCTTTGAAATTTGACACCACCATGACAACAATTTTCCAAATATTTCTACTGTGCACCGCTCTGTATTCAATTTTGTGGTTCTCGTATTATAGTCTCTTCAAGATAAGAAGGTTCCCCTGACAGCTCGAACTTTTCCGTTTCATGCATACTAGATTTCGTGATTAAAAATATTATGTTTTAAAAATATAGCATATCCTTCGGTTATTTTTATCAACAATGCAACAATTAATTCCACATGAAATAGAAATATTAATATCAGTCCAGTTAAATATAATTATTTATAATTCTAATTAAATATTTGTTAATTAAGTATTTATTTGAGTCGTGAATCGGAACTTATACTTTACACAATATTTTATTTGTTAACTTTAAACAAATATTTTTTAATTATAATTTTATTTAACGAGTCTTTTTAGTTTATTTAACAAACACAACATAAAGTAAGTCATTTTAAAGGTCTGAAACAGAGATGGAATGCTGTACCTATTGTATTTTCTCCTTTCCTAGGGATAGAAAAAAAAATATATTGGGAACACCAAAGTAGGTACTTTAATTTTGAGAGAAACCCAACTTATATTGAAAATTTAATAAAATCAATAAAGAAAATAATTCCGCCTCGGGCGGGATTTGAACCCGCGACTCCAACATACCGTGTTGACGCCTTGACGGACTAGTCCATCGAGCTCTTACCAGCCCCGACGAAATTCTTAGCTTTATTGCTCTTCTTTATTCTTTGTCATGCCAAAGTAGTCTTTATTTATTTTTCAATTTATTTGGCATTTTTAAAGAAAATGCCATTTAAAAAACAATCTTATATTGTTAATCGAAAAAAATAATGATTTTAGTTTTCCAAGTTAAAAAGGCAAACGGATTTAAGCACATACAGCCACTTCTTCTGTATAGTTTCTTCAATACTGAAATTTCGTGACTTATAAGTAATATAATAATAATTTATGTTGTAATATTAAATTAATATGATTTTAATTAATTTCTGTATTTCTCACGCATTTGTTTCTATTTTCTCGCAGGTGGTGCGAAAAGTAGAGTATTTTTCTCGGGGATAAAACGTCTTAGTCTTAGATGACCATAAATTCCTTGCTATTCTCAGGATTCTAGTCCTAAATCCCTCGCTATACTCAGAAATCTAGTCTTAATCCCTCATTATGCTCAGGATTTAATTGTATTTGTAACCCTCGCTGCGCTCGGGAGTTTAGCCTAGAGTCCTTCGTTACGCTCGAGATTTGAGTCTACACCCGTGACACACTGTTTTATACCCTTGTTTAATAATCTATTATTATGAATAAGGCCGTTAGTATTATGGGTAGTGATATAATATTAGACGTTGCATTCTATTATAAACCAATATTAATAACGATCAATTTCATTAATCATTTTAATAATATACAGACGTATGAGTGTCGGTTGTCCTATCTATGAGTGTCGGTTGTCCTGTCTTTAGCATGAACTCTACAGAAACAGAAAGCTCGTGTGCAAATTACCTGCTTTGAAGGTGCTGTTCTAACATTACTACCTTTTCTTCGAGTTTTGTTGCATATTCTTTTGATTTCATCAAATCGTTTTTCAAACTTTTCTCAGCGTTAACAAATTGTTCTAATTTACTCTAAAATATATCATATTATCACTTTACTGTAAATACCAAGGAACACAATGAAAGAGGTTAAAATGGTGACACAACGCGATTTGTTCAAAAATCGCTGTCACCGGCCCGTCACTACTACATCTTTATATTTTCATAAATTAAACCATCCACTTTTTACTCAGCAAGTAATGATTGTACAAGAAGGCCTTTTTATCATTTTTCTGAAGCAATTTACATCGCCACGGTCGACATTCGTAAAACACTGATTTCCATGGTAAAGTCAAAGGTATGCTGCGCATTTGAGCATACCCGTGTGGCGCGCGCATGCAATAAAGTAATATGTCACAAGTCACAAGCTGTTAAAGTGAACGTCCTGAATCTTATCACACAGTAAATTCTCATTCAAAATTTGCCTTCATCGTGACAATTATACGCAAAAGTGAATGGAAAGTTAGTAATTTATGTATAAACAACAATAACAGTTTTTGTCAGTTAGGGCAAAATATAACTTAACCCTACCCCAATGCAGTAGGACCACGGGTACATAGTATATAGTATACCGTAGCTCTACCAATAAGGCAAATCGGTGGGACCCTTCACTGCTTACTCACCTCAGATTCCTTTATCACTTCATTCTGCTGAGCAAACATATCACGATATTTGTCTAGTTCTTCATTAGCTGTATTAAGTTGATTTCTCGTATTGTCATGCTGCATTTGTAACTCTGTGCATTCGTCTAGTTTTTAAGCAAAGAGAATAGTAATTTAGAATGACTTCACATAATTTAACAAACAGGCAGTACCTGTGTCTATTGCTACAATATTGCTACTAATTTAAATCTCCATCTCAAGGAAGAGAAAAACTAGCTAGAATATAAACAGGGGCTTAGACCCAGTCATAACGCTTGTAACGAATCTATGCCCCTGTCCTTAATTTATCGCTTCTAGCTCCAATAGCTTGGGCTCTACGTTCATACCTCAGTCAATCACTCGCCAAAGCCTCTTTTAAATACAGATAAGTAGGGTCGCTGTCAAATACTGACAAAGAATAGGGGGCGATTATCGTTTTTCAAAAATATTAAAATTCATACATGAGATTATAAGTAGGCATTTAATAGAATACTCACTGATTTGTATGTCTTTCTCCTGTGACTGCAAACATAGGTCTTTGTAGCGTAATTCCGACTCATATAGCTTCCCACAGAGAGATTCTACCTTATCCACTAATTTTAGTCTTTCGTCTTTTTCATCTGTATATTTCTTTTCGTTTTCGATTACTTTAGCGATGTGACTACTCATTTCAGCCTTCATGTTTTTCATCGATTCGTTGTAATTGGCAGATAACTCAGTTAACCGGCTTTCCAAATATTCTTTTCTGAAACATTTAATAACAGTATTAGATTATTTAGACAATTTTTCCGACTGTTCTTCTACAGAGAGGTTATTAATGATTCTTGTGAGTTGTCTATTTTATTCTGCATTGGCAATTTTATGTCCTTGGATAATTCCGATATTTTAATTTATAACAAATATTCATCTACACTCTTATCGATATGCCAGTATTATAAGGAGAGTCGTAATATTTATTTAAAACTAGTGGGCTCGGCAGAACAACGTCAGCGCCACTGACCGGGTTCAATTGTACGCTTAAACCTTCCCTGGAGCTATTCAAACATACACAGAAAATTTCGCAAGAATCGGTTGAACTGTTTTTGAAATTTAGCGAGACTAACACACAACATTTCATTTTTATATATAAGAAGAGGATTTTAAGAATCAGCCCCTACTAAATATTTAGGAAAAATAGAAAATTCAGCCTTACTCAGATTCCAATTTATCGCGTGCTTCCGCGATCTCTTGCAAGTGCGCTGTATTCTCCGTAATTGAATCGGAAAACTTGTTAAGTTCAATGGCAAAATCTTTATGCATTTTCTGGTTCTGTAATACAATCGATAAACATCCTTTTATAAAATTTTCATTTTTTATATTGACAATATAATTGGTGGCGATTGTGTAAAATAAGAAGTGGAAAGGTCAATGATACCACATGCCCGTTAGAATAACACAAAATTCAAAAAGTAATATTTACGCTAAGAGTTCGTGATAAAAAATAAAACAAGGCAGTTATGCCGCCAAAAAAAGAGATCATAAATAATCCGTTATGCCTAAGGCTTACCATACTTACTAGTAACATCTTCTATATCTAAGTTGAATGAATTAGACCAACCTCTTCCTTCAGCTGCTGTACAGAACGTTCTAAGGTACGGCAATTTGATCTTGATTGTTCCAATGCAGCATTCAACTGGGAGACATTATCGTTACTGATTCTAGCCTGCTCTGTTGCTCGACAGAAACGGTCCTTGAGCATAGCGTTCTTACATTTTTCTTCCTTAAGCAGTTTTTCCATTTCCTGTATTAAAATTTAAATGACTAACAGTCGATCGCGTCAATATATCTTACCTTGTACGATTTCAATTTTACTTTATTCTTTACTTTTAAATTTATAGTCACTTATACATATATTTAATAGTCCAACCACTAGATTTACTAAATTGCATTTCATACACCATCATATTTTATGTCAATTTCCAATGGCTAGCTACACATACCTATACAATAATATTGACAATAACTTTAGTCTATGTATATAAATCAATGTAAGTATGTTGTCCTCTATGCGTTCCGAAACTATTCATCAGATTGTAATGAAACTTTGGTAGGGTGTTCTGTGAACCCCCGTGAGGGTTCCTTGCAGAAAAATACATTTACGTGGTATTACAACGCATGCCGGGTACAGCTAGTAGACAATAAAGATCAATATGGAGATGTAGGCCATGCACACACAATACTATTAACAATATTATTCTTAGATGTATGCGGCTAGCCATAGGATCAATAAGCTTTAACTGTGTCGTAACGCGTTAAAAAATGCAATACTTTTGACATAAAGAACTTGTACGTAAATTGTTGTTAGTGGCTTTTTAAAATGTTTCAAAACTGTTGTTCAAAAACGCGTCTTTTGACAAATTTTAGAGAAAAATCTAATAAAAACCTTTATTTTGTTGTGATTGACATTAGGTTTTCGAGTATTTGCTTCATGCAGTTGTTTGATAAGGTCGTCCCTCTCTGATGCGAGCTTTGAAATATCGCATATTAATTTTTCATGACGAATTTGTAGCACTGATATCTCCCTCACGCATTTCCTTAAATAAATAGAGTACTTTTATTTGTCTTTGAAAAGGGGCACATAGATGTTGTTGTTGAATGTTTAACCTGTAAAATATGTAGTTACAAGTATCATCACATTTTATTTAAACAATGATTTTTTTTACCAGTCAGTATTTTCTATATAAATATTATATCGTAAAAATATGACTCCTATACAATGAATTTAGCTAAAACCAGTAATAGTAAATTTTTAAAACCTTTTGAACTTTATCATACCTTACAAAATTAGCAATATCAGTCGTCTCTGCTTCGTAATCGTTTTTTACTTTTTCGCATATGTTGGAAAGCGTTTTATTTTCTGCATTAAATTCTAATACTTTTTTCGATAATGATTTAATCTTCTCCTTTTAATTATAAAAAAAAGAAGAGGGTCAATAAGCATCTTAGAATAAAGAGTCTAACAAATTATACTGTATATGTAGAGTCATTCAAAGCATACTTCTCTTGGCGCAGATAAAATTGCTTCCAACTCATGAAATATGTCATTATTCTTTGATAATATTTGTTCACACGCATGGATAAGTTTCAACGGCATCTCAATAATTTTGTCTATGGAAACGGGAACTGCTGGGGGGTAATCTGAATCAAATTTAAATTAGTATTTCACGACTTGAAATTGTCATTTTAAACTAATCATAATCCTATCTTTTTTTCTACTTATATATACTCGTACAAAAATGAATCGCCGTTCGTTAGTCTCTTTTAAATACGGCTGGACTGATTTCAATATTAATCTTTTCTTTTATTCGCTGTAATACAGAGTGGTTTAAAAAGAAAAAAATAGGGGAAATCCTAATAAAGCTCAAAAATTATATCAATTATTAATGGTAATTTTGCATGGAAAACGACCGACGAACAACGCCGATAAGAGGGCCTATTACCGATCTCATGGTTTTGCAAATGATATCATATGATATCATAGTGCAATACGAAAAATACGATTTCCGGTCAGATTTTTAATCATTTGTTCATTATTTAATGATGACATCATTGAAATTTTGCCATAGTGATGATATCATTGGAGATCGGTAATACGAAATGCAGCATTCCATGACTTCTTTTTCTTAAATTTATACCATGTCACAGTATTAAGATCTGTCACATATTAAGGTTAAACGAAGTTCACGGGGTCAGTTAGTATTTTATAAACTTGAATGGATGCACTTTTAACAAAGACAATCAATGTAGGTATCAAGTGTAGACCGTAGACCTTACTATTGATATAAAGACTTTGTCAAAAGTGCATCATTTCAATTCTTTTCCCACTTTTCACTGAGAGATTAGTACGAGTAGGTTAAACCCATGTGAGTGATAGAATCAAGGACATTTATATTGAATATTTTTGGCAATTTAAAATATAGTTTCATTATATGACGACAATGTCATTTCTATTAAATCGTATATTACAGAATAATAGGGATGTATCTCTATTATTCTGTGATAATAAGTTCCCAAAATTATAAATCCAAAATTTTTACTTTTACCGTTAAGTCGCTGGCCATTAAGTTCAGAAGACTGGTATGCGCAAAGTTGCAGCAATTGTTCAGGGGTCAGGTTTGAGACATTCATGATGTGTAGCTCATCGGGAGCTGGCAAGATTTTCTTTTCGCCAAAGGCTGCTATTTTTTTCTGTGTGATGGCCATATTAGCATATAATTCTATTATGGTTCTCTGCAAAAGAAGAAAGAATTAGAGTCAAATCAGACATAGCGCAAATAACGTATGATAAAAGCCGCGCGGGTCAATCATAGGGAGGTTATATTATGGGGAAACTTAATAAAATTTATAAAAAAAAAAGACAAAAATTGAGTCATCCGAGTTTCTTGTCTGTTCTTCTCGTAAAAGTTTCGCCAATTTACGAATAGATGAACCTTTTTTTCGGTGGGAAATGCATTACGCATACCCCGCGGACTCTCCGCGGCCCCTGGGGGCAGAGTGCCAGCCAGGAACCGCGGCCTACCGACTAAAACCCACCGATGCCCGTCACACACGCCTTGGCGCGAGCACGTCTATCATCGCCGTGTCCTCCTCATCAGAAGAGGAGACGCCGAGGAGGGCCGCGTCGCTGCCGGACAAGGTCATGGGAACTCGAATAAACACATCCACGACCTCGTCGGCGTCTGCTCGCCTATGGCGAGCCCCTCTCGCGGATAGGTGAACCTAGAATCCATTCTATTCTTTTACTTGTATTTCCATAGTAAGAATTTATATAAGGATAACTGTTTAAAATCTTACTAAGTATGTAGTTACATCGTTTTTTTTAATTAAGCACTCACGGTCTCGCTGATTTTATTATAATCAAACTGCTCAATTTGCAAACACGTAATACAAAACAAGCAGCAGAAGTTTTATAAGAGCGCATCCCCTGTTGAAGCATTATCCATTATTTGTTTTTTTTTGCATACACATTTTGGAATCCCAAGAGATTCCCTGTCGTATGTAAAAGGCCAAGACCTTCATCTCACCTGATGGTAGGCGATGATAAGGCCGAAAGTGGAAGCAAGCTTCACCTGGACATCACAACAACTGAGGAAGCGGCTATATCTTACCTCTAATTATCGAAACACAACAATGCTATTAACGTCGTTATTATCGCCACCCGGATCTTCCGATCAACACTCGTTGGTGTGAATCCTGAGCGACGCGAGTCATTCATGGCCCTCGGTATAAATCCGTTTTATTCAAGAGTTGCATACTATACTTTATATCATGACTACGAGAAAAAGAAAGATTTAAGCGAAAATAGACATTTAATATCGAGTATTTTTTTGTGCAAGTAGGTTGCACAGCATTGAGATGGAGGTCGAATATTTCGGAGTGTTCTAAATTCAAACACTAAAATAGTGATCAAAAGTGTTTTTATTCACTGTTTTCAGTGAATAAAATAAAAATAAGCTTTTTAGAGGGGTATAATATATATATATATTTTAGAATCGTATGCTTGCAATGTGTATTACATGCATGAACTATATGCAAGTGTGATTTATTTTTTGCTTGCGTGAGTTACTTTCAATGTATTGTCTAGTATCCCGTTTTGTCCTTTATAAATATACTAGCTGTGCCTGCGAACTACGTTTCGCCACCAAAATTCTTAACACAGTGTTTAGTTTTTTCTCCATTTTATTCCATAATGATTCAACTTTATTCTGCCTTTTTGAGCAGCGGCCATTTCGAAATTAGGACAATTTTCGTAGGTTCGTAATGCTCTAGGTACTCTTCAGGGCCTTTCATTTGATACCCATATTGCTGGGTGTGAAAAGGTACTTTTATCCCCCTTTTTTGAAAGGCGGCCATGTTGAATTTACCTCAATGTTGCTACGTTCATAGTGCTCTACTGATCAAGGCCTTTCATTTGATACCCATATTGCTGGGTTTGGAAACGAACTTTTATCCGCCTTTTTAGAGCGGCGGCTATGTTGAATTTCCATCAATGTTGTTAGATTCCTAGTGCTGAACTTTTCAAGGCCTTTCATTTTATACCCATATTGCTGGGCTTTTATCCATTTTTTTAACAACGGTCTTGATGAATTTAGGGCGATTTTCTAAAGTTCACAGTGCTCTACTCATGAAGGCCTTTCATTTGATATTGCTAGGTTTGGAAACGAACTTTTACCCAACTTTTTTGAGCGGCGGCCATGTTGTATTTATGTCAATGTTGCTAGGTTCATAGTGCTCTACTCACCAAAGCCTTCATTTGATACCCATATTGCTGGGTTTCGAAATGAACTTTTTCTGCCTTTTTGAGCGGCGGATATGTTGAATAAAGGGCAATTTTCCTAGATTCATAGTGCTCTACTCTTGAAGGCCTTTCATTTAATATCTATATTGCTAGGTTTGGAAACGAACTTTTATCCACCTTTTTTGAGCGGCGGCCATGTTGAATTTATGGCAATTTTCCTAAGTTCATAATGCTCTACTCTTTGAGGCCCATATTGCCAGTTTTGGAAACGAACTTTTATTTACCTTTTTTGAGCGGCTATGTTGAATTTCTGTCAGTGTTGCTAGGTTCATAATAGTGCTCTACTCATCAAGGCCTTTCATTTGAAACCCATATTGCTGGGTTTGAAAACAAACTTTTATACTTTTTTTTGAGCAGCGGCCATGTTGAATTTAGACCGATTTTTCTAGTTACTTAATGCTCTACTCTTTAAGGCCTTTTATTTGATACCCATGTTGCTAGGTTTGGCCACGAACTTTTATCCATCTTTTTTGAGCGGCGGCCATGTTGAATTTATGTCAATGTTGCTAGGTTCATAGTGCTCTACTCATTAAGGCCTTTTATTTGATACCCATATTGCTGGGTTTGAAAACGAACTTTTATCCATCTTTTTTGAGTGGCGGCCATGTTGAATTTATGTCAATGTTGCTAGGTTCATAGTGCTCTACTCATGAAGGCCTTTTATTTGATACTCATATTGCTGGGTTTAAAAACGAACTTTTATCCATTTTTTTTGAGCGGCGGCCATGTTTAATTTAGGACAATTTTCCTAAGTTCATAATGCTCACTCTTTGAGACCTTTATTTGATACCCATATTGCTCGGTTTGAAAACGAACTTTTGTCCTTGTTTTTGAGCGGCGGCCATGTTGAATTGAGGTCAATTTTTCTAGGTACCAAATACTCTACTCTTCAACGCCTTTCATTTGATACCCATGTTGCTGGGTTTGGAAACGAACTTTTATCCGTTTTTTTTTAGTGGCGGCCAAGTTGAATTTATGTCAATATTGCTAGGTTCATAGTGCTCTACTCATCAAGGCCTTTCATTTGATGTAATCTTAAGGGTAACTGCGTAAAGGAGATTAGTGAGGCCTCCGACTCGCTAGTAGATATTGTTCGCACGTTGCCGACAAGGAATACTTCGGAGGAGGTACGTCGGCTTAAAGCCGACAACAAACACCTCCGGGGTCAACTCGACGCCATCATGGGGAACTGAAGGCCCTGCGTCGGGCCTACTCGGAACAGGGGGAAGAACGCCGTCGGGTTGTAGTGACCCCCCATCCCGAAATCGCGAAAGTCGTCGAGTTAGAGGTAGTGGACTCCGAAAATGATTTGGAGGAGCTGCCAGAGGCGCAGCTCCCGACCGCCCAGCCAGCGAAGACAGCTCCCGCTGAAGCACTCTCAAGAGCGGAGTTTTTAGAGAGTATGGAGTTCCTCCAGCGGGAACTAATGGCCCAGGTGGGCTTCATGGTCTCGGCCCGCTTCGAGGGCCTTGAGGTGGATGGGCGGCTCATGCCCACCCAGGTCAGAAGGCCACCTTTAGCGGCAGACAGTGCGAGTCGGTCACAGCCACAGCCACAGCCGCAGCTACGGCTTCAACCGCAGGGGACAGCGTCGGGCAACACTACTCTTGCCCCGCCGGCAAATATGCCGAAAGAGGCAAGGGTGGTGAAAATGAGGGCTAAGCCCTCTACATCAGCAGCAGCCCCCTCTACATCGGCGGCGGCTCCCTCTCCATCAGAGGCTGCAATACCGGCCGAAAATCCGTGGTCAGTGGTTGTGCGGCGTAGCCGCAAGAAGCCGACCACAGACGGGGTGCCGCCCAAGAAGTCCGGAGCCCCCGGAAACCATGAGAGCGCCAAGGCACAGAAGGCGCCGAAGCTGCCTAAGGCGCCGCGATCTCTTTCAGTGGTGTTGGCCCTCAAGCCAGAGGCAGTTGCGAAAGGCCTCACCGGCCAAATCCTCGGTTAGCCTCAGCGCCCTAGGCATAGGGCCTGCCAAATTTCAGACGGGGATTACCGGAGCTCGAATAATCGAGCTCCCGAAGGAGACATCTCCGTCTCAGGCCGATTCGCTGGCGGAGAAGCTAGGAGAAGCCCTAGGGGACGCGGCGAAGGTGACGCGTCCTGTGAAAACGGCGGATATCCGGGTCGTCGGTTTAGACGACTCGGTAAACGCCGAAGAGCTGGGGCAGATCCTGGCGCGGGCTGGTTCGTGCCCGGCCCACCATATCAAGGTGGGCCGAGTGCACACGGGTATTCGGGGTGTCGGGGCGGCCTTCGCCTCCGTCCCCGTCGAAGCAGCGAGATTGGATGGAGTTCTGCCTCCATCCAAATTCTGGAGCAGAAGCCCATGAGGTGCTTCAGGTGTATGGGCATGGGCCATCCAATCCAGCGGTGCCAAGACCGCAGTGGACTGTGTTTCCGTTGCGGGTCTGAGGGCCACAAAGCGGTGGACTGCGCAGCGGCGCTTAACTGCGCCGTCTGTGCAGACGCTAAGAAGCCGGCGAGTCATCGCATGGATTCGATTAATTTTAACCCCCCGCCAGTCAGGGGCCGTTTGGCCCCGATAAAACTGGACATGGCCCCGAGAACCCCGGTACCACCGGCACCCCTGGCACCACAGGAAGCACCGGCCGAAGCTGCGGCCCAGGAGGAGCCCATGGAAACCATCAATGTTTAGTGGTCCCATAAAGCTCCTCCAGGCAAATATTAACCACTGTGCCGTGGCACAGGACCTCTTGTGTCAAACCGCGGCGCAGTGGGGTGTGGGTTTGGCGATTGTGTCGGAACCATATTACGTTCCGCCGCAGTCGCCTAACTGGTTAGTGGCGGCGGATGGTTCCGCCGCCGTAATGCGGGTGGCGCGTGGCACAGCCCCCTCTCTCATTTTAAGAGAGAGGGGTACTGGCTACGTGGCCGCCATATGGGGGGGAATATTGGTCGTGTCGACCTACTTCTCCCCCAATCGCAGCCGGGCGGACTTCACAGTCTTCCTGGCTGCGCTAGAGGGAGTCGTTCGAAGAGCGACCCCATTGCCGGTGCTAGTTGCGGGGGACTTGAACGCGTGGTCTACCGCGTGGGGGTCCTCCCGCACCAATGCGAGGGGTAGACATCTGGAGTCCTGGGTTCTGTCCCTGGGGCTCCAGATTTTGAATAGGGGCTTCACCCCTACCTGCGTCCGAGTGCAAGGCACGTCTGTGGTGGACGTGACCTTCGCTACCCCCTCCCTCGCTCGTCGAATCAACGACTGGCGAGTGGAGGAAGATGTGGAGACTCTATCGGACCACCTGTATGTCCGATACGAGGTCTCTACGGCATCCCGAGGGGCCCCGAACCGCAGGGGCTCTGCGATGAGCGCTTTCCCGCGATGGGCTTCCTCACCAAGCTCCGCCCGGACGTGGCGGAGGAGGCGGCGATGGTGCGGGCGTGGGCAGAAGTACCACCCCACCTCGCTGGGGATGTCGACGGCATGGCGAATCTCTTCGCAGACGACATGAAGATCGTCTGCCAAGCCGCCATGCCAAGGGCGCAGGCCTGCCCCGAAAGGGGGCAGGTGTACTGGTGGACGCAAAAGATTGCGGACTTGCGTACCACCAGCATGAGGGCCAGGCGCGCCTACGTGCGCGGCAGAACTACACCCGACGAGGCAGCTGAGCTTCATCGGGTGTATGCGGCAGCCAAGAAGGCCCTGCGGAATCAAATCTGCAGGGCCAAGGAGGAGTCCAGGGAGTCGTTTATACGACTCCTGGACGACGATCCGTGGGGGCGTCCGTACCGGGTGGTGAGGGGGAAATTTAAAGCTTCCGCTTCCCCTACCTCCGCTATGGACAGGGGGCTGCTAGACCGGGTACTGGGGACTCTATTCCCCGATCCTGGTCCATTCCAGCCCCCCAGAATGGTGCATAAAGGAGGCACTCCGCTTCCACCGTGTGCCTCCGTACCTTCGCGCCCTCGTCGAGGACTATCTGCAAGGCAGGTCCATCCTCTACGAGGGGCCGGACGTGTGCGTCCATACGTGGGCAATGGCGGCAGGTGTGCCCCAGGGTTCCGTACTAGGTCCTCTACTATGGAACCTGGGGTTCAATTGGGTCCTGCGAGGCGACCTCCTTCCACTAATGGAGGTCGTCTGCTTCGCCGACGACACGCTTGTCACGGCGAGAGCAAAAACGGGGGAAGAGGCGGCCCCCACCTTGCGTCGGTCGGCGCTTCACTTGTCGTTCGATGCATCCGCCTCCTAGTCCTGGACGTCGCCCTCGATAAAACGAGGGCCATGATGTTCCACGCCTCTCGTCGCAGGATTCCACCGGGGCTCCAAATCCGAGTGGATCACGGGGTGATAAGGTCGATTGCACTCTACGGAGCCCCGGTGTGGGCGGAGTGCCTCTCCCCCCGAATGGTGGCCCTCTTGCGACGGCCGCAGAGGGTCATAGCAACCCGGGCCGTGCGAGCTTATCGCACGGTCAGCCACGGCGCAGCCTGCGTTCTTGCGGGCCAAACGCCGTGGGATGTCGATGCACGCGAACATGCAGAGATATATCGACATCGGGTTGCCGTTAGAGAACGGGGGGGACGATCCGCTCCCGAGGAAGTGGAGCGGGTTCGTACCTAAGCGCAGAGAGAGGCTCTGCATCAATGGGGTGAGGCACTCGCCTTCCCAGCTGCCGGCCACCGGACGATCGAAGTGATACGTCCGGTGTTGGAGGAGTGGGTAGGGCGCCGGCAGGGCAGTCTCTCGTTCCGCATGGTGCAGGTATTGAGCGGACATGGTTGTTTCGGTCACTACCTGCATCGGGTCGCGCGTCGGGAGGTCATCACTGCGACACTCCCGACGATACTGCCGAGCACACTTTGTTGGTGTGCCCGGCCTGGCGATGCCAGCGCAGCGAACTCAACGCTGCGCTGGGAGGCGGAGACCTCTCGCTACCGAGCATGGTCGTGGCCATGCTCTGCGGCAAGGCGGAATGGGGGGCTGTCGCCTCCTTCTGCGAGGACGTCATCTCGCAGAAGGAGGCCGCGGAGAGTGAGCGGGAGAATGATCCTCAAGCCGCTCCCATCCGCCGCAGACGGACAGGCAGGCGAAGGCGGGCATTCGCGCAAGCAATGCCCGTCTAATGACCCTGCCGTGGAGGCCTGCGTGCACGGTTGGCCCCGTGTACGCATCCGTAAGGCCTTCCGTCTGGGGATTGCCCTGGTGTTCTCGGGCAATCCCCCCTTGGCGATAGCCCGACCAGCCAGGTCGGGCTAGCCCGGGCGCGTTGGTAGTGGAAGTCGCAGTGTGGACCCTACCACGCGCGTCCATAAGGGCAGGAAGAACACCGGGGGGTTTAGTGGGTAGGCCTACTCTGCCGGGAGAGCCATACACGCTCGTCGTCTAGCCAACGGCGAGTACGGTGCGGTCACGCATTCCCCTCGTAAAAAAAGGCCTTTCATTTGATGGGTATCAATTGCTGGGTTGCTGGGTTTGGAAACGAACTTTTATCCGATTTTTTTGAACGACGGCCATGTTGAATTTAGGGCGATTTTCCTAGGTTCATGATGCTCTTCTCTTCAAGATCTTTCATTTGATACCTATATTGCTAGGTTTGGAAACGAACTTTTATCCGCCTTTTTGAGCGGCAGCATTGTTGAATTTGCGTCAATGTTGCCAGGTTCATAGTGCTCTACTCATCAAGGCCTTTCATTTGATATCAATATTGCTGGGTTTGGAAACGAAGTTTTATCGGCAGTCATGTCGAATTAGGTCAACGTGGCTAGGTTCAATGTGTTTTAGGACCTTCGTTCAATATTCATGTTCCTTGGGTGGATCCAAAAAAATATGATCCGTCATTTTAGACATTAGGATCAAAAGTCCCGTACTCCCTCTACGCGTAACCCAGAATCATTGCAGCCAGATACTTTTTTTAAATTATCAATATAAATCAATTACTTTTAATAGTTTTTAATGGATGAAAGAGTTTGATTCCTTAGTCATAATGTAAATACATATAACACCTTTCACAATACCTTGAAAAGGGTATCTTTACTTTTTAACATCTCAAATATTTCAAAAATTGTACCGATTTTGTGAAAATTGGTCAAGAATTAAACCAACCTACAAATTTTATATTTGTCACGTGATATTGTCATAAAAAATGCTTTCTACATTGGTTGTATGGCTTGATCCTTTCGCCTTACCACCACGGTAAGGACATAAGAAAAAGACAATTTAAACTTCTAAGCTGCTTGGTTGACGAAATCCATAATTAAATTTTTCTTTGCACTATGTGACAGACTTGTCAAAATAATTTCACGTGCGCCATGTTAATTTTCTACTTATGTGAACATTGTTCGAAAATTTTATATGATATTTTTTCACTAAAAATTAAAGTGAATTTATACAAATGAAATTATGCCTAAATGTTCTTCCGGAAAATTCTAAGCATTGTGTTGTAAGCCATATCTTTTGTCCAGTAGTTTCGGAGATCTTTCCGGACAAACAGACAAACAAATAAACAGACAAACAATTTTTTTTAAACTATTCTATCGTGTTCTGCTGATAATTTTAAGGCGACCTGTGTATTTTTTTCTTAATATTTCGCAATTGCAGATTTTTGTAGCCCTACGATTTTATTATATACTAGTGGGCCCGGCAGACGGTGTCCTGCCCGATTACAGCGCCACCTACCGGGTCCAACTGTACTTTTAAACCTTCCCGGTACCTATTCAAACACACACAGAAAATTTCGTAAGAATCTGACGAGCCGTTAGCGAGTTTTTGCGAGACAAACACACAGCGTTTCATTTTTATATAGTAGGTATAAGAGAAATAGAGATTCACGAGTGTAACAGAGGCGCGTTCAGGGCCTTCGCGCGAAGTACAACTTTTCGCTCTAACCCCGTTCAATGCCTTCGAGCGTGACAACCGGGTGAAACAACCGGCCCGTTCAAGACCTTTGAGCGTCGGCGCGAGTTACAACCGAACAACCATCGAATTTGATGGTTGTAAAACGCTCTGACGTTTATGACTGAAATAATCTTACGTGATTGGATGATATTGGCGGCCATTATCTAAAATGTCATCTGATAGAAAGAGAGAGAAATAAAAATTCATGTGAAAGAGGGAGATAAAAGATTTAGTTGCTGCAACGCGTTCAACGCCTTTGAGCGAGTTAAAAAACAACCGGACAACTACACCCAGAGGCTCTGAACGCGCTCCTGTAATAGGCTAGTTGACCCTTTTTTAATGTAGAGGCGCGTTCAGCGCCTCTGGGTGTAGTTGTCCGGTTGTTTTTTAACTCGCTCAAAGGCGTTGAACGGATTGCAGCAACCAAATCTTTTATCTCCCTCTTTCACATGATTTTTTATTTCTCTCTCATTCTAGTAGATGACATTATAGAATATGGCCGCCAATATCATCCAATCACGTAAGAGTATTTCAGTCATAAACGTCAGAGCGTTTTACAACCATCAAATTCGATGGTTGTTCGGTTGTAACTCGCGCCGACACTCAAAGGTCTTGAACGGGCCGGTTGTTTCACCCGGTTGTCACGCTCGAAGGCATTGAACGGGGTTAGAGCGAAAAGTTGTACTTCGCGCGAAGGCCCTGAACGCGCCTCAGGGCTTAAAATGTTCATAATTGTTGTATTAGACCATAGCACATGAATATTATTTTTTTCGATGGCTAAAAAGTGCAAAAAATCTATTTTAAATTAAGATTTTCAATTTTGAACCGAAAACACGGTCAGCCATGACAGTCTGTTGATTATCTGTGGCATACATCAAATGACGTCAGACTTATAGTAAACAAAGCACCGAGGCGAAATAACCTCACAAAAATATTGCTTTCTATTAAATATCACAAAATATAGTAAATGTGTATATGGAACGGGACAATAGAACAGGAATATAGAATTACCTCTTCAAAGACTCCAGGAAAGCTGTGGATTAGACGTACCCAGTGACACAGATAATGCCAGTGATATGGACATGCGAAATATTTGGTTAACACTCGCTTAAAGACATCCTGTAACTATCTACTGAAACTCAAATTTATTTTTGCGAAAATCACATTAATGTAAGAACTATAAATGAATAACTCAATCTGTGTAGGTACTTCAGTTTCAACTTAAACAAAATAGAAGTTTTTAGGTTGTATGTAAAATCATAAATTAAATTTTTATCTTTCAGTTAGAATGAAAACGCCGCAGCTGACCAACCAAATTTTAACGCCAGACGTAGAGAAAACTTCACCATTCACGCATTTTTGATTTAATCTAAGTTATACACTGACACTAGATGATGTTTCAAAGAAAAGAATATGTAGGTACTTATGTTCAATTGAATATTAATGATGTAATTGAATATTAATTAAAAAGTATGTAATACAAACTATCCCAGTTTCATAATAATGAATATATTTATTTAAACAACGTTTACTTGTATTTACTGAGTACCTAATTAAAATTTGTTGCTTTCAGAGGTTACTTAATGAGAACTATTGTGTACTACCCTGTTCTCCTTTTGACAACGAGATTGATAAGGCAGTAAAAGTTGTGCAACATAATACAAAGCAGTGCATGCTCAGCCACAACATCAAAATGTGGCCCGTCAACTAGAACAACATTATGTCAACAAAATAACTCAAGTATTTATATACCAAAGCACCATAGAAGTAAATAGGTCCAGTATGGTAAAACTGAAAGATGTTATATATTCACTGATTAAACCTGCTGCCCACCACCAATCAACTGCAACATCTCCCAATAAATTGTCTGAAGTAAATTGCTGCAAACCACCTATATCTGGCCAGACATTATTAAAAATTATTATTTCCAAGTGAGGAAAATTATGATAATGACATTTTATATACCTTCACTAGTTGGATCATTACTTAAGTCTTCTCCATCAAGCTATCAAGTCGGACAACTGAAGACATATAAAAAGGAAAAATCACAATAACCAAAAATTAAATCTGGACAGTACGTACTTTTATGTATGATAAGGCACAAACCAAGAATATACATAGGGATACCTAAAGAACTTTATTTAATAGTTTATATATTATTTCTAAAGAAATAAAGCTCTTGAGGAAACTTATGAAGAAAAGAAGAAAGAAAGTTAGTGAACTTTCACCTTTTATTAGACCTTTTAACCAAAAGCACAATAAAAAAAGTTACTTCTAGTGTTTCACCATAAGTATAAAAGGGTAATCATAGATTGCTAAGAAATGAAATTAAAAAACCCAATAAAGTACTAACTTGGCCTGAGTATAAAAACGCAAATACTATTGAATACTTATTAGTGTGACTACCTGATGGTTTAGTCAGCTTAATATATACAGGATATGAAAGCAGTATTAGTGATATTAATTTACTAGAAGAAAGTAAATTTCAGAACAGCTTCGCAAGAATATACAAGTTATCCATCTTAAAGCCGTATACAAATATATTAAATGTGATTGCTGTGTTGTCAGCCTGTGCTCTTCCTAATTTACAAGACCCTTCTTATTAAATAAATAATATATAGATTTTTTTCTTTACTTTATACATAACTAACATCTAAAGATGACATAACTAATTTTTGTACTACTTACATTAGACATTATGTTCTTCACAAAAAAAATGTTGCATGTTTATTTGACAATAATTACTTGTAAAGGTTTAAGTTGAATCAAAATTTTTTAATGTGAAATACATGTGTTTTATTTTTCCATTACACCTTAAAAGATTTATAATATTTTATAGGTTTGTTGTTCATATTTATCATTGTTACTCAAACATATATTATGTTCCAAAAGTATGTACAAATAGGTTTGAATAGAGTTAGATCAAATTTATTAATTTATCATAGTATATTGCTTTAGGGTCGCAGGTAATAAAAGTCAAAATAATAGTAAAGTGATTTATTATGAAGTAATACTTTCATAGGAAAAATGTAGTATAGTTTCCAAAATGGCACTATTTGATCAATAAGTTTTTGCCATACAGATTGTTAGAACAAATATCTATTATAGCTAATATTGTCACCTTTTGAGTGTTTTCAAAATTAATGCTAGCAACACAAAAGTATATAAGTTTTGCTTTAGCACAAAACATCTGCATCTATACTGAGTTAAGCATACTGTTCACAGTTTTCCGTCTTTGATAATTAGCATTTTCTTTACTAAAAGAGCATGACAATTTTGTATTAATCTAATTTTATGGATACTGTTTGTTGAACTGACTATTACAGGGTATTAATCAGAAATGAAGAGGTCACATTTTGCAAATGTCAACCCCAATCTTCATCCTTCAACTTTTATCCACATTTTATTATAGGTGTCTGCAAGATTTCCTTTTTTTTCTTTTTTTTTTCTCGGGGGGAAATGCGTAACCGCACCGTACCCGCCGTTGGCTAGGCGGCGAGCGTGTGTGGGGCTCTCC
Source organism: Schoenobius gigantellus (assembly GCA_963935595.1). Taxonomy (NCBI): domain Eukaryota; kingdom Metazoa; phylum Arthropoda; class Insecta; order Lepidoptera; family Crambidae; genus Schoenobius; species Schoenobius gigantellus. The sequence goes on from OZ012545.1 coordinate 28,924,200, forward strand.
CGGCAGAGTGCCAGGCCTACCCACTAAAACCCCCCGGTGTTCTCCCTGCCCATAAGGGCGCGCTAGGTAAGGTCCACACTGCGACTCCACTACCCACGCGCCCGGGCAAGCCCCACCGACCGGTCGGGCTATCGCCAAGGGGGGATTGCCCGAGAACACCAGGGCAATCCCCAGACGGAGGGCCTTACGGCGGCGTGCACGGGGCCAACCGTGCACGCAGACCTCCACGGCAGGGTCATTAGACGGGCATCGCTTGTGCGAATGCCCGTCTTCGCCTGCCTGTCCGTCTACGGCGGATGGGAGCGGCTTGAGGATCATTCTCCCGCTCCCTCTCCGCGGCCTCCTTCTGCGAGATGACGTCCTCGCAAAAGGAGGCGACAGCCCCCCATTCCGCCTCGCCACGAAGCATGGCCACGACCATGCTCGGCAGCGAGAGGTCTCCGTCACCCAGCGCAGCGTTGAGTTCGCTGCGCTGGCGTCGCCAGGCCGGGCACACCAACAGGGTGTGCTCGGCAGTGTCGTCGGGAGCGTCGCAGTGATGACACTGTGGCGTTTCCTCCCGATGCGCGACCCGGTGCAAGTAGTGACCAAAACAACCATGTCCGGTCAGTACCTGCACCATGCGGAATGAGAGACTGCACTGCCGGCGCCCTACCCACTCTTCCAACACCGGACGTATCGCTTCTATCGTCCGGTGGCCGGCAGCTGGGAAAGCGAGTGCCTCGCCCCATCGACGCAGAGCCTCCCTCTGCGCCTGGGTACGAACCAGCTCCACCTCATCAGGAGCGGATCGTCCTCCCCGCACTCTAACGGCAACCCGATGTCGATACACCTCCGCATGGACGCGTGCGTCGACATCCCACGGCGTTTGACCCGCAAGAACGCAGGCCGCGCCGTGGCTGACCGTACGATAAGCTCGCACGGCCCGGGCTGCTATGACCCTCTGCGAACGTCGCAAGAGGGCCACCGTTCGGGGGGAGAGGCACTCCGCCCATACCGGGGCTCCATAGAGTGCCATCGACCGTATCACCCCGTGATACAGTCGACGGCACGCCGATCCTGGCACTCCCACGTTAGGGAGGACCCGTCCGAGTGCGGCTGCGGCAGCACACAGCCGTGGAGTGAGGAGCTTGAAGTGCTCCTCGAAACTCCATCGGGGGTCCAGAACCAGGCCGAGGTACTTGAGGTGCGACTCGACCGGTATACGGACCCCCTCCACTCGGACTTGAAGCCCCGGTGGGATCCTGCGACGGGGGGCGTGAAAACTCATGGCCCTCGTTTTATCGAGGGCCACGTCCAGGCCCAGGAGGCGGATGCGTCGGACAACCAAAGAGGTGCAGACCGACGCAAGGTGGGCCGCCTCCTCCCCCGTTTTGGCTCTCGCCGCGACGAGCGTATCGTCAGCGAAGCAGACAACCTCCGTTCGTGGCAGGAGGCCGCCTCGCAGGACCCAATTGTACCCCAGGTTCCATAGTAGTGGACCTAGTACGGAACCCTGGGGCACACCTGCCGCCATTGCCCACGTATGGACGCGACCGTCCGGTCCCTCATAGAGAACTGACCTATCTTCCAGGTAGCTCTCCACGAGGGCGCGGAGGTACGGAGGCACCCGGTGGAAACGGAGTGCCTCCTTTATGCACTCGTGGGGCAGGCTGTTGAAGGCGTTGCGAATGTCAAGAGACACCGCAACGACAACCTCTCCACGAGCTGTGGCCCCCTCAGTCCACCTCTTGAGGAGGGCCACCGCGTCCATCGTGGACCGACCGGTGCGAAAGCCGAACTGGTTGTTCGCCAAGTCCGGCCCCCGGTCCTCTAGGTGCTCGACGATGCGGGAAGCTAGAATTTTTTCCAGGAACTTCCCAGCCTCGTCAAGCAACACCACCGGCCGGTACCCAGCCGGAGGCAGAGCCTGCCCACTTTCCACCGACTGGGGAAGCGGCCCGAGGCGATGCTCAAGTCTAGCACCGCCCGGAAACGCTCCTCGAGGTGTCCCAGGGCCAGGGCCAGAACCCTGCTAGGGACACCATCTGGTCCCGGCGCCTTCCTTTTGCGCCGGAACCTATCCCTCACCGTGTCGAATTCCACGTTCGACACGGGAGGGATGGCGACAGCCACTTCCTCCGGAGGAGTGTCCGGGGGGACCATTCTGGGGGGCTGAAACGGACCGGGATCGGGGAACAGAGTCCCTAGCACCCGGTCCAGCAGCCCGCTGTCCATAGCGGAGGTGGGGGGGAGCGCAAGCTTTAAACTTACCCCTCACCACCCGGTACGGGCGCCCCCACGGATCGTCGTCCAGGAGCCGTATGAACTGCTCCCTGGACTCCTCCTTGGCCCTGCAGATTTCGTTTCGCAGGGCTTTCTTGGCTGCCGCATACACCCGACGAAGTTCCGCTTCCTCGTCGGGTGTAGTTCTAGCGCGCCTTCGACATCGCACGTAGTCGCTGGCCCTCATACTGGCGGTACGCAGGTCCGCTATCTCCTGCGTCCACCAGGTCTGCAAGATTTCCTACCAAAAATCTTCCCAACGAAAGAACCATCATGTGTTATGCACTGGCTGACTTCATAGCACATGGAAGCTGTTATTCTTCATAACCAAGCTCGAACTAAAGAGCACTTCTGTATTGATGATTCCTGGTTTAGTTTTCTATGCACTTTATTCTTTCTTCATTGAAGAGGTCGTTAAGTTTTTAAGAAATATGTCACAATCTGTGTCTGTGAATGTATATATATTATTCCTCCCAGTAATTTTCTTCATGTTTGGCTTGACAAATGAATATTACTGCCAATCTTTCTCTTTTTATGTTCATTTACAAATTCTTGCAGTACTACACTGGTATTTGACACATGATCCTGATGTTTTCTTTTGAACATTTCTCTTGAAGTAAATACTTTTAGTGTTTATTTGACTTTTGAGAGATGGGATTCTATTCAATAGCATTCAACTGCTGTAGAAAATAGCCTCACAGTGATGGTGCAACCACACCAAAAATGCATGTTTCAACTCTCTTCTGCTGCGTGACAATCTTGACAAGTACACTTGTAATCTGTTCTTCATTATAACAGTATTGAAACTGTACTTATATTGTTTAGAGCGATCGTTTGGTAGTAAATCAATGAGAGCGATACACAAAGAATCTCCTGACCATCAATCTATCGATTTTCGGAAGATTTGTACTATCTGCTCACACAAATCCAACATCAATGGTTGATTTTGCTATTAATACAAATAATTTACGATATTTACACATATAATAACGGAGATTTGGACGATTTTTTGCCAGTTTTAGGAAAGAATAGAGCAAATCGACGAGTTGTTGAATCAAATTTGACATTTCTTTGTTTACTATATGAGTAACGTCACGGCCCTGACCACAGGATATCAAAGCGTTTACGGCGTGAGATAAAAAAAGATTATTTCTAGCATTTTCAAATTAAAATTTTACAGTAATCATTCATTGTTATTTATTAAAATCGGTATATTGTGGAACCTTATGCCAAATACTATTAGAAATAAACAATATTTTAATCAATTTTGATATGAGTCAACTACCCTATTCTAGTCAGGTAATGACGCCTCCAATCCAGTTGTGTGTACTCTGAAGCTAGTAGCCTTATTTTAGAATAGAATAGAATAGAATAGAATAGAATAGAATATCATTTATTTGCTAGAACATGGTGTTACAATATGATCTTCAAGTGTATAAAGTGTCACATATTCCGCTTATGTCAAAAGCATGCAAATATAAATTGTTATTTAATCTTTAATGACATTTTCACATAATTTATCATTTATAGAAATACATCAAAACAGCTAAGTAATGTCATTATTCTCATTTTGTCAGATTTTAATTAAATATTGTGTCATAAAATAAAAATATAGGTACTTGTGAATGTCAATAATCGTAATTAATTTAAATGTCAATAATCATAAATAATTTAAATGTCAATAATCATAAGTAATTAAATAACTCGAAACAAATAGATTATGTAAATTATAAAATACTGAGTAATGATCTAAATTCTAAAAATAATCATTTAAATATTCACTAATACTATAGTATATATATATAATTTATTCATTACTAGCTTTTGCCCGCGACTTCGTCCGCGTGGAAATCCTTCTTTAGTGATTCCCTTTACAAATTAAACTCTTTTTGCACCCTTTATCCTTCCCCACAACTCAAACTATCTCCATACCAAATTTCATCTAAATCGGTTCAGCGGTTATTGATTCCCCATACAAATTTCCACTCCCCTTTTCTCCCCCTGCTGGGTGATTTCTGCAATAAAAGTCCGTCTCCTGGTTCTAAGCTACCTCTCCACCAATTTTCAGACAAATCGGTTCAGCCGTTCTTGAGTTATAAATAGTGTAACTAACACGACTTTCTTATATATATATAGATTATAATTCATGACTATTATATTAATTATTAACTTAGATTAATAATAATTCGTGTAGATGCACTCGTAACTGCTAAGTCCAAGTGTTGATTTCAGGTGATTGAATTAATTGACGTATACAAAAAGAATAAAGCCGGAGAGTCAAAAGCACAACAGAGGTTTCTTTCATCCATGTTGGAAAAAGAGTGATAGAGTAATGGTTCATTAAAACTATTAAAAATTCATTACTGCGCTACAATAATGAAAGGCTATGCTAATGATGGTCACTCATCTTTGGCTTTAGGTATCAGATGAGGTTAGAATATTACTAAAAAATTATCACTTATAATAGAAATACCTGCTTCTCATCCAATTCTTCTTTCAATTTTTCAAATTGTACAATCTCGTCTTGCCAACAAATTTTTAATTTTGTCACCTTTTCATTTCGAGACGTCAAACTTTCTGAAAATCACTTGCTATGTTATTATTATGTTTCGCAATATATAAAACAGAAGGTATAGATAGAGAGAGCTAGGAGTGGAGCTTTGTTGCTACCCGATCACAGTCCGGTGCCGAACGCAGACAGACATACAGATTTAATTTTGTATGTATACCTATTATTGACAGGGATGTAAACGCAGTTCAATAGATCCTCTTACGTTATTGTATTACACCTTGCAACACATATTACACATAGTCGACGATCCGAATTAGAAACTACCTTCACCGCCCATCTCTTTTTGAACTTTGTTAAGCCAAATTAATCTTTGTTAAGCCAAAGTAATCTTTGTTAAGCCAAAGTAATCATTGGCGTAACAAAGTTCAAAAGTAGGTCAATAGGTTAAAGATTTCGTCGGGCCTGCTGTGCTCGGGGGCCGAGAGGCTAGGTGACAACATGGTATGTTGGTTCAAGTCCCGCCCGAGACGAATGTTTTCCTTTGGAGGAACGAATGGATTTTATTAATTTTATTTAGCATTTTTAAATAAAATGTTCTATATAAGTTCTATATAACATTTCTAAGTTTTCTTTATTCTGTGCCGATTTTTGAGAAATCTGTAAAGATTTCTAAATTGGATGTTGATACGTAGTTATTAACAGTGAATGAGATTACTTTGGCTTAACAAAGTTGAAAAAGAGATCAATAGGGTAAAGATTTCGCCGGGGCTGCTAAGAGCTCGGCGGCCGAGAGGTCTGGGCGTCAACGCGGTATGTTGGAAACGCAGGTTCAAATCCCTTCCGAGACGAAATTTTTTTCTTTATAATCAAAGCCTCTACTAATAACAGCATCCATCGCACTACAAACAATTTATTGTTGGACTAACCTTTGCGATTACAATCAGCTTCTTTTGCATTATTTTGTAACTCCAGATATTCAGACCGGCAGATTGTTTCCTGAAAACTATAATATTTGTAAAATGCAAAAAAAGAAAATTTAATCAATTAATATTCAAATGTGACCATGGACAGTTCCAAAACTTTTTGCTTAAAATTGTAAATGTAATATTTACAGACTTGCTAATTGGCGCCTTTGTGATATAAATTTTTCAATAGAATCATCATCAATAGAAGCGTCTCATAATTGAAGCATGTTTTTTAATTGTTTTCAAATACTTAATGTGGAAAGTTTTTGGCCTTCATTCACCTGATAAGTAAGGATCATAAGAAGGTGGAAGCGATCTCCATTGATAATCAATGATGATATATTATAAAAGTGACTTCAAAATCTAAAACCCGATTCCAGAACAATCACTCTTTAAAAAGTATAAGAAAATATTATTTAAACCGACTTTGAATGGGTTTTATTAAGTGGCATTATACCATTGGCATACATACACGGGTAAATATTGAATAGTTTGTAGATAAGTAACAATTTAGATTTATTTTATTGTTTCATACGTTTTCTTTCACTCCGCTTGGCAGGGTTCGGGTAATAGCCGCCCTAGGAACCCAGCCGTTTCTCGAACGCAGCATATTCCCGGCCCGAAATAAATTATTCGATTCGTGCGTGTAACCAAAAATGACGTACAAAACTTAGACATATGGCTTCTTACAATATAGGTCTGATAAGAAGGCCCAAGTTCACTCAAAGGGCAATGAACAGGGCTATGCTCGGGGTTTCTCTACGGCCTACGCGATCGCATCAGAAATAATGAGATCCGTAGCAGAACTAGAGTCACCGACATAGCCCAAAGAATTGCAAACCTTAAGTGGCAGTGGGCGGGACACATATTATGTGTCCTGCCCACATACGAGTATTACATATAACAGTCCTGTGAGCTATTATTAATAGCTCGCAGGAATTTAGAACAATAGTTTTAATGTCACAGGTGACAATTGAGCTATTGTTCTAATGTCACGAAAGCGATAGCGAGTGATCGCTATGAGTTAGGCGGTAGCCCCCCCCCCCCCCCCCGAGACATAGCGTTGGTAGCACAAGGTGGACCGACGATTTGGTAAAGGTTGCGGGAAGCCGCTGGATACGGGATACGCAGAACTCATCGGTTTCAAGATCCCTGGGGGAGGCCTATGTCCAACAGTGGGCGTGTTCAACATGTCTCTTTTCTGAAATGGTGATGACGATGACATTTTATTGGGTCTTAATGTTTAAAAATACGTTTTATTTTAATTATTTTGAAAACAATTTTTCTTGATAAAAGTTTTTAACAGAACTGTGATTATGGACCCTTCATAGTTTGAACGTGATTTTACCTACAAATTATTCCTAATATTATCGCGTGCGTGCAAGCAAAGTCGAAAGTAACACCTAAAAATATTCTAATTAAGACCTACTTTCATCTGATGATCTGATATTCATCTATCGATATGATATCTGACTCTATGATATTTGGGCGCCATATACAATTTAATGTGACGTTGTATAAGATAATAAAAAAAAACATAGTGGTCGATAACGATGCTTGTAACGAGACTCATTAGTCAAATACCTGTGGTCAAATTATGATAAGTTGTTTAGAAGTAATGAGGGATAGATGAACATACATGCCCACCCACATACAAACATGCGGTCAAAATCAAAACTCACGTTTTTCTTCGCCGCAAGGACTATTGAAACATTTATCGGAGGCACCAGCAGAAAAAGCCTCAAATACTTGCTTAGGTATAATTTGCCAAACATAACTTACCTGACTGGGCAGACACGTCATAGCTCTGTTTGTGTATACTGTCTTTGTTGGTTGTTCCTGAAACTTATGACCAATTTCACCAACCTTGTCTTAGCTTAGGTGACTTTTAGGTGGCATGCTGTCACATTCTTTTCATTAAAGACAAAAAGTGACAGCATACTTCTTAGGAGTTTCCTGTGCTAAGATAAGATTGATGAAATTAGCTATTAGACTTTTTTGTGCAATTTAGTTGGCATACAAGGAAGGTTTACTAGATGGAGACTCAGCGCCAGGATCCTCTAGGCGGGTACCTCTATTCAACTTAGTTCTATGGTTAGTATAAATTATAAGAGAAACAAGTAATCAAAAAATAAAAATACAATACAAAAAAAATCTAAATTTTGAGTTATTCTCCTGAGACAACCCAGCTTTAAATGATGTTCTTTTATTATGAGGCGACGTCGCCTTGTCCATTTTTCGCGCACCACTCACATTTGATAAACGATCAACCGCTCGCGCACTAACACTCGCTTACTATGATTTAATTTACTGCGATCACTTTGACGGACATCACTAACACTAGGCTGATAGGCTGCATTTGCCACATCACAAACACTACCACTAGACACAACACTGACGGTGGGCGGCAGCGGGCCGGCCTCGCCCGAGCGCACGGCGCCCGGGCCCGGGCCGGCCGCTCCGCGGACGTCCTGCTCCCGTGGCCGCAAGTCCCGCATCCAGAATCTCCTTCCTCGTCGCTTATACAGCCAGAACACGACTATACCGGCGGCTATTGTTATGGCTCCGTAGCTGATGACGTATTGATGAATGTCGTGATACGATAGATCCTCAAAGTCCATTTCCCTGTTGTTTGATTTAAGATTTGTTATTTGTTTTCCGAGTTCAATTGTGGATTGATTTAAAAAGCCATCTGTGGCGTTTTCTTCTTTAATTGTCGAAACTCTCAAATGAATAAATTGGTTGATTTGGTCTAGTTTTGGAGTGTCAATTTGTGGCGAAATGACAAGTTTGTTTGTATGATGTTGGAGTGGATGTAAAGTGAACTGTTTTCCCTTTACAATACAGTTCTCTTTCAAGTTAATAATGCCTGCGCCACTCAACTGTTGCATAGTAACTTGATCCTCGCATACGACCTTTACTGAATAGCTATCACAGCAAAAATAAAAGTATTGCGATGGCAAATTTAGTGGCACCCATTGGTTATGACATAGTTTCTTTCCAGGGGCACATTGGGATGATAAGCTGTCATTTGCTCTCACACACAAATTTTCGTCATTTTCTAGGTGTTGTATGGGTTGCTTCAGCGGACATATGTGAAAATCTTCCATATAGGAACAGGTTTGTAGGTCATTAATATCCATGATTAAATACGAATCTCGCTGTAAGTTAAATGCTACATATTTTGATATAGGTGTAATACTAATCATGTTATTGTTCTGTTGGCGGGGAACTGGGATCATCATATACATCTGATAATTGTCTCGACTTACGAGGGGAATTGATATTTGAAATATAATATATTTTTTAGTAACTCTTGTCTTGACATGAAGTAATCTATATAAGTCTTGTATATCGAGCAATATGTTATTGATGGGAAGCGTGAGATCCTTAGACATCTGACTACTTATGATTTGTAATTCGGTTTTAAGTTGCGTAGGAGTAAACAAGTGAATGCTGATAAGTCCATGATAGATATCGGTGATAGTATTCAACAAAGTTTCTTGAAGTTGTTTTAAAGTTTGTAGTAGGTTGTTTCCTGATAATGCCGTCAAGGTGAAGTCTTGAATGATGCTAAGGTTTGCTATTTCACCTTGCAGCATGTTTGATGTAGTTTCCAATTTAAGAAGTTGTTTATGAATTATTTTGTGCTGTTTGTCTCAGGAGAATAACTCAAAATTTAGATTTTTTTTGTATTGTATTTTTATTTTTTGATTACTTGTTTCTCTTATAATTTATACTAACCATAGAACTAAGTTATCTTATCTGTTTCTGCCGCCACGCAGCGGTGCTTGCATTGCTGTATTCCGGTTTGCAGCATAGGCAATGGAACTGGGTATACGATAACTTTACATATTATGTCACAAGTTGGCAATGTATAGTCGACCAAGAAAGTGGTTTACCATTTTGACCATACTTCGCGTATAAACAAAAATCGATAAGGTGTTCCTAGTAACAGTCGGTATATTATTGCAAAGGAAAAACAACTGTGTTGTTCTTACGCAAAACTGAATAATTACATCCTTAAGGTGGTACACCACTTTTTTGGTCGACTATACATTGGGGTCCTTTAGAGGTTCTTTTAGTTGTATATTTACGTTATTGACGTATACATAATCACTTGCGTTAGCAATGTGTTAAGCTATCTACATTTCAACTAGGTATTATAAATGTATATATTCATTCAGTATTTTTTGCGTAAACGAGTGTATTTTTTACACATAACTGGGAAGCTCTTGGGCTTATCTCACCTGATGGTAATTGTGTAAAAAAATGGCAAAACGGCCGAAAATAGAAACTCCGAAAACGTATTAAATAACTAAAATACACAGTAAATACACATTATTTTCGGAGCTTAGACGCAGCTAAGTGGCGTGGGCGGCTAAAGTTAAGCAACATGGCTACGGTCGGGCCTGATGGGTGATCAAAAACGTAAATGTCTCGAGCTTCCCCGTACTTTGGAAGGCACGTTTAACGGTAGATTCTGCGCCTGATCACATTCCGGCCTTGTCGGTATAGTCCCATCGGACTATACCAGTGAAAGAACAGGGCCTAGACAAAGTAACAATTCATAAACGATAACGAAGTTAGAAAATATCAAAATGTATGGGAATGATTCCACATCACGAATTATTCCCATAAATTGTCGTTCAATACACAATGTAAACGAATCGAACGTGAATGATAGGTACTTTGGCTACAGGCCCTGAGAGTGCATTTATGTTTGCGCAGACACATGTGCACTAAAATGTTAACCGCGTAAATGGCTAGTAAATAATGTCTACTAATGGCTAGTAAAAAATCTGTAAGGAGGACTACATTCACCGTTATCCTTACCTGAGTAATAGGAACCATAATGACGTTTTTCGACGATTTGACTAAATCGGTCGATGCCCTTTTCGATGCTACAGGCGGCCTCTGTCGATAATGATTATTTATTTATTTATTATTATTAGGAAAGCTAACATAAGGTTTCACAATAAATAACATATATACACGGTTATTTTTTTATCACCCTGGAACATTTTAGGGACGCTTCAGGACACATCCAATATTATATAAAAAATAAAAAAAATTAAATAAATAAAAAAATATATTAAAAAAAAATCTCTAAAAATGCTGCTCTCAACTAGTGCAGCATTTTTTTGTATTTTTTAAAAAATTAATATAAAATTATGGAGGGGGTTATTTTTTTTATTTATATTTAAATCATTCTAATACCATGTCGTGAAGCGTCCCTTAAATTTTCTAGGGTGATAAAAAAAATAACCGTGTATATTACTATTATAGAAAGTTAATTAAAAGCTTTCACAAATAGATAAACATGATGTTTAAAAAACTCCCAACTGTGATTACTTACAGCAAAAACAAAAAAAGCTTAATTTTATAATCAAGTATTCTTCTTGATGAATGATGATGAGATGATGAATGAAGAATGAATGAAGCAAAATACAAAATTTATGAAAAATGTGCTCTTGTGATAGTTTGTTTCATGGATGCTATACTTGTAGTAAACAAATCAAAGTTGTGCTCAGTGCTAAACTTATTAAATAGTTTACAACCACGTATGATAAACGTATTGGATCTATAATTTGTTCTCGTTTGCGGAATGTGAAGCAATGGACGCTGTCCGAATGCCAAGTTGTTGGTTCGAAGACCAGACATGTTTAACAGGTCAGGGCAATCTATTATTCCATTAGCAATCTTGGACACATAACATACATCACTAATATTTAGACGTAATTGCAAGAAATGATACCTTTTACAGCGATGTTCATAGCTAATGGAATACTTTTTTGCTTTGAAATCTAGAAAACGCAGGAACCTTTTCTGTATGTTTTCTAACCCCGTAATATACACTTTGTATTGGGGATTCCAGACTTCACTCGCATATTCCAGGTGACTGCGCACAAAGGTACAATATAATATTTTAATGGCTTTTATTGACCTTAAATCAGTTTATATCCTCATCCATTATGTGGTAAATAAGTGTGAGAGATGTCTCTTTGTAGATAGTTTTATTTTTGATAACTGTATGAATCTATCGCTAACAATTTTTTGTTTTGACCAACTTAAAAAATGGAAGAGTTTCTATGTTCGACTGTATTTATTTTTTATGTATGTTTACTGATTACGCCGCCATTTGGAGATCGGTTTTCAAAATTATTTTTGTAATCGAAAGGTGGACCTTTTGAAACCAAGTTACGATCTGATGATGAGATCCCAGGGAAATCAAGGGAAGGCCTTTAAATTTCATAGACACGTCCGACATGTTTCAGGTTTTATCTGAAGATTTTCAGGTAGGTAGGTAATTGCATCTCGTAGTTATCATATCATGTTACTGAGCTGGTTATGTAAGGTTTCTGGTACGTTAAGAGTAAGGGGATAGTTCTTTCAATATAAAGGGAACTTTTGACGCGTATCTCTATTCTTTCAAGTTAGTAATTCAGGTGAGCTGATGGTGAAAAGTATAACTCCTAAACAATTCGGTTGTTAGATATTCGGGAATATTTCTTTCTAAAAATATCTTCAAAAAACCAGACTGTCAACTTTTGAGAAAAAGCTTTAGTCATTAATTCTCGAAACTTAACCCTCACAATAATTAAGAAACTAATGGCGCATATCGCCGACCCAATACAACAATGACACAACTCAAAATCATGCAAAACTGAGAAAACGCGATTGAAAGTTGACGTAGATGCGTATAAACTTACAAAGTTAAAATAACTTGTGATAAAATGTGTTTGTTTGAACGATTGTGGTATATGTTGACTGTACATGATATTAAGATTACTGTAGACTAATTATTATTCTTCTAAGGCTTCGATTTTTTAAATAATTTAAGGTCATACTTAGGTATTCAGAGTTATGCCAGTATTGCATAAATTTAAGTGTCAAATTTTGAGTTATGCCAGAAAATGTTTACATTTAATAAACACCGTGTGACATAAATCAAAGTTATCTTTGTAGCTTAAAATAAGAATTTGGTTGAAAAATAGCTAAATATTGCAATGCAAGTTTAATGGCATCACAAATAAAATCCCAAATTGATTTTTTTGCTAAGATTCCTAAAAATTCTTCAAATAATTTACTGAATCAGTCTCTTTATTATTAAAATTACTTTCTCCAATCAGTTTCAGGCTAAGGTTATCAAAGCTATCAAATAGGTACATGATTATTATTATCGTAATTTGTAATATTCATTATACATTATACAGTTCTATTTTTAAAAATAATAAAACAATAATGTCTTAAAATAGGAAATTATTTTTTTGTGTGCATTTGAGTTTGCAAAATGGATTACACGTAGGGCCCATTCTTCTGTCTGCCATTTGTTTGCCTTTTTTTAGTGAAGTGTAGCTTTGTCGCAAATTTCGAAGTTATTTAGTCTTCTTTTTTGTCCACTTACCTTTCTATTTTCTTGTGTAAGAAGAAGTATTCTCTTCCTCCGAAATGGCTTTGTCTAACTCCAACTCACGTTCTTAGCCAACAAAATCTGTATCTTCGCTATTTTTATTGATCCCATTTTTTTATACAACAAAGTTGGCAAACAAGCATACCGCCCACCTAATGGCAAGTGATAACAGTCACCTATAATGCATGTGGCTCCTGTGAGATTCGCAGCAAATCTACAAGACCCACAGTTTTCGTTGCCAACTTGTGACATGAGATGGAAGGTCATGGTACCCAGTAATCTTCGATGATTTCTTCCTAATTTGCATCTGCCACTGAATCATCACAGCTTGACAAAGTATCTTCACTTTCTGGTATGCTAACTAATAAACCCGATGTTGGTGAAAATACACACTTAGAAGCCGAAGATGCATGCTTTGATGAATATGAAGACTTTTCTATTGAATCCCTCCAAAGCCCTGTAATGGGTGCTAGTAACTTAACTGAACTTGATTTATTAGCACACTTTTCTTCAGATCTTTATCTGACTGGACATAAACATGGTTCTCTTGCTGCTTAATCAATTTCTGGTAATAAAGAAATGCATAACGGTCTTGGTTTATTATCCTCTACGCTCGTACATAGCTCAGAATTATCAGAAACTTGTTTGGCTAAGATTAGCGATCCCATTTGTTGTGGAGAAGTGTTTAAAATCTCAAATAAATTCATTTTTTTATATATTCTCAAGAATTTCGTTCAAACTAATTTGTTCCAAACTAGAAGTAATTTTTTGCTCAGGAATAAGTACGGGTAATATCTCAGACTCTTTATGAATTTTCTTTGACCGAACTTATAGGACAGCATTGTCAATAATGTTTTCTATTCTAGGCCAGTTGATTGTGATTTTGGTGAAGCACTGGATCGAAGATACCTTGTTTCTGAAAAGTTCGAATTAGCTCTAAAATCGAAGGAGCTCTGTGCTGAGTTATAGTTCGATATCTTTTTAACTGGAACAGATACTAGTAAAAACATTCCTGTCTTCAACACATTTTCAGATACCTTACCTTGACTTCCGGGACAGCATTAGACGTGTTGGTATCGTTCGACAAACTAAATTCCATAGAAGTTAATTATCTACCTACTACTACTTTCTTACTACTATCTTTGGATCCACTAATAAGGACATCCAGATCATTGAAATAAGTATAGATACTATGAAATAAGAACCTGTTATTCGTTTTCGGTGATACGTTAGATAGATAGATAGATAGAAACACTTTATTTTACGTTGATGTCAGAAAAACAAGACGGTGTGAATGGTTGTTCTTCAGTACGAAGTCGTTTCGTGCTGTACAAACGATAAACATCTGAGCTTAGCGTTATAATATGTTATGAAGCGTGTGTGTAGTTTTTAGAGTTAGTTAGGTATTACTAATTAATACCTACCAAAATTGAATTAAGGCATCGATTGATTGAAATTATTATTTAGAAAACTATTGCTTAAATCAATATGAATTAATAAGAACCTGATTCTAATATTCTTCGTCGATACGTCGACGTTAGAACATGATGGCACTGTGGTTGTTCTTCAGTGCGAGATAGTTTTGCTGTAAAAACGTAGGCAATGAAATTTTAACAATATAAAGTACGTAGTAATATTGTAATAATAACGAAATTGACAGAACAAGTAGGTATTTTGTTTTTGATTCGTAGGTAGGTAATTGTATCCAGTTAGAATAATAATAATAATAATAATTTTTATTTTTCTCCACAATCTTAATAACTATGCAGTAGTACTTATAGACAGAATGCACATAATATAAGATTATGAGAGACTGGTGCCTGAACTAAGCTGAAGCCTGTATTTCAGTGCACCAGTACTCTCCTCTCACGATGTCGCGCCAACAATTATAAATTAAAACTTAGCACAAATAGTAGTAAATTATAAATTATAACTTAGAATATAAATAATTAAACAATTTTACCTTGTTTAATGTTTTGCTTAATTAAATTTTCTTTTGTTAACCATTTTCCGTGATAAACAATCACCAAGGGTACAACTAAAAAAACACTATAAAACTTTGGACAATAACGACACAACACCGAAGGGTCACTGTTGCATTAACTGTTGCACTAAGTATTTAGGATTTCGAGCTGTGCAATACTGACACCTAGAGCCACTATTTTGCCAGGGAATGTACAAAATATGGGTGTCTTTATTACATAACTTAAAAGAATGTCATAAGGTGCGAAATTTAATAAAAAGTCAAATTTCCAAAATTTTGGAATGTGCCATTATTGCATTGAGTCGGCGATATAGTGACAGTGCTACCCACCAACAAACCAACCAAGTGTAAAATGTATAATTCTGATGAAAATTGCATAGAAAATGTTTATCGGATTTTAAATGTATTTAAATTATCATACATTTACACCCATATGCAGAGTAGTTTCCTCGAGATTTCCTCCACTCGACCTTAGTCGAGGTCACCTCCAGGAAATATTGAAAACACTCTTGAAATCAGTATGTTCAGTTACGGCTTTACCCTCCAGTGAGGAACCTCCAGTAAGATCGAGTTGAGGTTAAGTGAAGAAATGACGTCATTAAATTTCTTATAATTATGTTGGCAAACTGTAGAGAATATGTTTATGGTTTATGTCTGTCATTGTCATTTAACTCAACTGTCGAGTGCCGCATAAAATCTCACCGCTATGAGAAACTGCAACAGAGGCGGTATTGGTATTGGTTATTGGCACTCTGTATTAAATTTAAAGGTGGCAAGAGAAAATTTATTATTGTTTCTTTTATAAATCGAAATCTTCTTTGGAATTCCACATCGTCGAAATATTCCAGCGGATTTACTGCATCCCGTAAATACCGCTTTATAGGACGATATTGGTACATGTCTTCATAAAGGTAGTCAATAAAATCATGG
Organism: Schoenobius gigantellus; assembly: GCA_963935595.1. Classification (NCBI taxonomy): domain Eukaryota; kingdom Metazoa; phylum Arthropoda; class Insecta; order Lepidoptera; family Crambidae; genus Schoenobius; species Schoenobius gigantellus. Next base: position 28,940,270 of record OZ012545.1, read on the forward strand.
AAATTATTCATTATGCTAATTAAACTTGAAATAGCCTCTGAAATAACGAGGAAAGCACTGTAAACAAGCTTTGAGGAGACCTCAAGGTAGATCGACTCGACTGAGAAATTTGTTCAAGTCGAGGATAGTTTTGTCATTTCTGCATACTGATTTTATCCTTGAGGTTGAGTCGAGTCACAGTCGAGTGGAGGAAATCTAGAGGAACCGACTGTGCATATGGGTGTTAGTTTTGGCACCATAAATAGCACAAAATCATTGCAAATGTAAACTGCGCTTTAGTTCTTCCGAGGGACTTTGTTAAATAGTTACAAATAACAATTAATATTAACAGATTTGTTTGAAAATTTAGTTCCAAATACTGTCTTACATTATACATAAATATTATCCCTCCGCATAGAAGGATGCCTATGTTATACCTCTTCCCAAAAAATCCAATTCCAATTCCTTCTCCGATTTTCGTCCTATATCAATTCTCCCATTCCTTTCCAAAGTCCTTGAAAAACTAGTTTTCCGACAGCTCCTCAAGTTCCTCAATGCCAATAATCTTTAAAATCCATTACAGTACCTACAGCTTTCGTATGGGTCATACTACGGCCACTGCCTTAACTAAAACCACGCATGATATTCGCTAGGGTATGGAAAACCGACATCTCACATTATTGACACTACTGGACTTTAGTAATGCCTTTAACTCAGTGGATTACGATGTTCTTGTTAGTGTTCTACGTTCTCTTGGCCTATCTCCTACCGTAGTTGACTGGTTTCGTAGTTGCCTGCTAGGGCGCCGGCAACGCATACGCATTGAGGACTCCATGTCTACGTGGTGTGGTATCTCTGCAGGTGTCCCTCAGGGTGGTCCCTTTACAATGTTTTGTTTCATCCAACGTTGGAACTCTCTCCCAGAGAGTATTCGAAGTACGCGCACGCTAGAGTCTTTTAAAAACCATGTTCATGATCACTTCCTATCTTTGAATCCTTAGTTGCTTTCGTGACACTGATTTCCTTTCCCTATCACACATTTATTTCCGATTCCAGTTTCTGCACCCTTCCCCCGGTTGAATCTCCTGTGTATATATTTTCCACTTCCGAGGTTGCCTGGAAGAGATTGCTCTTTAGCAATAGGGCCGCCTATTATAACATTTCTGTTTTTATTTCTTTTGTTCTTTTTCTGTTGTACTTTGTCTTTGTGTGCAATAAAGAGTATTATTTTATTATTAAATATTTAAAATTAGTATAAAATATTCAGGGATATGCTCGGGGTTTCTCTGGGTGATCAAAACAAAAATTATGAGATCCAAAGATCTAAAGTAACCGACATAACCCAAGGAATTGCGACACTTAAGGGTTAGCGGGAACGGGAAGGCATATACTCGGAGCTCGTAGAACTGACGGCCGTTGCTTGGGGCGAAAAGGTTCTTGCGTGGCGGCCACGAACTGGAAGACGCGGGAAGCCGTTAGAGCGAAAAGTGCAATACCGATCTTTTTGGAGATCCTTGGGGGAGGCCTGTGTCCAAACGTAGGCGTCTCTCAAGCGCGGTTCCAGCTCTCAAGAAAGATTGTGGTCACAGTCACCCGAAAATAGAAGTTTACAAAACCATTGCCCTGACTAAGATTCATTGGTTTTTTTTTGTATTGGATATAGTGTCATCAGCCTATCGTTCCTAAAAGACCTTAAAAGTGTGACGTCACAAGTATATTTTATTTTCCTTTTTTATTTGTTTTTCTTGTGGGTTGAGTGATTCGCGAATGAAAGGGAGATGAGCTCAAATGCGATTTGATACATTCCTGCTCCATCTCCCAGAGTGTAAAATTGGGAAGTGGGGTGATGGCAAGGGTGCGCTGGGTGTTATGATGAAAAGAAGTGTTATTAGGAAGGATGGAAGGAAGAAAGGAAGCAAAAAGGAAGGAGAGATGGTTTAGGGTTGTGGGCATGCCCATTGTGCCTACAGCGGTAGATCCGCGCTTGGGTCTCTTGGCTGAAATTATGATAAATGGTTTCGGTCGTTGCGGTTAACCGCCCAATTGAACCATGGCACTGTGGGACATCCATAGGTCATAAATCTTAAAAACCTGCTTTCTTGTTTTACATTTTATTCCTTGTCGTTACATTGGATAGTTGCGGTACCTTCTGAAACTATAAATAGGTCAGTAATTAGAGTGCGCCTTCATTATCTATTGTGCATTCAAAGAGAGCGCATCGCCAATCGTAAATACTGTTATCAGTGAGTCATTAAAAAGCGTGACGTCATTTGTTGTCATTGCGGGACCTGTGAGTGCTGTGTGAGTTTTTTCTGAAATGGATATTCAAGAACAGGGTATGTAATAATTAATATTTTTATTTTAATTGTATCTTAGTATATATTTTCTTTAGTATGTCATTGCTACGAGGCGACTTTTCTTGGAGTATTATATTTTAATATTCAAAGTTTGAATAAACTTTTAAATATGTTCCCACTCGCTCCGACTATGGAGGTATATTGCACCATAATCTTTAGACTTTCTTATCTTAGGAAAATTAAAACTTGGCTGCCCTTATCTGCCCTTTTGGCGATAACAAGGGTGCTACGGTTGCCAGATTATCTCGTAGCATTTGCTACGAAATTAGTTTATTTAGTCTTAGTGCTTTGTGTAGGTTTTGTGACTGAATTTTAACCGTTTTTTTTTTGTTTTAGGTAATTTATATATATGCTCGTTTTCAAGAATGAATATTCTTGAAATATGGCTAACTGTCAATACCGATAATGACTCGGAAAAGTGTCGTCAAGTCCTACAAAGTTTGTTGACTACTCTGAACGACGATGCTGAGAACATTGATATTCATTATTTAGAGAAAATTGTTAATAATTTATGTAAAGCTATTGCTCGATTCTGGAAAAAATGTAATAGGGATAAAACCAAGCATTTATATAAGAATTCCGATTGGTTTAATGTTATTGAAAAAATTCAACTTGTGAAAAACAATAAGCAATGTACTCCGTCTGAAACGTCGCCGTGTCATTCACGTGGTCGTCCTCGAAAACCTTTTACGCAATGTAGTAAAAGGACTAAACGTCGGAGAGTAGCTGATTTGTCAAAGTCTGATGATTCTACTGTTAGTGCATTGCTTGATGTTTCAGACTGTTCATTCGATTCGTGTATATCTAGAGTTAGCACTGATGATGTCTTGTCACTTGTGACTGATGCTCAGTTGACAAAACATCAGTATTTATTAATTAAAAACTTTGTTAATAGTAAGATTTCTCCTAATGTATTACCATGTTACCAACAAATTACTAAAGCGAAACAGAGATGTTACCCTTCTAATATAACTGTTTCCGAGTCTTCAGCTGAAGTTGAATTACAGTCTTTTTGATCACACAGCTTCTCGAATCCTTGAATCTCAAAAAGAGGTCTTAGATCAGATTCCTGATGATTGTTTGTCTAATATCTCTTTACTTGGGAAATGGGGATTCGATGGCAGCACTGGACATAGTGAATACAAACAATTTTTTTCAGATTCAACTTTAGAAGATAGTAGTTTGTTTGTAACATCTTATGTACCCCTTCAAATTATTGTAAAATTAGCTGAAGATAATTGTAAAATTTTATGGAAAAATCCTCGACCCTCTTCGACTAGGTACTGCCGTCCTATTCGATTTCAATTTTTGAAAGAAAGCACAGCAGTGTCTTTGCAAGAGGAATGCTTATTACTTATTTTATTAGTTTCATTCTTTATAATTTGCCACATGGTTTTACTACTGTTGCTTGACTTTTGGAATTTTCGTATGTTGCAAATTTTTTTAGATGTTTGCATGGCTTTTTTTAGTATTTTTGTATAATTTGAACAATATTTATGTAGTGTTTTACTTTTTGACTGAGTTGCTAGTTTTCTTAATAGTCTTTTATTGCGACATGACAGTTTTAAGCCCGGCGTTAAATAACATTTATTTTTTTCGTTTATTTTAATTAATTTCATTGGTATACATTTATTTAAAGTTTTTTGCAATATTTCTTTGAAAGAATTATAGTTTTCGTTTACATTTTTGTTTGTTACAATATGAGTATTCCAATCAACTGTCATTAATACGTTTTTGAATTTAATTATATTTATATCGTTAAACAATCTTTTACATGTAGTGAAATTTCGAGGATATCTTATTTGTAATGGCATATTTAGTTCTACTGCCCTATGGTCTGAAAACCCTAATTCTTGTACATTTACTTTAAGGTCTTTATTATTAAAATTTGTAAAGATTAGATCTAAGCATGTTGAGCTGCTTACCGTAATCCTTGTGGCCTCCTTAACTAATTGGCGATAGTTATAAGTAAGCAAGAGATTGGAAAGAGATCTTTTAACTTTACACTCTTTTAAAAAATTTACATTAAAATCGCCTCCTATTATCACATATTTATTTTTATCCTTAATCATAATCATCTTCAAGAGCAAACCCAAGCGCTCAAAAAACATTTCAACACCTTTAGTACTATTTGGCCAGTATACATTAATTAACACTAAATTAATACATGGTATTTCGATCGCACACACTTCAAAGTTGGATTCTACTGACAATGAATTAACATCTTTGCGTTCACTATATTCTATCGAATTTTTTACTAAGATACATTCACCCTCCGTCCTGAATTTCTCTGCAAAATGAAGATCCTATATGGTAGTTATTAATATTGAATAGCTCTAATTTATCTTTATTTAACCATGTTTCCGTTATACACACAACATTCAAATTATCTTTTTCTTCTAATATTGCTTCTAGAATTTCTTTCTTGTTGTTTAGACTGCGCATATTCTGGTAAAGAGCTTTAAAACTAGTTTCGAAATGACAATTTTCTCCCCTCTGGTTTTAACATGTTATTTTCTTCCGTATTTTTTTGGTAAGAATTTTTAGGAGTTTTTATAGAGGGCGATGAAAGCTTCGTAGTGTTGTTTATTTCTTCGGATTGGGTATTTCTTTTGTATCTCACACTTTCATCATTATTTATATTCATTGTCTCGCTCCCGTTTACGATAAGTTTATTATTTTTTATAATTGCATGTTGTCCATTCTCTCTTGCGATTTTTTGAGCTTGTTTTAATTTCCATCTTTGATGTAGAGTTGTTGTGTCAAAATATTCTGTGATACTTAAACTTGTATTTTTGAAGCATTCGGAGTTTTGTAATATATAGTTTCTCATTCTTTTACTTATAAGTTCTATCTTCAATGGTCTTTTAAATCCTTTCTTCCCAATGTATGTGATTTCTTCTATATATCCTGATATGTTTATATTTAATATGTCATGGAATATGTGGGAGATTCTCTCCGTTAAGTCGTAATCTGTCTCCCAGTATTTATATGTTAATCCATGCAGAACTAGTAATTTGTTTTTGTTTTCTCGGGGTTCATTTGAGTATTGTGTGCTTTTTTCGCAGTTTATTTCTCTTTGGAGGTTTTCGTTCTCCGTTTGTAGTGCAGAGCACTTGCTATAAAGTAGTATGATTTTTTTATCCATTTCTACTATTTCCTTTTCTATTTTGGTTTGCTCCAATTTTATCTTATCTGTTGTTTTTTCAAAATCTGATTTAAGTTCCTTTAAAGAATTTTCTATTTCGTTTTGAATTATTATTCTAATTTGTTTCAAAAATGCGGTATTATTTTCTTTTAGGTTTTGTTTAAGAAGAATATCAAATTGTTGAATATTTATCATATCGATATTATCATCTTTTTTTGTGTTTAGCATTTCGGGGCAAGAGATCATAGTATTTCCTTCTAGTATAGAATCCTCTACGTCAGATGAATATGTATCGTTATAGTTTAATGGTTTCTTTCGTATAGTTACATTTACGTTTGAAGAGTCTATTAAGCTTTCCTCTGTTAAATTGGTTTGTTTCCAGATGGGTGTATTAGTGTTATCTATTTTTAATTTTGGTTTAAGTGCTACACATTGCGGGCATTTCCAAGCACTCTTATGTTCAGCTGTCATTGTGTTGTAAAACCTTTTCTCGGACACTTTAGCGCACTCTAAATCATAGACTTGTTGACAAAAGGAACATTGCATAAATCTTCTGTACAATATTTGTTGACGACATCCTGCGCATGTTTTTGCCATTTTACTATTATATGTTTTAAGTGCCCTCTTTCGATTAGTGGATGTACTTCGTACTATGCATTGAAATGAGTTCTCCACTCTAAGGTAGATGGCGCTGTTAGTACAATTTTAAGTCAAAGTTTTGAATGTCGAATAAATTAATATCTATCTTACATATCTAAGTTTATTGAATTCTGTACTTGTACCTTAGGTCTCAAATAATAGAAATTCTGCGTTCCTCAGTGTCCCTTTTATGCTGTATTTAGGGATTTTCACATATTCTTGCGTTATCTTGTCAACAATGCACAAGAATCAGTGTTCATCGTTTATCGTAAAATTACGCTTTATTCACTTGGATTCTTGATGTTTATTTAGCACTATGGTCACTCTAGATACTGTTTATCACAAATATTTAACAGAATAATCACGATAACTATTTTAAATAATAAAATTGTACAGAGCTGATGTTTACACTAGTACGGCAGTCTACCCTCCCTTTTAATCCAGAATCGAAGTCTCGAAGTCGATATATGTAATGCTACCCCTAAAGAGATGAATAAAATAGACGAATGTTTACAAAAACCTGTAATAGAGAGTAGATACCAATTTGGATTATCACCACTACATTCTTGGATACGTTTCTTCGAATATTTTATTCATCTTTCATATAGATTAGACATAAAAAAATGGCAAGTTAGGCTAGATAGTGATAAACAATTGTTATCAAATAAAAAACAATATGTACAGTCCCAGTTTAGGGAACGATTAGGTTTAATAGTTGACAAGCCGCGTAGTGGTGGAAGCGGGACGTCTAACGACGGAAACACGGCCAGGAAGTTTTTTTTGGAATCAGCTGTATCTGCTGAAATTACAGGTTTGAATAAGGATCTCATAGATCGTTGTTGTGTAATATTACAAACGTTATCTTCTGGACATAAAATTAATGAATGCAAGTTTAAAGACTATGCATTACAAACAGCATACAGTCGAGGAATATCCGTGGTATAGTCTTCCTGCTTCTGTCCACAAGGTGCTCGTACATGGATCAGATATTATAAGTTATGCATTGTTATCTATAGGAGAACTTTCCGAAGAAGCTGCTGAAGCGACAAATAAGTATATCAAAATTTATAGACGAAGTCACACTCGAAAAATGTCACGTGAAGTTACCAATCAAGATTTAATACAACGACTATTATTACATTCAGATCCTTATATTACAAGTCTTCGGAAACTTCCCCCTAAAAAGAAAAATACTCTGTCACAAAGTGTAATAGAATTGTTACATGTTTAATATTGTTAGAATAAGAATAATTTATTTGTATTTTGTTAGTTGTTTTGTTTTTTTTGTATTTAATTAATTTTAATTTATTTATTTCTATTATTTTATTATAATTAAATAATGTTATCAATGTTTTGACTCTTATTTTATTTAAAATATATGTTTTACATTCCAATTTTTAAGTGTTTGTTCATGATAAATTTAGGTAAAAGTATGTTATTGTTTATATTTGTTTTTTACTGAAGTAAACGTTTTTTATTCCGTAAATACATGTACTTCTTTCATTTTAATGTTACTAAAACACTTTTACAACTATAAGTCACTAAAATAATACAATGTATTGATAGTAACAGGACTTTAACTATTTATGACCGCCCTTGTATGGAGCGTGTCCCTCTCCAATGGGAGCGAAATGAACAAAGGGTACACCTGTGTTTGTGCACACACTTGTGTTCGATAATCTCAGAGTGATGATTTTGTAACTCATCGATTGATCAGCAATCGTCATCATACTGGATGGTTTAATGAAAACAAAAAGCGGAATTAGTTTATTTTTATTGGCTATAAGATTCATTCGACAAATATACAAGATCATTCAGACAACCACGTTACAAAATGTTGATCGTATTCAAAAATCAGTTTCAAATAAACAGAATTATGAAATATATACCATTGACGATTGGCGATTGCCGATGGCTTACAAAATCGCCCACCTAAGGCGGGATCTAAGGCGGAGTACTATTGTTTGTTTTGTTTTGACAATTTCTTTATTTACACATATGCACATAATAAATACTTAGATAAATATGTGACACTATCATCTGTAAATAGAACTGACACAAACATAAAATAATTACACTTTGTAAGGCTCAATACACCCATAAAAGCATACAAAACTAAAGGTAATAATTAAGTACATTAATGTTTTAAGTTGTTTGCCAGATTTTAGATAAGTGGATTTTTGTGATTTTCAATATTTGTATAAAATCTACGTGTAAGTACTATTAGTATAATGTCAAACAATTTTAACACTTTTATATGATCATGTAAATTTTTCAGATTTGTACGAAATTGAGTATCGAAAGCTATTTTTAATGCTTTGTTTTGTATAGTTTGTAATGATTTATGGTTTGTTTGACATGTAGTGTACCATGCAGGACAGGCATAAGTAATTATTGGACGTACTAAAATTTTGTAAATGCATAATTTTGTAGATGACCTTAGCGTACTGCGACGTCTTATGAGTGGATATAACGCGTTTAATGCATATAAACCTTTAGTTTTAAGATCTTTTACGTTATTCTTCAAATTAGTTTTCTGTCAAATGTAACGCCTAAGTACTTGCTTGACAGATGCTTTCCATGGAATAACATGCTCATCTATCTGCAGGGTCCTGTCTGGCAAACGGCGTTTGTTCGAAAACATAATAGCTTCAGTCTTGGCCTCATTGAATTTAAGTTTCCATTTACAAAAGTACCTAGGACTTTAGTAAATCGAAAGAGTAACTGTAGTCTACTAATAACAAGATCTTCATCATTAGATGTTGCGACTTTGCGAGTGACGCTATATTGTCGGCACCAGTCTGTGGTTGCTTACGCTGACTTAGGCATTTCATAAACAAATAATAAAAACAGATAAGGTCCAAGTATTGACCCTTGGGGAACACCTGCGGTAATAAATGCGGAGTACTATTATCTATTCTGTGGTCTATGTATGAAATTGTCGCACTGCAAATGTAATGCAAAATTCCACTCATTTTTTAAGGCACATTTATTTGCAGCTCTGGGGGCGAATCTCTATTGAAATTGGCTGCCACTGTTTTAGCTATAAGCTACATATGGAAATATATTATGAAATCTACTTGCCTTTGGATTATATAGAGGCCGTCGCTGATATCTTGCAGGCATTGGCTGTGGTATGCGGCACTTGATAAAAGAACTCTGTGCACCCTCCACTGGCCCTACATAAATTCGACATTTAAATTATATAGCTAAGTTGTATATAGTAGTTTATGTAACTGTAACATAATAGAAATTATTACAACACGAGGCATTAAAACGAGCCTTGTCGAGTTTTTTAATAGTATCACGTGAGTTATTTTATGTGCAGTTACATACATTATCTACACTCATACATTCAAATTAATAATTTTCCATTACATGAACTATTTATATATATATATATATATATATATATATATATAAACTCTTTATTGAACACAAAAAAATATATACATTCAAAGTACAAGAGAAGAAATAGTATGTCCAAAGGCGGACTTATCTCTGAAAGAGATTTCTTCCAGCCAACCCTAGCTGTTGTAACTATAAATTGTTAAATGGGGACTAGAATAACCCAAAAAAAAACCTGTTATATATAAGTATACATAACTATAAATTAATACAATAAAATATATAAATATATAAAGAAACCTAAATACAACAATACCATACATACTAAATCAATAAATAAATAAAATTACATTATGCAAATAAATGGTATTTTATAATGTATTTTTTTTTCTGGCAGCAAACTATTTGAATGAGTCAAACCGATGCTTTAGTTTGATAGATAGATAAATAAATTATTTTTGTACATTACAATATTAGGATTAACAAAATAATTATAGTTATAGTACAATGGGCGGCCTTATCGCAATGAGCGATCTCTTCCAGGCAACTAAAATTTGTGGAAACGAAAAATTGGGGAAGTTGGCAATGTAACATATACAAACATATACAGTTGTTATAGAACTACAATGATATATAGTAGTTATTAAGTGATCTTTTAAAAATATTTAGTGACTCTACACGCCTGACAGCTATAGGTAAATTAGTTCGTGCACGCCGCTTGGACTGCAAAAGACTGGCGTTTGAAGTTAGTGGACTGCTTTGGAATATGCAGTCAGTCTGAGTGCTTTAATAGTTATTATGTTACATACAGGTCGTTTACATTAATTTTTATTTGAATTATATGTTTTTAAAAAGTAAGTAAGTATGTCAATATAATATGTATGAGTTAACGTACTTGTTTATGTACATGAAATGATGAAACGTATAAAGATAGGATTTGTTTTAAATTCGGCCCACACGTACAGAGTTATTACTCCATAAAGAGTATCTCACCTGGGGACTGCTTGGTTGCGTAACCAATTCGGCGGCGCGACCAGCATGGACGCCTGCACAAAATGTTACTGGCAGCGCTGCCACGCTCTGGGGCCTATCCGTGATCGCTTATAGCAAGGTTAAAAACGATATTAAAACAGAGACACCGCTCTTGCTGCATATAGCGCCATCCCCCTATCAGTGCGGTTTTAATATTGTTTTATGCTATCATGGTTAGGGGACTGGTCTCGCCACAGTATAACGCTGTATGGTGTCTCACTCACTCGGTAGAAACTTGCGCGTAGAAATTATTAAATTTTACAAAGGAAATATTTTTTTTAAGTAGATCGTTTATGTTACTGATATTGACTAGGTACATCCAATATCCTGTAAATTTTACTCGTCATTTAAATTAAACCCGGTATTATAGCCAACGTGATAGTTTAGTTTCATCTCTTTCTATCGCCCAATAGAGTTTGTAGGACGCTAAAAGTTAGGTATTAACACAAAATTGTATTTAAAAAATGAAAATTAAATGTCTATGTAAGTAAATAGAAAATGAAAGTAATAAACGTGTTCGGATATCGAGAGACCATTCACAAGAACAAAACCCGGTTAAATCTGGATGCACTTTACACATACTTTACATCCTTCAAGATAACAGGATGTGAGGATGACTGTATTACATACTGACCGCGTTGTATTTCGTCTTCTTGCTTAGACATGTTATTTCACAAACATTATCTGAATTTTATAATATTGTTTTATTTTAAATTAATAAACAACTATTCTTAATATAGACTAGAATTTGTATTACACAAGTTTCATGGTCAAGATAACATTGTCATAATAAAAATAATATAAGATCAGTCATAGATAAAAAGACGGGATTATAGAAGTAAGTTGGATATTTGTCAATCGGGAATCAATAACAAACATATTGTTTTTGAGTAGATAAATCACATCACCATCCTGATCATAAAAGAAAATGTAATAAATATTTTACTCGTCAGCATTACAGAACAGAAATAATAGTTTTACAATGATGTTGAATTAATAATAAATAATATTAAATTAAACCTCTTTTCATGTTTTGCTCTACGCGACGAAATTATGCATTCGACTTTAGAACTCTTTAGTGTTATAGGTATTACGTCAAAGTCGAAAGGATGAATGAATGAAATATCAAAATTCTAATGTTCCTATTTTATCCGTGATTTTATCATCAAAAATATTTTGTGAATTTTAGTACAGTGCACCTATTTGATTTTAACGTTCACCATGACATCTACACAAAGGACGCCAAAAGACAAGCCACGTAAGTACCTAAATACCGCGCGAAGATTTATTTGTGTTGCGCTTTCGGCGAGCTTGTGGCCACAAAAGGAAAATATTCATAGTAGGTCGTCCCACGGCAATGCCACACGGCGGGATAGAAACCGGCACCTTAGGTATTCTTAAACACTATATTTGAATTAAAACACTGAAATGTTAAAAATAATATAAGAATTTAAGAATGTGTATAATATAAGAATTTGTATTCGATAGAGTATACTTACTCCTAGGGTTGTCACAAGGTCACCAAAGTCAGGATCTGATGATGGGATCCCATGAAAATCGAGGGAAACGCTAATGAATTAGGGTTCCTTTCACTAAAAAGATTTCATTAATTAAAAATTTAACAATAAAAAATATTTTACAAAAATTAAAAAACGACTTCAAAAACACTGAAAAGTTAAAAATAATATAAGAATAGGTACAGACAACATCACACTTCTCTATTGAAGTCGGTGACAAATTTTAAGACTTTCTAGGAGATCATCGTTTCGTTTCATGGAATCCCATCATCAGATACTAACTATGGTGAGCTTGTGACCACCCTAAGAGTATACACTATCGAATACAAAAAGAATTTTGAAAATCGGTTCACAATTGGCGGAGTAATCGTGTAACATACACACAAAACACGTTGGGCATACCTTAAAATTTAAGGGTTTTCCTCGATTTTCATAGGATTCCATCATCAGATCCTGGCTTTGGTGACCATGGGACCACCTTTGGAGTATACTCTATCGAATACAAAAAGAATTTCGAAAATCGGTCCACAATTGGCGGCGTAATCGCGTAACAGTAACATACACATAAAAAAAACATACGCATCGAATTGAGAACCTCCTCCTTTTTTGAAGTCGTTTATAAATTACATGCAAAGATGAAATATTGCAAGTTGAGTCGAATCATTGCACAATTAATAAATCACTCATAAAGCGATTTGTTTTCAGCTTCAGTATCCTCTTTTTTAACCGACTTCAAAAAAGGAGGAGGTTCTCAATTCGATGCGTATGTTTTTTTTGTGTGTATGTTACGCGATTACGCCGCCAATTATAGACCGATTTTCAAAATTCTTTTTGTATTTGATAGAGTATACTCCAAGGGTGGTCCGATGGTCACCAAAGTTGGGATCTAATAATGGAATCCCATGAAAATCGAGGAAAACCCTTAAATATTAAGGTGTGTCCAACGTGTTTTGTGTGTATGTTACACGATTACTCCGCCAATTGTGGACAGATTATTACTCTCATCAACTTAACTTTGGAATAGGCTAACTAATGTAGAATTTTTGTAAAGTGAATTCTAGGCAAATATTATTAGTGTATTGGGATTTTATTTAATTTTATATACCGGGTGTAACTGAACACCCCAATAACATTTAAGGGGCATATAAGTTAGATGCTAAATGGACCTTCGGTACTTGTCTGAGGCCTGGAACCCCAATACTTTCAGAGTTATTTGATTTTAAACTGAAAGCAAAAACTATCAAGTGACAACTATAATCAGCTTTTAACACAAAAGAAATTTAAACACAAAATGACACGTGACAGACGTGAGCGTAGTATTCCTCCTACGCTTACGTAGGGCTGTCGGCACTTAATACCAAAAAATAATTTATTTAGTTTGTACGACGTGAGCGTAGTATTCCTCGTACACTTACGTAGGGTTTTCGGTACTTAATACCAAAAAATAATTTATTTAGTTTGTATGGAAAAAAAAGTAGGTTTGTTAGCCTTAATATTTTTCCTCCAGAATCTCTACTTCTGATGGATAGATACCTTTAAATATTATTGGGGTGTTCAGTTACACCCTGTATACATATATCAATATATTACTATCTTAAATAGTAGATTTTACAACAAGTGCACAAAACGAACGATTTTTATCCGAGACTGATAGTAATGTCGAGGATAAAATGGTTTTGAGGACAGGTTATAAACTCTGCTTTTCACTTCGATTGCGAGAAAATCAAACAGTAGTATAACATAACATTTCTTTAATTAAAATTCAGTAAAATTGGTACAGTTTTGAATACTGAAGGAAATTGTTTTATGTCTTAAGAAACACATAAGGCAAATAAATTAAAGTAAATATAATAAAATAACAAATTATATCTATGAACTTCTTATTGTGTTTGGCTGTATGGGTCATTTTCTTTGCCTTAATATAGATACATTTATGTATGAGTAGATACGTTAATGCATTTGTGCACAAAATTCGATTTTGTGCAGCCTATATCCTGCACAAATAAGCACTTTCAGAGCATGAGAATTGTAAATACTCGTATGTTTTTTTTGTTGTTTAGGTATATCTACCACATTGTTTCTCTGCATCACCCAAAGGTTGACTGGCAGAAAATGCCTCAGGCTTTAAGTTCGCCTCTGTATGAAAAAATTATTGTACATAAAGTGTTAATAAAAATAAATAAATAATTTGATATTGATTGATTATTTAAAAATTATCTTTATCAATAAAAAATGACCATACAGAGACAGACTATATTAGGCTTATCTTAGTGCTCTTGGGCATTTTCTGTGAACCTTAGAGTGAATCATATGACGGTGATGCTTGGTGAGAAATAAGTTAACTATTCGTATCGAATAAAGAATAAAAATATTAAGAAATTGTAAATAGGTAGGTAAGTATGTGAAATTATAGACAAATTATTATAAATACTTTTAATAACAAAGGCATATAAGATACTTGCAGAAAATAGTTATTTGTTATACATGAGTGCAAAGTTGCTTTTTAACCGCGTGCTCAACTTTGATGACCGAGCAAGCGAAGGATTCTAAAATTGAATCACGAGTGCAGCTAGTGATTCAAAAATTAGAATCCTGAACGTGAGCGAGGCAATAAAAAGAGCACAAGGTGAAAAATCTTTGCACTCGAGTGCATAACGTAACTTTTCATCCCCCCTCAGCGAGGAAATTAAAAACAAAAGTACACCAAGCAGGTTCAGAGTCTGAGTTTTTAACAAATTTAAATAAAGTTGTATGATAAATTCGGCACCATGGAGATGGAAGTAAATAGGTTTAATGATGTTTTGAAATCACATACCTAGTGCACGCGATGTTCTAAATTCAAATTTACTTTAACCTCAAGCGGATAAAAACGGCTTTGGCGGGCAGATATCGAATAGCAAAAATACTTTTTCCGAGATGGGGGGATGAAATAGTTATTTGTTATACATGAGTGCAAAGTTGCTTTTTAACCGCGTGCTCAACTTTGATGACCGAGCAAGCGAAGGATTCTAAAATTGAATCACGAGCGCAGCGAGTGGTTCAAAAATTAGAATCCTGAACGTGAGCGAGGCAATAAAAAGAGCACAAGGTGAAAAATCTTTGCACTCGAGTGCATAACGTAACTTTTCATCCCCCCTCAGCGAGGAAATTAAAAACAAAAGTACACCAAGCAGGTTCAGAGTCTGAGTTTTTAACATATTTAAAAAAAGTTGTATAATAAATTCGGCACCATGGAGATGGAAGTAAATAGGTTTAATGATGTTTTGAAATCACATACCTAGTGCACGCGATGTTCTAAATTCTTTACTTTAACCTCAAGCGGATAAAAACGGCTTTGGCGGTCAGATATCGAATAGCAAAAATACTCTTTCCGAGATGGGGGGATGAAAAAGTAATTCTTCATAGAGAAGTATTGTTTTCATTGCGACGATTTCGGTAAAATGAGGGTGTTCAGTTTTTTTCATGCAAGATTCTAAAAGTGTGGTGAAGTTAGTACATGGACAAGGTAAAGAATCATTTTATTGATATTGACAACTTTGTACAACCTATTTTTTGCTAAATATGCAGTAAAAATCTTAGTCAAATTAACCAAAAATCTTTGTCAAATAAATGCACTAAGAAATTATTAAAGTAAAAGTGGAATAACAATTGGAAAATAATAGCTTTTCTGAGCTTTGCAAAATACATACAGGGTTGGTTTTAGTATCTTATAAAAAATATGGTTTCAATATAATTTGCTCACAATAAATACCTCAAAAACGTCTTTTATGATTTTTTGTGCAAAAAATCGCATTTGCCAGAATTCTCTCCTCTTACCATCAATAATGAAGTCATACAGCGTTCAAGGAAGGAGAAATATCTGGGCTTGTGGATAGATGACAAGCTAACCTGGAAGGAACACATTGAACATGTCAGGTCTAAGATAGTGCCTGTACTGGGAGCACTAAGAAAGGTTTCAAATTGTATACCAAATGGAGTGCGTACAATCATCTATAATACCTTGATTAAATCTCATATAGAATATTTAATTGAGGTGTGGGGATCCGCCGCAAAAACAAATTTAAGCCAATTACAAAGAACTCAGAATAAAATAATTAAAGTACTATTTCAATATCATTATCTTACCCCAACGCTAAAATTATACAAAGAAACGAAAATACTAAATATCACACAGCTTTTCAACTACTACACTTGCATACTAATAAAAAATATAACTACAAATGCTATTCATTCTAACTTAACATTTCATAAAAAAGTACACTCACATAATTTAAGAAATAAAGCACAGTTATAGCTGCCTTCCGAGCGCACAAACTATGGTAAAAAAACAATTATGTTTGAGGGAGCACAGCTGTTTAATAATTTGCCAAATATTTAAAAAATTGTGATAACATAAACATTTTCAAGTCAAGACTTAAAGATTATTTGCAGAAATTATAATTTAAACATAGCATCTTAGAGGTGAAAAAATTGTATCTATACTAATATTATAAAGCTGAAGAGTTTGTTTGTTTGCTTGAACGCGCTAATCTCAGGAACTAATGGTCCGATTTGAAAAATTATTTCAGTGTTAGATAGCCCATTTATCGAGGAAGGCTATAGGCTATATATCATCGTGCTAAGACCAATAGGAGCGGAGAACCAATAAAGAATGTGTCAAAATCGGGGGATTTTTTTTTCTTATTGAGAGATTCCGCTGCGTGCGCTGCGTAAACGGTTAAAGTTTCGCAAAAATCATGTATGACAGAATTGTTTCCCTTTAAAAGTTCTAAAAAAAAGTCCGCGACAGCATAAACATGTCTATCTTTTAAGGTTAGCTCGCTATAACCTTTTTTATGCTAGCTAAATTTGTTCTAAAATAATACATTATTTGCGAAGGTGTTTTTATAAATATTATATTAATCCTTATCCAAATAAATACGTTATTCATCACAAGTATTTAATTTAAAACAAAATTGCCCCTTATGTCATTTTAATTTAAATGAATATCTTTGTAGATATTGCAGTTTTAAAATAACATCACAGCAAAATAATGATCGAGTACAGCGCGCACAATGTGCAAAGCCGGCGGGCAGTCATGAGGGGGAAGGGCGGTGGCCCCAGTTAGCTATCTATACTTCTGCCGGAAGAAAACAAAACTAAAAATATAGTACGCAGAAGTACTTTAAAATAACATTAGTTTAGTTTTTTTGAGAATAACCTACAATCTACATGATATAAGATTATAAGACCCAGTACTTACTCACCTATATAAACGAAGTCGCGGGTTAAAGTTAGCGTTAGCCCAAAGTAACTATTCCACGCGGACGAAGTCGCGGGTGGAAGCTAGTCTCATTATAAGTGAACATTGTTTTTTATGAGAAATAAATTTCTTTGAACCTATCTTAGTGCACGATTTTCACTACACTATTGATTCTAATTGGTAGGTAGACAATAATCCCCAGAAGTAAGCCTTAGCGGGATTTTATGCGGAAATTAATATTTTCGAGAAATTAATTTTTAAAGTTTTATAGGTTACTTATCTCTATATTTTACCTACAAATATTACCTACTCATCCATGTGTTTTCCACTTAAATCTGTATTATTTGTAGTGTTATTTGATGAAATGTCATGTAACGCGCTCATAGATTTATAGAACGCGCTGTGGTTCTTGCTTTTTTATGACATTGAGAGCCAAAAAAAAAGAAAAAAATGTCATCCTGCCTGGCACAGTGCCAGACTGATTGATTAGACTAAAAAAAGCGGCAGCTGCTGGTGAAGTGCCAAAAACGACTCTATATAGAGTCGTTTTTGGTATAGACAGGTTTTTAGATAGTTAAAAAAATATTTATCGATTAAGTGCAACATACAGGTATTAAGATTAGGTTTTTAAAAAAATCACATCTTCTAAACTATAAATTTCCGCACCCTCCTCTCTTCAGGGGGGGTTTTCTACCCCTCAAACCCTCCCCCACTCCCCCCACCGCGTGCACCAAGATACTAAAGTGTAACCTTCATACACAATAATCTAGTTAAGAAAACTTAATTCGTTACAAAATGCTCTGTAAAATTTTACTAATATTGTAGATGCTACGACTCCAAGACTGGCGCCGCGCCCAACAGCCGCGTCCGCCGCACGCGCAGCCCGTATTGCCATCAACAGGAATCTCGCCTTGCCGCAGACGCAGCGGCAATCACCCAATAGGGGGGCGAGTATGTCCACACCAGTAAAGGTTCTTTTATTTATCAAAAATTATTTCATTCGAAATATTCAACATCTAGACCTTTACAAAAACCGATTGACGTTAAAGGCAAATACAAAATTCTAATTAAAAATGTATGGGTGTGTTTGTTATGAAACCTGTTCTCAAAAGGTTAGGTAGACGTGTGTACTTACAGTTTACCGATTATTTAACACCACCAGTTAACTAATTATAAAGACTACGAAATGTTACTGAGAATTTCCTAGTAAAAAATAACTCAAATAAGTTGTTGCCTAATCGTACTCAATACTTGGGGGTTATTGTCTAAGAAAAAAATCTATCACAATCGCCTTGAAATTTCTAGTAATTGCGGGGTCTATACTCGTACAAGACAAGACTATCGGCCGGTTGCACCAAATTTACATTTTACGATTTCGTAAAAGTAACAGTAAAGCTGATCGCACATATGCCCGCGCCGAACGCGCCGCATTTTTGGAATTTCTTGTATGAAATTATATGAAACCTCGCACATTTGGCCGCACCGTACGCGCCGAATTTCAAAAATGTGGTAGGTGTTCGGGTATTGAAGGACAAATGCTGATGACGTCATATAATGCGGTGCGTTCGGCGCGTGCTGATACTCAGTGCTACCAGATACACAGGAATTACCCTACATGTAAGCAGAAATTCCCAAACATATCATTTCTTGACAGATTATACATATAATACCAAACGTTTTTATGGTAGTGGTTGTTAAAAACATAAGTAAGTAAATAGTAATATATTATTATTACTCAGTGAATTGCAAAATGAAAAGGCATATAATATGTATATATAGAGTTAATATTGAAGCAGGAGTCCCAAATTTTGTGTGCTTGTTCAGACAAGCAAATTGAAATGGAACGAATCATTTGCCGGGCCTTACATAAAAAAAAAAAAAAAAAATCATGCAATAGCAAAAAAAAATCATTGTGTGGTTTTATGAAACTACGATGAAACTTTTTCCGGATCGTAGACATTTAACTGAATGGAAAATTTATATTTTAATCTTAACTTAAATCCTTTTCATCTTGTTTTTTATTATTTTGTGTTTTCTTATTGCTTTTTTGTTCATTTTACTTTTAATTTGATAAAAATTATTACTTTTTTATTATTACGATTTTGATTTGATTTTGATTTTGACACGGTTAGCGCAGAGGTCGAGTGATCACCTACTGCGCAGCGGGTCGCGGGTTCGATTCCCGCATGGGACATATATTTTGTATGGCCTACAGAAATTTGTTCCGGTCTGGGCGTATTTGCATGTGATATTCTGTGCTTGTAACTGCACTCACGACACAGGAGAAAATCCAAGTGTGGGGCGACGTCTTTAAAAAAAATAATTATTTAAACATTATAAATTAAAAAAACAATGCAAAATAACGTTCTACACCAGGATCGAACCACATATCCCATCAAGCCGAAACCTGCCAATGTTAACATAATAATATTCTCCCCTTCTCCCCATACATATTTTCACAGACCCAACCATTTGTATGGTGGAGTTTAAAATCAGAGTGTGGGCAATACTCAAAATTTGCTTACGGCGCGTGCAGCCATCAGAAAATGCGGCTGGCGCGGCGCGTTAGGCGCGTGCGGCGCGGGCATATGTGCAATCAGCTTAAAAGTTAATATAATTACATAAGAATTACACCATTATCTAGTTTCGATTGTAGTTTTATTATATCCTTTACGTTGCGAATCATATATTTAATAGTGAAACGACCGACTCTGTGACTACGCCACCGCTACGGCTCAGGTAGTGCCGAAAAGAGATATACGGAACTCCCCCTCTGAGGATCGCGACAACGACGGCTTCATCACGGTCCAAAAGAGGAAAGTGCGCCGACAAAGAGGGACGCAGAACCGCTGCGGCACCGCACCTACAGGGCCCAACTTCCTGCTGCAAGCTGCGATACCGACCACGGCCGTGTACCTGTCCCGCCTGCACTATACCACCACAGAGCAGAACGTCGGATAGTACATCCTGAAGAAGGCCAACTTCAATTTGAGGGTGCAGCCATTGGAATCGCGTCACAAAGCTAGTTTTAAAGCGTTTGTGGTGCGAGTTCCGAACTCTGCGTTGGACACCTTCATGAAGGAGGACTTCTGGCCGAAGGGGGTGGTGTATAGAAGATTCCGTGGAAGGATTCCAAACACCACCGGAATGGCGCAGAAAACGCCTATATAATTTTACTAACATAGCCTATTAAGCACTACATGTATACTAACCAAATTGTATTATAGATATATGTATGTTAGTTTATGGGGTATGTATCTATGGACCTATGTTGCCCGAGCACAAATAAATAAATAAAAAAAAATACATGTAAAATCACTCAAAATTCAAAAAACACACCTGTTCGGAAAATGTGACAGCAAGTCCCATTAAGGAATAAAAAAGCAAGATGCAGTTGCAATTTTTGTTGTCTATAATTAGTTATTGCTTAGCCTGACGTTATCTCTAACCTAAACATACATACTATTACCGTGTCTTTTTTTTATTGCAGTTAAGTTGGCAAACAAGCAAACTGCCCACCCGATGGTAAGTCCTAACAGTCACCTATAATACATGTGGTTCCTGTGAGATTCGCAGCAAAACTGCAAACCCCACAAAAACCACAGTGTACGTTGCCAACTTGTGACTGAGATGTAAAGTCACGGTACCCAGTAATTTCAATGCCATATCTTACCCTTCAAACCGGAACACAGCAGTGCAAGCACCTTACCCTTCAAACCGGAACACAGCAGTGCAAGCACTGCTGCTTTGCGGCAGAAATAGGTAAGACGGAGGTTCCCATGCACACGACCCTGGTACAGAGTCTCCCTCCGTCCTCCGAGTCCCTCTCTATCTACCCAAATTAATATAATGGAATAGCATCATATTTAAACCTTCATTAAGACAACGTAATATAATAACACTGAAAATGTTTATAGTGTGCGGATTGTTTGTAAGGAAATTTTAAGCGGACATTATAAAATAATAATATATTAAATAAATTATGTTTTCAGCCTAAAAACTCATCCATAACCAAGTCACTTAGTTCAAGATGTGATTCTAAATCCGATTTAAAAGTAAGTTTTTATAATTATTGTTAAAAAATACGAAAACATAATCGGTTAACCTTATACGAGCTTTATTTTTAGGTAAACCGTTATGCAGAGAATGATAGTCCGAACACGATTGCAATGGTAATGTATGCTACGTATAGGTAATTAAGCTACGTAGGCGTTGATAATTTTATTTGTTGGATATTTTGTATGGTTATTGGCGATCGTGTTTTTCTTTTCTGCCAACAAACCGCTCTGCGGTTTGGCGGGTCTGTTTGAAAATTGTATGCTTTATTTATTTTTGTAATAAATGCATTTTTCATTTCATTTTCATTTTTTTCATAAAATAATAATAATTAAAAATTAACGTTATTCTTAACCTATAGGTACACTATAGTAACTACAATTTACCTATGTACTGCTTGCTTATTTAATTCATAATCTTTTGTTGTCTTTGTACGGAAAATGCGGATTTTCTTTCGGCGCTGCGGCGGTGACGGATTGAGAATACATGCTTTTTTATTGCTACTAAGTTGGCAAACAAGCAACTGCCCACCTGATGGTAAGTGGTAACAGTCACCCATAATACATGTGGCTCTTGTGAGATTCGCAGCAAATCTGCAACCCTCACAAGAACCACAGTGTGCTTTGCCAACTTGTGGCATCAGATGTAAAGTCACGGTGCCCAGTAATTTCACTGTCATATCCTCCCCTTCAAACCCGAACACAGCAATGCAAGCACTGCTGTTTTACGGCAGAAATAGGAAAAAAATCTCAATTAAAGGTACCGCAGTTACGCCACTGGGGGTTGATTCTCAAGAATCTGTAAAAATTGAATAATTTTTTTCTCGAGCGGTAGACAAAGCTTTCCCAATAAGAAAGACACTGGGCATGTCGAACTCGGCCATTTTTGGATTGATGTTGTAAAGTCTACGTACAAACTGTTAGACATATATGAAAATGTAAATAAAAGATGCAAATTGAAACGTGGAAAAATATGTATTGAATATAATAAAGAACACTTGACAATGTCAAAGATGTGAGTGAATAAAATTTAAAATCAAATAAAAAGTTTTTATGTCATTGACATAAATTGCGCCCGCGCATGCACACATTAAATAAGACTTAATATATCAACAAAAACAACATATCTTTTAAATGCATTGAAACAAAACGTACACATTTCATACTAAATAAATACGCAATAAATTCAAACTCAACATAAAATTAATTTAAACTAAAAACAGCTTACCTTGAAATTAATTAATATTAAATATTAAAAATAATAATTCAAATTGGCTCTATTCAATTGGCAAGATTACAATTTTAGAGATAGCACGTGAGTGAAGTTTTTTATCAGCTGTCATTACTTCGACTACTCTCACTTTAGAATCTTTGCCCGGAAAAACTCTAACAATTTTTCCCATAGGCCAAAATTGAGGATGAACTATTTCATCTTTTAATAGCACAATATCACCAAATTTAAGATTTTCTTGACTAATTTTCCATTTGGTTCTTTTATTTAAAGAGACTAAATAGTCTCTTGACCACGCCCGCCAAAAATGCTGCTTGAATTGTTCAACTGATCTCCAAAAGGTTAAGCGATTGTTTGGAGTTTGCATTAAAGATGGTTGTGGAAATGAAGTTAAAGGAAAACCTATTAGGAAATGGCCAGGTGTAAGAACGGAAAAATCCGATGGATCGTTTGACATAAGGCAAATGGGACGCGAATTTAAAATGGCTTCAACTTCTGCAGTTAATGTGACTAATTGCTCAAATGTGAATAATTTTGAACCTATAACTCGTTTGTAGTGATATTTAAAAGACTTTACAGCTGCCTCCCATAATCCGCCTTGGTGAGGACTGTAAGCTGGAATGTAGTGAAATTGAATTCCCTTTCTAGAAGTATAATCAACAATGAAATTTTGGAACTTATCATTATTTTGCATACGATATAATTCATCTAATTGCTTATTTGCACCCTTGAAAGTTTGAGCGTTGTCACAATAAATATCAGTAGGAAGACCCCTACGTGAAACAAATCTTTTTAAAGCAGCTAAGAAAGCGTTACTAGTCATGTCTGACACAACCTCTAAATGTACTGCCTTCGAAAAAAACATACGAAGACAGCAACATATGCCTTACTAGTAATACTTCGTCTAATCGTTGAAAGCTTTATGTCAAATGGTCTACAATAGTCAACCCCTACCTTTTCAAAAACTCTCATTTGAGAAACTCTTTCCTTAGGCAGTGAGCCCATGAGCTGCTTTGCGGATTCAGCTTTATATCGAGTACATGTAACACACTTGTGTATAATAGTTTTTATTTCCCGAACTGCATTTAAAATGTAATATCTTTGTGATAAATTGCTTAACACAAGTCTCAATCCGCCATGCAGTGAAATAAGATGTTCGTTTAAAATTATGAGACGAGTGACGTGACATTTATTAGACAAAATAATCGGAAATTTCTTTGTGAACGGAAAATCGCTGTTTTGCAGCCTTCCACCTACTCTTAAAATATTATGAGCATCAACAAAGGGATGTAACATTTTTAAATAACAACTATTATTAGTCTTGTAATCGACTCCCCTTTTAATACAGTCTATTTCTGCCGAAAAATAGTAATGTTGAACATAAGATATTATAAGTTGTAATGAAATTTGAAGCTCTGCTACTGTTATAAAACCTGATTTTGTATCCTGCCTTTTACATTTGTTAATAAATCTTAACATGTACGCCATGATTCGTTGCATTTTGTAAATATTGGAATATTTTGTAAAGAATGGCACGTCGTTTGTAATATTACTAACTTCTATAATATTTGAAAGGGGAACTTCTATCTCTGTTAATTGAAAATTATAATTATCACTACTACTCCTTAAATAATCTGGACCATGCCACCATAAACTATTGCCCTCAATTTCTTTGGAATCACCGCCGCGAGACAAAATGTCTGCTGGATTTGATGAACCTGGAGTAAACTTCCATTTCATATCATTGGTCAACTTATTAATTTCCCTTACCCGATTGGCCATGTATGGCGATAAATTTTCTTCGATAGTATTAATCCATCCTAAGGTTATTTTTGAGTCAGAAAATAAGAATATATTTTTTATATTACCTAAAACAATATTTACCTTATGTACAAGCTTAGCCAAGAGAAGAGCCCCATTGAGCTCTAATTTTGGAATGGTTAAATTAGAATTTATGCCTACAATTCGAGACTTCGCACATAATAAATTAATATGACAGCTATCATTCGTCTTGACCTTTAAATATAAACAACAACCGTATGCGTCGGAAGAAGCGTCACAAAATCCTATCAATTCTACCTCATCAGCCTCGTGTAAATGTAAATCGCGAGGAATGCATATTTGCTTCATATTGGAGATTGAGGAATGAAAATCTTCCCAAATACTTTTAAGATCGCAAGGAAGAGGCGTGTCCCAATTGAGATTTCTCTTCCAGATTGTTTGTAACATTATTTTTGCCTTTACTACGATCGGAGCAGCGTAGCCCATCGGGTCAAATAATTTGCTAACGGAACTTAATACACTCCTTTTGGTTGGTGCTTCAGGAGAAGACACAACCTTGCCGCTGAGAATAAATACATCATTTTTAATGTCAAATGAAAGACCTAAAGTCTTAACTGTTAAATCTTGATCAAGATCTTTCTGTTCAAAACCATATATTTCCTTTGGAATATCATGTAATATGGACATGTCATTAGAACACCACTTATGCGGTTGAAAGCCGCCTTGCTCTAACACCTCAAAGATCTCTTTCTTTAAGTCTATAGCCCCCTTAAAACTATTACTTCCGCATAGTATGTCATCAACGTACGAACTTGTTAATATGGCTTCGCTTGCCATCTTGTAAATATCTTTGAATCTATTTGCTAACTCTATCAAACATCGAGTAGCTAAAAAGGCTGAACTAGTCAATCCATATGTAACAGTTTGTAATTGTAAGCATTTAAGCGATTCATTTTTATTATCCCGCCAAATAATATTTTGTAAAACGCGGTCGTCAGGATGAATTAAAATTTGTCGGTACATATGCCTGATATCACACATGAGAACATATTTCGTCAGACGACATATTTCAACAGAGTCCGAAAACGTAATAAAATATCAAATAGGGGTTTTTGAACCACGGGGCCATTGCAGAGAATACTATTTAAAGAGGGACATTTTCTTGATTTGGCGCTTCCGTCAAATACAACCCTTAATTTGGTGGTTAACCGTTCAGGACGAAGAATGCCGTGATGAGGGAGAAAGTAAAGCGGTTGCTTCTCTGGCAAAGAATTATCCATGTCAATAATCTTTGCATGTCCTAATTCCAGATATTCTTTTATAAAGTTCGTATATAAGAGATGATATAATGGATCGCTATCGAATCGCTTTTCCAAATTGTAAAACCATTGTAAAGCAATCAAAAAAGAGTCTGATAAATCATAGTTAGTTAAATCACACTTACGAGGCATGCGAACTACAAATCTTTTATTTTCCAAGGTGACTGATTCTTGAAATACCATTTCACTATATACATCTTCAGGTAAAGACTCTATAAATACTTCGGGCACTCGCTCTGTCTCCCACAGTTTTTTAACATAAAAATCTTGATCAGGAATATCTTTTAAATGCATTGAAACAGAAACGTTATTTGAAAATTGTACATTACCAGACACGACGTGCCCTAAGTGTGTATTGACCAAAATAGGATCGTTGGGACCGCCTTCTACCTTTCCATCCTTCAAAACTCTGAAGAAGACATCAGCAGCTAAAAGAAGTGATATTTCTCCTGGAACATCATATTCATTATCAGCAAGCTTGACGAAACGTGGAAGCGTAAATTTGGAAATGTCAAAATTATACTGTGGCAAGTTAATTGTAATCTTGTCAACAATCGAACATGTAACATTAATATTAAAGTTTTCTGTGATGGAATGTAATTGTAAGTTGATTCCTTTCTTAACCTTTGTTACGTTAGTGTTTCCCAACGTTACAATATTTTTGGATAAATCAAAAGTGGAAATACCTAGCTTAGAAACTAAGTTTGCTGTGCAAAATGAAGTTTGGCTTCCAGAATCAAGTAAAGCGCGCACAATGTATTTATTGTTGTGAAAATCTGAAATTAAAACCTTAACTGTTGGCAAAAGGACATTGTGTTCACTTGACTTGATTGAATGTAAAACTTGATTAGAGCTGTCCTTCTCAAGATGGATCAATGCGTTATGATCTTTGCCGCAAACTGTGCACTTGAAATTATAACGGCATGGCTTGTCATGAAACGTTAAGCATAGCTTGCATAGCTTCTTCAGTTTAATGAATTCCAGCCTTTTTTGTGGAGACATCAATATGAAATTTGGACATTTATAGAGTTTATGCTCCTTGGAGCACATGATGCAGCTGACAGATTTCTTGACATCATTTGCAATGTTCACGACTTTATTCTTTGACAATGCTGCTGAAGGACTGGCTTCTAGAGACCCTGCTCTTCTGTCAATAAAAATCAAGCAATGCTGAAATACTTGGAATGCCATTCGATGTTGAAGTTTCAGTGTGAAAAAGTCGTAAAGAAAGCGTATCCAATTTTCTTGAAATAATGCAAAATAATATTGAGTCCCAGTGATCTACCGGTTGATTCAAATTTTTTAAAGCTATCATTTGTTGTCGGACTTTCACAGCAAGTGATCTTAATTGTTCTGCAGAACTGCGGCTCATAATCGGCAAATCTAACATTGTATTTATGTGCTTATTGATTAAAATTGAAGGGTTATCATATCTCTTCTTGAGTAACTCTAATGCAGAAACATACGATTCATTAGTTAATGGCAAATTGTTTATAATATCTAATGGTTCGCCAATCAAATATTGCTTTAAATAGTAAAGCTTTTGTACATTAGACAGCTTCGAATCTTGATGAATAAGCGAGTCAAAAAGATCTCTGAACGACTCGTAATTTTCTAATTTTCCG
Source organism: Schoenobius gigantellus (assembly GCA_963935595.1). NCBI lineage: Eukaryota > Metazoa > Arthropoda > Insecta > Lepidoptera > Crambidae > Schoenobius > Schoenobius gigantellus. The sequence goes on from OZ012545.1 coordinate 28,967,544, forward strand.
TCAAAAGTTGTTATATGTATTTGTGGAAGCTTTAATGATGCGGATGGTGAGTAGGTCAAACTAGAAGCATATTCTGGTTGGAGACAGCTACCGTTTGTAGCAATCAATTTTTCTATTTTTGTTAACAGATTATAATAACGTAATTCAAACTCATCAGTCTCGTCATCCGATTCATCGATGCATAAAATATCAAGCTGAATATTCTGAAACTTCGAAAATGCTGTTTCTAATGCTTTTTTACGAACACTAAGAGCAACGCTATCTGTCTCATTTGACTCTATAAAATTTTCTAAATTTGATAACGCACGCTTTTGTTGGCCTCTTGCTATACGTAATGTTTTTAATGTATGGAATTCTTTGCTTACGTTTGAGCTGACCTGAGATTCCTCCATATTTTTTCTTAGTGTTCCTTTCGTATAACATATATTCTTTCGGCACTAAATAATTATATTGTAAGGGTTTCGGCACCAATTTATGTAAAGTCTACGTACAAACTGTTAGACATATATGAAAATGTAAATAAAAGATGCAAATTGAAACGTGGAAAAATATGTATTGAATATAATAAAGAACACTTGACAATGTCAAAGATGTGAGTGAATAAAATTTGAAATCAAATAAAAAGTTTTTATGTCATTGACAGATGTCACTTAGCTTGTCTCAAGTAGTAATAGTAGATTGTACAACAAGGGCATAAAATGAGTCATTGTAGCCCGAGACGATTTATAAATTTAATTTATTCACTTTAATTCAAATATGTAACACAATTTTGAACAATTAAAGAACATAAATAATTTCCCTCCAGTAAACTTTTTCTTCATTTTTACATGGCGATGGCTTGGGTACATATTTCATTCTGCCAAGTAATAAAAATAATTCGATGCTTTTTAATAATTACCGGTTACTATTTTAATTTGGTTTCATGACTTTTGAGGTAGAAAATACAAGACAAATAAATTAAAGCAAATAAATAAGTTATCGCATGTTATTCCGTGAAGTTTTATTGAGTGTTGTTGGCTGTTGGGCCTAAGAATCTTTGTCTAAAAGAAAATTTTACTTTATGCTCTAGATCTAGAACATAAAAAGCTATTTTATGCAGTCTATACCTAAACGACAAAAAGACGAACTTTGCGAGCACGACAAGTGAAAAAAATAGGTTTTTACTTCTTCATCTTTTTATGAAGTAATATTATTTATTTTAGATTAATAAAACCTGGTGGTGCCCCAAGTAGACTCCACCACGTCGGCGTTTCACCGACTTGTATTGCTGAATTTTATTTGACTACCAACTCATAGAAAGCTGGTATTACTTACCTTGGCTCCAATTGTCTCCTTCCGTCTCCTCCGTAGCCGGTGGACTTCCTGAGCTAGCTCGAAGGAAGTCGCGGCTCCTGAAGATCTGCAGTGGATCCACCGGTGGAGACCGGAGCACTACAAATGCCTAATAGGCCACCACGACTCACACACGCGATTTCGCACAACACAAAGCGGGCTTTCGCACCCCGATATTAGGTGCGCCGCGCAAACCACTATTTGCTTGAATATTGTATATTATATTTTATTCCGGCCTGAACTTATAACCTCTAAGCATGTCATGACATTTCGACTCGACTCAACTGACATGTCACATGCGGCCGGCCGCCAAAAAAGCTGTCACTGCACAGACTAGAATGCAGTGCCGCCACTCGCTCTTCCTCGAGCGTGAACATCCCCCCGCTCCGGACAGTCCCGGACTGTCCGCCAAATCAGTCTAAGGGGAGGCGAGAAAGAGTAGCGACCGCGCGCTTCAAAACAGAATCCCCAACTAGGACCTCGGCAAACCTGGGCACACCATCAGACCCTAGAGTAAGTTGGACAATGCGTCCGCGACGCCAACGTAAGGGTGGCAGGTTTGGGTCCTTCACTAACACGAGGTCTCCAACCCTCGGTGGGTTTGTCTTATCTGACCACTTAACGCGCTGTTGCAAAATGTGTAAATATTCAAGGTGCCAGCGGCGCCAGAAGCTCTGGGTAAGCTGCTGGAGCAACTCAAACCGCGAAAGGCGTCCGGGATTGATATCTCTATAAGGATACTCGGGCAGGGCGTTAAGTGGTCTGCCTATCAAGAAATGGCCCGGCGTGAGGGCCTGCAAATCGTTCGCGTCGGTAGACAACGGACATAACGGACGCGAGTTGAGAACCGCCTCAATCTTATGAAACACCGTCGCGAGTTCCTCAAACGTGAGAATAGTCTCCCCAATAACGCGGCGAAGGTGAGTCTTGGCGGCCTTTACAACAGATTCAAAAATCCCTCCCCAGTGAGGGCAAGACGGCGGGGAGTATCGCCATGTTACCCCCCTACGGGAGAGTGTGGATCCGATCTCAATATTATTTTTATCTAAAAATTCACAAACTTCTCTTATATGTCTATCAGTGCCCTTGAAGTTCGTCCCACAATCGGACCGAATTAGAGAAGGCAGTCCCCGGCGGGAGACAAATCTGCCTAACGCTGCTAAGAAAGCGTCCATGGTGAGCGCACTCACCACCTCCAAATGAACGGCTTTAGTGGCCAAACAAACAAACACACACAAGTAAGCCTTTTCAGTCTTAGCATTACGGAGTCGCGACGTTTTTATAGTGAACGGTCCCGCGAAATCAGTTCCAACTCCTAAGAAGGTCATCGATTCATTCACACGATCAGCAGGCAAATCACCCATTTGGGGCTGCATCGTCTCGGGGCGTAAACGATAGCAGGGCAGACATCGAAAGATAACAGATCGGATTATTCTTCGCGCTGACAAAATCCAAAACTCCCGTTGGAGGAGCGCGGTCAATGCATTACATCCGGCATGAGCATTCTTCACATGGCGATCAATGATCAACAATCGCACCAATGGTCCGTCCTTGGGGAGCAACAGGGGATGACGTGATCTATAAGGCAAGTTAGCGTGCCTCAATCGGCCTCCTACACGCAACAATCCTTTATCATCCAGAAAGGGAGTCAAACGCACCAAGGGTCCCTTCAATTTGGACGTCCCGGTACGGAAAACCTTAAGTTCCGGTTCAAACGCTCTAGACTGGGTCATACGCACCCAATGCAGAAGAGCATCTTGGCGCTCCTGCGGTGAGAGGACCGGACACAAATCTTTGTCCTGAGGCCGGCGACAATTTCGTATAAATCTTCTTATCCAAGCGGTCACGCCGAGCAACTTGTCCAGAGAACTGTAGCGGTCTAATAAAAATTCCCGCTCTGGAGCCGCCATAGTCTCGACAGCGTGAACACGCAAGCCCGGATTTGGTACCTTCACCACAGCTGGTGTGGAAGGCCAAGACGGCTGTAACAACCATTCGGGACCCCACCACAGAGTGTGGTCAATAAGCTGAGGGGCTTCGCTGCCACGTGATGCACAGTCAGCAGGGTTTATTTCACCTGGCACGTGGCGCCAAATCAACGTGGCCTTCGAGGCCTGTATTTGGGATACCCGATTGGCCACAAATACTTCCAGGGAGTGGACGGAGTTCTTAATCCAACACAGGACAACCTGACTGTCGGACCAAGCAAAGAGCGACTCAAAGTCCACACTACGTCCCAGGGTGTCAACAACGTGGTTCATCAACCGAACCAGAAGAGTAGCTCCAGACAATTCTAACTTCGGAATCGTTAATCGAGTCCGAAGTGGAGCAACCTTACTCTTAGCAATTAGCAAGTGGAGCTTAACAGCTCCTCTATCATCGACCGTCCGGATATATACGACGGCTGCGTATCCACTCTCAGACGCGTCACAAAAGCCATGAAGGCTGGCCGTAAACCGTCCCTTAGGCAGTATATGTCTAGGGATACTAACACGGTTAATGTCGGGGAGAGACGACATGAAGGACTCCCAATCTCGCAGCAAACGGCCCGAGAGGGGCTCATCCCACGACACTTCAGCTGACCAAAGTTCCTGTAGGAAGCACTTCATCCAAAACACTACGGGACTAATCCAGCCATTTGGGTCAAAGGTACGAGCTACTGTAGACAAAACCAACCGTTTCGTCCAGACCTTGGGGCTTGGCAGCTCCAATCGATAGGTGAACGTGTCCTGGACAGGTCTGTATTGCACTCCCAAAACAGACAGTAAATCTGGAGTGTTGGCATTCTCAAAAATATGAGGCTCCTGCTGGTGGTCGTCTGGCAAGTCACACAAAAGCTGAGGTGAGTTGGACATCCACTTCCTCAGTTCATAACCACCAGCCCCGAGAAGAGCAATTAGTTCATCTCGCAAAATCAAGGCTTCCTCGACACTAGAGGAGCCCGTACAAATATCATCAACAAATGCATCCTCCTTGAGAACCAAGGATGCGCGAGGGTATCGTAATCGTTCACGTTCAGCGAGTTCCACAAGTGAGCGAATTGCCACAAAGGGGCTCGAACGCAAACCGTATGTATTGGTGTTCAGCTCGTAGACCAGCATGGGATCCCTGGGATCCTCCCTCCATAATATGAGCTGATATCGTCTATCGTCCGGGTGAATCACAGTCTGCCGAAACATCATCCGGATATCGGTCACAAAGACGACGGCATGGCGACGGAAGTTGGTCAATACATCGCCCACCTCGTGGTGCAACTTCGGTCCAGCATGCAGACATTGATTCAGCGAAACTCCGGTAGACGTAGGAGCTGACCCATCAAAAACAACGCGTATCTTCCCAGTGGAAGGTTTCAAAACCGCGTGGTGAGGAAGAAAATTATGTTCCTCGTTTCGCCAGTCCAGTCGCGAGACCGACATGTGCCCCAGTTGCTCATATTCTCGCATGAAGTCGACATACTTCTGTTTGAGGTCGGAGTTCCTACTCATACGACGCTCCATGGACAGCAGTCGCTTCTCGGCCAACGGCCGGGAGCTGCCAAGTGAGGGGCGAACTGACAAAAAGGGCAAACGAGTGATCAGCCGTCCCGAGTGAAGGCGACCTGTATTGTTCTGGTAGAACAACTCACACTCCTCGTCCAAGGGGTTCACTCGCTTCACGGTAGGGGGCTCTTCCACCTCCCAAAACCGTTGTAGGACATCCGATAAGGTGGAGCTAACAGTTATGTAACTGTCCACCAATGGAGATGGTGGGTTATGCCTAACTGGTCCCATCACTACAAACCCAAGCGATGTAGATAAGGCTACCAGCCCACCCTTCTGTAACTCTCTCCTCTTCCCACAATACACGCGGCCTAGAACATCGGCACCGAGCAATAAGTGAATCGGACCGGTTCGGTGGAAGGAAGGGTCAGCCAAGGTCAATCCTGATGTCGCATCAACGACAGCGCGCGAAATGTGCTGTTGCGGAAGCTGACCAACAACCTTCTCATAAACAATCGCGGTCGCGCCAATTTTGGGCGCTGAAGAGAAGTGGGGGGAAAAGGAGAACAAAACCTGCCCGATCGGATCCGGGATCCGCAGGTCTCCGATTCCTCGTACCGATTCAAGGTATGGAGATGTGTTCAAACTCAACTGCCGGACCAGCCAGCTGGAGGCAATGCAACCCTGAGCTCCCGTATCCAAAAGGGCGCGAACTAAAACAAAGGTGCCCCTCGGGCCCCACACCTGTACGGAGGCTGTTGGTAACAGCACCTGCTCCTGTGGGGGGGTTGCAGCCGACAGTTGGTTTAGTGAAAATCCTCCCGCATTCCCCGCAACGGGGGGGAAGGGGGGTCCGAAGAAAAATGCGTGCGCGGCGGAGGAATAGGGCGCTCAAGGCGCTCGAGCGGGTCCCAATCCGGCACGTACACACCCCGACCAAAGCTGCATCGGGGGGCCGGGCGGTGCCCATGATGGGCGAAAGTTGGGGGAGCCCGTGACAAACGAGGTCTCTCCATCATAGGGGGAGAGAAGCGTATCGGCTCCCGGCGTGGCTCCCTAATAACCGCGGCCCAATCCCGCGGTGGCGCCTCATAAGCGGCGCGTTGATCCCCCCCGCCCGTAGGGGGGGTGGGGCGCCCAATCCTCTCACTGGAGGGGGGGCGCCTGTCCAATCTCCGCGGAGGGGTGGCACGCCCCTCCGATCTCCTCGGAGATGTGGGTGACCTACGAGGGCCCCCGCCCGTGTGCGAGTCCCTCTCTCTCACCACCCCACGAGTGTCTCTATTGTTAAAGCACAAGAGGGGGTGATGGGCCCCTCCACAACAGTGGCAATCTCGTGGGTGGGGGCAAGCCGAGGCCATATGAGCCCCCAGGCAGCGGTAGCACCAATTCCGCTGTTTGGCCATATTTCTACGCCCCTCGGTGCGTAGGCCAACAAATTTAGGACAGGCCGGCAAACGATGGCCATCCCGCTTGCAACACTTGCAAGGCATCGGCCTCTCCCCTTGTGGAGAGTTGTGCCGCACGGCAGTATATTGCTTGTACGGGCGGCGCTCTCTCCGTGGCGCTGCCCGGGTCGCCTCATAGCGACCTGTACTCGGTCCCGGTATAGGAGCCAGATCCAAGTGGTCGGTCATCCGACACTCATCCTCCAAAAATCTGAGGAGATCCGAGAAGGGGGGGAGGTACGAGGCACTATTGCCCCCGTACCTTTGTTCGAAGCGTCCCTTCATCTCCATGGGAAGCTTATCGAGGATGAGGTGGAGCAAAATAAAGGACCACTGGTCCACCGGTAGATCAAGTCGTTTGAGCGCGTTAATAGCGCTCAGCAGCGGGTTCAAAATCTCCTTCCTCAATGAGGAGACCCGCGATACTCGTGGCAGCCCTAAAATGGCAGCCACATGTGTGTCCGCTAGCAAGCGAACATTCTGATACCGGGCGGTCAACAACGCCCTTGCAATATCATAACTGTCATCATTGACAGGTAGATGCTGGACAAGTACACCAGCCTCTCCCCGTAAGGCAGAGAGCAAATAGGCCAATTTCTGGCTAGGGAACAGGTCGTCCCTCGAGTGAACCAGGCTATCAAAGAGGTTAATGAACCCCATCCAAGAAGCCAAGTTCCCATCAAAGGTTGGGATGTCTAAAGTGGGCAGTCTGCCCAGCAAGCCGGCCGGGGTAGGCTTGACCTCCCCGGGCGTGCACGACTCACCCCTCCGGGCGGATAGGATTGCCTGAGCCTTGTTTATAATCACATCCGCCTGTTCAAAACACTGATCATAATCGGCATTAAATTGGTCGACTGCCCGCAACTCAGCGGCACCCTCGGCTGGGTGGTCGAGCAGATATTGTTGATGAGCAACGAAAAGCTGCTCCAATTCCTTCAAGCGAGCCGGTACTCCCTCATGCCGAATTAACAAGGCCTGTTCTCGGTCTGGTCGGTCTACCAAAGCGACGGCACTAGCAAACCATCTCAAAATCTTTTGTGCACCCGCGCGGGCACCACTAAGCGGGCTGACTGGCGGGACCATTTTGCACCAAAATTAATAAACACTATAATAATACACGGACAAACAGACCGACAACCGCAGACAACAAAACAGATCGGGAGGAACTTCAAAGGCAGAACAAAATATATAAACAAACCAAAATCAAGTATAAATGCTAGAACTTAACTAGAACAACAAGGCATTTAACAACAGAATTTTTCAAACAAATTAAATTCAAGCATTAAGTCAATAACTTAACAAACACAATATTCAAAGGCAAACAAAACAAAATCAAATGTAAATGCTAAAACTTAACACAGCAAAATAGTGTATTACAACAACAGCAAAGTCATTTAGCAGCAAAATCTTTTACACAAATTAAATTCAAGTATAAGTTTACAACTTAACAAACAAAATAGTCAAGGGCAAAACAAAGATATGAAAAAACAAACCAAAATTTAAATATAGGTAAATGCTAGAACTTAACTAGAACAACAAAAGACATTTAACCTCAATTTTTCATATACAATGACAATTAGTTAAGGAGATCGGTCCACAAATGAGCTGGTAGTCAGTTTAAAATCAGCAATCAAAACCAATTAATATGTATTGCCCGTTTGGACAACCAACAAGATTACAATATTAATTGTACAATACTAATCAAATACTCAAATCTAAGAACCACGCTCTGCTACCAAGAGATGGTGGTGCCCCAAGTAGACTCCACCACGTCGGCGTTTCACCGACTTGTATTGCTGAATTTTATTTGACTACCAACTCATAGAAAGCTGGTATTACTTACCTTGGCTCCAATTGTCTCCTTCCGTCTCCTCCGTAGCCGGTGGACTTCCTGAGCTAGCTCGAAGGAAGTCGCGGCTCCTGAAGATCTGCAGTGGATCCACCGGTGGAGACCGGAGCACTACAAATGCCTAATAGGCCACCACGACTCACACACGCGATTTCGCACAACACAAAGCGGGCTTTCGCACCCCGATATTAGGTGCGCCGCGCAAACCACTATTTGCTTGAATATTGTATATTATATTTTATTCCGGCCTGAACTTATAACCTCTAAGCATGTCATGACATTTCGACTCGACTCAACTGACATGTCACATGCGGCCGGCCGCCAAAAAAGCTGTCACTGCACAGACTAGAATGCAGTGCCGCCACTCGCTCTTCCTCGAGCGTGAACAAAACCTCAATACAATAATTTGTAATATGAATAAATAAAATTTAGACAAACAAAATGCTCGGTTAAACTCTACAAATCAATTTCTAATGTACTTCATTAAAAATTTCATTACTTCGCACTCGCGACAATACAAGCGACTTTCTATAAAAATATAGCGGAGCTCGTCATGACCTGTGTTCTAATTGGCCTAACTGTGATTACCACTCTAAAAAAGCTCAAAATGGATTTTTATACGAATTACAATACAATCCTCGATGAGATGTGATAGTCGAAAAAAATCCACACCCTGTCCTAGCCGGATACCGGCTTAAGCTGGCCAATATGGTGTTGTAGGATAATTCCTCGTTATGTGAGGAGAGACTCGCTCCCAGCAGGTATGTAAATGGGTTGAAGCGACAACGAATTTATACTTTACTAATATTATACAGCTGAAGAGTTTGTTGGGTTGAATGCGCTAATCTCAGGAACTGCTGGTTCGCAATAAAAACATATTTAAGTGTTGGATATCCCATTTATCGAGGAAGGCTATAGGTATATAAATAATACCACGCTATGACCAAACTGAACTTTACTTATATAAAATAAATCATATATCTGTTCAAATTTTATTTTGATTCTAAAGATACCTCCTCAAGAAAATGACACATACACCGTGGAGAACTTGGTGATGACAGGCGAGGAAACAACACCTGATACTACGGATGTTTGCAACGCCACCGAGGTCTCACTGGAAGAAATAAAAGAAGTTGATAGTTTTGGTAAGACATGACATAATATGCATCCATATACGAACTCATCACCACAAAACAATGTTCGAACCCTCAAAGCTATACTTACAAGGTGTTTATTTAATTGCGCAAAAGCTGAATATTTCAGTTTGTTCAGAATCAAAGGTAAGATTTTATTCAAAATTAATTTTTCAACTTCGCTGCTTTTTCACTTACACATAACTCTTTTACCTGCGCGGCGCGCGACCAAATTTGCAAGATTTTCAACAAAACAGAAAGATAAATATATCTTCGTGAATAATCCGTGAGAATTAAATTTATTTATTTAATATTATATTTTTTTATAATAAATTTAATTTAGGGAGGCTGAGGATTTGTTTTATTTAAATAACACGTTGTGGATATACCGCTAGATTAAGGGAGAGATACTACATTGAAATATACTAATTTGAAATCCATCCTTATGGAGTTTATTAAGTTAAAACTTAATAGGGGATCAAATATGAAATTGTCATTTTAATAATAATAATAATAATAATAAATTTATTTGCCAGAATATGGTTAGTAGGTTGTTACAGTTATATTTCCCGACATATTCTATCGTATGTTCGATGTGCAAATGTTAAAATTATTGGTTAAATTATACATTTAATATATGCAGATATTTTGTTTTTCATGAGCATGGATATCTTATTATTTTGATAGAAGCTTACATATAAATGGCTTTTACAGGGTCATAGATTTATATCATTATTTATTAGAGAGAATTTATTGTATTGTAGTAAAAATAAAATAATAGTAATGTCAAGATGATAGTCAATAATTTTAATAGAATTGTCATAATTTGTCATTGAGATATTAATTAATAGTATAATACATTTTACTAATTAAAAGGTTATGCAGTGTTGATTTAAATTTATTATATGTCAATGTTTTTATTTTGTCTGGTATTTTATTATATATTCTAATAGCCATACAGTACGTGTTTCTTGAGTATAGTACCAATTTTTGTTGAGGAACGTATAGATCGTCAGCCCTTCTACCTCTGTATGGATAATCCTTATTTCTTGGAAAGAGGTGAAAATTTTTTTTTCACGAAAATAGAAATCTCCAATATGTAAAGGCAGGGTAATGGAAGTATATAAAATTTCTTAAACAGTGGTTTACAACTGTCCAAATAATCAGCACCGCAGATTGATCTCATGCTTCTTTTTTGTGCTTTAAAGGCCCTAAGCATATCTACTGAATTGCCCCACAATATAAGACCATATCTCAATATTGATGAGACGTATCCATGATAAGCAACGAGAGCGGCTTCTTGTGATACAAGCTGTCTAATTCTATTAAGAGCGAATCTCTCAATCTGTCAATTTTGTTTACTACTAGGTCAATATGAAGTTTCCAATTACATAATTCATCTATTTTAATTCCCAAGAACATTGTGTCCTTTACCATGTCCAGTTTATTATTTTTATAATTTATGTCAATATCAGCGTAGTCAATACTTTTAGCTTTAAATCGAATTAATTTAGTTTTGTCAATATTAACTTTCAGTGAATTATTGTCAAACCATTCTATAAATTTCTGGAAATTTTCGATTACTGTTTTTTTTAATTCGTGTTCACTTTTACTTTTAATGATGATGGATGTGTCGTCTGCAAACAATAGACATTTCTGGTCTGTGATACTAGGTAGGTCATTAAAATATAACAAAAATAATAATGGTGCCAGAACCCCTCCTTGTGGAACTCCACATCTATTAAACATATAGTCAGAGTAGTATGAGTTTTTTGTATTTCCGGTTATTTTGGTTATTTCTACACATTGTTCTCTGTCGGATAAATAGTTTTGTAACCATAACAATGCACTACCTCTTATACCATATCTCTCCAGTTTCTGTAGTAAGAGTTGGTGAGAGACAAAGTCAAAGGCCTTGCTCATATCCAAGAAAATTGCTAATGTCCATAATTTAAATTTTGTGTCAGTTCCTTTACTAGGTGAAAACATGCTAGAGTCGTTGAGCTGTTTTTTCTAAAACCAAACTGGGCCACCTGAGAATAACTTTTGTAATGTAATAAACGAATAGATTTTGTCGTACATAACCTTCTCAAAAATTTTTGCTATGATTGGTATTAATGTTATTGGTCTATAGTTGTTCAAGTCTTCTTTCGACCCTTTTTTAAATATAGGTTTTACTATCGATTTTTTTAATTCAGACGGAAAGTGACCCTGAACCAGGGACAGATTTATCACATGAGCTAAAGGTCTGGAAATATGTTTAGCCGATTTTTTAATAATATCTGTTGTAATGCTGTCATATCCTTTAGAATGTGTCTTTTTTAATCCTTTTATCACCTTATTGATATTAAATGGCTATTAAATGGCTGACCACTTGGAATTTAATCATCTAAAATGTCAAACAGTGTTTCTTTATATTTAACAAAGGTATTTTTTGTATATTATTAAAATTTTATAAGTTTGTTGAATATTTTAATATCGATATTGCAAGATTTTTCGTTACTAGGTACTGCTAGCCCTTGTTTGGTTAAATGATATTTATTTTCCTTTCTACATCTCATCTTTTGCCTACTCAACAATCCTTTATGCATATTTTTAAATTTTTAAAATAAGGCATCCTAAAAATGTATAAACATCGGAAGTAGTAGAATACCTACGTAGTTTTAAAAAAATGTCTTACAGACACAGAACACAGAAAAACGTCTGTGTTCTGTGCTTACAGATGTTTGATAAGTCAACGCTGCACGTTTTTTCATTTAAATAAGACATCGATTGTCTACAGTCTACAGATATGTTATGTACAGTTATTTATATACCCACACTAGGCAATTACGTAGTAGTAACGTCACGTATCCGTAATACTCGGACAACACGGTTTTTTTCATATGTTTCGTTTGTTTTTTTAGGTACTTAAAGCATAATCTTATTCAGTAGCTAGTGCGTCAATTTGTAGGTACTTTCCAATGAATCTATCATATCCCAAAAAGCTTAACCTATAAGTATGGACGTCATTTTTTCATAACACTATCCTGGACGCGTAGTCTCACAGGCTCCTATATTAACTAGTGTTTTAGTTTTTAACAAAATTATTTTAAATAGCTTGAATACTATATTTAACTTAAAGTATGGTTTACTAATAGTAAAAATACGTGAATATAAAAGCCACTTTTTTATAATAATTCTAGAAACATTCAAAATTAAAATATAATGGCACATTTTAGGTAATTTTAAGTACAACTACGTTTTCAGCCGTTAAATTAACTAGAAATTATAAAAAATAAATATTTACCATACTCCTTTTTATTTTTTTACTATTTCAACATAAATAAGTTAAAGTTTACAAGTAAATCTAAAATGAGAACAAAGTTGCTTACAAATATTTTTATAACACAACTATGGACGTGTAGCCTGACAGGTTCCAAAAGATTTTTAGATAAGTATTACTCACGTATTTTTCATTGAATGACGTAATTTCCTCCTTCGCTGGTCGTTTTGATACTAAAACTGAAGCTACTGAGCTACTCAAGTGTGGGGAGCGGGGGGAAGTACATAAAACTTAGAAACTAACATTCACCCGGAGCCTGTAAGGCTACACGTCCATACTTAAAAGTTTATCTAAAATATTCCGAGCTCTGTGTTTCGAACATTCGTGTTTCGAAGAATCAACACGGTAGGTCTTTTGCCTGATGTCGCTCATGATGAACACCTAATTACATTTGAATGGTCTAGCGCCCACCCTCAGGATGTCAGGCTACCCTTTCAAAATTCTATGATAGACGCCAAATATTAATGACATCAAACAAAAATCAAGGGCCAGGCCCACCTCAGAAAAAAAGCTCTATTCTATACGCCAATGGTTCTGTTGCTAATACTTGTATATGAAAGAACTTAAAATGTATCGTAGTGTTATTTAATATTATAATTTATATTTGTTTTTACAGAAATCAAATACATTGATGATAATATGCCGAACTTGGTCAATGGTAGTGGGGCAGTTATTGGTAAGTAAGATTAAAAACATGTTTAAAAACAGCGTCAATTCAATTTAATGTAAATATATATTTTCAGCTCACTTATGTTTTGTTGTGTACTATAACAGATCAAGACATGCACAGTCGGCCCCACACTCCAGTGCATAGTAGCCGTCCACAGACACCAAAGAGCCTGCAATCGAGTCGTCCACAGACACCAAGGGTGCTTAACAGTAGACCCGTGACGCCTGTGCACCCCCGCCACACTACACCAGTCAGCAGACCCAGTACCCCACAATCCCAGCATTCTAGCAAGCCGCACACTCCGGCTAGAGCGAACGATGAAAGTGTTCCTGCAACAAAGCCACTCCCCAATCCACTGAAACCCACAAATGAGGAAGAGGAAGATATCAAAGCGGTGTATTCGTCAAAGCAGCAACAGTTTCAACGCATGAAAAAGGAGTTGGACTTGAAACAGGTAGATTTTGTGCTGCTTTCTAATGCTAAAGAGATAAATTCCGGTGCTTGCAGACGGACTGACTTTTCCTGATACTAGTATATATCTTTATATACATGGTGATTTTTTTTAAGTGGGTGTGGATGGCGAAATCTGAGGAATAGCGTAAAGTACTAAAAGGAGTCTCGGGCCCGATTTTGATGAAAACTAAAACTGCATCATTGGATTTTTGAAAAATCATTATTCCTAGCCAGGAATCTAACCCTTTGATTTTGATAAAAAAAACACATTCTATATTATTACTATTACACTATTCGATAGTGTCACTAATAAGGATCAAATTCTGAAAAGTAATGACATACTATATAATTTGTAAAAGTAACGTCTTTATTAATCATACCTAAATTAGTACATAGTACTTTTCGCTATTCCTCATAGTTTCATATTTCGCCATCCACACCCACTTAAAAATTAGGTTATAGGTTAGGTTAGACATTGTGACCACACACAGCGGAGCAGGCGAAGCGAGCGGAGCATTAAGGTACATGCTGCTTGCTTGCTTAAAATAACAGCATAGATTAGGGATCGCAAATTCTGTGCACAAATTTTTGTAAGCGTTATAAAATGGTGGTGTAATGAATGTTCGGAAACATAATACTTCGAACAAATGTTGAATCGGCTGAGTGAGCATAACTTCGATATAAAAGTTTTTGAACAAATGAAACGTCAGAGTAACGAAAAAAAAACAAATTGATAATAGGTTAACCGATACAGTGGCAAACGTGATTTCGACGAAGTAAAAAAAGATTAAAAAAATTCCAGTCTTATGATAGGTAACCGTAAGTATAATATTGGTCCGGCATTTATTTAATTTTATACAAAGCACAAATTCTAACTTCTGAGCCACAGCAACTTGTTGCCGGGTGAGCTAGTATAATATAAAATAATAAAAACGTAGCAGTAGATACCAAAGGCGCGTTGTTCTGTAATACAACACTAGCTGGTAGAGAATTAAAATCAATTTCTATTTATACAGCAAGCAGTGTTAGAGATCTTTGACAGTCTCCGAGGTCTGCGTGAGCGTATGTGCCAGGAAGGCTTTCTAGCCAGCGGCGAGGGCCTGCATCCGCAGGAATTGGTGGTGTTCAACGTAGCTGATTGGGCGGCCGACGAAATAGCGCAGATGTGCCGCGACGCTGCAGGATCAGCTGCTGTCGACGTGGTTGCTGGCCTGACCAAGAATATTGAGCCTTTCGGTAATTTCTTTAAAAATCACTTAAATAAATTATACATATACGCTTTGAGATAAGACTTCGACGCTATCACAAACATCACTCACAGCCGGTTGCACAAAAATTGTTATTTTTTACAAATTCAGTTATACTTATATCAATATGTCACTATTACAAATCCGTAAATTTATGTTGCACCAAAAAAATACGAGTAAAAGTAACCGTAAAATTCCTTGCCACACGTATGACTGTAGCGTTAATTGTACAATTTTAGCTTAGATTTTTACTACCATGAAAGTTTTTTTCACGTGTAGTAAGACATGTTATTCATTTATCAAAACGTGACGTTGATAGGGTTTTTGTTTACATTGGCCATGGACGTATTAACACTAGAGTACACGCGTGGTCTACTATAGTAGACCAGGGTGACATTTTAAATGATAACTTTTGAATTATCCACGCTGGTGCGTTGGAATTTTAGGCTAGCCTCGGCAATTAAATTTGTCAGCGAGCCAGTAAAGCCCGCAAGGTCAGCACGTAAACACGTTCCTGCGATTTCCCACCAAATACGTTGGCCTACCATAGTAGTCCGCGCGAGTATTTTGAGTATATATGAGTTTAACAAATTTAGGTAAGTGCTATTTGTTTCGATTTGCTATTTATTTTGTTCGAGCAACCATGGAGACTCTTCCTCGACAGTTGAGATGTAGAATAGAAATGCTAACGGGCACAGCTCAAGCCACACAGTATGATGTTACCCTCAAGATAGGACGGGTCGGTCGATGCGCACTTTGCTCAAGAGCCAGAAATCGATCCACAAACAAATGGTGCAAGACATGCAACCAATGGGTTTGCTCTGATCATCAAGCTGTAGTATGCCTTGAATGCTATGAAAAATAAGGGACTGATTGAATATATTTTTCATATCTGTAGGAATTTTATTCATACGTAACCAAAAAACAAATTGATATAGCAATTATAAAATGATATACCATAGTAGGCCACGCGTGTACTCATGTAAAAAAAAGGGGCGCGTGTACTCTAGTGTTAATCAAACAATACTAAATTCATGACGTTGGCTGAATTCGTAAAAACGTCAAAGCTACTAAAATAAGAAGAAAAAGCTTTGTTGTGTGGTGATTTATATTTTTATGTCTGAGTAATTTTAATAATGCATCATATATATATTTGTATCTGTGTGTAAAATCGCTGCCCTCAGTGAGCATTTGACCTACTCTTATGTTTGTTCTTCGACGACGGCAACTATACAATATATGGATAATTTTTCAATATTTCATTGTCGGATAGTGAATTGTGTAGTGAAAAGTGAATTTAAATTGTATTTTAAACGCGTTTTCTATACTATAATTACTTACTAATATTATAAAGCTGAAGAGTTTGTTTGTTTGTTTGGTTGAACGCGCTAATCTCAGGAACTACTGGTTCGAATTGAAAAATTATTTTTGTGTTGGATTTCATTTATCGAGGAAGGCTTTAGGCTATATAACATCACGCTACGACTAAAAAGAGCTGAGCATCAATGAAAAATGTTGCAAAAACGGGAAAAATATATGGCAAAACGTAGTTCGCGGGCACAGCTAGTCACAAATACGAGCGAACTGTCAAAATTTATACTTTTACATTATGGGCAGGGCGTGAGCTCCGTAAAAAGTTTCCGTATAAGTAACCGTAAAACGTATCGCAAAAGCATGGTGCAACATCTTTTTAAGATATAGTTACGTTTACTTTTTACGAGTTCGTAAAATGAATTTTTGGTGCAACCGGCTGTCAGAGTTCAAACTGTTATTTAACACTATAAAGGCTCAATTACACAAGGAGAGTTTCTCGCACGCGAGCGGCGAATTCTTCTAGGCAAATATTATGCTCGCGTAGTGTAAACAAACTATACGAGTTTTTCTCTCGAATACGATTATTGCTACTTAAACTCTCCTAGGTTGCGAGCCTATGTTCGCTTGATTAATAGGGATTTTTGTCAAAATGTAAACAACTGCAGGCGATAATCGAATGGCAAGTTCTGCCATGCGATAATCGCATTCGATTTTTCGCCGCTCGCGTGCGAGAAACTCTGCTTGTGTAACTAAGTCTTTATATGTAGGTATATAAATATGCTGCGTTCTTTATTATGTATTACATATCGGGATATAGTATACAAGTATTTTACATATAAAGGTCAATATAATATAATGTTAAAATTCAAAATTCAAAAATCTTTATTCAACATAGGCCTTTACAGGCACTTATTGACGTCAAAACAAAGCAACACATTCTAATTTAAAGGAAACATATTAACCTTGTATGTGCATACATCCTGAATATAATCAGGATGTCTGCAAATACAAGTAGGAATGAAAAAAAAAAAGTTGATTCTACACCTGTTCGGAAATTGGGAGGCCTTCTCGAGAAGAACAGGCAAGAAACTCGAAAGGTCAAATTTTTTATCTCCTCTTTTAAATCGCCATTTACAATATTGGTTCTGTTACATAGTCATTGAAAGTTATAAAATACATTCAGTAAGTATGCTTACATACACTTAAAATGTCAGAAAAACATGATAAGCTTAACACTAAGCATTATACAATAAATTATGTTGTTACCAAACATGACATCTGATAACTAGTCTAGCTAATTTCATATCGTGTGGTTACTTAAATAATCATTCACTTTGTAATAACCTTTGTTCATGAGAGTCTTTTTAACGTGAACTTTAAATTTATGAATTGGTAAATCGGTGATGCTTTGTGGAAGCTTATTATAAAATGCTACACACCTCCCTAGAAATGAACCACTAGTTTTATGAAGCCTGTAAGTTGCAACGGCAAGCTTATTTTTATTTCTTGTGTTTATATTATGGTAATCACTATTTTTAACGAATGTAGCATAATGCTTGTGTACATAAACTAAATTGTCATAAATATACTGACCGGCTAAAGTTAAGATATTAATTTCTTTGAACAATTCTCTAAGTGAGTCCCTAGCCCGTAAATTATAAATGGCGCGAATTGCTCTCTTCTGTAACACAAAAATTCTTTCGATATGAGCCGCCGAACCCCATAACAATAATCCATATGACATAATACTATGAAAATAACTAAAATAGATTAATCTCGCCGTTTCAACATTAGTTAAAAGCCTGATTTTCTTTACTGCGTACGCCGCCGAACTTAGTTTGCCAGCCAAGGATTCAATATGTGGGTCCCATTGTAACCGTGAATCTAAAGTAATGCCTAAAAATTTCGTGTTATTTACAAGGTCAACTACATCCTTATTTATATTTAAGTGGGTATCAATCTGCCTTACATTTGGCAAAGAGAATTTAATGCATTTCGTTTTCTTAGAATTCAATGACAAATTTTTAGTTGTAAACCAGAACAGAACTATAGAGAGAGCATAATTTACATCGTCAGAGCATTGTTTCCCTCGGTCAACTTTAAACAATAATGATGTGTCATCTGCAAATAATACAGTCTCACATAAGTCTTTAATTTAATAAGGCAGGTCATTGATGTAAATTAAAAAGAGTAATGGACCCAATATTGATCCCTGGGGTACCCCCATAAGAATAGGTGCACTGGCAGACTCCGATTTATTAACGACAACTCTCTGCAATCTGTCAGATAAATATGATTTAATAAGACTTACTGCTTCATTTGAAAAACCATAATGTTTAAGTTTATGAATAAGCGTTTCATGACTTACACAGTCAAACGCTTTGGAGAGATCGCAAAAAACTCCAATTACATCCTGCTTGCCCTCCCAAGCATCAAAAATATGTTTAAGAAGTGCTATTCCGGCGTCAGTAGTGGATTTTCCTTTGGTGAAACCAAACTGTTTGCCATGTAGTAATTTATTTGTTAATAAATGACTTAATATCTGGTTATACATGATTTTTTCGAAAATTTTGCTTAATATTGGTAATATTGAAATAGGTCTAAAATTCGAGGGATCTTTTTTATCTCCAGATTTAAACAAAGGTATTAATTTGCTGTATTTCATTAGATCAGGAAATATGCCCTCATCAACACAAGTATTAAAAATTAGCGCTAACTGAGGAGCTATTTCATTTATAATAGACTGAATTATGTGAGTCGAGATGCCCCAAAGATCTTCCGTCTTTTTCTTGCTAAGCAAACGGAAAGTTTTCAAGATAGTGATCGAATCAACATGGCTAAATTTCAAAGTTTCGCTGCACTTATCTACACTTGACTCCAGGAGGGTGACCGCCACATTGGAAGATGAATTTAGATTACTGGTAGTTATAATAGGAATTTCAGAAAAGTAATCAACAAAAGCGTTGGCAACTTTATTGTCCGACTTAATAATGTTATTGTTTATTTCTAACGAGAATGAGTTTCCAGAACATTTTACTTTCCCGGTTTCTTGATTTATAATATCCCATGTTGTCTTAATTTTATTTTTCGACATATTTATTTTATTAAATATGTACAGAGATTTAGCAGCCAAACAAGCATTTTTAAAAGTTTTGAGTATTTTTTAACATAATTTAAAAAAACAGGATCAGCGGAAGCTGCTTTTTGTGAATAAAGTTCATATAGCTTTCTCCTACTCTTATAGATACCTGGTGTAGCCCAGTCACTAAATTTCGTCCTATTTTCGTTTAGTTTAATTACCTTTTGTGGAAATATGTTGTTACTTTCAGTTTTCACTAAATTAAATAAATTATTGTATAAGACATTGGCATCTTTATTTATGGTCGGCAGAGATGCGATTTGAGATGTTATTTTCCTTTTAAATTTACTTAAACTACGTTTTGGTATTGGTCTACAAATTATTTCACCTTCAGAATTAACATGATGGTGTTTAATACAGGCTAATTGACCACTATGGTCAGAGTTAATAAAGCTTATTACAGCACATTCCAAGATTTCACAATTACAAAAAATATTATCTAAGCATGTGGCTGATGTAGGTGTTATTCTGGTTGGTTGTTTGAATAAATAATGCAAATCAAACGATTTGAATAAGTTAATAAAATTATTAGACAGAGAAGATAAATCTAAGATATTTATGTTAAAATCTCCACATATAACTATTTTCTTATTTTTTCTACACACTATTTGCAAGACATCCTCCATAGTGGCCTCAAATTCCAGATAGTTGCCCGACGGAGGTCTGTACATACAAACTATTATAAGATTATTAAGCTCCACACACGATATCTCAATAATTCTTTCGATTGAGAGTGATATTACATCTTTGCGTTCTTTATAATGAAAAATATTTTTTAGAATAATTAAAGATCCACCTCTTATTGCGGACTGTCTAACAAATGAACTTACAATACTGTAATTATCAAAAGTAATAAATTCATATTTTTTAAGCCAATGTTCGGTAACACATAATATGTCGATATTTTCATCTGATAAAAATAAATTAATTTCCAAGTCTTTGCCAGAAAAACCTTGAATATTTTGGTGAACAATGCGTAAACAATGAGGCCCTTCTATTGTCAATACATGGCTAGAGATATCCTCTATTGTCTTATTTACTAATTTAAATTACTTGAAACAGATACCAAACTATCATTGAGTGTATGATGCTCAATAGAAGCATTGTCATTTTGGTTACCAACCAAGTTCTTGGTTGAAGTTAAAAAATAAAATTTTAGCACAGAAGCTAATTGTTTAATACAATATCTAGATAGACATATTCTATCATCGGTCAAATAGAATTTATTAGTCACACATGTCAATTTATTCATGTCAATAATATGAATTTTATTATTGTAACTAGCCATGGTATGTAATGTCGAATTTAACTTAAATATTAACTTATTTTCCTCTGTTGTAAACTTATTACAATAGGGAAATGTGAACATTACAACACTTTTGACATTTAAATTATTAACATAAGTTAAAAGTTTTTGCAGGGAATATTTATTTACACCAATTTTATTCCCTAACAGTATGATTAGGTTGTCATTGTCATTAAAATCATAATTAATAATACTATTTATTATTTCATCAAAGGAAGAGCCTGGCATACATATATTTATGACAGATTGCTCTAACTGACTATTTAATAAGCAGCCCATACCTTTTCCAACTTCATCACTAAACATAACATAGTTCACCTTTGATTTCGATGTAGAATTGTTGTTGTTGTACCTATTTTGAGCAGGGGATTCACAATCAGGAACACTGCCTTTGGGAGAAGATTTAGTCACCTTATTAGGCGACTGTATTGTAGATTGGTGACCGATTCTACTCTCTAAACACTGATTTTCAATAGGTAACTGATCTGTTGTTTGATTTATATTATATTGGCATAGTGATACAAAATCTGGTGAGGACCGAATGTATTCCCCAATCTGTTTTTGAGCATTATAATACTTATTGTATAAATGTTCAATGTTTACATTAAGATTATATCTGTTCGTGTTCCGGTTATAGAATGCTCTGCTCTCTTTCAATTTTACATCAAAAATCTCAAGTGAATCCATTAAGCTAGCTCGTTCTTTTCTAAGTTTAATATTAACTTTGAAGCAATTTTGTTTTTTAATCAGTTTCTGAGTTTTCTCTATGAATTTGCTAATTTTAATATATTTTTTAAACTTATTTTTACTACATGGACGTACAACACTATTGTTTTCCTTTGATACAGTATTACCTAGAAGATTTTCGCCACCAGGGGACTGAGTGAGCTCTTCAAATAAACTGTTTGTATGAGCGATTTCCTGGTTTTGTCTAAATTTTTCAAGTACAGAGATTTGCTTGTTTGCTTCTCTGAGACTACTTTCCAGATAAGCAATCCTATCCTGCTCATAAGTATTATTACACTGAACTAGATCCTCTAATGTACGGTGAAGGTGATCGCGTTCCTCCAGCACTTCAATGTGTTTACAGTGGAGTAGTGCCAGTTCACTTTTTAGTTCAGTGTTTCTGTCAATGTTCAATTTAATTTCCACTTCACTTTCATCCCTTTCTCTCAACAATTGATCATAGGAGTCTTTTGTTACTTTGAGCTCGTGCAGGACTTGCTTGAGTTTGGCCTCAGTACTAAGAGCAGCGGCTTTGCGGGTCAACATTTTTAAGCCCAGGAAGTATGTACAAATCCTAAAAAACACAAAAACCCTTTAGTATGAAATTGATGAAGAATATCAAGGGACAGCAGTAGAAAGGGTTAGAAAAAAAAGGGATCAGACAAAGATATAGACAGATAGACAAAGAAAATATTCAAACACAAATTAAGTTGTTTACCTACTGGTTTCACAATACTCAAGAGGTTTGGGACACAAATTTAACCCAACAGCAAAATCTCTAATATTTAGGATTATGATGGAATTAACATATATTTTTAATAAGAGGTTAATGGTACAATAACAGAATACCTACTTAGCAAAGCAAACTATTGTGTAGTGTAGTGTAGTACTGTGTCTGAGGCTTTAGGCGTTGACAAGTCTCAACATTAACTTCCACTTTATGTCAAGTTAAGAGAAACACAACTTAGCCAAGGTGTGTTATTGGACGTGTCTCACTTAATGTGAGGTTTGTGTTGAGTATTTAATTATGTTACGATTATAAAATAGTTAAGTACTAAATACAATACTTCCCCGGTTTTAGTGAAGAAACTCAGCCAGTGGCCGCAACTTCCAATGATGGGTACAATTGATATTTGATATTTGAATTGCGTGCTTTATTTCCAAATATAAAACACATAAGTTGCCCAATTTTATGCGTTAATATAACATAAATTTATCACAACGAAGATTTCCAATTCAAAATTTGACAGTCACGGTTGACCTAGATTTTCATTTATACAAATCTTGAAAACTTCTCTTCGTACGGACTTGCAAATATTTGTGCCTAATGATTACACTAGTATACTGCAATCACTGTATTTAACTTAATTAATTTCACGTATTATTAATTTTTTACAATAAATAATTGAACAGCTGGTTAAATGACGTATGGTCGATAAGGCTGCGTTATAATCTGCATCTGTATGTTTTGGATTAATGTAACTATGTATTAGTTGTTATATATATGTAAACATAATAGTATATGTACCTACCTGCCTAATTAGTGATAAAGTACACACCGCGGCACATAAGTTGAACTAAAAAATATTTTACAAAAAATAAAAACCGACTTCAAAAACACTGAAAAGTTAAAAATAATATAAGAATAGGTGTACAGACAACATTTTAACTTTTCAGTGTTTTTGAAGTCGGTTTTTATTTTTTGTAAAATATTTTTATTTTTAACTTTTTAGTGAATGAAATCTTTATAGTGAAAGAAACCCTAATAAAATAATATATAGTGTTTCCCTCAATTTTCATGGGATCCCATCATCAGATCCTGACTTCGGTGGACACCCTAGGAGTATACTCTATCGAATACAAAAAGAATTTTGAAATTCAGTCCACAACTGCCGCGTAATCGCGTAACATACACACAAAAAAAACATACGCATCGAATTGAGAACCTCCTCCTTTTTTGAAGTCGGTTAAAAATGGCTGCCATCTGCGAAGGAGTGCTAAGCCCTCGCGTGTCACACTTCGTTTCAGATCCAAAAATCGTAGCGATGAGGCAGATTTAGCAATAGCAATTTCAATTTCGTAGGCAAATATTCACAAAACATTTTTACTATGTCCAATCAACGGGGCATTTGTAACCCGAAAAATTCTTCTGCCTCTGAAATTTGGAATGTGGTTAAGATACCTAATACAGATGACAGATGTACAATAATCCAACAAAATTTATAATGGGAAGTTAGGTATTTTTACCTAAACATGAAAAACGCTTATAGCTCTCTGTGGATATTTCCTCAGTTCGAAATTATTTTTGTATACGTACGTATGTACTAGTTAGAACAAGTATGTAAAGTAATCCAACATTTTTTCGATTTGGGTGATGCACTAAATTGAACTTTTAACATTTTGCGCAATAACTTCTATTGGAAAATTGCTCTGCTAATTTTTATTTTTTAATATGGTCTTATTTCCCTAAATGAATAGGTTTGTTAAGTAATCCAATAAATTTTCCTTTTTAAACATTTTTTATTTATTTTTGCTTAATAACTTACTATACTTATGCCAAATTTCATAGACGGAAGAATTTGTCGGATGTCTCCATACATACAACGAATGTCCTCGTTGACTGGACTATCCGCAGACGGCAGTCATTTTAGTTCAACTTATGTGCCGCAAACTGTAACACACGCTACAGGCATTTGGTTAACACGAAGGTATTCGCCATATCACAGGCTTCAGTTTATTTGGGCTAATTGTAACAATATATCCTGTCCATAGTCGTGTACTACAATGAAATAAATATTGCAATGTCTTTATTTTTTGTCATTAATAAATAATCAATTCTTTATCGAAAACTCATTATTAAAATGTGTTTACACGTAATGCCAACCCAAAATGTTCATGTAAATCATAGACATGATGATGATACTATGATCTACAAGAAAATTTTGGGTTGAATGACACTACGTGTAAACACATTTTAATAATGAGTTTTCGATAAAGAATTGATTATTTATTGGTTATTTTGACTCACCGTGTATATGCTCCTTTAAGGTTTCAAAGGATTTTTGTTACATACTGTATAACAAAGTCATGTAAATTGTTCTTACAAATAAATAAAACTAGAATCGTTGAACATTTTTAAATTTTTTTGTTGATGATATTCGAACTTCGAACCTTAGTACCTAATTGGGAATCTTGACAATAGTACTATTAATCTGAATACGTAGGCTTTAACAAATCAGAACTAAAACTTATTTTTCATTGCTCATCCTCTGAAAGTAGGTCTGAAGTTGCCTGAGAAGCGAGTAGAAAGTAATACTTTTCAGCCCTAGCGAGAATCACTTTCAACTGACAGCTGCTATCAAATTTTAAAAAAGAAACTAGTTCTTTTTTACAAGTTTTTATTTTCATATTTTTATTGAACCATGTTCCGACTTTCAACTACTATACAGCCACTCAATTACAGCGCGGTGTAAAATTTAAATAACATAATATTAAGAATTTAAAGAATATATTTTTTAAATGACTTTATTATAATTTATTTCAACTATTTCTTAAAAATAACATAGATTTGGGCAAAATATTTTCCATTTTTTAAATTATGAATAGCTGGCCGGACACAGAAAAAAAAACAAAATAAGCGGGAAAGTGGCAATGCGATATTCATTTGTTTTTCCATTTATAAAGGTTTTTAGAGTTTTCCGCATAGCAGAGATTTGTATTAACTGTTAAATATATTTGTTTTACATTGTGTTAATAATTAACACAATGAGTTCATCTGATTCAGGTAAGGACTTAACGCCTGATTTTATAAGAGAAAGCGAGCTAAGAGCCTTTGCACGCGACGTTTTTCTTATGCGCCGGCAACGCCCGTTTTTGATCAGCATGTTCTCTGCGCGTTATTAGCGCGTATTAGCAGATTGTATGCGTTTAGATCGATACAAACGCAAGTCGAACGCGCTTCATACGTCCGCTAGTATCGATACAAACGCAAGCGAACGCGCTTCATATGCGCATTTGTATAGATACAAATGCGCGTGGAACGCGCTTCGAGCAGCGAGGCCGCGGAGAAGGGTGCGGGGTAGGAGTGCGCACACGCCAGCCGAGATTCCCGCAATACTTCAATTGCAATTATAACTAGTTGTGAGCGCGACACGTGATTTGCAAACGAAAAATGGAGCCATTTGATGTGATATCTTTATATCGGAAATACAAAATCGTCCGCCAATATGGAATTCACGTTTGCCGGAATATTCTTTTTTTTTTTACATACGACAGGGAAGCTCTTCTTGGCCTTCATTTCACCTGATGGTAAGTGATGATAAGGCCGAAGGTGGATGTGAGCTTCGCCTGGACTCCTCAACATCTGAGGAACTGGCTATGGCTATCTTACCACTAATTGTCGGAACACAACAATGCTATACATTGTTATTATGGCAACAAACGTAGGTAAGACGGTGGTAGCTAGCCAGTCGGGCTCAGAAGCCCTACCAACCAAACCGAGCAGAAAAATTTCTGCCCCCAGTGAGAATCGAACCCCCGGACCTCTCGATCAACACCCGGTGGTCTCAACCACTAGACCACGGAGGCGGTTGAATTCTAACAAAGTTGTAAAGAAAAATGCTTGCGAAGAAGTAAGTATGCAACATTTTTATACAGATTTTGAGGAAAAGAGATAAGGAAAAAAAATTGCTGGTAAGTTAGTACAAATTTAATTAAACTTTTCCTTACCAGTAAACTTGGGTATTTCCGTCAAATTATCTCAATTACGCTTTTACATAGCTTTCGCCAAATACAATTAATAAAGGCATCTGCGCGTTAGTATCGCGGCAAACGCGTGTTCACAGCGTGTATCAATCGCGTTACTTGCGCGTTTGTAGCAATACAAGCGCGAGCATCGTGTGCAAAGGTCACAATGCGTCGACGGCCCTGCGTTTGCTAGGCGTCCTAATTGCGTTCCACGCGCGTTATCAGCGCATAAAATAAACGTCGTGTGCAAAGGCTCTAAAGCAGAAGTTGTTGATTTATGTAAAATAAAATTTACACGTTTTTTCTTTAGCTAGTTCATTGTTTTATTTTTACTTTCCTTGTATTCGTAATGAAAAGCACAGTGTTTACTTCGGGTTAAAGACTTATTTAGTCCCTCGAACTATTGGTGCCCTCGCTACGCTCGGGCGCCAAACACCGTCTCGGGTCTAAATAAGTTACTTTCACCCCTGGGGTAACAATGTACTATTAAGCTTCCGAGTAAAAGATCAATGTTTCAATTTTAACAGATGAACACACTTTTGCTGAAGTCGATGCCAATGTGGCAAAAGTACCAACACTCTTTGCTGACCTTTGTCTTCAGGCGTTCACAACACGACAAGAAATTATAGATTGGCTCAAAGATATTTGTCAAAAACATGATGTTAGTAGTTTTCCTAACCTATTATTGATGTTCACTGAAAACGTAAAGATTTTATGCCAGAATGTAATCATCTGATTTTAATCAGGAAAGTGACGGTGAGGTTTTTCAACGTATCGACCAATTTAACTCTGAAGGCCTCAAGTTATGCGAATCACTGCGCGAGTTGAAAAGTTGGGCTGATTGCACCGTCGAAAGCGTTTCACAACTTTCCAGGTATATTTTAGTTTACCAATGAGCAATTATGTGCGCTATGCGTGTTGAGAGTTGGCTCTTGTCCTTCTCTGATGATAAATGACGTGAAGGAAGATTCCTGGGGCCTAGACAACTTTTTACTGGAAGGAGAATCTGTACCAGGGTCGTCTGCTTGGGTACCTCCGCATTACCTATTTCATGTCTATGTGTTTGCATTGCTGTGTTCCGGTTTGAAGGGTAAGATATGGCAGTGAAATTACTGGGTACCGTGACTTTACATCTTGATGTCACAAGTTGGCAATGTTCGCTGTGGTTCTTGTGGGGGTTGCAGTTTTGCTGGGAATCTCACAAGAGCCACGTGTATTATATGTGACTGTTACCATTTACCATTAGGTGGGCGGTTTGCTTGTTTGCCAACTTAGTTGTATAAAAAAACCAAGTAACATTCGTTCGTTTCGTTTATATGTATCTGTTTCGAACAACAATGTATATTCGTGATGTGGAACCATTATCACACATTTCCTTCTTTTCGAATTTCTATATCGTTTGTGAATTTTAACTTTTGCTTGGCCCCTAGAACTCTGATTTTCTCTGTCTGAAATATAATGAGGACAACAATGTTATTACCGATATTTTTGTGGCGACAAACTTAAGTAATATTGCTTGCCAAGTGGACTAAGCAGCTCTATCACTAATACCTCATGATAGAAAGTTATTGATGAATTATAGTTATATTCATTGATTTATACAGACGCGCATATCAAGAACGTAGCGTTTTGGTATCGGTTGGAGAGACGCTAGTAAGAGAAATAGCTCACCTTCGACAAGATCTCGATGCTCGCACTGGTGCAATAAATGAACTAAGGCAGTTGAAAAACGATGACCAGACTACAAAAATGTTGGAAGTAAGCAATTTGATGTTTTGTCGAAAACATGTTTAGCTTTAGTTTTTTCTTTTATATTTTACTTACGCTATAGCTAAAGCTAAGTGACTCATAAACATAGGTACATTGATGTTTAAATTAAGCTAATAAGTTCAGCTATGTTTTACCTTTTTGGCATACGAGTATAATTGTCTGAAAAGCAGTACTTATTCGATAACCAGAAATTAAACTTAAACATTACATTACTGTTTACAGATGAGATAACAATGAAATTCGCAATTACTTATACAAAATTAATGTCAAGAATTATTAATAATAGACATAGATTTACTACCAAACGTAGATAACGCATGAACGTTCGAAAAGTGGGCCGGTAAAGAACTGCCCAATCGGGCCTCGTGCAGTTCTTTTCCATGCGTTGGATAAGCAATTTTGAGTATTATGTTTGAGAGTATAAAGTTTATATTTTCTTGTAGCAATTACTAAAACGTCAAATTTAATGTGGCTAGGTATGAAATGATGTAACTGCACACGGTTGTACTTCAAATAGTTGCCGTAATAATAAAGAATAAGGTTGAATTCGATAAATACGGTACTTTCTTTATGGTAATTTTAATTCGGGTGTGCATATTCAACTACCTATTTAACAGCGTACAAATGTATAGTCGATTAGGTGACAGATTTCAAGCGCGTTTTTGTATGAAGTGCTCTATCTACGTTTGGTAGTAAATCAATGATAATAGAATATAATGAAAGATTAAAATAATGTCAAGTTAACAAATTAAACCAATTAGATTCATTAATACTACCTAAGTCGAGAAGATTAAAAGAATGTAAAGTAACAGATTAAATTAATACTAAACTAGATTCAATAATAATACTTAAGTCGAATGTCAAAAAAAAAAAAGATAATGTCAATTTCATGTGAATCATTAGTCATTACATTACATACTTATATGTCTATACTAAAGTTAAAATTTATCTTTTAAAAAATCGTCAATAGAGTAACATACTTTGTCAACTAAGAAATTATTTAAAACTTGTCCAAATTTATTCGTACTATTTATATATCGTATGTAAGACGGTAGCTTGTTATAGATCGTGGGTGCCATACAGAAGACACTAGCCCGAAGTACAGTTTTTATGTCATGCAGATGTAGATTACTTTTATATTATCTAGTTTCGGACCAGCTTAGTCGCGGTGAACTTCACAATAGAAAATATGCACAGAATCGGTATTGTAATTTTATTGATAACATTATAATAAGTACAAACTTTATAAATTTTGAAGAAATGGTCCAATTACAATAAAAAATAAACAAGTTATTAGGTATTGAAAGTTGCATTCCAGAGATGGAATGCAATTTTACAATTTCTTGCAAAACATTTTTTTATAATTGTTTAGGTATTAAGTATATATGTTACCGGCAATGTGTATAATTCAGGTATTGTATACAATCCCTAGGTAATGTATACAATCCCTGGGGCGTCCAGGCAATGTATGAAATATCATGAATATCATTGTCCATTTCATACTTTACCTAGGTATTGTATACAATTCCTAGGGATTGTATAGAATACCTGCTGGTTCACCGGTAATGTGTAAAATAAATAAATCTTAAGACTAAACTAATGTTAGGTAAGCCGGTTAATATCAATAAATCTTAACAGACTTACTTATCAAATAGCGGACAAATAAAACATGTTGTATTTACTTGAAATAAACTTTATTATCAACTTTAAAATCACAAAAAAATAACAGGAAACTTAAAATTCTTCTTGTTTGTAACATAACATTACAAGTATCTTTTAACATAATATAAGTAATTTTGTAATTGAACTTCACAAACAAAACAATTCTCTTTATAACAAAAAGTAGGTCTAATAGGCATTCACAATTTTAAGTAAAAGTAGGTTTTATTTATTCTTACACGACAAACTATTATGGCACTTTGAAGAGCACAGAGCCTTACTTTTGACACAGGAACACTTTTTAGAGTCACAGTTTTTTTTTGCAGCTACATTTCACAAAGCCCTGTCCTGTCCCCGTAGATTGCAAAGTCGCAACTGTACGGAGTGTCGTTTCCAGATTGGGGACGTCTTCTTCTTGCAGTAATTTCTGATGGCAAACAGTGAACTGTTGTCTTGAATACAATGTCTTGACAACGCCTTGCTTTGTGCCTAGTTGATATAGATCGTCATCAGTTTTGTGTAATACTACAGCCAGTATATTGCGAGCATCACCACGACCTCTATCGACTTCTGGAACAGGAATGCGTACAGTGGTACCCAACGATACGGGAGGGAATTTTTTTTCAGAAGTTTTAAGCATTTTCTGAGCTTGTACTATCAAATTCTCTTTGGCTCTGATGCGGTTTTCTATCGAAAAGGCGTTTTTTGCGCATAAAGGACAAGCGACTTTGGATCCAAAACCTTCTGCAATATTTTCTTCCGGAGCAGCACAAATAGTATGAATAGGCCTATTGCACATTCTGCACGAATAACCACCTGTTGTCTCCTCGGAACAAACACAGCATATAAGTGCACAACTCAATGACTCCTCTCGTACTGATACCAAATTCGGATCATGTAACGCTTGATCATTTACCTCACAAGGAAGATTTTCGACATTCGTAGACTCAACAACATTCTTAGTATTTGGGATAGCCATGTGTTCATCATGCGCACTTTGGACATTTGAAGCTTCCTTACCGATGTTAAAACTATCGAGTGCAGCGTTTTGTTGATCTGGTGCCTGTAGAGGTTGAGTGTCAGCTGTTTCAGTTTCTGATGTCTCAGCCGCATCTATTACAGATTCTGAAGATGACTTCATCACTTTTTCTAAATCTTCTTCGCTCTCCAGGTTGTGAGTATCCTCAAAAGGCAAAGATATGCCAACTTTTATTTTCGACCCAAAAAGAGCTTCATAAGGTGTTCTTTTGATTCCTGAGTGAAACGCCCTATTCTTCATGAGCTGTACAAATCGCAGACCATCACTCCAACGTTCGCTATCGTTATCTTGCATCCAAGTTGTAAGCATGTTTTCAATGTCCTGGTTAGCTCGTTCGACACTCCCTTGACTTTGGGAATGTCTAGGCTTGCCATGCACAATTTTTAAGTTCGGCCAGTATATTTTAGGATTACTGACCACTCGGTTTGCGAATTCTCGACCGTTGTCCGATTGTAAGATGGCTGGTGCACCAATCAGTGTAAAAATATCCAGTAAATTGTACGCTACTTCCTCAGCGCGTTTTGTTTTCAGGGCTCTTAATATGACAAACTTTGTGAGATGATCCTGATAGACCATTATGAATTTATAATCCCGGTCTGATTGAGATTGATAGTCTATCAAATCTACTTGACAGCGAGAATTAAATTCTGTTGAAAGTATGGGCTTCACGACAATCCCTTTTTTTATTCCTTTTTGTTTTTGCTGGCAGGGTTCGCAAAGTTGCAAAAATAGTTCAACATCGTGGCGAGTTATATTCTTATATCTTGAAGAAAGCTCCTTCAGCATTCTGTCTCGTCCTCCATGGCCGATACTCTGATGTGCGTCGTGAAGTACTTGAAATAATTCAGTATCAGCAACGTAGTATATAATATTGTTATTTGTAGTAGCATCCACAGGAAAAATCAACTTATCTTTCTGACCAACAGTTATAACATCATAATGCTTCAATAACCAGTAATCCCGAGAAGCCTTTTTTCAGCAGTTTTTGCATTTTTTGTTTCTTCTATCAATTGTTCATAACGATTTTTTTCAATAAACGTGCGATTTTTTGTATTTGCTGCTTCTCTTTTTATTTGTAATTGTGAATAAAATCTTTCTTTCATCTCAGCTATTCGTTGTTCGGCCGCCATTTTTTAATAAATTAAATTACTTTCCTACCTGACGAAAATTAGCAAAAATAATAACTATGACGCAAATAGCTCAATACACGTGTTAACAGTATCATCGCACGTCGCGAAATGAAATGCGGCTGTTTGCTTAAATAGTGTCGTGGTATCCTTTTTCTCAAGCGGCGGCGGCGGCTCCTTTGACCTGAAAGGCCGCCCGCTCGCGGTATCCTTTTTCTCAAGCGGCGGCGGCGGCTCCTTTGACCTGACCGGCCGCCCGCCCGCCGCACGGTTTATTGGCTAGATAAGTACTGTAATCAGGAAAACTTATTCTAGCTCCTAGTGTTACGGCAAGTAGGTATGTTTTGGCTTACTACTTGCCGCGGCGCAATTGAAATGGCGCCTCTAGGAAGGGTGTCAGGTTTCTATGAAGCTTACCGTACTTATTTGTTTGTAATAACCACAATTGCGTTCGAGTGTTACATTACCTGCTGCAAGTTTGGCATTGTATAGAATACCTAGGTAAAGTGTAAAATAAATTCTATTTCATACTTTACCTGCCCGTTTTAGATATTCTATACATTGCCTAGGTATTGTATACAATACCGGATTATACACATTGCCGGTAACATATATATACGATGACGTTAATATTCACGTTATTATTCTACGTAACATTCTACGTTGCCGGATCTTTCTATCTAGCTGGCAACTTAAAAGCTTTGTAACTTTGCAGTTTTTAAAGTAATTTGAAATAGAACTTCACTGAGCTGTTTATAATTATAAAAAAGCTTTGGCTGTATTAGCTATAAGAAAGTATGCATAATTATTATCTATTGATTTAATTGATTTCGAATTCAGTACAGTTTTTAGTGATTTAATAACAAACATACCTACCTACAATAACATTTTACCGGCGTACAGTCAAAGAATTTAACGGTGTTACTACAAAAGTTTTTAAACGCTGTTAGAGATTGTTCAAATATGATGCTGTCTCAGTTTATCCTTTTAAAATAAATGAAACAGCATCATGTACGGTCGCAGTCAGAAAATGTTTACCAGTTTTGAAATTAGATTCTATAGGGTATATCGCACTTTTTTCACTAAAGTCTAAAATGTCATATCAAGTTACTTATTACCTTTCAGAAGTTATTATGCATCATGACGCATCGAGAATGACAAGCTTTTTGATTATGAAACTCATTTCTTTATTTGTTGACATGACATTTAGCAAAAATTATTGGACGTCGTTTGGACAAGAGCAAAATTTTACTGATTACAAAAATGATTCGT
The DNA here is from genome assembly GCA_963935595.1 of Schoenobius gigantellus. NCBI lineage: Eukaryota > Metazoa > Arthropoda > Insecta > Lepidoptera > Crambidae > Schoenobius > Schoenobius gigantellus. Next base: position 29,000,578 of record OZ012545.1, read on the forward strand.
CGTTACAAGAACAGTTTCACACGAACTAGTTATTTTGCTGCATTATATGATGTGAGTGCGCGGACGATCGTACGAGCTTTGAACTAGGGATGTTGCGGATGCCGATTTTTTCACATCCGCGGATGTGAATGCGGATGCGGATTTTTGAAGGCTCACATCCGCGGATGCGAAAGCGGATGCGGATGTTTAAGATGTTATAGTAAAAAGTATATAAATTAAGAATTAAAATAATAATAGAGTAATTATTAACATTTTTATTAATTACTAGCTTTCCGCTCGCAGCTTCGCCCGCGTTATTTTTGTTTTTCCGTGGGAATTTTATATTATCCCGTAGGAAAAATAATTTTATAGCCTATGTTCATCAGGGATAACGTAGGATTTTCAATGTGAAAGAATTTTTCAAATCGGTCCAGTAGTTTCGGAGCCTATTTAATACAAACAGACAAAAACAATAAAATCTGGTCCTTACATATGAAATTGACGTTTTGCCGTACTGGCCACTTTGATCTCAAATATCTCCTCTATGGTTAGGAATTCCAAATTCAAATTTATACAGCTATTTACTCATGTATTTTTGTTTCGAAAATTATAATTCACTTGTTTTATCCTCAGTTGTTTTGGACTTTTAATCAATTGTTTTGTTTTCAGCTTTTTTGGAGTCAATTTTCGCTTAGGGTATCATTTGGGCACAACCAACGCGTCGGATCTTGTCACCAATTTTTTCGTTCCCATTGGTTAAAGTTAAATGCGAACGGCACGCGCCATTCGCCGGCCTCACCCAATTTCTTTCTTGTCGCAACTTGTCTTACATCCGCATCCGCATGATCATCCGCATTGATTATTGCGGATGCGGATGCGGATGCAGATGTCCAAATCCATGCGGAAGTTCCGCATTTGCGGATGCGGATGCGAATATTCGCGACATCCCTGCTTTGAACAGTGCTGGACTACACTACAGACACCATGCTATTAAAGTGGAGCTGAAACGGCTTAACTCTGCGCGACAACATCTCGATGTTGATTGGTCAAATACTATATTTACCGATGAAAAACTGTTAAATCAAGCCCAATCGGAAGATTAACTTTATGGCGCTATAATAGAACTCGGTATGATGAAGCTCATATCGTGCCTCAAAACTAGTCAGGTCGCATCAGTAAACTTATGGGGGTGGATGAGACGGCGTCGGAGAGCGTCGGAGAACGGGCTAGGTACTGCCATTAATTATGTGTCGCTTTAGGATGAAGTGATGCTGCCTACTGTGTGCGTAGTGTATCCTATTCCCACACATTACTTACGTTCAAGATAATGCACGGATACACACGTACCGTGCTATGGCGTGGTTCAACCTGCACCGTGACATTCGTCTGATTGAATAGCCCGCTCGTTTGAAACCCTATTGAAAATTTATGGGGGCTTTTGGTTCAACGCTGGGACTGTTAAAATAAAAGAAACTCTCATGCTCTTAGATCACACTGTGCTCGAGTATGGGATGATATTAGAGGGACCGATCTATGCGCGCGTCTTGTTGCATCTATGCTAGATAGACTACGTGCCATCATAGCTGTGGAGGGAGGTTATACTGGAGATTAAATAAAGATTTTTGAAGTTTCTATTTTATTATTTCTTCATATTCTTAGTTAAAAAACTAATATATTAGTTTTTACAAAGAAGGTTTTCTATATTTTTTACGACACGGTTAGTCATCGCCTACTGCGCAACGGGTCGCGGGTTCGATTCCCGTACGGGACAGATATTTGTATGGCCTACAGAAATTTGTCCCGGTCTAGGCGTATGTGCATGTGAGATTATGTTTGTAATTGCACCCACGATACAGGAGAAAATCCTAGTGTAGGGCGAAGTTTTAAAAAAAATATATATCAAACCTTGATAGTAGTCAGTCCATCTCCTAGAGCGATTGATTGTCACTGGTTTTCATATCATTAGAAAAAAGATAATCTTTGGTCAATCAAATTATTATGAAATAGACATTTAGAACTTGTGACCTAAATGTGTGCATGCAATTGTAATCCTTAGGTGGTAACCATTTTCTGACCGCGACCGTACATACAAACAACTCCCGACAGCGTTCTTTTTGTTGTAACACTGTTAAATTCCTTGACTGTTCGCCTGTAAATTGTGGTAGGTTAGGTGTTTATTATTAAATACCTTTTTGTAGTAAGTAAGACCGTATAAATGTTTATAGCAGGTTGACGATTATAACACAAATTTTGTATTTATTCGTGTAGTACCAATACTCGAACTATCAAAATTTTGACAGTTTTTTGTGTTCCATAATAGGTCTCATTTGTTTTTTTAACATGACAAAATCAAAAAAATGCTTAACAGTAAAATTCCGTGACTGTACTTAAGCGATCTACTTGAATCAAATGCTAAGGAGATGCGTCAGGAGCTTGAAGAAGAGAGAAGTGCTCGAGCGGCTGCAAAAGACAAGCTGGCAGTAGCGGAGGCGCAGCTTCGGCAGGCACGTGCGCGTGTCTCCAAGATGGACCGCCAACTGCGGGAGGCTGAGGCTAGTATCGCCAGCCTCACGGGAACCGTTAAAACCTTGGAAGATCAGGTATAACTTTATTATGACTACAGTACATCTTTCGCTGTTACTACTCTCTCTTCTCTATCCTAATCATCAAGGGTAATCAATCCTACTATTTCATATTTCTGAATTCCTATGGCAGTCATTTATTAAGCGCTTACACCTAGCTCGGAGCATGGAGAAAGCGTCATAGTCACGTGGGTTATTAAATTTCTTATATAGCTTGTGGTACTTATTCTTCTCAGCCAGACATCTTTTGAGATTATATTACATATATTCTCTCTGACTTTATAATAATAAAAGAACTTATACAAAAAAAATTGAAGAATTAAAAATGCTAAATTTTTTTTTATAAACTATGCGTACCTTAGTACCTACTACATAAACACTAAGACTTACCACTAACTTAATTACATTACATTAGCTATAAGCCTTTATTAATTGAGTAGGTACTAGGTAGTCATGATCCGCCAATCCGATAAAATATAAAGTTTATCTTATTCCAAATTACAGAGTCGGCAGAAAGAAGTACAATTAGAAGCACGTGCAAGAAAATTAAAAGAATCGTTGAAGACTGGCGAAGTAGCTACCAGCCATATTGCTCAACAGCGCGACGCTTTGCAATCCGAGTAAGATTGAGCTTTTCTTACAATAATATTTTTTTATAATAATAATAAAACTTTATTGATTTCTTCATATGGGTGCATAGTTACAGCTTGATTCAAAATTTGTTCCATCACCACCATCCATCAATCGAACTAGGGAGATCCTGTATCTCAACTGATGAACGACAGCGACAGTTACAAACTAGGTTGTACGAGTATATTAAATGCTTATTTATAATCTAATGCAATAACAATCAGAAATATTGTCCAGTAATTCCCAAACAAGATAAATATCTGTTTTTTTGGGAATTCGTGTAACAGAATAGATACTTATGGTAAACATTAAACATAGAGAAAAGTTATACAATGTTCTATTACTACGGCTATCTCATCACCACCATTAAATCGATCCAATAAACGTATAGATATAGATTATTAGTATATAAATTTGTATGAGTGTATGTACATGGTTATGTGTGTGCATGCGTGTATATGTGTATGTGGTGTGTGATGTGTGTGTGTGTGAGTGCGTTACATTATATTGCAGAATTTTCGAGACCATTTTTTAGAAATTGTTTTTTTTTTTATAATTTGTTTATCAAATTGGTTTCGGTAGTAGGTCTTCCGTCTCTGAGTATGTCAACATTATCAACCACTCTGTAAGCTTTCGTTTGACTACTCTCCTGGTGCACGGATAAATTGACAAATTGGATAAACGGACAATGTATCTAGATCTGTTGGGTGTTGGGTCTTTATATGCGCGAGACAAGCTTTTAAATACTCAGTCATCTACGCTTGTGATTGCAATAATCCTAATCTTCAAAGGTGCTAAAAACTAAAATTGGTTCCAATTTAGCAAATATTCGATAATTTTAACAGGACTTACCAATTAATTAAAACGATAGTAGGAGCGCGTTCACTACCTTGGAGTGTACTTGTTCGGTTGTTTTTAACTCGCTCTGAGGTGTTGGAAGGCGTTGCAGCAATAATATCTTTATTCTCCCCTTTTTCACACATATTTTACATTTCTTTCTCATTCTAGCAGATGACGTAATAGATTATGATCCCAAAATCATCCAACCATGTAAGAGTTTTTGGGTAATAAACGCCAGAGGTTGAGGAGACCGGTTGTTTCGCCCAAACGTCTTACGTCACGCTGTAAGGTATTGAACAGGGTTAAAGCGAAAAGTTGTACTTCGCGCGAAGGCTCTGAACGCGCCTCTGTATACATAATTTATTGTGTATTTATACAATGTTCTTTGTTTTTCATAATTTTAAAATTATTACCATCTAAAACGGTTCGGATGTGTTAATTGTCCTTTCTTCACCTAGGTAGACCACCGTTATGTGACCATATTTTATTGTGACTTATAGTTAAAACATTATTCTCTTCAATAGAGTGGCTGATCTCAAAGGGCAGTTAGAAAAAAATATAGCACAGCACAAAGCGATAGAACATGAATTTGATATTCAGCTGAAAGAAATGAAAAATGCAGTAGAGAAACAAAAAATGGAAACACAACAAGAAATTTCTCAAAACGAGGCACTCAGCGCTGCTTTAGACAATAAGCAACGGACAATCGAAAAGCTTCAAGCTCAAATTAACGAATTGGAAAACAGGAAACAAAATCATGGTACGGAAGGTATAAAATAAAATAAAGTTTAGAAATTTTGTGGTAGTTTAAATGTCATATAAATAGACATCGAATATTACCAGATGGAGGCTTCTCTATTTTACCTGTTTCTATCGAAAAGCAACCCTGCTTGTATCGCTATGTTGTGGTTTGAATGGACAGGTGAATATTCTTTTGAAATGTAATGAAATCATGAATGGCGTCAGTGTGCCTAGACAAAAGCCACACGCTTATTTTACCGCAGTCATTCGGATGAATAAAATTATGGAAATGACATTAGCTTGTGACAACCTCACGCTATTTTTTCCGCAGCTAATGTCATTTCCATACATTCTTTCTGCGGAACGACTGCGGAAAAATAATTGCGTGTGGCTTTTGCCTAAGCCCATAAGCCAAACCATTTTAGAACCATATCTAATACTATATAATAACTGTTGCCTTCAGGTTAGCAGTCTGCTAACTTTGCTGTGTAAAAATATGACTTTCGCAGATTTCCCAACGGAACGAGAAATGGATTTGTGGGCAGAGCTTCAAGCTACCAAAGACACATTACGCATAGCTGAAGAAGACATATCAGTGTGTAAAAAGGAGAAAATAAGATTTTTGGAAACTATGTCTAAGATTTCGGTAATATTATATTCATTATTAAAAGTTTGCATGTTCTCTCTATTTTTCACTCTCTCCCTCTATTCGATAGTTATTGTAATTCGGTTCTATACGTGCGGTTTTACCTTTCAGTCCCATATACGTGGCGAATTTGTTATATCACCACCACACCAGCACCGGTTTGTTTGCTACACAGTATGAAGAGATAAACATTGTTTGTAAATTCTTTACGTAAAAGAACATATTTTCAGGAGTCCGATAGCAAAATTGGTATGCAACAAAAACTAGCGGCTGAACTCCTAAGCAAAGAAGAAATATTGAGCAAGATGCAAATACAGCTTAGAGAGTTAACAAAAAATATAAAATTAAAGTAAATTCTTTTCTTAGACCATAATTAAAAATAAAAAAGTATTAAAATGTTAACTGTTTTTTTCTTTTTCTAGCGAACAAAAGGTAATCCAATATGAACAGTATGTTCAAAACTTACAAGCTCATAATCGCGCTCTGGCCAACTGTCCAGAGACACCAAATGGCGTTAGTTATCAGGATTTGCAACAGGAAGTAAGTTGGATGGTTCTCTATTTTGTCTCATAATTTTTTTATCCATAATCTAACGTGTCATAATGTTTTTTGACATAATCATCATATGTCCGAATGATAAGCACCCCTAATTTAATATCTCATAATATCACTTGCCCGAAAACCGAAATCTCTAAATATAATATGATCTAATTTTCTTTTCTATAAATATCACAATCTATAATATTTAAAATTCCTAAAAACCTTTTCTATAATAGTCATAAGTTCTAACGTAATATTTATCTCATAATATAACGTGCCCTAAAATCGAAATATCACAAATATAAAGTTCATTCATTATACATATGTATTACCAAATCCATGCATACGTTTAAAAACAGACACTTGATGTCATGCGAGCAAGCATACAAGCAAGCATGCAAGCAAGCATGCAGCATGCAAGCAAGCATGTAGCATGCAAGCAAGCATGCAGCATGCAAGCAAGCATGCAGCATGCAAGCAAGCATGCAGCATGCAAGCAAGCATTCAGCATGCAAGCAAGCTTAAAGCATGCAAGCAAGCAGCATGCAGCATGCATGGCTTCTGTCACGGCTCCGGCGCTGCGGGGCTCCGGCGGTCCCACGCGACCTTATCGTCGCAGATGGTTTTCGCCCACCACCGCAGCTTCGGCTTGCTGGCCAGCCTCAGCCGCGGCGGCGGTCGTTAAAACCACCTGCTCCTCAGCTCGCGGGCCGCATCGCCCCTCCGCGCCTACGCGGGTTTAAATAACACTCTAGGGGTAGGGCAGACAAGACTACGTGGTGTCGGTTTTACAGCGATATATTTCTGTCACTGAATTTTAAAACGTAATGGTTATTAAGGTTCATAAGACAACATTTTAATTCAATTTGTTATTATTGATAGTAAGTCTAAGCTTTATGATATTGATAACATAACCAAGATAAATCAACTTTTAAACATGTTTTAGGACTAACAAAATTATTATAAACCATCATTCGGACTAACAATATTATACAATATAACACTTAGGACATGTGACTTTATAGCAAGTAAAATTAGGAAATCTTATTATTATAGCACTCGATATTATGACACAAAAGCATTAGAACTAAAGACGATTAGGTAATATACAATTTCGTATACCCGGACATTATGGAAAGTGATGATTATAGCAAGCGTTTTCGGGATTATGATTTTCGGACGATCGATATTCGGAGAAGAAAGGGACTACCAAGTTGGATACCTGGAAAAAAATATTTTTAAAATGTTAGCTTATGGTGTAAATCACTTAACAAGCATACAGAGCTAGAAAGAGATACACGATTGATAAAAACATCGAAACATTTTATATGTTATGCAAAAACGTTTTCATTTGGAATATACAGCAACGTAAAAATTGCATCACAAAGGTGGACATGAATACATTATATTATAGTAAGTAAGAATATTGCACTATTTTTGTTGCAGATTATGAACCTAAAGATGAACCTTTTGGAGGCAGGAAGCCGAAATGAGGCGCTGTCTGAGCTCTTGATGCAGAAAGACCAGCAAATAGAGCAGCAAGAAAAAACATCTAAGGCCCAGGCAAGAGTCATAAAGGTTCACTGATTTTCTTAGATTCACTAACTATTTTTGGCATTTCAGTTAAATGCGATAACATTAAAATTAACACTGGTGGAACCGTAGCATAGGAAACGCAAACTTAGCATTTCATGGATTCAACTTGAGGATAGCGGGTCCAATAAACAGCGGCTCTATTTTTGCATCATTCATCTAACATCGAGCTTCGTCAGCGCTCGATTGCAATTGATTTTCGTCGTAATATTCTATTGATATTCTTCGGAAACGGCCTCTGGTGTATTAATATTAGACATAGCGCTGCTTTGTGAGTTATTCACACACGATTAAAATCATCGTTCAAAATTTAACAGTGTAATGTTAACGATTTTAGATCCACATCAACAGATACAGGCGCTTTAGATAGTGTTGGGTACAGAATATTTTTTGTTTAAATTATGTTATTTATTTATGTTTTCGGGTACAATAATTATAAAAATGTGTTTGTTAAATGTTTAAGGGGGAGGAATATTTGATAAATATTTTGTTTATTCATTTTGGATGGTAACTGTAAAAAGATGTGCAAATAGTTATAAGTTGCCGTATTTTTTACCGACGGAAAAACGGAGGAGGTACTCAATTCGACGCGTATATTTTTTTTAAATGTATGATCACGCATAACTTTTTACAGAGAACTCCGATTTTGATAATTCTTTTTTTATTGGAAAGGGTATACCCCGAGAGTGGACCCATTTAAATTTAAAAAAAAATCCTACCCTAAGGGTAGGAAAACAGGAAATTATTGTTGATTTACTCTCTAATTGTGATCAATGACCACGCATTACTTTTTACAGAGTGATCCGATTTTGATGATTCTTTTTTTATTGGAAAGGGTATACTCCGAGGGTGGTCCCATATAAATTTGAAAAAACAATTCCATCCCTAAAGGTACAAAAACGGGGGATAATTGATGGTTCACACACTGATTGGAAAATTAATAGATGAAAGTCACAAAAAAATATAAAATAAAAACTTTTTATCAAAAAATTGAACCGCCGAAAAAACTAAAAAGCAAAAACACTGAAAAGTTAAAAATAATATCACACTTCTATATTGAAGTCGGTCCCCGGGTTGCGGATAAGGGAACGCCCCCCAGATATGGGGGGTACCGGCTTGCCGGCGCGGACAAAAACTGGTGTGTGGCCGCCTGCCCTTTTCAGGGCGGGCATTGCACGGCCACACAAACCCGTAGCCCCACACTGAGTGGGGTCGGGAGCCTTCGGGCTACGAGGAAGACAACCTCTCTAAAAATGACACTCGTGGGCGATATCCTCTCCTTCTTGTTCTAAGAAGGGGTGTGTATGTCGCCGGTGAGGACCGGAAAACCCCTTTATTTGATTAAGCCGATTGTTAGGGAAACCCTATCAAAAGGTTACCGAACGATAGGGTTACCCCATTGATAGGGTTAGACTTTCCTTGTGGAAACTTTTTTGAATAAGCTTAACCTTTAATTTTAAGTGCTTACCAACTAATAAGGTTACCCTATTGTCTCCTATCTTATTTCCGCACATTTTCGCGATTTTTACTAACATTGGATTGATTCGACCGACGCCGACGGTGAGGGCGGCGGACGGCAGTGTTTTCTTATTTATTAGATTGACACTGATATCTGTTTTCAAGTTTTATGTTAAATTATTATAAACATGGAATCTATAATACAGCTATAAATCTTGTCGCGAGATTGTAGATAAAGAATAATACAATACTTACCTATTTAAGTTGATCTTGATATTGGTAACTCTAAGAAAAATATTTGTTTTATTAAAAAAATCTTGCTTCATGTAATAATTTAATTTTTAGTTTTGGAAATGTAAGTCTTATAATAAAAAAAATGTAATAAATTAATGTTTATTTTCCTCTTTTTAGGGCATTAAAATAACGAATAGACAGCTTTTGTTGCGTATTGAATGTTTGTGAATAGCAACATTTGCCATTAAATAGTTATTCATCAAGCAAATCAAAAACTAATGCTTGAACTAATTTGAAGAAATTAAGGTTTATTATCGTTTTTTTTTTCAAACTTCTACGTTCAGCCGATTTAAGGCCGATTTCGAGATCTGGGAAATCCTATGTTACCGCAGCAAATTCCTAATAACTTAAAAAGACTTATTGGTCAACTGGCGAGCGCAAAACTCGCGAGCGCTCGCCAGTTGGCACCTTCCGATTTTACCTAATTTTTTGGTCGTCAACTCGCTCGATGGTGGAATCTGACATATTTATGTACAGTCAGCTACAAAAATGTTTAAGTAAATTTAAAGTAGGTACCTTTTTTAATGTTTAAGATACTTTATACGATGTAAGTTTAAAATAAAACAAAACATAGTTTTGAGATAAATATATAAATCAACATGACAAAAAACTGCTTATTTCCTTAATAATTATCAACAATATCACAATGACTCAAGAATTTGGCTTATTACCTATTATATTAACTGTCCAAAACTAAGCAATGTGAGTGAATTTCACTATGAATACTTTTTAAGAAACTTAATTTACTACCCCTTCCTATATATTTGAAATTGCAAAATTTGTAAAACAAAATAGAAGTCTCTTTAAAAGTACTAAAGAATTATTTCCAAATAAATATACAAGATATATAAATAGACTTGACCCTGGTGTTCGACCAAATTCTACAAAATTCATAATTAACTGTTGTTGTATGTGTATCTCTATATACAGTATGTCCCCGAAAAAGGTGCACAAACGAAAATGGGTGAAACTAGACTACAATTTATCGATAAAAAAGAAGAAAATTTTAAAATTAAATTGTATTTAATATTGATTTTTTTATTCTCTTTTTAAGACCTTTTGTGTTTGTAAAATTGTAACATTGTAACCACTGCGTGGATTTTGTTCAAATAAAAACAATAATGATGCCAAAAGATTAACTATAGGTGCGTTCCATTTGACCGCCGATTCGCAGCATTTTCAACATTTTTAGCATCATCGCGTTTCATTAGCTTTTGACGCTAGCAGGGCTATCGTATGTTGACGTAATGCGTTCCATTTAAACAATATCTTCATTTTTAGGTTAGGTTTCCTTTGTGAAACATAGCGCGGTTAAAAATTTTAACATTTCTTATAAGAAACGCAAAACGTGGTTAGCATTTGATGTTAGCGTGACAAAATGGTGACGCTTAAATGGAAAACGGGGACTGTATGGTAAATAAAAAAAGTACATAAAAGCAGTCAATAGGGAGAAAAACATTTTTTTTTTCACTAATTTTGAACATAAAAGTGTAAATTTTTTTTTATTGCATAAAGTTGGCAAACAAGCAAACTGCCCACCTGATGGTAAGTGGTAACAGTCACCTATAATACATGTGGCTCTTGTGAGATTCGCAGCAAAACTGCAACCTCCACAAGAACAACAGTGTACGTTGCCAACTTGTGACACAAGATGTAAAGTCACAGTACCCAATAATTTCACTGCCATATCTTACCCTTCAAACCGGAACACAGCAATGCGAGCACTGCTGTTTGCGGCAGAAATAGGTAAGACGGAGGTACCTAAGCAGACGACCCTGACTACAGAGTCTCCCTCCAGTAAATTTTCTAGTAAATGTTTATTTTTACCAAATAATGCAGTTAATAAAAAATGTTTTTTTAGATTTTTTGTAATAAATACTTATTGTGATTTGTTTTTCTTGTTTTAATCAATTTTACAATGAAAAAGCTTAGCTTAAGTTTAAAAAATGCTTAAATGTGTTTAGCTAAATTCTAATTTAAGAAAAGCTACCTCAGCGGTTGACAAAAAGGCAGCGGCGCGGGCGCCAGGGGACGGCGCGTTAGCAGGCCCCTCAATTAAAGACTCGTAGCTAAACATGTATTAGATACAGAATGTTGTTTTTTTTTGTTGAAAAGGTTATAAGATCTGGATTAATAAGAGGTAATAAAAAGAATTTGTTATAGGGGGCATTATTTGGTAAAAATAAACATTTACTCAAAATTTAACACTTTTATGTTCAAAATTAGTTAAAAAAAATGTTTTTCTCCCTATTGACTGCTTTTATGGACTTTTTTTTTATTTACCATACAGTGTTAATCTTTTGGCATCATTATTGTTTTTATTTGAACAAAATCCACGCAGTGGTTACAATTTTACAAACATTTTTTTTTTAACATTTTTGTTAAAGAATTTTTAAGTAATAATTAGTTTTTGTAGCATTTAGCCAGGTACCCGCCATTGCTATCGCTGACACGAGTGCAATTTCTTCTCGATATTTTATGTGAAAATTTTAGTTTTTGTTAAGTTTTAAAGTTAAGTATACGTTTCACATTAGAAGACGTAAGTAAGTATAATACTTATTTTAACTAAGTAAAATCATCAATTTACCCCTACAATACATTAATATCACTAAAAACTTCCTTATTCAAATATTTTTCATTGTTTCGCCTTTAATTTTGGACGTCATTTTTTCCTTACACTTCTATGGACGGGGTCATTGAGGTCCCTGTTCTTCGTTACGCAGTTTACACGTTTTTTTAGATATTAGGCTAAAATTTATGTCTTAATCGTAATAAATAGGTTCAAATCAAACTAAACCAATACAAATTAAATAAATTGTTAATAAATTTTACTTAGTATAACGAAATAAAGAACTTATGTGATAATAATTATAGGAATAAGTCTCTAATAAGAAAAACTACTTTTTCCTCAATTATGAATTCTAATAAGTAAATTAAACATAAAAGAAAGCTCGTAGGTAAAAAAATAGAAAAATGACACCTATTTAACAAAAGCAATCGTAATACAATTGCTTTATCGATATTTTCTGACGCACTGCTGGCTGCACAGCTAATTATATTGAACATTTTTAAAGAAAAATTGATTAAAAGTAGAAGGAAATAAAAATATGATTGTCCTTATATTTGTAGACAAGGGGCCTTAGAGACCCCAAGTCCATAGTTAAAGATTAACTGTTTTATTTCCATATTTTCTCTACAGGCGGCAGTATTAAAGGCTTAATTTTTATTATAAAAACCAAAACACGCTTAAGTATGCTAATCTGGGCAGAGCAACGTTTTGGTCCGAAAATGTTGGTTTTCATTCAATATAATTACGATTGTACATATTCCGAAAAATCGTAAACATAACAGATATTAAAATTCAATTCCAACCCAGAAAACAAAACACAAAGACTCAGTTACCAACCTTCCAAACCCAGGTAAAGCTGCGGGCAATAGCTAGTTTTTATAGTTTTTGGTTTCAATCTTTTTTATTTGACTGTATTGTAGATGCGCGCGCGAGTTGACGACAAAAAAATAAAATAAAATCGGAAGGTGCCAACTGGCGCGCGCTCGCGAGTTTCGCACTCGCCAGTTGACGAATAAGTCCTTAAGAATGACAACACGCACTAATTCAAATTCAAAAATCTTTATTCAACCTAGGCCTTTACAGGCACTTATTGACGTCAAAACAAAGCAAAACATTCCAATTTAAAGAAAACATATTTAACCTTGTATGTGCATATATCCTGAATATACCTACTCAAGATGTCTGCAAATACAAGTAGCAATTTAAAAAAAAGTTGAATCTACACCTGTTCAGAAATTGGGAGAGCCTTCTCGAGAAGAACAGGCAAGAAACTCGAAAGGTCAAATTTTTTTATCTCCTCTTTTAAATCGCCATTTACAATTTTGGTTTTGTTACATAGTCATTGAAAGTTAAAAAAATACAATCGGTATGCTTACATACACTTAAAATGTCAAAAAATAAGTTATAGACTTTACACTAATCATAATACAATAAATTAGGTATGTTGTTAACAAACATATGATAACTTACGGCCTTACAAATAAAAAACTTATACCTTGGAATAACCTCGGAATAGTTATTCCGTGTTTTGTCTTATTTTGACATATTACATCTGACATGTGCTAAAACAAGACAAAACACAGAATAAATTATTCCGAGGATTATCCTCGGTATAAGTTTTTATTTGTAAGGCCATTAGTCTATATAATTCAAAATCAGTGTCAGTTCTTTTCTGGCAACAATATCTGTTAACATCAATAGCTATAACAACAACACGATTATTGACATTATAACGAATAAAACAATAACTTCATATTAAACACCAGGCATTGGCATCATTTAAATAATCGTTCACTTTTTATTATCCTTTACTCATTAGAGTCTTTTTTACATGCGCTTTAAACTTTTATAAAGGCAAGAGTAACTGACACTATGTGGAACTTTGTTGTAAAAAGTTCCAAATTTTGTCACAAATTTTGCTATTCACAAACATTTAATACGCAACAAAAGCTGTCTATTCGTGTATTTGGTTCCGGACGGAAACGATTCTATTTAAAAAAATTGACCCGAACATACAAACATACATACATATACACATACATACATACAGTGCAGGCTAAATACAAGTTTGTAAAAAGAAACAAGCTGCACCGCGACTGGCGCGCAGCTTGGCGACATCTTAACGTAAACTGATTGACGAGTCACACGAAAATTAACTTTAGTGCGAATAACTTATTATTCCTTATTATTTGATGGGGCGATAGTTTGCGGCTGTCGATAACTACACACGTAAACGGTTATGCAACAATAAGTCTAATGCATTTGACGTAAAAACTTGAATTGCTTGTGCGCGTTAAAACCCTATTGATAGGGTTAGCCTCAATGGGGTTTTCGGATGCGGTAAGTGCTTACCCTAATTAACTGTATTATTTTGGTTAGCCTTTCGGTGCAGTAAGTCGATGAAATGCTTACCGTATTGATAGGGTTTGTGAAAACAAGTCTATAAATTACCCAATCAAAAACCCCTTATATGGAAAGTGGTTTCGGTCCTTGCGGTGGACCCGCCTGCGGGTCGTGGTATGGCCGGATTCAATCCGGCGGCCACTTCATGTGGCAGTGTGGAGGCGTTATTACGCCATGGCACTTTGTGCCTCTCGAGGTGTATCGCATTCGATACCCTTGGGCTTCGGCCCACCTGTGCGGCGGTAGACCCAGTGGGGTCCGCCGTCGGGCAACCCGTAGGCCGCATTGAGCGGAGACGGGGGTACGGCGCACTGAGCGCCGGGCCGCGTGGAAGAAAACCACTATAAAAAATCACCCCAATCCTAAGGTCTGGACCGCGCCGACGGGATGAATGGCTGGAGGGTTTCCAGTCACGAGCGGCCACCCCAGGGAGTTTCCCCTTAAAAAGCACTTACAATAGATCACGGGAATCAAAAACAAACACACCAGGGGGTGTCAGACCCCCCCGTAGGACCGCGAAAGGCGGCTGTGGGTAGCCGGGCGTATCTGGTGCCGTGCGACCCGAGATCCACTTCGAATGCGACTTTAACATGCGAACCCGTTCAGAGCGGGCTTCCACCGTTGTCCGGGGCGGTGGTCGATAATGTGACCGAGGCGAGTGGCAGTGTACATAATCCTGTATATAGTAATGTAAATAGTTCTGTACAAAGTCCTGTACATAACTCTGTAAATAGTTGTGTGTTGCTCTGTTATGGGAGTATCGAGAGGTTGCCTAGAGCCGCGCTTTCGCGGTCTGGCTCGGCACACTGTTGGTAGTGTACCTAATATAAATAGTGTAGGTTTAAGTTCTATCTGTAAGAAAACTGAGACGACAGTTGCGTCTCAGTCTAGAAAAAGACAGGCGGACGATTCCGATTCGTCCTCTAGATCAGCTGAGTCCGTTATATCGATTACTGAGTCGGTCATTATGACGGAAGATCCTTCCGACGCGGCTTCCAACACCTCGCGGCGTCGGAAGAAAAGACAAAAGAAACGGAACTCGGTCGATTCTGGCTCCGGTTCGGAGACCGATGTGCCGATGAATACGACGGGAAAAACCGGAAAAACCGGCCCCCCTCGGCAAAGCTCCTCCCCCGTCCCTACGACGGGGGAGTATGTTGGGCTCGCCAAAGCCAAGCGGAAGCTGGCGGCGGCAGAGCGTGAGGAGCTTCAACTCCGCCTCGACAAAGAGCTTGCCGAGGCGGAGAAGAAAGTGTATGAAACTCGTGCTCGCTTTTACGCAAGTCGAGCAATCACTTCGGATGCGGCAACTGCTCCGACCGGTACGACTGCCCTCGATATCGAGGACATGGTCCGGTCGGAATGCAGTATAATATTAGATGTGGCGAAGAAGTCGTCGCATGGGGGACTGAAGGGGACTTTCCAAAAGTCTCTGAAAAAAGCGGCGGCTTCTATCCAGGACTGCTTTGAGGAAGTGTCCCGAAAAACGATTTCCGAGGACACTAGGAAACTAAGGGCCGAAGACGAGGCCCTTAAGAAAGAAATGGCCGAAATGAGGCGCATGATGGCGGACCTCAGGGCGGAGCTGGACGCCGTCAAGACGTGTCGGAGGGATCCCCAACTGGTTGATCCTCCGGTCACAGACGGCGACCGCATGGATGTGGCTGAGCCGGAGGCGGACGTGGAGATTGCCTCTCCTTCCCCGCTTCCCACCGAGCCCACCAAGCCTGCCAAGCCCGCTAAGCCCACGAAACCCGCTAAGCGAGCTCGCCCATCTTCCGCCTCAGCGGAGACCAACATCCCAATCGACCCGGCCTTGGAGGCATTCGAGGCCAAGATCACCAGGTCGATTGGGAGTATGATCAATGCCCGCTTCGAGGGCATTGATCCGCGGCCCGCAGCCCGCTACAGGAGTGCCTCCTTCCAGAGAAAAAGTTGAGGCCTCCTCTTGCGGCAGACAAGTCGTCGGCTCGCGCGCCCTCGATGCCGGCAAAGAAAACAACTCGAGGGAACAAGCCGACTGATTCTCCAGTCGACCCGAAACCTGCTGGCACGGGCAAAGCCACTAAGGGCCAGCACGTAAAGAAATCGTCGGCCCCACCGTCGGCCCCATCCACCTCCCGGGCGCCTGCCAAAAAGGCAGATCAACCCCCGGTCGAAGAGGAAGGGACCACGGTGGAGTCCAGAAACCAGAAGCGCAGAAGGCGTAAGAGGAGCAACCGGAACGGCCAGTCGGAGCAGCCGGAGGCTCAGCCAAAGGCTGGCTACGCAAGCGCCGCCAAAGTAAAGTCGGCACGTCCACCCGCCGCCACCACTGCCGCAACCGCTGCCAAGCCCAGGGCCAGGCCTAAGCCAACAGCGCCTAGATTGGTGACTCCAAAATCGGCCGCAGTGGTCATTACTCTGGACCCTGCCGCCATGGAGAAAGGAGACACCTACGCGGAAATCCTTAGTCGAGCTCGTCAAAATATAAACGTCGCTGAGCTCGACATAGGGAAATTGACTTGCCGCCACCCTGCAGCGGGGGCCCGAATCTTAGAGATTCCTGGAGCCCAAGCGGGCGAGAAAGCGGACCTCCTGGCGTGTAAGCTTCGGGAGGTACTCGCAGGGGTTGCCGCGGTCATCCGCCCAACCAAACGCGTGGACCTGAGGGTCTCGAGGTTGGACGACTCAGTGGTTAAAGAAGAGGTGGCGACCGCAATCGCGCTGCCTCGTTACCTGTTGTGCGTTCTCTCCAGTTATCTGGAGCTACGGGAGGTGGTCTTCGTCGGCCAGGGTGGTGTCGCCGGCCGTCACCCTATGTCTCGCGGCGTTCCACAGGGCTCTGTCCTAGGACCCCTACTCTGGAACGTTGGGTATGTCTGGGTGCTCCGCGCTACCTTCCCCCCTCGTGTGAAACTTCTCTGTTATGCAGATGACACACTTGTCACCGCGAGGGGGAGGGACTTGGAAGAGTCCCTACGGCTAGCCTCAGTGTTTACCACTCTGGTCGTCGAGAGGATCGAGGCTCTCGGCCTCAAGGTGGCGCTCCACAAAACCGAGGCTCTCTTATTTCACGGGTCTCGCAGAGGAGCGCCATCAGGCGCCGAAATCCTGGTAGCTGGAGTGAGAGTGCCGCTTCAGCGGCATCTCAAATACCTGGGCTTAGTTATTGACGGGAGGTGGGGGTTCGACGAGCACTTTCGTCGCCTCGAACCCCGCCTCCTTGGGGCCGCAGATGCGCTCGGGCGTCTTCTCCTGAATGTCGGGGGCCCGAGCGCAACTGTTAGGCGACTCTACGCAGGTATAGTCAGAAGTATGGCACTTTACGGGGCACCAGTATGGGCGGATGCTCTTAGCCCCCGCGCTGTTGCATCCCTGCATAGGGCTCAGCGCGCGATGGCTTTAAGAGTCATAAGGGCGTACCACACCGTGTCCCACACGACGGCATGTGTCCTGGCCGGCACTCCCCCATGGGAGTTGACGTCCCACGTCCTGGCGGCCGCCGCGTTCGGGTGGACGCAAGAAACGGCGACCGGCGCTTAGCGCCACGAGAGAGGGCCTCCGCCTTGGAGGAGGCCACAGTGGAGGCGTTCCGCCTATGGTGTGAGGAGCTCGAAGAGCTGAGGGGTTCGGCCTCGGTCTCTGGCACGTTGTCCCGAACCTTGGAGGCCATGCACCGAACAGGCACCATGGGTCGCTCTTCTACCACCTGGTGCAGATTCTCAGCGGCCACGGTTGTTTTGGCCGCTATCTGCACCGCATCGGTCGAGAAGCGACCCCCCAGTGCCACCATTGTGGCGCCGACGAGGACACCGCGCAGCACACCTTAGCGGTGTGCCCCGCCTTCTCCTCAGAGCGCCGGGAGTTGGTCACTGTAATAGGCCATAATATCTCGCTCCAGAACCTGGTCTGTGCCATGCTGGAGGGAGAGAGGACATGGGACGCGGTGAACTCCTTCTGCGTGGACGTAATGACGCAGAATGAGTCGACGGAGAGGGCCAGGGAGGAAGATCCTGAGGCCGATCCATGCTGCCGTAGAAGGATGGGGCGGAGGAGGCGGAACTACGCCCGCCTTCTTCCTCCTGACAACCAGGGGGCCCTGGGTTGGGAAGCCCGGGTCCTGCATTGCATCGGTTGCCGCCAGTCGCTGATCCCCTGGATGCCCCAGGGGATCACCGGCCTCCCCCTTTCGGGGCGGTGAGAGGGGCTCGCCATAGGCGAGCAGACGCCGACGAGTTCGTGGAAGTGTTCGTCAGAGTTCCCATGACCTTGTCCGGCAGCGACACGGCCCTCCTCGGCGTGTCCTCTTCTGATGAGGAGGACACGGTGATGATGGACGTGCTCGCGCCAAGGCGTATGTGAGGGGCATCGGTGGGTTTTGGTCAGTAGGCCGCGGTTCCTGGTTGGCACTCTGCCCCCAGGGGCCGCGGAGAGTCCGACATAACCCCGCGCCTTCCCAAGCGCGGGGTATGCGTAATGCATTTCCACCGTAAAAAAAAAGGAGATCATCGTTTGGCACCGACTTCAATATAGAAGTGTGATATTATTTTTAACTTTTCAGTGTTTTTGCTTTTGTTTTTTCGGCGGTTCAAGTTTTTGTTAATAAGTTTTTTTTATTAATTGTCGCTTTCGATTCATCTAACGACTGTGCTATACGTGTGTCTCGAAACAAATAAACTTCTTTCGCTTTACTTACCGGGAGGGAATTTTCTCTTTTCATCAGCCGCATCCGTTGATAGATAGATAAATAGGTTCAGTACGAACCAAGCGAATAATGTTTGAAACATATTCACAAACAGCTGTTATCAAATTCCTACGGCTCTCTATTTCTAGGCATAAAATTTATTATCATAAAATCATATCCCATAATTTTGATTGAAATAATCGTCAAGACGCATAATAATCAGGAAGCAGAATGGTAATAAGCATAATATTGTGTGGCAGAAAATAATTTGTCATAAGCATTAAAACCCATAAGCTTGAAACACAGAAAAACTTGACGCATAATTTTTCAAAGCATAATTAATGTTTAGCATGTTAATCACAACGAACAATACGATTACGTAGAATTTCTTTGGGCATAAACTTGCGCGCAAGCATGCAGCAATATAAGCAAACATGCAGTATGCATGCAAGCATGCAACATGCAAGCAAGCATGTACCACGCAAGCAAGCATGCACCTTGCAAGCAAGCATGCACATGCATGGTTTCTGTCACGGCTCCGACGCTGAGGGGCTCCGGCGGTTCCACGCGAGCTTATCGTCGCAGATGGTTTTCGCTCACCACCTGCTCCTCAGCTCGCGGGCCGCCTCGCCCCTCCGCGCCTACGCGGGTTTGAATTACGCTCTAGGGGTAGGACAGACAAGACTATGTGGGGTCGGTTTTGCAGCGATTCGTTTCTGTCACTAGTGGCATGAATGAATTACTTTGTCAAATGAAAAATCAATATATAGTATGAAAAAACTATATCAAATGAAAATATAGAATATTCGAGTATAATATATGAAATGTTATTATAAAAAGTTTAGTCTAATGAACGTTATATCCTTTAAAATAAAATCATTTCTAATTATAAGAAATGCCCCAAAATATTAGGGATATCATTAATTATGACACTTAAAATTATGGCAAAACATTTTAGGACTACCAATATTATGTCAAAAGAAATTAGGGATTTCATGAATTATGCTTCATAAAATTATGCCTTTGGATAATTGTGCCTTATACAAATTATGCAAAGAAAAAATTATGTGACATTAATGTTATGCTTTTCGATTATTATGCTTAGTGATTTATGCCAAGCGTCTTTATGACAAACAACATTATGCCAAATGACGGGTCCCCAATTCCTACACTGCACTTATATCTTAAGTTTCTTCCAATCCGGTTTCCGCACAGGTCATAGTACAATTATTTCACTACTGAATATCAAGTACGATTTTTTGTTGAAAAAAACGTCACCCCACCCTTTTTCTTTTTTTTTTTTTTGAGGCGGGGGAATCTCTTTACGATTCAACAAGGGGCTGAAAGCTGACAAAGCCGCCCCAAGGATATGCCATTGGACTCGGGTTACCTGGGTAACCCCATACCTGGCTAAACCACCCTCCAGAGCAACTTCTACCTCCGTAGAGACACACTCGGGATCGGCGTTAGCCATTCCCCGAGTGCGCCCCCTGGATTGTAGGCCTGACGCAAGCGCCAGGTCTTACCTCTACGGGGGGGTCGACAAGTGCAATAATTCGACCCCCCAGACGGGCAGGCCAGGGGTAGAAAAGTGTCTCCTCCCTCCGTGCGACATGGTGCAGATAATGGCCGAAGCAGCCGTGCCCGGTCATCATCTGCACCGGTAGGTGAGGCTGCCCTGCCGGCGCCCAACCCACTCCTCCAACACTGGACGAACGGCCTCGATCGTCCAGTGGCCACGTCACCCCACCCTAGAATTTTCTCCTGTGTCGTGGGTGCAGTTACAAACATAGTATATCACATGCACATATTACGAGGTATGGAAAAATAGACGGTAGTGATGTTCGGTTTTCGAAATGGATTAAACACCATTTATATCATATAAGTATTCATTATGAGAAATTCATAATCATCACAGCTCTATACATCCCCACTGAGGAACCGAAAATGTATTGACGCATTCCTCGTGGTCGAGCTCAACCACGAGGATATGTGCGACTTCCCAGACCGTACTTGGCCCAGGCATACCAGCAGCAACTCCTCAGTTATTTTATAAAACACGGCAGCGCTTTTATAACGTGACGCTTTACGAGCAGTATTGTATTTTCAACGCTGGGCGTTGAGCGTAGAGATCGTATCGTATAGTGAACGTTATAAAAGCGCTTACGCCGAGATTTATAGCAACGCTTTTTTAACACTCGTGCGAATAAGATCTGAGTGTTAACAATGAAGCATTAATTTATTCATTCATTCATTTCATGTATTAAATTTCTGTATTACATAATAAGACCCTTTATACATACATTGCAATTTATTGCAGCGATACAGTTGCGCTGCAAATGCACTACAACGGCGACACAATTGTTTGCCTCGATGCGCGCATGTGCATCGACTGTACTGGTGCAGCTAAACGGCCAGTTACATTAGGCACAGATTTGCAGCATTTTCCATATTTTTAGCATCTTTGCGTTTCATTATAGCTTTTGACGCTAGCAGGAATAGCATCATTTGTTAACGTAATGCGTTCCATTTAAACAATCTTTATTTTTAGATTAGGTTCCTTTTGTGGAAAATAACGCAGTTATAAATGTTAACATTTCTTAAAAGAAACGCAAAATATGGTTCACATTTGATGTTAGCGTGAAAAAAAAATATTTTACATAAAATAAAAACCGACTTCAAAAACACTGAAACGTTAAAAATAATATAAGAATAGGTACAGACATCACATTTCTATATTGAAGTCGGTGCCAAACGATGATCTCCTAGAAAGTCTTAAAATTTTGCACCGACTTCAATATAGAAGTGTGATGTCTGTACCTATTCTTATATTATTTTTAACTTTTCAGTTTTTGGGGTCGGTTTTAATTTTTTGTAAAATATTCTTTATTTTTAACTTTTTAGTGAATGAAATCTTTTTAGTGCAAGTAATTAGCGTTTCCCTCGATTTTCATGGGATCCCATAATCAAATCCTGACTTTGGTGACCTTGGGACCACACTAGGAGTATACTCTATCGAAAACAAAAAAAAATTGAAAATCGGTCCACAATTGGCGGAGTAATCGCGTAACATACACACAAAACACGTTGGAAACACCTTAAAATTTAAGGGTTTTCCTCGATTTTCATGGGATCCCATAATCAGATCCTGACTTTGGTGACCATGGGACCACCCTTGGAGTATACTCTATCGAACACAAAAAGAATTTTGAAAATCGGTCCACAACTGGCGGCGTGATCGCGTAATATACACAAAAAAAAACACGCATCGAATTGAGAACCTCCTCCTTTTTTGAAGTCGGTTAAAAATAAATAAAGTGAACAATATTCTAGGGGATGGTATTTTTAGATTTTTCTTATTCGCCTTAATTAATTTTTTATTGAAATAATTCATCTTACGCGTAAAGGTTTGCTTAAATATTCCCCTCACTCTCACTCACTCCTATGTAATCAGTGCGGGACGATCAACGCAAGGTCATTGGGACCACTATGCGCATTAAATGGAAAACCGGGCGAATCGCGTTCTCATGCCGATTGCATTGCTACAAAATGTCACACACATAAGCGTTTGCATTGCGAAGCGATTGAAACGCCTTTTCATCGCGACTGAACAGTGTGCGGAGTGCGAGTTTTATCGAGCTTTACTCGATCACACGCATCGAACGCGTAAACGCGAATTTGTATTAAATTAGAACAGTGCCATCTAGTAGTCACTAGATGAAGCTGTCTAATTTCATAGCAGCTACTAGATGGCGCTGCTCTAATTCCATACAAATTCGTGTTGCGTTCGATGCGTAGGTACGATCGAGTAGAGCTCGATAAAACTCGCACTAGGCACACTGCTACATACAGCTAGATGACGGCCAATCGAGGAGTTTGTATGGCAATTTTATTAGCGCCACGGCGGTGAGTAGCAGAACTAATAAAATTGCCATACAAACTCCTCGATTCGAATTTCGATTCGATTTTCGATTCTCCTGCGTGCTAGTCCCACTGCTACTGTAAATTCGCGTTTGTATCGTGTTCGTGACTGTATCGCTGCAAAGTTGCAGTAAGTAAAGGGTCTTAGTAAAATATTAAGTGGCACACAGGTTCGAGAGGAGTTGATCAACATGCTCAAGAACAAGGAGACAGAACAGAGCAGAGAACTTACTGCTCTACAACAGGATTTAGAGCATCGAATAAACATAGTAAACGAAGTAAGATGAGCTTTTTAAAAGTAGTTTGGTTTATGTTTTATTATTCTTGGACTATGTATGGTGGTTCTTCTCAAGCGCGGATCCACCGTTGTGGGTACGATGGGCATGCCCACAACCCTAATAGACTTGTGACGTCACACTTTCACGGTTTAATAAGATCAATAGGCTGATGATATTATATCTAATGCCCATTGATATATAAATCAATGCTAATGCCTTAATAAAAAAAAACAATGAATTTTGGTCAGGGCGTGATATATTATATGTTTTGTAAACATCTCCTGGAGGAATGCACTATATCGATCATAAGCGAGTCTGGACTCCGGCTCGTACTTGGCCGATTCCGATTTTCGGATGGCTGTGACCACAACCATTTTTGAGGGGTGGATCCGCGCCTGGTTCTTCTATTATGCCCTAACCTAATATACCTATTCTTGTGGCGCATTACATTTATGTTTTAGGATTCTCAACGCTCCTGATGTGAATGAACATATTACTATTACGTTTTCTCTTCTGGCCAACAGAGCGTATTCTTGTCAGGCGCTTTAAAATGTTAACGTTTTAGGTAAATAAACAAATAGCATCAAAAGCGGAAGAGATTGAGTCATTGTTCAGCACGCTAGAGAAGAAGCAGGAGCAGATACACCGGCTAGAGAAGATAGTGTTGGCTATGGAGGAGCAACAGCGGCGCGCGCAGGCGCAGCGCACGCGCCACGAGGAAAAGATCGCCGCACTCGAGCACGAGCTCGCCGCCAACGGGAGGAACAAAGAGCGGTTGGTCTGGAAATTACCTTTTTTCAATTATTGAAGTGATAATAATGTAATGAGGAGAGGCATTGCGCAACGCGGAAATAATAAATTTTTAAACTAAGTAATTTAAAACCTTCCCATGTCTAACATAAATCATATAATAGTTATGGCGTCAATGAGAGAAATTACTTTTCTTATTCCCCATGTATTTTTTTCACTGACCTAACAATTTGTATTATTTCGAATATATTTCGTAATTTTATAATAATTTTAAAATTCTGAATTTTGTTACACCATAAGCTTTATACGTCTATGTTAGTATGGGTAGCTTGCGGCTTGATATACCTACTGCTGATGATATAATACTACTTTAGTTAGTACAAGTCTCGGCACACATCTTGAACATTTTCACAGATAAAAAATACCAACATGCGCAATAGCTTTTGTACTAAATATTGCAACTGCGAAAATATTCAAGATGTTTGCCGGCACTGTAATATTATTTGTTATGTGATAATACTTACCGTGAAACCGTCCAATTTTGTCCACTTCTTCAATATATTCTTCGTTTTTATTAAAAAATAGTACCTAAGTAAGGTTTGATATACTTTTTTATGCAAAAATATAGTCTATTAATCACAGAATTGTGTTATAATAAGGAAATAGTTCTTATTTTTAAAGAATTCCGAGCAATTCGATATCTTCATGGCGTTCGTCCATATTTGCCCAAGCCGCTTATTTGCTAAACTATATCTCTTAGAGCAATTATGTAGATATAAGAACCACATAGAGTTTTGGGCAAGATTGGCCTAAAAACATTAAAACTAATAAGCAAAATATAGTAATAGATTCGTTTAGAAAGAAGTGGGCAAATTTACGAAGTGGGTAAATTTTTATACGAACAACTTGTAAGTTTAGTGGTAATCTTCTTTAATACAGTTAGGTACTTACCTTATAAGTTCAATTATAACACTTTTATCTAGTCATTGGTAACAAAAATTAATTTCGATACCTACTTCTGTGAACCCAGACGTCTTCTTGATTTTCGCACCCGAATTCGAGGTTATCAATACACGTTTTCCCGAAAATAAAAAAAACTCATTGTGTCGTTTTATGAAACCACGATGCATGTGATTTTGTTTTCGGATCATAGGCGTTTAACTGAAAATTTATTAAGGCTATATTGGCTTTGGCTGCTTTGCCGAGCGCATTTCACTTGTCTTTACCCCTACTCCGCGGTCAGCTGTAATGCGACATGCGATAGATCAGTGGTTCTTATTCGGTGGTCCCTGGAAGCAGCCGAAGTGGAACCACTTAGCGAAGCCATTCGGAAAATAATATTGTAGATATAACAAACAACCTTTTATTCATATATACGCTATATTGATTTTGAGTTGGTGGTCCATGGCTAGACAAATATTTGTAAAATTACCCCTCGTTACTAAAAGGTTAAAAAACCACTGCGATAGATGGACGAAAAAATTTGAGGCGATGAATGTTGGCTAGACGGCGAGCTAGTGTGGGGCTCTCCCGACAGAGTGCCGAGCCTACCCACTAAAACACTGCCCTTTAGGGGGCGTGTGGTAGGGTCCACAATGCGACATCTCTACTCATGCGCCCGAGAAGAGATTTTATACCATTTTTTTTTTTTTTTTTTTACGATGGGAAATGCATTACGCATACCCCGCGCTTGGGAAGGCGCGGGGTTATGTCGGACTCTCCGCGGCCCCTGGCGGACGAGATGGTATGTCCACCAGGGAGTGCAATGCCGCGGCCTACCGACTAAAACCCATCGATGCCCCTCACATACGCCTTGGCGCGAGCACGTCCATCATTGCCGTGTCCTCCTCGTCTGAAGAGGACACGCCGAGGAGGGCCGCGTCGCTGCCGGACGAGGTCATGGGAACTCTGACGAACACTTCCACGACCTCGTCGGCGTCTGCTCGCCTATGGCGAGCCCCTCTCACCCCCCCGAAAGGGGAAGGCCGGTGATGCCCCGGGGCATCCAGGGGATCAGCGACTGGCGGCAACCGATGCAATGCAGGGCCCGGGCTTCCCAACCCAGGGCTTCGCTGGTTGCCGTCAGGAGGAAGAAGGCGGGCGTAATTCCGCCTCCTCCGCCCCGTCCTTCTACGGCGGCATGGATTGGCCTCGGGATCTTCCTCCCTGGCCCTCTCCGCCGACTCCTTCTGCGTCATCACGTCCACGCAGAAGGAGTTCACCGCGTCCCACGTCCGCCCCTCCAGCATGGCACAGACCACGTTCTGGAGGGAGAGATCCTCGCCTATGACGGCGACCAACTCCTGGCGCTCTGAGGAGAAGGCGGGGCACATCGCTAAAGTGTGCTGCGCGGTGTCCTCGTCGGCGCCACAGTGGTGGCACTGGGGGGTCGCTTCTCGACCAATGCGGTGCAGATAGCGGCCAAAACAACCGTGGCCGCTAAGAATCTGCACCAGGTGGTAGGAGAGCGACCCATGGTGCCTGTTCGCCCATGGTGTGAGGAAGGGGTGCATGGCCTCCAAGGTCCTGGACAACGTGCCAGAGACCGAGGCTGAACCCCTCAGCTCCTCGAGCTCCTCATACCATAGGCGGAACGCCTCCACTGTGGCCTCCTCCAAGGCGGAGGCCCTCTCTCTCGGCGCCAAGCGCCGGTCACCGTCTCTTGCGTCCACACGAACGCGATAGGCGGCCGCCAGGACGTGGGACGTCAACTCCCATGGGGGAGTGCCGGCCAGCACACATGCAGCCGTGTGGGACACGGTGCGGTACGCTCGGATGGCTCTTAATGCCATGGCGCGCTGCGCCCTGTGAAGGGACGCAACGGCACGAGGGCTTAGAGCGTCGGCCCAGACTGGTGCCCCGTAAAGGGCCATACTTCTTACGACGCCTGCGTACAGGCGTCGTACCGTGGCGCTTGGGCCCCCAATATTGGGGAGCATGCGCCCGAGGGCATCGGCGGCACCGAGGAGGCGGGGTTCGAGACGGCGGAAATGTTCATCGAACCCCCACCGTCCATCGATCGTCAGCCCCAGGTATTTGAAGTGCCGTTTGAGCGGCACCCTTGTACCCCCGATCACAATCTCTGCACCTGCAGAAATACCTCTCCGAGGCCCGTGAAAGAGCAGGGCCTCAGTCTTATGCAGGAGATTTTATACCATACAATTTATCAATTGTGTTGTCACGAGTCTCTTGCGCCGCCTCAAATTTTGCCCCACCTTCATGGTTAACTAACTAGTAGAACATTATTTTTTTGCGCAAGCCAGATTCGTTTTAATTTTTGTCGCTTTTTTGTCGATTTTTGGGTGGCTGTAATCAGAGCGTTATTAAAATTTGAGAGCTGGATCCGCTCCTGCCGCTCGCAACTTCTCGCCCTTTGCGTGGGAAGTTCTACATTTTCGGTAGGAAAAAATTCTATAGCCCATGTTACTCACTAATAATAAAGCATTCTATTAGTGAAAGATTTTTTGGAGATTACCCTAAACATCCAAACTCACAAACTTTAACACTTTATAATCTATATAATACTTATACACGGACCTATTTTTTGTAGGTTCATGATAATATATAGGGTTAGTTGTAAAATACTTGCAACCTTGCAGGATTAAATAGCTCACATCATTAGCTACAACGTTTGTTTTACGAGTTCTAAGACAATTCAATAAATTGAACAAAAATCAATTTTCAAGTTTTTATTGCACTATCGTGACATTGAGAAATCTATGTTTCATTTATAAGGCCCGATTTCACCAAAGTCAGCTAAGTTTTATACCAAGGATAAAGTCATGAGTTACTCTCAGATAGGTCAATTTTAATTTCACCAAATACTTGTACTTAGAATAAAGCCGTTATCCGAGAATAGGTTTTATTCCGTCGAATTTGACGGTATAACAGATTTAGTACTAGGATAAATCAGAAAGATGGCGTCTAATGAACAGCTGATTGGCAAGCTGTCTAAAGTGACAGTTGTAGCAACTGACGTATAATCCTACTAGTTTAAAAAACAGCTAATAGGCTATGTGATTTACGGAGAGAATGTACTATTTAATTTCGCAGCCTTATCATTCATTCGTTCACATAGATAAAATAAAACTCTATTTGGAAGAATAGTTAAACCAAATGTGGTGAAACGTAAAATGGGTTATCCGAGAATATATGTACAGCCTTACAAATAAACGTGGCATAAAGTTAAACTCGAGAATAAACTAAGAATAAGCAAAATGTCTACAAATAAACCAAGAATAACTTATACTGAGTATAACATTGACATTTCTATTGATACAAACGTTATTCCGACGTTATACCAACCCGCACCCTTGTATAAACCTAGTATAACTCGATTTGTGCTTGTTTGCTATGGTCATTTGAGGTTATAATATTCAAATATAGTTAATGGATACACTAAAGTAAAATCACTGTTAAAAATTAACAAAGTTCAAATGAGATCAATCATCATCATCATTTCAGCCAACAGACGCCCACTGTTGAACATAGGCCTCCCCAAGGATCTCCATACCGATCGGTCCTGCGCCTCCCGCATCCAGCGGCTTCCCGCGACCTTCATCAGGTCATCGGTTCACCTTTTGGGGGGCTTACCAACGCGGCGTCTCTTACGGATCTCATCATTACTTATCGTTCACGTAAAAAAACTCCGAGCATAGCCATCTCCACCCCCCACCCCTCCTCCCCCAAATTAATGAGATCAATACAATTAAAGATTTCGTCGGAGCTGATAAGAGCTCGGTGGTCGAAGTGGTCAAATCGTCAATACGGTACGTTGGAGACACGGGTTCGATCCCCGCCTGAGACGAAATTTATTTATTGATTTATTCAGCATTTTTGAAAAATAATATCAAAGTTCTTTATCGAAATTTAACTATATTCAAATTAATATAATTATTTACACGAATGTATAAACACATATAATAATATGGAAATGAAACTAATCCACAAAACGGTCGCCCGGTCGAAAAACTGACAGCTTCCACAGATAAGATGTTACTTTTTTGTACATTTCTCTTTGATTGCGCTGTTGCCATATTGTGCATTTTGATAGATCGGAAGAATAGCTATACCGAAGATAAACCTCGTTTATTTGTCAAAAAATATTCTAGAGTTATTCTCGTTTTATACTAAGTATAACTATACCTAGTATAAGGGTGGAATAAATGTGGTATAACTCATTTTTATTTGTAAGACTGGTAGAGTATAAAATTATCCACGGAATAGTTATTCTAGTTTTGCGTTCCTGTTGGTGAAATCGGGCCTAAACATCAAAGGACCTAAACGAAGACGGAAGACTACTTTAGATACGCTCGCGCACTGTGCGCGTAGAGTTACAAACATTCTAGAGATATTTTTAATTAATATTTATTCTTGTATGAAAGTAAAATCTAACGGATTATCAAAATTCGTAGAACAATTTTGTTGTTTATGATGCTATCTAATCCTGCGAGGTTGCAGATGTTTTACTGTATAAGTATAATAAAAATATCGTGTCACAGTATTGTCTGGGATAAACTCCGAAGCTACATAACCGATTTTGATGGTATGCAATTTGGACCAACTCAAAAGATAGGATAGTTTTTATCGATTATTGACCTTAATATTTATACGCGAAATTAGTGAAAACGCGATTATCTGGCCCTCAGTTATACGGATTCGCGATAAACCGCACTACCAACCCCAATCAAATATTTTTTTCAAAAATAACTTTATACCTTCAAGTAGAATCCATGCATGCACGGAGATATCCGAATTTGCAGATCTCCGAAAGCAATTTGTTCTTTCGGAGATCTCTTTTATGCTTAACTCTGGTTACCATAAAGGATCAAAATACTCGTCAATACGAATCAAACGAGCCCAAACTCGACGAGGCTGTGTCGTTTTATTGCGGAGTTCCTATAGCCACCTTCCAGTTTCAGCTTCCGGCTCTGCTTACCATAAAGGATCAAAGTACTCATCAATACGAATCAAACGAGCCCAAACTCGATGTGGTTGTGTCGTTTTATTTCGGAGTTCCTATGGTCACCTTCAAGCTCCTGAATCAGACCTTGGTTACTATATCGGATCAAAGTACTCGTCAAAACGAATCAAACGAGCCCAAACCCATCAGGCCCTGGCCCGTAATAAATACACAAAAAATTAACTTTGCAATGTAAATCGTATAATATTTCCATCATACTGCACGCGGAATCAGCTGTTTGGGTCATCGAACGTTAACGCACCGGTGTGAGCGGAACAAAAATGATGCCGACGCGCCATACATTGGGTAACATGAATAAAAATAAAAAATGAAAACCCCTTTTTTTTCGCTTTAAAAGCTTTTCCGGGAAAAATAAACATCGGTAAACAAATATTAACAATGGTCTGAACTCACTGTTAAAAGAAAAGGGACACCGTCCCTTGTACCCGGTATGTACTTACTAATTGAAAATTTTTAATAAACTAGGTAATTTAATTAATTCAAAATCTTTGTTCATACCTACTTTCAGTAAATGTGAAATGAAAAAGTGACAACCGTAGTACATATTTTAGAACAGGCAAAATTGGCAGATACGAGATGCTTACGGTTTAAATTGCCCACCATCATAATTCACGATTTAAGCTACTCACTGCATAGAAAGCATTAAGTAAATGTTCTGATAACTTTTGTTTACATTATACAAAAACAAACACTCACCTTTGCCTCAGTTATTTTCCAATATTTTAAAAGCACTGGAGTCATAAGTATTTTGCCCACAACAAAACACCATGGCACTTCGACAAGCTGTGACAGCCAACTAAATGAAGTTGGAACCAAAAGCAATTCGTAGTGTTTTCATAAGTATAACCTGCTTACTACTTGTATAATCAAAAGTTACATAAATACCTACTGTACTTTTTTAAAATTCAAATTTAGCCTTAATTTTACTCGGCGGGCAAAATATCCATTAAGGGCGAAATTTGACGGTTTCACGGTAGGTTATACTAGGTCGCGGGGCCAATTGATTTTGATTTTTGGGGTTGGATGAGTTCCATGAGCCCAGAAGATGCAACTTTTGGTTTACTATTGGTTACCCAAAAATATGTTACGACTATGGCTGCCGGTACCGTATATCTTGATCAAGTTCCCCGAGACAAAAGCCACGCTTTCTTTCGGCATACGTTCTGCAGGAAAAGTGTTTGAAAATAACATTAACTCGAGGTGTTTTCATATCTTTTTACTGGTGAGCGTACTCTCAATAACAAATAAATAGCATTTAAATAGCATAAAAATATTTGTCGAGTAAGCTGTGGCGAAGGGGACACTTCGCCACAGCTCACTCGACAGATATTTTTCAAGAAGAAAATCCGAACGCCTTGACCTATCAACAAATGAACGTCGGATCTAAGACAAAACCCAAGAAAAATATGTCCTACATGCATTGACATAAATGTTTATTCTGTCAAAAAAGTATCGGCGGGAATGAATGATTTGTTTATGGTTCTAAATATTTTTTTTTTGTTTTTTTTTACTGCAGTAAATTACAACGTCATATTTGTTCAAAAAAGGTTGCACTTTAGAATCAATGGCTATTTTATTTCAAATTTATAAGAACATAGGTCATTCTACGATATTTGTTAGTGTCAATTGTCAATGAAAAATGTCGTTTTAAATAAATTGTATGCATAATTTTTTTGCTATGGATTCAGAAGAAAAAGTTCCTATTTCTACAACAAATCAAAGAAATACATATCCAGCCAATGAGACTACCACTATAGAAGGATTCGGGGTGATGTGGCTCGTTTTCCACGCCTTAGTCGTTGCGCATGTCTGAGCTCTGACAGCCATTTTTTTGTTATCATCGACGACCTCGTGATCCGGTGCTGTGCTGGAAAAAGCAATGATGCTTCTAATGGCGTCATCCTCCTTCAGCTCCCGGTGGGTGCAGGTCGCGTGTGATTTACTATCGCGACCATCGCGTGAGGGACGCTGTCGTGGACTGGGTTTTTTGGTTCCGTTCCTCTGAGCACAACCACGTGGTCGTACGTTAGCCCCTGAGCGTGAGCGAGGAACGTGAGCAGCCTAGACTTTACTCCAGTGCCGAATCCATCCCTCCTGTGAATTAATGAATAGACGATTATTCGATACAAAAATGAGCGCTTCTTTCCATCTTGAGTGAAGTTTAGGAAGAGAGTATTGGAGTCGCACCTTCGTAGTCTCGCCCCCGAAGCCATTCTGCATGTTAAGGACCTCTGTACTTACCGGGATCTGTACATACATGCCCTCGTTAATGTCTTGGTGTACACGATATCCATCAGACTTCGGTGTGTACAAAGAAGCAGCTTTTTGGTAATGGGCAGAATGGCGGCAGGACTTCCGTAACACATTTCGAATAGGTTTTCTGTCGGTAAAGGGGATCTGGTTACTACCTGCCATGAGAACCAGTTTCTTTGTCCTGGTCAGCCTTGACGCCACAACTATGGCTCCAGAATGAACCAAAAGAGCCTCATCCACCAAAAGGCGCTTTGAAGCTCTCGCCTCATTGATCAGGACCCAGGGCAATTGTTCTTATTTTCCCCTTCGTGACTGCTTTTGCCATTTTGAGTGTATTGGTGATGATCAAGTCTTCCTTAATTTTGAAATTTTTAAGGAGACACGTGGTTTTAAGTAGAACTCATTGGTCTTTTGCGTTTTTGGCCTATCGCTTATTTGGTCATTCATATAAATTATGTTTTAAAGAAGTAAAAGGCTAAATGGTCTTTTGCGTTTTCAGCCTTTTGCTGATTTGGTCATTTGCGAAAATCTTTTTTTAAACACGCAAAAAGCCAATGGTCTTTTGCGTTTTTGGTCATATGCGTCGAACGAATCTGATGGAAGATTTGTCTCACTCTGGTAGGTCATCGACGTCTTCAACTAAAGTTAACATTGAAAAAGTGAAGAAAATAGTGACTGAAAATCCTCATTAAATTTTAATAGAGATAGCTGCTGAACTTTCTGTGTCTCCAGAGTCGATTCGTACCATTTTAAATAATCACCTGGGTATGAAATCAAACATGTTGCCGCTCGGCTAGACCCAAAAGACCCGAACTTTCTCCAAAAACTCAAACGCATAAGAGTCGCTGAGGACAGGATGAGGGTTGAGGATGCTAGAACGAATCAATGCGGACCCACCATTTATGAAACGCATTATTACTGGTGACGAGACGTGAGTTTACGAGTTTGACATGCAAACTAGACAACAAGCTTCGGAGTGGCGCCCTTCCAACTGAACTGAAACCGAAAAAACCACGCCAAAGTCGATCGATCAAAAGTCAAAGTCATGTTGACTCTTTCTAGTTGACTCTTTCTTTGACTATCGCGGTGTTGTGCACTTGTTATTCCTGCCAGAAAGCCAAACGGTAAATAAAGAATATTATTTGAGCGTTATGCGGCATTTAAGAGAGCAACTTCGTCGAAAAAGGCCAACGTCCGGTTGCACCATAATTGCTATGTTTTTACAAATTCAGTTATACGTTATACTTATACCAATCTGTCACTATTACGAATCCGTAAATTTATGTTGCACCAAAAAAATACCAGTAAAAGTAACCGTAAAATTCCTTGCTACACGAATGAAGCGTTGATTCTACCATTTTAGCTTATTAGATTTTTACTACCATGAAAGTTTTTTTTTTACATGTAGTAACACATGTTATTAATTTGTCAAAACGTGACGTTGATAGTGTTTTTTGTTTACACTGGCCATCATGGACCTAGTATTTTTTATCTAAGCTGGCCATGGACTTATGACTTATCAATCAAACAATACTAAATTCATGACATTGGCTGAATTCGTAAAAACGTCAAAGCTACGAAAATAAGAAGAAAAAGCTTTGTTGTGTGGCGATTTATATTTTTATGCCTGAGTAATTTTAATAATGCATCATATAATATCTTTGTATCTGTGTGTAAAAATCGCTGCTTTCAGTGAGCATTTGACCTACTCTAATTTGTTCTCCGACGACGGCAACTATACAATATATGGATAATTTTTTAATATCATTGTCGGATAGTGAATTCTGTGGTGAAAAGTGAATTTAAATTGTATTTTAAACGCGTTTTGTAACCTTAAACATGAAATACAATTTAATACAAGCGAACTGTCAAAATTTATACTTTTACGTTATGAGCAGGGCGTGAGCTCCGTAAAAAGTATCCGCATAAGTAACCGTAAAACGTATCGCAAAAGCGTGGTGCAACATCTTTTTACGATATACGTTTACTTTTTACGTTACTTTTTACGAGTTCGTAAAATGAATTTTTGGTGCAACCGGCCGTAAGACTCAAGAATGAAAATTCTTCGGTTTTCCTTCCACGATAATGTGCCCTCGCAAAAGGCCATGATTGTGAAGGAATTTCTAACCAAAAACTCAAGAAATATCATCGAGCAACCACCTTATTCACCAGATATGGCTCCAGTCCAGCGGACTTCTTTCTTTTTCCTAAACTCAAATTCATGGTACCCGTTTTCATTCAGAAAAAACATTTCTGAAGGAGCATAGGTACTTTGAAGACGATAAAATTTTGGTCGAATAACTAGGTAACATTTTGTGTATTATTATCGATCTTTTCTTGGTAGGTACTTACTTGACAGAGTATAATATATAGTCAGGGTCTGTATGAATGTTAGACATGTATATAGGCCTTGACTATATACATGTATGTTGAACAACGTGGCATAAAAGCATGTAGTTTATACGTCTCATACCTACAATTGTTTTCTTTTTCAGGAAGTATCTCTTTTTCTGATAATATGGAGTTCATACTTAGTATTGGAAACAATAAACAAATTATAAAAGTAAATTGTTATCGTTCAAGTGTAAATCATGTCATTATGTTGTCAGTATTGTGTTGTAGATCAAAATAAAAATGAAATACTTTAAAACGTTGAATATTTTTATTATTTATATGAACCTAAACGATTCTACAATGTGTTAAGGCTTTTCTAATAAGCTTCTATAGGCAAATTACTTAACGCAACTTATCTAACATAATAAACTTTATACTACACCTGATCGGAACAGCAGTCATAATTCCTTTAAAAATGAAAGAGAATGTTAGTCTTTTCTACGACCAAAATAAGCGGGAGGAAAAGTTATAGGAAAATCCATTTCTATCGTGTTTTAGCGATGGAAAAAGTTGTACTGTACTAAATTCCATTTCTAACCTGTATAAGCAGCCGCGGGGCGGGGGTGGGGGAACGCGCTCCACCACTCACCACGACCTGCGCTGCGTTTTGCCGCGTTGCGAAGTGGCTATATGATCTCATAGCTCTTTGTTATTATAAAAAAAAGAAATAAAGTCCGAATTTTTCATCAAATATGTGAATTTATTTATCGTTTTTTTTGTTACGACATGAATTTATTACATAATAAAAGTTAAAACGAATTCTAGTAGTTAAAGTTATATGTTCATAGTAATATAGGTAATTGGGATGATGACTGAATTCTAATTTTCACGTATCATAAAATATTAAAATACCGTAGAAAAAGATGCAATCGTGTGAAATTAGAATTAAAATCGGCTTAAAAATACATTAGATACAAGCATTTTAAGCTGTTAATTTGAAAGCGATTAGACAGAGAAATCAGACATCCGACATCTACCGTGACGTCATTGTTGAGTACGGCCATCTGAACTCAAACGATCGAATAAAAAAACCGATGAAGATCTAGATTTGTACCTTTTGATTTTGAAGTAATTATCATTAATACTTATTGCTCAGAATATAAATTTTTTGCATCTAAATATCTATATTTTAGACTTAAAAACTACCTCGAGCATTTCTATATTTTTGACTAAATTATACTGAATTACAAAAAAGAAAAACGTACAAACATAATATTAAGGTAAACTGAATCCAATGAGACCAACAGTGTCTAATTTCGTAAAGGTTTAGGGGGTAAAACTGTTATCGCCCGAAACAATATTTCAACAAGAAAATGTAGGCACCTGCCTCGGACTTGCAACTCTAAGCGGTGTGCAACAAACTGCATTTTTGAAAGTGCATATTCGAGCCATGAATTGGCAGTTCACAGTCCACTTAAAAACATCGAGTAGCTTAATGTATCCAGCTTGTCTCTTATATTCGTTTGTATAATATGTATGTGTATGTAAGTGTATAAGGTGAACCGACGATCTGGTGAAGGTCGCGGGAAGCCGCTGGATGCGGGAGGCACAGGACCGATCGGTTTGGGGATCCCTGCAGGAGGTCTATATCCAACAGTGGGCGTCATTTGGCTGAAATGATGATGATAATATGTACGAGGACGATTCAACAAATATTTAGCCTACAAAAGAAAAACGAAAATTTTATGAAAGTAGATATTTATTTTTCAACATACGAGTAGTCTCCTTTCAATTCAATACACTTGGCCGTTGGAGACTTTGGTTATTATTATAGCACGGAAGATATAATATTATTCCGATTACAGTTAAGTATTCAATGAACAACCCTTTCTTTAACATCCACACTTAGGACTGTCTGCTAATTATTACACCCTAAAAAACTGCTTTTAACGAGGTTTAAACAAAGAAGTTGCGACCTTAATTTTAAAATATAACTAGCTAGTAGCTACCTAGCTATTTACACTATTAACAAATTAATATACTAATATTTAGTTATTGATACATTCCATTAAATCCTTTCTAGTTTTCAAACTTCAAAAAAAACAGGAGATTACTCTCTGTCACACCATTTTGTCACACCAGTGTGACACAGAAGAATTTTTTTCCTGACAGTCTACTACTACTTGGCGTAGCCTGGTGTGACAGGCAGTAACTAATAACATTATTAAGGCTAAGCGTCACACTATTTACTCGTATGATTAAACAAAAATAATAGTTCAATAAATCATTGCATATTATTAAAAAAAAACGGAAAATATTAAACTAGCTGGCCCGCAAACTACGTTTCGCCTTAATTTATTTTTTTCCCGATATCTTCAACAAATATCGTTAATGTACACAGAAATAAATACAAAAACTTAACAAATTATATACTAAAACCTTCCTCGAGAATCACGCTATCGGGTGGTGAAAACCGCTTGAAAATCGGTGCAGTAGTTTTTGAGTTTATCGCGAACAGACAGACAGACAGACGCGGCGGAGGACTTCGTTTTATAATATGTAAGGAAGTCTTAACGTAAGTATCGACAGCTTAGATCGAAAAGTTCTTATCTCCACTTTTGGTCGAAAATGACTTTTTGGTATAGTTTGACGCAGAATTTCTGAACGCATCGTTTCGTTTACGTCTTAAATCCAAAATATAAAGTTGACCACAAACAACAACAAAACGTATACAGTGGGGCTAGCACGCAGGAGAATCGAAAATCGAATCGAAATCCGAATCGAGGAGTTTGTATGGCAATTTTATTAGTTCTGCTACTCACTGCCGTGGCGCTAATAAAATTGCCATACAAACTCCTCGATTCGGATTTCGATTCGATTTTCGATTCTCCTGCGTGCTAGCCCCACTGCTTATCTCCAGCGCGCCATTTTGTAACGGTCAAACTTCCTAACTCCCGCCACTTCAGTACATCGCACGATGCCGTGAGGAGCCACTTCATTTTCTGCGTTTTTGATGTGATAGACACGTCGGTATCGGCCTGAAGGTATGTTTTTTTTATTATTTAGTGTTTATTTTACCTGCGTTGACAACTTCATGATGAATTTGAATCTAAATTTGGAATATAAACAAGAAACTAGGTTTTGACAATTTCTCAGTGGAGTTAAGCATTATGAGAACATAGCATTTTGGCTTCGACCAGGGACTTGAGTAGTCTACTTATTTTATTATAGTGAAACTTTTTTACATCGCCCCAATTTTTTACGCCCTGCTATCGCATGTCGCATTACAAAAAAAAACATGAGATCTTTAATTTTACATTTTCGCATATGACAGGATTGGTCCTGTGCGTTCGAGGTTCGACTTTAAATCCGAGTGGCAGTGGTTCAATCCCAGTGTAAAGCATAGCTTCTTTTTTATTGAAACTTGTATTCTGGGCGCAACTCTTGGCTAATAGGAACATACGTAACGTTTTTATAGTACTTAAATGCAAATAACGTTATACTTATGCTTTTATTTTTCTTACAGAATGAATAGCCAATCTAAAGGTCGTATTGCTAAAATATTCAATAATTTGGAAAATTCAAAGTCGGAAAATCTTAGTCATGAAACTTACACAGTCAATCTAAATGGCAGTTTAACTTAAGAGTCTGTTACAAAGTATAACAATGAAGGTGTTCTTCAAGGTGATGCTGCTTGTACATTTATTGAAGGAAATCCAAAAAATATTTTTTTAACTAGAGATAAGGGCATGATCATGCTATGCACATCTCAAAAGGATAAATCTGAACGTGAACGGCCTTGTGATACCGCTCTGACACAACTGGTGCCAGATACCGAAACAATACTTCTCAATAATTACATTCCAATCACCCAAAATGATCAAGCTGGTATGTCTGACTTGGAATGGCAAGATTTGCATTGTAACTCCATTTTCACTGATCCTAACTTAGAACCAAACACGCAGGACCAAACTATAGATTTTGCAGGATCACAGGACACTGATGAACCTTTGGATGGCTCAGTTGACAGGACAATTATCGTTGCTGCCGATATCCATAAAGAACCTAACTCACCCGATGATCACCTCACCAGTTCCTTTGGCAATATAGTTCTACCTGAAACTGAAACTACCAAATTGCCTCAAGTTGGCCACGACTCGGTGCAACAGAATGGAACATCAAAGAAAACGAATCCTAACATATCACCTGTTTCACCTAGTATTTTGATGATGCTCTCTGATGAACCTACTTCTATGCTCAAAAATGACACATCTTTCGACGATAACATCACATACACAAATGACACTGATGACAGTCTAGAACAGGATACACAAAATCCTAAAAGAAGGAAAAGATCACAGAAGGACTTGTGGGAAAAGAATAGGAACATAAAATTAAGAGAAGAAGGGAAAGAGTATCATGACAGAGTGAAAGAAAGAGGAGTTTGGAAATACGACAAATCAAAAAAAGAACAAAAATTAAACCAAAATGCGACTGTAGGTTGAGCCAGAAAAATACTAAACTGCAATGTATGAAAATAAATGAAGAAGAGAGACAAAAAATCTTTGACGGTTTTTGGAAACTAACTTGGAAAGAAAAAAAAAATGTACGTCCGAACATTAGTGGTAGTAAAGCCTAAAGCAAGGAATCGCGGGACACAGACGGAATCGAAAAAAAAAAGTTCACTTGAACTGTACCTGGAAAAATATTCTGTAAAAATTAACTTTGGGCTTTAAAAAGTTGGGCAAGAACCAACAATGAAAACCAAATACAACCTAAAGAAAAAGTCGACAAAACAGAGAGCAAGAAACAGCAAATCAAGACATTTTTAGACCAACTGCCGAAACTTGAAAGCCATTAGACGCATAACACATTGCACCGGACACCGCTCCGGTGTGCGGCGCTGCGGTTTTTAATTTTGACTGAAGAATCTTAGTTTGTATACAAAAACCGCTGGGTATAACACACTCACACCGCATGCCCGTGCGGTTGTGCGGCGCGCGCGACGGCACCGCACTCCCGGACGGTGATGCGGTGCGGTTCGCGGGGTATGCCACACTGAGCCGCAGTATCATACGGATTTTTGCGTAGAAAGGACGTGCATACGCGTAATAGATCTCGCCATAGATAATGCGGCGATGCGGGGCGTCGTGCACCGCAGCTCCGGAGGGTGATACGGAGCAAGTATCATACGGATTTTTGCGTAGAAAGGACGTGCATACGCGTAATAGATCTCGCCATAGATAATGCGGCGATGCGGGGCGTCGTGCACCGCAGCTCCGGAGGGTGATACGGAGCAAACCGTACGGTAGCACGGTTCCGTGCCGCCGCAGCCGCATGCGGTTTTCGTCCCTCCGTACACCGCAGCGGTGTCCGGTGCAATGTGTTATGCGCCTTATTGTCGCGAGAATTCATCCAAGTTGTACCTAGAGACAATGTGGGAGTCGAAGACGCAGCTGCTAAGAGCTTACAATGACGTGTACTGCAAAGACAATAATGGCGATAGTGTTAGCATTGCGACCTTTAGCGAGATGTTTGAGGAAATGAACTTAAGTTTATTTCGGCCGAAGAAAGATGCATGCGATCTTTGTGAAGAGTACAAAACCAAAAATGTCACTGAAGGTGTATACAGGGCACATATCGTAAAGAAAGAATGCGCTAGGCGAGAAAAACAAAGAGACAAGGAAAGTGGCAACGAAGTTTTAACTATGGATTTACAGTCAGTGCTGTTATGCCCTAAATCAAACGTTTCTTCCCTTTACTTTAAAACCAAACTAGCAGTTCATAACTTTTCTGCTTATGACATCAAGAGATCTGACGGATATTGTTTTATTTGGAATGAAACTGAAGGAGGTCTAACAGCGAATGAGTTCGCTTCCATCATTATAAGCATGTTGGATGTGTTTCTCGAAAAAAACAACGTACAGCAAAGCTCTAAAATTATCCTATATAGTGATGGCTGCACCTATCAAAATAGGAACGCTACTCTTTCGAATGCACTACTAAATTTTGCAATGCAAAAGCACATCACAGTTGTGCAGAAAAGCAGACAGTATGCATTCTGTGATTGAAAGACAGGTTAAGAAGAAGAAGATTAACGTTCCTGCAGAATACGCATACATTGCTAAGACTGCTTGCAAGAAAAAACCCTACCATGTAGAATACTTGGACCACAAGTTCTTCAAAAACTTTGAAACCAGTCTGAACTTTTACAAGTCTATTCGCCCTGGAAAGAAATCTGGTGACCCAGGAGTAACTGACTTAACGCAACTTACTTATTCACCAAGTGGTCAAATAAATTACCGATTGGGTTTCACTGAAGATTGTCCAGAGCTGCCACTTCCATGGCGGAAAAGAAAAATTACATCCGTGAAAGTGGAAAATCTACCAGCCCTTTACACAGAACGACTCAAGATCAAGAAGTCGAAATTCGATCATTTGCCGCAATTGAAGCTTACAATGGAATCGGATTTCCGTTCTTTTTACGACTCAATCCCTCATGAAGATTAATTCATTAGAGATTTACTGGATAAAAGATTGTAAAGTTTTAGTTTTATAGAGACTCCTAATTTAATTAAAGAAGTGCCTTAAGGTAGCGTAACTAGTATTTTTGATATTACTATATTATTTGTTTTGATGTACTGATTTACGGATTGTTAAAGGTTTACATAGTAAACTATTAGTTTCAGTATTTTTTGTTATGATTGATTTTTATGAGTCTTAATATATAATTTATAACAGTGTGACTAGGGCATGGATACCGGTATACCGGTATACCGAAATACCGGTATACCGATAAATATTTTCGGTATTTTGATACCGGTATTTGAGGATAAAATACCGTTATTTCGGTATTTCAAAAAAAAAAAATATTTTCGCAAGGGTGTTTAAAGACTATCCGGAACGCTCGATTTCTATGGTTCACAGTGATGTTCATACTGCTGATGAGTTTTCATATGACAATCACGAAAAATCTCGATTATGGAAAATCATCACAAAATCTCCAGCACTACATCTCAAAGGCGTCAATGTGTTACGGTCTGCAGCTTTCAGTATCCACGTCTCACTCTCAGCGCCAAACGAAAAGATCGAGAAGACTAGAGTCCGTACCAGTTTGGTTTTAGTTTTCACGGAAATGTTGCGATCTCTGCAAATTTTTTCAAGCTGAGACATGGCGCTTTTGCCGATGCCAATTCTCCTGCGCACTTCCTTTTCGCACGAGCCATCAAATCTGATGTTAGAACCCAGGTAGATGAAGTTGTCCACTATTTCTAGGTTCAGCGCCCCTCGATTCGTCCGGTGTTGGAGGAGTGGGTTGGACGCCGGCAGGGCAGCCTCACGTTCCGCATGGTGCAGGTACTGACCGGACATGGCTGCTTCGGTTACTATCTGCACCGGAAAACGCCGAAAGGAAACGCCGCGGTGTCACCACTGCGACGCCACCGACAACACTGCCGAGCACACCTGTTGGTGTGCCTGGCCTGACGACCCCAGCGCAGCGAGCTTAAAGCTGCGCTGGGAGGCGGAGATCTCTCGCTGCCGAGCATGGTCGTTGCCATGCTCCACGGCGAGGTGGAATGGGAGGCTATCGCCTCCTTCTGCGAGGACGTCATCTCGCAGAAGGAGGCTACGGAGAGGGAGCGGGAGGAAGATCCCCAAGCCACTTCCCTTCCGTCACAGACGGATAGGCAGGCGAAGGCGGGCATTCGCACAAGCAATGCCCGTCTAATGACCCTGCCGTGGAGGCCTTCGTGTACGCCGCCGTAAGGCCCTCTGTTTGGGGAATGCCCTGGTGTTCTCGGGCAATTCCCAATGTTCCCTTGGCGATAGTCTGATAAACCTGGTCGGGCTTGCCCTGACGCGCTGGTAGTGGTAGTCGCAGTGTGGACCCTACCATGCGCACCCACAAGGGCAGGGAGAACACCGAGGGGTTTTAATGGGTCGGCCTGGCACTCTGCCGGCCGGTGTGGGGCACACGCCCGCCGTCTAGCCAACTGTGGGTACGGTGCGATTGCGCATTTCCCCCCAGAAAAAGAAGAATAAAATAGCCCAGCGCGCCTGTGAGTTCTAACTTCCCAGATCTATCTACCACCATGATCTTGGTTTTGGACCTGTTTATGGAAAGTCTCATCTCCTCGCTAATCCGCTCCATTCGGTCCAAAAGTGCAGACATTTCCGACTCATTTGCTGCAAGGAAGGTAGTGTCATCGGCGTAGCGCAGGTTGGTGATTTTCACGCCACCAACTGCGATGCCACCCTCCCAATTCTCGCAGGTTCGTCTCATTATGTATTCTCCATAGGCATTGAATAGAATGGGCGACAAAATACATCCCTGGCGTACTCCTTGGTGATATTTAAAGGGTTTTGAGGTTGTTTTATCGACTCTTACGACTTCCTGGCTTGAACCATACAAGGTGCGAAGTAGAGTTGATTTGGTATTCCAAGTTAATACTAATAATATATCAACCTCAGTTGATATATTATTAGTATTCTTAATCCTATTTATTTTAATAACTCATTTTGTGGTTTCTAGGGAGATGATAAATATTTTCAGTGTTTCTGCCATAAAGTGTAAAAAACTGCTTGAATCGCTCTCCCCAAACAAGGCTTACCAATCGCTATTGGAATCATTTAAATAGTAATTAGTATTTAAAAAATACCGAAATAAATTAAATAGTATTTAAAAAATACCGAAAAAATACCGAAATTTCGGTATACCGGTTTTTTAAATTTCAATACCGGTATCAATACCGGTATGAAAATCATTTCGGTATTCCATGCCCTAAGTGTGACTGATAAGTGATTAAGTGTATTAGTACCTTAAATTATTTTGATCAAAAGATACAGTGAGGTTGTTTGTAGGTGGTGGAAGCTGTATCTTACGCACCTATTAGTCTAAAAAGTTCTTATGAAACGTACGTGCCATAAAATATACTTCTTTATAATATCTAATAATTAATAAGGTAACCATGTTGTTCTAAGAAAAATTGATCTCTTTATTGACTTATTTTTATTTGTCATTATTTGCATACTTTTGCAAATGTTTTCATTTTACGGGTATGCTAGCTAAGTATCTATAAGAAAAATCTGAAATGTGATAATTGTAACGAATTTAGACTGATTTAATAGTTAGGTCAATAGTTAAAAATTACATTGATAAAGAAAATAAAAAATATTGTGTAGAAAACATATTACGTGATATT
Organism: Schoenobius gigantellus; assembly: GCA_963935595.1. NCBI lineage: Eukaryota > Metazoa > Arthropoda > Insecta > Lepidoptera > Crambidae > Schoenobius > Schoenobius gigantellus. The sequence goes on from OZ012545.1 coordinate 29,044,241, forward strand.
TTATTTCACAATAAAGAACCTATAGTTACCTAATCTTAATAAAGTTAAAATAAAGTAATTGAGTAAGCCCGCACATAGCAATACATCAATGAGCTTGGAAGATTCGCATAGGTGGTAAGCTACCTAAGTTCAATACAATGTTTGCATTTACAATTTATCGCACTTCGTAAACCTCGTATATGCAAGAAAAGTGCTCAAATCCAATTTTAGTTTATGAAAAATTGTATGTAAACTTCTTAAGTCCATTTTCCATGTGATAGGAACGAAAAAAATTAAGTTTAAGGCGAGGAATTTCCACGTGCAAGCCCATATGTTCCGCACTTCACACCGTTCATTTGTACATGACGTTAGCGCGGACGCGGCCACTGAACAGGCGCCAACATCATGTGCCGCACAGTAAAAATATAACAGTACAACAAGGACGTTTTATATCGTATGCAATATACTTTTTGCTAGGTTACAAAAGTATTGATTTATAAACTGAGGTAAGTACCTACAGTAATACAACCAATAAAGATACAGCTTTATGACTTCATTGCTATTTTTTATTGTATCTTTACTTGTATGTAAATATGGACACTTTTTAATTGTTACATTACATAGTATTTTTATTTGACAAACAACCACGTGATTTTTTTTAATAACTTAAAAAATAAAGTTTAAAAAGCTTTTATTTGCTAGTGACGTCATTGTACTCGTCCACCATTATAATACCGATACAAACATATATTTTATAAGAAAGAGACGTAAAGCAATTATCAATAATTAGACTTTTTCAAGATTCATCATAATTAGACCGTTTCTTCACAATTTCAAAGGTTTTAAATGTTTCTATGATGTGTTATTAATAAAATGTACATTCAAATTTTATGCATATTTCTTTTGTGCAGTATAGAATGCATCACTAGAATACAAGAAATGCTCGATTAGCTAGAAGTAGTATTTAAAACAAAAGCTAAGAATATGACTGACGCGGCGGCATATGTGACGGAAGTGGAAAATCCACAAAAAAAAATCTCACTGTCATGTACACCACAAAACCTTTATTTCTTGCCGTCAACATGAATGTGCACCAAAAAACACCACTTTCACTGCACAATATTCACTCGAATACAATTTTTAATTTATTAAAATAAAAGCTAATCTTCGCCATTAAAGCCAATTGCCTCTCTTTTTTAAATAAAATTGGCTTTGTAGGGTCCTATCTAACTTGTTTTGCGCATGTGTATTTTTTGTGACATGTTATACAACCACTCAAATCTCTTTGGAAAAATGCCTACATTTTGTATGAATTGTAATTTCTTTTCAAATTAGAAAAACAAACAACAGGGCAATTATGTTGAACGGGTCATTAATGAAATTTCATACAATACTACTGCCGTTTTCCAGGGTAGTAATGTATTACTTAGTGTTGCCTTTTCCGATGATTAGAGTAAAATTAATGAGTAGTTTGAAGAAAAATATTTTAATAGATATATGTAGGTATTTTAATACAGTACTGAATAAATAAGTACTATAACTTATTTCGCTTACTATTCGTCAATAAAAATATTTTAATATATATATATATATATACACGGTTATTTTTTTATCACCCTGGAAAATTTTAGGGATGCTTCAGGACACATCCAATATTATATAAAAAATAAAAAAAATGAAATAAAAAAATTAAAAAAAATATAAAAAAAATAAAAAAATCTCTAAAAATGCTGCTCTCAACTAGTGCAGCATTTTTTGTATTTTTAAAAAAATTAATATAAAATTAAGGAGGGGGGTTATTTTTTTTATTTATATTTAAATCATTCTAATACCATGTCGTGAAGCGTCCCTTAAATTTTCCAGGGTGATAAAAAAATAACCGTGTATATATATATATATATATATATATATATATATATATATATATATATAACTCACGACGACACGACACGACACTACAGAAACACACACATATATATATATATATATATATATATAGGTATTTTAATACATTACTGAATAAATAAGTACTATAACTTATTTCGATTTGATTTGTTAACCGACTTCACTGACTTCACGAAGTTATGAGGTAACACATACCTCATAGCTTCGTCATTTATTAACTGATTTTCAAAATTCTTTTTGTATTCAGAAAAGTATACCCCCGAAGTGGTTCCATGCCATCAAGTCAGGATCTAGTATTTGAATCCCAAGAAAATCGAGAGAATAGGCACGTCCAACGTCTTTCCTGTTTTTTTTCTGAAGCTATTCAGGTATTTGCGTCTGAAAGACATCATCTCAAGGATTCTTCCACTATACTGAGCTTACGATGGATCCTTAACTTTAAGGAGTTAGGGAGTTAGTCTTTAGATATAAAAGGTACGTATTGACTCTCAGTTAGGTATATTCTTTCAAGTTGACTTACGCCCGAACCCAATATGCGATCCTGATCCATTTTTTTCGGATTGAGATTGCAAACTCAATCCAAAAGTACCATTTTGCGTCTCTATAACCAATCGAAGGTTTGCATTTGTAATCTCTGAAAGGCAACCATCCATGAGAGGTCCGATCAGTGTTTTTGGATAGACCTCTGTTCGAAAATGACGTTTGACGTGTCCCAATAATCAATCTTTTATTAAAAAGGGATTGATTGACGTCTACATAATCTTTTTTTGGCAATCTTCCTATTGTCATGGTTTACTTGTCAAAATTTGGATTGATTTACATGTTTTGAAAATATTTTTTTTGTCAGAAATGGTAATGGCAAAGACAATATTTTTGGAAGATGTGATAGTGGTGATTTGGAGTTATAAGCCGAAACAATATCAGATTTCGATACGTGATTGCAGTGATGATGATGAAGTGTTACAACAACAACGTCGCATTTAACACCAAATATCAACAATATTGGTTCCGGCTGAACAAAACTGTCGTAAATTACTTTTAACGAAAATAATGCCATACATAAAATAAACATCAAAACAGTGACTAAAATAATACCTTTTGCCGCGCTATATATGTGATGTGATGTGAATGTGTTTGAAATCTATACAAATAAAAAAAATTGAAGTGTCTATTTTTATTTAATGAATGGGTATGAATGAATGTATATCGGGTACCAATAACAAAAACACAATTTATTTTTTTTTGTCTGTCTGTCTGTCTGTTTGTTCCCGCTAATCTCCGGAACGGCTGGACCGATTTTGACGGGACTTTCACTAATAGATAGCTAATTATATAAGGTATAACATAGGCTACTTTTTATCAAGATCGGTCCAGCCGTTACTATTCCACGCGGACGTAGTCGCGGGCACAGCTAGTATATAATAAATAGCTGTGCCGGCGAACTACCGCCATAATAATCACCTAGGTGTATAAAAAATAGTTTACGGCCTATTCTCAGACCTACCGAACATACTTAAACAAAAAAATTTATAAAGATCGTTCAAGCCGTTTTGGATGAGTTTGGTAACAAACTGGGACACGAACATTTTATATATTAGAAGATAATAGCTTCAGCTTTGCCTCGCTGTCGGATTAAGTTTTTTATATTATTTTGTTCTTGTATAGATATTGTAAAAATCTTAAATTTAAGATATTTTTTGAAATAAATGATGATAATATAAATAAGTCATTTATTTTCCTCTTTACATTTCGTTACCTCAATAGTTTACACATTACATTAATTACTACATTACACTCATATAAAATTCTTCCTCTTCTTTTTAGTAATCATGGAGAGGCACCTCTTCTTTCTGTAATTTATCACCTCAAATTTTACTTCTGTATTTATTATACGATTATTTGTTGCTTTTATTGATTTATATTAGTTCAAATGACAAATTATACGTTCACATCAAACCAACCACACCACAGCTAGCTAACAAACAAATATAATGTCACTCGCGTGCTCGTGTCAGTTTTATACACGTTCCATTCCTATAAAAATAAGTAGTTTGCATAATATTGTATTTGATATATTATTATTTACAGAATAATTTCTAAGTGTTTTTAAACATTATATTTATTGTTAGAAGCATAAGAAACATTATTTAAAAAGATTTATAGCTAGTTTGTTTTCATAGAATATACAGTAATAATATTACACAATCTAATATATTGCGTATAAAGAAACGGCCAAGAGGGAAAGGATAGCTGGCGATCCGGTGTCAAAAGAATATTAGGATTGCAGTCTTTAGTTATTGGCACGCGGATTAGAGATCGATTGAGCGATACGCAATAATCCGAGATTGTTTTTAATCTTAAACTACGGATACAATATTGGGTTCGGCCGTTAGAGAGCTATTATTAATTTCACGAAAAAAATAAAAATATTTTTTTTACAAAAATACCGACACCACTTCAAAACAAAAACTACTTCAAAATAAAATGTAATGTTGTGTGTTTTATTTTATTGCTACTAAGTTGGCAAACAAGCAAACTGCCCACCTGATCGTAAGTGGTAACAGTCACCTATAATACATGTGGTTCCTGTGCGATTCGCAGTAAAACTGCAAGCCCCACAAGAACCACAGTGTACGTTGCCAACTTGTGACATCAGATGTAAAGTCACGGTACCCAGTAATTTCAGTGCCATATCTTACCCTTCACACCGGAACACAGCAATGCAAGCACTGCTGATTTGCGGCAGAAATAGGTAAGACGGAGGTATTTTTATCCTTGCCTTAGCAAGCATCAAAAACGATAGTATTTTTGTTTTTAATTATATCCCAATTTTTGTGACAGGTATCTCTGGCAGGTATGTCATCCATCATATTATTATTAGATGAATTCGAAACAAGCTCAAACCTGTTTTTGATGTGCTACCATCATCAACGCTGGCCAAGTGCGACTTCACACACAACCTAAGAATTTCTTTAGGCTATGGTCTCCTATTAACACCGTCGGTCGCGTACAGCGTCACGCCGTACGCTGCGTTTCGATGCTTACTATAGAAATGTACTGTTGTGGTCTCTTTCATACGCTGACGCGGGCGTGTGGACGCCGTAGGCGACATTGAAACGCTTTGCGCCGCGTCTCTAGTTATTTCGAACCATATTGCAGCGTAAACGTCTTATTTGGCGTTAGTACAAAATGTCGAAATTGGATAAAGAAAAAGACGAATTATTGATTGAATCAGTCCAATGTTATAGTGCATTATACAATAAAAGTGACAAGGAACATGAAAATAATATTTATAAACAAAAATGTTTTCAGCAACTTTTTCGTTAGGTGATATGGGATTAGGATGCCTTTTTGATGGCAGTTTTATTGCAAAAGCTCTAATATATGTTTGAATTGTTCTTGATTGATACAAAAATATTCCATAAATTTAGTATTGTTGTCTTGTGTTTCATTAATAAAATCTGGAAACATCCTTTTTTTTCTCTTTATAAATAATCGGTGCCTTGTTGCCCTAAGTTTTCTTCATAAGCGGTTGTTTTATACCTCCTTTTCAAGTAACACAAGCGCAGTCAAAAGTGTCGCGTTTATATCCATTTTATATGACTCGACTACGCGCGAGCGCTGTTTGTCGTCGTTCGCGTATGAGATGTATTGACCGCTGACGCTATGCCTGGCGTTCAGACGTCGATCGCAACGTTTACGCTGAAGTCGGACGCTGCATATAGCATTTAATAGGAGACCGAGGCCTTACACGTGTGTGCAGCGGTCGGCGCGCCGGCGCGCTACTTAGTGGTAGGTATTTATAACGCTGCATTGCGTGAGTGACAGGGGCGTGCATGTACTAAACAATATTATCAAGAAGAAAGCCACAAATCGCTATGAATATCAGGCAACCGTATTAGTCTCTAAGCAAACTGGTTTTAAAATATTAATTAATATTCTACCACCTTAGGCCTGTAAGAAAACTCGGGAAGTACTACACAGCTAGCGTTCTTTACCATGATGACTTTACATTTGACGACACGGTTAGCGCACAGAGTTCGAGTGATCGCCTACTACGCAACTGGTCGCGGGTTCAATTCCCAAATATTTTTACCCGACTTCAAAAAAGGAGGAGGTTATCAATCAACAAAAATACAACCTATTTTTTATGTTTGTTACCTCATAACTCCGTCATTTTTAAACCGATGTCCAAAATTATTTTTGTATTCGATAGAGTATAGAGCAAGGGTGGTCTCATGGTCACCAAGTCAGGATCTGATGATGGGATCCCATAGAAAATCGAGGAAAGCACTAAAAACACACTTCTTTCACTAAAAAGATTTCATTCACTGAAAAGTAAAAAATAAAAAATATTTTACAAAAAATAAAAAACGACTTCAAAAACACTGAAAGCTTAAAAATAATATAAGAATAGGTACAGACAACATCACACTTCTATATTGAAGTCGGTGACAAATTTTAACACTTTCTAGGAGATTATCGTTTGGCGTCGACTTCAATACAGAAGTGTGATGTTGTCTGTACCTATTCTTATATTATTTTTAAGTTTTCAGTTTTTGAAGTCGGTTTTATTTTTTGTAAAATATTTTTTTGTAGTTACGGGACAAATATTATGTATGGAATACAGAAATATGTTCCGGTCTGGGCGTATGTGCATGTGATATGTAATATATTCTATGTTTGTAACTTTGATGACACGGTTAGCGCAGAGGTCGAATGATCGCCTACTGCGCAACGGGTCGCGGGTTCAATTCCCGTACGGGACAAATATTTTGTATGGCCTACAGAATTTTTTTCCGGTCTGGGCGTATGTACATGTGATATTCTATGTTCGTAACTGCACCCACAACACAGGAGAAAATCTTAGTGTGGGGCGACGTTTTCAAAAAGAAAAAAACTGCACCTACGACACAGTTGAAAATCCTAGTGTGGGCCGACGTATTTATATAAAAACACTTTTATTACTGAGTGACTGACAGATTACGCACAGCCGTAATTAAAAGGCACAAAAAGCGGAAATTTGACATGTATGTTGGAAATTTGACATGTATGTTGGAAATTCGCCATCTAAGGGGGTAAAACTAAAAAATAATAGTTTGTATGGAACCTCTATGACATTTATGCGGGCGAAGCAGCGGGCAAAAGCAAATATTTTATAAAGTTTCACAAAATTCCGCTGATCAGATATTTTCTTTTAATACAATGAAGTGATCTTTACATAAATCGAACGGAAATTTATGTTAATTATTTTTTACTTTTTTATAATCAACTCACGCTTGACCATAAATGTTACGAAATTTAAAAGATTCCTAAAATACTGTTTTACTGTTCATAATCATATATAATACATAGGCTCGAATAAAACTCTATTATTTAGCTACATGTATAATGTGCTGTTGATTCTACCTTCTAAAGCTTTGATGCAAGGCGTTGTGAATAAAGGGGGTAACATTAAGTATTTAAAGGAATTCAGCAATAAAGTTTTATAGGAAACATTATTTTGAACCTATAAATCGTTGCATATTTACTTGAAGAAATTATCATACTGGTTTATTAACACTGCACTGTGCTATATGGCCGCGGCAATAAAATATAAACATTTGGGAAATAAATATTTACCACTTTTCTTTCAGCATTTTTTGTATGCATTTGATTTAACATTACGTCTTTGACTTCTTTTATTAGCGATTTTTACACATAAAAATACTTATAGAAAAAAAGAACGAAAAACATATTTTTTCACACATAAAATAATTTAGGAAGAAGGATTAAAATAGTTTTCTCCTTTATAATACCTAATCCATTATTTACACTATTCACCATATTACTACACTAATCTATAATAATAATGAAAGTTAACAAAATAAACGCAAACTGCAAAATTAAAATTCGATCGTAAAGAAACACGTAATATATTTTTTTGCGCCCGCGACACGAAGCGACATGACCATACCCTGAGACGACTTGGCGAGTACTGTCTTATATGGAGCGCGATTGCAACCAAGCGAAATTATAGAATTTTCGTTATTTTCCTAAATATTTTATATGACATCAAAAAATCTGTCTTCACAGTTCACTAGATAATAACGAACTACATGTTTTGGTGTAACTTTTATACTGTTTTATGTATATTTCGATTTCAAATCGTGGTTTTAGTTTTTGATTTAGACCTATGTTTGGATTTTTTTTCTATCGAGTGAAATGGAGTAAATCGTGTTTCTGCTTTCACAGTTCACTAGATTATATCTTCAAGTTTAAGGTGTGTGAATTTTAGAATTGTGGGTTGTAATATTATCCAGATCTAGACGTTCTAAGATCGGCAAATTTGGGAAATCCTCGCCTTAATTTCATTATTTAATCCGCAACCATATAAAAACATTAATAGGTCTAGGAACAAGTAATAGAAGAAAAGCTTTTTTCTTTGCCTCTTGAAAAATTTGGTCCCATGGAGTTAAGCAGTTGTCGATCTAAGCTGACGGTATACTATTTAACGTAGTCCAGACGAGTTCGTTAAAATAACGTGTTAATGAAATAGCGCAGACCCTCAGACAACCCAAACTTATGTTTATTATAAAAAAATGTAAATAATAATTATTAAATTTTCGCCAATTATTTATGAAGATTTTTCCATATTTTAGCAGACTTCAAAAAAGGAGGAGGCCTATGTTTATTATTTTGTGTGTATGCTACGCGATTACGCTGCCAATAGGGAATATGCATGTTTTTTTTTATTTCATAAACTAATCAATTACATCTTTATAACATAGAAAAAAATATAAATAGGCTTGAAAATAGTCAAGTTATTGTTCAAAGTGAAATAAAACATCGAATAAAGGGCAATCTCCATTTTTGTCTACCAGTGAACACAATGCCACAACGAAAATGATTTGCAAATTAATTATCTTATTATTTTAGCAAACTTATACTTAAACAGATTTGTATCAAACAACACTTTTGTGAATATATTTTTTTTCAGTATTTATTTTATTTATGCGATCAATAGCATGACATCTTCCGGCGTAGCGCACGGTATTCTATCCAATAATAATTGCTACTGTGCGAGAGATTAAAATGCTGCGCTCTGTTAAGTGAAAATAAATAAAGTTATAATATTTTTCACTTTAAATCAGTAATACAATAATAAATTACGAAATAAAATAAATAGGAACTGTTTCTGACTATGATTTTAATATTTTTGACATATGGCAACACTAATACGAAAACAAGAAAAAAATATATCTTGTCATGTCAATTGTCATTCGATTTGTTTTTCTACATCGTTAGTGTTATTTTCGTGATTTATGCAACGCCGACTTTGTTAATTTATAATGGACCTCGATAATTCTCTTTCCTTCGCCATCCCACGGACATCGATTCTCTCTCTCATTCCGACTCTTGCTCAGCTAAGGACACCAAATGGAAGGTTGTTTGTTATACATTTTACAAAATTGGTAAGCGCTAGAAAAATCAATTTAAAGACTTTGATACTAATTCTTGCTCAAATTTATTTATATGAGGCTACTTACTAATTAATTATTGTAAAAAAATAATTGTAAATGTATGTTCATCATTAGCCAAAGTCTCATACAAAATGGACAACCCCCTTTGAGCCGTTCAAACGCCACCATTTTGCGCGCGTTTTGATGACGTCATTGGTTTTAGTTGTCATTGGTCCCGTGTTTGTTTACTATAGAGTTAGCGCGCCCTCATACTTATTTCGTGACTTAATTTCAGTTAATTGTTATACAAATCATGGAAGAAGTTAAAAAACCTTTTTACAAGTATTGTATGGTACCGCAGTGCAAAAACAATATTAATAATACACCCCATAATAATTATTTTCACTACAAATAAAAAAAGTTTACGACCTATTCTCAGACCTACTGAATATACACAAAAAAATTCATAAAGATCGGTCAAGCCGTTTCGGAGGAGTTCGGTAACAAACACTGTGACACGAGAATTTTATATATTAGAAGATAGATTAAACTTTTAAGCAAATAACCAATCAATAATCACGTAGAGAAAATTTTAGAAAAATGGCGCCAAATATGTCGTCGTACGTACACAGCAGTGACAAAGCAAATGCGTGTTATGCTTTGCTTGTGGTGTTTTTAAAAGCAAGGTCCGGCCGTGCTTTTTGTTATGCTTTGCTTTTAGGCATGCTTTTACAATACAAAATCTGGTAGACCAGTCAGATTATTTAGCGCAATCTCAACTTAGCATGCTAGAAAAAAGCAGAAAAAAAGCAAAATGTGTGTCATTCTAGACATTTGACATTTGGTAAAGAAAAAGCACTAGTGCGTAATGGTGGTCATCCCGGACGCTAAACAGCCCAGCCCCCGTAGCACGTCCACCAAAACACGAAATGATAAAGCGATTTATAACGGTGAACTGTCGAAATACGACGAAACCCTTTTGTATTTTGACAGTTCACCACGATAAACCGCTTTATCATATCGTGTTTTGGTGGACGTGCTAGGGGGGCTGAAATATACTACTTTTTGAGCAACTTTCGTATTCCACGCGATGCGAAATTACGAAAAAAATGGTGTAAGGTGATGAGAAGGGAAAATGTATCTCCATTATCGGTTGTATTTGTTGTAAAGATCATTTTAACGTGTGCTATATTTATGTACCTACAGCTTAGTGTGATTTAGCTATTGAGCAATAGATGATTCGGTCGAAAACTAACCTAACTTGTACAAAAGTACATTAAAAACTTATCTAAAGAGCTCGCTTATTCCTATTGCGGTTTTACGAAATTTTGTTTTTTTTATTACAACAAAGTTAGCAAGTTAGTTTCAGTTTCGATTCGACTACTTATAACTTATTAGCAGAATTGGGCCGTTAATCTGAAACAAACAAGCACTTAAATACTGAAAAAAAATTTTTCATGTAAATCGCAATATAGTATGTACCTAAGTATTTATTAAATTTTGACAAAAAGTGTATTATGTGTGTATTGCGTTTAAATTATAATGATATAGATGTAAACAATTAGAAGAGTTTAGGAACAATTGTAATGACAAATGGTTATGTAGGTACTTAAGTAAAGGTTATGTTTTGTTGTAAGTATTATTTAAACATTTATGAATAAAAATCTATTTTCTGGACTTAAATATACCATTTAACATAAAAATTACCTTACTGCTTTCAGTCCTTTGATCACTGCGCTCGTAAAATCGAGATTTGACGCAAAATATGCTGCCATAATAAATGCATCTATTTTCGGTAGATTATCCGATTGTGCTTTGACAAAACCAGTTTCTGTCATCGTCCTAGATTGATTACAAATATATATACACAAGTAATCACACAGAAATACAGTTTTAAACAATTTTTCTCACAAACACTACTAACAAATGAATATCGACGCCGATAAATGAGGCATTGACGTGAATGACCACTGACGTCACATTCCGTTTCGACCAATGGTGCCGCGTTTTGTAAGTTTGAATTTCTCTCCCATAATTTTCACTTTTTAAATAATATTTTTTGGGTTTAAATAACAACTAAATAAAAAAATACCTTTTAAGTATAATGTAAAAGACAATAAAGAATCTAGAAAAAAATATTTGATACAAATTTAAATTTTATGCATATTCCCTATTGTAGACCGAATTTTAAAATTATACAAGTCTTTAACAAAACTTTTACAAGTCTATTCGCCCTGGAAAGAAATCTGGTGACCCAGGAGTAACTGACTTAACGCAACTTACTTATTCACCCAGTGGTCAAATAAATTACCGATTGGGTTTCACTGAAGATTGTCCAGAGCTGCCACTTCCATGGCGGAAAAGAAAGATTACATCCGTGAAAGTGGAAAATCTACCAGCCCTTTACACAGAACGACTCAAGATCAAGAAGTCGAAATTTGATCATTTGCAGCAATTGAAGCTTACAATGGAATCGGATTTCCGTTCTTTTTACGACTCAATCCCTCATGAAGATTTCATTACTCATTTACATCACTCATTCATTACATCACTCATTCATTAGAGATTTACTGGATAAAAGATTGTAAAGTTTTAGTTTTATAGAGACTCCTAATTTAATTCAATCTTTTGAAAGAAGTGCCTTAAGGTAACGTAACTAGTATTTTTGATATTACTATATTATTTGTTTTGATGTACTGATTTACGGATTGTTAAAGGTTTACATAGTAAACTATTAGTTTCAGTATTTTTTGTTATGATTGATTTTTATGAGTCTTAATATATAATTTATAACAGTGTGACTGATAAGTGATTAAGTGTATTAGTACCTTAAATTATTTTGATCAAAAGATACAGTGAGGTTGTTTGTAGGTGGTGGAAGCTGTATCTTACGCACCTATTAGTCTAAAAAGTTCTTATGAAACGTACGTGCCATAAAATATACTTCTTTATAATATCTAATAATTAATACCAGTCGGACCTTATCTCCGAAAATCCCACAAGCCATCGCTACGCCCATCACGGGCTCACCAACCCGCGGTCTTAACCGCTCTATTCCGCGATGCGGCGACTTACCGGAAAACGTGTATGTCGCCGAGCTGCCACACCCTCGACTATTGTTCCTGGCGATAGTTGTCCTCTATCTATCGCCAGGAAGTCGCTCCCACGCACTCTTTAGGGCACCAGCGCTTGGGCATATGCCCGACGCCGCCTTCCAACCCGTCTTCGCCTCAGCGGGTCCGCCAGGGGGACCTCCTCGCGGGACCGCTCCCTGGCCTCCTTCCCGCGCATGGCCGTCTCACAGAAGGCCTTAACCGCCTGCCAGGACTAGTCACTGTTGACCATGGCGTGAACCACGGCCGGTAGCGACAAATCGCTTCCCACGACCGCCACCATGGCTGCCCTCCCCACTGCCCAACCTGGACAGTCCTCCAGCATGTGTTGCGCCGTATCGTCAGAATATAGTTCGTACCTATTTTGAGAGACGATAACGTAGCATTCCATGGATTGACCGTGCGAGTGCTGGGTCCATTATTTCTAACTTTTCAGTGTTTTTAAAGTCACTTTTTTTTTGTTTTGTTGCATTTCTTGCAAATTTGAAACTAGTCGTTCGCCTGCAAGTATGATGATACCGCTTCCTGAAAAAATCTTAATTAAAACTGGCTGTGGTTGTGTAAAAGACGCATTTCATTATTAATTATAAAAGCGTCCTTATTAATTTCTAAATGTTTTCTCGGGGTTGATAATTCTCCCAGAAATGTAAAGTGCTCCCGTAATACCATAAGATGTTTTGCAAGGTAAAGTTAAAACTATCTGATGATTTCTCTCGTAAAAGCATTTGATTGAAATGATCGTGTATAGAAATCCGGAATGTCTTGGAACCATCGAATTTGAGAAACTACCTTAGAGTAGGAGCGGCTAAGTTTCACTTTCTGTTGAGTTACTTCTTCATTTTTTTATACAACTACGAGTAAGTTGGCAAATAAGCATGATGCCCACCTAATGGTAAGTGGCTATACCTTGTGGTTCCTGAAAGACTTGCATAACTATTGCCCCTACAAGAAGGTACATGGCGACTCTGGTACAGATTCTCCCTCTGGTAAAAAGAAAGGTTATTCAAAAGGACGACACGGTTCTTGGAAATAGTATCAGTACAGGAAAAACATTGGTAGTAACGCTAAGATTCGCCATCGTTGCGCATGTCTGCTCACTTTAACTGCCATGCGCAGGCTGCAGATTGGACGATCTAACTTACTCTTAATGAGGTGGAACCACTCACTCTCTCGTGTAATGTCACACAAGAGAGTTAGTGGATCCATCTCATTTTTATAGAATTTTTAACGCTCCGCCTAAGTGGAGGGTCAGCGACGTGAACGTTTAAAGAAGGTGGACATTCCGGTTAGTAGACGTTTAGGGAAACCCATGTGATGAACTGACTGGAACTAATGGTAATAGCATCTAATGGGCCGAAAGGGGTTGAATAAGTTAACAATATTCTTGTCCTTGTCGTCAAAATATGATAGTGTGACTGTGAGGAATAAAATTCTTCTCTGTCACACTGGTGTGACTGTCAGGAAAAAAATTCTTCTGTGTCACACTGGTGTGACAGAATGGTGTGACAGAGAGTAATACGTATCAAAATGCATGAAAACTGAATCTAAGTGTGAGTGAAACAAAAAATATCTTCGATGCTTTCGTGTCATGCCACACGCGCTTGGGTAGCGGTAGCGAACACCGACACGAACCGGGGGGCTACCGCCTAATTCATAGCGATCACTCGCTATCGCCTTCGTGACATTAGAACAATAGCTCAAATGTCACCTGTGACATTAAAACTATTGTTCTAATGTCACGACAGCGATAGCGAGAGTGATCGCTATGAGTTAGGCGGTACGGCCGCGGATGTTTACGATATCGATAGCACCTTTATAATACCTACTGCCAAATAAAACAGTTCTCAAAATAGAGACGTTTTGCACAGTCAAGCCAACCTTTGTTTATGTTCGTCTAATATAAAACAGCTATTCAGAATAAATAGTTTTTCTTGAAACCAAAAACGTAATAACTGCTACTGGACCAATAACTATTTTCTGAAACTATTACGTTTTGATACTGCGTTAATACTGCGATGCGATCTCATTTCATCTCTACTAAGGTTGCGTTCCGAAACAAAATTTCCTTTGTCGGGTAAAGTTACTCGATTGAAAATCGGTTTTGGAACGGGGTAAAAAGTGATTTCTCGAAGAATTCTCACCTAGCGTCGCGGAACGCGTTATCTGGGAATTTTCTAACCTCTCTCCCATATTATGTTTCATCGCTATCTCTCGGTAGAGAGTATATTATTCTATGATCACTCGCTGTCGGTATCATCTTTCTGAATTTGAAGTTAATTGCAATGCTACAATAATTCTTTTAGAAAATTTCGAAAATTTACCGCGTCAAGTTAATGTCAACTGTCACTGCTGTCAGTAGTGACATTGACATTAACATAACAGCCATGACATAATAATTATCACCCCTGAATTTTATAGGATAAATAAATCGCTCTTTCCAGGATCTAATTGACTCGGCAAAGTCGTTCCAAAACACCTCGATAAAAATCCTCCGATGTGTTTTGGAACTGGGATTGAGTCAATTTAGCTATTTACCGGGCGAAACTTATCCGTTTTGGAACGCAACCTTAGTCTGTAATTTGTGCCTTGTGGATAGTGTTGTCACATCTATCAACTTTTTGGTTTATCTACCCTATCTACCACCTTCGGCCTCAAATCTATATACCTATTATACATAATATTAATATTGTCAACAATTCTAGAAGCGTGCTACAAAATGTTACTTCCTATAGTTGGGCCATTTTAACAGACCACATTTGACAGTTCATCAAAGCTATTCACTGGTAGCCTTGTAATGGCGATCACACAATATTTATTAGCAATCGAATTTAGCTGGTTTTGTTATTACAGCGTTTAAAATGGAATGTGTTAAGTGAATGGCATAAACATCGGTAAAATAAACATTGATAACCGTCAAAAACAACTGACTTGACCGTCTCGCTCGCATCAGCCTCATGACTGTGTCACAAAAATCTATCGCAATCGCTTCCGATTTTGACAGTCAAAGTGCACTCATTAATATTTTTCATCAGACAGTCGACACAAAGTCTTGTACTGACGCCATAATGATTGGCAAATTAAAGCGATCGTAATAGTTTTTTTCTTAGACAATAATCCCCCTCCAGTTCTGTGTATGTATTATCAATCTTGGCTACATTGCATTTCGTGGATTTTTTTGCAAAAGTAAGTATAGTGGTGATGTTGTGATTCTTTGTATTAATGTATAAACATCATGAATGAGCAATAATTTTAAATTACAGTTGTATAATATATGGGTCGGTAGCGATTAAAAATGTACTGAGCTAGAGTGGTAGATAGATCTACCTATTTTGCATTTCGAATTCTACTAATTTCTACTAATTTTTGCAACATGTTCTACCATTTTGACAAAAATGTATGTGACAACACTGAAGCGCGTTCAGAGCCTTTGCGCGAAGTACAACTTTTCGCTCTAACCCCGTTCAATGCCTTCGAGCATGACAACCGGGTGAAACAACCGGCCCGTCCAAGACCTTAGCGTGTCGGCGCGAGTTACAACCGAACAACCATCGAATTTGAGGGTTGTGAAACGCTCTGACGTTTATTACTGAAATAATTATTAAATATTAAATGAAATAATGGGAAGATGCAAATGTAATATTTATGAGCGATTTGTAATTAAAATGTTATAAAAACCTAAAATAAGAATGATGGCAACGTTTTTATTTTAGTTAATACTGTTGCGCCGATGGTATAAGAAACTTCCGGCGTGGTTTTCTTGGCCTTAGAAGCGTTTTCAGCGGCCTGAAAACGTAGTTCAGCGCGTTTCAGGAGGTGCTCTATCACATACTAGAATATCGAAATTTTACCCAAGTTGCCGTTGTTGTTTTCAGTCCGTTTCAGGCTACCCTCTATCGATCCACATCATAACCTGAAAACCCGTTTTCAGGCGTTTTCAGGACCCCTTATGGGCCTTTGAACCACACTTCGATATATGACTAAATTTTCAATAGGAGTGAGTGAGATAGCACGATAAGAAAGAGACAACAATAGTGGGCACCTTCCAGAGATAAAAGATAGATCGAGATGCATCTAGAAACTTCTAAACGTGCTGACAGACAGAGATAGAACATGCTCATAAAGACAAACATAATCGGGAATGCGATGGAACTTTCTAGACAGACAAACAATCGATCGGGTATGGAATGTTCTAGAATAGAACATTCTCGAATGTCTCGGAAGTTCACCGGTTCTACTGTAGAAGCGTGAAGGCATACACGGAACTTTCTAGAAGACTAACGATCGATCGGGTATGGAATGTTCTAGAATAGAACCTCGAATGTCTCGAAAGTTCACCGGTCCTACTACATCAGCGCGAAGGGTACCACGGAACTTTCGAGAAGAGAAGATAAATAATCGATTGGGTACGGAATATTCGAGAATGGAACATTCTCGAATGCCCCGAATGTTCGTCGGCCCTACTATATAAGCGCGTAGGCGAATGCAGCCGGACAGTTCTTTTCAAGAGAGCGAACCGAGCGGATCAAGCGATACAAAGTGACTTGGAAGCTTTTCATAGTGAAGAATTCTGTGTGTTCAGTGCTTAGTAACGACTTAAGTGAAGTGATTTGTGTCCATAGTGTTACTGTAAAGTTTTTAGTGTTTGTAAAGTAGTTTTCAGTGTTAAGCAAAGTTGCTTAATTGGTGCTTAATTAAATCTTATCTCTAATTGTCGGTGTTTCGCGATTTTCTATTAAACACCCACCCCACAAACGTAACATTTGGTGTCAAAAGTGGGATAGAAAATGCCGATTACGCCGCGAGATAAGGAGCCGGAGAGGGTTCAGACGCGAAGCCAGGCTGCTGCCGAAGCAGGTGCTGCAAGTACGTCTACAGTGACTCCCCCAACGCCGCAAGTAGACTTAAATACAATCCTGCTCCTGATAAAATCACAGGGCAAGTGGCAGGAAGAACAAGCCCAACAACAGGCAGAACAACTGTGCGCCCTTCGGGAGGAGCAGGCCAAGAGGCAGGAAGAACAAACCAGACAACAGGCGGAACAACTATGTGCCCTTCGGGAGGAGCAGGCCAAGAGGCAGGAAGAACAAGCCAGACAACAGGCGGAACAACTCCAGGCCCTCCGGGAAGAGCAGGCCAGGAGGCAGGAAGAGCAGGTAAAGAAACAGGATGAGCAACTGAGCGTCCTCCGAGAAGTTCAAGAGGCCGCCAAGCAATGGAAGAGGGAATTGTCAGAGGTCCGTGAGGATCTCTCCAATTTGGAGACCAAGTTCGAGACTCGCCTTCATGATTCCAATGAAAAGATTGAGGAACATGAGAACCGCCTTCAGGCCATAAGTAACGACATGAAGAAGCTCGAAATAAAAGTAACCAACGGAGTGGCCGGTGGAGTAGAGGCACCAGCACCAGTGGGTGGGAGATTTAAGGTGCCTCCATTTGATGGTACCTCGTCATGGACCGCATACAAACTTCAGTTCGAGTCCGTTTCTAAGGCGAATGGATGGAATAAGGAGCAGGCCAAAACGGCACTGACGTTGGCGCTGCGAGAAGGAGCTCTCACAGTCCTGGAGGCTCTTGGAAATGACAGGACTTATGACCGCCTTTTAGAAGCTCTGGAAGCCCGTTACGGTGACAGCCATTTAGAGCACGTCTTCAGAGCCCAGCTGAAGGACAGAACCCAGGGTCGTAATGAATCATTACAACAGTGGGCCTTGGAGATAGAAAAGTTGGTCAGGAAGGCATATCAATCTGCATCGGCCTCATTCGTGGACAGCATGCTGGTGCAGGCCTTTATGGACGGGATTCGGGACTTGGAAGTGAGAGCTGCTGTCAGGTTGGGTCACCATGGGAGTCTGAAGGACGCAGTTGCCCATGCCCTGGAGGTAGAAGCTGTACGTCAGGACTCTAGGACATATAGGTTACGGGAAGTTTCCACCAAGGAACCGGCTGCACCCCGCCGCGAATTTGGTCCGAGATGTTACCACTGTGGAGAACGCGGCCATTTACAATCTAGTTGCCCGAAAAGGAACAAGAGGCAAGACACGGGCTCAACAGTACGGCAAATAGCTTGTGATGAACCGGAGCCGCAGCAGGGAAACGAGTAAAAGCCAGGGCTGCGGGACGAGTGCTGGCTAGTAGTCAAAATGTCCCAGTTATGATCTCACAGGCGAGTGATGGAAATAGTCTGGTCATCAGAGGAAGTGTTGAAGGAATACCATGCCACCTCACAATCGACACTGGAGCCTCTCGTACCGTGATCAGTCCTCGGCTATAACACCTGTCTAGAGATCATCTAGTCCGACCTAAGCATCTCCAGCTGCAAACGGCTACCGGCCAGCACATTTCCGTCCTGGGGGAGCGAGAGGTGGCAGTAAGAATTGGTGAGAAGAAATACTGGCACGACGTCATCGTTGCGAACATCATCGACGATTGCATCATCGGGTTGGACTTCATGAGAAGATTCGGCTGTAACATCGATTTAAAGGGTGGCGTCCTAAATTTTGGAGTTGAAGAAGTCCCTATGGAAGGTGGAGTGAATGGAAAAGTCTACTGTGCAAGAAGGACTATTCTCCAACCAAGGTCACAAGCCCTATTCCCGGTAACATTACCATGCAATACGGGGCGAGGATCTCGTCGCTGCGTGTTAGTAGAAAAATTAGCTGGAAACAAACCGTGGATAACAGCTCGCACGATCGTGACAACGTCATCCGCAGCATTTGTACGGGTTCTCAATTTAAGTGATACCAAGCACGACCTTAACAAAGGAACGCCTATCGAGTCTTGTGAGGAAATCTCTTGGATACGGAGCTGTAAAGGACCCAAAACGAATGATAAACCGGTACGCACGGATTTGGACATCGAAAGGTTACTCGGTGACTGCAAGGGTGACCTCACCAAAGATGAACTTCTCAAGGCACGCCATTCTCTGATGCGGTTTATTAACGTCTTCTCTATGGAGGATGGTGACATCGGAAGAACTGGGGTAGTGCGGCATGAAATTAACACTGGTGATGTTACGCCAATTCGTCAACGACCTCGACGAGTACCAGTAGCTAGGGAGAAGGAAGTTGAAGACATGATCACAGAAATGAAAAGGTGTAATGTAATTGAGCCTTCGACGAGTCCATGGTGTTCACCGGTGGTTTTAGTTAAGAAGAAGAACGGATCCATGAGATTTTGCGTCGATTACCGTCGACTCAATGACGTTACCAAAAAGGACAGCTATCCACTGCCACGAATTGATGACACTTTGGATACGTTGAACGGTATGAAATGGTTTTTAACGCTGGACTTGAGGAGTGGTTACTGGCAAGTGGAAATCAAGGACCAGGATAAAGAAAAAACTGCATTTTCTACTGGAAAGGGTCTTTGGCAGTTCAACGTAATGCCATTTGGGTTGTGCAACGCTCCTGCGACATTTGAGCGACTGATGGAGCAGATCCTAGCGGGCCTGTTGGGAGACACCTGCCTGGTATACCTGGATGACATTATCATAGTTGGGAAAAACTTTGATGACCACCTCAGGAATTTGGAGCAAGTTTTATCCAAACTAAAAGCTGCCAATCTCAAACTAAGTCCGAAGAAGTGCTCGCTTTTTAAGCGCAAAGTTAACTATTTGGGACATGTCATTTCAATGGATGGTGTTCAAACAGACCCAGAGAAGATTAGCGCTGTTAAGGACTGGCCAACGCCAAAAGATAAGACTGCAGTTCGTGCCTTTTTGGGACTTTGCTCATACTATCGACGGTTTGTGAAAAACTTTTCGGATAAAGCAAAGCCTTTGCATCAATTGACGGAAGAAAAACGACCATTCATCTGGAATGATCAGTGTGCAACGTCTTTCACCGAGCTCAAGCAAAGACTTTGTGAGACACCTATATTGGGATACCCAGATCCAGAGAATGACTTTATTGTTGACACAGACGCAAGTAATACTGGCATTGGGGGAGTATTATCGCAAAGGAAAGGGGACCAGGAAATCGTGATAGCTTACTTCAGTAAATCGCTGTCAAAACCGGAGAGGAATTACTGTGTCACTCGAAGAGAGTTGCTGGCGGTTGTCAAAACATTGCAAAACTTCAGCAAGTATTTGTTGGGACGCAAGTTTCGTATCAGGACTGACCACGCTGCTCTCAAGTGGTTATTAGAGTTTAAAAACCCTGAAGGTCAAGTGGCGCGATGGATTGAACAACTCCAGGAATATGATTTCATCATTGAACATCGCAGTGGGAAATCACATGGCAACGCTGATGCCCTTTCCCGAAGACCGTGCCAGGAGTACTGTAAACATTGTCAGAGACAAGAGGCCAAAGACTGCGTAAGGATGTTGAGAACCGACACTGTTAGCGGAGAGTGGAGTGATGAAGTCATGCAGCAAGCGCAACAGGAGGACCTTGACATCAAACCCATTTTCGATTGGATCCAGGCGGGAGTACCCAAGCCAAGGTGGTATGAAGTAGCTCCGATGAGTACAGTCACGAAGAGTTACTGGGCTCAGTGAGAAAGTTTAGTCATGCATAACGGGGTACTCTGCAGAAAGTGGGAGTCGACAAATGGCAAGGATGCGCACTTGCAAATAATAGTCCCAAAGAAGAAGGTCAGTAAAGTGCTGAGACTTTATCACGATGGAATATCCGGTGGGCACCTTGGAGTGAAAAGGACCTTGCTGAAAATTCGGCAAAGATTCTATTGGATTCACTGCCGTGAAGATGTGGAAGACTGGTGTAAGAAATGCACGAGCTGCTCGTCAGTCAAAGGTCCTCATACACGCAGCAGAGGAGCGCTTAAGTTGTACAACATTGGAGCACCTTGGGAAAGGATTGCCTTAGATGTTGCAGGCCCATTTCCAACATCAGAGTCTGGAAACAAGTACATCTTGGTAGTGATGGATTATTTCACCAAATGGCCTGAAGCGTTTGCCATTCCTAACCAGGAAGCTGTGACAGTGGCAGAGAAGTTGGTACTGGAGGTGTTCAGTCGATTTGGGGTGCCACTCGAAATTCACAGCGATCAAGGCAGAAACTTCGAATCCCAGGTATTTCAAGAAACATGCCGAATCATGGGGATTCATAAGACGAGAACTACACCATATCACCCACAGTCAGATGGAATGGTTGAGAGATTCAACCAGACATTGGAGAGACACCTGGCGAAGGTTGTGGAGAACCACCAAAAAGACTGGGATAGACATATTCCCCTTTTCCTGATGTCATATAGATCGGCAACTCATGAGAGCACAGCAGCCACGCCAGCAAGTGCGAATTTCGGAAGAGAACTTCGTTTACCTGCTGACCTGTTAACAGGGCGACCTCCGGATACCCCACAATGCATCACGGAGTACGTGAGTGACTTAAGAAACCGAATGGAAGGTGTTTACAATCACATTCGTGAACATGGACTTCAGGCTAGTGAAAAAATGAAGTCGCGATATGACCGGAATTCTAATCATGCGAGATTTGATGAAGGTTCGTTGGTGTGGTTGCACAATCCGATGCGACGTAAAGGGAAATCCCCGAAATTGTCTCCAGATTGGGAAGGCCCATATAAGGTTGTAACCAGAATCAACGACGTCACTTACCGCATACAACGGAATCAGCGCAGTCCAGGCAAGATTGTCCATGTTGATCGTCTGGCCATGTATCACGGTTCTAACGATGCTCGGGACGAGCATGTTTTAGAGGGGGGTAGTGTTGCGCCGATGGTATAAGAAACTTCCGGCGTGGTTTTCTTGGCCTTAGAAGCGTTTTCAGCGGCCTGAAAACGTAGTTCAGCGCGTTTCAGGAGGTGCTCTATCACATACTAGAATATCGAAATTTTACCCAAGTTGCCGTTGTTTTCAGGCGCCTGAAACATGTTTTCAGTCCGTTTCAGGCTACCCTCTATCGATCGACATCATAACCTGAAAACCCGTTTTCAGGCGTTTTCAGGACCCCTTATGGGCCTTTGAACCACACTTCGATATATGACTAAATTTTCAATAGGAGTGAGTGAGATAGCACGATAAGAAAGAGACAACAATAGTGGGCACCTTCCAGAGATAAAAGATAGATCGAGATGCATCTAGAAACTTCTAAACGTGCTGACAGACAGAGATAGAACATGCTCATAAAGACAAACATAATCGGGAATGCGATGGAACTTTCTAGCCACTGGAACGCTCGCCACGCGAAGCGTGGTGGGTTTCAAAAGCAAAAAGTAGTATATCTCAAATATCAAAGGTGCCGCCATTGCGGAATGACTCAACCCGGCGCGTACGGAGTGTTCAAAAAATTGCGGAGAGTGACATATACTGTCTACAAGAGAACAAAAAATACGTATGGAAAGGTAATTTAATATAGAAGGAACTTATAACAGTTAATTAGATAAGGATTAATAATTAAATGAATGAAGCGCGAAAATGTTCGGAAGGTCGCGGAAAACCCGATTTTTTTTTAAAATTTTTTGCACAAAAACTATTTTATAAAACTTTAAATAACCATATATATTATTATAGCCCTATTCTTGAAGATTATTTTGATATATAATAGTTTTGGGTAATATTTTTAATGAAAAAAGAAAAAAATAATAAAATCGATTAATTACGTAATTATATACGCGAGATGCGCACGCGCGACCTCAAATTTAAAAAAAATGCAAAAAATAAATTATTGTGTCTAAAATTAAATAAAAAATACGTATGGAAAGCTAATTTAATAAGGAATGAACTTATAATAGTTAATTAGATAAGGATTCATAATTGAATGAATAATGACGAGAATAGTAACTAAAGTGCTTAAAATTTCAAAAATACTCACTTTTTGAAAAAAACGTTTAGTGTGGCAATATAACACTATAAACTATCATAAACCATACATAATAATGTAGCCCAATTCTTCTAGTTTATTTTGATATAGAACACTCTACGAAAATACTAATACAGACTAAGTAAGTACGCAATAAATCTCATCGGTCATGGAGTAAGAAACGTATGGATACGGCCAAGTAAGTTAAACCGCAGACTATGACAAATTTATTTCAATCTAAGACTAAAAATAAATTGGACATGACCTGTCAACTTATGAAAGAGACTATTGACAAAGGAATAAAGCCATAGAGAAAATATTTTATTTTTCGCGATTTTTTTATCACACCGCGCGGTTTTACGCAAAGGGAACTGGGTACCATAGTACCCAGGTCGATCGAGAAGATCGAGATTTTGGGGACTATAGTCCCCACGGACGTTCCAGTGGCTAGACAGACAAACAATCGATCGGGTATGGAATGTTCTAGAATAGAACATTCTCGAATGTCTCGGAAGTTCACCGGTTCTACTGTAGAAGCGCGAAGGCATACACGGAACTTTCTAGAAGACTAACGATCGATCGGGTATGGAATGTTCTAGAATAGAACCTTCTCGAATGTCTCGAAAGTTCACCGGTCCTACTACATCAGCGCGAAGGGTACCACGGAACTTTCGAGAAGAGAAGATAAATAATCGATTGGGTACGGAATATTCGAGAATGGAACATTCTCGAATGCCCCGAATGTTCGTCGGCCCTACTATATAAGCGCGTAGGCGAATGCAGCCGGACAGTTCTTTTCAAGAGAGCGAACCGAGCGGATCAAGCGATACAAAGTGACTTGGAAGCTTTTCATAGTGAAGAATTCTGTGTGTTCAGTGCTTAGTAACGACTTAAGTGAAGTGATTTGTGTCCATAGTGTTACTGTAAAGTTTTTAGTGTTTGTAAAGTAGTTTTCAGTGTTAAGCAAAGTTGCTTAATTGGTGCTTAATTAAATCTTATCTCTAATTGTCGGTGTTTCGCGATTTTCTATTAAACACCCACCCCACAAACGTAACAATACTATTTTTCATGAAAAATTGCGGATGAAAAATACGCGAAACGGAACGCATCTTGATCTACCAATCAGCGACTAGTGACGTCACTCGTGTTTTATGTCCCATCAGATGTAAAGGTAAACATTATTTTTACGAAAATTATTTACATTTTTATGTAAAAATATGTTAGTTGGTTGTATAAAAATAGACCCCAGAAACCTACCGAGAGTGTGTCGACATGGTAGTAACTTTTTTGTTGAAAGTGCCGAATTTTCGAATGCAGAAATGAAATGAACTAAACTTCTGCGGTAGGTAAAGTATTAAATTACAGTAAAGTTTTAGTGTTTTATTAAGAGCATAAAGTACGAAAAGGTTATCGTGTTACAATCATTTTTTCAACTTTGGATCAGAAGGTCCAGTTAAAAACAATTTATTTGGCAACTTCTTTGAAGTCGATAGACACATTGGTATAAAACATGAATCCAAACGTCTTTTTTCAGAGCAATAATTGCATTTTTCTGACTATCTTATATCCATGGAATTATTACTCAAACAGGAATGAGCTCTTCAAAATATTGTTGTTCAAATTTGGACTTTATTTCTATGTAAATAAAGACTTAAACACTTGAAAGTGCAAAAGTGTGCCGAGAGAGATAGCACTAACTGTACCTTTTATCCCTTTCCCACAGTGTTGCTACTGTTGTATATTTTATAATTTAGTAGTTATGAAACAACAATTGGTAGATGAAGATTTTTTATTATTGTTTATTTTAATTACTTTTAACGCCCAAAATACCTAAATTGTTCTTTTTTTGTAACAATTATAACATGAAATAAATTAAATTATCGTGTTAGCCTACTATTAATAATTATAACACTATGATTTTACGTCCAGGAAATATTCTAGTGGTAGTATTCAAAAATGTTATATTGCAACAACGATTCTATGTCAATGTCAGTAATTTTCGTTGTCATTGTAGTAGGGTGACCCCACGGTATGTACCTAACATAAATATTATCGCAATTTTTAACAATTTTTAATAAAAGTAATTTATATTAGTTATTTATTGCTTAGCTTACACGATGCGATGTTAAGTTATTAGAAAAAAGAATTCTGTTCAAGATATTGGCGAAACCACAAAAGTTTTCAATATTGTTGAAACAATTCGACTTACACTGACGTGTTTTTAATTCTTTTCTTCTTAAAATATTACTCATTCTTTTACTAGGTATGTATTTAAATATCACAGAGAGATTTTAGTGTTGACTCATTTTTGACAAGTTGACATATTTGATTATCTGTTATGTGGCGGTGGGTTCAACATAATATACCGATTGGAAAGAGCCATCTATTGAAAGACAATCATTGACATTCATTATTATTTAAATAATTATAATATTAATAAAACCTATCTTGTATTGAAAAGCAGATATAAAATTCCTTTGCGCAACCCATTTTGAAATAATAGATTAGAATATAATATTCTTAGTCTTAGTCTTAGTGACGCTGATACTGTAGCGTGCGGCAAAGTCACACGTAGCGCATCGTTGGACCTAACAGCTGACAAGACCGGACGGCGCATGCGGACTGTTACACCTACTGTGCGTCGTCGTGTACTTGATAATCGCATGGTTAGAGAGAAACTGTTAAGTGTTAATTTTAATGCTATGATGTCTATAGAGTGTCCTACAACATTATATAATGCTCTCAAGCAAATCTTTACAGATATTTATAATAGCTGCTATAAAATATTAAATGTTAGTTCTAGTAATAGAAATAATAAATGTTGGATTACAAACACTTTAAAAAATATGATAAAATTGAGAGATAATCTATTTAGAGAATGGTGTAATGATCCAAAAAATATGCTTAAAAGATTGATATATACTAAGTTTAGAAATAAATGTTCTAAAATTATTTTAAAATGTAGCAATGAATATGATAGACAAAGTATAATTAATTGTAACAAAAATATAAAAAAGATATGGGAAAGAATTAATTATTTATCAGGTCATAACAAACAATCATTGGATAGTATAATATTGTCAAATATACAAGGAGACACTAAACAAATAACAAATCGGTTTGCATCTACTTTTGACGAGGAAATTCGGCAGATTAAACATGTTTGTGATAAAAAGTGGCTAAATAGGGAGAGTTATGTGAAAAAAACTGATAGGAGCATGCGGTGGCAACCGGTTAGCGAAAATTACGTAAAAAAGATTATTAAAAACATGAACAGCCAAAAATCGCCTGGGAGTGATTTAATTCGCATGTCCGATCTAAAAATAATTAGTAATAAAATAAGCCCTGTTGTGTCCAAGCTTATTAATCTCTCTGTAGCACAACGAAAATTCCCGAATAAGCTTAAAGAGGCAATAATACGACCTATTCACAAAAAAGGCGACCGTAAGAATTATGCCAACTATAGGCCAATTGCTATATTATCCAGTATAGACAAAATTATAGAAAAATGTATAGTAAATCAGCTTGGAGACTATTTGCAAACTAACAATATTTTAAGTGATTCTCAACACGGGTTTCAGAAAAGAAAAAGTACTAATACTTTATTAAGCAATTTTACAGATGAGATCAACACATATTTAAATAATAAAATGTTTGTTTTTGCCATATTTTTTGATTATAAAAAAACATTTGATACAATAGAAAGGGACACATTGATAAATGCTATAGAAGAGTGTGGAGTGGGATATCCTTTGAACAATTGGTTCAAGGAGTACCTCACTTCGCGGTCATATCGGGTAAAAATAGAAGATACGCTCAGCGACGAGAGGGTGGTCCGGTGCGGCGTGCCCCAGGGATCAGGATGCGGTCCTATATGTTATTTAATGCACGTAAATAGTCTATGTGGGGTGTTACAGCACTGCTCTGCACACATGTACGCAGATGACCTATGTATCCTGCGCGCCGGGACAGATCTTCCCGAGACGTGTCAGCTCGTTCAGCAAGATGTTGATAATATTGTTAAGTGGTCACATGACAACGGCATAGTATTAAATTCAGATAAAACAAAGTTTTTAATCATACACTCTCCGTATTTACATATACAAGAAATTCCATATCAGTTGTTTACTCACTCTTATGACTGCTTTCATAACAACCTCGCTAATTGTGGTTGCAAACCGATCGAAAGAGTAAAGTGTGCAACTTACTTAGGTTTACAGATAGATGAAAAATTTTCATGGTCCGAACATATAAATTTGTTGTGTAACAA
Source organism: Schoenobius gigantellus (assembly GCA_963935595.1). NCBI lineage: Eukaryota > Metazoa > Arthropoda > Insecta > Lepidoptera > Crambidae > Schoenobius > Schoenobius gigantellus. Next base: position 29,071,728 of record OZ012545.1, read on the forward strand.
ACTTACTAGGCAAATTTTACCATCTTAGCTACCGAGTTCCAAGTAGTACTCTCAAGGTACTATATAGATGCTTGGTTGAATCTATTATAGATTACGCCCTCGATTGTTATGGTTTAACGTTTAAAACTTATATTGATAAGTTAGAAAATATCCAAATTAGATTCCTAAAATTGTTGGTAGATAAAAAAACCAAAACTAAATTCAAAAATGATTATAGTAAATTATATAAGGTCTGTAAAATACTACCTGTAACATTAAAACATAAATATCTGCTTGCAATCAATAATCATAGCAATCGACAGCACAATCTTAAATTACAAAATGTACACAATAAGTACAATACAAGAGCGATGAGTGCGGGCAAATACATTGTTCCTAAGGTAACAAATATGTATGGAGACAGGACCCGGGCAAAACGTGTTCCATATTTGATGAACAGTTTACCTGCTGAACTAAGAGGAGAAGTAGATATAAAAAAATTTAAGACTAGACTTAAGAAATACCTCCTAGATAGCTTACCTTAACATGTATAACTTATTAGACATAGCTCATAAGTAGTCATAATAAGATGTTGCGAGATCCCTCAGACAAACTGTATATACACAGTTTTGCGGGACATTGATTTAAATCCGACGTTATTTACATGTACCTTATAATAAATAATAAATAAATAATAAATAATTTCTTTGTTGTACAACACCAACCAGTTGTACAACACCAAGCTTAAAGTCAATGTATAAATAATACACTTAACACTAATTGTACAAAGGGCGACCTTGTCGCTAAAAGCGATCTCTTCCTTAACAATCGTCATTATTAAGCATATTATGATTTTCAAAAGCATCTTTCAGGTTGAATGTTATTGTTTTTAAGACAAAATCCCTATTTTGTAGAATTTGTGGTCACAAATTTACGAAAGAGACAAACGGTACAGTTATTTATCTCTCGCTCGGCACACTTTTTTAAGCAAGAGCTCATTCCTGTTTGAGTAATAATTCCATGCTTATATCTTATAGTGATGGATATTCCATTTAAAATAAGTAATTTGAAACAAATGGAAACTTTCCCTATGATATTTGAATTGAATGTTAGCGATGAATGAGTGACAGACAGGAGTGACGTCATCAGAACTGTAGGCCCGTTTTAGCGCGAAATTTGAAACTGTTAGTTTCAGACTGCATTTTATTGCAATAAAATTTATTATTTTAATTTGTATCATACTTGTGATCTATTCTTCATGGGATTCTTTACAATAAACGCAAAAATAAAAATATTGCATGTTCCCTATACCTAATCTTACGTGATTGGATGATATTAGCGGCCATATTCTATAATGTCATCTACTAGAAAGAGAGAGAAATAAAAAATTATGTGAAAGAGAGAGATAAAAGATTTGGTTGCTGCAATCCGTTCAACGCCTCTGAGCGAGTTAAAAAACAACCGGACAACTATACTGCCCCCGTTGTCATATATACAGTAAGTCGTGTTGAGATCCTGAAATCAAGACCTACATACCACTATTTTTAATTTTTTTATATCTTAATTGTTGACAAAGTTAGGATAAGCTCAATCACAGTAAGTTTTATGAAGATTCAACCGTTCGTTAAAACAAGGGCAGTAAGTAGACTTACTGTATAAAAATTATGTTTTATTTAATATTTTGTCAGGCATATTTACCGTAACTAAAGTCACTGTAGATTGTTATTATTTTAATATCGTATTTTCGTTATACATGTTTACAGTAAGTATAGTTACTCTATTTATAGTTTAAGTAATTCATAAAAAAATAAAACTGATCCGTTAGTATACTTCAAATAAGTAAGATAACGCCTAATACTTACTGTAACTATGCTAAATACATGTTATAAATAAAAACAGAGTTATTTTATCAATCTAACGGTAAAGTTGATAGTTACTGTAAATATGTTTATGTTTTTTGATCGTCTTATCTAAACGTAACTGGGCTTTATTTATTGTCTTTTTAGTAAATATTATAAACAGTAACTTAATTTCATCATCAAGTTAAGAAAAACTTGCGTGACACCAAAGTCTATGATTTTGACGAATATATTGCGCATGTAAAAAGTGTGAGTTGCAAAAAAACTATCGCAAAACAAATGAACTTTAATGATTTTTAAGGTTATGATATCGCAACACAAGATTCAATATTTTTCACCTCGTATTTACTTAAAGCAAAAGTCATCACATATATCAAAGTAGAAAGAGGCAATTTTAACTTAAAATTTAGGAAAGATTAAAATGACCAAGACCCTCGACCTCGATCAATGTTATCGAAAGAGTACACCCCCGAGGTGGTCCCATTGTCACCATGTCATAATATGATGATGGAATCCCAGTCAAACCGAGGGAAACCCTTAAATATCGTAGGCACGTCCAACGTGTTTCGTGTCTTTTCTCAAGATATTCAGGTAGGTATTTGCGTCTGGTAGTCATCATGTCATGTTTCTGGATTTCGGGAATAATTATTTCAAAGCTGTTTGGAGAGAAATACGTTTTAAGTTATTCTGGTGTTTGCCTTGACTCAAATTCTAATACGCATATACTAACTTAACTAAAATAAATAAAATTTGACACCAACTCCAATATAAACGGTGATGATTTATGACTTTTTCGGTTTTATTTTTTTGTATTTTTTTTTTTAATACAACAAGTTATTTGTAGGACTTTTAACTTTGTTTCACGAATGTGATTGTGCTATTTAGTCGAAAATTAACTGTTTTAATTATTAGTAAGACTAATATTCGTATGATTTTAAATAAGTGAGAGATTTTAACTCAAGTAAAATTTAGTGAGACTAGAATGTAATTATTACTAAGAGTGTGATTGTTGAAGTCTATAATAATAATAAAACTGTTTGAATAATTGTTGGGGATACTATTATCAAATGGAGGCTGTTATAATAAGACTGTAACTGATAATTCACATTGATGTTACTTTTTAATATTTTAGATTATTACGCATATTTTTTGACTTTTGTATGAGAGCTCTAATAACTAATAAATAAAGTTAGAGTAAATTAACTTAGTGCCTGGCAAATGTCGGCAAAACTTGATTTTTTTAGTAGGATTGACTAATTGCAAATCATTTTACTATCTTTACATACGAACGTGAACGTAAACTGAAGATTGCAGGGCATTCACATTTCTTTATATAGAGGTATTTATATACTACTTAAACATATTTACAGTAACTTGCATGAACAGGATATTTCGTTAAGTATATTTACAGTATGTTACCGACTTACTGTAAATATGTTTAGGAAAGTGTTGGTTGGGCTGATAGAAGTGGTAACTATAAGTACATTTCGTTAGATTTAAAAAAACTATTAATATTAAACAAATAAATTATATTTAGGGTTAATCTACGCAAGTTTATCTATTGTTATCCGTTTAAATATCTGACTTATCTGCTATAATCAATAAGATACATCTATTTAAAAATTTTGAAACAAAAGTGCGTTTTCCCGCTATTCAATTTTTTTGACTTACTGTAATTACAATAACGGGGGCAGTACACCCAGAGGCTTTGAACGCGCCTCTGCTTGTGGACGCGGCAATCTCTATGTAGTCTGTGGGACTGGGACTGGGACCATTGAGATAGACATATGAAGATGCCCTGTTAAACAGTTCTTTGATATCTTGACACGTATCTATCAAATATCGTTTTGTTTCTTTCTAACAAAAGTGAAATGACATTTGAAGAAAGAGATGCATACTGTTTCGTCTGTGGCATGTATTTTCTGTGACGTCACAAAACGAAACGACGCCATATTAAGTGCCGAACGAACGTGTGAATTTTGCTTCGGATTTTGACTATTTTCCATAATCTCGAAGTAATTTACAATAATATTTTAACAGTGCGCCACAATAAAGGACTACAGAATGCCTTCTTGCAATATTATACAATGCGGTGCGAGATAAAACAAAAATACACCGCGATTAACTCTTCACAAATAAGTAAACAAAATTGTTAAAAATATAATTGGGAATATGTAGTTAAGGTTTCATATTCTGATTTCATTTGCCAATTTACTTGAAGAAGCGTTCAGCAGTAATATTTTTCTTTAATTGTGTAAGAATTTTTATATGTTTGATTAATAATTTACATACATTATTAATGGGCGATAGTGAAGATACCTAAAGAGAAAATTTAATTAGGCTATCGATATATTAAACGGACAGACTTAAGTGCCTAAGCCGTGACTAAAGTACGAGTAATATCATTGGAAAGCTTAATAATTGATGAATTATTATCATTGTCAATTAATTTTAGTTTTTTAAAATCCTCCATTTTTCATAATAATTGAACATATAAGGTTTCTACGACAAAGTTTGTCATAAACTTTGATTAGTAACTTACCTTACAAAACTAAAAAAAAAATTAATTACACCCAAATTATCATACCTGCTTGGTAAGTACTTATCGCCTCCTTTAAATAATAAAAAAAAAACTATTCCATTTTTTTTACAATAACATTTTCTCGCAGTTATTTATACAAAGAAAATACACGTCTATTGGTGTAACTTTATAGACATACTAGCTGACCCGGCGAACTTTGTATCGCTTAAGTTAAATAGTGATCTTTAACAAGTTTTTCTAAGAAACTGCGTAGTTCCACAATTTGAAACTGCCTAAATATTTCTGAAACACGACTTTTCAATCAAATTATTACAATGTAGGTCCGTAATGTGCAGTTCAGCTAAGATCTATTTCCCTAGAGATGTCGTAGATAAGTGGATTGATGAATTGGTTTCAACTTTTTATCGATATTGCACAACTAATACTGAGTATATTACTAGTAAAGGTAGCCATTTTATGTGCCAAAGTTTTGTAGGTAGTCACGTTGATTCTGTAGGTAGAGCCAGTCCATGTATTTGTTAGGTCATTGACTGGGACTTGGACGCGGTCAAATAATTCCATGGACGCGGTACTCCTCTCGTAGAGAGTATAATGTTGTTCTGTGACATATTCTCTCTAATCTGTGGACGCGGTCAGGCCCAATGACTAAACAAATTGTCTATCTCAATGGTCAGGCCATGAAGTTATAAGGCGTGTTCGGGTAGCCTGTGGTGGCGTTTTTAGCATTATCAAAATTGGCGTTGATGTAAAGCGTTCGGTTAGAAGGTTATGAAATTTTTGCCATTTTTGCTCCACACCCTAACCGAACGCTACATTATCAATATGTCAAAGTCATAAGCTATTATAACCTAAATTTATTTTCAGTTTCCAGATTCTGGATGTATTATGATGTAATAAGTTCGCTTCATGATTAACGATCATTAATTTCCATAAATAATGAAAATAAAATTTATTTCGTTAAAACTTATTCAATCGTGTCAAAAATTTTACGTTTAGTAAACGTCAAAAATCTTAAATGTCAAAAACTTCCACTTTTGACCCTCTTCGAGAGCTGGGGCGAAATTGGCAGTTCACAATGCCATTTTTGACATTTTTTCAGCTATCCGAACGGTTGACGTAAACCATAGATATAGAATGAAATAGATGGGCTATAAAAGCCGTCAAACATGAGGAAAAGAGATAAACTTATACACATTGCCAAAGGAAAGAAGAAGATGGCATCATTTTTTTTTGTCCTTGTTACCGTATATAGGTGAAACTGGTAGTGGGGATTGTTTATCACCAGCGTCTGGTGCTAAACAAATACGTGGAAGAAATTTGTTGTGTGAATTATAGCTTACTGTGTAATTATTTAACACTTTAATTAGTGTAATTGTGAACTATTTGAACATTTAAATCATGGTGCACTGCTCCGTTTTAGGTTGTAATAGTGATAGTGCTAGAAAACAGGAAAATATAACCTTTTACAGGTAAGACCTAAATTGTGTCAATAAAAAGCTCCAAAACTATTTTTTAAATTATAAATACATATTATATTTTATCATTCTACTATGATTCTCAATCATATTATGGGATTAAACATGAAATATCAAACTAAGTAGTAAGGTTACTGTTAACCTAACAAGCTAGGAATGTCGTCATACAATATGGCCACGTATACAGCCAACGCGTATAACATTTTGCCGGGTTATAATGATACCAGTTACGATACGACTATTTTTCCTTGATTCGTAGGTAATTTGTTACGTGAAAGGGAACTCACATATTAGTTTCTGTTACATTAATATTGACATATTTAAGTATAAAATTTTGAGCATTTTAGATAACAAAGTTAATTCTTTTGAAGTGAGACTTTCCATTTGCTTGTTTGTCTGTATTTAACAGATTTCCTTCGGAGATAACTACTCGAAAACGGTTAGGTTAAAGCTACTGGTCGATTGAATTGGCAGCCAACCAAGCATACCCGAATGTGTTCTAAGCATTTTGAACAACAGTGGATTCAGAAAAATAAAAAAGGCACTTTTCTTAGGAGTGGTGCTATTCCTAAACTTTTTTTACAGATCAGTAACTTATACATATTATATCTACAAGGTACATACCCTATCAAGCCAAAACCTAAATTTATTTTTCACAAACCCAACTATTTTTATGGGGGATTTCGAAATTTATTTTACAGTTTTGGATTAACATGGGTAGGGTAGGTACCAAATCCTTTTCTACTATTTTGATATGGCCAAACATATTATTAATGGTTTGATTTTGGTCATTTTCTATTAATATAACAAGTCTGACCATTAGTACAGATACAGTTTAAAAATTTATTAATTAATATTTTTAATGTTGTAAAATTAGAACCTGCTTTTATTTTTAACCTGTATACATATTGTTTCAGGACGCATCGGTGTTGGATTTCGGTTCAAATTTGAATACGCCCCGAAAGAGAAAAATGCGGCTTCAAATGCTGAGTTTGAAACAATCAGCGAGGTCATCAAATAAAAAACTACGGCCAGTGCGTCAATCGCTTAGACGATTGGGAAAAAAAGTAGTCACACTTGAAAATGTGTAAAGTGATTTGAAGTGTAAGTTAATGATGCAAAATTAGTAGTTGGACATTTTAGATACTGTAGGAGGAACCAATAGAGATTTTCTGAAAAGATTTTTAGGAGTTGACAAAAGAAAGTATTCTGAACCTTTAAGGAAATTCGCGCTGTGCTTACACTTTTTAAGTTCAAAGGCATATGAGTTTGTACGTAAGCAATTTAATACGTGTTTACCACACCCAAAAACAGCTGGTGAGTGGCGAGGAGTAGACAGCCTCTAGAAAATGTTTGCGATTTATTAGCAATTTTGTGCCATAGCTAGTAATCTGGCTTAATCCAAATGAAATAAGTCATATCTCTACTTTGTCTGAATATTTAACAAGAACACATAGGATGTAGATATAGCTCTATGCACCGAACAAGTGTTTCTAATTAATTATATAGGTACTTGACAGAACATAATCTTCCTCAGAGATCTACAAATTGGTCTTGTCCTGCGCTATTTCCAAGTTGCCGCCAGCGGGGGCGAGGTTGGGGGTGGCAACACGGGCAACTAAGAATAACCAGCTATCTACATCGGCATCTTGCGTTCTTTGCCAGATCTTTTTTCCACATTGTGAGCAAGCTTACCAACTTTGGGCTTTTAGCACCATATTGAGTGCGGTATCAGTAGTTCAATTCTTGAACTTACCCAGCCCAAGTGAATTTTTACCTGTATTGTAGTGAATTTTATCTCTGTAAGCCGAAGTCCTTTATTCGATGACAATAACGGTGCTATTGAAATAAAATTTTAGAAAATGTTTATTTAAAATTTAATATTATACATTTTCTAAATCTTCACAAATATTTAGTAAATGTGTAAATATTGGATTTTAAATAAACTGCAGAGATAAAGAAAAAACAATGATTATTGCCCGCTGTATTCTTAATCGAGCGACGATCTTCGCAAGGTACCTAGCTGGCAAAAGCTGGAAGCGAGTGTTCGCAGATCGTGCTCAGTGGCGAGCACTTGGAGAGGCCTATGTCCACGCGTGTGGATGATGATGATGATTCCTAATATTTTTTCTGATATTTGTAAAGATGTTTACTTAATAGCTTAAATAAATAATAGTAAAATGTTTTAAAACGAAATATACTCGAGTAAATCCGAAAAGTGTAGTTTTATTTAAAAGTGTAAATAACTTTAGACTGCGGCGAAGGTTGAATGAAGAATTCAATAAAAAAAATCGCAACTTCCTCCCACTTTTATTTTTTGAGACATATTATTGAGCGAGGGGCGCTCATTAAAATGTCTCAAAAAATACGTGGATCAATCAACCCTACTTTATGTTTATAGTGGTAAAAGCCACTATAAACTTATAGTAGGGTAAAACTTAAAGCAACACTGGTATACCCATCTACTTTAGGCAGGTATGACGTCATCTATGTCTGTCCCTTACGGGTATACGGTCACGTCCTATCTATTCATGCTTTATCTAAGACGTAAACAGATAAAAATGCAACTTTTGTTCACATTTCTTCTAACCGAACGCTCCTTGTGTCAATTTTATCATTTTTAACCTTAGAGCATTCATACGGGAGACGGCAAGCCTGGGCGAACCCCTGTGCCAATTTACGCTGACCATATGACCATACACGTTATATAAAACTAGTTGATGCGCGGCCGCTGCCATTTGGTGTCGTTTTCGTGTCGCACTAAGAGCTCCAAAAAAATGGTTAATTGTGCAGTTTCCTCTTGCAAAAGGCGATCCAGCTATTCAAATCTTCGAGATCATGGCATTTCCTATCACATGTAAGTATAAAATATACATTAACGTGTTTTATTTGTTTACAATTTTGAAGTAATTTTTATACCGTTACGGTAGAAAAATACAATGGTACGATGGTAGCTCAACACAATACACGGGCGTTATATTATCTGTGACACGGGCATTTGCTTAGTGCTGGGACAACGTGAATGAATGATGCTTATTCATATTTTTATTTATCATTCACTCCGAAGTTATGAGTTCGAATAATGTTAATATCGGTGCATGGATTATAGGTAGTATAAGATTAAAATAGAAAGTCAAGTGGAATTTAATTGAACAAAAAAATATCAAGAAAATATTACTTATTATTTTGGTTCAACTTTGCGTTGTAGTTTAAAAAAACTTTTCCTATACAATTACTTACTCTAACCAATTATTCGACTGCGTCTCACTTAATTTTAAGCCTATTAAATAATCTATATTGTTATTTTACAAAATCCAATGTAAGTTAATACTCCAGTTAGAAAAATGTCATGTAATGTCCTCTAAATTTTATGTTTTAGTTAAGGTCATAAGTACAAAAAATTAGCTATTTTTTGTGCTTTTAGTTTTTTTGTTTATTTTTTCGAAAGGCAAAATGTTCATAAACTCTCAAGTATATTTTATTCAACTGTACTTCCATTTAATTTTACACGTTAACTGCCAGACAGCAGACAAAATAGAAAAACTATTATTTGCGGTCACCGTTAACCGCGTTTTCGCGGGTTGGCTTGAAGTGGCTTTGCGTGACTCGGGCGCAGAGACGCGGACTAGAGGTGTAAAAAACTGTTTAAAATTTATCAAAATTTAAAAAGGATGTTAAAGTTTAATGTATCTTCATCATTTATTACATTACCCTTAAGAGATACCCCTTTATTCATTATCCTTCTGGGATTGTCAGGTAAAATTTTCAAAATCATTCGAAAATTAAAAACTTGGTGGGTCGGAATCTAGTCTCTATACTACATCACGACATATTATAAAAAATAAAACCGACTTCAAAAACACCAAAAAGCTATAAATAATAATAAAACAAGACTACATTATGACATCACAGTTTTATATTGAAGTTGGTGCCAAATTTTAAGTAACTGTTGTTCTTATATTTTTGAAGAGTTTCAAGATGATCATTGCTTGGTACCGACTTCAATAGAAAACTGTGACGTCGTAAATAGTCTTATATTATTATTATTATTTATGACTTTTTTGTCAACATCTAGGATAAAATGTATGCTGAAAAAGTATAAGGATCCCGTGGGATACCAACAACTAATAAAAATCAGAAATCAAATCAACGCGGACAAAGTCGTGAGCAGAGAGCTAGTTTGAGTAGAGAGCTACTCTGTTCCCCGAGAGCTGATAAAAATTATGATTACGCATCGGAGCGCTTACTGTGTTTCTATGATTGAAAATATATATTTATTTCAGTCGATTAGCTGTAAACAGCAAGTAAAATTGCTGTATTTGACACAAAAAACTTATTAAAGCATTTTAATAATAATGAGCGGGCCTCGCTTTGCACTAATTTAAGAAACCCTGTCTTCATTGTATTTTTATCAACTCTAGCCGAACAGGGTATAGTTATAAAAATACAATTTAGTGTAACCGAGCGTTTGCACTGACGAAACATGTACATAAAAACATGTTTTTTAAACATGTTTCTGTCAATGTTTATAAATGCGTTTCCATTGTCAACACCCCAACATGTTGCAAAACATGCATGAAGTCTTTAACAGCCGAAAGTGCGAACGCAATCGTTGACAAATTCATAAAAAACGTTGACAGACAACAAGTTTTGAGGCGATCCTAACTCAATCTGCAACAAATCTTATTATTTGTTCCGAATCCAACACGATTTTCGGCAGTGCGAATGCAAAAGCATACACAACAAATTTTGAGATTTGTCTCATACAACAAGTTGTAAAACATTGCATGTTTTATGTTTCTCAGTGCAGACGCACGGTTACATTTCAATCATTCACTCACAACGACCCAAATAGTTACTTATTCTTTGTGTCACATCACTAGGGACATTCATTCTTTGTGGTGGGGCGATTGCGTAGATCAGGCGTTGGAATCACCCCTCTAGCTAGCGGGTTGTTAGTGGAGCGGAGGCGCGTTCAGCGCCTCTGGGTGTAGTTGTCCGGTTGTTTTTTAACTCGCTCAAAGGCGTTGAACGGATTGCAGCAACCAAATCTTCTATCTCCCTCTTTCACATGATTTTTTATTTCTCTCTCTTTCTAGTAGATGACATTATAGAATATGGCCGCCAATATCATCCAATCACGTAAGAGTATTTCAGTCATAAACGTCAGAGCGTTTTACAACCATCAAATTCGATGGTTGTTCGGTTGTAACTCGCGCCAACACTCTAAGGTCTTGAACGGGCGGTTGTTTCACCCGGTTGTCATGCTCAAAGGCATTGAACGGGGTTAGAGCGAAAAGTTGTACTTCGCGCGAAGGCTCTGAACGCGCCTCTGCTCAGAGACAGTCTCCGCCATTTTTTTTGACGCCATTTTGCTTTTGGGTGCATGTGTGTGTGTAATTTCATCATAGAAGTAGAACGCACACATTTGCATTTCATTTTTCATTATTACATTGTTTGTTGGTTTGTTTAAATCTCTAATTTATCTTCAGATTTTATGTGTTTTAAGCATGTTTTAAGATTTTTGACACTCACACCCAGTTTCTGAAAGGCTGTTCAGCGTTAAAATTAACTAACAAGCTGTCAATCTAATGCTAACTATGAATTGAGTTGCTGAAAGCTAAATCAACTTATCACTGTGTTAGTTGACACAGCTGTCAAATTTATTGCAAAATTATTAAGGAAAGACCCATTTTGGGTTTCCAAAATACATATGAATAAAACAAAATATATGATTTCAGCAATGTGACCGTGTCTAAAAATATTTCTCACGAGAAATCAAATTTTTAGAGATAAGTAAATTTTGTCTAACCAACGTTTCGGAAACTCAAATTGATTTGACACTGCTGTTAAGATGACATGGATGTTAGTTGAACATTATTTTGATCAGCCTTTCAGAAACTGGGGGTGAATGTTCTTGATTCAATAACAGTACCTGTGTGTACGAAGGGATTCGGGAGTTTTATCGGTTTGTTTGCTTGGGATTTTCTAAACTTAATAACTTTTTGACCTTTCATTGTTTCATACTATTTCATGCTAATATATTTCAGTGGTGTGTAAGAAAAGACGGTTTCGGGGTTTGATTCCCCACGGGGTAGATTTTTTGCTTGGTTTGGTTAGTAGTACCTAGGACTTCTGAGCCCACCTGGTTAGCTACCATAATCTTACTTAAGTTTATCAGATCACCATGGTGACAGTACAACTTGTGCAGAGTACAACTTGTTACTCTGATAATCAGATATCCAGCAACTCTCTTGTGAAGAACGCTTTCATCTTTGGCCTAATAGTCATTTACCAAAATGTATGAAGTTGAACTTTCCCATACTAAAAAACGAGCGAACTTTATATTGTTATGAATCCACTAAAATATTTTACAGACCATCGGCTTCAACAGAGGTTACATTTCTGGATGCACATCAATTTTGAAATCGATAAAAACAACTTATGAACACAGAAAAACTAGTGTTATTTTGAGACACAAATACTTGAAGCTGAATATCTTGAGTTGAGTATGCAATAAATAACTTCCTCCAAGTGAAATAAATTCAGGAATACTTAAAAATCCAATAATGATAGGTGAGCAAAGTTGTGTAATATTTTTTTCATTAAATAAACAATAGTTTAAAATTAATTTAATATTATGTTTTCCATTGAATAACCTACACTATGTTGTTGTTCAAAATTAGATGTAATTTTTTTTTAGATTGAATGAAAATGAAAAACACTGTTCTTCTCAAAAAGAGTAGCAAATCTCTGCTAAAATTGATCTTCTGATGGTGCACATGTCTGGGCGCAAGGTGACTTCGGAAGCATAGAGAAGCTCTATATGTTAGAAGCTTTGGTTACTCACCATGGACCTGAATTTCATTTTATCAATTTTATTAATATGCTAAGAACATAAGCCACTGCACAAGCAATGAACAGGACATGAATAACAGAAAGTGGACTGTCAAAAGGTGATTAATTTGTGTTTGACATAAATATGTTTTCTTATTAACCCCTTGTTTCTGAAAGGCTAATCAGTGATAAAATTAAATATAGTACATTCAAGATAAGAAAGTTCCCTTGACAAATCGATTTTTTCCGTTTCATGCATACTAATTTCCGTGATGAAAAATATAATTTATCTCCTTAGGTTATTTTTATCAAAAATGCAATAATTAATTCCACATTAAATAAAAACAAGAATATCAGCCTAATTAAATAAAATTATAATTCTAAAAAAATATTTGTTTAAAGTTTAAAAATAAAATGTTTGTGTAAAGTATAAGTTCCGATTCACGACTCAAATAAATACTTAATTAAACAAATATTTTATCAGAATTATAAATAATTATATTTAACTGGACTGATTTTAATGTGGAATTAATTGTTGCATTGTTGACAAAAATAACTGAAAAAGATGTTACATTTTTAAAACATAATATTTTTATTCACGGAAACTGGTATGCATGAAACGGAAAAGTTTGACCTGTCACGGGAACCTTCTTATCTTGAATATGTTATAACAAACTTAACTTCACTTCACTTCTTGGTTAAGTGGCAACCGGTCGTTTTACACAACCATTACTGCCAAACTCCAGTTTATGGATAAGACACTGTTTCTGAGTTTGCTTTTGTTGACAACGGCCAAAAGTGTGCTATGGTTTTGTTTTGGGTCACCTAAAAATGGACAAAACATGACAATGACACTGACAACACAACAATGTAGCAGCACAAATAAAACATTTAATAAAATACAGTTTAAAGTTTAATGTTGATAAATCTTAAGTTAACTGTCAATTGATTCACTGTGTCAGTTGACAGAGCTGCCAAATTTCTTTCAAAATCTATATGTCAAGATCAGTGTTATACTATATGCCCCTATATTAAAGAAAATATTTCAAAATTCGGTTGGGGTGAATGAAAGGGTGCGCAAGGTCCCTTTTTATGGATGTATCGTATAGAATAGCTAAAAATAAACACTTTTTATTCTTGTCCATTTTTTCTCAAATCTTATAGTGTGCGAGTAAATCAGCTTTGAAAATCACAATGGCAGCAGGACTTAGAAAAATTTTGGGATGTTGCATTGCTATTATGACACCTACTTTTTATGGTTGTATAATATAGAATAGCCTAAAATAAACACTTTTTACTCTTATTCACTTTTTCTCAGTCTTATAGTTTGCGAGTAAATCAGCTTTGAAAATTACAATGGCCGCAGGACAAGAAAAATTTTGGGATGTTGCCTTGATATTAGGACACCTAATTTTTATGGTTGTATCATATAGAATTGCTTTAAAATTAACACTTTTTATTCATGTCAATTTTCTCTCGTCATATAGTTTGCGAGTAAATAAGCTTTGAAAATCACAATAGTCACGCAAAAAAAAAATTTGATGTTACGTTGCTATTATAACACCTACTTTTTATGGTTATATCAGAAAATGACTAGAACGTGATGAGCAGATCAATACACACTTGTTCACAGTGGCTTTCTATTTCTTGTGTTTAGATTATGAAATCGAAAATTGGTACCAAAGGTTTTATAATTTTTATAGACAAATCAAATTTTCATAATTAGACTGTTCAGCTTAAATCAATATATTAATTTAGTTAAAAATATTTCTTAGAGAAACCTTTGCTTGTGAATTATAAATAGCACCAACTGAAATCCAAAAATACTTTCTATACTAGCAGCCGATCCCCGCAGTAATAGCCAATTACATGACACTGAAAATAACTAAGTAAATTTATCTTGCCGTATCAACATAGTAACATGCTTGAATTGTTTTACTACATATACAACAGAACTAGGTCTGTTCGCGAAGGACTATGTTGATCCCACAAACGTGCATCAAGTGCAAAAATGTTGTAACTACAATTGATGAGTTCAACGATTCGATTGTATCCACTTTCCTTACATTTGGCCATGAGAATTTAATAAATCTAGTTTTATTTAAGTTTAGTGAACCAATTTGGAACATTTAACTCTGACACAATTATTTAAGAGAATGTGAAAGTTTGATAAACATGATTTTAAAAGCATTACAAAAGGAATGGGTATGCCATTCCTTTTAAATGCTTTTTCAAACTCTAATTAAAATCATTTATATGAATGAATATCATTAATTTATGGAAAACATTTCTTATTGACCTAACATATTCATCAAAATTAAAAACTAGATTGAGTTTGGTTAGATTACCTACTATAAAATTAATTGCTTTTAATGTTAACTTCTTCAAAATGTATTCAAACGTTTTAAACTATTTGCCATTGTCTGCAGAGTTCAATTCTTCAATCTGAAGTTTTGTAAATAATCAATAAAACAAAATTATTCTGAAAAACAAAGCAATGTCTTATATAATTATCTTTTTTGTATCAACAGGTGTACAGATATTGAGAAGTGGAGAGACTAAGATCAGATGGAGAGGCAGGTTATTTATCTTTACTAGGTTTTTCACTGTTTTTCATTTTAGAGTCGTCACACTTTATACAAATGCTTATTTATCTTTCCAGAATCGCAGAGTAAGCACAGCGTTGCATGGCGGAGAATTGTGGGTTCTAATAAGTTCCATTGTGTACGTTTTTGTCATATTGTATGTTAAATTCAATAAAAAGATAATCGCATTTCGTTGTTTTGATTTTTAGCCACTCGAACGTTCGCCACGCGAAGCGTGGTGGGTTTCAAAAGCAAAAAGTAGTATATCTCAAATATCAAAGGTGCCGCCATTGCGAAATGACTCACCCCGGCGCGTACGGAGTGTTCAAAAAATTGCGGAGAGTGACATACTGTCTACAAGAGAACAAAAAATACGTATGGAAAGGTAATTTAATATAGAAGGAACTTATAACAGTTAATTAGATAAGGATTAATAATTAAATTAATGAAGCGCGAAAATGTTCGGAAGGTCGCGGAAGACCCGATTTTTAAAAAAAAAATTTTGCACAAAAACTATTTTATAAAACTTTAAATAACCATATATATTATTATAGCCCTATTCTTGAAGATTATTTTGATATATAATAGTTTTGGGTAATATTTTTAATGAAAAAAGAAAAAATAATAAAATCGATTAATTACGTAATTATATACGCGAGATGCGCACGGGCGACCTCAAATTTAAAAAAAATGCAAAAAATAAATTATTGTGTCTAAAATTAAATAAAAAATACGTATGGAAAGCTAATTTAATAAGGAATGAACTTATAATAGTTAATTAGATAAGGATTCATAATTGAATGAATAATGATGAGAATAGTAACTAAAGTGCTTAAAATTTCAAAAATACTCACTTTTTGAAAAAAACGTTTAGTGTGGCAATATAACACTATAAACTATCATATACATAATAATGTAGCCCAATTCTTCTAGTTTATTTTGATATAGAACACTCTACGAAAATACTAATACAGACTAAGTAAGTACGCAATAAATCTCATCGGTCATGGAGTAAGAAACGTATGGATACGGCCAAGTAAGTTAAACCGCAGACTATGACAAATTTATTTCAATCTAAGACTAAAAATAAATTGGACATGACCTGTCAACTTATGAAAGAGACTATTGGCAAAGGAATAAAGCCATAGAGAAAATATTTTATTTTTCGCGATTTTTTTATCACACCGCGCGGTTTTACGCAAAGGGAACTGGGTACCATAGTACCCAGGTCGATCGAGAAGCTTACGATTTTTGGGGACTATAGTCCCCAGGACGTTCCAGTGGTATAACCTAAAATATTATCAGAATTAAAAAAGTAGATTAGGGCTGTCACTTTTATATCGATAATTTTCAGTATGTCGATATTAAGAAGTCGATAGTTTACACCACTATCATTACTGAGCATGTCATTCCACTACGAGTCGGCTGTTATAAGGGCTGATTCCTATCTGTAACAGTAATATAATTTGTGGCGTAGATACACGTTAATTTGTCGATGTGTGTGTGTTTCTTCATTGTAGGGTAATATTTTCATAGTGTGTGTTCGTAAACATAAGAACAACGTCTCTGTAAGTGTATTCTACATTTTCGTAGTGTGCGTGCGTGTTTACCTCGCCTCCCGCGAAAAGTGGCAGAAAAATGTACACTGCGATTTGTTGCGTACCGCATCCATAGGTTAAATGATCTAAGTTTTTAACAGTTATTTTTGCCATCTCGATGCTATCCGAACGCGCCTATAGATAAACAGGCGTACGCGTAGATGTGTTCTGTGCAGTGTTGCCAAATTCAGAGGATTTCCCTAAATCCTAGGGGTTTTTGCAGGTCTGTGAGGTTTTTTGGAGGTTTTGATATCACGAAATTAATCTAGGGGATTTTCTGAAGGTTTTCTACTATTCTAACCAAATGTCAAATTCCTTTTTATATCAGACAAGACCGACAATTTATTCACCAAATAGAATGAATGGGACACTAAAACTTACGAGTATTAGCTGGCAACACATTATGTTACCATTGACCTGTCTTGTTTATCATAATTCCGGCTAAAAGACTGTTTTCCACAGCCTCACACAGACATTTATAACGAAAAATCCGAATCGACAGACACACGGCTATGTATGTGAAATAAATTAAAATAGGTAATTTGAAGAAAACTTCAAAGTTTTTTATTGTCAATATTAGAAAGCTTATGTATATGACATGGCCAAAATAGTCAGAGGTTTTTTATCAACCAAACTGGAGAAACTAGGGGTTTTTTAAATGTATTTGGGGGGGAAGGTGGAAAAAATCTGGCAACACTGGTTCTGTGGTAGTATCTCTATGAAGTCTGTGGGCTGGGCGTACGCCTGTAAAGATGTAATATAATTTGTGGTAAAGATTTTGTGCTGTTTGTAATTTTTTTGATGTGAAATTGTGAACTAAAATTAATATAGAAATCGGTGGTCGAAATTGGTTTTATTGTATGCAGTGAATTAACTAAAATAAACAACAACACGGTTAAAATCAATACCAGGAAATTGTAATTATCATCCAGAATGTCTGAGAGAAAAGTATTAAATGTAAGTTTTTATTCAATTGCATTTTAAACCACTATGATCTAAGCTAATTTTATCTAAATAGGATAATTATGTATAACAATTGGTTTTAGAAATACTATCCTCCGGACTTCGATCCATCGAAGATACCACGCATGAAATTAGCGAAAAACCGCCAATACACTGTACGCCTCATGGCCCCATTCAACATGCGTTGTGCAACCTGTGGTGAATATATTTACAAAGGAAAGAAATTTAATGCAAGAAAAGAAGATGTGGAAAATGAAGATTACCTTGGAATCAGGATTTACAGATTTTATATCAAAGTAAGTATCAGAAATGTCCAATAATGTGCTAACTAAGAATGCATACCGCTATTATATCTTGGTGAAGAGATGGAAACTGAAAATAACACCCTACACTAGTGTTTGTTGTTGGGTTTCATATGCCATGGGCGGGTGCGGGCGTCGGGCACCACCCCTTGCTTGGGCACTTTCTCCATGAGGAGATTGAGGGGCAGTGCGTTTCTTTACTTGTATGCTTTGTAGGCTCCTAATATCTGTATCTGGTCTTATCAACCCAACAATCACTAATTTAGCTGCAAAAAAAAGCACTAACCATCATATTAACATTTTTTATAATTAAGGTTTTTAAAGAAAACTTATCTATAAGGAACCTTTATTCCATCTAGTACTACCAATAGCACTATATAATAGGGATATATAATATCTGTCAAAAAGTCTTGACATTTCTAAATATGATGAATATGTCCTCATTTGCAGTGCACCCGCTGCTTACAAGAGATATCATTCAAAACGGATCCAAAGAACACCGATTATGAAATAGAAGCTGGGGCAACCAGAAACTTTATGGCCTTAAAGTTGGCAGAGGAACAAGCAAAGCGAGAAGAAGAGGAACAGAAGGAAGAAGAAGCAAATAATCCCATGAAATTATTAGGTAAATGTTTATTAAAGACACAGAAATGCACTTATGAAACAACAGTTTATTTTACATTTAGTGTTGAATATTCCTTCAGTTAAATAGTAACTGAATGAGTTTTCCATGCTAAATTTAACAATTTAAGCTTACAACCTTTATTAACACTCAAACACTGACATACGTATGTGGAATGTTGACAACAGTTTTTCGTTTAAAATTAAAATTTGTGCCAGAATTTTTTCGCATCCTTTAGCGTGGTAGCTTCCGAGTCGCCAGTGAGGCATGCGGGGTGGAGGAGACCGAATGCGTGGCGCGTGTTTAAACACGCAAGTTTGACCACCTGACATATGTGGTACGTAGCGTCAGTGTTAGTGTGACATTTATAATTTTTCATTCATGTTTATTAATAAAATGAAATCGCGGCTGCGGAAAAAGCGGTCTAATTGACGACATGGTTAGCGTCAGAGGTCAAGTGATCACCTACTGCACAACAGGTTGTGGGTTTGATTGCTGTACGGGACAAATATTTTGTATGGCCTACAGAAATTTGTTCCGGTCTGGGCATTTGTGCATGTGATATGTTTGTAACTGCACCCATGACACGAGAAAATCCTAGTGGGGTGACGTTTTTAAAAAAATTCTTCCAGGCCATCCACAAGGAGAAAAAGACATCGAAACATTATCAATGAGATGCAAGCTATCTAGAACCCATTTGGTTATTGATACTTACAAAAAATTTAAATAATGTGTCTTTAAGCAGATATATTACACATCCCCCACGTTATTCATATCCCGAAGTACAAGAGAAAATTTGTTTTAAATATCAGAGATACATCTGAGTCTTATAATTCGAAAATTTTAGATATAGTAGCTGACCCGGCCACGCGTTGCATTGGCTCAGTAGTTATAGTACGTTGGATTAGCTTCAGTAATTTCTTGATAGAACTCCATGGTATCTTGTTACTAAAACACTAATTTCACTAGTTCCACTTGATTCCTTATTACCTATATTAAAGTTATTGCGACCAATTTAGAGACATCATTGTCATGATATCTGGAAACTGAAATGAAATTAGTGTTTTAGTAACAAGATACGTTGGATTAATTTTATACTTAACTTCCTAAATGTAGTCAAATTAATATTCACTAATGACAAAAACAGTTTCATACAAAACTACATAACAGTATAGTATAATTATAACACAATACATATGTTGCAAACATATACGTAACATATAATGTGGAATAGATTGTAGCTTTAAGAAATCAAAACACAATGCCATTTATACAGGGTAATTTTTAAACCATCAACAACCTCCCAGGGGCTGATTCTAGTGCTCAGATGCAACAACTTTTTTTATGGGACCAACATTGAAATCGCAAAAGAAAAAAACCACGTCTCCATACAAACTATGTTAGCTGATCGAGACTTTAGTATGGGAAAGTGGATTTTTTTTTGCGATTTCGATGTTGGTCCCATACAAAAAGTTGTTGCATCTGAGCACTAGAATCAGCCCCTGGGAGGTTGTTGATGGTTTAAAAATTAGCCTGTATACTGGAAGATTACCTAACCAGGATAATCAAGTGTTGTGTTGATATATATTGTGCTATAAATTTTTTAATACAAAGTATACTGCTCTACCTCCAAAAATTTTTTACTTGTAATTTATCTACGGTTGATCTACAGATATTTTTTTTGTGTATAGTTAATTTGTATATTCATACTTATTTATTCCAGAATACAGAACAGAACAATCAAAGCAAGAAATAGAATTATTGGAAAGTCTTGAAGAACTAAAGGAGTTGAACCGACGTCAACGCAGCATTGATTATGAGGGAATGCTTAAGCAATATCAACCGGAGTCTGAACAAGAACGTAAAGCAAGAGAAGAAAGGGAAGATAATGAGATCATCAAGTGAGTACACCAACTATTGACCTTAAAGTTTTTATAGGAAGTTGCTTCTGTTTCTAAGAATTTATGTTGAAGGGTCATAAGAGAGTTTGACTACAGTCTGTCTTGTAATATGATGCTTTTTTGGCACGACAGAAAACTTGTCCTGATGAGAATAGGTAATGTATTGGAATGTTATTATTAAGAAAGAGGTGAGGTAGAGACTTTCTGCTTTTTTGAGCAACCCAACGGAAGTAGTAACTATGACTGCAAGAGCGCGTTCAGAGCCTTCGCGCGAAGTACAACTTTTCGCTCTAACTCCGTTCAATGGCTTCGAACGTGACGCGTGGGTAAAAGAACCGGCCCAATTATTATTGTGGAAAGTATCACAAATAATAATGATACACAAAGATGGTAAACCACCTTGAGAAGTCACCTCATACAGGCCTATAATATTATTGCCAGTACTGTCTAAGATCTTGGAAAGGTTGCTACTTAGAAGAATTCCACCCATTCTTGAAGAGAACAAAATTATACCTGCCCATCAATTTGGCTTCAGGCAGCAGCACTCTACAGTCGAGCAAGTCCACAGAATATATGAGAGTCAGAAAAACATTTGAAGAGAAGGAATACTGCTCTGCTGTATTCTTAGACATTCAACAGGCCTTTGATAGAGTGTGGCATGAGGGCCTTCTCTGTAAGATTAAAAATAGTGTTATGATGTGCCTATGTCATTCAAATTTTAAAGTTAACATTATAATGTGGAAATTACTCAGACAAACAGTTATTATACACTTCTGTTAGTACTACCACTACTAATGTTAGCTAAACACATTGTAAAATGGTAATTTACCCTACTATATCATACTATGATATCATTTGCAGGTCCATCAAATTTGGTGGCTCATCGTCCAGAAAAGTGGTTGCTGAAGAAATTATAGAAGATGTGAGTGAAGATGGGGAACCTCCGACAAAAGCATCAAGGATCGAAGTTATTCCACCGAAGCCAGCGGAACAAAAGAAGAAAGAACCGTGGGACAAGAGTATAGGTGTCATGAACAAGAAGCCACTTCTGAGCAATCTTGTGAAGAGTAAAAGAAAGGATTATTCTTCACAAGATTGCTCAACAGTAGCCTCTTCAACTACAGTATCAAGCGGTGCATCAGGACAATCTGCAAATACACCTGGCATTGTTGTAAGTACGAAAGATGATAAAGCTAGCAAAGTATGCAGTCAATCAGAAAATGCTGCTGCAAGTAGTCTTTCCATGTTGGCTGCTTATTCCGGCAGTGATAGTGACTCACAGTAAATGAATGAGTATTTTTATACAAAATGCCAATTATTGTATATTTTTGTTTTAAATATACTCAGTGATATTGAATATGTTTCGTATGATTTTAGCAATTAGCATCCTTTAATCTACATATTTACCAGATATTGGGTAACAAGCTTATGAGAATTTTGAAAATATATTAATTGTCATCCATATTGTTTGGCCATACAATGAGGATCAGTACAACTATCACAAACTTGTTCAAATTAGTATTCACATTATTCTTTATGACATACGAATGGTATATGTTTTTGAATTATCGAAATCGGCCCATTAGTCACCGAGATATTGAGTTTTAAACCTAGACCCGTGTGCCGAGAATACGCGTGACGTCACAGGCTCCGTGCCGTGCGTGCTCCTTGTACGCTCACGCCTCAGTTCGCCAGGCAACGGTGTGAGTTAAGATGTTTAATTTGTGTATTAAGGTGTAATGTGTTGAAATATATTACATTGTGATATTGTATATCGAACTAGTTCTAATCATGCCTATAAATTACTTAAATCTTTTTGTTTTGTGATTGAATTCCTGTTAAGAGGCCAATCACAAAATCGCGGCGCGCAGAACTAAACAAACAAACTTTTCGGCATCGCCGACGAAACAATATACACTCCCGGACACCTAAATCGAGCCACCTAGCACTTTTGGGTTATATCGTCCATAACTTTTAAACGAGGACCATAACGAAAAAAAGTTTTATGCAATTTTATAGCTGGCATATTCATAATCAGCACATCAGATTGAACATGAATATGTCAGATACAAAATAACATAAAGACTTTTTGGTTGTCCAAATATGTTTTAAAAGTTATAGACGATATAATCCAAAAGTGCAAGGTGGCTCGATTTAGGTGTCCCGGAGTGTATATTAGTTCTATTTTATTCATAAGAAATATAGTATCGATTTTAAAACATATAAATAACACAACAGTTTAAGCAAGGGTTAAAAAATATTTTGGCATAAAAATTACGTTTAAGCGATGGAGAACTTCGTACATAATCTGACTTGTTTCGACGGCTTTTCGTTACAAAATTTAATTAGATTAAGAATTTCTTTCTCTTAGGAGCCATTAAACGAAATATATTTAATTTTTGTTGAAGTGAAGGATATTGTGTCACGTAAAATTAATATTTTGATACTTAATATTAAACAGAATCTATAAAGAGTTCCCAAATCAGGTCCGCGTGAGTTTTTGCCTTAAACATGCTTCTGGTAAATTACTATGACTAAGTTATAAACCGCTTTATTGTTACTGTAGATAACAATATTATCAAGTAAATGCTTTTTATTGCAACCACCGAAAGGTATACTATATTTTTAACCATTAAAAACCTTAATCTGCGCGTTCTTTTTTAATAGGCCTCTTAAAAAATGTAAGCTCATACCATTTATGTTGTGTGATAAGTATGGGTAAACTTATAGTATATCAAAATATGCTATTATATAATACATTAGCAATGT
This sequence comes from Schoenobius gigantellus, assembly GCA_963935595.1. NCBI lineage: Eukaryota > Metazoa > Arthropoda > Insecta > Lepidoptera > Crambidae > Schoenobius > Schoenobius gigantellus. The sequence continues at coordinate 29,095,160 of OZ012545.1, forward strand.
ATCTATAACCACTTATAATATTGGTGTACCTTTTCCATAAATAAATAAACTAACTTATTTACATCATCAGTTCCGGAATCGTCTGCTGGTCCCAGGTCTCTTGAATATAGTAGTTGTGAATAAATGTATTTTACAAAGACTTTCCAGCGTTTTTCTTTTAGTAGGGGTCTATTTTTTTTCATACTGCTTATTGTACAAGTAGGTATAAATAAAATATAGATTTATTTTAAACGGTTTCTATTTTTTACATAAAGGATAAAATAAGAAATCAAAATCATAAGAACACATTTTGGTACAACCAGCTGTTGGTATCTTGAGTTTTGCGTGAGCCATAAATACCTATTTGAAATTCACGGCCCTCTGTATATATTTACTTTGTGTGCAGTAAGCTCCCATTCAAGCTATACATTTACACTACGAAAACCGCCACTATTACGAGCGACATAAGAACGGTCCAAAAGTCAAACTGTATAGCTTGATAAGGAGCTTATTGTACGTAATAAAGAGGACAGGCTGTCTACGTCGGGCGGAAACAGGCTTACTCGTACATAGACGCGCGCATACAGCGATCTCGGTGCAGTTAGGAAGGAAGGATTCAATCCCTTTTGTTATAGCGCGCGATTCACATATCGCTACATAACGCTCTGTCTCACGCTGCCAAGCTATTCGAGCCACTGCTTCTGAAGCAGCTCCACCTCGCGGCCGTAATGAAGCTGAATAACCACACCGTCGGGGTTTTGTGGCCTCCCGGTTTCCTCTACAAGCTGGCCGTCACCAGCATGTCGCCCGCTCATATGAGACTGCTGACGCTATTTCAGAGCTTCGTTCTCTTGGTCAAGGAGGCCACCTTCCAGCCACGCCCCATACTCGCAGGTGTACCCCAGGACAGCTGCCTATCGCCGTGCCTCTACGCATCCTACATCGAAGACATCTTCACCCTCCAAGACCAGCTCCAGGAGGGGCAGCAGGACTTATTGTTAGCCCTGGTCGCTGACGAAAGCGCCTTCTTCGCTTCGTCGCGGATGGTGAGCCTCGCAATCAGGCCAAGATGGCCCGTGACATCCAGCGCCCGTTACTGACATCCTGGCTGCCGCTGCGTATGAAACTGCCATGTTCGTTTGCGAACGGTGAACCTGCTAGGACGTTTAATACACGGTGAGTAAGCCTCGGGTGTTACGACAACCTTAGCACTACTTCGAAGCATAGGTCAAAGTACTCGTCGATATCAACAATTAAGGTCGGCCTTCTGCATCTACTTGTGGTTGAGCCGTGGATCGATTTGCCCCTCTATTGTGTATATGCAGTTGATGGATTGATCTGGCGTTTATACAACCATTTTACATCCAAAGCTAGTGCTCATATAATCAATGTCGCCGAAATACGTAGAATAATAAACCTACCTACCACAGAACACATAAGTTAGAAACGCCTTGTTGTTAAACCTTTAACTACAACTACCAATGTAGTTATTTGGTGTTATTATTATTACATTTTTTTCAAAAAGTATCTTAAATTGAAGTTTTTACAATTCATACATGTAAAAACACAAATATTATAAAAAAAACATAAATCTAGGGTTCCACTGGCAGCGGAGCACGGCCCAAGCTACAGGTGCTTATTATTTTATATAATTATATTATTATTATATTAATACTTTTCGCAAAAATAGTAATAATATTTTAATAGAACTGTTAAAGTTATTCAAAACAATAAAAATATAACTGCGGAATATTTAGTGTGTGAATGAAAAACTCGTGTATTTTTAATCACCGTGTGGATTGTATGTTACACATATAATTTTTTTTCGGACGTTTCATTTACATGTATATGTATATTGTATACCTTTTTAGCCTTTTCTGTGTTCTGTGATAGTTAAGATCTAGTTTAGTACGTGTTGAGTAATGAGTATAAATGCTTTGGGTTTGCGTCTATGTCAACGGAAACGTATGATTTTATAATTTGATTACTCTTGTCATAAAAATAGAAAATAGAAGATTTCATTTTTGTGTTATATTATTATAAATATATTTTGATTACAAGTATTCGTAGCAAACGTATTATTTAGTGACCGTTAAGAACCTGTCCTCAATTTATTGTCTTAGTTCAACATCTGGCGACCGTGACAGGACTACTAATATAAATACCTTTTTCGATAGTAAAAATATAATTAGAATAAAAACAAAGTTAATATTGGCAGATATACCAGAAGCCACAAGAATTCCTATTCTATTACCTTCCGCTGATAATATAGTGAGAAGATTAGTCGAGCAGCGACATTTGAATTTGAAGCATGCAGGTGTAAATCAACTGATAACAGATCTGCGTGAAGAATATTGGATATTAGGTATTAGACGCCTTGTGAAATCTGTGATATCTAAATGTGTAATCTGTACACGGTATAGAGCGAAGCCTACGCAAGTAACGACTGCACCTTTGCCTGTAGAGAGAATAACCTGCTCAAAACCTTTTGGGGTGACTGGCATCGACTTAGCAGGGCCGCTACTGCTTAAAGATGGTAAAAAGTGCTGGGTAGTATTATACACATCTGCGGTATATAGAGCCGTTCACCTCGAGTTATGTAGGTCTTTGTCTACTGAAGCGTTTGTATTGACATTACGCAGATTTATTGCGAGGAGAGGTCGAGTTGAACAAATTATAACAGATAATGGTTCCAATTTCACATGTGCAAAACAGTTATTATCTGAAAACGTGGATTGGGAGGAAGTGAAGAAACAATGCGCTATACACAAAATATTATGGAAATTGAATTCTCCAGCTGCACCTTGGTGGGGCGGTTTTTGGGAAAGGCTGATTCGTATACTAAAAGAAATGCTAAGACGTGTGCTCGGTAAAGCGCAAGTGTATTATGATGAATTGCAAACGGTGCTTTGTGAGTGTGAAGCAGTAATAAATGGAAGACCGTTAACCTACGTTCAAGACGACCAAAACTCAGCCTTAGAACCACTCACACCGGCAAATTTTATTCAACCCATATCAGAGACGGACGTTACAGACTTGGATCAGATTTCAATGAAAACTAGATATAAATATTTACAGGATTTAAGAGAAGATTTTAAAAGCAGGTTTAAGAAGGAGTATTTAACTATGCTGATAGAAAGAACTAAAGATAAGAGAAATGCATTGAAAATTGGAGATGTTGTACTTGTGGGAACAGAAGACAAAAGAGTGAAATGGCCATTGGGACTGGTTGTGAATGTTTTCCCAGGAAGTGATGGAATCAGCAGGACAGCAGAAGTAAAAACCTCTACGGGTATCAAAGTGAGACCGTTCCAAAGGCTGTATCCGATGGAGGTTTCTTCTGTCGATGTGGAAGGGTTGTTAGAACAAAAGCGTGTCGTAGGAAATAGCGGTAAAGAGAATTTAGTCAATGATTTAAAAGATTCAAAAATAACTGATGTTAAGACACGTTTCGGCAGGTTAGTTCGTTTGCCAAGTAGGTACAGATTAGGTGTTTAAAATATTCCATATTATTGTCTGACGATTCGATCTTAATTATAATAATACTTTAATTAAGGGTAGTCAATGTTCCGTTTTAAGTTTCGAGAGTTCTGTTATTTATGTTTTACGTTAGAACACGCTTTGTTATTCACCTTTTAGTACCACTAAACATGTTCATGTTTGATTTTTGTTTGGGGCTCGCAGGATGTTGAGTAATGAGTATAAATGCTTTGGGTTTGCGTCTATGTCAACGGAAACGTATGATTTTATAATTTGATTACTCTTGTCATGAAAATAGAAAATAGAAGATTTCATTTTTGTGTTATATTATTATAAATATATTTTGATTACAAGTATTCGTAGCAAACGTATTATTTAGTGACCGTTAAGAACCTGTCCTCAATTTATTGTCTTAGTTCAACAGTACGTACGTAGACACATGACAACCCACTAGATTTTACAAGTTGCTTAACATCTCTCTTCTCTTTGTCACGGAACATCACTTTTTACAAAGGAGTTTCTCTGGCTTTTTCATGGACGTATTGCTATATTTAGGTACTATGCAATATTAAGACAGTTGATTGTCATAATAACAAACATCAATCGGACGCCAAATAAGTTAAAAACAACAATTACCAAGCGTAGGCACGGGCGCACAGTATCGCGACAACGGCCCGCTGGCGGTCATGGGGTTTATGACGTCACGCTCTCTTGCCGCGACTTTTAACCGAGTGGCGCATTCATTTAATCGCTACTCACTCATTTTTGGTCGTATAAAAAAACTAATTATACCAATAATCAGAATTTTCTACGGACTATAATTCTACATTCAAAACTAAAAACCGCGTTGATCCTCATTGGAAACTCAATAACATGTGGAGTTAAGTGTTTCTTCTTTAAATACAAATTCTTTCATTATTTACTTATTTAGTTATTTAAATTTTATACATTTGTTGTCCATGTTGGATCCGTTGAAGGAAAATAAGATGGGTCAAGATAGATTTATACATGGTAAAGTCCATAAATATAGAATTTGTTATGTCACCTTATTTTTAATCAGTTTTTAGGGTTCCGTAGCCAAAGGGCGAAAAACGGAACCCTTATAGATTCATCATGTCTGTCTGTCTGTCCGTCCGTATGTCACAGCCTTTTCTCCGAAACTATAAGAACTACACTGTTGAAACTTGGTAAGTAGATGTATTCTGTGAACCGCATTAAGATTTTCACACAAAAATAGAAAAAAGCAATAAATTTTGGGGGTTCCCCATACATAGAACTGAAACTCGATTTTTTTACAATAGCACACAATTTTATTTTTATATTAGTAATAGCTTTATAAACCATACATTTTAAATAGCCAGACAACCTGATATGGAGGTCTGTGATGTCATGCGCCACGTTCGCCACGCCACATACATCCATACAAAAATCTGTTTTCTAAAAAAAGAACGCATACAGGAAAGCACACTAGTGAAAAAAGTGTGTAATTACATTTTTTTATTGTAATTACACAGTTTCTTCACTTGTTGTAAGGTGTGTTAATATAATATTATGGTGTGTCACAAATAGAAATATCCTGTATGCATATTTCCTGGTGAATGTTGAACGGTGATATACCGGCTTATACCTTGCTCTTGCTACTGTAGGTACTCAGTGATATATAAAAGTTACAAGTTGCCCATATCATTTACGTCTTAATGGGGTATGGGTGACTTTGTATGGACAAGTGGCGTCATTTTTAGCGGCCATCGTAAATTTTTATACCAATTTGTAACCCTATTTTAAGTGAACATATTCAACAAAGAAATTTTGCCATAACTAATATCGGAGCTTAGTTATGGGCACTTCAGTAGCGATACTGAAAAGTGAATCTATACACGGTGTTTCATAATAACCAATAAATAATCAATTCTTTATCGAAAACTAGTTATTAAAAATTTAATGTAAAAAACCTTTTTAAAAACAAGCTTTTATTTAAATGCGCTAAAAAGAAAAAATAAACTTTTACACTAAAACTTTTACTTATAACGTCATTTCATATTTGACACAATTTAAATGACATAAAAGTTTGTCATTAAAAATAATTGGTCCACCATCTTGGATATGCCGCCATCTTGGATTTATCATGACGTCACACAGTTAACCATGCATTTTCATCCAAACTGTATGTCTATACAAAATATCAGCTCAATCTGTTAAAGATAGCTACTTCAAAATTGATTTTCAAGCTTTAGAAGTCCGCCATATTGGATTATTAGTGACGTCACATTATTTTTCGAGTTAGTCTTAGCAAGACCTTTTATTTGATACCCATATTGCAGGAGTGCATTAAAAATAGGGCTGCATCCGATACCGATACCGATGCCGATATATCGGCGATATTTTGGGTTTGCCGATATATCGGCATCGGCGATATTTTTATTGCCGATACAATGACACTTTAAATTTCGCGCTTTAAAAAAGTAATGTAAACGAGCATCTTGTTTGATCTGGTTCGTTGCAAACGAGGCACGGACTATCTATGCTCGGGGAATCCCCGCGTTTTATTCAGTGTGTTGTCTCTCTCACCCGCTTTGCCCCGGCGTATCCCATTTCGCTAGACACTTTTGTTGGCTTTTAACTGCTTTCGCGCGTAATATTTTTTCAATACTAAATAAAATACAGAATTACATATCGTAGTAACTAATGAGTTTGTGTGTGTATCGTTTATTTTATAACTCGTTGGTTGAATTAAATAAACAGCAAGATCATGTCAACTTCAAAACACAAAAGTGCAATATGGAATCATTTTGAAATTTCCACACATGATAATTCCAAAGCAATATGTTTGTATTGCAAAAAAAAGTCCCGTGGCATCAATTCTAAAAATTACAATACATCAAACTTGTGGATTCACATGAAGAGGCACCATTCAAGCGAATTGGACACCGCTTTAGCGTCAAAATCCAGAAAACAAGGTGTGATGACGACAGTGGTCCACAACCTAAGAGACAAGCAACTCTGACGGAGATCATTTTCACCGCAGGTCTTATACAGACAGACTTGCGAAATCGGCTTTCTCCGCAAAACTTGAGAATGCTCTGGATTTTAACAAAAATCTTATTAATGTTAATTTTAATTATTAACAGTTATTGATTTCATTTTAAATAATTATTAGCTATTACCCTTAATTCTTAATTTTAATAATCTTATTCAAAGTCTGTAACTGTTTATATATTTTAATAAAAAATAAAAATATTAAACCGAAATTGTGTTTTTAATATATTTTACCTTAATTTAATTTTAAATCACTAAGCGTTTGTATCGGTATCGGTATCGACAATATTTTATAAGAGTATCGGTATCAGTATCGTATCGGCAAAAAGGTGTATCATCGATACACCTTTTTGCATCCCTATCCATCCCTAATTAAAAATAATTGGTCCGCCATCTTGGGTATGCCGCCATCTTGGATTTCAAATGACGTCACACAGTCAACCATGCATTGTCATCCAAACTGAACGTGTATACAAAATTTCAGCTCAATCGGTTAAAGATATCTGCTTCAAAATTGAGTTGCAAGATTTCACCCGAACATACTTACATTGCAAGTTAAATAAAAGCTTGTAAAATGTGTTTACCCGTAATGTCATTCAACCCAAAATTTTCATGTAAATCATAGGGTGACTGACACTTTGAAACGCATACTGTTGATTGTCATAATTTCGATTGGCATACATCAAATGGCATAAAAATCAAAAAGCATAATAATATTTGGCATAACATATCAATAGGCATAAACATTATAATGCAGAATGGTCGAAAGGCATAATATTAAAAATCATAATCTTTAAATGTCATAATTTGCCGCAAAGCAGCAGTGCTTGCTGTGTTCCGGTTTGAAGAGTAAGATATGGCAGTGAAATTACTGGGTACTGTAACTTTACATCTGGTGTCACAAGTTGGCAACGTACACTGTGGTTCTTGTGGGGGTTGCAGTTTTGCTGCGAATCTCACAGGAGCTACATGTATTATAGGCGACTGTTACCACTTACCATCAGGTGGGCAGTTTGCTTGTTTGCCAACTTTCAGCAATAAAAAAAAATTGATTTAGCATTAATTTTATTAAGCATACTTTTGGAAACGCATAATTTAACTTCGCATAACTGTTAATATGCATAATTTTACTTGGGGTCCGGACACCCCCCCATTGAAAATCAACATACATTAGATAGAATGAACTTTTCCTTCCATGTATCATTATACCTACGCCTATGCGCGATATATATAATTATGCATGCAAAGCATTCAGCTCAATCGGAAACCGGGAAGTGGGGCAAAATAAACTTGCAAGATTTCATTACAGACACCGGGACAGGTGAAAGTAAATAAAATCTTGTACTAATAAAAGCTTGTAAAAATAGAACCAGCGAACAGCACCCGTGACTAGATACGATTGCATGATCTATCTGACCTTGATATTTAAACACTCAGAAGATCATTGCTATATGTATCTACCTAATCTTAATAATATTGCTTTATGATTCGATATGTGCAACATTAACTTTTCGTATTTTCATCTACTCCCACTCTAGCTTATGCACGTAGCGGCATAGCTGTAGGCAAACATTTATTATTACTTAAGTATTTTTAATTTTCTTGTATTTGTTACAAGCGTGTGTTGATTTTCTTACTTTAGTGTCACGTGACATTACAGTATTCTCTGACATCTCTTAGGCCTTAGTTAACCACGCTGGCAGTGCATTTGTTTGACGCTCCTACTACGTTGAAGGAAAACATCGTGAGGCAACCTGCATACCTCTGCGAAGAAATTCAATGGTGTATTTACAATGCACGCTGAGCTTTGGAAAATGGAAATCGAATGTTTGTAGGCTTCGTAGTGTTAACCTATCACAACACGTTTGACGTTGTTGTTGAAGGCACAAAACCCTAGAATATAGTCAAACAAATTGAACAATTGAAATTCGCGTTAACGCGTTCAATGCGTACGATCGAGTAAAGCTCGATAAAACTCGCACTCCGCACACCGTTAGTATTACGTTGATAATGAGGATAATGAGTTGTTAAAGTATGTCTATTAAAATTTAAAAGAAATAAAATACTGATATTGATTTATTTGCATATTTGATTTAAACTACCTTCAGGGTTATTTCTGTTACACTAGACTATTTTTTTTCGGGGGGAAATGCGTAACCGCACTGTAGGTACCCGACGTTGGCTAGACGGTGAGCGTGTGTGGGGCCACTAACCCCACTAACCCCCACCCCCCCATCTTCTCCCTGCCCTTATGGGTCAGATCCACACAGCGACGTCACTATCAACGCGCCGGGCCGGGCAAACCCGATCAACTGGTCGGGCCAAAGAAAATAATACTCTGATGTGTCGGGTCGGGCTAACGCCAAGGGGGGATTGCCCGAGAACACCAGGGCAAACTCCAGAGGGCCTTATGGCGGCGTGCACCGGGCCAATCCTGCACGCAGGCCTCCACGGCAGGGTCATTAGACGGGCATCGCTTGTGCGAATGGCTGCCTTCGCCTGACTACATTTATCAGACCAAATTAAAAAAAACCGGCCAAGTGCGAGTCGGACTCGCGCACCGAGGGTTCCGTACAAAATATTAAAAAATATTTTTATTATACTAATTTTATGATGTAACTAAAAATTACTGTTTTCGCAATTTTTCCTTTATCTGTGCTAATTAGGGAATGCAAATCTCGCGAGATTGGGGCTCAAGCGAGATCCCGCGAGTTTATGAATAACAATACTGCAAGATCTCGCCAATTTCGAGATCTCGCGAGATTATCAGTTTTGGTGTGTTTTTTTTGCAAATAATCACAATATTTGAACAAATTAGGAAAAAAATATTAAATATCATAAGTATTATAATTTAAACATTTATTTTCACGAATTTTTTCAATAGACTTTTATGCATCAAACATTGTTTGACGTATCTGTCTCTATTTTTTTAATAAACTTCTAAGTAGTAAACTTTGACATACGTATCTATCAAATAACAAATGAAAGAAACAACCAGTATTCTCTTTTAATATCAAACAAAAATCTTTTAGTAATAAAACAGTTTATAACAAACAAAACAACGAGAAGTCAAAAAAAATGAAACATTATCTAAGTTGAGTTGACTATTAAACTGAGATATTATTATCAATTAAATGAAAGTAATGAACTATATCTACTCAGTAGATCCATTAGATATTACAGATTAATTAACAACGTCCAGCCGTTCCCGCGCTTCGAATAAGAGGTTTTTATGCTCAAGTGCAATCTCGTTAAACTCGCGAGATCTCGCCTTTTTTTCGGCCGAGATCAATCTCGCTAGAAAAGGCCGAGATCTCGCGAGAACGAGATTGCATTCCCTAGTGCTAATAAGACGTTACTTCGTACCAAATTTCAAGATTTTGAGTTCACGGGAAGTACCCTGTAGGTTTTGATTCCCTTGCGAGTGTCGAAAAGAACAATGCCCACTCCCCATACATTCATTGACCTGTCACAGTGTTTTTAAATTTGACAACGTCTACTGACCACTAGTGCTGTAACAAAATTATAACCATTTATGATAGCAAAATATTAATTCAACTTTCAATACCAAAGCCAGGAAAAAATGTTATTAGCCTTTTACATTTTTGAGGTTATAAAATAGGCATGTCAATTGTCAGTCAATGTACCCCGTTTTCCATTTAAGCGTCACCATTTTGTCACGCTAACATCAAATGTTAACCATAATTTGCGTTTCTACTAAGAAATCTTAACATTTTTAGCCGCGCTATTTTTCACAAAGGGAACCTAACCTAAAAATCAAGATATTGTTTAAATGGAATATAATAACGTTAACATACGATGCTAGCCCTGCTATCGTCAAAATGTTGAAAATGCTGGAAATCTGCGCTCAAATGGAACGCGCCTGACGTAGACATACTTCTATTTAGTATAACAAAAAAATCTATATCTATGTCAGTTACAATGACTCAGTTAATCAAATAAACCTTAATATTATGTTAATAAAGCTAGAAAATAATCCTTCTTCGGGTGAATGTTTTACCTAATCAGACACATATTATATGACATAAGGAATGACCTACAATCTTTGTATTTATTTATGCTATTTACCACATTAAACATTTCATATGGTCATATCAAATCTATTCTATACAAATAAATAAAATTGAAGTGTCTGTTTGTAATGTCAAAATAACAAGTTTTTACTAAATGGGTATGAATGTATATCGGGTACCAACAACAAAAACACAATTTATTTATTTTTTTGTCTGTCTGTCTGTTTGTTCCCGCTAATCTCCGGAACGACTGGACCGATTTCGACGGGACTTTCACTAATAGATAGCTAATTAAATAAGGTATAAAATAGGCTACTTTTTATCAAGATCGGTCCAGCCGTTACTATTCCACGCGGACGAAACCGCGGGCACAGCTAGTCTTAAATAGAACCTTATTTTTGAAATGTTACACAGTACATACTTAACAATTTAAAAATTAACGTTTTAGGTATCTTTGATATAGGTACTCTTTTGACTTTTATATGAACAACACGAAAATCTCACTTGAAGGACCAAAGATAATAATATTTTATATGTAAGTATTAAGATTAGGACGGATAAGAATTAAATAAAAACACAATTAATTTCTGATATTTTTTATTTAATCAAAATCTTCCCTCACAACAACTTCATCTAAAAATGCCGCTAGAGGCTCAATATTATTTTGATGCCTGGCCCAACCTAAGTACCACACCAGTGTCATGACATGCGCACAACAACCCACAGTGCGACGAGGCGCACTGTGGGTTGTTGTGTCCAACAAGGCATTTGCAACAGTACTCTTTGAGACCCTGTCGTCCGTCTATATTATTTTCAATTAAAATGTATACATAGTATTGTTTTCTGGAAACATGTCTGGATTTTATCTTTCCTTTTATCAATGAAGTGCCCCACTGCTTAGTTCAGGTATAAGATTGCTGTCTACACAGACTTCTATCCTGTATCCACCGTGGAAATGCACATGTTCACCATAATATGACCGTGCTTGGCGGATTTGGTATGTTCCCAAAGAGAATAAAATTAACTCATTAAATTCTAGACGGGGGACTAAAATATTGCTTGTATTAGCTGTAATGCTTCTGAAAAAGGATGCCCGACGATGAAGATTATGTTCTGTAACTATGTTGGATAAATTATTTTCCAAGGGCATCCTTTCATATATTATGCTAAGGATTTGTTCAGCATCAGCTCTGTTATGAAGGCGAACACTAAACTTATTATCTAAACTAGCTGCAATTTGAAAATATGTCATCATATTGGGTACAGTTTTATTGAAATGATGAAATCTTAATAGCCTATAATCTCTTTTAAAGTAGCCATTAACAACTTCCACCACCCATCTGCAAATAGTTACACATCTGCTTCTATTTGCTTGGGTGGTCAATTGATGTTCGCCTTCTAAAAGTGACTCTGGCATGTATGCCATGTAATTACAAGTTTCCAATAAGCTGATGCTGTCTCTGAAACCCCTATCTAAAATGAATATATAATTTCTTTGAAAGTATTGTCGCAATGGGGAATTTTCATTACTGAACAAAGATGACATTATTTCTGCGTCAGATGTGGTAGCTTTATATGGGCCAAAGCAATCTACAATATATCCATCACATGCAACTATTAAAAAAGGCTTCAAAAGATTCCTATATTTATGCAAAGAATAGGAATCTTTTTGAAACATATAGTTACCACTTTTATTTAAATAAATATATGTTCCATCACACATTACAATTGCTTGAATGTTATTTGCATTATAAATTCCAGTTGGTATCATCATGTTATGTTGAATTATTTGTTCTCTAGATAAATGAGTTATTCCAAGGTTTTGTGGAACAAAATCATGAAGTCTTTCCAATGTACTGCGAGGTACTTCTAGTAAGGTGGAAATTCTTTAAACAGAATCACCTGTTCGCATCTTAACTAAAGTTGCAGTCAAACCTAATAAGCCTCTGTGTTGTTGTAGTATACGGGGAATATCTTCCAATAATAAAAAGAAGTTTTGTTATCCCCATCCAGTACCCAAACAAATGGTCATCAATTATTTCAACTGATTCCCGACTTGTAAAATCAAGGAAAGGCTTATACGCATTTACGTAGTTCTGTAGTACGATCCATGATTCTATCCGTCCAAGAGAGCGAGTGTATATCAGTTCCAAAATCCAATCGAAATGCAATTAGTGTCCGTATAACATAAGCCAAAGTAATCGGTAATCGCAATTTGTGGGTATCAGGGTCCGACCACAGAACACATGTCCGACACAGACTTATTAGAGATACTAGTGGGGTCCGAGGGGAATGCAGAAGTTAGTTATGAAGTTAGATATAAGTAAGTTAGGTAATTTATTGATGGCAATGGTTTTTGTTACAAGTTAGATAATAGAAAATCGCACAGTTCACACGAGAGCAAGCAAAGCAATTTAGCGATTGCAATTTGCAACTTGTCATCTTGTCAATTTTTTTTTTTAATTTATTACAGCTTTGGCTACAAGGCCATTAGCTTAATTATATAACAAAATATAAAAAAGTCAACAAACAGAAAAAACACACACTAAACAGAATAAGAAAAAATAAAAACAAAAGGAACAACAAATGACAAAGAAATTATTAAAAATAATAATAATAAAAAATCTCAAATATCAATAGTGTTACTTAATAATTATCATAGCGGAAAGTAATAAGCAACTGGTGCAATTTACCTAAACAAACTTATATTATTATACATTTCATAAAGGGCCAAATGTACTGGAGTAAAAGTCATAAATGTTACTATATAGTTCCCTAATCCTAAGCAAACCCTGTACATTCAGCGGAAAATCTTTTAATTTTATAGTGTCTTTACAATTACAGATAAAAAGCAGTCGTTGAATATTAAAATACATACAGTTAAAAAATAAATGCTGAAGATCACAGTTTTTATTTTTACAATATTTACAATTAGAATTATGACTTAATCTGAGACGGTGAAGATGAGATGGAAATTTACAATGACCTATTCTTAATCTACTTAAACTAGATGTGAAATTTCTGTTTAAAAAACAAGATTTATCAAACCAAGCTTTAGTACTTGGTACAGGGACAATCTCTGCATGCCATTTGCCTTTAACTTGTCGAGAAATATCTAAAGACTGTATCCAACGATTAATTAAATTATCCTTCAAATTAATTACTAAATCAGATTGAGGAACCTTATATTCACCTATTGTAACAATATTTGGTGCAAACCGCGCCATCTTATCGACAAGCTCGTTACCCAGAATGATTAGATGATTATTACTATTTTACCCGGCTTTGTATAATAATAAAAATAATCAATCCTAATAGAATCAATAATTGGCTATTTTAATAAATATTGCACATCACTAGACGCGGCACCTGAACATCAGGTCATATCTGGGCATCCTTCGTTGCGGCATAAATGGTTGTATCTTTTGATTGCGTTGACTTAGAAGTTTGATTTTTTCACAGCTCCAAGGGACAGTAGACCTGAGTATTTGATATAAATTTCAGCTTAATACCTCCACGCGTCCCTGAGAAAAAGGGCATTGACAGACAGACCAGACGGACGAACGGAGGGACAACAAAGTGATCCTATAAGGGTTCCGTTTTTTCCTTTCGAGGTACGGAACCCTAAAAATGTTTTTTTTTAGAAGCGTGGGAGTTGGGATAGTAGCCACATTTTTTGATGATAACGATTCAATTTAAATGGCTCCTTAATCTGGATCAGCCGATTACGTCGCAGACGACACTTACCTGTATGAGAGTGAAAATGTAAAAAATTTGACGCTATTGTGAGAGGGCGGTGCAACGAAAACAGATTATAGCGGTACAGTGACAATCGGCTTAGCGGCGCGCGGCTGGTGCCGAGGTACCTTTGTTGGGCGGCGGCCGTGGCCATTTATTATGGTGTCAAGTGCATTCACGCTGCGTGCTTACGAGGCGCTTTCTACTCAATCGAAGTCCTCTATTTTTATACAGGAGGTGCAATAGAACCCTTCGCGCTTAAAGCTGGGTTCACCTACTAACTTAACTGAAACCATCAACATATTTTATTGTTTGACTCGACTTGCCCTTGCTTGGTTTGTTTGCCGTTTATCAATGACGTAGGTATGTCTTGAACTTAGAAACTTTGTAATGGAACTCGAAACAAAAATATCAACAAAGTTTTCTTCTCTTCCCGTAAAATGTCCAGAACAATCTTGCATACCTACCTGCAAACCATGTCATAACAATCATATCACAAAATAAATGAGGTTGTGACTGTAACAGAGTGAATACATTTTTATCTATATACTACATACTACAAATAAATAAAATTGAAGTGTCTGTTTGTAATGTCAAAATAACAAGTTTTTACTAAATGGGTATGAATGTATATCGGGTACAAATAACAAAAACACATTTTTTTTGTCTGTCTGTTTGTTCCCGCCAATCTCCGGAACGGCTGGACCGATTTTGACGGGACTTTCACTAATAGACAGCTAATTATATAAGGTATAACATAGGCTACTTTTTATCAACTTCAACAAAAGTTAATATTCCACGCGGACGAAGTCGCGGGCACAGCTAGTTTTTCAATATAAATACATGGTGACGCTGACAGCCAGTAGTAGGCCCTCAACCTTTGAAGCTTTCCGACCATGAAATGCGCGATTCCCACTCGTGTCGGCCCCGTTATCGGAGCAAAAACGTACTTTGATAGGTTCCTAGTCGCGACGTTTTTGCACCTTTCGATAAGCGAACAATGTTCGAAATGGGCGCACGCGGCGTGAGAACTCTTAAATCTGTTGCCATTTCCACGGTTTCTTGAATGCAATAAAAAGATTATTGTATTGATTATTGTTAACGATTATGTTTACTTTCTGCAGTCGGGTAAGCAGATAAAGTTCATATAGGATAACCCCCATCTCCACTGAGCTGAGATGTTGTCAAGGTGGGAGGAATTATGAAGTGTTTCACCAAGCTCGATTTGGTGGGGCACCTGAGCGTGTCCGTTGGTTGGCTGGGGGAACCGCTGGTGATCATGGCTTGGGTCCTATAAGGTTGTAATTCGAAATCCCTTGCATCTGTTACACTGTCTACCTCCTTACAAATTAATAATTCGGTTTCAGAATAGGAAAGCAGACAATTTTTTTAATGTCCGTCCGGTAGATTACAAAATAATATTGCATTCTTACGTATTTTTCATTTGAAATGTCACATGACGTCATACGTTGAAAATTTTTCTACTAACTTGTGACGTAGCGAGCCTCCACTCTATAACTTTAATTCGCTTTATCTCAGTAGCTTTATGGTGTTTTGGAAAAGCAAGAAATGCATGTAGGACTCATATTTTTTATGTAAATTATGATGCAAGTGCGGAAAGTATGTCATTTCTTCACGAATCTCGGTTTGTTGACCCAAGCCGAAAGCGCAATAGGGACGAGTGGAATTATGACAATACCGCGCGTGCATCGAACGACGTTTTTTAATACATTTGCGAAAAATATACAACATCGAAAGGAAATCAACGAAAAACAGTTAATTGGACAAGTAATAATCAACATTACAGGAGCCGTATTCTGCTAGCGTTAACGCATCTGTGGCGTGTCAGTAACGCTTCAATAGCATCGCTTTTTGAGACAGTACTAACTAAAACATTTGTCACTATTGACTTATCAAGAAATTGTAGTACGAATAAATTGCACCGGGAAACGCGTGTAAAGCGAGAAAAGCAGTTTTATTAAAACGCTATCAAGACACGATAACGACAAGATTAGCGGAATCAGGCTCCAGATTGTTTGCCGCGGCTGGGCGCGCTGCAACGGCTCCACGGCGGTATTTACGCTGAATAGCTGAATAGTCATTTCATTTTGCAAAACAAAACCTCCTTCGTGCAGTTGCAGGTTATATGCAGAAAGAAAATAAAAACCGCTAGTTCGAAAAATAATAACATTCCGCACGCTCGCTAAACATAATAGTGAAAAGTCTACGATTTGAGCAAATGTATTAAAAAGTAGATTTTCACTTTACATAACTGGTCCGCGCGCTTATTTCTAATATTAATAATAATAATATTTAATAATAATATTATTAAGTTGAGTATCTTCTGCCTTCGACATTGTCTGGCTGAACTTTACATTGGAGCTTCACCGAAGTGAGAATTACTTACCTATACCACCTACATATACCCTTTGTTAAAATACCCTTTATTTGTGAGAACCTATTATTGGCTTTCAGTTTTTATTTTAAGTTCATCTTATGTATGTTTAGCTGTTGGTTTTCCTTAAAATAAATAAATAAATAAGGCCTTGTAAAAAATAACTTTCCCCGCGAACTCTATTTCTCCTTAATGCTGTTTTATATTATATATATGTATATGAATCCTTATTTTCTGTCCCAGAATGCCCCAGGGGCTGACCTTGAGGAACGCCAAAACACATCTTGAATTAATTAGATTTAGTTTGGTGAGCTCTACAAACAGCGGAGTTATCGACTCCAAATTAAAAAATAACTCATATTAATTCACTTCTTTCAGGATTCCGTTTTGTTTAGAAAAGGAAGGTTTTCTTAATTCTAGGGAAACTTAACAAAGTACAGTGATGCTAATCTGAGTAATTGCTTTAGCTGTTTATCGGTTGAAAGCGTAATAAAGTTGTAATATTTTTGCTTTCACATTTGTTATAGGTATTAAGTTCTATGGATTTGATAGCGAAATTACATTAAAATAGATTCGATGCTTTAATATGACTTGTGTAATGTAATGTGAATTACCACGAGAATGAAGCCGATGCAACTATTTAAAAAGATATTAATATCATATTTTGCAATTAATTTCGATATCAATGCACCATTTAGTCATTTTTCTATATTACTTATTATCTTGTAATGTCATTCCAGTGAATCATTGTGTCAATTATTTATTAACACAAGCAAATAAAATCGCGAAAATGATTCTGTAGTAAGTATCGATAATGAGAACAACAAACTGTAATTATTTTATTTACAACCTTGGCATAGTGGTTTTACTTAGTTATAATAAGTATCTTTTAACAGTCAGATATGGGGATATAATTACAGCCAGTATAAGTTCACCCTGTAGGTACAAGTTTTTTATGGAGCTGACAATAAGCGGAGGGTACCTTGCCTTTTTATAGCATTAAATTAATTGATCGGAATAAGCTATTAAGCATGTTGATGACCAAAGATCCTTTATAATAATACCAAAAACCTTTATTGCTCGAGTCAACTATAAATGAAATGAAAGTGAAACGAGATGCTTTTGTTCCATTCATAAATCTTCAATTACAAACCTAAACATCTGACTGTCTACTTCGGATATTTTGTGCTAAAAGCTTTTTATTACCCTTTCGTTCGAGTTTTTTTTTTCGTAGCATTTTTATTTAGAAAATGGTTTCCGGAATTTCTTTTTTCTGTTACAAGCTGAGTGGATCGCATACGCCCCTGACTGACTTCGCTAACAGTCCGAGAACGCCCACTTGACCGAAATTAGCAAATTAATATCTGTGCAAGTGAAGCGATACCTGCTGATTCTTGCAAACCGAGCGAACAAAAACTCATATCTCACGGTGTTCAGATAAATACGGCTCGTATCCCGATTTTTTCACCGACATAAATATTGTTTTTTCATGGATGTAACGGCTTCGGGTCGACACATCGGTGCTCGGTTCTGAGAAGCAGAGTTGTCGCGGCGCCGTCTCCGGCGAGCTCTGTTAATAAATAAAAGGCTGCTTGGGAAATATTAAGTTACGCGTCGGGGTGTTTTTTGGGCGAGCCTGCGGCCGGTGGTCGCTCGGTCGCTTTGGCTTTGCCCGAGCCGATATCGGGGGCGGATTTCACGAGATACTGGCGAAACAAGATCGCCCTTCGAATACCTGCTTAATGAACTGAAAACAACTGCATTCACTGCCTGGCCCGACTCGGTGACGGGTTTTCCATGTTGAATATTTTTAACAATGGTCATTGTGTTTACTTGCTTCTGTATTATATTCCAAACTATTTATTTTTATTGGAGTATTGATGCAAAGGAGCGGAGCGTCGGTGGCGCTGCGGACTCGGCACTTGCCTTCCAATCGGGAGGTCCGGGGTTCGAGACCGTTATATACCAATGTGTTTTTCGAATTTCATATGTACATTTGTTATTCCTTGCTATTCCTACTAATATCGTAAAAATCAATTTTAATGAAATTTCGTATAGAGATAGCTTAAGTACTGAGAAAGGACACAGGCAACTTTTAATCCCGAATTTTAATGAGTTCCCAAAGGACAACCGAACAAGGTTAACCGGACTCGCGGTGGAACTTTTCCACGCAGACGAATAGTTGAGGATCCGCACTAGAAACAACTTTCACCTATCTGCTTAATAGATGAAAAGTTTTTTATATAAAATTTAATATATTAGAAAATATATCTCGAGTGGCCTCCATATATGATATATTAGAAAAAATTCCTGGCCAGACTATGATTAAATAAAAATTGAAAAATGACTTTTTATTCAATATTGCACTCATAAGTTAAACGAATAAAAATACCAACCGAAAGTATGAAGCCTATAGTATATACAAACGTTGGGTTGTCTATTTCTTTTCTGGCGTTACTACTGGGTTGCCAGGTATAAGCAGGTAAATCGATAACAGTTATTTGCACCTATTTGCTTAATAAATAAATCTTCTATCAAAATGAGCACAATTTAATTGCGGTTGTCGAGTTTTGAAAGGTGAAAATTTTATGCGTATGGAAACTGGTGACAAAGGTACCTACGAGCTAAATATCCCGTGCGATAGAAGAGGACGCAGCGTTGTATTGTAGCTGAGCGAGACGTGACTGTCGGCTGAAAGTTACAACAAAGTAATGAATGAAAGGTATTTTATATCAAATTTAATATATTAGAAAATATAATTTTCTAATTTATTAAATTTGATATAAATACTTTTCATCCATTAAATAGATGGGTGAAGGTCGTTTCTTGTTCGGATCTTAGACTAGAAGTCGCGGGCACAGCTAGGACGTTTATAAATTGCCTTTTTGCTATGACTGAAATATGTTTTGTAGATTGTATCTAATGACCTCTATCATAGTATCGGCAGAAGCAAGTGTATCGCGCTATGTGAATTCCTAATGTAAAAGAAACCGCAAAAAAGTCTTCCATAGGTTCGAAAATTTAAAACTTATGACTCAAATTAATAAAAACCACAACAAGGCACATGCTATACCAGTCTCTTAAAACCGAGCCCTTTTATACGTATAACCAAAGACTGAGGCATGCAGTCGTCTTTGTATCTGACCGTTAATGTTTTCTTTGTAGATTGTTAAAACTTATTGGTATTACAACTACCTACTTATATCTAGAAACATTATACAAGATGATGGTTCAATTAATCCCATCCACCTAACAAGTTTACGAAAATCGCTTACTTCTAAATCCTCTTAAGATGACATGTGTACTCGTACTTACTTAATTATTCTTTTGAATTTACTATCTCATCGTCTTCAGACCTCTCTGAACGAAGATCGCGTCCATTTTGCGCCATCATACCACGTACCTAATATTTCTTTACACTTGTACAAAACACGTTGGAAACACCTTAAAATTTAAGGGTTTTCCTCGATTTTCATAGGATCCCATCCTCAGATACTGACTTTGGTGAGTTGGACAATCCTTAAGTTCAGGATTAACGATATTTACCAAATAAACAGGAAAATTTAATGCACCGCCTTTTAATTAACTCCAAAACTATGTCATTTATTTTTAGCTACAATTCTAACTGACCGAGATAATAATTCAATTCAATTTTCAATATTCTGATTGAATTTTATTCTGATTTTAATAATCAGAATGAAATTGATCTCGGCTGCAAAATTGATTTGCGTGGTACGTTAATTAACTATAGGTATTTTTTAAAATTTCGCTTTGAGTAATTCGTTACTTAATATCGTTTACGAAACCTTTTATTACAGTCACGGGAATGCGTGTCAAATGAAAATAAATATCGGGTCTAAGAGCGTTACATGAAAACTTATGTAAATGAAAAAAAATTAATGCTGTCAAAAACATAACCGTTTGTATTTCATATTAGAAGACGCATGAAGATTAAGAAGTTTGTCGGTAAACGTCGAGGTATATTAAAAAGTCTTTCTATCTATAGTTGGGCTAATTTAATAAACAATGTTTGTGAAACCTCATCGCTATAGAATGACCACAATTTGTTTACAACCAATATATCTGTATAATGTCCCAGGGTTTCCTAAACTTTCCTGTCCAATGTCCTGGCCAGATATTTTAATGTTTCCCCATCGTGACCCATCATAAGATTTTTACCCTAGTGCATGTTAAGAAAATAAAGACATTACAAGTTCTGCATAATGTAACCGACTCGTGTTCATAATAATGTAAAAAAGTTAACGCTCAAAAGTAAAAACATAAGTACTCATATTATATCAAACATATTTAATGTCATAATATTTCACATATACATACTATAAAGCTGAAAATAAAGCTGCGACTTAGTATCTTATTTTAATAAGTACCTTTCATTTAAACTTTATATCAAGCTTGCTGTAAGTTTACTTAAAATTATAAAATAAAAGCTTTTGCTTTACCTACAGACATTCTGCAATTTGCAAAATGTCCGCAAAGGAGCATTGGTGGCGTTATGGCCTCTGCACCGCCCCCCTAGACAAATACCACACGCTAAGTTTTCCGCAGTCGTTCCTCAGAAAAAATGTATCGAGATGACATTAGCTGCGGAAAAAATAGCGTTAGGTTGTCGTAAGCTAATGTCATTTCCATTCATTTTTTCTGCGGAACGACTGCAGATAAGTTAGCGTGTGGTATTTGTCTAGGGCCTCTGGACTGTGCCCCGAGTAGAATCCGGAGGCCCGCGATCGATCCTGCTATGTGACAATATGTTTTTCGTTTCACGAATTTTATATAAATATAAATTTATCTGACGCCCCTACGGTGAAGGAAAACATCGTGAGGGAACCTGCATACACCTGCAAAGTAATGTGAAGTCAACCAATCCGCACTGGGTCAGCGTGGTTTGACTAAGGCCTAATCACCCTAACTAGTTAGGGTAGCAAGTCTTGTAAAAACACTAACAACGTCTTTATCCATTTTTGCACACCTTGTTTGAGGCGGCTTTTCCGCTAGTATCCCCAAACGCGGCTAAACAACCCTCCGAAACTTCTCCACCCCTGATAGCGTTCGTTCCGGATCAGGAAGGCCAATTCACTGGTATCTATGTGAGTCACCCACAAAGGACCTTTAAAGTGTATTTTCATAAATAATTGAGTTATGCACTAGGCACTATATAGTTCTTGTCGCGTCGGTGGCGCTGTGGACTTGGCACGGCGTTTTAATCAGGATGTCCGTGGTTCGATTTAGCCATGTACCAATGTGTTTTTCGTTTTTTCGTATTTCATATGTACATTCGCCGATGCTCCTACGGTGAAGGAAAACATCGCGTGGAAATCTGCATATCTGCGAACAAATTCAAAGGTGTATGTGAAGTCGACCAATCGGTACTGAGCCAGCGTGCAATTCTTTGGGATAATGACTGGGCTGTATATACGCGTAAAATATATCTCTTACATTATGTATTTGCGTAAAATATATCAAACATTACGTTTAACATTAATTAATTGCTTTATTCGTTCTTTTATTCATTGGGGAAAAAGTTTCTTCGCATTTTTTAAGAAAATTCAAAACATTTTTTAATATAGTTTATTTACATTTAACTAAAGTATGTAGGTACCATTTTGTTCGATAACTTTTTGCCATCTTGTAGGTAGGGACATGATCCCATTGATATAGAAATTTTGGGACTTCTGGTCAAAATACCGCGACAAGTGGTTTTGGCAGTCCTCTCGTGATGTTAACCTGACACTGCCTAAAGAATTCTGAAGAGACCGAAACAGGTGGAAATCTGAAGGTGCAAGGTCAGGACTATACGGCGGATGCATTAACACCTCCCAGCCAAACTCTCTTAATTTTTGCTGAGTGGCTAAAGATGTGTGAGGTCTAGCGTTATCATGATGAAAAACCACACCCCTTCTGTTGATTGATTCCGGCCGCTTTCTCTCAACTTCTTGCTTTAATCTCATCAGTTGTTCGCAGTAGAGTTCAGAATCGATGGTCCTGCCTGGTGGTAACAGCTCATAATGAATAATGCCCTTCCAATCCCACCACACACACAGCATCACCTTGTTGCGAGTTAACCCGGGTTTCGCCCCAGTCTGTGAAGCCTGACCGGCCTTTGACCACGACCTTTTTCGCACGTTCTTGTCGTACGTGATCCACTTTTCATCACCAGTTATTAGCTTCTTCAAAAATGGTTCGGTTTCATTACGTCGTAATAAAGAATCACAAATGAGTACACGGTTCATTAGGTTTCTTTCAGTGAGCTCGTGAGGTACCCAAATGTCGAGCTTTTTTGTGTACCCAGTTTTTTTCAAATGCGCCAAAACTGTTTTGTGGTCAATTCGCAGTTCTTCAGCTACGTCGTAACTACTGACATGCCGATCTTGCTCCACTTTTTCAAAAATGGCATCCATTTTATCTGTAATAGGGCGACCAGAGCGACGTGCATCTTTGACATCAAAATTTCCGGATTGAAAACGCTTAAACCAAATTTGTGCTACTCTCACAGACACTGCACTAGGTCCATAAACATCGCAAATTTTTTTCGCGGCTTGCGTTGCATTTTTACCTTTTTTGTAGTAAAATTTTAAAATGTATCGAATTTCTTCATTAGATTCACTCATCTTGGCGGTACGAAAAACAAATGAAAATCACACATTTTCCTAATTTGAATTTGGAATTATGTTCTTTAAAATTTAAACTTTCAATGATACCAAAACCAGCCAGATACAAATAGTATAGCCAAAGAGATTTTATTACAAGTTTATACATACTATAATGCGAAAAGACTTTTTCCCCAACCTAATATGTTACTAGTGATTGTAGTTCTTCTAAGAATTTCTTCATTTCTATGCGATCGATTAGAGAAACCCCAAGCATAGCTCTCTCCATTGTCCTTTGCGTGACCTTGAGTCTCCTTTTGAGACCCATTGTAGGCGGCCACGTTCCGTACGTCATAACTGGTAACACACACGTCTTGAGACACTGCAATAGATTGGCTTTGAATATGCTGCGTACCTTCTTCCCGTACGATGCCCATGCAGCCGGATTGGATTCTTCGATTTACCTCTTTCGTAAATCGTTCATCAATAACTTCCAGTAGAGCCTCGAACTTTTACAGAAGTGGGTACATCAAGGGGCTTTATTTTAGTCTTGTCCATGTTTATTTTAAGACGCAGTTGTATGAAAACTCTACAGAGGTCTTCGAGCATTGTGCATAGATCTTCCAGGGTCTCAGCCATGACTACGATGTCATCAGCAAAACGAAGGTGAGTCATATACTCGCAGTTCATGTTGGTGCTGAGTCCTCTGCAGTCTAAAAGCTTAAATACATCCTCCAACGCAGCTGTTGACAGTTTCTGCGATATTGCGTCGCCACCTCAGACCTCGCTGAAGTCGTATCGGTTTCGAGTGTTCTACTTGTTGCAAAATATTCATACCATACGAAGCCGTGCTATCTAGTTAATTATGGTGACATGTTGTATTCTCAATCGGTTGATAATTGTGCGTGGAATTTTCAGTTACCTGGGACAAATTACAGTAACATGAATGGCACTGCATAAAAACAATATTCCACCAAATATGCGCAACGGTAATTTTATTTAAACACCCGCAATATTGAACGTGTCGCGTACCGTGGAATGAACATCTCTTATTGGTCAATTGTAGTGCGCGCCGGATGTCTCTCAGTAGTCCACGATTGATTAAAAAGCCGCAAGTTATCCCACTATAAATAAAGTTGTTAATGGTAGACGGCTCACTTGTAATTGGACCTTAAAATGCCTTCAATAAACTCACACATGCGCCCGCGTCTGTTGAAACCACTCTGACGCACCCCTAAGTTTCCCTTTGTTCATGTACTGGTATTTCATCTATTCATTTGTAAGCATACGCTAATTTACCATTGACAATTATATTATTTCTTATTTGCTAGGGTTATCTAAAAATTGTTTAAGAATTTGAGCTGACTTCAACAAATGTGGTTAAACTTTGAGAACTGCTTGTTACTACTAAATAATACTCCACACATTCTCTATAACTCTAAAAAATTATCTAACGCCTTGACAGAGTTGCGAAAACGTAGCGCCATCACTAATTACGACATAATTTCCAAATAACTAATCCGATTCCGGAGAAGTGTTTATCAACCGAATTCCTGCGTGTTAGAGGTGGGCCCTCTCCGTAACCTCTGTGCGACAGTGTGCATCTCGTCCGACGAGGGCACACTACGAGACCGCTCTGAAGATGTCCATTCATAATTTTAACAACCAGTCATTATGCTTAAGCGGAGCGAGACAAGTGAGGCCTGGAGGGGCTCGTGAAAAAAATACCTCTGGACCTCACAATTTGCGGCTTTATAAAATGATATCAGTTTTGTCGTGTGTAGATACGTAGTGTATTGCCATAATACATATTTAATATTCAGTGAAGGACTAAATTCATCGGTACTTTTCTGGAACGAGATAATTTTAAGATATGGACGTATGTAGATTTAAGTGTTGGGAAGTCATCGCTGTGGTCGATTAAGGTTATTACTTGAAGCCGCACTTGACTGTTGAAGTCATTATTAAGAATAACGTGCGGTTTTTGATTATTGCTGTTTATAGGATCAGACATTTATAAATACACCTCTCTTCTCGCTGCTTAAAGCAGATTCCGATGTCCATTGTAGGTCTGAAACAAGATTTATAAATATAATATTAAGGAAAGCAAATATAGACAATATGATGGTTGTTAAAAAATGAAGAAAATAAATGAAATACAAGAATAATTTTCGTCACAGGCGGGACGGGAAATGTTTTTCTTGTATTTGATTTATATTCATCTTTTTAAAATTATTTAGCATTTTTAAAGAAAATATAAAATATAGTTGTTATTCTCTCTTCCAACTTGATAGTGGAGCATCAGAGGCGAATGCATCGCATTCCAACATTGAAGGGTAAGCACAGCAGAGGTCGATGAATATTCAGGACGTGTGCAGCATCACCACCATAGATTGTCTGAGAAACTGCCCATTAAAAATATGACAGGCCATCTACATTCCTGAACAACAAAGCCGACCAACGATTAAAATAACACCTTCGTAGAACGTATATCCATTTTACTTCACAAGGGTCCAAGGGTCCGTAACGTTTCCGCTGGGCTCTGATGATACCTTTTTTCCGAGCACTGTTGAAAAAACTTGGCGTCCCATTAACAATAAGATCAAAACTAGCCGCGCGGCACAATGGTCGGCGAGCGCCAGCCTCCGCTCTCGGCATACACTTCCAGGAATCGCTCTCCTTAAAAAAGATCCAACTCATGTTGGGCGTGTGATACTTGGCGAACTCGCATTCCTGGCGTCGGGGCGCCCTATCTTGGCCACCGCCTAGCTCCAGACACCCATCTAAATCTCAAGTAGTTTCAGCTAGTGCTATAGTCACAGCTGCCTTCGGTTGACACGAACCGTTATAATGTCCTTTTATACGTTAAAATATTTAAGTATGTAAAAATGTCATTATAAGTAAGTAAGTATTTATTAATCCTAATATCCACGACACAGTCGACGGTCCAGTTACATGATACCATTAATGTGTCACGTACAAAAATGGCAACAATCATTTTAAATAAAAGTAATAGATACGAGCCCCGCACTATTATGCAACGCGGGTAGTCACATTGTTGCGCCTGACACAAAAAAGACAACAATGATACAATGGTAATAAGTCTGGTTTGAGGATCTATTAGTGGACACCACCCCCGCGAGACGCTCCCACGGTTTGTTATCGGGGGCTGTTTCCAAATTCAATGGCATTCTATAACTGAGCGTGATAAAGTGGGCACACAATTTTCTTCTAATACGTACGCGTATTAGGCCCAATGAACTCTATCTTAAAACTTTAGGGTGCTTTAAGAAACGAATTCGCTTTAATGTATTTTAAAATCCGCCGCAACAATGGACTCGGATATCTTACCTTGCCACATTGTGGCTAGTACATTATTTTTGCTGGCGATATCTTCCCGTTTCTCAACAACGGAATGTTATCCCCATCTTAGACCCCCTGCTGTGGAAACATTTACTATAATGAATTACATATCTTCAGTGTTTGTATATAACAACTGATGACTTGAAGAACAGAAAGTGAAATGAATTTTATTGAGATGTAGAGATGTTTTCTGCAAGTTTAAAAAGTTGCATTGCAAATTCAAAATTTACAGCAATGACGTTGGTCGTCACAGTCGTTGGACGAATTTTGTTTCTTAAAATTTTATCAATTCGAATTTGTAATAAATCATTAAATTTTCTGGTTATCTATCTTATGCGCTGCATTCTGGAATAAACACTTAGGTATATATTTTTCACATTTGGAAACGCTATATTCTTAACACGACCGTAAGATAGGAATATACCTACATATGGTCACAAAATTCCACATCACTACGTAAACACTTGTCGTGGCCCGTAAAATGTATAATACAAATGTATGTATGAATGTAGCGGCACTCTCCTCGGGAATGTCGTCTCGAGCGTTTTATTTTGTTACGTGGTTGTATGCGAGTGCGCTTCATAAAAACCCATCGTTGCAACATCGCCGCTTTGTTTTTCATTCGGCCGCGTAATAATCCTAATTGTTTGTCATTTGTTTGAATTCATGCAGGCTTATCGCCGTTTTTATTTACGAACACCATACCGTATTATCCTGAGAATTGGGCCACACAAAACGTATAATAGTGTAAAACGACCTTCAGACATCGGAGAGGAAGTGTGGCATTGAACAGAAAAGAACAGAGATGTATTGATGACGGCAGACAAATAACTGCTATGTGGTGGGTTGCCTACGTATTCATAATAAATCTTTGTTGGGGGTGGGTGTTACATATCACTCTCAGTATTGTGTTTCGATATGTATATTGACACATGAAATGGTTACCTAGGTAGGCAATTAAACTGTGTTTAAGTCAAAAACGTGTCTTACGTGAATGTGTCGGAGTCCCAACAATATAACAATTCTTTCATATAACTGTTCAATAATAACCACTCATTAACACAATTAAAAAAGTAAAGATGATGTCATCCTTCTCATGTCTCATGATGATTTTAATCAAAGTGGGTTACTTGATTCAGAGGGTTTGTTGGCGTCGACATTAAGTCGACGGCCAATAAAATTGATTTGTGAGTATTTATTTTATTTTATTTATTTTCTTTATTAGGGATAACAACAGCATTTTACAATTGCTAATATACCACATTAATTACATTTTGTAAGGCAATTATAGCTATCCACGGTAAAAATAAACATACTTATCCACATCTGGTTACAAAAAATTACAATATACGAGTAATTTGGTATGCTTTCTACCAAACAAAACTCATAAAATTCAACAAAAAATGTATTTGACTCTATGGTTTACATACAAGATCAATTTTCTCATTAAAATAATGGTATTTTTAAACCCGCACAGTTGGAATCAACTCGATCGTGTTGATTCTTGGGTCGGGTTACAGAGGAAACGAAACGTAATAATCACCTCATATATATTGTATACGTACAGCTGATCAGGGCTACCCTAAATTCGCATGACGAGGCAATTGTAGCGAAGCATGGACACGTGACCACTATTTGGGGGCGTAAATGTATCACCACACTCATTGCGTGGCTCTTATTTATGTGCACAATTAAGCCATCTACCCGATGCGGGTGGTTAGATTGGCTCGTTCGCGAATATGTTTGAATCATAATTGGCGCACTGATTACTTATGAATAGACTTTATTGAGTTCTCTCGATAAGAGTTGTCGGCGAGACAGATCGTTTCAGGCTCCAGATAAAGTCAAAAACGTATAAAGCAATGAACGCTCATCCTATCTATCTTTTGAAATTTTTGAGATCACCATTGAAAGTCAATAGAACTTTTCAAGAGATGTAACGTAAAGAAAATCTGGACTAATAACTACATTCAAGTTGTAGCTAAGGACTATATTCTAATTTAGTCAAAGACACCTGAATTTACTAAAGAAGCATTTGCCAGTGCGATGACAAATACTTTATATTCAGAGTTCCACAAAAGTGCACCATGGTCAACACGAAATCTGGTGGCAAATGTACAGCTAAAACTTCTCCTAAATAAATAATACTTAGGTCATCGACACTCATTGCCTAAACATTTAGCTATTTATTGTAAATCTATAAATTATTAGTACTCTGAAGTAGTATGCTTTGTTATAGCTGATAAATAACTCTATTTCATTACAACAGTTTTAGTTGTACACTTGTCTTCCCATCCTGGCACACCGTCTTACTCGCGAAGGAAAAGTGCGTGATGTATGTAGCGCGAATTAAGTAAATCTACCTTACAATATATATCAAGATATTTAAATGTATTGTATTATGTATGTATTAGCTATTCTGCTCAAACTTAGCATCAAATACTCGTATAAGGGGACTCTGTACTAAAAACGTTGTGGTCTTTGTAAAATTTTGTAAACATCGTTCCAATCAATGGTGGTTCGGGGAAGCGCCACCGAGTCAAATTCTTCCGTCTCAATCCCCAATACGACCAGCAAAGCAACATCTCCCGGAACGTAATGACACGCAGAGAAGAGGTTATTGGTCACACAATGACGAGTGTCTGGCGCCAGAACCGCACAAACAATAACATAACGGTTACGGCAACTTGACGGACAAATTGTCAGTCTCACTGTACCTGCCATTGTACAGCAGGTAAGCTTCCCACTCCTCACTGCGCATTGACAAATGAGTGCATTCAAAGCGAACAGGAAGCGATATTATCTCTGGATATTGTTAATAATCCAAAAATAACACTTCTGTCCACGTAAGCACAATTGTGCTTTCGCTGCGAAGGGAGTGGGTGTCGCTGTCCAAAATATTTGCACTAACAAATATTTTGTGGAAAAGTCTATGAAAGAATCTCTGTCAGAATTGGTTATCGGTAGGTGGGTCCGTCGCGATAATAAATAGTGATTTTGTTGTTACCTTGCGATAGGTATCATGACGCACATTTTTCTGAGTATTTCTCAGATAAATATTTGGGGTCTAAAGCACTTAGAGGGTGAAAGGGGCTCCGAATAACATTATGGGAGCCAAGCCATCTTTATTTGCTGGTCAACGGATGAGGCTCTCTCCACGACGCTCTACATCAACCCCGGCCTATCATATTGGAAGACTGTACAAATCTTAAATACTACCTATTT
Source organism: Schoenobius gigantellus (assembly GCA_963935595.1). Lineage (NCBI taxonomy): Eukaryota > Metazoa > Arthropoda > Insecta > Lepidoptera > Crambidae > Schoenobius > Schoenobius gigantellus. Next base: position 29,125,015 of record OZ012545.1, read on the forward strand.
TAGAGGGTCGCAGCGTTCTAATGCGTTGTCTTACTCATACCATTTACTACTTATATCCAAATTTTGTATCAATATTAATCTAGAGTAGATAATACACATAATGGAATTATTTATAAAATATTAGGTATATTTTAATGTAGTCAGGAATAATATGGGCGTGTTTACAATCGGCTTTTATCAACTTCCGTTCGAACAAGCGCAACATTTTGTTCCGGCTCATAAAAAGGGGTTTCTCCGAAATCCTGCACAAATTAATGAATGAACGTAAAGTTCCGTCCTTTTGCATAAGACAATGAGTCCGTGCTCCATGTGGCCGGCGTGGGGTAACGCACATGTGTCCTTGCACTCATTCACTGCTATTAACGGACCCATTCAGTATTGTCTTGCAGATGCACGCCGGAAACCGCCGCCCCCGCGTCCTATCACAAATTAGCAGAATTATTGCAATGCGGCAACCTTTCAATGTGGTCTGGTGTCAGAGGACAGGATTAGGGTAGTTTATAGTGTCTAATGAAAACCTTTATTAAAGATGACATGAGTTTTTTAAATATAAAATTGTTTAATTTTAAAATTATAGCAAAACAATTAGCCGATATTTTTAGTTTAGCTAACATAATGCTCAATTTACCTAAACGAACTTTGGTAAACCCTAGTGTTTATCTACCATTGATGTAGGAAATCCTAGGTGTCTGCCAGCTACCACATGTTTCGTGTTGTACATATTTCGTAGTTCCGAAATTACATATAAGTAAATAATAGATTTCATTTAAAATGTTAGCTTCAGCTGAAATTCTCGCGAAACCAAAAATAAAGTGTTCACAAACTGCGATGTTCTTTTCCAAAACTCAGGCACGTTATACGAGTATATATGCAGGGAAAATATCCGGCACTATTACTTTTATCATAATAACGGAATAAAATATTGTTAATTTACCTATAGCGGTAACATCTAACTACGTTTAAGTCCACGTTCTACTAAACATTGTCTATCAGCGGCGAAAACGAGCGGCAAGCTATATCTCGCAATTCCCGCAATGAGGAATTCTAACTCTACAACATCATGTCACTATCAGAAATGTAAGAAAAAGCTTTTCGTACTGTCTCATAACAAGCTGCTTCCCCAAGTTTTATTTTATATGTTACTAACTAGACAGGTTATAGATAGAGTATTAAAACTAAGCCGAAGTGTGAGAGCATGCTACAAATCGTAACGGAATTATGAGTATGGGATACTGGGATAGGAATAATCATAATCCGAATTATTGCTAAAAGTGGCCACTTTTGGCAGTAATTCGGATTATGATTATTCCTATACATTTCATCTATGCCTGAATAGCTCAAAAAATCTGAAATATCTGTATTGAGTAGTTGACTCATCTATTTTTTGTAGAAACGTCTTTAATTTATTATAATTAATAAAAAACGAATGGCGGCGCTAGTAGTAGGTACAATGAGCTAAATTCTCAACACCACATATTATTTCCAAAAGAATAAACAGTAACCTTAAATTTGAGTAGTGCGGCCGTATTATATGCCTGTGTTGATCTTGTAACCAAAACAATAAATACCTAATACAAAATCCACTGCGATTTTCCTCTGTACCGTCTGTACGCTGCCACTGACCAAGGCTAAAGGCAGAGACAGATGCTGGTTTTGTATTAATTGAAGTCTTACAAATGTGTAATTTCACTCAATTGGGCGCCCAGATATCTAGATATCTATCCCAGATAGACATACGTTTATTAGTAAACTATTAAGAAATTTTATTAAACTGGCAAAAAACTGACATTTAAATTCTATATTATAATAAAAATGTTCACTTTGATTAAAAGTAATCCTAACAAAATATAATTAAATAAAAATTATATATGGAAATATTATGCTATGAATTGCGCAAATGCATTACATATTCTTTTTTTTACTTCTAACAATACTGGACATCGTATACATAACTTAGTTATCTATTTTACTGGTCCCCTTGCATTAAGTATCTAAAATCTGTAAAAAATTGTCTGCTACGAAGTTCGTAGCAGACTACGTGTAGCACTTTGCTACGAATTTATTTTTGGTTACGTTTCGAAAATCCATTGATGTTCACTTAATTATTATAATAAATATCTGTTTGTCATGACAATTATTATTGGTTTGTCAAAAGAACCAAGAACATGTCGAATTCCACCCCTTCCTATCAAAGCCATAAATTCTGTTCGGAACGGCCATGGAGCCACCCAAAGTGCGGCTTTCAGGCACCTCGCCCAGCATCCACTGATAATTGACTCGTCCGCTCGTCTCGCGACCGGACACCCCTTCCATAAATATTTCCCGATCAAATTATTATGCGCACTAAAAAATGCCACGAGCTCAATTCTCGGAAACCAGAGCCGAGGGCGGTTCCACTCAAAGCTACCGACAAAGATAACGCATCCCAGTCGACGTTGGTGCGAGTGGGACAAATGCTGAATGGAATGAGGCTCAGCAACGCACGGGGCGAGCTGTGAGAATTACAAGGAACGAATTTATTTATTGATGTTAGTTGTTCCGTTATTATGGGTGACGGGTCTAGTAAATAAATATACCCTATATCCACCACCATCGTGGTTTGTGCGGAACGGAGAAGGCAGAAAATTTGGTTCTAAGAGGATTTGTCACAAGATTCTTAGTGGCCCAAATATTGTAAGGCAAGTTTCCAGAGATTGTTTAGACACCTATTAGAGGATAATTGAAAGGACAGTTTGGCAAATAGCATAGGCGTATGCCCACCCCAGAATGGTCTAGGTCTAGTCACCACAGGATGTTAGGCTACCGTTTTAAAATTCTATGATGGATGCCAAACAGTGATAACTTTAGACAAAAATCAAGGTCCAGGCCCACCCCAGAAAAATACTCTAGATACGCCAATGGCAAATAGACGACGGAATTCGTGTGTTGACATGATTAACGAATTTACAGTAGAACATTGCCCTTTGCGTTGTTGGTACACCGAGAATCATCAAAGAAAGCGTTCTATTTGTGTAATGTCTCCGCAGCCTAGTGCTAATTACAAGACAACGACATTTTTGCTGCATTACGCATGAGTCTGCTCGTGCGATCATTTCCACTGTCTCTTAATATGTGTTGATGAAATCTAGGAAAATCTCAAGTTTCGCGTCCACAAATACTCATATATTTTTTTACATCCATTAAGAATGTATTATTTAAACGCGAACGAATGTTTTGAAATGTGTACTTGTTTTTGTAGCCAATGCTCTTTAAAAGAAAGGTACCTTTGTTGGATTCCATGTTTATACAGTTCATTTGAAGTCCTCTCTGCGAAATACAGCAAAAACATTAGTTGATTGTTTAACAATACTCACTTGTTTGAGATAATATTTGTTTATCCTTGCAGATTTCTCACACTTTTGTTTTCATAAAAAAAGTTAAATTTCTGCAATTTAAGAAATATCATCGTATGTTCAAAAGGTACAGTAACATCTAATCGATTTCCAATTATAAGAGCTGTTTTATAACATTCCATTAGATCAGGGTTTCTTAAACTTTTTGCAGTCATGGACCACTTCCACAATTTAAACAATTCCACGGACCCTGTCAAAAATATTTTTGGAAATGAAAAAAGCCTTCTTTATATTAATAAAAAAAACTATTATTGATTCTTTCATTACACTTACTACTTGATTAATGAGACGGGTGCTGCTGTTGACCTCAATAAGAACGTTAAATAATTGTGGAATTGTCTTCGACAATTACTACACACTTTCCTAGTAAATATGTTTACAGACTGACCTACTACGGACCCCTGATACACATGCTACGGACCCCTATGGGGTCCGTGGACCCCACTTTAAGAAACCCTGCATTAGATAATCTAAATTTATAATTTAGATTTATTTTTATATTGACTAAATTATAGCCCAAAGAATTGTGAACCTTAAGTGGCAGTGGGCAGAACACATCGCCAGCAGGGCTGATGGCTGTTGAGGCTGAAAGGTCCTAGACTAGCGGCCACCTACCGGGAGATACAGCGTTGTTAGGCCCCCCAGAAGGTGCGAGAAGCGTAGAAACGATCGGTTTGAATGCCTTGAGGGAGACCAATGTCCAACAGTCCCTTAGCTGAAACGACGATAACTAATAGGAATTGGAAGGGCTTAAATTAATTTTTTAGAATAAAAAATGTTAATAAGTATACAAATAATTGTATTCCGATTTTCATTAATATGCCATAATTGACATATAAATAAATAATTCTAGAATCTGAAATAACGTCTATATGCAAGAATCAAATTGATTCTTGCATATAGACGTTATTTCGGATTCTAGAATGATGTATATACGTATATACTAGATAACCCAGCCAATAGTACAAAAATATTGTGTCATTAAAACTCAGATCTGTTTAGAACTGGATTCGAATCTTTTGTGGTGTAGTGGATACGAGTTTGATCAATTTGGTCGCAGCGGTCAAGGGTCGCAGCATCGTCGCAGATCACTTAAGCGTTGACTCACGCAATCTGATGCTTCGCGATCTCAGTGAATATGACGTTTACAACTGAATCAATCGGTCAAGCAACAAGAGGAAATGTAGAGCGGTCAAATTACAGAGGCTGCGGTCTTAACGACGAAGCTATCGACCCGATCTTATCTGAAAAAAAATTGATGATAATCCTGGGCGGAAGCGAGCTCGTGCAATAGCTTCTGCATCTTACGCTGTATGGAAAATACGTCTGCTGACTGATGTTGATACAGCAAGACTTGTATACTTTGCCTATTTTCATAGTGTGATGTCGTATGTGGGGAAATGCTGCCGACATTCAGACTGTTTTTGTGATGCAGAAAAGGGCTATTCGAGCTATTTATAATCTTAAAATAAGAGACTCTTTGAGAGAAAAATTTAAAGAAATCGATATAATGACATTTGCGTCACAATATATTTACGAGAATGCAATATATGTCCATAAAAACATTCATTTATTTTGTAAAAACAGTGATATTCATTCAGTGAATACTAGGCAAAAGAATATGTTAGCGTTACCAAATACTAGGCTCAAAAAAATTAATAATTCTTTCAAAGGCCTTTGTGTACGTTTCTACAATAAAATACCAAATAATATTAAAGCACTTATTTTGAATAAATTCAAAGTTACAATCAAGGGCGTACTTATGAAAAAAGCATATTATAAAGTGTCTGATTACATGACAGACAAAACTGCTTGGAATTGACAAACAATGTGATAATTGACGATCAATGTGTATTAACACTTTGTGATCATTATTGGGATAAATATCATTCTCTTGAGTAACTGTTCCACTCACTCCGACAGGCATTTCTAAATTATTTTTATGAAATAAAACTGTTTGTGAAATATAATCTTTGTAATGTTGGCAATTTAAAAGAGGAGAAAAAAAATTACAAGACCTTCCGAGTTTCTTGCCTGTTCTTCTCGAGAAGGCTCTCCCAATTTCCGAACAGGTGTAGAGTACATTTTTTTTTCATTTTACTTGTATTTGCATACTTACATCGTAATTATGGTTGGGGTGTATGTACATACAAGGATTAAATAATTTGTAAATTAGATTCTTGTTTAATAAGATTTTTATGTTTTGTTTTACGTCAATCAGTGCCTGTAAAGGATATTGAATAAAGATTTTTGAGTTTGAGTTTGAGAATAAACCATAACAATCTTGCTATCATGCCTCTCATAGGAACAATGATATATTTTGCTTTCAAGGTAATATGTTGTATCAAGAAAGCGAGTTTCATCTCAATTTCAAAACCACTGATGAACTGATAATGACTGTCGGCGGAACATTTACATTACTAATATAGTGGTAGCCATCCACGTGGGCTCAGTTGTTCAATCACATACTAACTATCGAAACTTGCACTATATAAATGTCTAATGTAGTTAAAACGTAAAAAGAACTGAATATTGGAGGACATACCGTTCTTATTTCTTATATATAATATATAATCATTAATAACACACGATTACCTGTTAAAAGACCAAAACCAAATCGGTTGAAGCAATCAATTTCGAAAGGAAGCGTAAAGTGCACCCTGCCGACGAATAAGCATTTCTTTAGTAATGGTGGCTAACACAGTATTGCGTAAGCTTTTATGTTATTAAATTTTCTGTATATAGATAGATCATCATCATTAAACCTTTACTGAATGTTCTTATTACGTTGGATATTCCGTTTTATTAAGTTTTTGAAATGCAGAGTTTCATCAGAAGTCATGAATCGTGGGAGTAAAAAGTATTATAATGTGGATCAAAATTAAGCTCATAATTTGAGATGAGATCATCATGTTTTAATAACGCATCAGCGCGTGTTAATCTGCTTACTATAGTTTCTATACAATCAATATGAAATAATTTCACTCACTAAAACAAATAAAAAAAACATTCACCGAAATAACTACACACGCATGCTCGAGATTAACTACACAAGCAGTGGCATTAATATCTAAATAAATTTCCTAATTATCTAGCTAAACAAATTGTGCACCGTAATTCGTATCAGAAAACGTTTTCCATACTTACCTAGCCTACTTTTTGTCTAGTCGGTGAAATTTAACCGTTGTTTATGTAGAGACAATGTATCTATTGCGTTAATATTTCGAGAAATTCCTTTTTCACGTGTTAGGCCGTGAGAATGGATTGGGCGCAGTAGACACATCTCATTAGATAAACAGAATTAGGGTTTTGTTTGTGGGTCGACACCATTAGGTACCTACACGTTTAATAATCAATAACAAAGCTTGTGAAGTTTCCAAAATGGCATTCAATAGCGGAAAACTATGAAACGTGTGCTATTTTGAAATCGGATAAAGTTACAGGTTAGACGTGTGATATGTCGCCGGGAAACAGGAGAATGAGGTCGCCTTTTTACTTTTGTTGTCAGTTCCCAGGGATGGTATCTAATCAGTAACATTCACACATCATTATTACGACTGCACTTGGATTGTCCTGGGACACGGGCGTCTCTCACGCGGTTCCGACCAAATTAAATATTTATTAAAATAGAACAACTACTACTTCCTTTAGATAAGAGTTCCCTTTTAAAGCAGCATTTCCATATTTTTTTTCTAAATATTCTGTTTGGTCACACACGGTGAGACATCGAAAATTTATCAAGTTTCAAACTTGTGCTTTGTCTTCTTAGGATACATTCCATGGTTTTTTTCAAGATTAATAAAATATACTTACCTATTTAAATAAAACAAAATAATACCAACAAAATAATAATTGTTAATTTTTAATACAGTAGTAGGTATACCTAATATAATTATGGTAATATTATTCTACTCTCTTGAAATTCTTTTAAGTATCTACTAGTGGGCCCGGCAGACGCTGTCCTGCCCGATTACAGCGCCACCTGCCGGGTCCAATTGTACGTATACCTTTTAATAAATAATACCACTTGGAGTATTGTTAGAAGATCTAGCACGAAAGATATAATTTATTAAAATTACTTATTTACAAACATATTCAAAATATTCCAAAGATACACAATAACCATAGTTGCTAGGAGACAAAGTCAAGTCATAGACCTTCCTTCCTTTCGTCTATGGCCTCAAGATCAATGGTCTATTCTTAACAATACCTTCCCTGGATCTATTCAAACACACCCAGAAATTTTGTAAGTATCGGTCAAGCCGTATAAAAGATTTTAATTACGAGACTAACACACAGCGTTTCATTTTTATATATAAGAAGAAGAAGAAAGAAGAAGAAGAAGAAAAAGACTAGCTGACCCGGCAAACTTCGTACCGCCATATTTTCTTTACGTCAATCTGTCAATGTTTTGTCAATATATTGAAGATCTCTGAAAGTCTTCTGTCTTATTATCACTCAATTTTCATAGTATCAGTTTTAAACAAAATCTGTTAGATTTTTTTATTTTTTTTATACAAACCTTGCCCTGACAATATCGAACACAAAAAATTATTATTATCCAATTTGATGCAGTCGTTCGGAAGTTGTGCGCGTACGTGTGCACATTTTACTGTAAATAAATTACAGTAAAAGAAACGTGGGTATGCTGCAATTGAAATAGATATAGCAAATTTGGTCACTTTCTTCATTTTCGTCAGTTGGAGAAGAATTAAAACCGCTTAAAATTTAAGCGGTTTTAAGCCTTAAATATATACTTAAGCTCGCTCTCAAATAATTTGCTAATAGGTAACGCTATATTAAGTCTAATATAAAGGTCAACAATTCAGAGTTCCAGAGTTACTCTGCGCGGTCGAATTAAAAATAAGAAGACAGTAGAGACAACTAAGGTTACCAGTATATTCGAAAGCACCGGCAGGACACGAGTTGTGTACTCGTTGCTTACTTGCTCGCATGCTGGCGGCCGCTGTGGCGGAAGGTCCTCGAGCGGCGGCCACATACCGGAAGACGAAGGGATGGGACTTGGATTCACTAACTGGTAAGGTCACCCGCTCGGTAAGGCAAGGTTGCGGGAAGCCGCTAAAAACGAGTAGCGCAGAACCGGTCAGTGGTTAACTTTGAGATGTGGCATATATCCCGCATTCGACCCTGCATGGCAGATATAATGTTGAGCATGTGTCGTATTTTTTTATTCTATAAAAAGTATACTTACCATCACAACGTATGACAAAACTACCCTTACAAATGAAATTAATTATAAAAGTCAAATACGACATTCAACAGTAAACTGAATCGTAGTCATTTCAAAATAGTATTACAATAATTTTATTGGCTTTAACCGTAGTTTTTTAGTATTTAAAGAACTTCTATTTGTCTTGACTTATAATTTTATTTTTAGCTCAATGTTTTCAAGAATCGAAATTAATAAAAACAGCTCTTGGCTCTATATACCGATTAAACCTTTGCTTGCTCATTTAGTCGAAAAAAATAGCATCATTGTGACATTTGTTGATTGGCGAAATGGACCAGCAGGGGCCCAATTCTGCTAATAAGTTACAGCCGAATCGAAACTAAACCGTTGCGATCGACCAATCGTAGCCCGAATATTGCCATGCAACTGTTCGATGACGTGATAATGTTTGGTTTAGTTTAGTTTCGATTCGGCTGTAACTTATTAGCAGAATTGGGCCTCGGCCTATTATGATTCTTTCAACGTATGACATTGTCATGGTATAATAAAGAAGTCATGAAATGCTTATTATGCCATAATGATATCATCATTATGGCATAATTTCAATGATGTCATCGTAATACATATAATGAACGGATGATCAAAAATCTGACCGAAAATCTTATTTTTCGTTTTGCACTATGATTTCATAATGATATAATTTGAACACCGTGAGATCGTTAATAGGCATGCTGGTGTATCCCTTCATTGGGCAAATCGCAATAAGAAGAAGTAAATATCATTTCAAAAATCACTTATCTTCGGAAAGGTTTTTCACTTTCTGTTTTTCAAAACGAAAATCACGCTAAAATTAAGTGCAATGATCTAAGAAGACAGCGGACATTGATTGCGCTTTTTAAAATGCGGTCATATTTTAGCTGACTTAGCGGCGATTTTAGAAGGAAAAGTTGAAGGAAAAAGAAAAAGGGGACGGCCGAGAAGAACTTTTTTCGATCAAGTGAAGGCAAAAGTGGGAGTCGTGACGTATCAAGAGGTCAAAAGCCAGGCGGAGGATAGAGAGAGGTGGCGATTGCTCCACCGACAAGAGCAATAGCTCTTAAATATGAGAGAGAGCGGCGAGTGCAAACAACAGCGCGCTTGATCTCTATAAGAGCGCGCTTCGGACCGCACCTGAACATTTTGATGGCCATTAACAAGCTTTCTTTTTCCAACCAGAGGGGTTATTGTCTACTCAAAATAATATTATCCTTCTGAGATAGTCTAAGAAAAAATCTATCGCGATCGCCTTGATATTACTAGTCATTGCGGCGTCCATACAAGACTCTATGTCGGGTGTCTGATAAATAATAGTAATAGATGCACTTTGACAGTCGAACTATAAGCGATCGCGATAGATTTTGTTACACAATCATGGATTTATTGATAAGTCCATGTACACAAGCAAGGAGCGAGCAAGCAAAAATTGCAATCAAAATTCGGTCCCTTGAATTTTATGAAATGTTGTCAATTGGGACACAAACTTTTCGTGTTGTTTGCTCTGTGGTTTTTTCAAAATAGGATTTTACTTCTAGAATAATTATATTTTTAAGGGTGTTTTGTAACAGCTTGTATATGCTTAGAAAGTACTAATAAAGGACAGAAAATAGGAAGTGGGAGGGAAAAAAACAGTTTACAAAGGACAGTCAGTGCCGTAAAGAGGTGGCGCGACTGGCGCGAGACAGGGTGGTCGGCGGCGCGGCGCGGTCCCAGCTATGCGTACTGTCAACACGTCATACCACACGTCCCCGCTACACACAGTGTCACGCGCACATGTGCGCCCGACCACACAACCCCAACAAATATTTACCTTTAATTCTAAAACGCTTACAACCGACACTAAATCAATAGGACTTATTATAGATCAATCGATTCCGAGTTTAAGAGAAACGATACTATTAATTTTCACATTGACTGTCTTTTAAAAATTAACAGGCGAACAACTCAGTCGGACCACTAGAAATGTATAAAATGCAAGATGGAAAATTACTCATTGGTGGCGATTTGTATTATTGTCCGATCTCCCTATCAAACCCTTCCATATAAATTAGTCTCTTCTAACGCTAAGTAGCGTCAGTAATAAAAATAAACCATGTAACGGCGAAATCCATTAATTGACTGGACCCGCTGCTGAGCGCAAAAAAAAGTCCATCAGATAAGGCGGGTAAGTGTTTACGGTTTCTCACGAGCTCGGTCAACCCTCTATGGCGCCTTGCTGATTGATAATAGCTCTGACGACCTTCGCACCTACAATTCCTTTATACAACAATGCACTTTATAACATTCACGAAAGGACTACACTCCTACACTTCTACCAATGTTCTTGTCAATAAGTAAGATTAAAACTGTTCACGGAATTTGATATCTACACCCATTCACAGAACGTAGGTTATTGAGTGTTCGTAACGTAACTGGACAAAGATTCTCATTCAAAGATTCTGCACCCTCAGCGTGTACCTGTCCGCGGCCACCTCCAAAGGAGGCGACAAAAAATATTATGTTAATTTCTAATATAGAAGCATTCTTCATAGTTTCTATAATAGCTTTGTTATCATTATTCGGTTACATTCTCTTGTGAATGTAAGAGACGAGGCTTGTCGCCGGTGCCTTCTCTGATGCTAATGTCCTTTGGAATGCCCCTTTCATGCTGGCTTCGCTTTTTCGATATCTTATCCTTATCTGATTATTATCAGCAATGAACTGCATTTTTTTGGCGTGAATTTTCCCTTGTAACATACCTGTCTGTCTGTCTGTCTGTTTTACTCAGACTATTAGTACTAGAAGGCTGTAATTTTGTATGGGTATGTATATTATTCATGCCAAAAAAGTGGTAGAAAAAAATATTGAAAATATTTTTTTTAGGGTAACTCCCATACAAGTAAAGTGGGAGTAATTTTTTTTTCTCGACTAACTCATCGAGTGGGGTATTATTAAATAGTTCTTTAAAATATAATATAAGGTTTAGGACACCATTTTTCGAATTAGGGATCCGTTTCTGAAATATTTGGTGCAAATTTTTGTTAGAGGTGCAAATTTTTGTTAGTGGTAAGTTTCTCCCCCCTCTATCTGCTAAGCGGTTATATATGGACAATTGAAAAAAATTACAACAGTAATATATATAACGAAGTTTAAAGGAAAACTATCAGAGTTGAGTACTAAGTACAAACTAAAAAGTTATAGACGACCATCTTATAAAATGTACTCGGAAAAGTAAAATTTCATTGAAAATTAGTACTGTAGCAACAGACACTGAACGTGCTGACAGAGAAGGCGCCACTGTATACAATTGTATTGGTGCGTATGTGACCACAGAGATGGCGCTGTTGTAAATTATAACGCGATTACTTTATGTGTTAATCAGATGCTTATAATGCTCGAAGGCCATTGTTTGAATATTCTTCCTTGGAGCTTATCCTGTGCTGACGGCTTCCCGGCTTACTTAATAAACTACTTGCGATAGATATCTGGCTGATGCGAATGGTTCCCGTTCCATGAGCAACGTGTTGTGAGGTGTGTGTGAACTCAAAGTTGGCATTTGCAACTACGGAACCCTACACTGCGCGTGGCCCAACACGCGCTTGGCCGGTTTTTCAGTGCTCTTTTTGAAAAAGTCAGGTGTAAGGGAGGCAAACTCTTCAAAGGCATTTTTATCGTGTCCACTAATGAAAAAGATACAAAACTCTAATCAATAAATAGATACTTAACTGAATTTGAAAATAAAATCAATTTAAATCTTATATTTATATCTTATATATAAATAAAAATGGATCTTCGAAATGTATGTAACTTTCGAACTACTGCACCAAATTGGATGATTCTTGGTTTTATATATTCGATATCGTTAGGAAAAGGTTTGCTTAAAAGAAAATATTAGAAAAATTATTACAGGAAAAAAATGAATTTAAAATATGTTCACGTAAAAGTGACGAACTTGACAGATTGACATTTAGGCTACTCCAAATCTATGGTTTCTTACACTGTTGTATTGTCAATAAGTTTTTTAGTATACCAGTGCGGGACCGGGGCGGGCAGCTAGTATATATACACGGTTATTTTTTTATCACCCTGGAAATTTTAAGGGACGCTTCACGGCATGGTATTAGAATGATTTAAATATAAATAAAAAAAATAACCCCCATCCTTAATTTTATATTAATTTTTTAAAAAATACAAAAAATGTTGCACTAGTCGAGAACAGCATTTTTAGAGATTTTTTATTTTTTTTTATTTTTTATTTTTATTTTTTTATTTCATTTTTTTTATTTTTTATATAATATTGGATGTGTCCTGAAGCGTCCCTAAAATTTTCCAGGGTGGTATATATAAATAAAAATTAATCGTCGAAATGTATGTACGCGCATAACTTCAAAACGACTGCACCGATTCTTACGAAATTTTCTGTGTGTATTTGGATAGGTTCAAGGAAGGTTTATAAGTAAAGTTGGACCCGATAGGTGGCGCTGGAATCGGGCAGGACAACGTCTGCCGGGCCCACTAGTTTTGAATATATTGTCAGCGGTAACCTATCACTTGTCCGAAATTTGCTTGTTCGAATTTAATTTGATCGAAAACGGTTGACCGACGTCTTTTTTGCCATATGTATTGTTTGCCATATTAAGTTTGTCGCCATTATAACAATATTGGTAACATTGTTGTGCCCCAATAATTAGAGGTAAGATAGCCAGTTGCGCAGTTCTTGAGTTGAGTCCAGGTGACGCTCGCTTCCTCCTTCAGCTTCATCGTCACTTTCCATCAGGTATAATGAGGACCAGGCAGCCTGCGTATGTAAAAAATAATAACAACTTCATAGGCTCGCATGCTATGAGCGTCTTTATAGTTACGGCACGCTATAATGGCCGTTTTGACATATTACAATAGTGATGTGAAATGTCAATTTATTCTCGAAAAAAATATAATCAAATCTATAAGTTGCTCTATTATGTTGCTCTGAATAGTACAGCAATTTGCTCCTTCAAATGTAATTATTAATTAATACGAAACTTCATGAGTGGACAAACGTCAAAACGGCCATCATAGCGTGCCGATAGTTTAATCATTAACTGCAACCTATTTGCGCGTACCGCTTAACCTAAGTGGCCCTTTAAATGCTCGAATTAATGATGATATTTAGAAGTAGACTAACTTTGGGAATGACTTTCAATTCCTATTTGTGCCAGCACAGATAACACCATCAAATCAAGTAAGATGAACCACAACATTCTAGGTTATTCCTTCCATTATATTAATTAATTGTATTAACTGACTATACCGTACCGTGAGTCACAATTAAGCATTATTCAATATTGGAAAGATCACATTGTACCATCAAATATTTACACACCTAACTAAATATCTTTACTTTCGCTATTCTGAATTCAATATAATGTAATGAAAATGAGTTCAAATTCAACGTCACAGCCCCTATCAGCTGTCACGAATAAACAATTTCATGATGTATTTCGAATTCCCTGTTCAAAATTTTATCCCTAATTTCCTCAGAAGAATAACTAAAGCACTAATTTCAAATCTTCATAGTTTTATTCTAAATTCAAAATGTATAATGCCAAAACATTATTTAGAAACTATTATTGGTTTCTTAAGAGTGCTAAAAAGCGGTGAACATGCAGGCCGAGCATGTGTAATATTGAATTATGGATGACTGGCTTTTACTAGAATCTGTGTAAATGGCCACCAGCCTGCTTTTTAATTATTTTTGCAGTAAATCAACAGTGCATGCATTGTGTTCCGGTTTGAAGGATAAGACAGGCAGTGAAATTGCAGGGTACATTGACTTAACAACTTAAGTCACAAGTTGGCGACGTACCCTCACCACAGACACAGTTCTAGTGAAGTGCGAGCCACAGCTCTTGTGAGGGTTACAGACTTGCGAATCTTACAGGAGCCACATCATATAAAATAGCTTGTCCTGACTACCGGATTCATCATCGTTTAGCTTAAACTATTAAAGTTTTAAATATGAAAAATGACCAGCAGGTTACAACGCTAATATCCACTAATAAAAAGTATTTGGAAATTCTTAAAAGGAGGTAGAATTCTACGTTCTACCTTTTATGACGGAGAACTAGTGTTTAAGTACTCCACACACATAGGCGGTAAGCGGGACGGTACCGTAGTGGAGTTTTTTGTAATATTCGTGTTGTTATGGACAATGCCACACAGAAACTGCCCGCGCAAGCGTCGAATCGCTTATCGCTACCGTGCCGCTTCCGCCTATGTGTGTGGAGCGCTTTAGACATCTCTACAGATACCGTGAAGATTGGTTATGAAATGAATGCCAATTCCAAATGCCAGAGTGTGTTAAATTGAGAGTATGTGTTGGTTGGTGTGCACAAAATATTGAACAGGATCGACAACTCCTTCATTTTGGACATATGCTTAGAGGAATTCGTGGATTAAAACGAGGCATAAAAATCGGGCTTTTCATAATTGTATTCGTTCGTACTGTAGTCCGCAAATAAGTTTTGGACTTTAGGTCGGTCGTGTAAAGAGGCACGATCAGTCGAGCGAGGGCCGGCGGCGACTCTGTAATCCCATAGGCGGTGTCGGCTTACGGCGCTTCTCGGATGCAATTATCATATTCCACCTAAACACATAATATTGTGCACGCAATTTTAAAAATAACCCGCGTCCGGCCGACCTCAATCGGCGCTGATTTATGGGGTATGAATGGTTATGGCAAGCACCGCTGCGCTACCACCATCTACTTTACCATCCATTCATCCAAGAGCGTGAGCAACCATTATTGGATGATTTTATTGCCATTGAAATTATGGCGGCATTTCACATAAAGGGAAAAAGATTGGTTAAAATTAAATATTTATTTGTTTTATATAAAAGAAATCAAACATGTTTTTGCAGTTGCAACAGTTCTTTGCACCCTATTCGGAGACTCGCCCTAGAGAGTCCTCGGCTTCAGACACAAGTTTTGACCGCCTTTCTTGTAACGAAATGCTAGGGATATTCTAGTGGTTGGTATACCGCCCATCACCCGTACTGTCATCCGCATAACAATGCATGTTCTCAATGGACAAAATGTCATTGATATGCAGAATGAACAGGGTTGGGGAGAGCACCGAACCTTGTGGAACGCTATCGTTTATGGGCATGGTTTCGGAGCAGTAGCCGTCGACGACGACTTTAATGCTCCTAATATCCAAGAAGCTGGTTATCCATTTGCAAAGTCCCTCGGGGATTCCATATTATGGATGCTTCACGAGAAGTGTTCCATGCCAGACCCTATCAAACGCCTTAGCGATATTGAGTCTGACGGCGAGAGCCTCACTTTTGCCCTCCAAGGTTTCGGCCCAACGGTGGGTCAGGTAAACTAAAAGATCACCAGCTGAACGGCCGTATTGTCAGTCACTAATCAGCTAGTGCTCTTCTAGGTACCGTAGGAGGCGGGAGTTGATGATCCGCTCCATAATCTTAGAGAGCAAGGACGTTATCGTTCATCAACAGCTCACACACGTCCCCACCGAGGGGCTCGAGCCTACCCTAAACTAGGGCGATTAGGCCTTAGTCAACCACGCTGGCCAAGTGCGGGTTGGTCGACTTCACACACAACTTGTAAAGAAATTCTTTCTTCACAGGTGTGTGCAGGTTTCCTCACGCCATTTTCCTTCGCCGTAAAAGCGTCGAATAAACGTACATATGAATTCAAAATTTGAAAACACATTGGTACGTGGCGGGGTTCGAATCGCTACCTTCCGATTGGAAGGCGACAGCCTTACGCACTACGCCATCGACGCTTATCGTTATGGGCCTGTAATTTGACGGGTCAAATTGGTCACCCCTTTTTGGGAACCCTGTTGTTCTGATAGCAAAAGCGGTAAAGGCGTGTTAGTTCGGGTATCAGCTCAAGTGAGCACGTCTTCAGCACCACTGCTGAGATACCATCCGGCCCACTCGACGTATGGGCCAAGACAAAGTTACAGTTCAAAAACGATGACGAAGTTAGATAACAACAAAATGTATAGGATTGACATATGCCTTCGCTAAATAACGTGGCGAATTTATCAAAGTCATCGATATGTAAGTTGGTAGACCAATTGATTTGCGCCGAATCGATGAAGAAACCAATTGTTTTTTCGTAACTTTCATATACTACTCAAAACAACTCATTTTTCATTAAATTCAATGAAAATATAAATTTTAATCATATATTTTACCATTTCTTTTTCATTTCTCAGTTTTGAGTACTTTGATAACCAATATATTTTCTTACATAAAGAACAATTCGACACAGCTATCGCTAATCCTTACGTTGGCTAGGAATTTGATTTCGTTATCTCAGAGACGATGACGAATTTAATTATCATTTCGCTATGAATCGATTGCCACTTGTCTTAGCCCCCAGGGAAGATTAGAATTATACCGAAATACGTTCAGTAATTTTTACATGATTGTAACAAACACCCAGACCTCCAATAACCATTCAATTTTCACAGTTCTTAAGTACTACCTGTTTTGTGTAGGTTAGAACATAGGATAGCTATATGGCCAATGCGTATTTTGAAAGCAGGTTGGTTTTTTAAATGAGGTGAATAGGGGTGCATGCAGCATGAGTGTGAAAAATCGAAATCTAGGTATTCTGTCAGTTAAACAATAAAAAAAATATCAGACACCTTTTTTGCTTAGTCAGCAAAAAAGGTGCTATTTTTTGGTGTGTCAGACAACTACTGAGGTACTTAAAGCGAATTAAAGTTGTCTTGCTACGTCACAAGTTGGTAGACAATTTTCCTACGTATCTGTGACCTCATGCGACATTCCAAATCAAAGAATCGTCGCAAGTTGTTGATAATGTAAAAAAAGTGAAAAAATATGTCAGCAATAATTTGCCAGACTCAACTAACATCCACGGCCATATTATCGATAGTAGACGAGATCCAGGTTCTATAAAATCTAGTTCACCCAATTCTCCAAATCACCCGGGGATCTAACACCTACGTGACAAATCCTAACTTCTTCAATGGACTTCGAGGAACACTAAGCTTAGCAGTTGCATTTCATGAATCAAGTGCATGAATGAGTTGGCCACGTGTCACGGCGCACTGTTCTCACGCCTGCCGAGGCGTTTTTGTCGCGTCTCGCGGCGAGGCGAGTTGCGCGCGCGCATGTGCGGAGCCCGACGACCCCCGCGACG
Source organism: Schoenobius gigantellus (assembly GCA_963935595.1). NCBI lineage: Eukaryota > Metazoa > Arthropoda > Insecta > Lepidoptera > Crambidae > Schoenobius > Schoenobius gigantellus. Next base: position 29,142,797 of record OZ012545.1, read on the forward strand.
CGCCACATGCCTCCCTTCGCTAATTACTTCGTCGTGTACTTGTCACCTAGTTACCAAGCCAGTATGGCCGATAATATCCCAGTAGCTGCAAGGAAACAGGTGTGTCTCGGAATCAGATTAGCCGTCTAAGCAAGCCGAGGAAATTAAAATATTTAAAAAGTCCGCTTGGCTTACCATCATTATTGTTACTATACTATGCTCTACATTTTTGTATTTTGGGAATAATAAAGAAACAACATTCTCTGCAGTTAAAAAGTATTATTGAAGATTACCTTTTAGTCTGCATGTTAGCTCTACATGTAGAGCTTAGTTAACTACGTGATGAAATCTTCAAACTACTGCTGTAATTTTAAAATCATAGAAAAATCTATCTAAATACAAAAGTCATATAATTAAAACCTATAAACAGGAGTGACGTCATCGCATAAATGGCAGCCACGTCTTTATACCGATTATCTACTAATAGAACTCCATCCGAAAATAATCGTTTCAACAAAAACTGATTTGTCACTTGTAGCGAGGCGGCATTGAATTGTGTAATAGGATGCCGATCTCGATGTGGCGTTGTATCGAGACGGATGTAAAAACACTACAATAGAACTAAGCAAGTACGTACTTAGGACAAATTCTTTAGACGCGTACAATTTGCTCGAGTCAACAGTCGCGTTCGGCTTACTCGAGTTAATGGAAGGTAATCTTTTTGTTCGCCATTAGCTTAACAAACGGCTGTCACGACATGAAACTGCGATGTTTTCTGTGGCTGCGAGGCACAGTACAGGCGGCAGAACCGTCGCCCCCGCGAAACAGACTTATGCTTAGGTCGCCGTAGTAGGTATTCGGCAATTCCACATCAACATAACATGATAACACAATTCACATTTAGGCGACCGTGTGCTGACCTATTTATGCTGCTCTTAGGGCATAAGTGTAACGTAAATATTAAAGACTAGCCATCTGCGCGATGGGACGATTGACCGACACGACCGGGGCTAGATCAGGCGCAGGACTAATTGTTTAACGTGCCTTCCATTAACTGCGCTCAGAAAGCCCACAAATATCACAGCATGTTATTATTTCTCTGAATATTTGGAAATTATTGATATTCGAACATTTAAAAAAAATTTATGGCGCAGGACCGGTCGGTTTGGAGATCCCTGGGGGGGCCTATGTCCAGCAGTGGGCCTCTCATGGCTGAAATGATGATGATGATGAAAAAAATTAATAAATATCCAGTCATATCAAGTTAAATAATAATACAACGAATTATCTTCGTTAAAAATTTAATAAACACAGTAGGTATTATTCCTGATTTTACATGCGATTCACGCTTAAATGTATTTCGGCAATAATTTTGTATCTGTCATTTAATTTTGTTTCATAATAATAAACTTTGAGTGTTAAGAAGAAAAATTTGAAACTGTCTTTTTGCTTATTAATAGTACATTGTTTGTTACCCCAGGGGTGAAAGTAACTTATTTAGTCCCAAGACGGAGTTTTAATAGTTCGAGGGACTAAATAAGTCTTTAACCCCAGGTAAACACTGTGCTTTTCATTACAAATACAAGGAAAGTGAAAAAAAAAACATCAATTAGCTAAAGAAAAAATGAGTGGATTTTATTTTACACTGCTGTTCCTGCGAACGATCTGTCTACGACCTGTCCTCAGACCTACCAAAAATACATAAAAATTTAATAAAAATCGGTCAAGCCGTTTCGGGCAGTTCGATAACAAACACAATAAGATAAATCAATAACTTCTGCTTTAGCCTCTTCCCTTATGAAATCAGGCGTTAAATCCATATCTGAATCAGATGAACTCATAGTGTTATTAATTATAAATTTCTGCTATACGGAAGTACTTATAACAAAACTCGAAAAACAAATGAAGATCGGATTGCCGCTTTCCCGCTTATTTTGTTTTTTTTTCTGGCCTGCCCACTATTCAGCCATTATTTTTCATTTTCATAATTGAAAAAATGCCAAATATTTTGCCCAAATCTATGGTATGTTAATGAAACAGTTAAAAGTAAATTATAATATAGTCATTTAAAAAAACATATTCTCTAATTTATACTTAACTTTATGTTATTTCAATTTTACACCGCGCTGTAATTGAGTGGCTGTATAAAATGTTGGAACATGATCCAATAGAAATATGGAAATAGAACTAGTTTCTTTTTTATAATTTGAGAGTTGAAAGCAATTCTCCCTTTTTTTTTTTTTTACGAGGGGAATGCGTTTGCACCGTCCAAGCCCCCGCAGGGGCAAGGGTGTGTGGGACTCCGCAGCGAGCGACTACCCACTAAACCCCTCGATATGCCCTCTTTGGCGCCTAGCGCAGCCACGTCCAAAGGACGCGCCGCTGCCGAACGAGGTCGTGGGAACCCTTACAGACCGACCATAACCCCGTCCGCGGCACCTGCCCACCAATGGCGGGCCCCTCACGCCCTCTCCAAGATGGAGATGGAGAGGAGTTCCCGGGGCATACTCCGGGTGGTAATTTTTTACTGTGGTTTTCATCCACGCGGCCCGACGCTCAGTGCGCTAGGCCCCCGGCCCCGCTCAGTGCGGGGTAACGGGCTTGCCCGACGGCAGACCCCACTGGATCCACCGCCGCGCACACGAGCCGAAGCTCAGCGGCGCCAAAGCGCCGACCCACCGCAAAAAGCGGCCACGGTGGCCACACGAGGTGGCCCGCCGAGTAGCACTCGGCCATCCCACGCCCCCCTCATGGGGGCCGCACAAGTGTGCCGAAGCCACACGTTGATCGGGTCAGCCTCAGTCCTTGGAACAACGACACGCCGAAGCTCAACGAGCTTGCACCGACTCGGAACAACGACATGCCGAAGCTCAACAAGGACCCGCACCAACGCGATCAAAGGGGCAACGGCACAAGGCGCAACGCGCCATGACCCGCGAGCGGGTCCCCAGGCGACACACAACCCCATCTTCAAAAAGAAGGGGAGGTGACGCCCCACATGGCCACGTGAAGTGGCCCGCCGGGTTAAGCCCGGCCACACCACGCCCCCTCCACGGGGCAGCTCTCAGACTCTTAGCCCGCGGCAGAAAATCTGCCGGGTTGCCCAGGGTGCACCACGAGGAGGTGTTCTGACATCGCACCCCAAAGCAATTGTCCCTAGGGTTAAAAAGTCTTTCAACTCGCTCCTCAGGCAACTTCAGATCCACCTTCCGAGTATGAGTAATGAAAAGGATATTTAAAATTTTATGACACCCGGGCGGATGCTTTATTTTAATTAATAAAAAATTTCATGAAAAGGCTGAATATTTTTTTTATTAGTTGATCATGTACATATTTCTAAAGCTCTAATTTAGTCTAAAACGTAAAGTCCTAAAAAGTAAAATTACCGATTTTTAAAAAATATGTCAATAATCATCTACTTTTGTGATGACAATTTTGTCACCACCTTATGGTAAAAATGTACTTCTTGGTCTATCGAGCTGTCAGCGAAATAGAGCTTTACCGGATTTGTTATAATTCTGCTCAAAAACAATTACAATTAATGTATAATGTTTAAATTCAGCAATATAACAAAAAAAACTTTGGTTTATTTTGATTATACTGTTTACTTATTTCAGTAGAAATTTAAGGAAAACACTCTTTGCTAAAAGAAATGTTAGTGGCAGAGAGTTGAGTATCAGCATTTATAAATAGATCGAAGGTCCCTTACATGTTGTGGTTGAAATATTTGCACTAATAGTAGTATATTATAATAATCCTGTTCAGCATCTGTTATCTTCTAACAAGTTCATTGTACCCAGGACCTCAAATAGCTATGCCAGATGTTTTATATGAGGTATTATCGGATAGGATTTAATGGCGAATCCAATTTTGTGAAATTTATCAGCAAACATAACATAAAACATTGAAATATAAGTGTTAATTAAAATGTTTAGTACTTAACAACAAATGAGTTAAATTTCTAGATTTGCAAAAAGTCTAACGTTAAAGCCTAGCCTTTTATATGGGAAATACTATTTTTGGTGATATTATACAAGAGTATCACAGAAAAACGTGGCTGCTTACAATGGGTCTCATAAGAAGGCTCAAAATCACTCAAAGGGCAATGGAGAGGGCTATGCTCGGGGTTTCTCTACGTTATCACATTAGAAATTGGAGTTACCGACATGGCCCAAAGAATTGCAATCCTTAAGTGGCAGTGGGCAGGACACATCGCTCGTAGGACTGACGGCCGTTTGGGCGGAATGTTCCTCGAGTGGCGGCCGCGTACCGGGAGACGCAGTGTTGGTAGCCCCCCCACAAGGTGGACCGAAGGTCACTGGAAGCCGCTGGATGCGGGAGGCGCAGGACCGATCGGTATGGAGATCCTTTGGGAAGGTCTATGTCCAACAGTGGGCGTCTCTTGGCTGAAATGATGATCACAGAAAACATGTTACTTATTCTATTCCCATCCAAATCATAAACAAAAAAAATATTACTAATACTTAATAATTTCATTAGGAAAAATATTTTTTTACTTAAAACATTCCAAATACTTTTCACGGACATAAATTTACACCAATTTAAAAAACTCTTGCGAGCAATTAAACCGAATCACTTAAAAATTTCTGAATAATTTGTGTTCAATGCATAGCTTTAATTACTATTTATTATTTAGTTTTAATACTTTTTATTTAGGAGTATTTCATTGTGTACAAAATACAATTTGTTTTACTAAGCTAGTATTTGTAGTAGCCAAGATTTTCAGAAATCTTTTGTGACGTGGATTCATTTATGACCAGTTATTGGAACTTTCTTTGTATTTGACAAGTTAATACTAAATCGCTCTCAAGCGTATGTATCTATTGGGATTGTGTTAGTCTATTCTATTAGTTTCTTCGTTAATTATTAATAAAAAAAATAATTTATCATTTCCATCCTACATTTTAATTTGATATTGAAGGTTGACCAAAGAAAAAGCTAGTCAAAAGAAAAGCTAATAAATAAAGAATCGTTTTCGTTAAAGGAGACTGGCGGGTTACGGCCTGAAGTCCTACAAGATTGAGACTTTTATGAATAATATGTATATTTTTTGTAGATTTTATTAAAGTAACAAACATCTTTGTAGAACTTCGCAAATTCAAGAAAAAAATCCCATTTAATGAATTTAATCGGTACATTTTAAGACTCGATTTTAGAGAATTAACCGGTTTTACAAAGAAAATAATACATTTACAAATTATTGAATTACAATGCTTCATTTATTTACTGCAGATTTATTTATATTTTATCTGAAATTAATGTTTTTAAAAGATTTGAGTATAAAATGTAGTAGATCGATGAATCAATTAATTTATTAAGTGCGACAACACTGATGCGATGTTTGATCAAAATGTCAACAAATGTACATTATTACTCGTTTGTGGTTATTTGCGTTTGTGCGATTGATTTTATTTTCACTAACCTGTGGTGTAACGTGTGTGTATTACCTATTGTGGTACTAAAATAGATATTTATGTCTTTTACACAAACTGGTTTTTATATGTTACTGTTAATTATAAGACAAATTCGTGAATCAAACCAAAACATAACCAAACTTATTTGTCAACATTTAACACACTATAACTAATTTTCTCTAAGTTCTGGGCAAAATATTTGACTATTTTCAATTGTCTTATACTCGTAGATTGAGCTTTGACGAGCCGTTAAAAGTTTTCGTGTATGTAATCAGGCCGAATACTCCTAAGAAACCCGCCAGTCTCCTTTACCTATTTCTGCCCTCGATCTTTGCATTGCTGTGTTCCGCTTTGAAGTCTGAGAAAAGGAATGAATTATTGGGTTTGTGACTCAATATCTTATGTCATATAAATAGCAATAATGTGGTTTTAGTTGGTGGGGTTGCAGATTTCCCAATTTGAAAGGAATCACAAGTAGTATACAGAGGCGATCAAAACCACCTAATATCAGTCAGGGAATCCGCTTGTTGGCCAACTTAGTTGAATAAAAAATTTGTCTAGCAAATATACTGAAAATATAATAGTAATATTGATAAACACACTAGGCTAGCAACGCACAAGGAACTGGTCGCAAGCGTCCATAGGCTTCGGTAACCATTTGCATAATATATCAGTGCCTATTATATAATCAGAGCCCTATATTTGAAATAAAGACATATCTATAAATATTTAAATAAAATAAAGCAGTACGCGAAGTCCATGTTCTCATAAAGGCATTGAGGCGGTCGTGCCCGTTGCTTCCTGCGGACTCAATTAAAACCCATTGCGGGAGCGTGCGAAGTGACCACATGCTCTGGGGCACGGTCATGGAGACTGGGTGTCCCTTTTTTGGAGTCTGCTAGTCTCAAACGCATTTGTACATTCCATAGAAAGGAACATTCAACAAAATTACCAATACCTATTCGCTTAAATACAAAAAAATTTAACGAAAATACAAAAAAAATTTCATATTAACTCGTTTATAAGGCATACACGCATTATCAATGTCATAAAGAAAAAAGATATAAAATAAGTTGTTGTGCCCTAAACCAAGATAAGTAAGAGCTTTGCACAAAGCCCTGGTTTTCAGCAAGAGAACACAGAGAGCTAGCTAATATTCAGGTGGTAATTTTCATAGAGCTTTAATTGGATCAAATGGCAACGGCGCCGGTGGAGTACCATGTCTCAGAAGAATGCCAGCCAAAGACATCGGTCGATGCTCTGACACTCACTCACTACCAACACGAACTAAGTCAGCGTGGTGTTCTGATTGTTCTCGAGGGAGACCCATGTGCAAAATGGGGTTATCGTGATTGGGGTAATGATTGTGATGTCATAGTTTATGGAAACCAAATTACGTGCTATTAGCAAACTTTCTGTCCATTTGGTTTGTCTCGATAAAGCCCAGAGCTTTAGGGAACTTCTTATACAAGAAGATGCTTACGAATCATTTACAACGTTTGACGTGTGTATGATGATTCTGGGGTAGGTACTCGGAATTCCTAAAACCTCCGCGATGACACACTGCCCATTTGAGGCGACGAGATTAAATGATCAAACGAGATGTCCCGTGCTGAAAGTCACGTATGGCCCCAGTACTCAGCGGAGGCGCTAATCGCCCTCTGACCCCACAGGATATAGTTCTTGTCCAACTGTCTCCGCATTTTCGGTCAATAAACTCTACTAGTTATAATAATTTTACGATTCGCAACTGCCGACTTGATCCGGTTGACGAAATTATATGGTTTTAAAATGACTTCGCAACGGGTGTCGTCTTTGGGAGCATTAGTGGAACGTTAACGTTAAATACCCTTTTAAGACCCCCATTATGGCGAAGAAGACATCAGAGGTCGCAACGATTTAATGATTAGCTTACAATGTTTCAAATACGTAATGGCTGACGTTAAATATTAATTTTTTGGAGTGTGGTTATGTTTTAATAACAGTTTCGTTCTGCTTAGGGTTCCCTGTGTTAAAATGAAAAAAGGACTCTTTAATATAACTGCATTCTTTTAACTGTTTTCTCAGAATAGCGTGGAGATATTATGTCAATATTAAATGCTTATATGCACGATCTTGGAAGTGATAAATAATCTGGTTTCAAATCAACGCGATAAAATATACAACCATTGCATGTCGCCCATTCTTAAGTTGATTTTGAAATCTACAAATATTTTTTTTGTTTTCCACACAATAGGAAAGCTCTTGGCCTTCATCTCACCTTATGATAAGTGATGATAAGGCTTAAGATGAACGAGCATCGCCTGAACTCGTCAACGACTGAGAAACTGGCTATTTTACCTCTTATCATCAGAACACAACAACGTTACAGTACTTCAAGATAAAAAATGGTCATCTGCTAACCTCGTGTTCCCGGAGATGACCGACAGATGTAGACAGTTTAATGATATAGAGCTGCTCCTGTGATTGTAAATGATTTTAGGGCCAAACTGCTTTCTGTCAATTGTCTTTGATAAGTTGGACGATTGCTTCCGATGTTTTCTGATGCCCGTTATTTATCGTACATCAAGATATATAAGCATTGTTATTATGGCAACTTAATGTAAGACGATGATAGCTAATCAGACGGGCTCAGAAGTCCTTTTTTTACGAGGTGCTTTTGCGCACCGTACCAGCCGATGGCGAGTCGACAAGCGTGTTTGGAAGGGCATTCCCGCTAAACCAACCTCGATGCCCATCTTGTCAGTACACAATATTATGTTAAGGGATAATGTTATTATTACTAGGCACCCTTAACATAATGTTATTGTTAACTATAAATTTTCTATAAAAAATAATGTTGGTTGGCACAATAATATTTTTTAAAATAATAATAATTTTCAAAAAGAGAAATTAACAGGTTTTATCTATACTAATATTATAAAACTGAAGAGTGTTTGGTTGGTTGGTTGAACGCGTTAATTCTTTTTGTGTTGGATAGTCCATTTATCGAGGATAAGGCTATATAACATCACGCTGCGACTAATAGAATGTTACAAAAACGGGAAAAATGTACATGTTGTTATTTTCCGACATCCACACGACAAACGAAGTCGCGGCAGCTAGTAAGTGATAAAGCTGCAAATTAAATATATAGACTTTTTCTTATAATAGGGGTACAAGAGTTTGCTTCTCACCAAATTTCAAGATTCGTAAAGCTTGCGTCAAGCTCTACCACAGAACACAAGCTATACTGTTTCACCTTTGGACCGCTCTTATGTCGTTCACATTAAGTTTTTGTAGTAAAAATGTTGATTGACGTGGCCTTAATTAATAAACGCGAAAGTTTGTGAGTATGAATAGATGTATGGATGTTTGTTACTCTTTCACGAAGAGTAAGAGAAGTAGGTTTTGTATCTAAGTTAGGTTTGCAAGCTTGGTGGCGCATTGGCGCGTGCGCTCAGCGAACGATTGCTGAGATTAAGCAACGTTCGCTGTGGTCAGTCCTAAGATGGGTACCAAAATAAGAAACATCTCAAGCTACTCCGTGCTTCGGAAGGCACGTTAAACAGTGGGTCCTGCGCCTGATCTCGCCCCGGTCGTGTCGGTTAACCGTCCTATCGGACTAGGCGAGTGAAGAAACAGAGAGTGCACTTGCGTTTGCGCAGTCACTTGTGCACTATAATATCTCCTGCGCAGATGGCTAGTCTCTGTGGAAATTGGCCGCCGTGACTGAATATCGGTTAGGAGGACATTACTCTTTCACGCAAAAACTACTGAATGGATTTGGATGAAATTTTGTAGGTAGACGGATTACGATAGGGATTAACATATAGGCTACTTATTATCCCGGAAAAGTAAATAGTTCCCGTGGGAATATAGATTTACAGTATTTTCTTTGAACTTTTAAGGCGAAACATAGTTTGCGGGCACAGCTAGTATACAAGATAAGTATGTTTACTTCCAGGAATAATATAATCCAACATACATAACAATTTGACAAACTTAAACAATTTTTCATTTTTTAATGCTCATATTATTGACTAGCTGACCGTATGCAACTTGCATTACCTTTCCCGTCAGATTTTTCCCGTAGAAAAATAACCCTACCTATGTCTTTCACCTGGTCTCGAACTATCCCTATACCTACCAACTTTCATCAAAATCGGTTCAGTAGTTTCGAAGCCTATTCAATACAAACAAACAAACAATCAAATCTTTCCGCTTTATAATATTAGTATAGATAAATCAATAAATAGTCTGCGAAGAATTCGCTGAATTCCATCGGCCACGGTAGAAGTATCCAATTATTATCTTTGTTGAATTGGAATCACGTAGCCTTGAGAAAACAATTCCCTTATACAAAGGTTCGCTGGGCCGGAGCCCAGTTCAATGCGTATGGATCGACTATTAAAGCTCTTAATTAATTGCTCGGCACGAATTCCATTTATCGGTGCGATAATTTTTTGCCAGTAAATTAAGCCAAGCAGACAAAACAAAGCTATCCCTATTAAAGTATGCCATTTACATTCCAGCGGTAGAGATGCACAGTAATGTCCAACTGTTCGTACGACATATATGTCCAAAACTGTAATTCAATACGTTTAAGTGCGGCATAAATGTTCAGCAATGTACTTTCAATTCGAAAAATGACCAATCGGATGACGCTTTTGATAGTTTGAGTGAAGTCGCGATAACGCCCCTATGCGTCGGATATAGGATCCAACATTGTTGTCTGATAAGCGAAAATAAATACCTAAATATAACTCTTTAAACTCTAATGTTGCAAATTCTAAAGTTTACACAAAAACTCAATCATTATGATAAATCATTAATTTCTTTCCAAATGTAGTAAATGTAAATCAAAAATCTTTTGAGACGTACTCTCAAATGAGTTTTGATTTAGAGATTTCTTTCTGTTGTAGGTATATTGGGTTTGTAATAATTCCTCACATTTCCTAGCCATAGTAACAAAATAGCTAGCATCACGCTTTTCTTTGAAAAAGTGTTTAAAATTTTTAATATAATTACTCTCAAACTATCTGAAATCCTATTGTACCGAAAATCGGCATAATTCTATTATATGCAAATGATAAAGATGAGTATCCGTTAGACAATATTCTGCAGGCGTAGCGAGCGGCATGTACTGAAATTATGATTATATGGTTAGCAAAGATTTACCTTGCCTTGTACGTGCCATAATATACTATAGCCGGAATGAGGCCCGCAAATTTTACAGGCTGGTGTTAACTTAGTAGAAATTTCCCAAGAATTGGGTAAAAATTACATAACATTTTATTAAAGCAGTATACGGGCTATTTGTTTTATGTGCTTATTTCTAACTCGTTTTTATAAAATCAACCAATTTCGATTTTTATAAAATCACATTTGACATTTTAACATCATTGAAGAACACTAATAAACATCTAAGAAGTCATAAGCAAACATAAACTACGTTTAATTTAAAACATAGTGAAACCCTCTAAGCTTCTGTGAGGTTTGGTGGGTAAACAACGCCAATGCATTGATGTATACGTAACCAATACACTAATGCATTAGCCACTGGTTAAATCAGAGTATTAAAAGCTTATCAAGTCCTATTCAAAAAAGATATCCAAGAAAACATTTTTCTTTCTCACTAAACATATTAGTGGTCTTTTTTCTGTAGATATCGTTGTATTTGTTTTTTATATAGGTATTTAATAATTTCTAAGGTGTAATAGAACGTTTTGCACATAATGAAGTGAAGAGTGTAGCTCTATTTCTCAGTGTATCGTCATCGTCAAATACAAGCTTAACATCGAATGTTCTAATTTGAATTTTCCTGCTCTTCAAATCCCATTAGGTAAATTAAATCAGCATCTGGCAACACTAATTCGATCTATCTACCATTGACTCAAGGCCCGCGAGTCGTTGGCACGCCAGGCGCTTTCGTTGGTAGCGGCGACGACCGCCAAATGACACGTTTATAGGGCCACCAAACTACCATGTCCTTACAGATAAATATAGCTGCCAAGTAAGTTTTAATGTTTATAATAATACCTACCTGTTTTTCTTTGTACTACAACAACGACAGGATTTTGTTATTTAAAGTAAGCTGTAGCTACTAAGGTTTTCATTATAATGACAAAAAGTATCATATTCGAAAATCCGGTTGCCAGCTCTTGGGAATCAAATAAAATCCATCATAAACAGAAATTGTAGAACAAGAATCATTATTATTGCAACATTGTAATGACTTTTATTCGAGAAGCTTACATATTCAACGATTCCATGAAAAAAGAGCAAGCATAGATTCCTTTGATATATGATATCGATTGGTCCCGCATGGCAATGGAATGCTCATGTTTCTAAAAACTAGAATTGCTGAACCGGATAGCTCGATGAGACGGCAGACTACAGCTATGTTTTGAATATCGATCGTTAATAAATTAACGATCATATGGAGTGTGACTGCAGAAAACGTAAGCTGATGGGTGATACATGGCGCGTAGTGAAGCATGGAAGCGCCCATACGAATTGCAAATGTAGCAGGTAGGTAGGCCGCGAGCCGCGATACAAAACAGCGTTTTTATTGGATACCAGGCGTAATTTTCCACCACAAACATTCTTCACAAAATATAGATGACCGACAAAACCGTTAGGTCAGGTATCGGTGCTATTTATAGCTTTTTCTTAATAATTTACTTCTTCCCATGATTCGGCATCGTGCAAAAAAAAACAATCATTACATAAGCAGCCCCTTGCGACTAGTGATTGAACCTGAGGGGCGTTTTTATAATTCATCTGCAATCAACTGCTAAAGTTACGCAACGTTTAATGCTAAAATTAAGCAACGTTTGGCCCTGGTCAGGTCTATTTATCGGTGACATCTCAAAATGTAAAACATCTCTCAAGCTCCGCTGTGAGTCGAAAAGCACGCTAGACAGTAGGATCTTGCGCATCAGCTCATTCCAGTCGTGTCGGTTAACCGTCCCAGCGGGAATATACGAGTGAAGGAACAGCCCTAACCATGATCACTCAAAACAATATTAAAACCGCCCGGATGAGATGGAGATGGAAATACGCAGCAAGAGCGGTGTCTCTGTGTCAATATTGTGTTAACATTGTTTTAACCGAGGTTATAATTTGTAACATAGGTACTGAGTCTTAAACCAACTAAACTAACCAGCATACCTAGTCGAAGTGCCTTTCTATTTATGATTCTACACACTTCTTAACCACAAAAAAGTTAACGCAATGAATAAGTAAGTTTATTGAAAATTTTTCTCGCATGCCTATTTTTGTACATATCACGAGTTTTTAAAGTCCAATACTTATATCAACAGAACACAGAAAGCCTGGATCTATGGAAATGTTTTATTGATAAAGATTCTATAAAGTTAGACTTAAGCAGAAGAAGTTGCGGGCTAGAAATTTTAGTCACTATCCGTTACATAATATCATTATTTTCACTTAAACACTGACGCATTAGGTACACATATGTAGATTTGTTCAAAGCATGATAAGTAGTACAAATACGACGTTATTCTTTAAAAAAGTGTCGAGCAATTTGAGGCAAATGCCAACGATTTTGGAACTAATCATCTGTGTATGAGTGAGACCGATCGAGACTCTCGACAGGAATTTGTAAGAAAACACTTGCGCAAAAGCTGAAATAATTGGAACAAAAATCTAAAATAACGCGAACAAAAATCTAAAACAAGCACAACATCAATTTTGTTCACTTCATTCCTTAAAAAAGAAACTGGAGGATTTAATTCAAATTCAGCAAGCGATTTCAATTCAAGCTTAAAAATTTACCTCTTTTGTCCCGAATAACAAAACCTTAAATTCAAATAGCAGCAATAAGAACAGTGTTATTTACTGTTATGCCACCGGATCAGATACCTACACTTTTGTAGTTTTAGGCTCTTCGATGGCAATACATTCGAGCCCACAGGTATAGTAGCTACTTGATGAGGAATACGGGATGTTCAGTAGTTCTTCAATAGCGATAACGAATTATAAGAGTGAAAAGATGTCCTCTGGGCTCTGACGTATTGCCATTGTGCAGCCCAAAACTACAAAAAATCACATACGCACCTTAAGGCGCATAGTAAGGTCAATCATAAAAATTCATTGCAGAAAAAACCGGTTCTCTTCATAAATATTGAATAAAAAAATCTTTAAAAATGATATGTTATTATACAACGCATTCTTTAGAGGATGGTCTTTTTAATTTTTTGATAAATTAATTAAAAGTTGGTTAAAATGTGACCCAAACATGCCTCGATTTCAAAAACTTTAAACCTAATCGCGTCGTAAATATTAGGTTAAATCATATACTTTCGATTTCAATAAATAAAGTGAACAATATTCTAGAGGATGGTCTTTTTAGATTTTTTTATTTGCTTTTATTAATGTTTAATTTAAATAATTCATCTTACGCGTAATGGTTTGCTTAAATATTCCCCTCACTCTCACTCACTCACTCCTATGTAATCAGTGCGGGACGAAAGACGCAAGGTCATTGGGAGCACTATGCGCCTTAAGGTGCTCAGTTGCACAAAGACTAAAAAAAGCTTTGTGGAAGTTTGTGGCATGCCATGCCATATGCTATCTGCATAAAGAGCATACACATGTTTGAACTTTGAGTAGTTCCCCCAATGATATTTAGAGCAACAATTTGCCGACGTCATGGACCAAAACGTCCAGCTGAGCTCCAAACTTTTAACAGGACCGATAAGGACGCGTCTGTTCCCGAAATATAAGTACTATTTTTATTATTTCGCCGAACCAATCCGAACCGGTTTTATGAATATTGAACTAAAATATGGCGATATCTTGTTCCGAAATAGTCTGTTATTTTTTGTCGAAAATTTTGATAAACAAACGACATGCTCAATATTTACGATCTTTTATTATTACTTTTACCTGTCCCGGTGTCTGTAATGAAATCTTGCAAGTTTTTGACCCACTTCCCGGTTTCCGATTGAGCTGAAATTTTGCATGCATATGTATAACGCGTGACAATGCAATATTATGTTGACATGGAGCTGATCTGATGCTGGAGCTGGAAGGTGGCCATAGGAACTCTGCTTTAAAATGACACAAACCCATCGAGCTTGGACTCGTTTGATTCGTATCGACGAGTACTAAAAGCTTGTATTTAAAAAAAAAATACCACTACACTTACTCGCATAGCTACACCAATTAAATCCTTTTTTTTCTCTTTACGATTACAAACATGTTAAGGAACCCTCGATGCGCAGTGGACGACTTGCACTTAGCTGCTTTTTAATTATTTTAAAAAATTCCTGAGTACTTACTTACTCACAAAGAATCACTACATCTCATTCACAATAAAAATTTTGAAGATGGTCATTATTTAAACGGCATTACAGGTGTTTTCGCAAAATCTATAAATATTTCTAAATTAGATGTTGTAAGGTATGTCTGTATAGTTTGGCTTAGCATATATATATATGCTATATTTCACAAACAGTTTTATTTCATAAAAATAATTTAGAAATGCCTGTCGGAGTGAGTGGAACAGTTACTCAAGTGAATGATATTTATCCCAATAATTATCACAAAGTGTTTACACATTGATCGTCAATTATCACATTGTTTGTCAATTCCAAGCAGTTTTGTCTGTCATGTAATCAGACACTTTATAATATGCTTTTTTCATAAGTACGCCCTTGATTGTTACTTTGAATTTATTCAAGCTAAGTGCTTGAATGCTGTTAATATTATATGGTATTTTATTGTAGAAACGTACACAAAGGCCTTTGAAAGAATTATTAATTTTTTTGAGCCTAGTATTTGGTAACGCTAACATATTCTTTTGCCTAGTATTCACTGAATGAATATCACTGTTTTTACAAAATAAATGAATGTTTTATGGACATATGTTACATTCTCGTAAATATATTGTGACGCAACTGTCATTATATCGATTTCTTTAAATTTTTCTCTCAAAGAGTCTCTTATTTTATGATTATAAATAGCTCGAATAGCCCTTTTCTGCAGCACAAAAACAGTCTGAATGTCGGCAGCATTTCCCCACAGCAAAATGCCATACGACATCACACTATGAAAATAGGCAAAGTATACAAGTCTTGCTGTATCAACATCAGTCAGCTGACGTATTTTCCATACAGCGTAAGCTGCAGAACTAAGTCTCTTCGACAATTTATCAATATGTGGGCCCCACTGAAGCTTAGAATCTAAAGTAATACCAAGAAATACTACGGTATCCACAAGGTCCACATTTTTATGAATACAGATTTATTAATACAGTTTATTAAGTCCTACTCCTCAGTGGCTTTAGTGGTCATAGCATCGACATAGTATGTGAAAGACGGATGATCAAATCCTGCCTGAATTATTTTGTTGTATTAATAGTAATCCTGCCTGAATTATTTTGTTGTATTGATTTTAATGTTGGCTATAGGTCAGTTATATGTATTCCACTTTGTATGTTACAAGTAGTTTTTGCGCGTTCATGAATAGTTAATTTTGTTTTTAATACATCGTAGCAATCATCGAAAATTTATCTATGATGATTGATGATTGTTACGCCCTTTGATTATATACACGGCGTGTATATAATCAAAGGCATTACATATGCATTACATATACATATATACATTTGTGCTATATGGTATTATTTGGGGTCGACATTTTAGAGATTGGACTTATATTTCGTAATATTTCCGGTTTAATAACAATACAAATTAGAGTGCACATAATTTCAACGTGCATATCTACTCCACTTCTTTTATCGCATTTTAGTCATTGCCTGCACCCATCCCAAGATAATATCAAATCAAATTCTACGTATACCAAAGCGTGTTAATATATCTGTATTTCAAGTAAGTATAACTATATAAAATTTATGTCTAAGATTCGCAACTCAACAACAGCTGAAAGAGAACCTATGTGTGTACTTTAATCACTCTCTCACACTTTATCTAAAACAAATTGACTGTCAAATTCAAATCATCAAGTTTTTCAGAAGAAAATTTTACATTACCTACTATTTTACTGTAATATTTTATTTTTATAGATAAAGAGCTAGTTTACATTATACGAGCAATAAAAAATTCATTTATAATTTGATTTAATAATATTTTATAGCCTCTAAAACAACATTAATTGTACGGTAAATAGATATGGTCAAGTTAAGCCCTGGTGCAAACAAAATTTTAAACACGTATCTAATTATGTCATAAATCAATATTTTGATGACAATTAGTATGAATATGAACAATATCAAGATTTGGATTAACCATAGTCTGAAAAGTTGTTTCATAACAAACTGAATAAGAAATTCTACCAACATGAAAAAAGCCGGCTTTATTGTAAACTAGCTGTGCCAGCGAACTACGTTTCGCCGTATATTTTTTACCCGTTTTTGCAACATTTGTCATTGATGCTCAGCTCCTATTCGTCGTAGCGTGATGTTATATAGCCTAAAGCCTTCCTCGATAAATGGACTATCCAACACAAAAAGAATTTTTCAATTTGAATCAGTAGTTCCTGAGATTAGCGCGTTCAAGCAAACAAACAAACAAACTCTTCAGCTTTATAATATTAGTATAGATGACACCTTATTTCTCTTTTTTTCAGGATTAAAAACCTTTCGCAAAACGTTTCATTTCGCGTTCTCCTCTTTTAACTATTATATAAGTATTCACTATCAATATCAACTGATTAAAATACAATCAAACCAGCACCATCATACATATGTATAATATGAGCTAAAACATCATTTAAAAATAAATCATAGGTTTGAACGTGTGTTTACTCTGATGACGGACCAACACGGTAATAAGTATCTTCAGTGGCTGCCCTATCAACATTAACCGACAAATCGTTCCCAATTTTGAACTGGGTCACAAATGTCGTGATAATGATAAATTGATTTTATTTACTCATTCTTGAATTGCTACCATTCAAGGGTATTTATGATCATCAAGTGTTAAGAGACTTGAATGATAGCAATTTATCTATCTCAATCATACTGTCATCACAAGGAACATGAACTTATCGTTATATTATATCTTTATTCTTATTATCTTATATTTATCTTATATCAGAATTGCAGTAAAAAAATCAAGTCAAAAAGATGATACGCCTGCATATTTTGTTCCATATTTAAATATGATTTATAGAAACATGCAAAATCGCACTAGTGGATATTATAAATAAGACGTAATGTCTAACACAACAAAGGAACAAATAAACAGATATGTACATACCAATGATGAAAGAAGTTAGTTCGAATTTTATAAAAAAAATTGTATCTACTGACAATTTACCCTCTCTATCCATGCTTACCGCAAGATGCCGACTGAAAATATGATGCTTGGCGAGCTTTCCGTGTGAGTGAACTTGATAAGTTCCGAAAATACGAGACATATCCACAAGAAAATTGTAGTAAGGCCCTTGCGGGCAGTGAAAAGTTGTTTTTGTTATATGTTGGTCACACTGGCCCGTAGCTTGGATTGGAGTCGCTCACGTCCGTAGGTTTTACCCTCGAGACCCTACACGTGATCCCCGGGTGGTGCTAATCGAGTGACCAACTTCTGGTGGTAGGGCTTGAAAAACCCGACTGGCTAGCGACCACCGTGCGCATGATGTAAAACCCGTCAAGTGGCCATTTTTGTCCGCGTTTCGGGATCAGTCTGCGCACAGCCAGAGCTTGAGGGGTCGTTGCTGCGATTCGTATGGTTTGTGCGGGCTTCCGTCGACCCAGTGCCAGGTTGACTGCGTTGACCCTCCGCCCAGGAAGACCCGAAGAAACGGCTGTTCCGCTGGCCGCCCGTGGTATAGTACAGGGGCCCAAGCGGACCTAACCAGTCCGTGAGGCTGCCCCACCATGCCACGCATAATCTCGGGGTGGTCCGTCGTGCCGGTTGGTGACCGGACGGTGGGTCCCGGCGGCCACTTCCGGGGGGGTTCGGGGGCCCTTCCGTGCGGAGGGTCAGCGCAAATCAGCTGTCGGCTGTTCCCTGGCGAAACAGGCCTACACACATTAACTATGCGAAGCGCAGCAAGGACACCTCAGTTTCACGCCTCTCACTCCAATAATTATGGCAGCGCAAAATATTAGGACTGGTCGTACAGCGGTGCATTATCCCACCAAAACACCATTATTCGAGGTGGGGCTCGCTAACATCCGCGGGCTCCATTCTAACCTCTTAGCTGTCCACCACCATCTCGAGACAGCCCGTCCAGCAATGCTGTTTTTGACGGAGACGCAAATTATCTGCCCGGCCGATACAGGCTACCTTAATTACCCCGGCTACGCTCTTGAGGAGTCCTTCAAGGCGAAGGCTGGTGTTTGCTTGTTCGTCCGGGCGGACGTTTGCTGTCGTCGCCTGCGCTGTTTGGAGGAACCTTCCTTTTCCATCCTTGCGGTACACGTCGATTTTGGCACTCATTGCCGTGTCTACGTCTGCGTCTACCGTTCCCATCGTGGTGACTTGGAGACAACTCGACTTTTTGAACATATAAGTCGGGTGGCAGATGACGCGCAGGAGCGATTTCCTTCCGCCGAGCTGGTGTTTTTAGGGGACTTCAATGCTCACCACGAGTTGTGGTTAAGTTCCTCTAAAACTGACCATGCGGGTAGGACTGCCCATGCATTCGCTCTCACGCACGACCTGACACAATTGGTCACCCAGAACACCAGGGTACCAGATATTATCGGTCAAGCGCCCTCTTTATTGGACCTTCTGTTGACAAATCGCCCTGACGGATATCAGGTGGTGGTTCGAGCTCCACTAGGATCTTCGGATCACTGCCTGGTATCCGTCTCAGTGCCTCAGGCGTTACGACCGTCGCCTGTGGTTGCAGCACGCCGTCTGTGGCACTATGCGTCAGCAGATTGGGACGGTATGCGGGATTATTACGCATCTGTTCCTTGGTGGCAGCGCTGTTTCAATAGGATGGATCCGGACTCCTGCGCTACCTCTGTTGCTGACGAGATCATACTAGGAATGGAATATTATATTCCGCATTCCAATCTCGTCAGTAGAGGCAGACGTAACCTCTGGTTCAATCGCGAGTGCGCCTCTGCTGTTGAAAACAAACAGCTGGCTTACCGCGCTTGGATCAGAGGCCGAGCATCTAAGGATCCCAATACAAGCCTACTGAAAACAGCCTACAATAATGCCACCAAGTTATGTAAGAGGGCTTACATTAGAGCGGATGCTCAGCGCATTGCACAAGTGGGCCAGGAACTGCTATCGCACCCTACGGGTAGCCGTTCTTTTTGGCGCCTGGCCAAAGCTGTGCAATCAAACTTCTGCCAACCCTCGCTGCCACCGCTGAGACTTGCCGATGGCTCACTTGCTCATCAGCCGCAGGAGAAAGCCGACCTCCTGGCAAAACTCTTTGCGGCTCATTCCCGTGTCGATGACTGTGGTACACAACCTCCGAAACTGTCCCATTGTGGCAGCACCATGCCCGATATTCGTATCAGACAGCGTGATGTGCGGGCGGAGCTCCAGTCGATCGATACTCGAAAAGCAAGTGGCCCAGACGGCATTCCTGCGATTGTTCTTAAGAAGTGTGCAGCGGAGTTGACTCCGGTCCTTACGCGTCTATACCGTCTGTCGTTCTCTGCTGGTTGTGTGCCGAAATCTTGGAAAGAGGCCAATGTCCAGCCGGTTCCCAAAAAGGGAGATCGTTCTGATCCGGCTAACTATCGTCCTATAGCCGTCACTTCCATTTTGTGTAAAATCATGGAGAGGATCCTTAATACACAGCTGATCCGTTACCTGGAAGGTCACTCGTTACTTAATGACCGACAGTATGGGTTTCGTCCTAAACGGTCAACAGGTGACCTTCTAGCGTTCCTTTTGCACAAATGGGGTGAATCTATCGATAAGCGCGGCGAATCGGTGGCTATTAGTCTCGACATCGCCAAAGCTTTTGATAGAGTCTGGCACAAGGCTCTTCTTTCCAAGCTTCCGGCATACGGATTACCCGCGCAGTTCTGTACGTGGATTGCCAGCTTCCTCCACGAGCGTAGAATTCGCGTTGTCGTTGACGGCTGCGCTTCGCGGTTCGTGGCAGTGAACGCTGGTGTTCCGCAAGGCTCCGTTCTATCCCCCACATTGTTTCTTCTGCATATCAATGATATGCTTTCCTTGGGAGCTATACATTGCTATGCAGACGACAGTACAGTGCATGGGGGATATCACGGAGCCTCGGGGGCTGCTCGTGGTGATATTGGTAGGGAAAGGCAGAATCTTATCATTGAGCTCAACAGGACGCTGGACCTCGTCTCCGAATGGGGCTCCAACAATCTTGTTGAGTTCAATGCTAAGAAAACACAGGTGTGCGTGTTCTCGGCGAAAAGGTCACCTTTCCTCCCCCTTCCTTCTCTTCAGGGCACAACCCTTCACACACAGAGCAACATCACCTTGCTCGGAATGAACATTCGCTGCGATCTGAACCCCAGAGACTACATCGAATCCGTCATAACTACTGCCTCACGGAAACTCGGTGTCCTGAACAAGGTGCGTAGGTATTTTGCGCCGGACCAACTATGCTTGTTGTATAAAACTCAGGTTAGGTCTTGCGTGGAATATTGCTCGCACCTTTGGGACGGCTCCGCTCAGTACCTCCTCGATGCTCTGGACAGATTGCAGCGTCGCGCTATTCGCATAATTGGCGATGTAGAGGCAACTAACACCCTCGAGCCTCTACAACTTCGTCGTGACATCGCCTCTCTTAGCACCTTTTACCGAATGTTCCATGGGGAATGCTCTGAGGAGCTCTTTAACCTTATCCCTCCTTCTCCATTCCTTAACAGAAACACGCGTAAGGGCCTTCGGAGTCATCCGTACACTGTGTCCTCCTTTTCACACCGTACCAAGAAATTCCAAGATTCCTTCTTCTGTCGTTCATCCCACACTTGGAATTCTCTACCTGCGCACGTGTTTCCTCCATCCTACAACATGGGTTCCTTCAAAAGAGGCGTGAAAAAGCATCTTTTGGGCCGGCAAGGGGCGGGCAGGTAGGAGAGTGGATGTCGTCCCTACTCTATCTGTCAACTCATTTGGGCCTCTTTCACCGCTTAACATCAGGCGGGAGGAGGTCATTTGCCGGGCCATCCATAAAAAAAAAAAAAAAAAAAAAGCTCAGGTTCTTTCCATCCCAACGAGACCAATCACAGTCACGGCGCCAGTACGCCCACACCCGTGACCACAGTCGAATAAAGAAGCATACATTGGAAGTTACACCAATCACAGGACAAAATCCCTGCGAACCATGTCAGATGGTACGGCCACATCGAGAGATGCGGAGAGGACTATGTGGTACAACTAGGGATGCCACGATATATCGGAAAAGCGATAAATATCGATATATTGATCCCTAAATATATCGATATTTATCGATATCGACCCCTAAATATATCGATATTTATCGATATCGACGACACTTCGGCCCTACCGCCTAAATCACTAGTTATAGTTTTAGCTCTCTAATTTTGTGATTTCGTACCGTCTGTCATAGCAAACTAAACCAAACGATGATCTTCCTAGAAAGACTTAAAATTTGGCACAGACTTCAATATAGAAACGTGATGTTGTCTGTGCCTATTCTTACATTATTTTTAACTTTTCAGTGTTTTTGAAGTCGGTTTTAATTTTTTGTAAAAAAAAATCTTAATGTATGTTCACCAATTTCTCCGTCAATTATGGGCCGATTTTCAAAATTATTTTTGTTATCCCTACCTATACTCCTGAGATGGCCCCATTGCCATCAAGTCACGATGTGATAATAGGATCCCATGAAAATAAATGGACAACCTTCAATAGTGTTTCGTGTTTTGTTCTGAAGATATTTGTATCTGGTAATCATCATATGAGTGAATAATATGGAAGGTCAGGTCAAGGCCAAAAATCAAGGATTCTTCCACCATCAGCTCGGTTCATGACTACCAGACGCAAATACGTGAATAACTTCGGAAAAAAACATGAAACACGTTCGACGTAACTATAAAGTTTAAGGGATTCCCTCGATTTTCATGGGATCCCATTATTAGATCCTGACTTTGGTGACTTTGGGACCACCCCAATTCGGAAAATCGGCCCACAATTGGCGGAGTAATCGCGTATCCTACACACAAAACACGTTGAAAACACCTAAAAATTTAGGGGCTTCCTCAATTTTATGGGATCCCATCATCAGACCCTGACTTTGATGACCTTGGGACCACCCCAGGAGTATACTCAATTGAAAACAAAAAGAATTTTGGAAATCGGTCCACAATTGGCGGTGTAATCGCGTAACATACACACAAAAAAAATATTTTACAAAAAAATAAAAACCGACTTCAAAAACACTGAAAAGTTAAAAATAATATAAGAATAGGTACAGACACATCACACTTCTATATTGAAGTCGGTGCCAAACGATGATCTCTTGGCACCGACTTCAATATAGAATTGTGATGTTGTCTGTACCTATTCTTATATTATTTTTAACTTTTCAGTGTTTTTGAAGTCAGTTTTTATTTTTTGTAAAATATTTTTTATTTTCAACTTTTTAGTGAATGCAATATTTTTAGTGAAAGAAACCACCCCAGGAGTATTCTCTATCGAATACAAAAAAAAATTGAAAAACGGTCCACAATTGGTGAAGAAATCGCGTAATATACATACAAAACACGTTGGACACACCTTGAAATTTAAGGGTTTTCCTCGGTTTTCATGGGATCCCATCATCAGATCCTAACTTTGGTGACCATGGGACCACCCTTGGAGTTTACTCTATCGAATACACAAAAAAAATTGAAAATCGGTCCACAATTGGCGGCTTAATCGCGTAACATACACACAAAAAAACACGCAACGAATTGAGAACCTCCTACTTTTTTGAAGTCGGTTAAAAAAACATACGCATCGAATTGAGATCCTCCTCCTTTTTTCAACCGACTTCGAAAAAGGAGGAGGTTTTCTTTTTGTATTCGATAGAGTATTCTCCAAAGGTGGTCCCAATGTCACCAAAGATAGGATCTGATGATGGGATCCCATAAAAATCGAGGACAACCCTTAAATTTTTAGGTGTGTCCAACGTGTTTTGTGTGTATGTTACGCGATTTCTCCGCCAATTCTAGACCGATTTTCAAAATTCTTTTGTATGATAGAGTTTACTCCTGGGGTGGTCTCAAGGTCACCAAAGTCAGGATTTGATGATGGGATCCCGTGAAAATTGAAGGAAACCATAATTTGAAATTAGGGTTTCTTAATTCACTAAAAAAATATTTAACAAAAAAATAAAAATCGATTTCAAAAACACTGAAATATTAAAAATAATATAAGAATTATTTTTAACTTTTTAGTATTTTTGGAGTCGGTTTTTATTTTTTGTAAAATAATTTTATGAAGTCGGTTAAAAAATAGACACCTACAGCTGAACATATAACCTCTTTCTTTTATGGTGTTGGTTAAAAAGTAGTCAAAAGTACGTAAACGTAAAAGCCAAGGTCACTAATTAATGTGGTTCGCGAACAAGACACAAAGTTTTTCAACTTAAAGGAACAGCAGTCCAACTTATCAACATCGTTTTGTTAACATCTGCCGCAACTTTAGGCACTGATACGTGCGACTTGATAAAGAATTCCTCGAGACCATTCACACACATTATTCTCGTTGACATTTAATTTTTGCCTGGCGAACTAACTTTTTTGTGTTCCATTACGTAATATTTTTTTTATTACAACTCAGTTGGCAAACAAGCAAACAGCCCACCTGATGCAGTAAGTGGTAACGCAGCAAAACTGCAAGCCCCACAAGCAAGAACCACAGTGTACGTTGCCAACTTGTGACATAAGATGTAAAGTCACGGTACCCAGTAATTTCACTGCCATATCTTACCCTTCAAACCGGAACACAGCACGGAGCTACCCAAGCAGACGACCCTGGTACAGTCTCCCTCCGATTAATATTCGTGATATATGAAATAAGTATATGAAATGTACTCAACTTTTCTTAAGTTCATTATTCGAAACTTTTTGTGATAGGTGGTACCTATAATCTCTCTTAGATCACGTAGACATTTAATCAATTAGCAAAAAGCAAATATTACTTTAATATCATCATGATGATGTAGATGCTATATATAAAGTAATTCAACTAAAACGCGTTAGTTACTGGCCAAGTTCATGGTCGCTCTGTGGGGGCAAGTTCACTGTAATGTAAACCAAACTATCATCTGGCTAAATATTCACAGTGCCATAATGAAGTTTTGAAACATAATACAACATATAACAGAAATAACGTACACCCTGAAAGTAATTTGTTACAAATATGCAAATGAATTAATTGCAGTAGTTAACATATTTTTAAAACAGTTTTAATAGAGATATTTAAAAATCCTATTATCCTGATTACAAGCGTAATAGAACTAGAAATGTGGCACTTAAGTGCTTAAAAGTGTATAAGGTAGGTATAAAATGGAATATTATGTTATTTTTGACGTTTTAGTATTTTTGAAGTCGGTTTTTATTTATGACTAGCTGTACCCGCGACTTCATCCGCGTAGAACAGTAACTTTTGGCAGTATTTTGATTTTTGTAGGCATTTTTTTAAGATCTTGATAAAAAGTAGCCTATGTTATGCCTTATATAATTAGCTATCTATTAGTGAAAGTTCCGTCAAAATGGGTCCAGCCGTTCCGGAGATTAGCGGGAACAAACAGACAGACAGACCATTTTTTTTAAATTGTGTTTTTGTTATTGGTATATAACCCGATATACATTCATACCCATTTAGTAAAAACTTGTTATTTTGACATTACAAACAGACATTTCAATTTTATTTATTTGTATAGATTTTAGTTTCTTTTCATAGAAATATACAACCCCCACAAGAACCACAGTGTACGTTGCCGACTTGTGATTGTGACATAAGATGTAAAATCACGGTACCCAGTCAGTAATTTCACTGCCATTCTTACACATCCATGTAAGCACTGCTACTTTGCGACAGAAATAGGTAAAACGTATAAACTAATACCTAACTACTGTATACATTTTATTGAAATATCATGCCATTTTTTCCCACGATGCCGTTGTATAGATTTTGGCACTGCGTCACGACATCGGCTTTTGTGCTGTTCATAATACGAACCCACGAATAACGTAAGTATGAGTAACAACCCCCCATAGATAAGTATAGGCACATAGAATGAATACAACTGCTGTGTATGTGCTATTTATACAATTTTAGACTTTATACACATTAAAATAAAACTTAAATATTCTAAAGTACCAAAGCAATTAAAATCACTAAAGATAACACATCAAAGAAAACGTATAAATGTGATTGAATAATAGAAAACTACTAAAAGCTACTGATTTCTCATTAGGATTATTGAGAATATGATTAATTGAATACTCCTCGTCTTTTGTAGGTACCTATAAAAAAGTTAAATTGTAGACGATTGCCGAACATTCTTGACATGGCTTACACACACCTTAGTAAACCATAAAATTAATCAATATATAATTTTCATGTTAGGTATAAAAAAGACACAATTAAAAACATCTGGTGAAAATTAAAATTCTTAGTCTGAAGAACACACTTACTAATTTGTTTGCGTCAAACATATGGTGTTATAGTAAGTACCTATATGTAATAACATTAATAATTAATTAAAGGTACAGATATAGACGGATACTATTTAAAAGCACCCTTGCAAATGATATTGTGACATATTAAACAGAAGTAAAACGAGTAGGCACCGTGAAGCCATTTCTTACAGTAAAGACAACAACAAGTAGGTGCCTGTGCAATTAATGGTTTCATATAACACATTCCTGCGAACTAAAATTACGTTGCGACCTCGCCGCAGGCTAACCACGCCTTTCCTCTCTTCTTAGTTCCCTTTTATTTATTTTATTTACGTTATTATTGGCTTTACTGTTTTTATTAATCATTTATCGAAACGTATTCGGTGACATATTATTTAAAAATCTAAAAAAACATATTCTTATTTGAAAATTGTCAATGTGATGAAAAATAACTAAAGCATTAGTTGTTGTTCTGAGGTGATGACATTTTATCGCCTCTCCCTTTCATTCCGTGGTTGTCATTCATGAGGTAGTTTATCGCAACTACAGCTCTGCAAGCGAAAAGATGAAAAAGGAACTCGAACGAAACCAACTATTATATCTTCTGTGCTCGAAACAAAACCATAGTTCAGGGATTCCAAAACATATTTATTATGCGCCCCCTTTCTAAAAAGAAAAAAATCCGCCCGCCTTGCCCAGATAATATACTTCTAATATATAAAATTCTCGTGTCACAGTGTTTGTTACCAAACTCCTCCGAAACGCCTTGACCGAACTTTATGAATTTTTTTGTGTTTATTTGACAGGTATGAGAATAGGTGGTAGGCTATTTTTATACCCAGCCCCTTTCCAGAATATTTTTTGGACAATTATTATGGCGAAACGTAGCTCGCGGATATTATAACTTCTTTCTATAAGGGTAAACACTATTAACGAAAAACGTAAAGTACCTAATGGAAGGAATGCTTGGCATACAATATTCATACTTGACTGCGAAGATAACGAAACGCAGTTCTTAGAATATTAAAATTGTACATACATGTCGTGCAACAGTGATACATGTATGGTATTTACTCGTTTGATACGAATCTCTCGACTAGTTTTGAACTCCCATGTCCCTCGCTATTATAATGGTTCTACTCCTGAATACTTACCAACTGTGACATAATCACTATACATCCCAAGGTCAAACTTCGTGGCGGCTCATAAAGAATTTACTACGACGTTTCCGGCCGTTAGATATTCAAAGATAACACCTGAGAGGTGCTATCTTTAAATTATTATTATTATTATATCCGGATGTTCGTTTCTAGCTACGGTAAATACTCACTTCAGTTATGCGTGTGATCAATTATTTACTTAAGTATCAATTACAAGTACTTGGCAGTCTAGCACATCTCTACAAGACAAACAAAACAACATAAATGAGAATTTATTTTCAGACTTATAATAACAGAGCAAATTTATTAAATCCGTTATCATTGAACTCGCTCGCAAATATGCAATTAAGGGCTGCATACAACTGTACATACGCACACGTTAACTAATTCTCCCTTTTGTCGGCCCGGCCCGGCAATCAGGATTGCGTGTACACACACGATGCCGTGTCAAAATGAATCGCAAGGCAAATTGGCCGCACATCACGCTACAAAAAGCGTAAAATAAAATAGCGCCTGGCAGGTACTTATTGATCGGACAATCATCGGAGACAAACGTTTAGGTTCGCATTTCCCACGAGCTGGGTGCTGGCTGTCATTCCGGTTTTTGCCATCTTAAATGTTTGTTGTCAAATTAATCTGAAGTTATTTAGTATGCGCCACGAGACCAGTTGGGCGACTATTCATTCATAGCGGTTGGAATGCTAGACCGCTCGTGGTCGGCCGACCTTCGGTGGGCGGCAAAAACTGTGCGAACCCAGCTCAGCAACGGCCAGCCACCCAGCTATGGCGGACTACACTCTAAACCTATAGCCTAAGCAAAGGATCCATCGATTGTCGTACAATGCTGGAGATACACATGCAATCTAGCAATGTGGGAACAACGCGCAGTAGTCTACAGCAAACGATGGGCACGATATATCATTTTACGGACATAGAGAGTAGCCCTCATGTCGCTGTCCAATCGGCCACAGCCTACGTTGACCAGCTATGATATTTCACATAAACGATTCTGAATTATATCTAATACATAAATCGATTCTGATTGTTCGATCATTATAAATTCATTCACATAAAAATCCAAATTGCTAATAATTTGTGGAGTTCTAAGCAAAGACGCATTCAAAAAATAAGTGAGTGCACGTTGCCAACTTGTGACATTAGATGTAAAGTCACGGTACCCAGTAATTTCACAGCCATATCTAACCCTTCAAACCGGAACACAGCAAAGGAAGCACTGATGTTTTGCGCTAGAAATAGGTAGGTAGGATGGAGGTACCCAAGCAGACGACCTTGGTTGGTACAGAGTCTCCCTCCTGTGAAAACTTACCAAACTTACTTGTAAAATACTTTAAAAAATTATCTATCTGTGTATCATATTTTCTACATTAAAAAGTCAAAGACCGTTTTCATGAAACATTGCGATATGATGCTTATTTTATAGTTTTGTAAGACGGAATGAAAAAGGCATAAAATTAAACATGAAGGTACAATTTAGTAAAATAAATATAAATCTTTGGCAAATCCAACAAAACGAACTTTTAAATTAAACATAATATATTATGTGCTTCTCATGTACAAAATTAGGCGGGTCAGCCTCAGCACATCAAAGAAATTCAAACCATTCTTGAAAAAATGAAAATGCACCTACAGAGTACCTCCTTACTGAAAACAACGACGATAAACTCACTAAGAACTTAATGGACTTTTTCTTTTCTTTTTCTGCCTAAATTAAATGAAACCTAAATTTAAAATAAGAACTTAAAAATTCTTACTCCTCCTAAAGGGTGAAATGAATGAATCAATAACCAAATTTAAATTACACCTATAGAAAAGGATATCTTTGTTACTATTAAATTTTAAATCATGTTATTTTTCGGCTCTCAATATCAGCTACAGCTTATTTCTTATATTCTATACTAGCTGTGCCCGCGAACTACGTTTCGCCATATATTTTTCCCGTTTTAACAAACGTTTTTCATTGATACTCAGCTCAGCTATTAGTCATAGAGATGTTATATAGCCTATCTCGATAAATGGACTATCCAACACAAAAAGAATTCTTCAATTTGAATCAGTAGTTCCTGAGATTAGCGCGTTCAACCAAACAAATAAACAAACTCTTCAGCTTTATAATATTAGTATAGTATAGATATTCCAGCATACAAAGTACTCCAAAAAGCTGAGTATTGTCATTGACATATAACCTAAGTCAATGGGTATTGTATATTAAGAAGTTGTTCAGACCATCAAACTGAATGACGACTAAAATATCACTACTTGAAATCAAGACTTTAAATATCAACGCAACTTTTAAGAACACCGTTATTTTTTTTATTAATGAGATTAGGTTATCCATGCTAATCAACAGTTTTAAAACATCATACGTTAAATCTTTAAGCAAACAAACAAACTTTCAACTCCTGTTTCAATCTGTAGGTTTTTAAAAATTTAAAAGACACATTTACTCATGTCTGAATAATAAGTCTAAAAAAGAAGTTGCATGCTGCAAAACAAACATTGAATTTTCAAAAATCCTTGTTAAGATGATGTCGGTGACATCATCTTTTAAAAGACCTGCTGTGCTGTTCAAATTTTATGTTTGACTTGAAACTCTAGACAGTGAATCAATCAAACATCTAGAACATATTATTGTACATGTATAGAAAAAATGAATTATTACGATTAGGTATAGGTATTACATATTTCTGCATTTGATACAATACTTCCAAGTACAAATATCCAATGAATATCATAATAATTCCTTTCTTTGACATAAAAAGTGTTAAGTAAAAAATTTCAAATGGAGCGGCAGCGGCCTCCCGAGTCTGAGCGCCTGAAACCCATCGGTACCTCCACGGTGACGTCACTCCGGACGCGGCTGCGCCCGCGCCGATCAAGGACAGTAAACACTCGCGGGTCAACGCACGCAGCTGAAGAACTACTCTCAAAGACCGTATTCGAATACAAAAATAGTCGTACAATTCTGCGTGCTGTCCCCGCGTCACCATGGCGCGCGTACTCTCGCCGCTTTCTACAGCGAACTTGGAGCACGAAACTTCGACGATAAGCTTAGATAGTAGCCTCTCTATGTCTACTGACTTTTTGCAACCGTTCGCCCCCTGATAGATGAACGAGATCGCGCGGCCCAGAGGCCCACTGAATATAGGCGGTACTCACTCGCTAATCCAAGGCAACGCTAAAAGCAGGCCTAATTTGAGCTACTCATAATTGAAAGTAAAAAAAAACGAATGACTAAAGACCGTAGCTTAGGTAGTCTAATAATTAATTAATATACGCACGATACAAAATCTAAATAAAAACGAATCGAAGTTAAAGCGAATAAATTACATATTTCCAAAATTATCTACTTTTCATGACCTTCAAATTTTAATGTTTTGTCTTTAAATTTTAATACTCATTGATATAGTTTATATTTCAATGTACCATTCATTCATACATAAGTAATTTTTTTTTTCAAACAGCACAATAATACTAGTACGAGTCTACGATTTCATAATAATATCACAATTAACATACAACACTGACAATCTACGGCCGGCGCGGCGCCGGGCGGCGCAAGCGCTGAGGCGCGACGCGTGCTGGTTGTTGTGCCTATAGCCGTCAGTTGCCATATGTGTTGATAAATTTCCATCAAAAATTAGTTTTAACTGATCGGGTGATCTTTTTCTCTCTTCTGAATCCTTACCACCTCAACGGCCATAGCTTACAACTAATATGGAATCAGATTCAAATTTCATTGCATCCTATTAAATTTAAGAGCTAATGAAAATGATTTCCCTATAAATACTTCATTAATGAATTACTCAATTAATTATTGGATTACTTACCGATATAGTTTTTTTTTTACTTTTTCTGACTTTATAACAATATTGTGTTGAGTATGTATTCGATGTATTGGCAGATATCCTAAATCACCAGATAGAGACTATACCGGTATCTCTATTCCACCTATTTGTGTCGCAAAGAAACCATAACAAGAGTGACATTGTGGAAGTAAAATAAATCCTAATTCGCAAGTTAGCAACGTACACTGTAGTCATTGTAGAAATGGGTACGGTACAAACATTTGTTTGTCAATATTGTTGTAAAGAAAACGTTTTGAACTTGCTTTCAAAAATTCATTTAAAATCAAAAAGCAAGACATCAATTTGCCAAAAATTTCCCATAAATCTTGAACATTTTACTATCTGGCAACTGGCTGGCATTGCAAGAGTGCCGTTACTGCAATTATAGCGTTCTGCATCTAGACTTGACGCAAATTCCCTCACTTCGCACGAACCGTGCCTACAATAATAACAATCATTGTAGTGTCTCTTTTTGCACAATCTTTTTGAGATATTTAACTCTGGGTGTAATCTTAAATGTACCTATCAATCTAAGTTACATATTGTAAATACTAGTATTCTACCCAAAGCTTCGCCCGCGTTATTTTCGAATTCGCCGTCAAAATTCAATATTTTCCCGTGGTAAAAAACAGAAGCTTTCAAAGTCCTGTTAAAATTTTAGTGTGATACTCAAACAAAGAACAAACTTTCAACCCCTATTTCACCTTTTTAAGGGTGTAATTTTTAAAATACTAAAAATGCTTTGTTTATTCATTTCTTATTTCTTTCTCAAAATAAACTTCATACGTCTAGATTCAAAAGCAACAGACTTCCATACACAATTTCAACACATTCTCCGTCCCTACAGGATTTCTTAAACTTTTTGCAGTCACGGACCTACAGTTAAGCTAAGCTAACTCGTGTCGGTCTGGATATTATACTACTGAAAGCTGTTCAATCGATTTTTATGAAATTCGAGTGGTAATCCAGCTTTATATAGTATAGATTCCACTGGAAGGGGGTGTACTCATATATAAAAATTGCACTGGAATAATCTCCTTATATATATATATATGTATATAAAAATTAAACGCTGTGTGTTAGTCTCGCAAAAACTTATAAACAACTTGATCGATTCTTACGAAATTTTCTGTATGTATTTGACTAGGTCGAGGTAAGCTTTGCGTACAATTGGTGGCACTGAATCGGACAGAACAACGTCTGCCGGGGCCACTAGTCTTCTTCTTCTTCTTATATATAAAAATGAAACGCTGTGTGTTAGTCTGGCTAAAACTCAGAAACGGCTCGAGAGATTCTTACGAAATTTTCTGTATGTGTTTGAATTGGTTCAAGGAAGGTTTATATGTGCAACAATCGGGCAGGACGTCTGCCGGGCCCACTAGTGTAGGATCAAAATAGACGGGATGAATTTTAAAAATGTGCCTGGAAAGCCAAATTCGAAACATTTACAGATAGCGAAAAGTACTCAAAGAGGCCTCGGGACTGATTTTGATTGATTAAAACTAAAACTGCATCATTAGATTTTTGAAAAATCTATTTTCCTAACCGTGAAACGAAACTATAGGTGCCCGCGCAGGCTACTCAGTACCGATATCGCTTCCAGTATAATTTTACAGCTGTATTAAATTCTCTTTAATCAAAACAAATACATTACCTACGTTAAATTCACCGTCGATTTATTAATGAGAAGTAACTTCATTCATATCCGAGAATTCATGTTTTAAAGGTAATCTATTATTTACATTTCCACTGACTGTGAGTTCCGGGCTTCCGGGCACAGGTGAGTGGCCGCTGTAGGATGCATGCGCCGGCGCATAGAACAAGGCAACCACAGTCAGTGGCCAAGCGCATCACCAATTATAGTTTAATTTGACGTTACAACTGAGCCGACGACACATCTCCTACCTGCTGATAAGGCACACTAAGGTAGTAGTTAGGTTGTTCTGGGAATATCATAGCTTGCATTTACTTGTCTCACTACAAGAAAAGGTATATTGGAACTATATTCTTGTATTGCAATATTGATGATGAGTAATGTAGTGCTGTCTTATTAAGTTATCAATTCGATTAGAAGATTGAGTATTGCACACCACCGCTTTACTCCATGTACAGTAAGCTCCTTGTCAAGGTATACTATTTGACTTTAGCGACGTTCTTATGCCGCTCGCAATAGTAGCGGTTTTCGTAGTGAAAATGTTAAGTTTGAATGGGAGCTTACTGTACGTATTAAGTAGTTAAATATCGCAAATCCTCAGCCCCCGCGCTATTTTAATTATAAAAGAGATATAATTTATTAAATTAAATTCTTGCGGATTTTATATTTGTGACTTTGCATTTTCATTAAAAATGATAAATAATTTGAAATATCATGAAAATAAATCAAAAACAAGAAAAAAAATTCGTCTCGGGCGAGACTCGAACCCATGTCCCTTTTGTACACTGTTAAGCCGAAGTAGTCTTTATTCACTGTCAATAACTACGTATCAACATCCAATTCAGAAATATATACAGATTTCTTGAAAATTTGTTAAGATTTTATATAATACACTTTCTTCAGAATGCCAAATAAATTGCAAAATGAATAAAATCAATAATGATTTTATTGATTTTTAAAGAATAAAGAAACATATAATAGTACATTGTTACCCTAGGGGTGAAAGTAACTTATTTAGTCCCGAGACGGTGTTTGGCGCCCGAGCGTAGCGAGGGCACCAATAGTTCGAGGGACTAAATAAGTCTTTAACCCGAGGTAAACACTGTGCTTTTCATTACGAATACAAGGAAAGTAAAAATAAAACAATGGATTAACTAAAGAAAAAAATAGTAAATTTTATTTTACATAAATCAACAACTTCTGCTTTAGCCTGCTTTCTCCTATAAAATCAGGCGTTAACTCCATACCTGAATCAGATGAACTCATTGTGTTAATTATTAACACAATGTTATACAAATATAATTAACAGTTTATACAAATCTTTGCTATACGGAAGTATTAACAAAACTCTACAAATGTAAAAAACAAATGAAGATCGCATTGCCGCTTTCCCGCCTATTTCGTTTTTTTTCTGTGGCCGGCCAGCTATTCAGCCATTATTTTGCATTTTCATAATTTAAAAAATGGTAAATATTTTGCCAAAATCTATGTTATTTTTAAGCTATTTCGTTAAAATAACATAGATTTTGTCAAAAAAATAAATTATAATAAAGTCATTTAAAAATATATTCTTTAAATACTTAACATTATGTTATTTTAATTTTATACCGCGCTGTAATTGAGTGGCTGTATACAGAAAGCCGGAACATTATTCAATAAAAACGTGAAAAAAGAGCTAGTTTCTTTTTAAAATTTGACAGCAGCTGTCAGTTGAAAGTAATTCTCCCTAGGGCTGAAAAGTATTACTTTCAACCCGCTACTCAGGCAACTTCAACCTACTTTCAGAGTATGAGTAATGAAAATATATTTGTGACTGCGTTTTCTTTAAAAATGCTCTATGGGACTATTTAGCTCGAGACGAGATTTGTTTCTTGTATTTGATTTATTTTCAGATTTTTTTTCGCGGATTATTTACGAAGATAATGTCCATCTTTGTGTTTTGTTTCATATCTTGCAAATTTCAAACTCTATGGTCGTGCGCCTGCGAATACGATGTTGCCGCTTAGCCGTCGCGTCGCCGATAAAAGGTTTTTTTTTACATACGGCAGGGAAACTCTTGGCCTTCATCTCACCTGATGGTAAGTGACGATAAGGCCGAAGGTGGATCTTACCTCTAATTGTCAGAATACAACAATGCTAAACATTGTTATTATGTCGACAAACTTAGGTAAGACGGTGGTATCTAGCCAGGCGGGCTCAGAAGCCCTACCACCAACCAAACCGAGCCGAAAAATGTCTGCCCCCATGGGGAATTGAACCCCGGACCTCCCGATCAACACCCGTGGTCTCAACCACGGAGGCGGTTAAAACGACAGAGTTATGATAATTTAAGAAGCAACGTAGTTTTACCCTTAAATTTTAAGGTGTGTCCAACGTGTTTTGTGTGTATGTTACGCGATTACTCCGCCAATTGTGGACCGATTTTCAAACTTTTTGTATTCGATAGAGTATACTCCTAGGGTGCTCCCAAGGTTAGGATCCGATGATGGGATCCCATGAAAATCGAGGGAAACGCTAATTAAAAATTTCATTCACTAAAAAGTTAAAAATAAGAAATATTTTACAAAAAAATAAAAACTGTCTTGAAAAACACTAAGAAAGTTAAAAATAATATAGGAATAGGTACAGACAACATCACACTTCTATATTGAAGTCGGTGACAAATTTTAAGACTTTCTAGGAGATAATTTTTTTTTTATATTGCAATGCATGATATTTCGAAAAAAGAATTTATAAAAATAAATCGAAATGACAGTCCTTTATAATAAATATCTAGATATTACTTTTCAAATTAGGCTCTAGCTTGAAATGTTAACACAAAATAAAGGCAGTTTTTCCTGTTTGCATTATTTCATCACGAATAGGTATAATTGATTTCTCGAAGAGTTTATTGGAATTGAAATTACAGTCTTGCGAACTTTTAACAAATGTTATTACTTTTATTGAAAAGAACATTACATTAAGTAATTATGTTAAGTAATATAATTCAATTAAAATTCATAAGCTGACTGAATCCTTCTTAAATGTAAATGTAATAATTGTGAATGAATCCCAAGCTATACACAAAACATTGTAGTTTTTTAATTACCTACTTCGTATTTAAGAGATTTCGAAAATGCACCTATAAGTGTGAATAAATAATAAATATGAGACTTGATACGTTACGAGTATCAAGTCATCATGGTAAATGAAATTCTTTTAAAGATTTTATCACAATCAGGGGAATACAATGTAATATTTATAACACAGCTGTTTATTTTACCGTAATACTGTACAACGGCTGCGCTTACGGGGCATGCGTGTCAGATGCATAGGAGCGAAGTCTAGATCTTCTTCGAAAGTTTATTGTTTTAGAGTCAGCGCTCCATGTATATAAACGAAGATTAGTTCACGTCGATTGGCGTGAATCGTTTACGTCGATTGCACAATGAATTTGGTCAGAACTTAACGTATTTAGAGAGTAGTTAAGCTCTCGTTTCGTGTTTGTTGTGTTGTTTAATTAAAGTATAAGCACGGTAATTATGGGCAATGCGATCCTATTGCCTCAACCCGGAGTCAATTTCGATCATATTTTAAGCGTAACATGAAATCTCATTGAATTCAATCAGTGATCTACTTGCCAATTTCTATACCTACTTTACGTCTAGAAAGTAATGGAAAATTTGCAATAACTTCCACCTTCATTCTAACCCTTTAGTTGGAGTTTCAAAATTATAAACACTCTCTATCTTTGTGTATGATTAGAAGTATACATTAATTCCTCTATTATTAATTTCAAACTGTCGACTCCATTTAACCACTTAAAGGGGTAATAAAATATACATAACGTAACATAAACCCCTGGAATTGGTATTTTTATTTTTTTATGCTGTAAGTATTGACGTATAAAGAGCGTCGGTGGCGCTGTGGCCTCGGCACTGGACTGTGCCCCGAGTAGAATCGGGAGGGAGGCCCACGATCGATCCTGCCATGTAGCAATGTGTTTTTCGTTTCACGAATTTCATATGTACATTTACCTGACGCTCCTACGGTGAAGGAAAACATCGTGAGGAAACCTGCATACACCTGCGAAGTAATTCAATGGTGTACCTACGTGAAGTGAACCAATCCGCACTGGGCCAGCGTGGTTTGACTAACGCCTAATCGCCCTAACTACTCGTAGTTAGGGTAGGCTCGTGCCCCTCGTATATGAGCTGTGATGATGATGATGATTGACGTATACCTACGTATTGATCTGAACGACCTCTTCAAATATCATACTTAAGTAATGTCAGAAATAAATTGTTCATTTCTCATATAATACAGTAAGAAAGTGTTCGGAATTTCATTTAAATCGCACCGCATGCCATTTAAAATGAACCCCATTAACGGATATATTGTATCAGCTGATATCGTCTGATGTCAGCAATTATATATCAACTACAATGCGATTGTTAAAATGTGACTAACTAACTGAAACATTCGGAGCCGCGTTGCGAAATATGAAATAGTGAGTAAATACAAATTGACACCACCTCAACTTATACCTACGGTAGTTGTTACGCTTGTGTGATCTACAATTTCCATTTTATTCAGTATTGATTTTCAAAATTACGTCTATTGTTATCGCCAAAAAAATCAACACTATTTACTCTGGTCCGAGATAGCAAAACAAAAGAGAAAATCTACCTCTTTATCATGTAACTCAAAATAGATGACGATCACTATTATTTAATTTTGACAGTTAATGTAGGAAATCCAGCGCAGCTTTAAAAAAATAAAAACCGACTTCAAAAATACTGAAAAGTTAAAAATAATATAAGAATAGGTACAGACAACATCACACTTCTATATTGAAGTCGGTGCCAAACGATGATCTCCTAGAAAGTCTTTAAATTTGTCATCGACTTCAATATAGAAGTGTGATGTTTTCTGTACAGTATTGTTATATTATTTTTAACTTTTCAGTGTTTTTAAAGTCGGTTTTTATTTTTTGTAAAATATTTTTAACTTTTTAGTAAATGAAGTCTTTTTAGTGAAAGAAACCCTAATATTAAATTAGGGTTTCCCTCGATTCTCATGGGATCCCATCATCAGATCCTGACTTTGGTAATCTTGAGACCACCCCAGGTGTCCTTTTTGTACTCTATCGAATACAAAAAGAATTTTGAAAATCGGTGAACAATTGGTGGAGTAATCGCGTAACATATACACAAAACACGTTGGACACACGTAAAAATTTAATGGTTTTCCTCGATTTTTATGAGATCCCATTATCATATCCTAACTTTGGTGACCATGGGACCACCCTTGGAGTATCCTCTATCGAATACAAAAAGAATCATCAAAATCGGTTCATAAACGACGAAGTTATCCGCGAACAAACATAAAAAAGAGGCATATATACGGTCGAATTGAGTAACCTCCTTTTTTCGAAGTTGGTTAAAGAAGTCGGTTAAAAAGATTGAAGTCTACTAGAGACGCTGCAATGACTACCAAATCGAAAACAATTTTCATAGATTTAGAATTACACATTGAACCTACTGCGACCCCCGATCTAAATGTAAACGCTTAAACATAATACGATAAGGGTGTGGATCTACTGGGAGATGTGTGTGGGACGTATATAACATAGCTAAGTTATAAACTAAGATGCGACCACGAGCGCTATGTACGAGTATTTTTGAAACAATCAAGGTGCATGGTACGAAGGTAGATTGAAAAGTTCGCGGCCTCACACATAAATATTCATTTTATTTTTATTTTTCTACTGTCATGATGTACACTTGTTATCTGGTTGTCAACGAGCAAAATTGTATGTCGGTAGCATTTGTAGTTTTTAAATTATAACAAGATAAGTGAGCTTAAGTGTAGAATTTTTAGAAAATTGAGATAATTGAGCAACGTGCGGTCATAAAATACTTGTTCAAAATAAATTAACACCGAAAGAGATTCACGATGACATGGAAACAACATTAGGGGAATCTGCTCCGTTGTATTCTATGGTGAAAAGGTGGGTTGCAGAATTCAAATGGGGACATCGAAGACGACCCTCGCTCTGGAAGGCCTACAACTTGAACGACTAAGAAAACATAGATAAAGTATGTTATCTTGTAATGGCAGACAGAAGACTGACTATCAGGGAGATTGCTGACATTACAGGCATCTCGTATGAACAAAACATCATAGTCAATGGACTAGGATTTTCTGATGTTTCTGCTTGGTGGATTACCAGATTGCTTTCAGTTGAGCAAAAACGAATACGACTCACGATTTCACGCGACTGTTTGGAGATGTTTGAGGCTCATGATTTTTTTCACAGATTTGTGACAATAGAAGAAACTTGGATTCATCACTATACTCCGGAATCAAAACAACAATCTAAGCAATGGAAAAATCATAGCAAATTTTTTCCCGTCATTGTGTGGTTTCTGCCATTGCAAAAATAAAATTATAAATAAGAAACAAAAAGTATAAAAAGGTTATAAAACGAAACAAATAAAGCAGTAAAAAAAAAGAAAACAAAGTTATGAAAAAATTAACGCTCTACACCAGGATCGAACCACTGCCACACAGATTTGAAGTCGAAGATCAAACCATAGACCAATCATGACCTATACGAAGTAGTAAAATTCAAGATCTCATGTTTGGTATAATGCGACATGCGATAGATGGACGAAAAAATTTGAGGCGATGTTAAAAAAAGTTTCAATTTAAAAAGGGATGAACCAGCACCAAAGAAAGGGAAAACAACATTGTCGGCTAGCAAGGTGATGGCGTCAGTTTTATTGGAATGCTAAGGGTATCATCATGGTGGACTTTCTTGAAAAAGGAAAAACAATAAACTCTGAGTATTATTGCACCCTTCTTCGTTTACGGATCACTGAGTGTTGTTTGACCAAAACAATAATCGCGTTCACACGTCTCTATCGAATCCATGGCTCAAATTCGTGATTGTGGTTTTGAATTACTGCCTCATCACCCTTATTCGCTAGATTTCACATCTTTGGACTTCCACCTATTTCCAAGCTAAAAAAAAACACCTTGGCGGGCAAAAATTTTAATCCAATGAAGAGGTACAAAGTGCTGTAAATAATTTTTTGAAGACCTTAAAGAATCTTTTTTAAGAGTGGCATAGAAGCTTTGAAACGTAGGTGGAAAAATGCATAGAGCTAGATAGAGATTACGTCGAAAACATTTTTGTTCATTTTTTATTTTGTTTTCTTGACAATGTCGCGAACTTTTCAATCTACCCTTGTACTTAAATACATGTACTTAAATGCTGCTATATCTAAATATTAATATAAGTTTAAAAAGTATTATATACAGAGTCAACTAATACCGTAATTTCAATGCCTTACTAACCTTATAAGGTTTTCGTCGTAGGAATTGTAATTTAAATTTTATGTTAATGTGTCAATAAATGAAAAAAAAAACTTACATACCCTATCAAGCCGAAACCTACCTATATGCAAAAATAAAGACTTTAAAACACTTAAAAGTATAAAATAATAAGAAATAGACGCAACATTACATTTTTATTTAGAAGCCGGTGCCAAATTTCAACTAGGTAACTACATCAGTTGGTCCTTACATTTTTAAGACTTTCCACCAGGAGATCATCGCTTGGCTCCGATTTCGATATAGGTAAAAATGTGATGTTGTGTGTTCTTTTATTTTTGTGAAATATTTTTATTTCAGTCGTTTTAGGGAATTTAATACCAGCTCACCAAAGCAACTAGACAGAATACAACTTAGAGTTAATAAGTGTCTATGATATTTTAAAGTGACTCCTAAAAATTAAAGATCCATTATCGACTCTACATGGTGGAAAAATCCTTAAGATAATGACTATTAGATGCAAGTACCTGAATGAAAGAAAAAACATGAAAGACTTCGGACTTGCCTTGACAAATGGACGTATCTATAAAATTTAAAGGTGGAAAACCCTTAAATTTCATAGACACGTCCACATCGATTTCCCCTGGGATTTAATCTCCAGATTTTGACTTGATAACAAGGGGGCCACTTCGAGAGTAGGTATACTTTTTCGAATATAAAAAGAATGTTGAAAATCGATTAATAAATGACAGAGTTATGTACGAGGCAACATACACATAAAAGAACATACGTGTCAAATTGAAAACCTCCTCCTTTTTGAAAATCAGTTTAAAAGAACATTCACCAGGTCTTTTCTCAAAATGTCGACCGAAGGTGTGCGTCTTGGAGTAAGTCTAATCGGTGATTGTTAAGATCAATGAAAAAGTGTATTTTGAAGAATTTGCACATATTGCGTCATTAAAAACGATAAAAAGAGTAAATTCAAGTGAACGTTCATGTGTTCAGACTGTTAATTTTTCATTCACTCGGAACGGGAGTGAAAGATGCTGTATGAAAAAGATAACGAATTTTTTTTTAAACAACTAAATATGCAAACAAGCATACTCCCCACCTGATGGTAGGTGGTAACAGTCACGTATTCGCAGCAGCAATTAATTAATCTTATGCTATCACCTTACGCTGATTTCAGTGCCACCCTCGCTCTAGGGATAAAAAGCAAAACCCTTTCACTTAGTTACTCCATCTATCTATTTCTATTTCCTATATCGCTGATTTTTACGGGGTCCAAGTCTTATTCTAAAGTGTAACAATTTTAAAATTGAAGCGATCATTCCAAAACTAGGTACCTATCCATAAATTCAACGACATCATTATCATTAATTACAGTCAAGAGACATCGATTGTTGGACATATTATGCCTCCTCTTCGGATTTCTTAGCCGATCGGTTATGCGCTACTCACAATATAATCAAATACCAATTTTTCTATAAGTTATTGTGTGCATACCATACAAAAAATTGCTTACATTAGTGGTGTTCGGAATAATTGACCAGGCTGTACCGTCACATTCTTTAGTCGCGTTCCTTTTACTTCCACGAAAGTGTTGTGTCCCACTCACACTTAGGACCGCGCGCTATTACCACGTCCCGGCACTTTGTCCATTGTTTGTTCGCGAGCTTATTCCAATAAGCACAAGGAAGCACCTAACTCGTATCCGGTCAAAGGTTCTAAAGTTAACCTCAGCATACATATGTTAAAAGTAACTTTTTACCATTTCTACGTCTTTGCTCGTTTTTGAATTTTGAAAAAAAATATTTCTTATTATTTCTTTCAGTTGGTTGGTGGCGTCGATGGCGCTGTGAACTCGGCACTTGCCTTCCAATCGGGGGGTCGGGGTTCGAGACCCGCCATGTACCAATGTGTTTTTCGTTTCGAATTTCATATGTACATTTGTCTGACGCTCCTACGGTGAAGGAAAACACCGTGAGGCAACCTGCATACATCTGCGAAGAAATTCAATGATGTATGTGAAGTCGACCAATCCGCACTGGGCCAGCGTGGTTGACTAAGGCCTAATCACCCTAACATAGGGTAGGCTCGAACCTCTTGGTGGGGACGTATATGAGCTGTCATGATGATTTCTTTCTGTTACCAATGGAAAATGCGAATTGCTTAATTCAAATTTTGAATAATATCATTGTTAAAGTTATATTCATAAACATAGTCTTTATATTGAACTCTAGGAATGTAGGTCACTATCACGTAAGATGAATTTTCTAAACAAAATAAAGCGCTAAACTGTCCCAGTCTTTGTATCCAGTCCAGTGACTTGAGATTCCCAAATCCCGAAATATCCAATCACCCCTCCTGAGGATATGATGGACCCCTAGAGGCTGGCTTACTATACCAACATTACCAACTTACCTTTTCATAAGTTTAAAGCGCATGTAAAAAAGACTCTAATGAGTAAAGAATATTATAAAGTCAATGATTATCTGAATGATGTCAATGCTTGGTCTTGATTGTAGACTTAATTTATAGATTTCAATGTATAACGTACACTGACACTTCTAATCTTGTAATGGAAGTTTAGCTCAATCCTTTACTTTAGTTCTGCTTCCAATTGACGATTCTGTAACAATACAAGGAGAAAAAAATAGCCCTTGCTGGTTTTTTCCAGTACAAGGTCTCCCGCCGTAGACTTGTGAACCTATGGCGTAACTTCTCCGACGTTCAAAAGTTATTGTGAATTATCCCAATTGAATAAAGGATATTGAATTTAAATTTAAAATAAGTTCTCCAAGTGAGACAACGCTAGTTACCTACGTATAGTGTGCAACCGCATTCCACCTCGTTAAAAAAGAGCCTAATTATGAAATCGTCGGTTTAAATCCCAAACTGTTTAAGTCGAAAAAAATCGAAAATTGCTTTTTGATCCTATCGAAGTTTTAACCGCTTAAATAATAATTTATATTCAAATAGCTATCTGCGAATTTGTAAAACTACCAATTGTTTGCCGCTTTAGGAATGTGCATATCTCTATTTCGCCAACACCACAAGGAGAACGTGTCATTTTACACGCTCTTGTAAAATTTGTTCAAATAACGATGTCTCACGCAGTTTCAAAATTAAGCTGTCGAAACGTACCTATATTGTATTAATATGAATTATCT
The DNA here is from genome assembly GCA_963935595.1 of Schoenobius gigantellus. Lineage (NCBI taxonomy): Eukaryota > Metazoa > Arthropoda > Insecta > Lepidoptera > Crambidae > Schoenobius > Schoenobius gigantellus. Next base: position 29,185,947 of record OZ012545.1, read on the forward strand.
TTTGATGAAAAATAAAAATAAAATAAAATAAAAATCCTGAGATGAAATAACTCCGAGACCGCGATGCAAAACAAAATCCAGATAGGCAGCGCAAAACAGCATGAAACAATAAAAGTGTCGCCCCTATATTCGCGGTGCGTTTGACGAAGGAAGCCGGTCAGTGCCAGTCAGTGATTAATGTAACGCGCCTATAGCGTACTTCCTGCGCCCGCGCATGCACCCAATGGACCCAGCCTCTGCGTGTGAATGCAAGAAATGCGACACAAACTGCAAGTCATCTCACGATATTGCACTTTTATATCAAAAAAATCGAAGATCAACTATGTCAAGTGCTAACACATAAAAGATTTCACTAAATCATTTCAAGTTGATTTCAGAAATTTCATAATAGTAGATTATTAACCAAGGAGATAAAGCATTGTCTTATGTCATGGGTGTAGACTTGAATCGCGAGCGTTACGAAGGACTATATGCTTAACTCTAGAGCGCAGCGAGAGTATTAAACAATTAAATCCTGAGCGTAAAATCCTAAGTGTAGCGACGGATTCGAGTTGCTTTATACTTTACTTTTCACATCACCTGCGAGAAAATAAAAACAAACGTAAAAACATACAGCAATTATTCAAAATCATATTAATTTAATATTAAATGAAAAATGGAGCGTCGGTGGCGCTGTGGCCTCGGCATTGGACTGTACCCCGTGTAGAATCGGGTGGCCCGCGATCGATCCTGCCATATACCAATGTGTATTTCGTTTCACGAATTTCATATGTACGTTTATCTGACGCTCCTACGGTGAAGAAAAACATCGTGAGGAAATCTGCATACACCTGCGAAGTAATTCAATGGTGTATGTGAAGTCAACCAAGCCGCACTAGGCCAGCGTGGTTTGACTAAGGCCTAATCGCCCAAACATAACTATGTAGTTAGGGTAGACTCGTGCCCCTCGGTGGGGACGTATATGTGCTGTGATGATGAAATGAAAAATTATTATATTACTATAAGACTTACAAATGTAAACATCGTGAGGAGATTAAATTTTTGTGTGATTTTATGATATTTTAGTATCTTTACGGATTTTTGAGCATATGTTATCGGTGCAAAATTCTTTTTTTTTTTTCGTGTAAAAATATAAGATGGGTCTCTTTCAAAATTTAAATACTTTTGGTGTGCCAAATACAAATTAATCCAATCCCAAGGGAATGAATGAAATCAGAACAATATTTTATGTTGGGTTTACATGACCTTGAATAAGTTATTTCCGAGCAGGTGGTGCCTTTTTTTTACGAAAAAATATTTTACAAAAAATTAAAACCGACTTCAAAAACACTGAAAAGTTAAAAAACTTAAAGTTACCTATTCTTATATTATAAGAATAGGTACAGACAACATCACACTTCTATATTGAAGTCGGTGCCAAACGATGATCTCCTAGAAAGTCTTAAAATTTGTCACCGACTTCAATATAGAAGTGTGATATTGTCTGTACCTATTCTTATATTATTTTTAACTTTTCAGTGTTTTTGAAGTCGGTTTTTATTTTTTAACCGACTTCAAAAAAGGAGGAGGTTCTCAATTCGATGCGTATATTTTTTTTTGTGTGTATGTTACGCGATTACTCCGCCAATTGTGGACCGATTTTCAAAATTCTTTTTGTATTCGATAGAGTATACTCCTGGGGTAGTCCCAAGGTCAGGATCTGATTATGGGATCCCATGAAAATCAAGGGAAACGCTTTCTTTCACTAAAAAGATTTCATTCACTAAAAAGTTAAAAATAAAAAATATTTTACATAAAATAAAAACCGACTTCAAAAACACTGAAAAGTTAAAAATAATATAAGAATAGGTACAGAAAACATCACACTTCTATACTATATTGAAGTCGGTGACAAAAATTAACACTTTCTAGGAGATCGTCGTTTATTTCATTTCAGTGTTTCTGAAGTCGGTTTTTATTTTAACTTAGCAAACTTTAATAATTAACTCTAACTAATCGCAAAATTTCCTTCAATTTTGGTAACACATGTTAGTACCAGTTCGTAACATTTTGACTCTCGAGCTAGTTGATCGATCACGTCAATTATGCTTAGATGCCCTCTAGCTCCAGCCTACCTAAATACCCGTGACCATCTAATCGTTCTTCGCCATTGTGGTTAAATGTAATCTTGAGTTGCCAACCAGAATTGCGGATCACTATTTGCGCATTGAATCTCATTGTTTGCCAACTTTTCAAGACTAAGCTTAGGGGACTTTTAAAGAACCGTGTGTTTTTAAATTAAGTTTCAAAAAATATTTATCAAATTGGGAATTTTATAGTCACCGTATGATGAAAGTAGCTCTCTATAATCAGGTATAATTATAATTGGCCAGTACGTTAAAACAGAAATTTCATATTAAAACACCTTTTACTTGTATAATGAAAAATCTCAAGTGACCATCTCTTCTTTAGTATTTTTTCGTTTCCTAAAACCTTTTCCTTGTATTGAGGGTTTAGATCATTTCAATTAATCAGTTTTTGTACGTTAGTACAGACGAGAGAATATAAAAAGTGTCCATGAAAAAATTGTGCACAGCAGACGTACAAAAACCTTTTAAATGTTTTTGCCCAAAAATTTATTACAAGAGCCACTGATTTTGGGGTCAAAAACCGGAGCTTTTATTTCTACGAATCACGGAATGTTCGCGCACTGACACCCCAGTTTATATCCAACATTTCGACGACAATTTCAGATCATAATCTCACATGTGAATTAACTTAACTTTAATGAAATAATAGTCATTGAAACACACACAAGAGTCAAGTGTATTATAGGTAACTGTTACCACTTACCATCAGGTGGGCAGTTTACTTGTTTGCCAACTTTCTGCAATAAAAAAAAATGTAGAGTCACGGTTCCCAGTAATTTCACTGCCATATCTTACCCTCCAAACCGGAACACAGCAATGCGAGCATAGGTAATAAGAGCGGTAAGAGAAGTAAGAGCATAGAATTTGGATTGGAACAAGATTTAGACGAATCGTTTGCGCCATTGATGGTGCTGGCCAATATGGTGCAAATGAGACATCGGGAATTCCAAGGGATGAGTCTCATCTCATTATTTATTTTGCCCATTATAATGAGCTTCCCTGGAAGGTAGGAGCTGTTTCTCTGGAAACAAAGTGAGGACAGTGGTACGAATATTGAGTTCGTTCAGAATGGACTTATTTCTTCTTTTTGCACTCCATGGTATTCCTAACAAGCGACTCCAACACCTCATCTCAAAGGCGATGATATTCTGCCTTTTGGATCTGCGTATCATGTTAGATTCCACTTCGTATCTCTGAATCTGTGAGTTACCAGTTTTTTTAACTTTAAAAACGTTGACTTTAAAAACACCAAAAGTCCTAAATAATATAAGATAAGAATACATACATCACCACAGTTTTATATTGAAGTCGATGCCAAACAATTATTACCGGGAAAGTCTTAAAAATTTATGAACAATTAATATAGTTAAGTACCTAAAATTTCGCACCAACTTCAATATAATACTGTGATGTTGTATGTATTATTATATTATTTATATGACTTTTTGGTATTTTTGCAATCGGTTTTATTTTTTTGTTAAAAATTTTCAAGCTCAAAGGTTGGGGATATGACATCGCTGATTTTAACAGCCGTTTCACCGTCCGTTGTAAATTGGCGATAAGACGTGTAAGATGTTTTGGCATGTCTAGAACAAGCGTTTTTGGATAGGGACGAATATCTAACAGACGATCCCATCGTATGCAGTCAATATTAGTAGATGATGGATGGATAGATGTATGATAGTAATTGTTACCTAGATTATATGAAATACATGCTACTTTATTTACAAAACCCAAACGCGAGAAAAACCGCGGAGCGCAAATTGTACTTCAGGCGCTAATTGTGTAACAGTAAATACATTATTTGAAATCATGCGATGAAAGAAGCAATATTAATGTTGTTTGCCATCTGTCTGTGTGTACATACGTTCAGGAAAGACGGTCATTATAACACTAGATCCAAGTTCATGAAAAATGACCTCAATAAATCCGTGAATAAATGTATTTATTTATTTTAAAAACTGGCCAAGTGCGTGCGTACTCGCAATGTGGGGTTCCGTACTATGATTATAAAGGCTCTTATGATGTTATTATACCATAATTTTACATGATTCCATTTTAATAAATTAACAAACAACATTATCTAACTGATTTTCAATGGTATTTATACGACCTTTTCCTTCACCAAGGACATTTTATAAATTGGCTGACTATAACTCTTTAATTTGTAAACCCTCCTTAGCTGTAATTGTTTTCCTTTTAATTTCGTTAAATAGCCCTACCGTGAATTTTTTCACATACCTATCCATAAATAACCGGAGGGAGACTGTACCAGGGTCGCCTGCTTGGGTACCTCCGTCTTACCTATTTCTGCCGCAAAACAGCAGTACTTGCATTGCTGTGATGCTGTGTTCCGGTTCTAAATGGCAGTGTAATTACTGGGTACCGTGACTACATCTTAAGCCACAAGTTGGCAACGTACATTGTGGTTCTAGGGGGGTTGCAGATCAGGTGGGAGTGTGCTTGTTTGCCAACTTAGTTATATAAAAAAACAACCATTTAGCTTGAAAGTCAAACAATCATCAAGTTTTACTTACATTTTTCAAATTAAGAATGTTATAGATAGTTATCTAGATAGAAAAAGTCTCACTCTGGAATTTCACACCATGCGGGTTTAATTTTAGTTCAAAGTTCGTTTTTTCAGTCAATCCATACTAATATTATAAATGCGAAAGTGTGTCTGCCTGTCCCTTTTTTTTATATAGTTTATGGGTAGACACTTGTCCTCATCTTGCCTGATGGTAAGCAAAGATGGGGACTAAGGTGGAGCGTGCCTACTCATTAGGTGCCGACTCACTCTAGTCCTGAAAAGACCCGGGTTGTAATGAGGTGGGAACACAGCGGACGGCAAAGAATTCCATTCCTTTGCAGTACGCATTAAAAAAGTGGAAGCGAAACGCTTCGTGCGGAGCAGTGGAATTTGAAAGCTGACAATACCGCCCCAAGGATATGCCATTGGACTCGGGTATAAACCCCATACCTGGCTAAACCAGAGCAACTTCTACCTCCGTAGAGGCACACTCGGGATCGGCGTTAGCCATTCCCCGAGTGCACCCGGGTAAACCTGCCGTAACCGGCATCTACCTATATGCCATGCCACCGGCCCTAACAGTATATTCTAAGTATGCAGTAGTTAAAGGATCATAAACTTCAAGACAAGATAGCAAACGACGGGCTAAATACTGAATTTCAGTTTTTACAAGCTTTCATTTACTTTCACCTGTCCCGGTGTCTGTAACGAAAACTTGGAAGTTAAATTTGACCCACTTCCCGGTTTCCGATTGAGCTGAAATTTTGCATGCATATGTATATTGCGTGACAATGCGATATTATGATGACAAGGAGCTGATCTAATGCTGGAGCTGGAAGATGGCCATAGGAACTCCGCAATAAAACTACACGACCCCATCGAGTTTGGGCTCGTTTGATTCGTATTGACGAGTACTAAAAGCTTGTGTTTAACAAAGTTTTTTTTTATAATTTATCTTGTATACCTGTCTCGATGTCTGTAATGAAATCTTGTCAGTTAAATTTGACCCACTTCCCGCCCGGTTTCCGATTGAGCTGAAATTTTGCATGCATGTGTATATCGCGTGACAATGCTACTATGATGACATGGAGTTGATCTTGTGCTGGAGCTGGAAGATTACCTTATGAACCCCGGGACAAAACGAGACAACCCCATTGTGTTTGAGCTCGTTTGAATAATACTGACGAGTACTAAATGCTTGTATTAAAAAAAAGGTTTTTAGATAATTTGTTTCATACATTTTAGGGCGTGATTTTCAATAGTAGGGTTTTAGTTTATGAACTTTCATTTAACTTGTCTTGTGAATTCTGAGCAACACGTTAGTACTAGTAGTGAATACCAGAGATTCTGGTGAATACTTGATAGGTAGGTATGTAATGTGTAATAAATGTTGGTTTGCGTTACTTTGAAACATAAAAAAAATAGTTTTAAATTAGTAGATACATATTTGAGTTGAAACTCTTTATATTGTTATCCTTAACTTTGCCGTTTTGTGTTCATCTGATCTCCCATAGAACCCAAGTCCTTTGTTTACTTTAATTTGTTCTTACCTACAGCTTCTTATGAAAAGGGGTTTATATAAAAAATGCTTACAATGTACGAGTAGGAATGCTATTGAAATATTAAGTAAAACGGGGTAGCTGTAAGACGGTGGTAATAAGTCAGTAATCCCCATTTGGAATGAATAGAATAAAGTCGATTTACTAAATCAAGTAATGGTATAGGGAAGGTGTTGTTCTAAGTATTTTATTTAAATCTTTACAATAATAGGATATGATGTAGTTAAAAAATGGAATACATATTAAGTACCTACGTAGTTTTTCACATTAATGCGAAAAATATTTTTTACAAGAATAAAAAATACAAGAAAACAGGATCGAATCCTGCGCAAGGTGCAATAGGCAGGAATCGAACCTGCGTTTTCATTATATTTACCATATAGATACCGCGTGGAGGCCACCACCTCGACAAATTGTGAAACTTCACTTGCTAATGATTTTAATTTTGTTTATAGTTTGAAATTATTAAATACCTAGAGTACCTATTATATTATCTGTGACCTAGGTTATGTTTACCTTTGTCCGTCGAATTCCGGATGGGAGGCTTTATGCATTGTTAAGCAGTGCTTTAGTTTAGACCCACGTAGGTATGCCACTTGCCAAAATGCCAAGCTGGCGATTTCATCAACTCATCTTCGTTACTGATTATTTATTGATAATATACCTAACTGATTATCCCGTCTTACAAAAAGCTACCATTTAAATAAATAGTCTATCAGTCTATCTAAAAGCATTTTACTTTTAAACTTTTACTCAAGCACACATTACATGCTGTCTTTTGTCATTTTGTCGCGTTTTACATAGGTTAGGTTAGGTATGAAATGAATGAAACTAATCCATATTATAACAAAATAACATCTTTACTAATTCGTTATTTTCAGTTCTTGTTACTTTTTTGGACCTATCTATTCACAGACCAGATTAATAGTCCTGTCATTAACCATAGCATGACTTCGCTGACTTTAAGGTACCTGTTTGGTTGCCTCAGTTGCCTGTCTCATCTCTGGAATCCAATTTTTATTTTGTGTGTGATATACTATTTAGAGAGGGAGAGAAGAGCATCCTACCACGGCGCGGTGTGAGCGAGCAAGAGAACGTGTTATGTATTATTATTTGAACGTCCATTCGGGAGAAACCTGCGTGCGGGCCTCACAGCCCACCCCCGCCCCGCGCCCCGCCGATCATATGTTCGACGGCCGGGCGAACTATCAGCGATCCGGCGCTCACTGCGACTCAGGCGCTCGCCGTCGCAACACTCGCTCCGTCGTACGCACGCCGCTCGCACGCGCACGATCAGCTGTCCGCATAAACACGTCGCCGTCGCCGAGCCCGCGGAGCGTAGCCTAGCGAGCGAGCCATCAATAAGCCGCGGTGCGGTGTGACATGGAGCTGCTGTGCGCGGAGCGCGTGAGCCCCGGCAGCGAGGGCGGGTGCGCGCGGCCGGCGGCGGGGCCCCGGACCGCCGCGCCTGACCCGGTGCTGCTGCGGCGGCGCGTGCTCGACAACCTGCTGCGCACCGAGGAGCGCTACGCCGTCACCGCCAACTACTTCGGCACGGTGCAGACGGAGATCACCCCCCAAATGCGTCGCCTGGTCGCCGAGTGGATGCTAGAGGTGAGCGCACCCGCGCCGCATGCCGCACCCACTCCGCCCGCTCCACGCTCCACCCGCGGCGCCCGAGCGCTCGCCATTTTGTCGCGTTTTCCGGCCACGTGTAGGTACCCTCCACGGGCAACGCCAAATCGGCGACTACGGTATACCATACCACCGTGCCTGTTCGCAAACAGCTACAAAAACGCAGTGACCCTTCGATGCCCTTAGCCATATCGTGATGTGTAACAGTGTCTCCTTCAGAACTGTGCTCCCCTTGGATGGTGAGTTGGCAGCTACTTGATACCTACTTTCTGTATTGAAGATCATATGTTCGACTGATTGTTTACATGATCAGCTGATTACGTTCAGAGTTTACGCACCCTATTAGAATCTTATCGGAATTGTCTTTATCACGCTTGAGCAAAGTAATTGCAGTAAGATAAAAATATATATTTTTAAAATTACTTTGGAACGTTGAACGAGTTGTAAAATGGGTAGGTGGCCGACCGATCTGCTAGATGAGCAATCGAGGGGCCCCAGTGCTTGCGCGGGGGCGCGCGGTCGCCGACCGAAGTGACTCGCTCGTTCTATTTGAATAATCAGCTGATTTTGACATACTCAGCTGACGACGTTACTATTATCTTATGTTTGAAACGATAGACAAACCTAAATAAATGCAGATAACGACAGTTTGAGCGAATAATAACTTGTTTAACACTTCTCTATTTATAAACATTTTATGAAGTTAGTTATGCCTATACGTATAAATATTTATTTGAAAATGTTGAAGCATTAACGTTCTATGATTATGAATTATTAATTGCTTGCTACAAATAGGTCAATTTTTTACGATTATAATTTTTATGATTGAAGTCACGTTAGCTATGAAGACAAATTGTTTTCTCATAATTTGTACTTTTATCAGCTGAGATGCAAAGTTGAGGCCACGTGGAGCCGTTGCCGGCCGGCCGGCACGGCGAGAGTGCGCGAGTTTGTCGCGCACTGACGTCATAGGTAGTGCGCCTGCGCCGCCGCCGGCACGCACGTCGAAGTGCTCGTTGCTCCTATAGCAAGGCATTCGCGCTGCTGGCCGCCACCTCGTGGTACATTTAAACCAGTCACATACCACGTTTCAGCACAAGCAGACCGAAACATACCCGGCGCTTCACGGTCAATGACACTTGAAGACGTTCATTTACGTTACACATTTCACTAAACCAATGAACCAACACCTCTCCAGGATATAATATACCTACCTAACGGTTACTTAAAAATGTCTGGAGGTATTATTATTTAAATAAATCATGATTTCTCATTATTTTATTGATGGATAAGTAACTTGTTGAAATATATGATATCAGAAATATAAAAGGTTGACGCCCACCTGCTGTTGCTATGTTGTATATCTTAATTCAAAATACCTACATATCCGTAGTCAGTATGTCACCTACCTATACATATAATGTGTATATCTGTGCATCATGATTCATGATAGGTATCCGGCACAGGTACTACCTACTGCTCATATAAATGAAGTAAATGAAGAATTATGGTATGGTAAATGAAAGATTATGGTATCAATATTCAAATAGCCAATTTGTTGATAAAGTAAAAGTGTGGGTGATCCGTTGAAATGATGTTGAAATAATAATTATGCTTGTATCAGCTGACAACAGCGGGGCCGTGGGACAATCAGCTGTACAAAGTATATGTCGTAGATGAATCCTCGCGCATCCCATCCGCCGCATCACGTTACACCGATCGACCGTGCGAAACGCCCGGAACAATTCAAGCTATGCGCTACAAAAGTTGTACAGTGAGCTCCTTGACCAACTATACTGCTTGACCTTTGGACCGTCCTTATGTCGCTCGTAATAGTAGCGGTTTTCGTAGGTAGTGTAAATGTAAAGCTTGAATGGGAGCTTACTGTACTATACCTTATTATGCATGGGATATTTGCAGTTATTAGATAATGTTTGTCCCGCTTTTACAGTCATTTTATACAATAGTTTGTCGTTTTTTTTTTTAAAAAAAGTCGCTCCACTCTAGGATTTTCTCTCCTGTGTCGTGGGTACAGTTACAAACATATAATATCACATGCACATACACGCCCAGACCGAAACAAATTTCTGTAGGCCATACAGTACAGTACTTCACTGTACAGTATTTCACTCCGGCGCACCGCCTTCAGCTTTATAAGGCGCAGGTTCGGCCTCATATGGAATACTGTTCTCATCTTTGGGCTGGGACACCCCAATACCAGCTTCTCCCACTGGACCGCATTCAACGAAGAGCGACTCGAATCGTCGACTGCCTGGAAATATCAAATCGGCTTGATACTTTGGCGCTGCGTAGAGATGTCGCCTCGCTATGCATCTTCTATCGCATTTATCACGGGGAATGCTCCGAGGAATTATTCGGACTTATACCTGCCGCCTCTTTCCGCCATCGTTCCACGCGACAAAAAATCCATGCCCATCACTTAGATGGTTGGCAGTCCACAACTGTGCGATTCTCCCGTAGTTTCCTGCCTCGCACAGTCAAACTTTGGAACGAATTGTCGCCTGCGGTATTTCCGGACCGATACGACCTTCAAACTTTCAAAAAAAGAGCGTATTTCTTCCTCAAAGGCCGGCAACGCACTTGTAACTCCTCTGGGGTTGCGGGTGTCCATGGGCGACGGTAATCACTTACCATCAGGTGATACGTCTGCTCGTTTGCCCCCTATACCATAAAAAAAATACAAAACATTTGTCACGTACGGGAATCGAACCCGCGACCTGTTGCGTAGTAGGCGATCACTCGACCTCTGCGCTAACCTAACGATATTATAAATTGCGTTGTAAAATATAATTTACTTTGTTTTTCCAAATCTCTAACTCTTCAAGTCCTTGTCCTCACAAATACTTGACTAACTGCCCTGAATAGAATAGGTATTTTAACACGATCATTTTCTCATGCAAGCAAAAGATTATGTAGGTATATTATGTACAATGAGGCCCACAATAATTTAACAAAATCCATTATTACACTTATTTATGAGAAATAATGCAGTAAGTGCATTTATAATGTGCTGATATTTATTTAACACTAGCTTCTGCCCGCGACTTCGTCTGCGTGGACTTCAATTTTGAACAATTTTAAATTTTCCTTTGGGAACTACTTAAGGAATCGGTATAAAAGGTCGCCTATGTTCTTTTTCATATCAAAGGCTACATGCATGCCAAATTTCATCCAAATCCGTTCAGCCGTTTTTGCGTGATTGAGTAACAAACATCCAAACATCTAAACATCCAAACATCCACACTTTCACATTTATATCACTCTTTTCATTTACTCACAAACCTCAATGAATTAATGTAGTTACACTAGGCACTACTTACTAGACGTTTGCGTAAGCGCAGTAAGGAACAAGAATTAGGGTCATTTCCGACGTTCATATTAGCTACTTGCGTATAACTATAATTCCTGCTGATAAGAAATGTTGGTGTAGGAAAGCAGTGCGCGTCGTTATATTATCGCAACGAGCGTGTATTTCAATTTCATATATAGGTTATCGGGAATTCCGTACGATAAACTCAACACGGCCTATGGGTGCGGCGTTGCCCATGGCTGTTATTAGCGTAATAAAAGCAAGAAACGTCTTCAAACACTAAAAGGTCGTTTCTTTTACAGGTATGCGAAGACCAAAGCTGTCAAGAGGAAGTGTTCCCTCTGGCGATATCGTACTTGGATAGGTTCCTAAGCACATGCGCAGTGCGGAAGAGTCAGGTGCAACTGTTGGGCACCACCTGCTTGCTCTTAGCCTCAAAGCTACGGGAGCCAAGCTCGCGGTGTCTGCCGGCGGAGCTGCTCATCTTCTACACCGCCAACAGCATCACACTCGCTGATCTCTGTGTAAGTAATATATTTTTAAAACCATCTGTTTATGTATTCTCCTGTACTTGATACTTGATACTTGCTATCCCCCAATACCTATAGTACGTGTTGATATTTCATAGGCTTCAAAATGTCGAATATTGCAAGCATTTCTTGTGAAGTTTCTGAAGAAGAAAGCCCGACATGTAATGCAACCAAATGTACTAAAACGGTGGTTCCATTAAATTGGCAATCAAATCATATTACCTACTAGCTGTGCCCGCGACTTCGTCCGCGTGGAATAGTAACTTTTGGCAAAAAGTAGAACAAACAGACAGACAAAAAAATTTTAAATTGTGTTTTTGTTATTGGTACCCGATATACCTTCACCATTTAGTAAAAACTTGTTATTTTGACATTACAAACAGACACTTAATTTTATTTATTTGTATAGACTATGATGTCAAAAATTATTAAATTCGCTAAGGAATGTACAACCAAAAGATTGACAAGCTGGCCAGTTAATCTAATTTCCTCTAATAAGGAGGTTTAATCTTTCTTCGTGTACGTAAACAGCTGATCTCTTTACCCATTCGCGTCTAGCAGCTGGTTTTTTGCATCGGATGCGCACGCGCAGACTATGTGCTTTCGTGTTGTGCTCGTACACTCCAATGGTTACGTCTGTCGGATTTGAGCAACCGCGAAGGATTATAATTTTAAATTTGTAATTATGCTTCTTTATTAATTATACCAAATAGTTACCATTAATTAGCACACAACAACAGTAAAATATTTGCATATTTAAGCATCATTCATAATATAAAACCTACATTCGGGAAAGTTGGTGGGGAGATGTTCCTTGTACCTACATTATTCATTGCATTTTTGCTTTCTTATTCTAAAAATAATCATCAACTCTAAGCTCAGCAGTAAATAGGTAGCTGCACTTTTTTCATCAGTAAGCAAACAAATTAGAAATAATACCTATCATTTTACCCGTCAATCTTTTGTACAATGTAGGTATTTAAGCGAATATTTAATGGTATTTATTAATAAACGTTGATATTTTGTATGACTACGTGTTGCCTTCATTTAGAGTGAAGGTACTTCTAGTACTTAGGTCCTACCTACATTTATTACTGACAGACATTATGAGCCATATGCATTTACGATAATTATTGGTAGTAAACCCCCAAACGATCCGTTTCTGTGCCGTAAATAAAAAGTCTGAATTTTTAAACGTAATTAAAAACAAGTGATTTTATGTAAAATGTTGTCTCATCAGTTGCAGTAATTTATTTAAATGGATCCTACATTATTTGCATTCGGTCGAACGGTGCTGCGGCGTGGTTGCACAAGCCGGGGCCCTCGTATTGTGTCTACTCAACGAACTTTACATCATTCACGACCGTTGTCGATTTAAGTCATACGGTAATGTGTCAGTTTAGTGTCAATGTGGCAATACAAGACTTTGTGACCATTGCCTTTTGGCTAAAAAGAAGTACGGGAAGGTTCACTGTTAGTAACATATTACTGAAGATGGTCACTATTATGAGCAAACTGCTGTGATTAGCTGTGACATTCCCTACGCAAACGATCGAAACGACAAAAAGTTTGACAATGGAGATCTGCCACTTTTTCGATAGATGGCCGCGGGCCGCGCCTAGGTTCCTATTTGGATTTCGCGAAACTGACGTTTTTCGCTCCGGATTTTACTTATTTCTATTTAATTGTAAAGTAATGGCGCTTGTTTAGTACATATTTCTAAATATTCTATTTTCAAATTAAAACTGTGGGACAAGCAGGCTGATTATAATTGTGATTTCTAACTAGAACTGTAATTATGGGCGAAACTTTATATCCATTACTTAACTACTGTTATGAACACCGCCATAACAAAACTACTCAATAAACTAGTAATGCATATAAAATTTCTTTAAAAAATGATAGTTCTTATAAGCAACCAAAACTAGATAATCAGCCGCCAGGTAGGACACACGAAGATACCTACTTAAAATCCGATTCGGCCCGTTTTTTATCTTTAGTAGGTAATTTTATAATAAACTAAGTCGTACGTCCGCAATTTAGTGAACCGCAATAGAAGTGTACACATTCCTTGGCATTGACTGCCAAAATGAAAGCGATCTTGATAGAGTGAGTTACACGATATGGGGGCGGGTACGTCACGCCACCCAGCGGGGCCCCGCGCCGCGTCCCGTCGTCGGTACAAAACGAGTGCGAAGTCGCAGTCTTCGCGCCTATACATACGACACGACCTGTTTTTGTAGGTATCAAGACTGACGACTACGAGTGCATTCCACGGCCTGCACTTGTACACTCAATCATTAGTTACACCTAACGACTGTGACACGCGATCATTCGGGTATCGACGAAAACGAGGCATTCAGTGCCATCAGAACGCCACGCCTAGGCATTAGACCTACTTGCGTGACGAGTACCTCTGCAACGAAAAATATACTTTACCTATTTGTGGTATTCATAAGTCATATAGTCAGTCTAAACTAAGCCATAACGAAACTGCACTAAGTAAATAACATCTATTACTTTCGTTTTTTACTTTAAATATTTTCTAGCCGTGTGTACTTAACAGGCCAGACTAAAGTTTGAATTTGGACAGCCCATATATCGCTCGCAATAGCGGCTACTTTCGTAGTGTAAGTGTAAACTTTGACGTTTTGCCGACCGTACATTACGTAAATTCACATGTTTATAATTGAAATGATTTGAAGCTTGAATTGAGCACCTAGTTAGGCCTCGGAATTCGTCTAGTGGTACGCGAACTCCAGCATATACCACTCGGATCGATTTTTTTTTTGAAATTGTTGACCTGAGACTAATACATACGAAGTCTGGGACAGCTACCCCGCAGACATGGACAGTGTCGCCTAACGAGCCGCGGACTTCTCGGAACAGCCGAACGAGGCCCGCGTTTCAATCAGACCAATTACAGACGCAGCTCGCCGCTTAGCGCTTATTTTTTCTCACGCCGGCGGCGGCGGAGATGACCTCTCGCAGCCCGTCTCCGTGCCAATAAATGAGATCGCACCTCCAAATCGAACTTTTTCATTTGCATGATTCATTTTTTACAAAAGGATCGTGATGAACGCATCGGTCGGTTCGGTTATTTAAGACCACTCCACCATAAATTATAATTATGTAGACTAGTATACCCCATGTCTGGTCGTCGTATACTATCTAATATCGATTTTAAAAAATCAAGCAGTTTTTTTTATTGAGAACACTTTTTTTAACTCCCATGGTGTGGTCAATGCTAAAAGAAATATTCTACAAATGCTACGATTCTAAGTTACTACAGTTTTTCGCCCTAATATAGGATATTACCGAATTAGAATATTACATAATATTTTACATTTTTTTACAAAACAAAATGCATTTTTGAAAGTAACAAACAATATAAATAAAAAAATATCGCGAAATTGCATTGTCGTAGTTCGTATCGTCTACGACTGTAGAGACGTCGTAGCATGCTACGACAACCGTAGTATAAATAAGTTCCCCGCCGAACTATTTTTCTATTAGTTACGCACTACGAAATTAAAATGCTGGTATCATGATCACAGGTATGCTTCATTTCATTTCTACGAGTATGTTCAAGTTAATTCATCCTTTTTTAGAATTTTACTGCATACGAGATGCATATAAATAGCATTTAATAGCGGTATCGTTACCGTTGCTGCACGCCAGACTAAATTATGCTCATCTATCTTTAATTATTCAGCCATGTGTGTCGAATTATCAATGGTATACTTTCTTAGAATGATATACTTAGTATTAAGTATTTTAATTTTTTATTAGTATTTTCAACAAATGTTATATTTGTGACCGCATTTTCTTTAAAAATGCTTAATAAATAAATCGAAAGATGAATAAATCACCACAAGAAATATTTCATTTTCGTAAAAGTTTTCGTGTAGTTTTCAACAATTTAGGGAGTAGACAGTTAGGATTTTAAACTGCGGTGCTTTGACAGACGGTTTCGTTTGTAGGGAATGAAGTGTAATTATGTATTCCGTTCCGTGGTTATGTATAAGTAATATAAGTAATTTGTTAATGTGATCACCGGTCGTTGCAAGAATGACAGCCACTTTTCTGGCTTCAAGCAAAAAGAGCGTGCGCCCTGGCATCCAGGCAGTTGCGGGTTCCCGCGCTCAGCGCATGACCATAAAACCTCGCGCATTCTCACATCCCCGCTATCACCGTAAACGTTTATTATAATTGAAGCATAAGTTTACGATCAGTGGTGCCAGTTTATCATAAGAAAGAATTCAATCGCTATTGTATATCTGAGGCCCATTCGAATGTTTATCGGTTAACTTGCCGAATGTATCTTGTAGCTAATTAATAGTTACATGTATTTAGGTAAGTACGCCTGAATTAATGATAGTGATCTTATCTTGAAACTATTTACTGAAATTGAGAAATAAAAGCTTGGCTAGGGACACATTTATATTATTATGTTTAATTATTGTTTGCATTCATAATTTTGTGCAACCTTTATCGTTGTAGGTCGATGGCGATAAAAGTAATAAAACCAAACGGTTACGAAGTTCTCCCACCCGGTTACACAATATCCATTGATTACTGTTCCTATTTAGATTATCAAATTACCAACGTTCTCCCAATGTGTTAACCTAACTTACGCATTTTTATACTTGTTAATTTTCATAACGCTTATTTATGTATACTATAAGACACCTATGTAAATAATTTAAATTTTCCTAATTTGTACGTACGTAAATAGGAAATAAGCACACAAAGTTTAATTCCAATAATGTATAACTTTTGTATAGATACTAATTTGCAATAGATAAAATTTACTGCATTTAAAGAAACTCTATTGGTAAAACCAATAACATTATGAGTAACTGCAAATGAAAACTATTGTTTAGAATATAGGAATGTGCAGTGCATGTGAAAGGTTGTTTGCAAATCTCACGGCATGCCGACTGCTTCCTGTGCGGATGGCCTATCGTGCGGAAAAGACTCACACTATGATTGTTAGTACTAAATAAGTGTTAAAAAATCACGAATTATTAATTATTTATACTTAAACTCTTTTGTTATAAAACTTCTTTATATAAAAATATACAAGACACAAATAATTTTGTATTTTGTAGCCTATGATACTCAGTGATAATGTAGCATTCTATCAGTGAAAGAATTTTCAAAATCGGATCAGTAGGTAGTACCGAATATTACCCCAAACACCCAAACTCACAAACTTTACCTCTTTATAATAGTACTAGCTTTAGGTACTTTACGCAGCTTCGCTTGCGTTGTTTTTGTTTTCCCGTGAGAATTTTATATTTTCCGGTAGGAAGAATGATTTTGTAGCCTATGTGGGATAATGTAGCATTCTAATGGTGAAAGAATTTTTGAAATCGGTCCAGTAGTTTTTGAGTTCATTCGTTACATACATACATACAAATCTTTCCTCCTCATAATAATAGTGTAGACTAGCTTTCCGCTCACGGCTTCGCCCATGTTATTTTGTTTTTCCCGTGAGAATTTTATATTTTCCCGTAGGAAAAATAATTTTTTAGCCCATGTTACTCAGTGATAGATAATGTAGCATTCAATCAGTGAAAGAATTTCCAAAATCGCATCAGTACTAGTACCGGATATTACCCCGAACATCCAAACTCACAAACTTTACCTCTTTATATTTTACTAGCTGTGCTGGCGAACTACGTTTCGCCCTATATTTTTTTTCCCGTATTTTTAACATTTTTCATTGATGCTTAGCTCCTATTAGTCGTAGCGTGATGTTATACCGGGTTTTTTTTTCAGCAGGAGCCAAATTTTGTGTGCTTGTTCAGACAAGCAAAATGAAGATCTTTTACTATGGGACCAATCTTGAAATCGCAAAAAAAATCAGCTGTTCCATACAAATGTTCAACATCCATAGAACCTAAATATGTGGAACAGCTGATTTTTTTTCCCGGTTTCGAGTTTGGTCCCATAGCAAAAGTTGTTCATTTTGCTTGTCTGTCCATATCTAGGAAGTCCATATCTAGGAAGGCTTTAGGCTATACCGGGTTATTTTTCCAGCAGGAACCAAATTTTGTGTGCTTGTTTCGACAAGGACAATTTAACAACTTTTACTATGGGACCAATTTTGAAATCGCGCAAAATCCACTGAACCTAAATGTATGCATGGAACAGCTGATTTTTTTTTCAAGATTTCAATGTTGGTCCCATAATAAAAGATTTTCAGTTTGCTTGTCTGAAAAAATTTGGCTCCTGCTTTTAAATTAACCCGTATATCACTGACGACTATCACGAAGCGCGTTTCGTTACACTTTCCTGCTGTTTTAACAATTCCTACCACTAAACAATCACTTAAGTATTGCCAGCGTCTGCGTAGATGGCAAGGAATAAAACACTGCGGTTGTAGGTAGGCACTGTAGGTACATGTTTGACAACTCTCCCAGCTCGGCAGTCTCGATGGTCTCGGCCTATGCGGGCGTTCGGCGATCGTGAGAGAAAAATAAGAATTCTGCGGTTAGGCGACGTGGGCATTGTGCTGTCATTGCCGTTCCGATAGTGATACACGCACACATTATTAGTAATAAAAAACCGGATGAACAACTCGAATCATTAAGCTGTTCGTAGTGCAGTGAATTTTACCAAAATATCGCTACTAATTTTAGCAAAATTTGCGCTAATGAAATAGGTATGCAAATTAGGATGTCGTGTAATTTTTGCATGTCACCAGAGTGCTTTTTATTATTCAGCATCTTAACGCTTATTCCACCCGTAATAAAAACATAAGGTGCTTTTCCATTTTCATTAATTTCTTTCTTTCTTAATATAACAATTCTGTTGGATGGAACTACTGAGAACAAATTGAATTTCCAATTCTCGAGATTGTGCGCGGCTGTTATAAGCTCTTTATGGCTATGCGCGTGCTTGTCCGCATCTCTGGAATATTCCAGTTGTTTAGTCTCAGAAGCGATGTAGCCACGCGACACCGTCTCATTGTTTGTATTTAACAGCGGCACAGGCCAACCATTGACCACTGGATGAAATCTGATAAAGCATGGGAACTGAGCGAGGAATTTGGAGTGAGCGGGGAGTTTGCATTGCTCGCTTTATTAGCTGTAACACGTCCCCGGTCGCTCGCCGAGCTCCGTCGCCTCTAACGACCCGCCGAGTTATTTTACGAACCGCATTCCATGTCTCGAGTTCGCGGCTCTAAAAGCGCCGGTTATGCCCCAGCTCAGCTGATAGGGGCGGTCGCATATGGGATGATGTCATGTACTTTTATCGTGCATATAGATTAAAAAACAACACAGCCCAACCGATATGCATGGACATATCCGTCTGACATCACGTGTGCCGGCGTCTGCGGTGAATACTTTATGAACGCATTGTTTTCGCGTTCTTCAGCCGGTCGCAGCTTTGTCGAAAGGCAGTTTCAATTCGCGGTCGACCCGCATACCGCCGCATAGTTAACAGCTTTTGTTCTACTAATACCTTAACCGCTCACTATCTTAATATCTAAGGAAATAAATTTAAGCAAATGCTATCCATATCGTTGGTTCTTATCGCAATGATCGCCCTGGTACAATACTACGTAACGACGCACACCGACAAACGATGTTATATCGACTCCCAGTGATGAATCTTTATTCATTCACAAGTTTGAGACCTCTAGAGGCGAAACGCCCTAAGCACGATCCCCTGTTGGACCGCTTCGAACTCTAATCCGTCGACATGGGATATAAAATTGCGTAGGAGAAAATATGAGCGGCGAGTAGTGCTGTCGACTCCGGCGATTGTGTTAAGTAAACATGAGTATTATCTGTCAACGGACATGCATCGCTTACGTGTAAGCGTATATGTATTCAATAATCGACTTATTCATTAATAAAACTGATTCAACGTTAGTGACAATGTAGTATAATATCTTAAGTTTTATTAATTCAGGTCAACTTTATTTTTGTGGACGTAATTGAGAGAAACGAACTGATAAACAAGTTTTTTTTACTTAGATACAGACTCATTCTTACAATGTTTCAACAGAACTGAGGAATTTTATTGGGAAATTATCAAATGATTTTGCAACAGCGAGATTGCACAATCGTCACATATTTATTCGACATGTGTAAGTGCAAACCGTGTGAGATACGAGTATAGTTAGTTACCTACGAGCTATTCTAGGAAATCTGGTGAAACTAACCACGTTTATAATTATTGGACGGAAGTCTCCCAGCAGGGATGCCAGTCTATTGTCCTGTACCTAGTAGCTCAACACTGACGTCTGACGAATCTTATTCCTTATTCTCTTGCATAAATAAGCAATAAAAATTATCCACTTCCTTATCATCACAGGCAACAAGAGACATTGTTTTTTTTCTTCATTTTAAGAAAGACGTTCATTTAAACTCGTGCATTTTGTCTACAGAGCTGGGAACTTCTGGTACTAGCAAAGTTGAAGTGGGACGTGGCCGGTGTGACGGCGCACGACTTCCTGCCGCTGCTGCTCTCCCGGCTGCCGCTGCGGGGGCTCGTCAGCACCGAGATGGTGCAGCGGCACGCCCAGACCTTCATAGCGCTCGCGGCCAGAGGTAGGTGCCAATCATAAGACCTTCTTGACTACTGCGCGCCTATCACAAATTAAGTAGAATAGGGACAATCGCGGCTGGCCTTGAGAAATTGACTGAAAACAAATTTAACGAAATGCAAGAGTTCATTCATAATCGTTTAAAGCAAGATAGTATGTGACATCTATCATACCTATAAACAGATACTGTTGAGTGTTAAGTCTTTTATATTTTTGCTAAAAGTAATCCCAGACACGAGAAGAAATGCACTAGGAGTAACAACGTGCCAGACAGCCAAGCGGTAGGCAGAGATGAGAATAGGATTGTTTACAACGAGGCGAGGGTAAAGAGAGGGCTGTGTGTGTGTCCTGCGCTTGCGCCGGCGGCGGCGGCGGCGGTGCCTCCCACGCCGCTCGCCCGAGCGCATTCCAGCACGCCTCGAGACTCCCCGCCCCGCGCCCCCCGCCCGAGCCCTCATGGGATCATATGTTTTTGTGCAACGGTTTTTGTTGTTCGCCGCCGCTGTCTTGTTTTTTCCCAAGAAGTTCACGCTCCAACTCTTTCCAGTCGCTCCTCGGATATCGACTGTTACAGACCGGTGCAGTCTTCGGATAAATAGGAGAATTGCAAAGTAAATTACTGGACGCAATCAATGAACTAGAGGAATGTGGTTTTCCAATCTGCCGACTAGTAATACGTAGGCCAGGATGCAAACGAGTGCCTAGAGCCTAAAGCGATGCTTTCGTAGACGGCGCACATTTCGCGGTGGGACTGACTGAGCCCGCATTATGTATCATTATTTGAATGGCACAATTTACTCACTCCGGATAATAACTCGGCTGGATATTAAATTTGTAATAGGTTACTTTAAGGCTGACATGTTTCACGGGTTGCGTACCAGACACAGAAATATTTTTTTTCCTCTTCTCGCGCATTTCTTTGAAGTAAAGCAGTGTTATTGAAACTGTGAATCCTGAATTACTTTATAGAATTATTCAACTAAACAAATGACTAGTACTTATTTGTCAGCAAAAATATCAAAACGATGAGCTAGCTAAGCTAAACGATGACGACTGATATAATTCAAAATTGATAGTCATCTCAGGTCAACGAATTGCTAGTGTTAATTCCCAAACACGGATTTATCAAAAGGGTGAACTTTATAATTAGGTATGTGCGTTATCGCGGAAGGCTTAGTCATGAGTGAGTGGCTGTGTCGGCGTAGGGACGGCTGTTTGTTTGTTCCGGTGACCGCCGCCGCCGCCGCCGGTGCAGCCAGCACAACATAGGCCTAGTACACATGCACACAATCAGGGCTATGATTGCCATAGATAAGTACCAATTCTGTCTTGAAAGTCACGGAACCATTACAAAGCAACTTCCGCCTCAGTATGCCCGTGTGCCGGTTTTTGTTAGCTTACAAAAAGCTAGCTAAGTGCTACATCTATTTTATTATAAAATGGAAATATTTATAATTGACTTTTGTGGTGGCACCTTGCTTCGCCTGTCAAGTTGCCTGTGCCAATTTGTAATAATCTCGTGTCACAGTGTTTATTATCGAACTCCACCGAAACGGTTTGACCGATTTTGATGAATTTTTTTGTGTATATTTGGTAGGTCTGAGAATAGGTCGTAGGCTATTTTTAAACCCTTAAGTGATAAGGCTAGTAATTTATAAAACAGAATCAAACTGACTTTATATGTGGCTGTTAAATAGTAATTATCGGATACATAAAAATGGTAGGTAGGTACTAGCAATGAGTTCAACACTGAAGTTTTCAATAATTACACGGAATCAATTATCGCAACGAATTCTATAAACGAGGTAAAAACCTCTTCCTCTATGAAATGTGGGCGTATCGCTGAGAAATCAATTTGGAGTTCAATAAAACAAGATCCCAGTGCGATGAGCCATAGTTAGCGCCGCGGCCTCGCGAGATCGTTCACCTCAGAATAGACGCGACGTGAACAGTCTCTAGGACCCGCATCGCCGCCGTCTATTACCGCATCTAGGTACTTCATGTTCAAGGGCACCAGTCCAGTGTTATGTCACCGGCTCACCGCTCGCCGCTAAAGCCAGCTTAGGGTCACAATACTACAAACCATTTAACTATTTCAGAACCGCGCTACTACTACTAACAACGTCATAACTGTAGTAAAACAACCATTGATATAATAATAATATTTAATCTGTGCACTTTTGTTTGTCAAGCTCTGGTCACATCTGTATGTAGTCTGTACCCTGTGTATTTCATGTATGTTTTTTGTAATGGCCGCAATAAAGCTAAGTTGATTATTTGAACAGTTAAGTCTTTTAATTACACCTCCAGCAATAATTGCGCATAGCCCAGCAAGTTATGCGACAATAACAAAAAGTAGGAGAAAGTACTACGGTTTACAAATTGGAACAAATCACAGTGTCTGTCCGTGACTAATTTGCGTTTAATATATTTTTACCCTGACTATAAATTAATTCAATTAATCGACTCGGCCATTTTTGTAACTCAGTAACAAACACGTCAACAAGTTGTTTACCTACATGTTTACCTACATGTTCGCATTTGCATATTATAATATGTAAATGCGAAATATTTGCAAAATGGCAGTATGTGATGTTATACGAAATAACTCACATCGGTGACATAACAGACCCACACTTAGTACCTAAATTAGATAGTTTTTCCCTATGATCGTCGACGAAACAATAATTACTGAACCAGTAGAGATTTATTTGATCTGGGTTTAATAACTTTGCTAATTCTAAATCATGCTTCAATTCGAAGATTGTTGGATACCGTCACAAATATTAGCATCATTCTCGGTACATAATAGGTATTATTGAAATACAGAAGCACCTACAAAAAGAAGAAAGATATGAATTTTGACATGCTCGTGACTAATGGAATATCTACTCGTATATGTCAAAACATTCTTCCTCACTAATGTAGTGACGGCCTTGTATGCTATTCAAAGCCAGGGCAGTCTAATCCTTGGCGGAGAGGGAAGCCCATAAGTTCTACGTTAGGGAAAAATGGGGCATACTGAGCGTCTTAAGTGGGCCCAGCTCCTTTTGCATGCTCCTAGCCGCTCAAAACTGGTCGGTGTTCGCGACGGGTTTAGTAGGTAGTCGCGACACTGCCGTGGAGTCCTACACACCCTTCACCCAACTCAAGGTGCTTGGACGGTGCTTTAATGCACTCTCCTCATAAAAAAGGCAGTTTATTCTTTGGCGTTGTCTGGTCTCCATGTCTGGCAGGAGTCAGCAAGCAACAGGCGCAGCGCCGCCGAGGCGGGCGAGGCGGCAGACTGGTGTTTGATTAACATCAGATTATGCAAATTCTCGAGTGAGCGCCCGTTGTTTCGTCCCATTCCTTTTATTCAGCTCGCCCGTTTCCTTTATCTCGGGTATGCCGACATGCAAATAAAAAACGAAAATAAATCTTTTAAATGAGCTGAAAGTGTTCGATATCCATACGTTGTTTAGTATAATGGAACGGAGCCTACTTAATGGTGAATGGGAGGCACTTTGAAGGCTTCACTCTCGTTGTGCGAACAAAATCCTGTTGGGCCGACTGGTACTTGGGATTTTAAGCAGTATCTTTGCAATTATTCCCTTAGTGTTGTGGGAACGTTGGCCAAGATGGGTAATTGATTGTACTGTTATTCAATTAAACGCTGTATTGCACATGATTTTGTGCGGTTAGCCGGGCAAGGTCAAACTGACTCTGTTGATTTTCCTGCTAATTTATTTATCACATTCGGCAACGGGCTGATAAAGTGTATCCTTTAAAACTGGAATCACTGGAATTTTCAGTCTCATTATTATCATGCATACGATGTATTTAATTATGCATGCAATACAAACTTTAATTATAATTGGAACAAGACAAATGTTTAGACATAATAGGATACATAACATAATTAGAAACATCGTCTTTTTATACTTGGGCGTTCCTAGCTTTACTTACTTACAGTTTGGATATGCCGAATAGCTTATTAATAAGCTAATTTGAATTCCAGCGCATCATCACATGATAAAAGCGCTGAACAATTTTCAATGTTAATTTAATTATCGTAAAAAACACTTTCAATCTTAAAAAACAAATTATCTTAACATGAGGCAAGTCCAAATTAGTTCATGTTAGGTAGGTACCGCCGCCGCTACATACACATAATGGATTCGCCAAAGTAAGTCCGTGAGAAATATTCGAGTGAATCGGGCGCGGGCGCAGGCTGTGGAATGCGGTCGTGAGGGCGGTTGCCGGCTCCTTTGACGCTATCCAGAGGATTCACAATCTGAGCGAAGGAGAAAGCATCATTTCTTAACAGGATATTGCTCTCCTCTCACATTTATGCTTACAATTATTATAGTATTTGTGATCTTAATTGAAGATATTTACAACGTGATTACTTCACAATAACATTCTCAACAGACACAACTGTGCCTCCTATTAGCTGTACAAAATGTGTCATCCTAACATTATTTTATAGATAAGATTTATTTTCTTTTGTTCCAGATTACAAGTTCACTCTGTACTCAGCCAGTACGCTGGCCGCGTGCAGTATCGCAGCAGCGTTGCGCGGCCTAAGCCTGGACGGGCATTTGCCGGTCTTGAACGAACTCACGCGCATAGACTCGGTAAACGTCTGTTTTTAAAAAATAACCTACACAATATGACATCTAATTTCCTCATTAGGAATAATATATTTTCCAATATTGCCATCGTTACTTCAAAAGCTAACGCTCTGCTTTCTTTGACAGGAATGCCTCCAGACGTGCCTGGAACAAATTGAGGAGATGGTCGACAGTATGATCGAGGAACGCGCCGTGCCCGTCCCAAACGAGCAGCGCCGGGAGACGGCGGGGTGGACGCCGCCTCCCAGCCAGGACAAGGTCCACAGTAACGCCACCACGCCCACCGACGTCAGAGACGTGCACTTCTGAACAGGCACTGTGAACAAACGCCTAACAGTACCCCTAGTACGAGTAAGATAGAATAAGCTCGATTGACCGTGTCGTCTAGTTTCACTTTATTTTGATATCCAATTATTTTTTTCCAAACACGGTGAGCAATAAATCCACTTAGAAATTTGAAAACTGGAGACAGAAAACTATCGAACTCATACTAAGTGTACCCGCGCCCTGACCAGTCCGAGCAGGCGTTTCGGTGAACAGTGACCGCTCGGGGACTATTGCTTTAATTACGGTGCGTTAGTACGAAAATACTTTAAACTAAGAACTCTAGTTAGAGGTGTATCCGCGATGGAGGACTGATACCAAGACTGACAATTGAATGTGTCAACATAAGTACCTACCTACTTACTGCACACGTTGAATAGGTAACGTAAGTACGCGCATGATTCCTACATTAATATTATGTACCGACGTTCTAACAGATGTTTGAATACTCAATGGTTGGTTTGTCAATAAATTTTTAACGAGTTGCCACTGCGAGTTTGAATTCGGTGCACGCTCGCCAGGCAGATGTTAGAACGTTTTAGAAATTACAAACTTCTCGTACCTACCTCTATATTTCTAAGACAGGATGGATTTCACAAGGCGCTGTCCGGGTATTACAATCAAATATCCGATACACACTTTACTTAGTCATAACATAAAGCACTATAATTTAATGGGACCAAAGTTAGCTTTGCAATATATTGATTTGAACAATGAACAGATACTTGTCATCCATACATGTTTGATTTTCATGACAATGTCTGATAAACGAATAGAATTTTGTTTATCGAAAAAAGAATAAGTAAGTTTAAGCTAGAACGTATAATATTCGATGAATTTATAAAGTTTAATAAGTATTTGAAAAAAAATCATAAAGCAAAAAATAAATTGTAAAACTAATTCTCGACATCTTTCAACTCTGTTTCTATAACTTTTGAAATTGTATTTCATTTCCATTTATTTCCACAAGATTCCATTTATTTCGGGGGAAGGCAATAAATTACGCTTTATATTTTGTAAAAACTAATATTATGTTCACTTATTATATATTTATATACTACAACAGAGTCGAATATAAATAAACACATCCACATTAACTGAATACATTATTCTTCAATTTGATAATTAGATAATTAAGTAGGATTAACCTATATAAAGGGCTGTACATTTTCAATATAACTTTACTCTTTGTTATGTATCAGCAGAAGGGAAACTTATAATTGTTCCTGTTACTTTAACATTAACTTTTTGTGATAAAAATTGGAAAGTTATCATACTTTTTAACATAGTCACTTCCAGTCATAATATGTAAACTTAGCAGTTACTATGTAAAGTTTTTAAATTACCTAGTAGAAAAAAAAATGTGATTTAGTAATCATTGGTAAGATGTAGAGAGTAGAGAACTTCATTTAGTCATTATGTCAGAATAATGTTCCTATTATTGCAAAAAGAAAGATAAAAAATAAATCACCCACAATAGTCATGTAATATTACTTTGTACTTAATTGTTTCGACAAGTATAAAATTAAAATTCATAATTACTATTATTATTGTGATATATTTCATCATGTATAAGTAATGTTTATTTTTTTAAGTACGGGTGGATTAGGTAATGTTAATACCTAAGGTCTGTATATAACGTTTTTGTTTCATTAGTATATTTTAGTATCTGTATAACTACAGTTTATAGTACACCGATATTAGATAGATATAATAAAGGTTATTCACCGTAAATAGAAAAGATAAGTGAACAAGGAATCACCCCAATGTCTTCCAGTAACTTATTGGGAAAATGGCGAAAGCTAGCGCGTAAGAATGCGCTATATGCGTGTGCTGACCCAATCAGTTGATAATTGCATTTGCAAATTATGTAGATAGTAATATATAATGTACATAAGCGTTAAATATAAAAATGCTCTAAGCATGTGGTGCCATAAGTAACACTACTAATAAAGTATTTTGTAAAACATTAGCAATAAATTGTTAAATTTAAAGGCATATTTTGAAGCAATCGCCACCTTTAAAAGCAGTAATTAATCTGCTAATTGAAAACAATGATTATACAAAGTAGATATATTTAAGTTCTTTATGTTTTGGTTGTGGCCTTTACCCAGACAATTTATGTGTGGGCACTATGTAATGTCGACATAAAGAGAATACTTATACGATTATTACTTAAGTTGTATGTAAAATTATGTGGGAAAAAATACGCATTACAAAGTAGTCTTATTAATTAACGCTTCTTATTTGGCTTTTGGACTGGCTTTTCAATTTAGAATAATTAAGAAATTTAATTACTATTGATATGAAGTAGTTTATTGAAAAATAAAGGAAATAAAATTTTCCTGTGATGTATATAGATAGAGCAAGTTTGCTCAAATAAAAAAAGTGATCTTTTACTATTCATTGCACTGTTCGTAGTTTATAAAAATAAGATACAAGATTCTAAATATGTTATGACAAGCGGAATGCGTAATTTTGATTTTATATGTGATTATTTAGATAGTTGAATTAAGTTTCGTCAACTTTCGTCAAAATTGTCGTAGTTGATATGTAAATACTTAAAAAGGAAATAAAATTCTAAAATAAACACCCGTTTTTCATTTAAGAGGATTGTGAAGCTGTAAATTTTCATTCAAAAAGCGATAACGCTTTTCTCCCACTAAACATAGTCCAATTTTCATAATTTTTTGGAAATGTTGTAGATATAATGAAGATCTAGGTTTGTACGTTTTGATTTTAAAGAAATATTGCTCAGAATATAAATGATTAGCATCTAAATATCTATATTTTAGACTTAAAAACTACCTCGAGCATTTTTATCTTTTTTTGACTAAATTTCACTGAATTACAAAAAAAGCAAAACGTACAAACATAGTTTAAGGTATACTGAATCGAATGAGACCAAAAGTGTCTAATTTCGTAAAGGTTTAGGGGGGTAAAACAGTTATCGCCCGAAACAATATTTCAAACAGGAATTGTAGGCAATTTCGACCAGTTCTTGCAACTCTCTCTATCGCACGATACGGGTCGGGGGCAGGGGTATAATGGGGCATAACGTAGTGATGTGACATAATGTTATCGTAGTTATTGTTGCCTAGGGAGGAGAAAGTAATATCGATATATCGATAAATACTGAAAGGTATTACTCAAGTCAGAATTATTAATCTACACAAATAGCTTCTATATGAAAAAGTAAATGACTTTTCGGATACGTTTATCGATTTTAGTGTTTTATTTTAAGGATATTATTTCAATACAAACCTTATTTAAGGGTAAGCAGCCTGTAGCCTGTTTACTAACTGTAAATTTCCAAAATCAAAATAAGAAAATAAATTGTAAGTATGTAGTTGTTTGTTATAATAGATATGTGCCACAAAGACACAAACTCAAAAGAAAGGCCGTTTCCTCGTTTTTTGTTTCTTGTGATATGTATTTGTTATGCATTATATTATTATGTTCGTTATCGTATTCTAAGTTGCTCACAAACTATTTTTCGTATAACCAAGTTGGAGCAGCTAAAAACGTGTAACGAACTATATGCAAGTAGCGTTATTTTCAATATTATTTTATTTGTACTCGCGTTATGGAATCTACGAATGTATAAAAAATACAAACGACAAAGTAAATAATATATGTAGGTAGGCAGGGTAGGCATATATGTGGAGAGAAGACACCCTTCGTACGGTTTTGAGGTTTTTTTTCATTTTAACAATATAATTTAAAGCAGCTGGTTACATATAATCCTACTAATAGGTATTTTTTTCATACGACAGGGAAGCTCTTGGCCTTATATCGGAACACAGCAATGCTATTAACATGTTATTATGGCGACAAACTTAGGTAAGACGGTGGTAGCTAGCCAGGTGGGCTTAGAAGCCCTACCACCAACCAAACCGAGCAGAAAAGCTTCTGTCCCCGATGGGAATCAACCCCCGGACCTCCCGATCAATACCCGGTGGCCTCAACCACTAGACCACGGAAGTGGTAAAAATTAAAATTCTAAAACTATTAGTATAACTAGGTACCCGAGATTAGTGTATAAAAATGAGAGGTATTTTATATTTGTTGCATAATTATGACTTAACTCTAAATTGAAATTCGTACGAATCTACCCCACACATAGGGTACTTTCATACAGTATTATTCCTGTATTTCTGACAGCATAGACTTTTCATCGACTGCTTGACTACAAGTATTCTTTGGTTAATAACTTAGTACAATGTTTCTGAAAAAAGTTATTTACTCAATAAAACGCCCTTGCCCTTATTACGCCGACGTGTAAGATCCTTTGCTGCGTTTTTTAATTGCGGATATGTCAGTCCAGTCTTCTTTTTAATGTTATCTAGCCACCTTTTCCTTAAGGAGGCCTATACCGCCATGGTGTTCACCTCAATTTCTTTAATAATAAGCCAAACGTAGCTTCTGTTTTGCTGCTGACTAATTCAAAGATGGATGGACATGGAGCTAGTTGCAGATGATGTTACGTTTGGCTTATTATTAAAGAAATTGAGGAACACCAACAAAAATAATCATATTATTAAAAAATATTATTCATCATCTAAGCCTTTTCTTCTACCATGGCGGTATAGGCCTCCTTCAACTTTCTCCATTCCGTTCAATTTGGGGCTACTCTAATCCAGTTCGTGCCCACCATCTTTACGATGTCGTCCTTCTACCGCATTTGTGGTCTCCCGTTGGGTCTTTTACGCTTTCATGGCCTCCTCTCTAAGCCAGTTCTGCACCACGACTCCGGCTTTTTGGCTATATGTCCAGCCCATTGCCACTTGAGCTTTGCTACGCGGTGTGTAATGTCCGAGATCTGAGTCCGTTTTCGAAGCCAACTATTCGTTTTCCTGTCCCGGAGTGTTACTCCTACCAATTTTCTTACCATTGCTCTTTGTGCCACCTCTAGTTTTTGGACGATGGCCTTAATTGTTACCCATGTTTTGGCTCCATAAGTAAGCACTGGTAGGACACACTGGTTGAAGATCCGCGCTTTCTGTTTTATGCTAATGCTCATATTAAAAGCAAAGCCAAGTTTTGCAAAAGCTGCCCAGCCCAATCAAAAAAATATTATTATTATTTATTATTACTGTTTATTTTTGTATCCCTGTTCCTATTTAGTTTGTATGTAAAAGTATTATTATATGTTTAGTGTTTTTTTTTTCAGAAAAGTTTCACATCTCAAATGCAAATCATTTTAATTCAGTATAACACTCATCTTAAAAAATGGTATTTTCCTTAGACAGGTAAATGTAGGATACATACTTTCATAACAAATATTCCTCACCCTCAATCTTATAAGGTATAGGGATACCAAGTAAGTGCCTTCACAATAAATTTCAATACAGAAATAATTTACGAAATGTAAATAATTTCTGTATTCCGAAACTTATCTACTAAATATTATGAAGAAAGAACGTACTTAACATTTGTATTTTTGTTTGTAATGAATAAACTCAAAAACTACCAGACTGATTTTAAAAATTCTTCGGCTAATAGAATGTTACATTATCACTGAGTAATATAGGCTATGTTTTTCCTATGTGAAAACATAAAATTCCCACACGAAAAACGAAAGTAACGATGGCGAAGTTGCGAGCGGAAAGGGAGTCAGAAATATAAGCAACGAAGAACGATAGAATAATAATCTCGAGCTCTCGCGCCGGCCGCCCGCCGCCAAGTCGCGCGCTGAGTGTCGTTGTGTGCGTGAGAATTTGCGTATGTTGTATTTGTGGTGTAAACGCCAGACCGGAGGCAGAGCGGTGTGAAACAGATAGCATTTTAGAAAATACCTACTCGCGCCGCGCACGATTACTTCACAATCCTCTTAAACTCCTGGTTAATTAGTTATTTGTGGTAAAGAAAGAGTAAAACTACAATAATAACATAATGATGGAATAACGTTTATTGCAAAAACAAATGTACAGTGTCATTTACAATTAATATCCATTTTCGATCTGGATAGAAAATATTTCTATATACATAAAATTATACAAGTTATTTTGATTACTTACAAAAAATATCAATATAACAGATTTGGTAACATTTAAAAATACACAAGGCACATTTCATTTTTTATTATGAATTTGCGATGTTTGATGAATGACAAAATATACAATATCTAATTTTAATAAAAGGCGAATTGAACCAAACAAATAAGTAGTTTTTAGAAAATAAAAACACGATCTAATGTTTATGTGTCATTCTCATTAATATTAAACAAATCATCAACACCAAAAATCAAAATCACGTATTTTGGGCCTATGATGATCATAAATGTACTAATTTATCGTGAAGAAAAAAAAGTAAAGATATATATACAAAATTACACATGCTGACTGACTTACTGAATTAATCATCACCGAGCCTAAACTATTAAACTAGACATATTGAACAAGAGATGCCTTTTACAACACTAACATCCACAAGAAAGGGAGCATGGAAATCAACCCGCGAAGAGTAAAATAGGATGAAAATTTGTGTTGACTTCGTTGTTATTAAATCTAAAAGCATGATTTTTTGTTATTTAGTCTAACACATGTTATAGCTTTTTAAGAACCCCGCTCTTAGGGGTCAAAAGTTTAACTATCTATAAAATTAAAAGTTAATATGCACTCCCGGACACCTAAATCGAGCCACCTTGCTCATTTGGATTATATATCATCTATAACTTTTTTAACAACCATAAAGTTTTTATGCAATTTTGTAGCTGAGATATTCATGTTCAATCTCATGTGCTGATTATGAATATGTCAGCTATAAAATTGCATAAAAGTTTTTGGTCTACCAAACACTTTTTAAATGTTATGGACGATATAATCCAAAAGTGCAAGGTGGCTCGATTTAGGTGTCCGGGAATGTATTTTAACAGGACTTTTTTAAAGTTTCAGTTGTTTGCAGTTGTTATTTCGATAAACGAAAACCAAACATTCCGCTAATGCTGTGGTGTGTGTAGTCTTCATGGATGACCCTATTTAAAATTAACTTAAAACAAAAGATTATAGAAAAAACAATAACGCAATATGATTTAAAAGGAATGCTTCGTTAATAGATCGTTTCGCTCGTACTTGCCAAGTCAATCAATTTTTTTAAATTTTATACAATAATATGATCAAGAAATGTCTGACATAAAAGTACCTACGCCGAAAAGAAGTATTTCTATTTTATTGGGCAACCGTAAACCAATTTCGAGATTTTATTCATTACCCATTGGAAGAGAATCATATAAACTCACAACTATTAACAATAAACTAACAGTTATACATATGTAAGGTATGACCAAACATAACCTCAGATTTTTATACGAGTAGGTGTATATTGGGCATTCTAAAACAGTTTTCATCAAAACACCGCAAACGAACGGAGTGAGATTTGAGCTACGCCTCGCTCCGCAGATCTCACTCCGTTCGTTTGCGGTGTTTTGATGAAAACTGTTTTAGAATGCCCAATATACACCTACTTATACGAGATAATGCAATCAAGAATACAATATGCTGAAATCAACACCGCAAATATTTCGCCGCAGTAATATTAAGTGAGGAGTTACTCTCGTTAAGTAAGGTACCGAGTTGTTACGATAAGGTTTATGCGACATTTTTTGCAGTGTAACACTGCGTCATTAAAAAGAAAGCGAGCAAAGAAAATTGCAGTATAAAATATAGTTTACTGGAAGACCGTTTGTGATGGAAAATTTTAATTTAATAGGTATATACGCGTAAAGTAATATTTTTGAAAACAATGACAAAAATATGCAATGGACGGCACGTATGAGTAAGTACCTACCTACATTTTACGTAAAACTACCACTATTGTAATCACTAATATTTCGACTACGAGCATGCCAGCAACGTATGAAATTTGTAGACTTTCTTTTCAACTTTCAATATCAGCAACTATTCCTATACAACTAAAAATAATTAGTTTTTTTTTTACTTACTTTTGTTATGAATTGACAACATCAAAAACTTTGACGACCGGCAAGTTCGTGTAGTGTGCACAATTTATAATAGAAATGTCCGAACAAACATTTTATAATTGTGTCGTGTATGGTGGTGGAGAGAATTATAAGATTAAATGCAAAACGTACTGGTTACTTCTAACCCCAAATACGTTACAATACCAAAGAAATGGAAGCAAATAAGTTACATAATCGCAATCGGTATCTTAGTCTCAATAAACATCGTATATTACATAATATAATGCGTAGTCTCACATATGCACAACTTTTGGTGTACTCTTGCCACGAAGCCAGTTTAGAAGTACCGTTGACGTACTTTGGGAGTCTCGGGCTGAAAATAAAATAATATTCAGTTAAATCATATTAAATATTAAAAATTAATTTTAAAAGTAAAAGTCTTGACCGCATTAACTGGACTTGTTTTTTTTTCAGTTTATATTTAAAGTCGACTACTTTGAATATAAACTGAAAAGAAAAAACAAGTCCAGTAATCTAGATAAGCTTTATTATTCCCAATAATGGCGATGAACGCCATATCTTCTGGCGAACGATGTACTGAATACGCGCGTGCGCCATGTGACGATTTGAAGTGTGGAAATTCCCACACACATAACAGCTCCGATAAATCAAACAATATAACATGTATTTAAATTTATTATTCAGGCCCCTTACATCCAACTGTATCACGTTTGCATCTATGCACGAGTACACGCTCGTTTGCATCGCGTCGGTATATAAAGACTGATAGTAAGTAGTTAGTCGTCTAGTTGCAACGTAACGGTTGCTATGTAAACGCGTATAGGTATACAAAAAATACAAATACAATATTTTTATTTGATAAATGCTCACAAACGACTACGACATAATTAATGAAAGTTTGGAGTCAATTAATTGGATTTCTGAATTCGAACAGAATACACTAAATGAAGCGACTACACATTTTTACAAAATATTATGACTTGTTGCGTAATGATTTCATCCCTTACAAAATTGTCCACTAATAATTCAAAGTATCCCCCCTGGTTTAGTAAATCACTCATAAAAATTCTAAAAGAAAAACACAAGTACCATGCAAAATACAAAAAATATGGCAATATATCTGACCGAGATTCATTTGATCTGCTGCGAGACCGTGCAAAGGCATTAGAGTGGTCACTGTTTGACCAGTATATCAGCAGTATTGAAGAGAACATTAAGACTAAAGCCGGCTTTTGACTATAGGATGTAATATATATTACATGTTCAGCTATATATTACATCCCGGGTTTGCTGTTCTCACTATCAGATATATTTTTTAGAATAGTTCAGCTTCTATGATCCTTACATCATAACGTCTTTTATTGAAACGGTTGACCTCTCGTTATTAAATGGATAATATGGAAATTGTTTTGCTAGATACTTTCGATAGTTCATCAGACGAAAATGATGCAGTATTCGATTTACATGTCTCATTATTTAGAAAAAATACAATAAACGTCGATTCTGGATATCGAATCTTAATAGACTAAAGGCCTTACTAATAACCATTGTATAAACCTTGTATAGTTAAGTAGTGTTTTGTCTCTTTTGTTCGAATTTGAAATGTCATTCGAGTGAACGTGACAAAACACTGTTTAACTAAATCAGGCGTATACAATGGTTATTAGTAAGGCCTTAAGAAAAGATTATAGTGAATTTCTTATTACGTTTCTCCATGCAGCATCCTTAATTTCATTCATTTTATACTCTTCAAGATTAGTCGTAAACCTAACACTTTCTATAAAATGTTCCATTATAGGGATAAATACGTAAATAGGTAAATACGTGGTAAATACGTAAAGAAAAGATTGCGAACCAAAATACCCAAAAATCATAACACGCGGACAGCTATGTAAGTACGTGCGCATGACCGTCACGATTCGAAATGAAGGCGAGGCAGGGGCAGAGGTGCGGTGTGCGGGAACGTGAGGTAAAATATATCGCCTTCAAATATAGCTCGGTCGGGCGAAAAAATATTTACAGTTTGGGGTGTAATATATATTATAGCACAGTGAGAACGGTCTCGTAAAAAAGTATGGCAAGCGATAAAATATTATATCTCAAAATGTAATATATATTACATTATATCCCATAGTCAAAAGCCGGCTTAATCCTAAGGCATTCTGGTCGTATGTAAAATCTAAGAGTTGCAATAACGCATACCCAGCTGTGTTTTATTATGGTCAGCGTACATCAGGTGAGGGACAAATCATATGTGAAATGGTTAGTGATTATTTCTGTTCTTCTTTCTCGTGTAACTCCAATACAACTTATGTTCCGTTACTGGCCCCCAATGCTACCAATGACATTGGTGATGTAAGGATTGATGTATTTGAAGTCAAGAAGTTGCTAGACACCCTTGATCTGAGTAAATCGGCGGGCCCCGATCATATACCTACAATATTTATAACCAGATGTTCTAAGGCCTTGGCAGTTCCACTCAGTATTTTATTTGAAAGATCTCTTAGTGAGGGCATTGTTCCAAATATCTGGAAATCCGCTTTTTTACTCCAATACATAAACAAGAAGCGAAGGACGTTGTTAACAACTATAGACCCATTTCTAAGTTATGTTTATTCGCCAAAGTCCTAGAAAAAATTGTCCACCAGCAGGTCTATTCGGCTGTTAAGCTTGCATTAAGTCCGAACCAACATGGCTTCCTTAAGGGGAGATCAACCACGTCTAACCTGGTATCTTGTAGTGACTACTTGGCGAAACATATGTCTGAACCATCCCAAGTCGACGTGATCTATATAGATTATAGTAAGTGTTTCGATCGCATTGATCACACAGTACTTTTGTATAAACTTGAGGCCATTGGAATAAAAAGCAATTTGTACAGATGGTTTACTTCATATGTAAAAAACAGAAGTCAGACTGTTGTACTAAATGGCTACACATCCTGCCCTATATCAATCCCATCAGGAGTACCTCAAGGTTCATTGTTGGGTCCGCTATTGTTTAACATTTTCATTAATGATGTTTCGTTTTGTTTTAAGAATGCTAAAGTTATTTTATATGCCGATGATGTGAAAATCTTTTTACCGATTAGTAACAACAATGATGCTCAGCGTCTTCAGGAGGATCTAAAGGCATTTGAGGAATATTGTAACTCGAACAGACTTGACCTTAATGTCGCTAAATGTAACATTTGCACCCTTTGTTGCCCGTGGTCCACCTGCGTAGTTCACCTGGGTGTACCATAGGAAAAAAATATTTCCCGTAGTACACCTGGGTATAATATAAATATATCGTAGACCCGATCCCGTCATTTTCACTTACAAACTCCTCGACGTTGCTGTTACAAGAGTAACCACTATACGTGATCTTGGGCTAATTTTTGACAGCAAGTTGTTATTTGATGATCATGTTGAAAACATTGTAAAGAAAGCATCCAGAGCCCTGGGTTTTGTAATGCGATTGTCATGCGCTTTTATAGTAGTTTATATGAAATAGTCACATAATAGGGGGTCTTAAAACACTAGTGTGTGTTTAAAATTCGAGGCTTGCCGAGAATTTTAATAGTACCACACGAGTGTTTTAAGACCTAATTATGTGCAATTTCATACACTACTTTATCTACACTCATGCAATCAGTCAAGTGGTTACCTAAATTAAATAAAAGACACAAAATTAAAACAAAATCAAACTCATTTATTCTAATAATTATTTGCATTTTGAACAGTGCAATTGTGAAACTAATACAGAAATCTAAAACTACATACATTTATATTATTTATTATTTTCTTTAACCAATAACAGCAAAATAATGAATGAAAAATTCAGACAAATGGCGCCAACACCAACATTTTACCGCGCATGCGCTGTTGCACGCGCCGCCATAGACAATGTACTGGCACAAAAGAAAATTGTGACAAAACCTTGGTCGGGCTTCGTCAATCGAACTGTATTTTATTGGAATTCGAGTTACATTAAAGTACTGGTTTTGTATGGCGAACCTGTATTATAATGTAATTTGTAAAAGGCCAAGGGCTTTAAGTTATGCCTTTAAAATATTACTGTTGAGTTCTTAATATTAGAATTAGAACATGAGTGTAGATAAAATCTATTAAAACCCTAAAAATACTTTATTGTGCCTATGTGCGAAGTCACTTAGAATATGCATCGCAAGTGTGGAACCCGTGCTACGCTACATACGAGACCCGCATTGAAAAGATACAGAAGCGATTTTTACGTCATTTACAATATAAAGCCAAAACGTATTATTCTGATTATTTGGATCGCTGTCGTAAATTTCATATCCTTCCATTGTACGAGAGAAGACGCATAGCTGATGTAGTGTTTCTACCTAATATAGCAAACGGTGTGGTCGACTGCGGTGACATTTTAGGTAAAATTTATTTAAGAGTTCCTGTTGCAAAACTCCGTTATAATGACCCAATTTACATCCCTTTTACCAAAACAACAAAACAAACTATATGCATAACACATTTTTTATCAGAGCAAGCAAAACATTCAACAAAATATCCAAGCAATACGACTTAGATCTGTTCAATACTTCTCCCAATACCTTAAAACGTCAAATCAGCAACAACTTCTTTTTAAATAAGTAACATTGTCATCCACGGTAAAATCTATGTTTTGCTTTATGTTATCAAGTAGTGTGATTTTTGTCTTTAAATATTTTCATTTATAAGTACGGCATGTTTTACTTATCTTTGTAACTACAAGTGGAAACTGATAATTGGTCATCAGTGATTTAGTTGCCCTACCTAGAATGTGTAACTAGCTGTAAGTTTCCCTAAAATATTAAAATAAAATAAAACATAAGTAAAACAGGAAAGATAAATTTAAAATTTTTAAATAATGTAAGCACAATTTTTACGAGGCTACGATTTCTTATGACCACTAGGCACTGCCTGTCTGATGTACGACTCACTCGTCAAAACTGCATATTGGTCAAGCGATGCAAAACCCTTGTATTTACTGTCTACTCGTCAAGTTCATATTTCTGCATACTCGTCAAAACTGCATATTGGTCAAGCGATGCTTATTTTTACTGTCTACTCGTCAAGTTCATATTTCTGCATATTCGTCAAAACTGCATATTGTGCAAACATTTAGAATCGTGGAATATAGTTAAATTTTTTCAATAAATAAAACTATAATATTAGCATATTGTGTGTATTAAAACAAAAACAAAATAAGACTTCCGTAAACGAAACATTCAAACTACACCCAAGATATTTACCTACTTATTTTTCTAAATTTAAATGTCTTAGCAAATTTAAACCCTTCTGCATTGAAACCTTTTCATTTATTATTTTTTTTACAATTTGTCCAATTTTGGTTTCTTTTAATAAATATTTACGTCGTCTAGGATTGCTTTGAAGCTGATGCATTTTAATATCTTAATGTCTTGAATTTTGGCCTCTTTGTCTAGTAATTGTATAAAATGTAATAGTCCTGGTTTACGCTTAATCCTTTTATTTATGCGACTATGCCATCCTTCGGCAACATTATTAGTCTTATGTTTCTGTTTGTAACAGCTTATTGTAGACTTATTCGACGACAACCACTGCTTTGTAAAGTACTTAACAAAACTATCAGTAGCGTTATCTTTTGGTGCTTGATGCAATATACTTAAGAACCCTCCCGGAATATAGGTGTCTGGTAGATGTGGCAACTGATAACATAACTGTATAAATTTTTGTGACTTCATGTTTAACTGCTTTGCTTTTTTTTTTATTGCGTTGGTGAAATGAAAGTAACAACCCGTTATTTTAGCACTCGGAAATACTTCTTGTATAGCATTGGCCATAGCTATTTCAAAGTCTATCTTAAAACTAAAAGGATTAAAATTTGGGAAGTGTTTTTTATTAGATATAATAATCTCATGTAAGTTTCTCGACTCTTATCGGGTAATAATGTATAAACCATTGGAAATATATTACATGTTTAGATACTGCCCCCCAACTCTGCATGAAATGTGTATAATTGTCTAAATGGTTGTGGCACTATTTTGAAATTTCCATCACCGAACACACATTTTGTTTTCTAAAAAAATAGGTTTACCTTCCGATGCAATAAATATTAATATTCGCTTACTTCTTCCATCATTATCATCATCACATAGTAAATTATTTTTGAGCGCTTGAGGTAATACAACATCTTCTAAACAAGTGAATCTAGTTGTTAGTAAATTATTGTGTTTACGTCTTAACTTGTGGAGATGTGATTCGACATTTTTAAAATTTGGAACATCTTGAATGAAATTTGTACCTCTGTCGAATAAAGGTCCCATGCATTCTTCAAATATTTGTTCCACAGGACTGAATTCTGTTTTCACTCTGTCTTTACATTTGTCCATAATAACGAGGGTTTCATTATAACTTGGATTGGGATCACACTGATGATCGGTACTTCGGAGAACAGAATTTTTATCAATATTCAAAGTTACGGATCCGTTACACAAATCACGTCTAACAGAACTCCAGTCTGTAGTACCTCGTTTATTTTTAATATTCAAATTAAATCTGTAGCCATTATACAAAAATATATCTTTGTTTCGTTCACTTTTAACAAATTGCACTATATTACTCGTACTATCGTCCATTCTGCATAAGAAAAAGCTATCTAAAACTCGGCAAAGAATCTAGTTGCGATTAATAACGTCTATTATGTTGTATTATTAACAATATTTTCATATTTTCCGATAACCTCTGACATGTAATTGTATAGACATAATAATTATGACTTAACATTTTTTTATTCTATGTGGCCAGTGAATCTAAAAAACTGGGGAATTTAAAGCAAAAAAGTTCACGTATTATTCGACGACCAGTTTTGACGAGTATGCAGAAATATGAACTTGACGAGTAGACAGTAAAAATAAGCATCGCTTGACCAATATGCAGTTTTGACGAGTGTGTCGTACATCATGTTATTATTATAGCAGATAGTGAGGTACAGGCGATACAGAGGCCCCTTCAGCCATATTACAGATAACTGACTGTTTGATAACTGGTTACTTTAAAATAATTATTTCACTGTTTCGTAACTAGTTATTTTAGAAGATTTTTCTGCATTCGTAACTACTGTGAGATAACCAGCTTCCAAAAGAGACTTTCTTTTTCACTGTTTCATAACTAGTTATCAGAGGAGAAAATTATTTCCATTTTAGTAATTTTTGGTAACTAGTTAGTAATGAAAAAGTATGTAAATATTTTTTTTTACCGACTTCAAAAAAGGAGGAGGTTCTCAATTCGATGCGTATGTTTTTTTTTGTGTGTGTATGTTACGCGATTACGCCGCCAGTTGTGGACCGCTTTTCAAAATTCTTTTTGTGTTCGATAGAGTATACTCCAAGGGTGGCCCCATGGTCACCAAAGTCAGGATCTGATAATGGGATCCCATGAAAATCGAGGAAAACCCTTAAATTTTAAGGTGTTTCCAACGTGTTTTGTATGTATGTTACGCGATTACTCCGCCAATTGAGGACTGATTTTCAATTTTTTTTTGTATTTGATAGAGTATACTCCTAGGGTGGTCCCAAGGTCACCAAAGTCAGGATTTGATGATGGAATCCCATGAAAATCGAGGGAAACACTAATTAAATACCTTTCACTATAAAGATTTCATTCACTAAAAAGTTAAAAATAAAAAATATTTTACAAAAAATAAAAACCGACTTCAAAAACACTGAAAAGTTAAAAATAATATAAGAATAGGTACAGACATCACACTTCTATATTGAAGTCGGTGCCAAATTTTAAGACTCTAGGAGATCATCGTTTCGATCGATCATCTGTACCTATTCTTATATTATTTTTAACTTTTCAGTGTTTTTGATGTCGGTTTTTATTTTTTGTAATATATTTTTGTAGCTGCCTTTGTTTTCGCTACAAACGGTAGCCTAGACGTCCGTCTAACGAAGTAGGCTGTTTGAATCCTAGCAACGGCACCGTTGGTCGACATTTAAAAGGTAACTCGGTGGTACAGTGGCTTTGGCGCTTAGCTAACAGAGTTGCGTTCCGAGGGTCAGAGTAATGCAACCGAGAGTGATTTTCACACTCGCTCTGAGGTTCAGAACGGGTCGGTTGCTATCTTTTTTTTTAGTTTGTATCTTGCCGATCAAGATCAAGCAAAGGGCAAAATATTACTAATCCTTACTATGAAATTAACAGTCAATATCCATTTTTCTGCTTAAACATAATTACAACACATAAAAATCACTATATTTCCCTTGTATTAGACTTAAAAGAGTTCAAAGTAGTGTTATTTAATAAAATAATAAATAATTAGCGTATTTTTGACATCGACTTTGACATAAAATATGTCAGTGTTTTTCACCCTACGCTCGAGTTGGTTGTTTGGTTGCATCACTCGAAGCTTCTGAACGGGCACAGAGTGTACTAACCGTCCGTCAGAGCGTTTTTTACCCCGAGGCTCTGAACGGGTCGGTTGCTGTCAGAGTGCACTCGGAGTGCACTCGAGCGTAGGTTCTGAACGCAGCTCAGTTGCTAACTTTAAGCAACCTCGGCCTATGTCAGGCCTAAGATAGTAACCAATACCTTTCCATCCTCCGTGCTTCGGAACGCATGGTAACAGTGGATCCTACTCTTGTGTCTGATCATGCTCAGGGTCGTTCGATTAACCGAAATGTGAGAAACGAAACAAAGAAGCAACTTGATCTTGCGCAGATTTTTGTGCACTATCATATACCGTTTCAGCTATATAACTATCTCACGCGCAGATGGTTAGTCTCTTTTTTTACATACAACAGGAAAGTCACAGAATAGATAATAGTACTCTGAAGTCGAAAGTCTCATCAGTTCGGTCATCCGTAGGTACTAATAACCGACCAGCGCAGCGAGGCGGAATGGGAGGCTGTCGCCTCCTTATGCGAGGACATCATCTCGCAGAAGGAGGCTGCGGAGAGGGAGCGGGAGGAAGATCCCCAAGCCGCATCCCTCCGCCGCAGACGGATAGGCAGCCGAAGGCAGGGGTAATCGCACAAGCCCGTCAATGCCCGTCTAGTGACCCTGACGTGGAGGCCTGCGTGCACGGTTGGCCCCGTGTACGCCGCTGTAATGCCCTCCGTCTGGGGATCGCAATGATGTTCTCGGGCAATCCCCCCTTGGCGATAGCCCGATCAACCTGGTCAGGCTTGCCTGGACGCGCTGGTAGTGGTAATCGAAGTGCCGACCCTACCATGCGCGCCCACAAGGGCAGGGAGAACACCGGGGGGTTTTGGTGGGTAGGCCTGGCACTCTGCCGGGACAGCCCCACACACGCCCGCCGTCTAGCCAACTGCGGGTACGGTGCGATTGCGCATTTCCCCCCGAAAAAAAAGGTACTAATAACTGAACTACTCATCAAAGGGTTTATAACTTATTTCCATTAGAACAGTTATGATTCCTGTTAAGCACTTAAATATTTCTTGAAAATGTGTAAACCAAAAATAAAACAATTTAAATAAATTTTCTTCTTTGATAACCAGTTATGTAACAGTGAAAAAAAAGTATCTTTTCGAAGCTGGTTAATTTTACATTAGTTAAGAATGTGGAAATGTTTTCTCCTTAAATAACAAATAGTTACGAAACGGTGAAAAAATTTCTTCTTAAGTAACCAGTTATCAAACAATAAGTTATCAATATGGCTGAAGGGACAGAGGCTGCATCAGGTCTTACAAATAGCAGCACAGTATGGCCTGAGAATTGATTGGAAGAAGGCAAAGTTGATACAACCTGAAGTGGAGTACTTGGGTCATGTCATAAAGAATAGTGAGGTGAAGCCAACTTTGGAGAAAGTCGATGCTGTTGTAAAATTTCCTGAACCTAAGACAGGTAAGCATCCTAAACGTTTTTTTGAGATTAACATCTTATTTTAGAAAATATATAGAACATTATGCCGTTATAACAAAACCACTTAATAACTTAATAACCACTAGAAGAAAGACGTAGTACAAAGAGTAAATCAAGTGCGGAGAATATTGTAAAGAAGAGAATATTCAACATGTAACAATGACCACAGGAATACCAAGAGAAAATGGGCAAGTAGAGAG
The DNA here is from genome assembly GCA_963935595.1 of Schoenobius gigantellus. NCBI lineage: Eukaryota > Metazoa > Arthropoda > Insecta > Lepidoptera > Crambidae > Schoenobius > Schoenobius gigantellus. The sequence continues at coordinate 29,229,175 of OZ012545.1, forward strand.
AGTTCACAGAATAATAATACTCATCCCCTGCTAACCAAATTATGTGTAGAAAATGCAGCAGAACGCTAAACAGTACATTTCAGCGCAGTATCTGGGGGCACGGTAGTGCCCCCGCCAAGTCGAGCGCGAAGCAAACACTGCCGTACCATCCTTTACTGGAACCATTTCGCCGCAGAAATTTTCGTCATCCAGTAAGCTATAATCACATACTTAAAATCCAAAATTTCAAGCCTGTAGGTCATTTAGTTCCGAAGTTAAACGAAAGCAAAGTTTCGCATTTATGACATTCACTCACTTACTCACTCATGATCATCAAAATAGAACTAGTACTTCCCATAAACTCAGAGAGCTGAAATTTGGTACAGAGTTAGGGTTTAATGGCCACATAAAGGGAAAACTATAAAAACTAGGATAATCGAAGATCTGGAGTACCTAATGACCCTGATTAGAAAACACAAGAGCCCAACCAAACTATGAGAGATATTGACATACCGCCGTTACAAAAAATATTCAACTTTGTGAGCCGCTTCTAATAAAGAAAAGAAAAAAAGAACAGAAAAGAAAGATTTGAAATAATAAAAAAATACCCCCAGAAAGAAAAAAACTGTGTCAAATAAGAAAATCTAATAAAATAAATCAATAAGCTCACGTTTCTACAAAAAGAAGTGAAATCCTACCAAAAACATTCTGTAAAAAACTAGCCAAGTCTCGATGGAGCTGCTTGTTTATCTCTAAAAAGTAATGAAATCTAGACAAAGTCGTGCCAAATCTAAGGTTCCTTACTGCGATTTCTTTATTATTATAGTTAATGTTGTGCGACTTGGTCGTTGAACATTCTTTATACGTTAGTGGGTACAAGTCAACGGCCAAGTCGCACAACATTAACTATAATAATAAAGAAAAGAAATCGCAATAAGGAACCTTAGACTTGGCACGACTTTGTCTAGATTTCATTACTTTTTAGAGATAAACTAGCAGCTCCATCGAGACTTGACTAGTTCTTTACAAAATGTTTTTGGTGGGATAAAGACTACACCTTTCAATTTATTACTTGGTACGAAGATGAGATGTAAGCAAAAGTTGAAATTTTAGAATTGCTGAAAGAAGAAGTATCTAAACAATATGATAATAACAGAGAAGAACTTCGATTAAAGGCAAAAGAACAAATATTTACCATACAAGAGGAAAACAGAAAAAACTTCAATAGAAAGAGAAAAAAGTCACAACTATAATATTGGGAACATACTAATTATAAAAAGGACACAATTCAGAACAGGGCTTAATATTTAGGGTCCTACAGGATTAGCAAAGTCCATGTAAATGAATTAACTATTGTGTTTGTCATTCGTTTGTTCGTATTTGAATCGCTGGCTAGACATTAAGGCGAGGTTTTCCAGGAAATCTACTCGTGCACGGCGACTGCTGTATTGCTAGGTAATATAGTTGATAATTTCATAGCTTCTAATGTCGCTTTCGCGCGGTGGCCGAACTAAAAACGTTACTTTTTACGCGTTTTAGTAGATTTTTAGAAAACTGGGGTACAAAATAAAAAATGTTCTTTTGCAATTTTCTAGATAAAAAAATGCATGTCTATTGGTGAATTTTTTTATGTCATTTATTATTGTATTTCCTATTTCACAGCAGTTTTAAAATATTGAACAGAGTAATCTTTGGATTTTTTTTCTATCGAGTGAAATATTTATTAATCATGTTTCTGCTTTTAAGAATGTTTAGATAAAATGTTCAAAAAAATGTCATATATGTATCTTAGAACTGTATGTTTAATATTAATAATATTAATATTTGTGACGGTACACACAATCGAAATTGTTCGAAAACGAGAAGTAGCGCCTTAAGACGGAAGGTTTCAAAGATTGTACACTGCTGCAATTTCGAATTAAACAAGTTGATTTTTATCATTGATTTATTTATTTTTGAGCATCATATCCCAGAGATATTATCATTGGGAACATAGTAATTATAAAAAGGACACAATTCGGAACAGGGCTTAATATTTAGGGTCCTACAGGATTAACAAACTCCATGTAAATGACCCTATGAATGATAATTAAGTATTTCATCCCTTATAGATGATAATTAACTATTGTTTGTCATTCGTTTGTTCGTATTTGAATCGCTGGCTAGAGGTTAAGACGGAAGATTTCAAAGATTGTACGCTGCTGTAATTTCGAATTAAACGAGTTGATTTTTATCATTGATTTATTTATTTTTAAGGATCATATCCCACAGATATATCATGTCACTTTGGAGTTAAAGTAAAAACGATATACATTACTTATGACAAATGTGCGAGTAAAATTATGTTAAGTCTGCTTCCCTTTATACGTCTGTGGGGGCAATGCATACGCGATAGCATGCCAGATCGAACTCTCGTTCCCGGCGCGCCGGGTTTACATGTTCGTTCCGAAATAACAGTTCGGAATGGCGCGTAGGGTTTCCTTCGTTCCGAACTGCATGTGTAAGCCTCGCTAATAGGGTAGAATATTCACCAGCAAGCTGCTCCACTTCCACCCGCCCAGCTGGGTGAGTCCAAGCACCATCTTTCGCATTCATGATAAAAATGCGCTGGTAGGTAAAACTCACTAATTTATGAATCTAACTTTTAATTCATAATTTATCGGGCTTAGGACTAACAAAATTACATCGTAGACAGGTATTACGTTAACATACCAAAATGGAATAGCACATCAATTTTATTAACCAAAACGCGAATAAGTAATAATAATAATAATAATAAAAAAAAAAAAAAAAAAAAAACCGCTGCCACGACAAGACGTCAATCGTATCGATGTGATATTTTTTGTTCATTTTACAATTTATTGCTTTTATATGTGGATAAATTTAACAAAATTCAAAATTAAATCAAATACAACAACATCCGCATGTTTTAGAAAGTCTATTAAATGAAAAGAAAACGAAACTACAAAATAAACCGATATGACATCCAAATGTCAACATGTCAACAACAATTTTGGAAAAATCTCTCAAGAACGAAATTTTAATACAACAAAATGATAACAAGATCAAAAACATTGATATCACAAGACGTAAGAGCGGACCCAAGAAGCGCACAACCAACATCACCCGCCCCCTCGTCATCATCTCCGAGCGCAGTGCGTAGTGAATACAACGTATCGAGTGCACGCAGTTCGTCGAGTGATGAGAGTGGACCCGGGACGCCGCCGCCACGACCACCTACGCGACGAGGACGTCCCCCACTGTCGGCACGCTTGGGGCTGGCGGGGCCTTCTGCCCCGCAATCGGCTCCCGCTACCGGTGGTGTAGTGCGCCGCATGCGATGGTCTCAAATTATGAACGAGAACTGCATGCGAGCATACTATGGGGCTACAGGAGGGGGAATTAACCTGACGGCTTACCGTGTTAGGATGCTGACTTTGTTTCAGGCTCTTGAACCAACCGTCAACGTGACCACACAACGGTTATCGGATCAGGTGCGAGTAATTCAACGGCTTAGGCTTTTGGATGACTCTGCACTTGAGCGGCTACGCCTGGAGACACTAGCTGCTTGCCCGAGCCCTACCTCGTTGCGGAACCCACCGGCTGCATCGCCTGCTCCTATAATGGAGTTGAACGAGACACCTGCGGGCCCTGTGGATTCTGTCATCGATGCGAGTGATCGGACAAGCAATAGTATAACTGACCAGGTAAGAGAGCAATTGAGGGGGGCTTTGGAGGATGCGATTTCCCAATATCGATTTGCACCGGAATCTAGGCCTCGATTACCTCGTTTGCCCACTCATAAACGAAATATAGCGTTAATGGGAGTCGTGAACGCTTTGCTGTTCCCATATCTACGGGATAGTGAAGATTTAGTTGATACGCACTCTATCATGTACTGTGGTGCGATCGCGGTATGTCGCGTGGCACGTGTTCGGTTCCCGGACTCAGAACGTGTAATGCGGGATACCGGGACCGTACCGGCATGGCAAGAGCGGATAGAGCGTCGTATTAACACGTTTAGGACTCTCATTGCAAAGCTAATCTGCTTCAGTCGAGGGAACAGACGCCCTCGAATAATGCGTTTCGTGACACAGGCATTTGCTGGGACTGGTATCAGACCTCAGCAATACTATGCCAATGTCACGGAACGCATTGATTATCTGAAGCAGAAAGTGTATGCGTGGGCTAACCGTATTCGTCGCTACAGAGAACGTGTCAATAGATATTGGCAAAATCGTCTCTTCAATAGCGATCAAAGGAAGATATACCGAGATTGGGAGGGAACTGACCAGCGTGGAAGTGGAGGGCAGCGGCCGGATGCTGATACCATGAATGATTTCTGGCGCGGCATCTGGTCGGTGCCTGTTGAACACACGGAGGGAGATTGGACGCGTGCTGTCGCGCGGGAGTACGAACCAATCGAGCCGATGGAACCAATCTCCATAGTTCCAAATGACGTTAGTTGTGCAATACGTATGGCACAGAACTGGAAAAGTCCTGGACCAGACGGATTGCACAACTTTTGGATAAAATGGTTTCGAGGTTCTCACACCCGCTTGGCAGCACAGTTCCAAGAAGCCCTGGAGGTGGGTTCTCTCCCCAATCTTCTGACCACCGGTATGACCTTCCTGCTCCATAAGTCTGGTAGTACCATGGAAGCAAAAAACTATAGACCCATCACGTGCTTACCAACCATCTATAAGCTCCTTACATCCATTTTGAGGAAAAAAATTTATGCACACTTAGTTGTGAACAAAATTCTGGCTGACACTCAAAATGGGTGTAGGGTTGGGTCCCGTGGTACTAAGGAGCTCCTCCTCATTGACATGACCATTAGCCAACAAGTCCGGCGGAGGAGAGGGGCCCTCTGCACTGCTTGGATTGACTACAAAAAGGCTTATGACTCGGTGCCTCATTCATGGCTGGAGAGGATTTTAGATCTGTATAAAATAAATGCAGGTCTAAAATCTTTTCTAAGCACGTGCATGAGGCAGTGGGCCACAATTCTTTGTCAACCAGGCGATGCATCGGGCCCCTCTGACCCGCAGAACTTGATTAGGATTGAGCGGGGCATCTTCCAGGGCGACAGTTTGAGCCCTTTGTGGTTTTGCCTGGCCCTGAACCCTCTCAGCACGTTGTTGAAGGAGTCAGGATTAGGCTATCGGTTCCGTAGAGGTGGTGAGATCATATCTCACCTACTTTATATGGATGACCTTAAGTTATTTGCACATAATCGCCAAGATCTAGTAGAACTGTTAAAAACAACAGAGGTTTTTAGCAGTGCTATCAAGATGGAGTTAGGTGTGGATAAATGTGCGGTCATGCATGTACAGCGAGGGAAAGTTGTAAATTCTGAAAATTTACAACTTTCAGAGACAATTACGCTCAAATCCCTCTCCGAGATCGAGACCTACAAATATCTTGGTATGTCACAGTCATTGGGTGTATCGGAAGTTGATATCAAGAAGTCTCTGAAGGAGCGCTTTTATTGGCGTCTGACAAAAGTTCTTAACAGCCTTTTGTCGGGAGGCAATAAAACGCGTGCCTTCAACGGATGGGTGATGCCTCTACTGATATACTCCTTTGGCATACTGAAATGGACTCAAACTGAGTTAGACGCTCTGGACAGAAAGGTTCGTCAACTGCTAACATCTCATCGCATGCTTCATCCACGATCGTCTGTTATGAGACTATACATCCCACGGAAACTGGGGGGTCGTGGCTTTCTAAACGCCAAGAACCTCCATAACCGCGAGGTGTATAGTCTCAGGGAGTATTTCCGTAACAGCGAGAATGGTGTGCATCGAGAGGTAGTAGCAGTTGATAAAGGCCTCACACCTCTCTCCATGGCGAAGGAGAACTGGCGCAAACCATCGGTGCTAAGCACTGATGACCGGAAGGACGTATGGAAGAGCAAGGAGCTGCACGGCCGGTTCTATCGTTCCCTTACTGGGCCTGATGTGGACCAGTTGGCGTCAATGAACTGGCTACGCTTTGGGGACCTCTTTGGAGAAACCGAGGGGTTTGCCTGTGCAATTGCAGACGAGGTTATCAAGACGAACAACTACAGAAAATACATAATGAAGGACGGAACCGTCGACATCTGTCGAGCATGCCACCGCCCTGGGGAGTCCCTCCGACATGTAGTCTCTGGTTGTTCGCATCTTGCTAACAGTGAGTATTTGCACAGGCATAACCAAGTAGCCAGGATCATTCACCAGCAACTTGCTCTCCGATACGCCCTTGTTGAGACTGAGGTGCCGTATTATAAATACACACCAGCGCCAGTTCTTGAGAATGGTCGTGCCTTGCTCTACTGGGACCGCTCTATCATCACGGACAGGTTTATTGCAGCCAATAAGCCTGATATCGTGCTAATAGACCGGTCCCAACGCCGGGTAATGATAGTCGATGTCACCATCCCCCATGACGAGAACCTCGTGAAAGCTGAGAAGGACAAGCTCAGCAAGTACCTTGACTTGGCTCATGAGGTTACCGCCATGTGGGATGTGGATTCGACTGTCATTATCCCGATAGTGGTGTCTGTGAATGGTCTAATAGCGAAGAGTCTTGACCAACATCTTGAGAGACTCTCGCTGGGCGGATGGATCAAGGGCCTGATACAGAAGGCGGTAATCCTTGGCACGGCACGAATTGTCAGGAGGTTCCTTACCCTGCAGCCCTAACCACCGGTAGTTTGGATACTGTCTCGCTGCCGATGGACCCGCTAAGTGTAGGTTTTTTTATAATATTTATATCTTTTATATTTATGTTATAAAAAAATTTATATTTAAGAACTATTTAAAATAAAGGATAATAATAATAATTTGTGTTGGCTTAGGCCCCATGAAAAGTTGAGGATTACCGAGAATACTCTCGAGAGAAATATAAATAAAACAATAATAATAATAATAAAATAATAATATTGTAAAAAAAATATATTTAAGAAAAATTTTAAATAAAGAACATAATAATAATAATAATAATCGCGAGGTGTATAGTCTCAGGGAGTATTTCCGTAACAGCGAGAATGGTGTGCATCGAGAGGTAGTAGCAGTTGATAAAGACCTCACACCTCTCTCCATGGCGAAGGAGAACTGGCGCAAACCATCGGTGCTAAGCACTGATGACCGGAAGGACGTATGGAAGAGCAAGGAGGTACACGGCCGGTTCTATCGTTCCCTTACTGGGCCTGATGTGGACCAGCTGGCGTCAGTGAACTGGCTACGCTTTTGGGACCTCTTTGGAGAAACCGAGGGGTTTGCCTGTGCAATTGCAGACGAGGTTATCAAGACGAACAATTACAGAAAATACATAATGAAGGACGGAACCGTCGACATCTGTCGGGCATGCCACCGCCCTGGAGAGTCCCTCCGACATGTAGTCTCTGGTTGTTCGCATCTTGCTAACAGTGAGTAATTGCACAGGCATAACCAAGTAGCCAGGATCATTCACCAGCAACTTGCTCTCCGATACGCCCTTGTTGAGACTGAGGTGCCGTATTATAAATACACACCAGCGCCAGTTCTTGAGAATGGTCGTGCCTTGCTCTACTGGGACTGCTCTATCATCACGGACAGCCTTATTGGAGCCAATAAGCCTGATATCGTGCTAATAGACCGGTCCCAACGCCGAGTAATGATAGTCGATGTCACCATCCCCCATGACGAGAACCTCGTGAAAGCTGAGAAGGACAAGCTCAGCAAGTACCTTGACTTGGCTCATGAGGTTGCCGCCATGTGGGATGTGGATTCGACTGTCATTATCCCGATAGTGGTGTCTGTGAATGGTCTAATAGCGAGGAGTCTTGACCAACATCTTGAGAGACTCTCGCTAGACGGATGGATCAAGGGCCTGATACAGAAGGCGGTAATCCTTGGCACGGCACGAATTGTCAGGAGGTTCCTCACCCTGCAGCCCTAACCACCGGTAGTTTGGGCACTGTCTCGCTGCCGATGGACCCGCTAAGTGTAGGTTTTTTTATAATATATTTATATTTTTATATTTATGTTATAAAAAAAATATATTTAAGAACTGTTTAAAATAAAGGATAATATAACTTAATAACTCGCCATAGTCTTACATAAATTATAAAGGTAAGCAATTAATTTAACTTAGAAAGTTGACTATGGAGGGCTGGCACCTGAAATAGGACGAATCCTGAAACACAGGCGCACAGGCCTCCACCCCATTACAAGGACAAAAACACAGGTTAAATAAATTTTTAGTACAATAGAATACCTAGGTCCTCTTTTCCACTTAAGTGTGAGTGTGAATGTGTGCATGGGTGTATGTGTATGTGTGTGTGTAATTGTGTGGTGTGTGTGTGTGTGTGTGTGTGTGTGTGTGTGTGTGTGTGTGGGTAAGTGTGTGCCTGCGTGAGTGAGTGTGTGCCTGCGTGAGTGAGTGTGTGCCTGTGTGTGTGCTCTCGTGTGTGTATGTGACACACACAGAGAGAGTATATGTGTGTATGGGTATGTGTATTTTTTAAAATGAATTTTTATTTTAACTTAAAAATGTTTTCTGTTTCATCATAATTAAGGCTAGTCAAAATACGTTTGAGTACTGTTTTTAGGCCATTTTTGCTTAATTTTATTATATTGTTTTTGTCATTAACATACCGGTACAAGAATGGACTCATATAAGGTATTTGACGTCTTGCAAACGTTGTGTTAAAGTCTGGAACTGAGTACGGCAACGCAGTTTGCCTTTGGGCAACTCATTTGGTTTTATATGTTTATGGTACCGAAGAACTGAGTTGAAAATAAACAATTGTCTAACAGTTAGCAGTTGTGTTTCCTCGTACAGCTTTTTTGTTGGATACCTTCTAGGCTTAAAGCACATGACCTTAATCACTGCCCGCTGTGCTCTTTCCAATATCAAGAGAAAGGATGCCGTAGCACCACCCCAAACGGTGACACAGTAAGTCAAGAGAGATTGGCAAAGAGCAAAGTAGATTTTAGTTATAAGTTCAGGGTCAGGGGCATCTCTAAGGTTCCTTAAAAATAGGAAGGAGTTTCCTGATTCTTTTGCTTAGCGCCACTATTTGCGGTTGCCAGTTTAGCTTCTTGTCAACTATTATTCCCAGATATTTATGGTTGTCAGTTTGTATTAGGATTTCACAATTACATTCACTTTCCGAGTCACACTAAGAAGAATGCGCTTTGATTGTGAAATCATTAGGCGGATTTGAAGCACCAGAGATTCTAAAGCAAATATATTTTGTTTTTTGAATATTAATAGTAAGGAGATTATCGTCTAACCACTTAATGATCTTCTTGAGACCATTCTCTGTAGATTTTTCAACTAATGGCCATGTTTTGTTTTTGAAAATTAATGCCGTATCATCGGCAAAGGACAAAACACTTCCATTGTCAACTGTCATGCTACAGAGTTCATTGACGTAGGCCAAGAAAAGAGTCCAGATTCCATAAGTAATTGGTGAATTAGTGCTACAGAAATAACCCACTTTAATCAGCTGGCTCCTATCCGTCAAATAGTCGGCTAGCCATTCCAAGTTTAGACAAGAGTAGCGGTATGGAGACAGTATCAAACGCTTTTTTGAGATCTAAAAATATACCAACACATCTATCCCCTATATCTAATGATTTTGTAACTAATTCTGACAATTTTGCCACAGCATCTTCAGTGTTTCTGCCTGATCGAAAACCATATTGGGTATCAGCTAATACCTACATCTCTACATTCAAATTATTATTAAGTGGTTCATTGTTCACGAAAGGTCACGAGAGCTCACGAGTAATTTTGGCGTATTAAAAAGTAAGAATCAGCATATTTATGAAGATTTTTATTATATACACTATCTGTTCACATTGTAGTCGTTGTCTTATAAGTGTTTTAATAACTATAAAGTATTCTTCTTCATTGTCAACGCACACACGCGCCCGTTTCAACAAAATTTCTTTTAAGGAATTAGAACGTTTTTTTAAAGCGTCTACTATTGCCTGTTTAGCACTTCAATAGTGTCAAGTTCACTGACATCTCTCACATACATCCTATGCTTTATTTTGCTTCACGAAAAAAATCTAAAAGCGTAAGATCTTGCGAGCGCGCGGGCTACGGCACCGGGCCCGCGCCTCAGCGGCGCCGCAGCGGTACCAGCGGTCATCGAACTCTTCGGTGAGGTAATCCCTTACATCATGATGGTAGTGTAGCAGTGCGTCGTCTTGCTGAAACCACACTCCTCTCATGTTCACCAGCAGAATGTCATTCAGCATTGTCGAAATCATCGTGCGAAGTAGATTCAAATAGGTTTCGCTCGTAAGTCAGACTTCAAAATGTATCACTGAATCAATGTTGAAACGTCGTTGTCGTCGAGATCGCCTGTCTCTCTTATCCTTGCGCATGTCATAGCACGTAAAATAAGTCATGGTCTAGGAGTCATTATAATAAGCACTTGACACTGTGCTGTAGTTTGGCTGTAAAGCTCTCGGTACATCCGCAAAGCCCCAGGACAAGTTTTCACCGCAAAATATGCACGAACTAATACGACATATTCACGAGATGTAAATTGATAAGCCATGACTTTATTACGATTATGTAACGGGTGTAATTGATCGATCTCTAAAAACACGCGCGCGCGAATCTCCTGTGACGAGTACTAATCAAGTCGCAGTCGAATAGCTACTGCGGAGTGCGGGGCGGCACTGCTGCCGCCCCGCACGGAGAATAGGCGTTGGAACGCCCGTCGGCGGCGGCGTGGCGTTCCAACGCCTACACCCCGTCAGGCCTCATCCCGCTCCCCCATTATTATAATGATTGTGTGCAGGCGCATATCGATATGAGATATGACTGTGTGAGTTACTTTTTCAATGAAATTTAAATACTTTGCTAGCAGACGTGCGTAAAGCCGTAGTAAATATTGGGATTGACCATTTTTTGAGTTTTTTAAGAGACAAATAATATTCATGTTTTGTTTTTCACTTAAACTTAGAAATATCGTAATTGTAGCCGATACTGATAACGCAGTTTAATTTTAATGATAATTTTATTTTAGTGATAATTTTAATTTTATTTAGTTCCGTGAATGGTTCTCGGTAAAGATGAAAAAACACAGTTTCACTTACACAATGTATGATGAGCTTGAGCTAATTGATCCACCGCCTCCGGCGGCAGGTTCGCGATGTCGCGGTGCAGCAGCCGCATGTCCATCTGGCGCTGCTCGCTGTCCTGGCGCAGGCGAACGTCGCGACTATGCTTCACACTTCGCAGCTCCGACAGCCTAATATTGACAGAATTTAAAAAATGAATAATTATTCCAAGCATTTTTTACGCAGAACAGGGAAGCTCTTGAAATTAACATTACCCTGATTATAAGCGACGATAAGGTCGAAGATAGAAGCTAGCTCCAGCTAGACTCCCAACAACTAAGGAACTGGCAACCTTACCTCTAATTATTGAAACAACAAAAAGCGAGAAACTTACGGAAGACTAGTAGCTAGTCAGTCGGGGCTACCTACGTGGTCAACCAGTGTTTTATCCTAATTATATTAGGTACTGTAAGATTGTCATCCTCTAGTTTTTGAGGCATTTTTATTGCTGTTAATGATAAGCAGTAACCACCGCACTCACCATTTAAAGAGACGGTAGAACACAGAGAGAGTTAAAGTCTCTCCGTGAGCCCAGCGACTCTAATGAGATAGTAATGGTAATGATTATTGGAGAGATTTGTTTCCTGTGAATAACTTTATCGATCGAAATCATAAAAATGGAAGACGTTTGCTTTTTTTAATTTTATCGGGTTCGATTCCCGGTTCAGAAGACAACTATTTAAAAATCTTTGAATGCAGTTTGTATTGTTTTAAAATCAAAATGAAGTCTTCAGAAAAACTCATATTTACGGTTTTAAGGTATTTCTTTGTTTCCATGTGGCATTGACGTGGGATATTTGTATTCTCATCATTTTAAAGGATTTATAAAAACTTGTCAATAACCCATTTTTTTTTAATTTTAAAGGTTAAGAGTTTAAGTTAAGAGTTAAGAGAGAAAAAATTATGATCATTGTTACAGCATATGGTAAAACATCGCCTCAAGCATTTACATTTACAACTAGTCAAAAGCATTATAATAAATACTTTCTTAAGTGTACACTTGTAGTACTTAACTATACACTTGATCAAAAACTAAGAATAAATCTGTTTACTTACTTTGCTTGTAACTTTGGTTTCTCTGGGTCAATATCACTTATACTGCTACTTCGTGAACTTTGCCCACGATGAATATCAACAAATGACTCTTTATCTGAAATGAAACTAGGTAGTTCGGATACTGTTTCTTGACTGTCTACGGAAAAGTCTAAATCTGCAGCTTTGCACTTTGATTTTAATTCTTCAAAAGAACGCAAGCTGTCAGACAGACGCAGCTGAAGAGTGTCTCGCTCCTCTAATAACTGGGTAAGTTCCATGGTAAGCTCTTCACAGCGTACATCTCTCTGATGCAACATATACAAAGCCAAATCCAGCTCTGCTCTTGGGACTGCATCAAGTAGTTCTTTATTAACTAATCCTTCTGAATTATCACTATCTGTACTCAATTTGGTGTCAGTAGAGAAAGTCACATGCTTTTCGATTTTGCTACTCGTTTTCTTCATCATTTGTTGTAAAGTAAATATTTCATCTTTCAGAGTGATTATTTCTAATTCTTGGTTTTCTAATGCAGTTTGCATCTCTGCCGCTTTTGTTACATGCTCCTCCAAGTATTTATTTAAATTTGATATCTGTTTATTTAAATTGGTGCATTCTATTATTTTGGATTTTAATTCCTCTGCTAAAGAATATTTTTCTGTTCTTATTTCAGACATATTCTTCTCATAACTTTCGTCGTTTTCATGCATTTTTAACCTAAGCACAGCAAGCTCGGATTCCTTTTCATAACACAAATCTTCCATTTTTTTCTCATATTCATACAATTGTTTTCTTATATTTTCAAATTCTTCATTTCTTTGTGTAAGCGCCACTGAGTATTCTTGACATTTCTGGTATATTTCATTTTCTTTAGCTAGTAATTGATTATTCAAAACTGCAGTTGATGATTCCAAACGTTTTACATCCTCTTGCAAGGCATCTATTCTCAATTTTAAATCTTCATTCTCTGCTTTGGCAGCTGTCAAGAGATTATTAATTTTATTAAAGTTCAGATCGTAATTTCCTATATTTTTTTCGTTATTTAATTTTAGCTCTTGGATAATTTTTTCATATTCATCTTGTTGAGCTAATAATTTACTTTCATACATGACTTTTTCATCTTCTTGTTCTGAGCGAAGCATATCAAATTGACTCATAATGTCAGTATATTTATCTTGAAGACTTTGTAAATGATCTTCTTTGTCTTGAATTTTGTTTTGTAGAGAAGTCACTTGCTCCATCATAATTAATTTATTGGTTTCATCTTGACTGGAACATTGTACGGTATCAAGTAATTGTTCGTACTTAGCTTCGGATGCGCTTAATTCTGTTCTAAGTTCTTGCTCAATTTTTACAAAATCTGCTTCTCGCTGTGCTAAGTGTTGCTTCCAAAGTTCAGCTATTTCAAATCCTCGTTGGTCCACAGCACTAGAGATTGAAGATCGTAGCTCAGTAACAGTTGAGAGCAATTGATCATTTTCAGAATTTAAGTTTTGAATTTTATCACTGAGATCACAAATTTGTTTTTCAAAATTCACAGATTTACATTCAATATCAAGCCTTAATTTTTCAGTTTCTTCGTGTTTTTTCTTTGATTCTTCTAACTCACATTTTAATTGCAAACAATCATTTTCTAGTGATATAACTTTTTCTGTTAATATTAAGCTTTCTTTGTTTTCTGCTCTATTATTAACACTTTCTTGGGAAGATATCTTAAGCTTTAATTGTTCGATTTCTGCGAGCAAGGCCTCAGTTTTAAGTGCAGTTTCTGAATCCGATTTTTTTGCAATATGCAAGTCATTTTCAAGGCCACAACATTTAACAGATAGTTCTTTCATATCAATTACAAGTTTATTGTTAAGTTCACTATAATCAGCGACTACTTTTTCATTACTTTGTATTGCCCGAGTATAATTATCTTCTAATACAGAATTTTTTTCCTTTAATATGTGAACTTCTTCCAAAATGGCCGACTTTTCCTTTTCTAATTTTATAATAACACAGTTTAATTCTTCACATTTTAAACACAGTTCTTTTTGCTTTAATTTCTGAGTTAAATTATCAAGTTCACATTTTAAATTAGTCTGTTGAGTTATCAATTCATTATTTTGTTTTGTCAAATTGTCAACTAATATTTGCAATTCATCATTTTCTTTTTCAAGTTTTATAATTTCGTCTTTTACCAAATCAGTTTTAGAGATTGTATTTTGTTGGTTACCTTTGTGATCAGATAAGCCTCTACTATCCTCACTCCATTCCAAATCTTTAATCATCTTATCGTTGACTTCTTTGAATTTATATTTCCATAATTCTACTTCATTATCTAGTTTTTCCTTCATTTCTGTTAATTTTTCATTTGCATTACAAATGACTTCATTCTGTTTTATCAACCTTTCTTTTTCATTTCTTTCTTTCGCCAAGTTTGTGTTAAGTTCATTAAGTTGTTTTTCTAATTCTTTGGCATTATTACGTAGTTCATCTTCAATAGCCGAATCTAAGAAAGATGATTGTGAAAGTTGTTTTGACAATTTAAGCTCATTTGATAAAATATCATTGTTAGCTTTAAGCTCCTTGAGTTTTTTCATAACTTTGAACAATTTCGTATTTGTTATATCAAGATCATTTTTCAAAACATCTTTTTCATGCTGTAATTTTTGTATCCTTTCATTAAGATGAAATAACTCAGAAGCTGCCTCAGCCATTTCTTCTGGTTCACCTAGTCCCCAACCTTCATCTGAATTAAACGGATCCACTTCTACAGTGTCAGTGTCTTCGCCTTTATAGCATTTGTAAGCTTTTTTAGGTACAATAATTTCTTCAGAGACTGGAAGCAAATCTTGAGACGTTTCTTGTTTCGGGTCAACAATTGCAGTAATATGTTGTCTGTTATTAACGTTTGATACAGTTTGTTTTTCTAAGTCATAAATATTAAACTTTTCAGGTTCTTCTACATTCAATGCTTCAATAGTAGAAGATATAATCATACCCTCAGTTTTTGGAATATTCATTTCAAATGTCACTGTCTTTGTATCTTTTAATTCTTTTATTTGTTCATCCTTTTGAATTATCATCTCTTGTAGTTGATCATTGACATGTTTAAGATTATCTCTTTCGTTTGCTTGTTCAACCAGATCATTTAAAGATTTCTGTAATTTATAAGTTAAATCGCTTATTTTGTTTTCAAATTCAGATGCTATAACTGAACTGTTAATTTGGAGTGACTGCAGTTTTTCGTTTAGTTCGTTAATTTCTAGCTGTTTATTACTGATATCTGAATTAAGGTTATTAATTTCACTGATATACTGTTCTGTGTAGTCTGCTGTTTTCAATTGCTGATTGCCATTAGAATATTTTTCTAAAATTTCTTGATTCATTCTGTTTAGTTCTTCCATGTTAATTTTTAAGCGTTCATTTTCGTTACTTATTTCTTGCAGTTTCTTTTCCAACAAAGCAGCGTTTTCGCAGCTTTTTTCACATTTCTCGTTTATTGACTTCTTCTCCTTAATTGCATTTTCAATTTGTGTGTTAAACTCTGCTTCCAATTCTTCAAATTCTTCCTTTTTCTTTAAAAGCAAAGTTTGATGTTCTTGAATTAGTCTTTTATGATTATTGTCTAAATCTTTTAATTGAGATTGGTATCTTAAAGTTTCAGACTCAGCGGTTTCAGTGCGGTTTGCTTTATCTAACAATTTGTTATAATGTTCTTGGATATCAGAAATTGACTTCTTTAATCTAATATTATCTTCAGTTAAGTGTTGAATTTTATCTTGTAATTGTCTGTTCTCTGCTTCAATTTCGTGTAATTGTTTTTCTACTACTCTATCGTGATCGATTAAGGCAGCTAATCGATTAACAAGTTCATCTTCTTGAGTGGAATATTCAATATAAGCCTTTTGTTTTTCTTGTAGTTGTGTGTCTAACTGATCTGCTTTACGTTCTAATGAGTGTCTTCGGTCTTCCATGAGTGATATACTTTCCTCAAGGCGATATATTCGATTTTTATATTTATTAATTTCTGACTCTAAGCTTTCTATATATAAATCTCGTTCTTGTAATTTTGCATCATGTGCAAAATTTAACTGATTAAAGATTTGCTCATTATTTTCTAGTTTTTGCAATAAATCAAATATTTCGTTTTGTTTGTGATTGATTTCACTTTCCAACGTAGAAATTTTTGTAATGAAATTTAAATTAGTTTTTTGTTCAATATCTCGTTCAACCATTTTTTTATTTAAAACATCAATTTGCTTCATCAATTGCGTATTAGTTTCTTCACTCTGATGAAGCTGTTCATAGGCGCTGTTTAAAGCTACTTTTAATCTCGATGTCTCCTCGGTTGCCGAAATGATTTTATTTTCTAATGACTGAATATTTTCATTGAGGTGTTCAATTTCTTGAATTTTGTTTTGTTCGGCTGTCATCTTTTGGGTTTGAAGTCGATTTAATTCTTCTTCAGCATGTTTCAATTTTTCTTGTAATGCTGGAAGAGTTTCTATCTGAATTGAATATTGTTCTATGTGTTGGTTTTTTGTTTCAAGTTGTTTAAGAACTTCCTGGTATTGAGTTTCCAGATCAGTAAACAAACAAGACTTCTTTTTGAAGTTTGCAGCAAATTTCTTTAGCTTTTCAATTAATTCTTTATTTTTTGCTTCAACAAAGTTATACTGGTCAGAAATTTGCGACTTCTCTTTAGTAAGCTCATTTAGTTTTAATTTGGTTTCATCGATAATTTGTATGTATTCTTCTAGATTCTTTTCCCTTTCTCCAAGAATTGTACGCAATTTTTCGTTCTCTATCGATTCCTTTCTTAATTGTAATTTTATTTCATGAATTTCTTCATCGCGCTCTTTAGCTTGCAATTTTACATCTGAAACTTCTTCCAGGTGTTTTTGTTGAATTGCTTGCATTTCTTTGATAATATTTTGCTTTTCTGTACATAAGTCTTGTAGTTTTTTTAGCTCTGATTCTATATTTATATTTTTATTTTCTAATACTGATTTAATAGATAACAGCTGACACTTATCTTCTTCAAATATTTTAAGTTTCTCTTCATTTTCAGATAATTTCTTTTGATAAGAAGATATTTGTTTGTTTAAAGATTTTATCAAATCCGCATTTTGATCTTTTGCCTTTTCTTCCTCAAGCAATTCAATAGTTGATTTTAACTTTTGTGAAACATCATTCAGTTTAGTGACTTGATTTATATATTCTACTATTTCCTTATCTTTTTGTTGCAGTGTATTTCCATAGTTAAATATTTGTTTTTCATATTCTAGCAGTATATTTTCTAATTCAAGTAATCTAGTATCACGTGTTTCTATAATTCGTGCATATTCATGCCGTGTACTAAGTAATTCCTCTTGAATCGATTTGTTTGTTTCTTTGAGTTGAGTCAAAAGATCATCAGGCTCATTTTTAATTTTTTCTAAAGTTTCCTTTAATGAATGGTTTTCATCGGTTAATATCTTTATTTTATTTTCATAACATGCGTTATTTTGTATAACCTCATTGTGTTTTTGATGTTGTTCTTCTAGTGACAATATTTTCATTTGAGAATCGGCAATTTCCGCTTCTCTTTCTTTAATAACATTTTTCAATTTCAAAATTTCTTTAGTCAGCTGTTTAACCGACTTGACTCTGTTAACACCTTTATCGCCTGTATTTTTATCATCCTGCTGAGAATCAGCAATTTGTTCTTGGCTTTCCTCGACAATAAGAGGCTTTGTAATTTCTGCAGTTTCTTTAACAATTTCTTGCCTGTTACATTTTAGTTCTTCAATTTGCAGATTTAATTGCTCATGTAACAACTGAAGGTCTTGTTTTTCACGGGTTAATACCTCAATGTTACTTTTTAAATTAGTACATTCATTTTTCAACTGAATTATTTCCTCGTGTAGTCTGTCATTATCAGTATGTAAAACCATCATTTTATCCATAACTTCTTGCCTTTCGTGGGTAAATAAGTCGATCTTTTTGTTTAACTCTGCTATCTGTTCAATATATTCCTGAATATTACCTTTATTACTATGAACTATCGAAATCGGTTCTTCTTTATTTTCAGTCATACCTTTATTATATTCTTCAAGTTCAAATTTTTCTTGACTTGTCAAAGATTCTACGATTTCTATTGATTCTGCTGAACTTACTTTTTCAGCACTGAGTTTTTCAAGTTTATCATTAAGCTCGATGTTTTCTTGAATATAGCTTTCAAGTTTCTGAACCATTTGAATTTTCTCTTCTTGTAAAAGTCTTATTGTGTCATTGAGCTGATCTTTGTCAAGCTTAAGATTTTGTATAACAAGTTGCAATTCATTTTGAGATGCTATTAACTCATCGATCTGTTCTTCTAACTGTACAGATTTCATCTCAGAACAAACTTGTTCATTTTGTAATTGTGTTATATCAGCTAACTTATCTTCTATTTCCATGTTCTTTTGCTGTAAAATATGAAGATCTAAAAACAAAAATATATATTAGTTATAAAGTTGATGGAATGTGAAGTAGTATATCTCATTATTTTAATTGAATATATTACCTTGTACTAAATCAAACTTCTGAGCTTCTAAAACGCTTATTGCCTTTAATCTAGTTTCAGCTAAGTTTTCCATTTCAACCATTTTCTTATAGACATCTGTGTCAGTCACTAAAAAAAGAAATTATATTATAAATTCCATACTTTACCACATCTATATTCGTGTAAGTCAACATAAAAAAATTAAAATGCAAGTTTACTATATCAAAATATAAACATAACATAAATACTAGACTTCCAACGAATAGTATATTCGGCCATACGCCGAATACCGAATATTCGGCGAGCTTCCTGGCCGAATAGCCGAATATTAGGCAAAAGTATTCGGCCGGTGTGTGGCGCAAAAAGTTGTATCGACATAATTGTTTCAGCGCTCATAATTCTAATCAGTCTATGCCCTCACACACCGTGCTGCTTCGCGCGGTCTATTGCAATGGTACTACGTGTTTTGACAAGTTTAGTTTGTGCATATCGTAAATACGGTAAGTACAGAAATCTGTGAAAAAATCCATATCGTTATTCATGACAATGGACGAAATATAGTAAAAGCTATTAGTAATGCAGAGTTGGCCTCAGCGCGTTGTTTCATTCATACTCTCCAATTAAATTACCAACGATTTTCTGAAGATTCCGTTAGATGTAAGTCAAATTATAGGTACAAGTAGGAAGATCGTAACTCCAAGATGTCAGTACACGGTGGAACTCCACATATTATATGACTACTTTAATGATTATAAGAGAAATAAAAATATTATTATAAAATGAATCAATACTGTGGCGTCAACATACACGTACGCATAGTACTGAAGACGGGAACGCACTGCGAGTGATCGCGCCACAGATTGTAATATATAGTCGTAGCATTTTTAGTTGTAGGTAGATTAGTGTAAATATTTTTAGTTGATGGTAGATTTGTAAATACAATTATTTTAATGTAAGGTACTTATGTGATATTTGTTTATGTTTGTGTACCGTCAATATGTGAATATTTATGTCGGCTGAAATAGCAATATGTTTGTCTCGTTCGTGTCATTGTCCAAAAATGTATATAAGAAATGTGGTGTATTCAAATAAATGTCGATTATTCTCTGAAGTCTTATTTGCAACAAACGCCACTGAACCAAGCCCTCCTACAAATACTTTCTTTCATTTTACCGCATCATCTCACTACAATAAAAAATCTAAATATATTATTTAAGTATTCGGTATTCGGCCGAATATAATAAAAGCAGCCGAATACGCCGAATACCGAATAGTAGCCGAATATTCGTTGCAAGTCTAATAAATACTTACATCTTCCGCTGTCATAATCAACTAAATGCAGTTGTAAATTTCCTTTTTCTTCTTCTAGTTCTGCTATTTTTTGAGATAGTTGATGAAGCTCCTCATTGAGCCTCACAATTTCAGCATTAGCGTCTGATACTTTACTAAAATTGTCGATTGTTTTTTGCATTTGTTTTAATTTTAACTTATGACTTGATTTTACTTTGACCATATTTTTGTTGGCTAGATCTATTTCTTCATTCAGTGAGGTAATCTGTTGCATCGATTTATTGAATCTTTCTTTTAGGTCTGAAAAACTTTCGTTATTTTGTTGACTATGCGTTCTCTTATCCAACAAATTTTTGTAGTCATCGGAATTTGTTTGAACATCTTCAGAAATACCAATATCTACGGTATCAGTACTATTATCAACTGATTCCGTATTTTGTTGCGATTTTAAGACAGTCAATTCAGCCTCTATTAAATCGTTTCTTGACTGAAGTTTTAAAATATTTTCATCTTTTTGTGAAATTATGTATTCTTTATCCAAAATATTTTTATTCAAGGATTGCACTAAAGATTCTAATCTTGACATCTCGTTTTTTATTGTTTTCTTGTCTGTTTCCAGAGGAGTTGACTCAGAAGATAAATTACTCCAAGGTGATTTAAGTTTTGATGCAGTATTCCTACCACCTTTACGAGATGGCAGTGGACTTCCCTTTTTACTAGGAGAATTTTGTGGACCTGATTTTGTATCTGCATTGACATTAGCAAGCTTTTGTTCAAGCTCAATGTTTGTTTGTCTTATTTGAATATTTATTTGTTCAAGCAGTTCAACTTTTTTTGTCAATTCTATCATTTTAGAAATTTCCAAAGATCCTTTTTCTTCTTCTAATTCATCTTTCTCGGTTGATATTATTTCTAGAGTATCTTCTTCAAGTTTTGTTGTCTGAAGTCTTTCTTGCAACTGAGAAATTTCATTATTTTTTATTTCAATCTCCTCTAACAATTTGGAATTAGTAACTGTAACCTCAAATCGAGAGTTTTCTAGAATAGTGTTTGCTTCTTCCAAATTTTTAATCTTTACATCTCTTAGTTCGATTTCATGTAACAATTTTTGTTTTTCTTCTTTCCATTCAGTTTCCATGCTGATAAAGTTTTCTTGCATTTTAGTCATTTGCAATTTTGTATCTTCTAATAAAATTAATGAATCCTTTTCTGTAATGAAATCAAAAAAAAATTTAATTATTACTTCATCATACCTGCAGGCCTATTACCGATCTCATGGTTTTCAAATGATATGATGAAATCACAGTGCAAACATGTCATAAGATTTTCGGTCAGATTTTTGATCATTCATTCATTATATAAAAATGACAACATTAAAATTATGTCATAGTGGTTATATCATTGGAGATCGGTAACACTAAATAAGGCATTTCATGACTTCGTTATCTCAAAATTTGTACCATGTCATACAATGAAAGATCCATAATAGGCCTGCAGCACACAAAAAAAATAGAAATATATATATATATATATATAAGATCCAAACGAAGAAACTTTCTTTTCACCTTTTTTGCTTAAGCTATCCGACATAAGAGTAGTGGCCATATTTTTAGCTTCGATTATTTGATCTTTTTCATTAATTTTCTCTTGTAGATCTAAGACAGTAGTTTCCATTGCCTTTATCTTCACATGTAAAATACTAATTGCATTATCTTTTTCTTTGATAGTAATTAAAAGTTGGTTAGCATTATTACTGCCATCTGTCTGTAAATTACATAACAAATGTCTACTTATAAATATACACTAACAGAAAAATAATAAGTAAATTGATATTAGTGAGTGGTAGATAAGCATTTTTAGCGGATTTAGTATCATGTCACACCAACTATTCCTTTTATTTAGTATGGTTACACCTATATTGCATTGTTAATAGTTGGTGTGACATGGTACTAAAATGTTTATCTACTTTTGAAGCCGGCTGTACATCTATGTGAATTATACTTGAACATTATTCAATATATTAATTTCTCCATTTGAATAGGCTAGTTGACCCTTTTTTAAAGTTTGGCTTAAAATGTTCATAATTGTTGTATTAGACCATAGCACATGAATATTATTTTTTTCGATGGCTAAAAAGTGCAAATAATCTATTTTAAATTAAGATTTTCAATTTTGGACCGAAAACACGGTCAGCCATGATAGTCTGTTGATTATCTGTGGCAATGACGTCAGTCTTATAGTAAACAAAGCACTGGGGCGAAATAACCTCACAAAAACAATGCTTTCTATTAAATATCACAAAATATAGTAAAACTGTATATGGAACGGGACAATAGAACAGGAATATAGAATTAAGACTCCAGGAAAGCTGTGGATTAGACGTACCCAGTGATATAGACATGCGAAATATTTGATTAACACTCGCTTCAAGAAATCCTGTAACTCTGAAACTGAAATGTATTTTCGCAGAAATCACATTAATGTAAGTACTATAACTGAATAACTCAATCTGTGTAGGTACTTCAGTTTCAACTTAAACAAAATAGAAGTTTTTAGGCTGTATGTAAAATCATTAATTAAATTTTTATCTTTCAGTTAGAATGAAAACTGACTGCAGCCGACCAACCAAACTTGAACTTGACCAGAAAACTGAGAGAAAACTTGACCATTCACGCCTTTTTGATTTAATCTAAGTTATACACTGACACTAGATGATGTTTCAAAGAAAATAATATGTACTTATGTCCAATTGAATAATGATGAAATTGAATATTAATTAAAAAGTATGTAATACAAACAAAAATATCAAAGTTTCATAATGAATATATTTATCTAAACAACTTTTACTTAAATTTATTGAGTACCTAATTAAAATTTGTTGCTTTCAGAGGTTACGTAATGAGAACAATTGTGTACTACTCTGTTCTCCTCTTGACAACGAGATTGATAAGGCAGTAAAAGTTGTGCAACATAATACAAAGCAGTGCATGCACAGCCACAACATCAAAATGTGACCCATCAACAAGAACAACATTATGTCAACAAAATAACTCAAGTATTCATATACTAAAGCACCATAGAAGTAAATAGGTCCAGTTTGGTAAAACTGAAAGGTTATATCTTCACTGATTAAACCTGCTGGCCACCATGGCTGGTAAATTTCAGAACAGCTTACGCAAGAATATGCAAGTTATTCATTTTAAAGCCGTATACAAATATATTAAATGTGATTGCTATGTTGTCAGCCTGTGCTCTTCCTAATTTACAAGACCCTTCTTATTAAATAAATAATATAAAGAAATTTTTTTTCATTACTTTATACATAACTAACATCTAAAGATGACATAATAAATTTTTGTAGGACTACATTAGTAATTATGTTCTTCACTAAAAAAAATGTTCTATGTTTATTTGACAATAATGACTTGTAAAGGTTTAAGTTGAATCAAAATATTTTAATTTGAAATACATGTGTTTTATTTTTCCGTTACACCTTAAAAGATTTATAATATTTTATAGGTTTGTTGCTCATATTTATCATTGTTACTCAAATATATATGTTCCAAAAGTACAAATAGGTTGAATAGAGTTAGATCATATATTGCCTTATTAAGGTCGCAGGTAATAAAAGTCAAAATAATAGTAAAGTGATTTATTATGAAAAATGTAGTATAGTTTCCAAAATGGCACTATTTGATCAATAAGTTTTTTGACATACAGATTGTTAGAACAAATACCTATTATAGCTAATATTGTCACCTTTTGAGTGTTTTCAAAATTACATACTGCTAGCAATACAAAAGTATATAAGTTTTGCTTTAGCACAAAACATCTGCATCTATACTTGAGTTAAGCATACTGTTCACAGTTTTTCGTCTTTGAATAGACTATTACAGGGTATTAATAGGAAATGAGGTCACATTTTGCAAATTTCAACCCAAATCTTCATCTTTCAACTTTTATCCATATTTCATTATACTCGTAGGTGTCTGCAAGATTTCCCACCAAAAATCTTCCCAACAAAAGAACCATCATGTGTTATGCACTGGCTGACTTTATAGCACATGGAAGCTGTTATTGTTTATAACGAAGCTCGAACTAAAGAGCACTTCTGTATTGATGATTTGTGGTTTAGTTTTCTATGCACTTTATTATTTCTTCATTGAAGAGGTCTTTTATTTTTTAAGAAATATGTCACAACCTATGTCTGTGAATGTATATATATTTTTCCTCCCAGTAATTTTCTTCATGCTTGACAAATGAACAACTGCCAATCTTTCTCTTTTTATGTTCATTTACAAATTCTTGCAGTACTACACTGGTATTTGACACATGATCCTGATGTTTTCTTTTCAACATTTCTCTTGAAGTAAATACTTTTAGTGTTTATTTGACTTTTGAGAGATAGAATTCTATCCAATAGCATTCAACTGCTGTACAAAATAGCTCCTCACTGTGATGGTGCAACCACACCAAAAATGCATGTTTGCAACTCTCTTCTGCCGCGTGACAATCTTGACAAGTACACTTGTAACCTGTTCTTCATTATAACAGTATTGAAACTGTACTTATATTGTTTAGAGCGATACACAAAGAATTTCTTGACCATCAATCTGTCGATTTTCGGAAGATTTGTACTACTATCTGCTCTCACAAATCCAACATCAATGGTTGATTTTGCTATTAATACAAATAATTTACGATATTTACACATATAATAACGGAGATTTGGACGATTTTTTGCCAGTTTTAGGAAAGAATAGTGCAAATCGACGAGTTGTTGAATCAAATTTGACATTTCTTTGTTTACTATATGAGTGACGTCACGGCCCTGACCACAGGATATCAAAGCGTTTACGGCGTCAGATAAAAAAAGATTATTTATAGCCTTTTCAAATTAAAATTTTACAGTAATCATTCATTGTTATTTATTAAAATCGGTATATTGTGGAACCTTATGCCAAATACTGTTAGAAATAAACAATATTTTAATAAATTTTGATATGAGTCAACTACCCTATTGATGACCAGAGGGGCAATCGCACCATTTACAATGTTTAAACCAAAACAGAAACGTTTTTCATCCCATACATTTTGACAACACCTTGATTGACAGCTGTTAAATGTCAAATTATATAGGAACAGTAACGATTTAATTTTGGTTCATACGTTCGTAATTAGTGCGATTGCCCCTCTCGGACTGATGCATGATAGTGAGGACAATGGTTTACTTTAATAATTATATAAATATTCCATTTATTTCAATAATTGTATGTAATAGTATAAACTGCTTATTTTAACAACATGATTGTCCAATATTAATAAACTGATTATTAATGTAAAAAGTCGACCAGGGTAGTGGAGTGTACAAAGTACAGTGGAGCGTCGATTATCTGAACTAATTGGGGGACATGGGTGTTCGGAAAAGTGTTTTTTTTTTCGGATAATCGAACTGTATTGATTCAGCCATACATATTTATGTACGGGTGAATGAAAAGTAAAGGTTAATGACAATTAGGATTCAACAAAAAAGTGCAGACAGTCTTGTAATGAAACATGTATGTACTAGATAAAATTAACGCTTAAAAAATTTCCAATCTTCGTCTGCCGCAGTAAGCCTACCCTAGCGCGGGAGGAGGTACACACGTGCGGATCGGGCGGGTGTAGTAGTTCGGGTAAGCAGTCGTTCAGTTGATCGACGTTCGGATAATCGACGCTCTACTGTAATTTCAATATTATTTCTAAAATTTGTTGGTGTGACTTTTGTGGAATCACCGTAGTAAGTTACTAAATTGCATTACAGATGATCAATAAATATTGATAATATACCTTCCCAATATAATTTTTGGTATCTGCAAGAGAGCTCTCTTTTTTGATGGTCGACTTGATTGGCCGCTTACTTATTTCCTTATATTGTTTTATCCTTTCCATCAATAATTCTTTTTGTTTTAAAGTGTTTGCTAAACTTTCACTTATGCCAGGTACTGAAATAATGTGGTTATTTTTTTAATTTAATCAAGTTATAATAATGTTAATTTCATTTAGTTAGTAATGAAATCTTAGAAAAACATACCTTTTAAACAAAAGACAACAAAATAAAAACTATATTAAGCAATAATCATAAACTGATAATCAATCTAATATCAATAGATAGAAGACAACAATTCTAGTTGTAAATGTGTATTACCTATGGCAGTTGTTATTACCAGAACATTATTTTTAAAAAGAATTAGATTCATATTTGTTCCCCAAACCGAGCATTGACATTGGACACCGTTAAGTGGTTTATCATTATTTTTGTAATGTTATAAAACTTATCTTTAATAATTGTTTCTAACATAAAAGCTATTAGCTTACTATTTAAAGCATCCTGTACAGACAAACTGGTTGAAGTATCAGTTGCAGCGGAGAACCCTGTTCTTTGACTTATGGTGGACGCCATTTCTGCAGATTCTCCAATGTCATCATCTTCTAAAAAAATTAATATAATATAATCTTAATCCAAAGAATTAGAAACAAGACGAAATATTATTTTTTTAAATTTAATACTTTAATTTAATTTTAATACTTTAATTGTCATTTGGTATTGATATTTTTTTAACATACGCAGTCTTTGTGAAAAATTAAATAAAAATTTTAATAACTCCTGACACAAAAAACCTCGCCTTTGCCCACGAGTATGACGAAGTTAAGGTGGGGTCCCACGGCGCGTGTTATTACAGGCCAGGCCGGATCGCGCCACGCCTGTGGATGCGTCTCGCGCCGAGCCATTCCCACAGAGTGTGTCGGCCTGTACCGGCCTGTCATTATCGCCAGTCCAACATGTTAAGTGATACGTCGCGCATGGCTGCGGTTTGTGTACGAGCACACGCCGCCGTAGGTGAAATGAATGAGTTAGAACCGACGCAGACGCGCCTGTATAGGCCACCACAGGCATCATCGCGCCGCGCCGCGCCGCGCTTTTGAACTTACCGACTCCCGACGGATCGGACGGGTGCCAACGGGCCACCACAGGCCTCATCGGATGTGACGGTTCCCATCCCATCCAATCCCATTGGATTTTATAAAATGAGATACATAAAACAATCGTATATCGATTCTGAACATGCCTCTAAGAGGGTTTACAGGGTTTTGTTACATACTGTATAGGATGTTTTTTTTAGAATGTCAGTGAAGTTTTGGACTCGGCACTTGCGTTCCAATTGGGACATGCCTCTAAGAGAGTTCACAGGATTTTGTTACACACTGTATAGGAAAACTTCCAACAAAATTGTCAGTAATGGAATTCAGAAAAATACCACCTGACACCATTATTCATCATCATCATCACAGCTCATATACGTCCCCACTCGAGGGGCTCGAGCCTACCCTATGTTAGGGTGATTAGGCCTTAGTCAACCACGCTGGCCCTCCACAATGCTGGCACACTGGGAAAGGACCCCAGAATCAAACACATATGCATAAAAGAACAAGCGACCAAACATCACCCGATGATGACATCACCCAATGATAGGATTCTGAAGACATTCAATTTCCAGAAGCACTATAATATACAGCTCGAAGAGGAATCACACGATTGCCTGAGTAATCGAATATACACTGATGGCTCCAAGACCAACTCAGGAACCAGGGCAGGCGTATACTCAAATGAGCTTAACATCAAGATATCCAAACCGCTAGGTAGATTCAACACCGTATTCCAAGCGGAATGCGTAGGTATTATCCTGGCGGCCCTCGCCATAGAATCTAAAGGAATTATGGATTCTCACATTCGCATAGTCTCTGATAGTGCTTCGGTACTCCAATCCCTAAACAAAACCTATGTCACTTCGGGACTTGTATTGGTTACATCTCACAATGTGTTAGAACGAATTGTGACTTGAATTGTGACTTCCAACCGGAACACAGTGACACTACAATGGATAAAAGGACACAGCGGATCACTGGGCAATGACGCGGCCGACGAGTTGGCTAGGAGGGTATCCGACATAACAGCTTTTTGACCCGAGCCCATCGTACCAATTCCCTTCAGCCAGATTCGCGGATGGCTGCAAGAGCATATTGCGTCTGGACAGGAACAGTCTGCGGCTGGTGATGGGAACCATCACTGGACACTGCTCACTAAACAAACACTTCCACACCATAGGCATAACAGATAGCCCCCTATGCAGAGCATGCTTAGGGGCCGAGGAAACGGTGTCACATGTGCTCCTTGAGTGCACAGGTGTCACCGAAATACGGAAAAACACCCTTGGATCTCCCAATTCTGTTACAGAATCTCTGGACAGACTCGGAGATCTCATACGCTTCTGGAGGGAGGTGGGCTGGCTGGAGTGACGGCCGCCCTCACGTACAATGGTCCACCTTAAGGATTAAGTGCGGAAACCGACCCCGATAACATAGAACATAGAACCATGCTGGCCCAGTGCGGATTGGTCGACTTCACATACACCATTGAATCTCTTCGCAGATGTATGCAGGATGCCTCACAATGTTTTCTTTCACCGTAGGAGCATCAGACAAATGTACATATGAAATTCGAAACGAAAAACACATTGGTACATGGCAGGTCTCGAACCCCGACCTCCCGATTGGAAGGCAAGTGCAGAGTCCACAGCGCCACCGACGCACCGACAGCGACACCATTATTAATTACAGTGTATTAGTTAATGAAAAACAATAGTATGTCCAATGGCGGACTTATCTCTGAAAGAGATTCTTCTATACAACCCGTTGTTTTTTTTTAATGTCAGTGGGGTTTTGGATTATTATTTAGCAAAGTTAGTTAGTTAGTTTATTTTAGCAAATTACTTTTCAAAAACAGCATCATGCTAGAAATGATTTTGGCTAAAACAGGAACAGAAAACATTCCACGCGTTCATCAAGATTCCCCGCATGGTTTCAGCCTGGAGCCCTAATGGATATGTATGTTGAAGACAAAGGTTCCAACCCCAAACAAAGTGAAGTATTTATTGTATTAATAATCTGTTATATGAGCATCATGCTACTAAAGCTAAGTATTACTAAGTATTCAAATTAATTACCAAATGGTCGCCCCAACAGCTCTGCAGTAGCTTTTCTATGTTCTTTGATTCTCTTTGATACAAGAGCAGCATTTTGTAATGCCTTTTGAGCTCTTTCATACTTCACTTGTCTTTCAGACGAAGATGAAATACGCTGTGTCTGGAATAACAGTACTCTAGTAGAAACTATTCATGGTTCACAAATCGATATTAAAATATATTTTACCTTTTATAAGCTATACATTACTTTTTTGATACTTACCAACAATAAAATCATATTCAACACATGTGAACTCAATAAATATACACAAATAATAAATTTTGATAAGAGATTGTGCTTCTACCCTACCAGGTGCTGTGATTGAAGAGACCCGAGACACAGCCTAAGCACATTCCATCAAAATGTATTTTAGGTCTTCAAGCACACTGTCTCAGCATATACTGGCATATCGACCAACTGACGGTGTGAGCAAGAATGTATAGTTATATGAAGTTTTGGAGTTTGAACATAGCATTTAGCTTCTTCGCAATTCATCATGTATATATTATAAGAGGATATGTCAATGGATATATACCTCGTAAGCCGCTAGAACCATCATTATGAAACTATTGCTGAATGTTACCTAGACAGATTGCAATAACTAAGAGAAAAAAAAAAATCATGTATGTAACTGACTTTATCAATTTGATTGAAATACAATGTTTTTTGTGATTATATCTACCAAAAATTACATTTTTACACAGTGGTAACATGTCCTGTGAGTGGATGTGGTATTCAGACAATTTTTGTTTCATGGGTAAGTCGACACCAAACCATAACATAAACTTACTGCTTATTTAATATTTGCAAAATGTGGTAGTGTATTTTAGTTAACATTTTTTCTACGTCTGATTAGCAATTTGATTTTTAAAGATAAATTAATAAAACAAATACATACAACAGTATAAGCAGATACGATTTTTATCATAACATACCTTATTCGTTTTAACACTTTCAGTAACGCTTTGTGTTTCTGTTATATTTGGGCTAACATCTTCCAAAGTATTCCCTTTAGGGGACATATCGATATTTGTGGAAGTGGAATCCGCCATGGTCTATTACACTCCGGGGACATGAATAATCTGGATTAAAACGACTTCAAAGATACAACGGATATTTTATAGTGCTAAGAATTCAGCAGTTTTAGAAATTGCAAAGAAATAAAATAGGTATTTATCCACCACCATAAAACCAAATTAATTAAATTCGATAAACTTAATTTTCACCACTTTGACACGTCATTATTTATTATTTTTCTTGATTCAGCCCACAGACTTCATACGGCCCGTTCCAGATAAGCATTTTTTGCCATAAATACCAACATTTTTAGCATCTCTGCGTTTCATTAGCCGGTGATGCTAGTTTTTCTTGCTGCGTTTAATGCGTTTCATGTAAGCATTTTTAACACGAAATGCTAGCATCAAATACCCATGCTAATAGATGGGTCCTCTGATACCACTTTTTGACAGCTTTCAAATTTGACATTTGGAATCTTTTTTTCATGAATCAAAAAGGATTTTCAGTGGATTTAAAAAAAATATTGAAAGATATTTATAGTATTAGCCAATTCTGATTTATATTATAAAAAATTTTAAGTGGCTGGACTAATTAAGTGAGGTGTCAAAATTCAGCACGAAAAATCAATGTCCTTGCGTTTCATTTGTAACAATTAGCGCGGCTAAAAATGTCAACATTTCTTAAAAGAAACGCAAAACGAGGCTAACATCAGATGTTAGCCTCAGAAAGTAGCAGTGCTTTATCTGGAACGCAGGGATAGAGAGAGAGAGAGGTTATTTTCTTCCACGAAGGCAAGGCAATGGAACTACGCCATACAGCCTGATCTTTAGTGATTGCAAGTCGAAAAGTACGCAACGCAAATTATCCAGCGTGGTTCTCTATGGGGCTTAGAAAGGTTTTGAATGAGAAGTCTATTAGGCGGTACATGAATCCTAGGGATTATGATACATTCTGTATGCTGAGAGCGCGTTCGAAGGTCTTGATGAACGATTGTTTCAGAAAGTATATTTCTGGCATAGAGAAAGATATGGTACTAAACATAAAATCTTTCTGGAGGTATACAAAGAATAAAAGGGTCACCAATGCTATACCTAAGACCATGTATCTTCATGATAATGTAGCTGACACAGGCGTAGCAACAGCCAATCTTTTTGCCGATTTTTTCTCATCTGTTTATAAGGTTAACAACAATAGCTCTTATGAACCGGATTTTCTACCATCAACTTTTAGTCTCGGACATGTACAAGTGACATGTGAGGCGGTTTTAGCTAAGCTTAAATCGATTGATAAATCCAAAGGCGCTGGTCCTGATGAATACCTCCAATATTCATTCGGCTGTGTGCTCGTGCGTTGGTGTATCCTCTGACTTTAATCTACAACAAATCACTTAGTGAAGGAGTTTTTCCGTCCATGTGGAAAATAACTAAGATAACACCAGTGTATAAGACTGGTGACAGGAAAGATGTCACTAACTATCGTCCGATAAGTATACTAAGCTGGTTTGGAAAGATTTTTGAGGGGCTTGTTTACCAATATATTTATAACCACATTAGCGTTATGCTTAGTCACAATCAGCATGGCTATGTCAATGGAAAATCCACCAACTCCAACTTATTAATCTATACTACCTTTTTATGTAATTCCTTTGATAAACGCTCACAGGTTGACACGATTTATACTGACTTTGCTAAAGCGTTCGATCGTGTAAATCATTCTATTCTTTTGGCAAAGGTTTACCATATGGGTATTCATGGAAACCTATTTCGCTGGCTGGCTTCATATCTATTGAACCGCTCCCAGTTGGTGGCTTTGGGCGGTTATGACTCGGTTCCATTTACTGCTTACTCTGGTGTTCCCCAGGGCTCTAATTTGGGTCCTCTTCTATTTTTGATCTTTATTAACGATCTTTTACTTCAAATAAAAATGTACTGTCTCGCTTACGCAGATGACATAAAATTGTTCAATCGTATGGAAGATATAACTGACTGCGTGTCTCTACAGGAGGATTTAAATCTAATTGTACTATGGTGCGATTACAACCAAATGTCTCTTAATATAGATAAGTGTCAAGTAATTACATTTACAAAAAATAAACACCCTATTTGTTTTGACTATAATATCCATGGTGCTAGGCTTAAGCGGGTTAATGTTGTTCGTGATTTGGGAGTACACTTTGATTCTCACCTTTCTTTTCGATTGCATTATGATTATATTTGTGATAAAGCAAACCGTCTGCTTTGTTTTGTACTACGCCAAGTGAAGCCATTTCAGAATGCAAAAACATGGACATTGCTTTACCTGGTATTGGTTAGAAGTATTCTTGAATACTGTTCCTCTGTATGGTGTCCTATATACTCTGTCCACACTGACAGAATTGAAGCTATTCAGCGTAGGTTTTTACGAGCTCTTTCTTCTAGATTCGGCCTACGTAGGCAACTCCCATACTATACTGACCGCTTAAAGTACTTCAACATGATAAGTTTGGAAAAACGTAGGTGGATGTCGGACATGTCTTTGTTGCACCGTGTTGTTAATGGTTCATTTGATATCAACTTACTGAACCAAATTATTCTCAGAGTACCGTCCCGATCAGTTCGTAAACCACAATTATTTAGTGTGCCAGTATCAAGTAATAGTGGTGTCGATTCTGGCATGATTCTCTAAACCTAAAACTAAATTTGACAACAGTCTATCCTTGTCATACTCTATACAAAATGACAAGGAGAGACTGTTGTCAAATTTAGTTTTAGGTTTAGAGAATCATGCCAGAATCGATACCAATGTGTCTATGAATAATCCATTGCACAGAATGTGTAGATCCTATAACCAAATTTGTACTGATTTTGATATTTTTACATCAAACAATTCCCAATTTAAAAATTCGATCCTCAATTACACTGGTAACGACCTGGATAAGTAATAATAATGTTTATGTGTATATGTGTGAATGCAAGTATTTATTTCTTTTAATTGTTTTAGTGTGTAATATTTAGTTTTACATGTTCATTATAAATGCTGTGTACAATTCTCATTGGAACTCAGGTTCAAACTGTTATATATTTACTGATTTTTACAAATGAATTAATCTGTTTTCTGTTATTGTACCTTTTTAAATAAAATAAAAAAATAAAAATAAAGTTGTAAGGCAGGAATCAAGTCTTCAGTTTTTAATCTTCACTATAAACTTTCCACAGTTGAAATTATAAAGTTATAGATAGGCTTAAAGTTTTCAGGTCTCGATAATAAGTCTTGGAGAGATGGCGGAATATTCGGGTTTAGTTCTTGCAACGCATCAATTAATAAAATTCTCTGTATATTATGGGCAGGACATTCTAAGAAAATATGGTTTAATGTTTGTGATACATTCATGCTGCAATTGGTACAATTTGCTGAAAAAATAATATTAAGGCGATTCAGGTGTGCATTAAATCGACAATGTCCAGATCTTAGTCTGCTTTGTGTATATAAGGTTCTCTTAAAGAAAACATTAGAAAGAGCGAACCAAGGTTTTTTCGTGAACTCTTTTATGATTCCTGCATACCATGTCCCTTTACTTTGTATGGTTTCCTGCCAGTTTTGAATCCATTCTTCGTAAAATAATCTCCTTAATTCAGCAAGCAAATATTGCCATGGTAGTAACACATCTTGAACTCTGGCGCATTCGGTGTTGTTTGTTAATTTAGCACGATAGTCTGCTTTGTCGTTTCCTTTAATACCTTTGTGAGCAGGAGCCCATGTAAATTCAACGTGTATCTAACAAGATGCTAGTTCGGTCCAAGTTTCTTTGATTTTGTATACAATATAATTAGTGTGAATGCTAAAAGAATGATTCTGTAAAGCTTCTAATACTGACATACTGTCGGAAACAATCAGCCACTTCTTGGAATTTCGTGCACATTCATCATCCTTAATGTACTTTAGTGCAAATAAAATAGCACATGCTTCAGCGGTGAAAATGCTACATAATGCGGGTAATTTCAAGCCATAGCCACTTTTGATATTACTATGATAGTAAGCTAGTGATACACCATTTTCAGATTTTGACCCATCCGTAAAAATTAGATTGTAATCAGTCCAATTTGAAAAATTACTATATGCCTCTTCTTTGGTTTTTATAGTTCTATTTATAATAATTTTCATGTCACAAAACTTACTAGGAAAACATCCTTAAGTATAAAGGGATATTTGGACGTGACCGCTGAAGGTAAATTTTCGTTGCGTAAAAATGGACTATAATCGATACTGAATAACTTGAGAATAAACCTTGTCATTAAAAATTTAAATCTAATCAATAATGGTGGAATGTTGCATTCTACTTGCATTGAAACTATGGGCGTCGATTTCATTGCACCAGTTATAACTCTTAAATTTTTATTTTGTATAACTTCCAATTTTTTATCAAGTTATCATTTGAAGCAAAACAAGAAAAACTGTATTCAAAGTGAGATCGAACTATAGCTTTATATAACATTAATAGAACCTTGGGGTCAGCTCCCCAGTTTGTACCAGTAAGACATTTTAATACATTAGAAGCACGTAAAGCTTTATCCGAGATGTTAGCTAAATGCTTATTCCAATTTAAATGTTTTGTGAAAGTAACTGCGAGAAACTTAGCTTCATCTACTGTTGGTAATAAATTATTATTATAAAATATTTTAACCGGTATATTTCGTGACGTACTAAATACAATTACCTTGGTTTTACTTGTGCTAACTTCTAAGGGCAAATAATCAAAATAAATTTTCAGTCGCAATAAAGCAAGATTAATTTTATTTTCAATTATAGATATGTATACTCGATCCTGAACAATATACCGCCAAATCGTCGGCATATTGTAAGTTATTGACATCTGGACCAAGAACAATATTTAATTTATTAATATATAAAATAAATAACGATGGACTCAATATGCCACCCTGACAAACACCTAAATGAGAATATTTAGGACCATATAAATTATTATTATATTTTACGTGAACTTTGCGATTATGTAAAAAACTGAACACCCAATTAACAATTTTATCCGGTATACCAATGAGTTGAAGTTCTTTTACTAGTACATTATGATTGACGTTATTGAAAGCACCTACAATGTCAAAGAAAACACACACTAAAAAGTTGTGAAAAGAAAATGATCTATGAATATCCAAGCAAAGATGATTTAGGCTTTCAACTGCGGAGTAACCCTTTCGAAAACCAAACTGATTAGATGGTAACAGTTTGTTTGATTCAATTTAGAATTCAAGCCTTTGTTTGAGCATTTGTTCAAATATTTTTGCCATACACGATGTTAATGCTATAGGCCTATATGAATCCGGATTATTTATATCTTTACCTGTTTTTAAAATAGGTACAAGACAGTTTGTTTTCCATTTATCTGGGATTATCTGTCGATTCCAAAGGGAGTTGAAAATATTTAATAAAAGTTTTTTTCCATCAGCAGAAATATTTTTAATCATTTTATACGAAATGTTATCTAAGCCAAAGGCTGAATCACGTCTCGAATTAATAGCACTTAACAATTCATTGAAGAAAAATCTTTAATCAAGTAATATTATTACAAGTGTCATGTATCTGTGGGTCTATGATAATCTGTTGATTTGTGTCATCTGTGCTCCCCAAATCATAACTATTAGCAGTCTGTGAATGTGTTTGTTGCTTAGATAAAGAATGAATAGATAGGACGTGACCGTATACCCGTAAGAGACAGACATAGATGACGTCATACCTGCCTAAAGTAGATGGGTATACCAGTATTGCTTTAAGTTTTACCCTACTTTATTTTTATAGTGGCTTTTACCACTATAAACATAAAGTAGGGTTGATTGATCTACGTATTTTTTTTGAGACATTTTAATGAGCGCCCCTCGCTCAATAATATGTCTCAAAAAATAAAAGTGGGAGGAAGTTGCGATTTTTTTTATTGAATTCTTCATTCAACCTTCGCCGCAGTCTAAAGTTATTTACACTTTTAAATAAAACTACACTTTTCGGATTTACTCGAGTATATTTCGTTTTATTTATATAAGCTATTATGTAAACATCTTTACAAATATAAGAAAAAATATTAGGAATCATCATCCACACGCGTCCACTGCTAGACATAGGCCTCTCTAAGTGCTCGCCACTGAGCACGATCCGCGACCATTCGCTTCCAGCTTTTGCCAGCTAGGTACCTTGCGAAGATCGTCGCTCGATTAAGAATACAGCGGGCAATAATCATTGTTTTTTCTTTATCTCTGCAGTTTATTTAAAATCCAATATTTACACATTTACTAAATATTTGTGAAGAATTAGAAAATGTATAATATTAAATTTTAAATAAACATTTTCTAAAATTAGACTACTTTTTTTCCCAATCGTCTAAGCGGTTGACGCACTGGCCGTAGTTTTTTATTTGATGACCTCGCTGATTGTTTCAAACCCAGCATTTGAAGCCGCATTTTTCTCTTTCGGGGCGTATTCAAATTTGAACCGAAATCCAACACCGATGCGTCCTGAAACAATATGTATACAGGTTAAAAATAAAAGGAGGTTCCCCGAAGGAAATCTGTTAAATACAGACAAACAAGCAAATGGAAAGTCTCACTTCAAAAGAATTACCTTTGTTATCTAAAATGCTCAAAATTTTATACTTAAATATGTCAATATTAATGTAACACAGAAACTAATATGTGAGTTCCCTTTCACGTAACAAATTACCTACGAATCAAGGAAAAATAGTCGTAGCGTAACTGGTATCATTATAACCCGGCAAAATGTTATACGCGTTGGCTGTATACGTGGCCATATTGTATGGCGACATTCCTAGCTTGTTAGGTTAACAATAACCTTACTACTTAGTTTGAAATTTCATGTTTAATCCCATAATATGATTGAGAACCATAGTAGAAGGATAAAATATTGCAATATAACTTGTATCTATAATTTAAAAAATAGTTTTGGCGCTTTTTATTGACACAATTTAGGTCTTACCTGTAAAAGGTTATATTTTCCTGTTTTCTAGCACTATCACTATTACAAACTAAAACGGAGCAGTGCACCATGATTTAAATGTTCAAATAGTTCACAATTACACTAATTAAAGTGTTAAATAATTACACAGTAAGCTATAATTCACAGAACAAATTTCTTCCACGTATTTGTTTAGCACCAGACGCTGGTGATAAACAATCCCCACTACCAGTTTCACCTATATACGGTAACAAGGACAAAAAAAAATGATGCCATCTTCTTCTTTCCTTTGGCAATGTGTATAAGTTTATCTCTTTTCCTCATGTTTGACGGCTTTTATAGCCCATCTATTTCATTCTATATCTATGGTTTGTTGTGTTCAGCGTTGCCAGATGGGTACCTACGCAATAGTACGCACGGCGTACTATTTTATGATCTTGCGTACTCACGTACTCATCCGTCAATTTGCGTACTAGTACTATTTATATTTTAGCTCCTGACAGCCTAGAATTTAATTTGACTGTACTGTATGATTATAACTATTATAAGTCAGCGCCGCAGTTTTGAGTGTTTTGATTGATTTCAATGATTTGGTTTGCGCGCGCTTTGCTGTTCTGCTGTTTGGCCTATCGATCAAAAAAGGATCAATCGTAAGTATTACTATACATTATTCTCTTTAATTTGATTGGATGTTAACAGGTGAATTATAGACATAACACAACCTGCGTTCCAGATAAAGCACTGCTACTTTCTGAGGCTAACATCTGATGTTAGCCTCGTTTTGCGTTTCTTATAAGAAATGTTGACATTTTTAGCCGCGCTAATTGTTACAAATGAAACGCAACGTACTGATTTTTCGTGCTGAATTTTGACACCTCACCTACTTAGTCCAGCCACTTAAAATTTTTAATAATATAAATCAGAATTGGCTAATACTATAAATATCTTTCAATGTTTTTTTTTAAATCCGCTGAAAATCCTTTTTGATTCATGAAAAAAGATTCCAAATGTCAAATTTGAAAGCTGTCAAAAAGTGGTATCAGAGGACCCATCTATTAACATGGGTATTTGATGCTAGCATTTCGTGTTAAAAATGCTTAAATGAAACGCATGACAACCGTTTTGCTCAGAATATATATTATTAGCATCTAAATATCTATATTTTAGACTTAAAAACTACCTTGAGCATTTTTATCTTTTTTTGACTAAACTATACTAAATTACAAAAAAAGCAAAACGTACAAACATAGTTAAAGGTATACTGAACATAGAACACATACTGAATCTAATGAGACCAAAAGTGTCTACTTCCGTAAAGGTTTAGGGGGGTAAAACAGTTATCGCCCGAAACAATATTTCAAACAGGAATTGTAGGCAATTTCGACCAGTTCTTGCAACTCTCTCTATCGCACGATACCGGGTCGGGGGCAGGGGTATAATGTTATAATTTAGTGATGTGATATAATGTTATCGTAGTTATTGTCGCCTAGGGAGGAGAAAATAATATCGATATATCGATCAATACTGAAAGGTAGTACTTAAGTCGAACTATAATCTACACAAATACCTTATACATGAAAACGTAAATGTCTTTTTAAATACGTTTATTGATTTTAGTGTTTTATTTTAAAGATCTTATTTAAGTCTGTAGCCTGTTAACTAACTGTGAATTCCCAAAATCGAAATAAGAAAAAAAATTGTAAGTATGTAGTTGTTTGTTATAATAAATATGTGCTACAAAGACACAAACTCAAAAGAAATTCGTTTTTTGTTTCTTGTGATAGGTTTTTGTTATGCATTGGTATCGATTCTGGCATGATTCTCTAAACCTAAAACTAAATTTGACAACAGTCTCTCCTTGTCATTTTGTATAGAGTATGACAAGGATAGACTGTTGTCAAATTTAGTTTTAGGTTTAGAGAATCATGCCAGAATCGACACCATTGTATGTTCGTTATCGTATTCTAAGTTGCTCACAAACTATTTTCGTATAACCAAGTTGGTGCAGCTAAAAAACGTGTAACAGACTATGCAATCAGCGTTATTTTCAATTTCAAAAAATAATAGTAGATTATGCACCAAGGGATTAAAGCAGTGTCTAACGTCACGGGCGCCAATTTGAACCCCGAGCGTAACGAGGGACTCTAGAGTTAACTCCCGAGCGTAGCGAGGGTGTTAAAATTTAACTCCTGAGCGAAGCGAGGGAGTTATGTAGAGTCCTAAGTGAAG
This sequence comes from Schoenobius gigantellus, assembly GCA_963935595.1. Classification (NCBI taxonomy): domain Eukaryota; kingdom Metazoa; phylum Arthropoda; class Insecta; order Lepidoptera; family Crambidae; genus Schoenobius; species Schoenobius gigantellus. Next base: position 29,268,367 of record OZ012545.1, read on the forward strand.
CGAGGGGTTCAAGTCGCCTAAGACGAAGACACTGCTTTATACCAGAGGTGAATACTCTACTTTTCATACCATCTGCGAGACAATAAAAACTCAGGGCTCAACCAATTACTTAGGTGGTAATTTTCATCATAAACACTGTTATCATCATTCACATCATTATCACTATCACTATAACTATGGTTAAAATTATGATATTATCATGAAAACCATAAAATACAAAAAAAAATATTTTTCCAAGCACGAACACGTCACGCAATAATGATATCTTAAGTAAAGCTTAAAACATTACAAAAACTTAAAACATATTTAATAATGATATAATAAGTATGAACTTAGTCTACATATCAATTTACAATACGATACGATCAGCTGCCTGGACCCTGTCAATGACCTTTAGTAGCACGCAGGACGAATATTAATTTGTTAACAATAAAATGGTATCAAATAAAATTCTTTTATTTTTCAACTTTTTTGTATATTTACTTTTGAAACAGCAATTAATTACTACACACAACTGTCGAAACAAATCTCAAATAGTCGACAACCTATTGACCCCAAAAAAAAAAGTTGAAGCAACTGGACATTTACTTACGTTTTTTAACTTTATCAATAAAACACTGAATAAACTTCTAAAAAGACTGTATTATTGATTGTCACAAAACACATTCCACTAAGCACTTTATTAACGTAAGCAACGAGATATTACAATTGTGAAATACGTAATGGCGTTGGCGGCAAAGTTTTAGCTATGAAAACAATACAACGGATTACTGTTGGTGCAAATTATGGAACAAATTGTAGAAACATTCTTTATTTTTAAATATGCCGCGTAATTCTTCCAAATGCTGTTTATCCGCTGGCAGCGTTAGTGTTCTTGCTTTACTCTGCTTTTATTCGTTTTTATCGACAGTTAATGGTGGCCGTCAAAAGATGGCGCTTTTTGCATAAAACGTATTTTATCAATAAAAATAAAGTGAAATGTAATTGTTTATTTTAGCTTGCAGTGTTATGTAGATAAATATTTTATAATTTTGGTAAAGAAATTATGTATTTAGATTTTATAAAAACATTATTTACACAGGTAGAATGTCTTTGTCTCTGGTGGATGCACGCTACTGCTGTATGGGCGTAGAACCTTTGCCTTCCTAAGCTAGCATCTATGCTAAATTTTCATACAAATTTTATGTTCCATATTTAAAACACTTTAATCCCTTGGGAGTTTCATACAAAATTATATCCCTTGGGATATAATGTCTTGCTTTACGTTGAAGTTAAGGGGGATCTAATTGAACATTGTCGAGCAGGTGGTATGAAAACAATATTATTTCACTTGAATTTTATTCCTTTCTAGCTGTGCTCTAAGGTTTTACTCGCGTTATGGAATCTACGAATATATAAAAAATACAAACGACAAAGTAAATAATATACGAGTATGTAGGGTACGCAGGATAGGCATCTATGTGGAGAAGGCACCTTACGTACGGTTTTGAAGTTTTTTTTTAACTCTAAGTATATAATTTAAAGCAGCTGATTACATATACTCTAATAATAGGTATTTTTTACATATGACAGGGAAGCTCTTGCCTTTCATCTCACCTGCTGGTATGTGAATATGAGGCCGAAGGTGGAAGCGAGCTTCACCTGGACTCCTCGGCAGCTGAGGAACTAGCTATCTCACCTCAAATTTTCGGAACACAGCAATACTATTAACATTGTTACTATGGCGACAAACTTAGGTAAGACGACGGTAACTAGCCAGGTGGGCTCAGAAGCCCTACCACCAACCAAACCGAGCAAAAAGCTTCTGTCGCCGTGGGGAATCGAACCCCGGACCTCCCGATCAACACCCGTTGGCCTCAACCACTACACCAAGGAGGTGGTAAAAATTAAAGTATCTTTGGTTAATAACTTTGTACAATGTTGCTGAAAAAAGGTATTACTCAATAAGGGTACACGTCGGCGAAAGGGCAATGGAAAATGTCAACGTAATATTGACTTACAGCAAGGTTTGTTATCGACATACTTGTAGTCATCATCATCAGGTGCTATATTCTAGTTTGGAAATCAGTAGGCAAATTTTGTGAGATTCTATGCTGCGTTTTTTTTAAATTCATCCATTTTTTAATGTCACCTAGCCACTTTTTCCTTTGGTATTCCGGGCTTTTCGAGGAATCTTGCCTTTGAGGATCAATTATGGAAACTCATAGAAAGCTCAGTCACTGATCCCTGTTGTTAACCCTGATTCCACCGATGCAGATCACTTCTGTTTTGCTGCTGAGTAATTCAAAGATGGATGGAGATGAAGCTAGTTGCAGATGATGTTATGTTTGGCCTATTATGAAAGAAATTGAGGAGAACGCGAACAATCATATAATTATTAAAAAATATTATAATTATTTATTATTACTTAATATGTTTGTATCCCTGTTCCTATTTAGTTTGTATGTAAAAGTATTAATTTATCTATCTAAAATAATATATTTTTTTGTTAATTATTTTTAAGTTAACAAGAGGTTTAAACAATTGCAAATATCATTATGTGTTTAGTGTTTTTTTTTTCATACAAGGATCCATTTTACATTGATTCACATCTCAAATGCAAATCATTTTAATAATTCAGTATAACACTCATCTTTAAAAAAAATGCATTTTCCATAGAAAGGTAAATGTAGTATAAATACTTTCATAACAAATAACAGCTCAGTCCTATAAGGTACAGGGATAGGGATACCATTTCAAAGAAGTTTCAAGTTATTTAATTCAATTCAGTATAAGCTTAACAGTACAGACCAATGACTTACCTATACATAAAAGTACAATAGAATTTTACATAAAATAAAATAAAAGCACAATGAAATGTCAAATAAAATAATGCCAAACAAATTGATGTCAAATAATATGTCAAAAAGCAAACAAAATAAAATAAATAATTAATTTTGAGAAATACAGAAATAATTTACGAAATGTATTAAATAATTTCTGTGCTCCGATACTTATCTATTAAAATATTATTTAAAAAAGATAACTATGTTTGTATTTTTGTTTGTAATGAATAAACTCAAAAACTACTAGACTGATTTTTAAAATTCTTTGGCTAATAGAATGCTATATTATCACTGAGTAATAAAATTATTAAGGCTATAATTTAAGGCTATAAAATTATTTTTCCTACAGGAAAACAAAATTCCCACACGAAAAACGTAAATTACGAAGGCGAAGTTGCCCACGGAAAGGTACCTAGTCAGGAATATCAGTAAAACATTACGAACGGGAGAATAATGATCTCGAGCTCTCGCGCCGAGTCGCGCGCTGCTGTCTTTCGTAGTGTGCGTGAGAATTTGCGCATGTTGTATTTGTGGTGTAAAAGCCAGAACGGAGGCAGAGCGGTGTGAAACAGATAGCATTTTAGAAAATACCTACTCGCGCCGCGCACGGTCACTTCGCAATCCTCTTAAGAAAGGGTGCCGAGCGAGAGATAAATAACTGTACCGTTTGTCTCTTTCGTAAGTTTGTGACCACAAATTCTACAAAATAGGGATTATTTCTTAAAAACAATAACATTCAACCTGAAAGATGCTTTTAAAAATCATAATATGCTTAATAATTACGATTGTTAAGGAAGAGATCGCTTTTAGCGACAAGGTTGCCCTTTGTACAATTAGTGTTAAGTGTATTATTTATACGTTGACTTTAAGCTGGTTGGTGTTGTACAACAAAGAAATATTATATTCTATTCTCTTATTTCAAAATGGGTTGCGCAAAAGAATTTTATATCTGCTTTTCAATACAAGATAAGTTTTATTAATATAATAATTATTTAAAAAATAATGAATGTCAATGATTGTCTTTCAATAGATGGGTCTTTCCAAACGGTATATTATGTTGAACCCACCGCCACATAACAGATAATCAAATAAGTCAACTTGTCAAAAATAAGTCAACACTAAAATCTCGCTGTGATATTTAAATACATACCTAGTAAAAGAATGAGTAACATTTTAGGAAGAAAAGAATTAAAAACATCAGTTTGAGTCGAATTGTTTTAAACAGTATTTAAAACTTTTGTGGTTTCGCCAATATCTTGAACAGAATGTTAATGCCAATTCTTTTTTCTAATATCTTAACATCGCATCGTGTAAGCTAAACAATAAATAACTAATATAAATTACTTTTATTAAAAAAAATTAAAAATTGCGATAATATTTATGTTAGGTACATACCATGTGGTCACTCTACTACAATGACAACGAAAATTACTGACATTGACAAAGAATCGTTGTTGCAATATAACATTTTTTGAATACTACCACTAGAATATTTCCCGGACGTTTAATCATAGTGTTATAATTATTAATAGTAACATGAAAGTAGTAGCTAACATGATAATTTAATTTATTTTATGTTATAATTATTACAAAAAAAAACAATTTAGGTATTTTGGGCGTTAAAAGTAATTAAAATAAACAATAATAAAAAATCTTCATCTACCAATAGTTGTTTCATAACTACTAAATTATAAAATATACAACAGTAGCAACACTGTAGGAAAGGGATAAAAGGTACAGTTGCTTTTCTCTCTCGGCACACTTTTGCACTTGTCTTTATTTATATAGAAATAAAGTTCAAATTTGAACAACAATATTTTGAAGAGCTCATTCCTGTTTGAGTAATAATTCCATGGAAAGAATTGTCTGTTTCGGCCTCAGACTATAAAAAAAAAGAGGACTCGGCATAACGAACGTAGTTATAGGAATGTGATGTATTTCGACGGCATAGTTTCTGACATATTGGCATCTCTTTTTAACTTATGAGGATAATCATAAGTAAAAAAGGACAACAGTAGTTTTATCATTACCAAAAATGGCAAAATTATCTTGGCGACGTCACAGAATACCTCACTGCGGCCGGTCGCCATGTTTTGTCACAGTACTCACAATGAACAACAAGTACATCAGTTGTCATCGCGACTTGTTTGTTTCAGTGTTTTGAAGAAAATTTTGTTATTAGGCGAAAATTGTGCTTGTTTAAAGTGTTGAACTTGCATAATACTGCATTTATTATGGGTAAGTGCAGTGTGTTCACGCTCGAGGAAGAGCGAGTGGCAACACAGCATTTTAGTCTGTGCAGTGAGAGCCTTTTTGGCGGCCGGCCGCATGTAAGATGTCAGTTGAGTCGAGTCGAAATGTCACGACATTAAATTAGGTTAGGATGATGTCCGGGCATCCATAAAATATAATACACAGTATATAACTAGCAAATTGTATTTTGCGCGGCGCACCGAATATCGGGGTGCGAAAGCCCGCTTTGTGTTGTGCAACGGTGTCAAAATCGCGTGTGTGAGCCGTGGTGGCCTAATAGGCATTTGTAGTGCTCCGGTCTCCACCGGTAGATCCACTGCAGAACTTCAGGAGCCGCGACTTCCTTCGAGCTAGCTCAGGAAGTCCACCGGCTACGGAGGAGACGGACGGAGACAATTGGAATCGGGGTAAGCCACAATGCTTTCTATGAGCTGGTAGTAGGGTACAAAATTCAGCAATACAAGTCGGCGAAACGCCGACGTGGTGGTGTCTACCTTGGGCACCACCATCTCTTGGTAGCAGAGCGTGGTTTTTAGATTTGAGTGGTTCTTAGATTTGAGTATTTGATTAGTATTGTACAATTAATATTGTAATCTTGTTGGTTGTCCAAACGGGCAATACATATTAATTGGTTTTGATTGCTGATTTTAAACCGACTACCAGCTCATTTGTGGACCGATCTCCTTAACTAATTGTCATTGTATATGAAAAATTGGGGTTAAATGTCTTTTGTTGTTCTAGTTAAGTTCTAGCATTTACCTATATTTGATTTTGGTTTGTTTTTTCATATCTTTGTTTTGCCCTTGAATATTTTGTTTGTTAAGTTGTAAACTTATACTTGAATTTAATTTGTTTAACAGATTTTGCTGCTAAATGACTTTGCTGTTGTTGTAATACACTATATTGCTGTGTTAAGTTTTAGCATTTACATTTGATTTTGTTTTGTTTGCCTTTGAATATTATGTTTGTTAAGTTATTGACTTAATACTTGAATTTAATTTGTTTGAAAAATTCTGTTGTTAAATGCCTTGTTGTTCTAGTTAAGTTCTAGCATTTATACTTGATTTTGGTTTGTTTATATATTTTGTTCTGCCTTTGAAGTTCCTCCCGATCTGTTTTATTGTCTGCGGTTGTCGGTCTGTTTGTCCGTGTATTATTATAGTGTTTATTAATTTTGGTGCAAAATGGTCCCGCCAGTCAGCCCGCTTAGTGGTGCCCGCGCGGGTGCACAAAAGATTTTGAGATGGTTTGCTAGTGCCGTCGCTTTGGTAGACCGACCAGACCGAGAACAGGCTTTGTTAATTCGGCATGAGGGAGTACCTGCTCGCTTGAAGGAATTGGAGCAGCTTTTCGTTGCTCATCAACAATATCTGCTCGACCACCCAGCCGAGGGTGCCGCTGAGTTGCGGGCAGTCGACCAATTTAATGCCGATTATGATCAGTGTTTTGAACAGGCGGATGTGATTATAAACAAGGCTCAGGCAATCCTATCCGCCCGGAGGGGTGAGTCGTGCACGCCCGGGGAGGTCAAGCCTACCCCGGCCGGCTTGCTGGGCAGACTGCCCACTTTAGACATCCCAACCTTTGATGGGAACTTGGCTGCTTGGATGGGGTTCATTAACCTCTTTGATAGCTTGGTCCACTCGAGGGAGGACCTGTTCCCTAGCCAGAAATTGGCCTATTTGCTCTCTGCCTTACGTGGAGAGGCTGGTGTACTTGTCCAGCATCTACCTGTCAATGATGACAGTTATGATATTGCAAGGGCGTTGTTGACCGCCCGGTATCAGAATGTTCGCTTGCTAGCGGACACACATGTGGCTGCCATTTTAGGGCTGCCACGCGTATCGCGGGTCTCCTCATTAAGGAAGGAGATTTTGAACCCGCTGCTAAGCGCCATTAACGCGCTCAAACGACTTGATCTACCGGTGGACCAGTGGTCCTTTATTTTGCTCCACCTCATCCTCGATAAGCTTCCCATAGAGATGAAGGGGCGCTTTGAACAAAGGTATGGGGGCAATAGTGCCTCCTACCTACCCCCCTTTTCGGATCTCCTCAGATTTTTGGAGGATGAGTGTCGGATGACCGACCACTTGGATCTGGCTCCTATACCGGGACCGAGTACAGGCCGCTATGAGGCGACCCGGGCAGCGCCACGGAGAGAGCGCCGCCCGTACAAGCAATATACTGCAGTGCGGCAGAACTCTCCACACGGGGAGAGGCAGATGCCTTGCAAGTGTTGCAAGCGGGATGGCCATCGTTTGCCGGCCTGTCCCAAATTTGTTGGCCTACGCACCGAGGGGCGTAGGAATATGGCCAAGCAGCGGAATTGGTGCTACCGCTGCCTGGGGGCTCATATGGCATCGGCTTGCCCCCACCCACGAGATTGTCATTGTTGTGGAGGGGCCCATCACCCCCTCTTGTGCTTTAATAATAAAGACACTCGTGAGGTGAAGAGTTTGGTTTTGAAGAGATCGCTTTTAGCGACAAGGTTGCCCTTTGTACAATTAGTGTTAAGTGTATTATTTATACGTTGACTTTAAGCTGGTTGGTGTTGTACAACAAAGAAATATTATATTCTATTCTATTATTTCAAAATGGGTTGCGCAAAAGAATTTTATATCTGCTTTTCAATACAAGATAAGTTTTATTAATATAATAATTATTTAAAAATAATGAATGTCAATGATTGTCTTTCAATAGATGGGTCTTTCCAAACGGTATATTATGTTGAACCCACCGCCACATAACAGATAATCAAATAAGTCAACTTGTCAAAAATAAGTCAACACTAAAATCTCGCTGTGATATTTAAATACATACCTAGTAAAAGAATGAGTAACATTTTAGGAAGAAAAGAATTAAAAACATCAGTTTGAGTCGAATTGTTTTAAACAGTATTTAAAACTTTTGTGGTTTCGCCAATATCTTGAACAGAATGTTAATGCCAATTCTTTTTTCTAATATCTTAACATCGCATCGTGTAAGCTAAACAATAAATAACTAATATAAATTACTTTTATTAAAAAAAATTAAAAATTGCGATAATATTTATGTTAGGTACATACCATGTGGTCACTCTACTACAATGACAACGAAAATTACTGACATTGACAAAGAATCGTTGTTGCAATATAACATTTTTTGAATACTACCACTAGAATATTTCCCGGACGTTTAATCATAGTGTTATAATTATTAATAGTAACATGAAAGTAGTAGCTAACATGATAATTTAATTTATTTTATGTTATAATTATTACAAAAAAAAACAATTTAGGTATTTTGGGCGTTAAAAGTAATTAAAATAAACAATAATAAAAAATCTTCATCTACCAATAGTTGTTTCATAACTACTAAATTATAAAATATACAACAGTAGCAACACTGTAGGAAAGGGATAAAAGGTACAGTTGCTTTTCTCTCTCGGCACACTTTTGCACTTGTCTTTATTTATATAGAAATAAAGTTCAAATTTGAACAACAATATTTTGAAGAGCTCATTCCTGTTTGAGTAATAATTCCATGGAAAGAATTGTCTGTTTCGGCCTCAGACTATAGAAAAAAAGAGGACTCGGCATAACGAACGTAGTTATAGGAATGTGATGTATTTCGACGGCATAGTTTCTGACATATTGGCATCTCTTTTTAACTTATGAGGATAATCATAAGTAAAAAAGGACAACAGTAGTTTTATCATTACCAAAAATGGCAAAATTATCTTGGCGACGTCACAGAATACCTCACTGCGGCCGGTCGCCATGTTTTGTCACAGTACTCACAATGAACAACAAGTACATCAGTTGTCATCGCGACTTGTTTGTTTCAGTGTTTTGAAGAAAATTTTGTTATTAGGCGAAAATTGTGCTTGTTTAAAGTGTTGAACTTGCATAATACTGCATTTATTATGGGTAAGTGCAGTGTGTTAGGCTGCCGCATGAGCAAGCAAGCCGCCATCTTTGTGCCAGATTCACATTTAGGTATGCACGTTTTTTTCGTAGGTATTTCATGTCTATTCTTTTTTCCTTAGTCTGAGGTTTCGGCCTTGCCCACAGACTAAAGGCGTTTTTAGCATTATCAAAATTGGCGTTGATGGAAAGATGGAAAGATAGAAAGTTCGGTTAGAAGGTTATGAAATTGCCATTTTTGCTCCACAACACCCTTACCGAACGCTACATTATCATAATGTCAATGTTATAAGTTATTATAACCTAAGGCACTCCGCTCACTGGAGGAGAGTCGAGGTGGCGTCGCGTAGCGGGCAACCAAGGGGCGCGCCTCTTCTATGTTTTATATGAAAATATATGCAACTCCGCTCACTGCGGGAGTCGAGGTAGCGTCGGAAAGCGAGCGCGGTCAGGCGAGGCGCGGGCGCAGTGGAGTCGAGGCGGGGGCGCAGAGAAGTCGAGGCGGGGGCGCAGAGAAGTCGAGGCGGGGGCGCAGAGAAGTCGAGGCGAGGGCGCGGGGTGCGTCTCGTGCTCGACGCGTGGCGAGTTGCCGTTATTTTCTCTCGCGACGCGACCTTGCCTCGACGCCACCTCGACTTTTGCAGTGGGCGGAGTCGCTTTTATTGTCAGTTTCGAGATTCTGGATGTATTATGACGTAATAATCTCGCTTCATGATTAACGATCATTAATTTCCATAAATAATGAAAATAAAATTTATTTCGTTAAAACTAATTCAATCGTGTCAAAAATTTAACGTTTAGTAAACGCCAAAACTCTTAAATGTCAAAAACTTCCACTTTCGACCCTCTTCAGGCGCGTTCGGGTAGCCTGTGGTGGCGTTTTTAGCATTATCAAAATTGGCATTGATGTAAATCGTTCGGTTAGAAGGTTATGAAATGTTTGCAATTTTTGCTCCACACACTAACCGAACGTTACATTATCAATATGTTAATGTCATAAGCTATTATAACCTAAATTTATTTTCAGTTTCCAGATTCTGGATGTATTATGACATTTATGACGTAATAAGCTCGCTTCATGATTAACGATCATTAATTTCCAAAACTTTGTGGCGACTACGCTTAACAGTTTTCCGCACACATGGACCTAGCCTTAAGCGTTTCGCGTTGCCATGGAGTTGTTATTCGGTTAATAGATCTTTCCTTGGTTTTGTATATTGAATTGTAAACTTGCTATTATTATATGTATTATACTTGTAAATATCAATTTAACGTCTTTGATTCGAATCCCGAAGTTAAGAAGAAGTATCCCACAATTGGTGACCTTCCGACGAACATCGCAAAGGAAATATTTCATAGTGATGGCTACAGCTACACCTACCAATAGAACTGAAGAAGACGATGCAAACATTTGTCGGGTTGCAGTAAAGGTACCACCTTTTTGGCCAGACGAGCCGGCATTATGGTTCGCACAATTAGAAAGTCAATTTTCTATCGCTGGAATAAAATCTGACAGTACTAAATTCTACCACGTTATTTCCAATCTCGATTACAAATACATAACCGAAGTCAAAGATATCATAACGCAGCCGCCCGAAAATGATAAATATCAAAAACTGAAAACAGAGCTCATTTCAAGATTGTCGGCAAGTCAAGAACAGCGCGTACGTCAGCTGCTAGCGCACGAAGAGCTCGGTGACAGAAAACCGTCTCAGTTTCTGAGACACTTACGCAGCCTAGCTGGATCGGAAGTTCCTGATGAATTCATTCGTTCTTTGTGGACAAATCGCCTACCAAGTCATGTACAAGCTATCATAGCAACTCAGTCTGACTGCAATCTGGAAAATGTAGCAAAATTAGCCAATAAAGTCAACGAAATTATACAACCTCAACCGCAAGTAGCTTCCACTTCAAATATAACATCGCCGGACATGGATGACCTGAAACGCCGAATCGACGAGTTGTCGCGACAAGTTGCTTCATTTACCGCTACGCGTTCCCGCTCACAGTCTCGAAGACGTCATGCATATGGAAATTACCATCGTTCCCGTAGTAGCTCCGCACCCAACGGCAAGAAGCTGTGCTGGTATCACAAAAAGTTTGGTAACCGCGCATCGAAGTGTCATCCTCCATGCTCCTGGAAAACTCACTCCGAGGAAAACGACAAGGGCAGTCAGTAGCGACGGCCGATGACTGCCTCTCTAAAGGCCGTATTTTTGTGACAGATCGTAAGACAAAATTACAATTTCTTATAGACACAGGTTCTGATTTTGTGTGTTTACCCCCTTAACAAGCTACATAATAGGCGCCTTCAAAAAACGAATTATGAGTTATTCGCCGCTAATGGTTCTACAATAGCTACATATGGATGGGTATCGTTAAGCTTAAATTTTGGATTACGCCGTGATTTTAGCTGGCGTTTCGTGATAGCTAATGTCACCAAACCGATTATAGGCATAGATTTTTTGTCATACTATAATTTGCTGGTAGATGCGGGAAATCATCGATTAATTGACAACATCACATCACTCACAGCTTTTGCCTCACCTGTCACTTCATCGAGCGTTTGTGGGATTAAGACTTTCACAGGCTCTTCACCGTTCCACGAGCTTCTGTCACGGTATCCGGAAATCACACGGCCAGCTGGCAACCCGGAGTCGCGAGAGGTCAAGCATTCGACTCTGCACTACATCCGGACCACCCCAGGTCCTCCTGTCTACTGCCGCCCGCGACGCCTGGCACCTGACCGACTTCGAGTAGCGAAACAGGAGTTCGAGGAGATGGTAAAATCAGGTATTGCTAGACGCTCAGACAGCTCATGGTCTTCACCGCTTCACATGGTACCTAAAAAAGACAACACCTGGAGACCATGCGGTGACTATCGCGCCCTCAACTCACGGACCATACCTGACCGTTATCCACTTCGTAACATTGCTGATTTTTCTCATAACCTTTACGGATGCACTATATTTAGTAAGATCGATCTGGTACGTGCTTACGTCCAAGTACCTGTTGCTCCTGAGGATATCTGCAAAACTGCAATCACTACACCGTTCGGACTTTTTGAATTTATGTTCATGAGCTTCGGACTTTGTAACGCTGCTCAAACATTCCAACGTTTTATGGATGAAATATTCAGAGACATCGATTTCGCATTTCCATATATTGATGATGTTTTGATAGCTTCCAGAAGTCTCAGCGAACACCTGGAACACCTGCAGGCAGTTTTCGAGCGACTACGTGAACATGGCATACTGATCAACTCTGCGAAGTGCTGTTTTGGCGTACCTGAGATTGAATTTTTAGGATACACCGTTTCTGCTAATGGGATCAGGCCTACACCACAGAAGGTCAGTGCTATCCATGATTTTTCTCGCCCCAAAAACATCCGAGAGCTGCAGAGATACCTTGGGATGGTAAATTTTTACCGACGGTTTATTCCTAACGCAGCGAGAATTCTAGCACCTTTAAATAATCTTCTGGTTGGCACATCTGTTAATGGCAAGACACCAATAACCTGGACTCCTGAGCTCCTGCAAGCCTTTGAAGACAGTAAGAACAGTCTAGCTAACACGTGTCTTTTAGTTCACCCAAACTCTCAAGCAGAGCTGTCACTCGTCACAGATGCCTCAGATATCGCAATTGGTGCAGTTCTACAACAGAAAGGGGACAACGGCTGGATGCCTTTGGGTTTCTTTTCCAAAAAGCTCAACACAGCACAAAAGAAATATAGCCCTTACGACCGAGAACTCTTGGCAATATACGAAGCAATAAAATATTTTAGATTTATGCTAGAGCTCAAGCCTTTTACAGTTTTCACCGATCATAAACCTATCGTTTCTGCCTTCAAGAAAAATTCTTCTAGCTGTTCTCCACGACAATTTCGATATCTAGATTACATTTCCCAATTCACCACTAATATCAAATCTATTTCAGGACATGATAACATCGTTGCCGATGCACTTTCACGCACTGAGGCCATCAGTTCACTTGACCTGAATCAACTAGAACAAGCGCAGACCTTGGATGATGAACTGGTAAGTTTGCTCCAGGGTAACACTTCGCTGCAATTACAGAAGATAAGCATTTCTGGTTGCGGGAAGGAACTATTCTGCGATACATCTGGTAACTCACCTCGTTTATACTTACCTGCTAGTTTCCGTCGTCAAGCTTTTGATTGTATACATGGCATGAGCCATGCAGGTGCCAGATCTACCATTCGGCTGATGACGCAACGATATGTTTGGCCACATATACGCAGGGATTGCAGGAATTGGGTTCGTACTTGCATTAACTGTCAACGGTCAAAAGTCTCCAGACACACGCGGACACCAGTAAGCGAGTTCACCCCGCCTACTGAAAGGTTTGCTCACGTCCACGTTGACATTATCGGTCCTCTTGCCATGTCTCATGGTTATAAATATTGCTTAACAGCAGTGGACAGATTTACGCGTTGGCCGGAAGTTTTCCCTATAGAGGATATTCAGGCCAGCACTGTTGCTCATGCTTTTCTCAGCGGTTGGATCTCTCGGTACGGATGCCCTCTTAAAATAACTACTGACAGAGGCAAGCAATTCGAGTCGCATTTGTTTAAAGAACTTTCAAAGATCCTGGGCTCAAATCACATATCAACAACAGCTTATCATCCTGCGGCTAATGGGTTGGTTGAGCGTTTTCATCGACATCTCAAAAGTGCTTTAATGTGCCATGACGACGGTGATTGGTATGAGGTTCTGCCTATAGTTCTGCTGGGGATACGGAGTGCGTGGAAGGAGGATTTATCGTCATCTTCTGCTGAGATGGTCTTCGGAGAGACCCTACGTTTACCTGGTGATCTATTTCTTTCAACTCCGCCAGAAGTAACAGATCACTCAGATTTTTTATCTCGTCTCCGTTCACATATTAATAAAATAAGGCCTACTGTTGTTACGAGACACGGTGTTAATAACAACATAATATTTGTTCACCAAGACTTGAACACATCTTCACACGTCTTTATACGGCAAGATGGAGTTAAAAAGTCTTTGCAGCCTCCTTATTCTGGGCCTTATGAAGTAGTAGAGCGTTCGGAAAAATTTTTCAAAATTAATATTATTGATAGAATTACTACTGTTTCTGTCGACAGATTGAAACCGGCTTACATCCTAAATGAGTCGCAAGATCACATGACGACGAAACCGCGTACTTCTATCGCTTCTCCACCGTCGAAAGATACAGTTGTTACCACTCGCTCCGGCAGGATAGTAAAATTTAATCGTTTTTATCGACACTAGGTCTCCGGGGGGGGGCTGATGTGGCGACTACGCTTAACAGTTTTCCGCACACATGGACCTAGCCTTAAGTGTTTCGCGTTGCCATGGAGTTGTTATTCGGTTAATAGATCTTTCCTTGGTTTTGTATATTGAATTGTAAACTTGCTATTATTATATGTATTATACTTGTAAATATCAATTTAACGTCTTTGATTCGAATCCCGAAGTTAAGAAGAAGTATCTAACAACTTATTCAATCGTGTCAAAAATTTTACGTTTAGTAAACGTCAAAACTCTTAAATGTCAAAAACTTCCACTTTTAACCATGTTTTGACCCTCTTCTTTGACAAATGCCATTTTTGACATTTTTTCAGCTATCCGAACGGTTGACGTAAAAAGATAAAAATGCAACTTTTGTTCACATTTCTTCTAACCGAACGCTCCTTGTGTCAATTTTGTCATTTGTAACAGTTATTTTTGACATCGCGTTGCTATCCGAACGCGCCTTAAGTAGAGATACTAGATAGGTACAGTGCATTCTTCACATTTATTTTACCTCTGAGAGCGCCTCTATTGATATGACAATAAAGGTCATCCACATATGAATTCAGAGGTAAAATAACTGTGAATGCACTGTACTACGTATGCTGGAGCGCGTTCAGCAGGCCTATTCTGTAACTTCGGTTGCTAATTATAACTGCCATTTTTGAAAGGAACTTAACATCCATTACTGATATCATGAACGCTGCGATAACACATAAGATCACTAAACCAGAAATGGATATACAAGGCGTGTTCGGGTAGCCTGTGGTGGCGTTTTTAGCATTATCAAAATTGGCGTTGCTGTAAAGCGTTCGCTTAGAAGGTTATGAAATTTTTGCCATTTTTGCTCCACACCCTAACCGAACGCTACATTATCAATATGTCAAAGTCATAAGCTAATATAACCTAAATTTATTTTCAGTTTCCAGATTCTGCATGTATTATGATGTAACAAGCTCGCTTCATGATTAACGATCATTAATTTCCATAAATAATGAAAATAAAATTTATTTCGTTAAAACTTATTCAATCGTGTCAAAAATTTTACGTTTAGTAAACGTCAAAAATCTTAAATGTCAAAAACTTCCACTTTTGACCCTCTTCGAGAGCTGGGGCGAAATTGGCAGTTCACAATGCCATTTTTGACATTTTTTCAGCTATCCGAACGGTTGACGCAAAGACATTATAAGAGATAGACCGACAATACGCGCGGCCTCTAAGAAACCCCCTTCAACCACAACAGCGGTCAGGCGGCCGCTACTCATACTGTATTTGTACTGCATTCGACTGTCGAGCGCGCGTCAAGTTATAAAAATACTTAAACATGCCCAAATAACTTCGTTTTGTAGTGTAAAAAACGAACAGTAATAAAAACTATATCACATTGTAACATTATTTATTTCCGATGAGTCTTAATTATGCTTATTTATTTAGCTATTATCATATCAAAATTGGTTGAAGGGGACTTCATATATTTCGTTTGCATTGTTGGTCTACTCTTATAATGTCTTTGGGTTGACGTAAACAGATAAAAATGCAACTTTTCTTCACATTTCTTCTAACCGAACGCTCCTTGTGTCAATTTTGTCATTTTTAACAGCTCGTGTGCGCTATTTGCACGCAAACAATCGGTCCAAAATTGCTCATGTGCGCATTTTGTATGCGGTATGACGTAATTGATGGGTTCACCGATTGATGCTGACAGTGCTAACAGAAAAGAGGTAGTGCACTGTCTCCAGAACTGTCAATGTCTAAGTGAGTGAACATCAGTTCAACTTGACAGACTCACATATCGATAGCTCGGTTCAAAATTGATCTGAGTTTACGTCCGTGAGCAGTGCTAACGATTTGAACGGGTTGTTTGCATGCATGCAAACGTTTGCACTGATATCTGATTATGAACCGCACCTAAAGTTGTACAAAAACCAGCCCTACGAGCATGGAACTCTCGATAAACAAAATTTGACAGCTAAGATCGACATACTCGACAAAAATCGATTTTGCCAGATATTCCTAAGGAGTGAAAAGGACAGATGCTTTTGTCGATCGATATATGTCGATCGACAAGTCCATGCTCGCAGGGCAGTTTAAAACGTTTAAAACTGAAACGCAGACTGCGGAGATAAAAGAGAGTTATGTATTTAAAATTGTAAAGGCATAAAATAACGTACAATATTTTACAAGCTAGTTACTTGAATGGTTTTATTTGTTGAAATAAAATATTTACAAGTTAAAAAACAATATTACTACTTGTTATATATTGGTTACTTTAAATAATTTTTTTCATTGCTTTTCACTTTCCACTTATAATAATTATTAGTAAAAAATCTAACACATGAGAAAATACACAGTTTGGTACTCCGTTGCGAATTCGATAATGTAATGCATTCTGAGTTCATATAAAAAAACACTGTTTCTAACCATTACAACCCTAAAACTCCGTTTTAAACCAAAATTTTGGTTTTAAACGGCATGGTTTGATTCGTTTAAAACCGACCTTACAACTATAACCGCACCCAATGACAGTTCTAGTTACCAACCGTACTTAGCGAATAGACCTGCTGGTGGGTTATTGTCTAAGAAAAAATCTATCTCAAACGCCTATAATTTGACAGCCATTGCGCCGTGAACACGAGACTGCGCTATTAAGAAGCGATGGATGGAGTGCGATGTCAAATTGTAAGCGATCGCGATAGATTTTTTCTTAAATTCGAAAAATTCTAACAAACTTAAAAACAAATAAAATTCCGCAGAAACCAGGGAGGCTACCGCCTTACTCATAGCGATCACTCGCTATCGCTTACGTGACATTAGAATAATAGTTCTAATGTCACTTCTGACATTAAAACTATTGTTCTAATGTCACGATAACGATAGCGAGTGATCGCTTTGAGTTAGGCGGTACGGCCTGTGATGTTGATATTGACATTGACAGTTGTGGAGACAGTGTGAGTATGTTAGCTTAGCACTGTCAACAGCTATCGGTGATGTCATGGATTACGTCATACCGCTCACAGCGCTGATAGCAGATTATGGACCGCACTCATTCACAGCTCTTTACATAAGGTGCGTTCCAGATAATCACAACATTTTTAGCATCAACGCGTTTTATTAGCCGACATTAGCCTTTGGTGTTAACTTTTCGTACTGGTTTCATGACATGTGTTCCATTTAAACATTTTGCCACGAAAAGTTAACATCCAATACCCATGCTAATAGATGGGTTCTTTGATACCACTTTTGGACAGTTTTCAAATATGACATTTGGACTCATTTTTTTAGAAGCTTTTATTTAACTTGCAATGTAAGTATGTAACTATATAAGTATGTAAGTATGTTCGGGTGAAATCTTGCAACTTAATTTTGAAGCAGATATCTTTAACTAATTGAGCTGAAATTTTGTATACACGTTCAGTTTGGATGACAATGCATAGTTGACTGTGTGACGTCATTCTAAATCCAAGATGGCGGCATACCCAAGACGGCGGACCAATTATTTTTAATGCACTCCTAAAATAAGGATATAAAATGAAAGGTCTTGCTAAGAGTAACTCGAAAAATAATATGACGTCATTAATAATCCAATATGGCGGACTTATAAAGCTTGAAAATCAATTTTAAAGTAGATATTGGTATCGATTCTGGCATGATTCTCTAAACCTAAAACTAAATTTGACAACAGTCTCTCCTTGTCATTTTGTATAGAGTATGACAAGGATAGACTGTTGTCAAATTTAGTTTTAGGTTTAGAGAATCATGCCAGAATCGACACCATTATCTTTAACCGATTGAGCTGATATTTTGTATACCTACACATACATACATACAATTTGGATGAAAATGCATGGTTAACTGTGTGACGTCATTCTAAATCTAAGATGGCGGAACAAATATTTTTAATGCACTCCTACAATATGGGTATCAAATAAAAAGTAATAAGGTCAAACATACGTGGCCTTAAGTAGGGTAAAATCATTAAAAGGTCTTCTTATTGAAGAGCTAGACTGTTTCAAGTTAACCGGCAAACGACCTTGCAACAATGATGCGTTGAATGAGATGAACAGACTGAGAAACGTGTTCAGTGATAACTAAAAAGTAAAAAATAAATTAAATGTAAAGAACCTTTTTAAAAACAAGCTTTTATTTAAATGCGCTAAAAAGAAATAATAAACTTTTACACTAAAACTTTTACTTATAATCTCTCACTTTTACTTAAATCTCGCGACAAGCTTTTATGTCATATCATCATTATCATCACAGCTCATATACGTGCCCACCGAGGGGTTCGAGCCTACCCTATGTTAGGGTGATTAGGCTTTAGTCAACCACGCTGGCCCAGTGCGGATTGGTCGACTTCACATACATCATTGAATTTCTTCGCAGATGTATGCAGGTTACCTCACGATGTTTTCCTCCACCGTAGGAGCGTCAGACAAATGTACATATGAAATCCGAAACGAAAAACACATTGGTACATGGCAGGTCTCCAACCCCGACCCCCCGATTGGAAGGCAAGTGCCGAGTCCACAGCGCCACTGACGCTCCCAAGACCCTGATATCATATAAATTGTGTCAAATGTGTGTGTCAAATTTATGTCATACAGGGTGTCTCAGAAACAATGGATAAACCTTTAACTGTTGATAGGTTTCGTCGAGACCTCTCTAATCTCAAATTTTGACTTTAGTAAAAATATCTCGGTTTTCAAGATATTTGATAGTTTATGATTTTTTTTAAAAATGCCACTTTTGGTTGGTTTTTAATGTGGCATTTTTACAAATACGGACTTTTTCTGATTCAGTTTTTTTAGCTTCTAACGGAATAGTTCAGCTATCAATAACAGTGGTTAAAATTGAGCTAGCTAATCACGAAGTGCTTGGAAAAAACAATGTTCCAAAAAAAATTAAACAAGAAATTATTTTTCTTCCTGTTTGGTCAGCTACCATGTAAAAAAATGTATGACGCACATCGTGCCCATTATCTTAAAAAAATGCTTAGTTATTCTAGTTTCAAAAAAGGTATGATAAACTTATGCTTAATGTATCTCTTAAATTTTATTACTGCTTGAATAGCAAATGGTATGAAATTTTAAAAAGATTTTTTTCGGAATAGTTATTAATTCTTAGTTTGAATAAAAAATTTGAAATAAAACAACATGAAATTTTAATTTTTTATTAAATTTACAATAAATGTTCGAATTGGCGTCCTTGCGCTCTGATACACGCCCTACATCTTTTTATAAAAGAAAGTTTGATGCGGCGCGCGTAACCAGACGTTTTTATGTGTGCAGCTGCATTTTGTATGCGAGTACGCAACTCTGTTATTGAGGATACTGGCCTCGCGTAGACAAGGTCTTTCAGACATCCCCAATAAAAAAAATCCAAGGGATTTAGATCCGGCGATCTGGGCGGCCATAAAATAGGGCCGAGCCGGCCTATCCACCTTTGTGGGAAGTGTTGATTTAAATAATTTCTTACTACTATTGCGTAGTGAGCTGGGCACCCATCATTTTGAAGCCACATTCTCCGCCTCACTTCTAAATTGACATCTTCTAGCATGCCGGGTAAATCATTTTGTTAAAAATTAAGGTAAATTTCACTATTCAGTGTAGCTGGAAGTTCATATGGCCCGATCACCTGTCCGTCAATAATCCCAGGCCACAAGTTAACTTTAAATTGAACTTGGGACCGATCTTCCCTCATCAAATGTGGGTTTTCAACTTGCCAGCTATGTAGATTGTGGATATTGAAATATCCATCTCTCCGGCATGAGGATTCATCCGTCCATAAAATTTTATTGAAAAATTGCGGGTCCTCCCTTATTTTATTTAACATGATTCTGCAGAATGCAATCCTGCGCGGATAGTCAGCAGGCTGTAGAGTTTGGACCCTTTGAATATGGAAAGGGTGCAAAAGGTATTTTTTCAATATGCGATGCACTTTGCTTCTATTAATGCCGGTTCGACGTGCAATTCCACGCACAGAACGTGTTGAATCTTCTTCTATTTCGTCGAGGACTACTACTTCTTCATCGTCGTTTCTTTCTGGTCTTCCTGGCCCTGCACCACCAATGCCTCTTCCTGGAAGCCTCCCTTCGCAGTACGAATTATGTACCCGAGCAAAAACTCGATAGTCCGGGTGACGTGCGTTGGGGTACCTAATACAAAAAATGACGTTATTAAATTTACTAATTCATTTAATTTTAAAATCTAATTAAACACGGCGTGTGACTATTTTTAGAAGGATAACATAATGTAAGACCCATCCTGATACGTTTAACTAGAGTTGCAATAAATGTGTGTGATTTTAAAAAAAAATAAGATTGATTGAATTAAAGAGAAAATAAATAATCTTACCTCTCTGCGTACAGACGAGCAGCAGCGTTAGCATTTCCTCGACATTCGCCATAAACGAAATGCATGTTTGCATATTCGCGCGACGTGTACTGATGTCTAGGCATGTTCAGTGTTATGTATTGGTTGTCAGTTAGGTTTCACAGCACAAACAATATCCAAATCGTAAAGCTAGCCAAGTCCATATGATCACCAGTTGTCAATAGGTTTCACAGCACAAACAATATCCGAATCGCAAAGCTAGTCAAGTCCAAAATCACAGCAAAATGTCGTTTAAAATCATCGAAGCTCTATCGAATCTCTCGAATACAGAAAACACGCGTGGGTCACAACCGGAGTTCAGAAGGACACTAACAATCGTAACAAAGAACCCAATGATCAGACGCAGGTAAAAAAAGTCCTTCCAGGAAATTCGATAGCAGGTAAGGTTGCAAATGCTTATGACTCATGTGCTGTTAATGATAAGGCTCCTTTTTGATTGCGCATAGTGGATGAGACATGTGGCAGGCAGGGGCCACAAAAAAAACACGTTTCTCAACTCTGTGACTCGCAAACGAATGTTTACAAATAAGCTTTAAGTGCTTATTAGTGGAAAAAAAACCTTTTTTTTTTCAAATTTTCATTTTATTTGCTATTCAACCAGTCAGAAAGTCAAGAAAGCATAAACTTAATACTGGAAAACTAAATTAACCGAATAAAATTAATCCGAAAAATAATTAATCCGACAAACAATCTTTTTAAAATTTTCATACCATTTGCTATTCAAGCAGTAATAAAAGTTCAGAGATACATTAAGCATAAGTTTATCATACCTTTTTTGAAACTAGAATAACTAAGCATTTTTTTAAGATAATGGGCAGGATGAGCGACATACATTTTTTTTACATGGTAGCAGACCAAACACGAAGAAAAATAATTTCTTGTTTAATTTTTTTTGGAACATTGTTTTTTCCAAGCACTTCGTGATTAGCTAGCTCAATTTTAACCACTGTTATTGATAGCTGAACTATTCCGTTAGAAGCTAAAAAAAACTGAATCAGAAAAAGTCCGTATTTGTAAAAATGCCACATTAAAAAACAACCAAAAGTGGCATTTTTAAAAAAAATCATAAACTATCAAACATCTTGAAAACCGAGATATTTTTACTAAAGTCAAAATTTGAGATTAGAGAGGTCTCGACGAAACCTATCAACAGTTAAAGGTTTATCCATTGTTTCTGAGACACCCTGTATAAATTGTGTCAAATGTGAAATGATATTATAAGTAAAAGTTTTAGTGTAAATTTATTTTTTCTTTTTAGCGCATTTAAAAATAAAAGCTTGTTTTTAAAAAGGTTTTTTACATTTATTATGAATCAAAAAGATTTTTCAGTGGATTTAAATGATAAATTGAAGGATATTCATTTCTTATAAGAAACACAAAACGAGGATAACAGCATCAGCAAAGTGGTGGTGCTGTTATCCTCAACTGGAACACAGCTCATAGCATAATCGTGAAATTAAAACGATAGCGAGTGCCTCGCAATCGCTATGACTTAGGCAGTAGGGCAGCGGGAGTATGAAAAATGTAGTTTCATTTCAGTTCATTTCTTTTCTGTAATGATAATCGAAAACAACGACGGGTTATACATACACTAGCCAGACCCACGAAAATATAAATAATATCGATTTCCACATTGGCCTGATTAGTGAACGAACCCAGTAACTGAGAGATAGCGAGGTCGTTAATAATATTCATTTTTATTATCGATATCATGGTCTTCTTTATCAAGAAGAGAACAAAACTAATCCGCCATTTCATCTGCCAAATACATGTGCAGTTATGCACGCTATTTTCGTTGGTAAGGCCGGTCCTCTTATTTCTTTAGTCATTGCCTAACACTGACGGTTACATAGTAACTATTTAGTAATCTGTGCTGACGGGCCTGATTGATAGCTGACACATGGAATTATTACTCAAACAGGAATGAGCTCTTCAAAATATTGTTGTTCAAATTTGGACTTTATTTCTATATGAATAAAGACTAAACACTTGAAAATGCAAAAGTGTGCCGAGAGAGATAGCACTAACTGTTCTATAGAATGGAATAGATAGGACGTGACCGTATACCGAATAGAATGGAATAGATAGGACGTGACCGTATACCGAATAGAATGGAATAGATAGGACG